>CM022300.1:316603507-318061007 GCA_011799875.1 Thinopyrum elongatum
CCGCTCGTTGTAGCCCCTGGTCATGTCTGGTGTCCGGACGCCCCAAGACGGTGGCCGGGGTTGCGGAGCGAGGCTCACGTTCACAACGGCCGGGGTAAGGTACGCGCCCCTAAGTCTACGCCACCGTGACCACTTCAGTTAATAATGAGTGGGTTGTAGCACGCCCCTAGGTCTCCTGGTCGCTTTGCCCCTGAGCCTCACGGGGCTCCACCCACGGTTCCAGTGGAAGCACGCATGCACCGCGCTGGCAGTTCGACACTGTCCTCCAATGACTATGCCCACGCCATGAAGCAACTGACTCCGCGCTGGTTGAGAAAGACTAGAATAGACCGCCGTCCAGACGTGACGGTGAGTTTTTGTTGCTCCTCTTTTGTAATTGGCTCACTATTTTGTGATGAATTCGAAGATTTGTGCGTTACCTGACAGAAAAAAGAGAGGGGGAATTTTTCCTGACTCTCGCGGTGTTTCCTTTATTTCTTTCCATTTTGGTTTAGGTAGTGCGTGCTGCTGCGCTGTCTCCTCTCGGGCCACCACCGCGAGCGGGAGCTAGGGACTAGGTAGCGTAAGCGCTAGGTCAGCCCCAGCGGCCTCAGGGCCCCCTCGGGGGCTGAGGACATAATTGCCACAGGTCGCCCGCGTGCACACGTTGCCCAGAGCTCTGTGGCGCTGGCTTCTCGCGTCGTGACGCCCTCGAGCGGCTAGCAGGCAGTACCACGCACGCCCGCAACTCGGCTCTTGGCTTCGGAACGTTCGGCTCCCAGCCTCGGGAGCACTTAGAGCCGGGTGCCTCTCACGCTCCCGAAGTTCGACGCCCAATGGCGAGAGGCATTGGGAGACCCCGAGGCTCTTGCAATCCCTTCCTGGGGCTTAGCGGGCAAGGGGGTTCCGGAGGGCCTGCCCAGGAGAGGCGTCAAGGTCGTGACACCAAAGCTAAGTCATAATAATACTCCAGTCAAGAGCCCCACACCACGGCGGTGACTCTCAATGATAATTTAAAGTCATATCATCATTACCCACATCACAGGGGAACCCTCTCCAAAAATGATTTAATGCCCCCGGGGTTACAATCAAGTCTTGACAGGTAAACAGGGAAATACAAGCTAGCGAGGCGCGCTAAAACCGTCAGCATCGACTCATCATCATCACTATCGGCTTCCACCCCCTTCAGCTGTGGGCGCAACACATGTCGGCAAGGATGAGTTCCGTGATCAGGTGGTCCACCCTAGTTCGCCAGGGTGAATGGGTTGCTTCCGGGCATGGGGGCTATCGCGGCAATCAAAGTACGAAGTCACGATCAAGGCTAAGAAGATGGCTGAAGACGCGCGAGAAGCGCGCCAAGGAGGTCAGGCTCTTCTCCATGACAAGCGCTGGGCGCCTCTCGGCCCCGCCCTCGAGTGGGTCATGACCGGGTGAAGAAGCTGAGTGGTAGCCACGTGTCGGCTTTGCGTGGGCGGGAGACTTTCTCGTGCAGATATCGCTCAGGGCCCAGTTGGCCCTGAGCCCGAGGGCCTCGAACATCAAGGAACGCTCACGCAGAGAGTTTCGGGCGGCGGCTTCGCCTCATCTGAGGCTTCTTCTCCACGAGGGCCGTGACAACCCTCGACCTGCTGACAAGGGAAGACAGCTCGGCCTTGGCAGTGGCCCGAGCTGCCTCAGCGGCTTCCCACGCTGCTCCACCGGCTAGCTTCTTCTCAAGGCATCAGCCTTGCCATGCAGCTCGACGCGCCGCTGCTTGAGCGGTGCCTCCTGGGAGCTCCAGTCAGTTTTCTGCGATATTCTCGACAAGGGTCGCAGGATCTCCGCCACGTTCTGCTCGACTCCGTGGATGCTCGCCCTCGAGAGTCAAGGGCCTCCTCAGCCGTTACCACTTGGCGCTCCATCACCTCAGTCACTCGTGTTCCAGGCTCAACTCCACACCGTCCAGCGTCAGCGATTCGTCGGGCGAAAGGGCCTCAACCGCGCTCATGGACGGCCCGGTCGTCTGGGTGGCGCACCGCCATGCCGCCTTGGACTCGTTGCTCGAGGAGGGTTGAGGTTTGGGTCTCCTTCTCGCGCGCCTCCGCCGCGTCACGCCGGCGTCCGGCTCGGTCCTCCTCCAAGGCACAATCACGAGCCTCCGCGATGCCTCAATAAACTCCTCCACCTCTGTGCGGCGTGCTTGTGCTGCCCTAGGCCAAGGTTGATGGCAACTTTAACTGTGCCATTCACCCGCTAGGCGAAGGCCTCCACCTCGAGGCGGCATGTCGATGTCTGCAATCTGCCCCAAGACGGCCCAGCGTGCTTGTCCGCTTCCTGGAGGAGGTCATGAACGGACGATGCTGCGCGCCCGCCCAGATCTCCAACGCCTCCGGCGCGGATCCCCTCTCCCCCGCGCGATCCGATCGACTTGAGGAAGCGTGATGAGTTCACCATCTCGGCGAGGGACTGGGGGCTGGCGCTCCTTGACTGCTACCCGGGCTTGAAGACGGGGCACACGCGGTGCCACCGCTGCTTGAAAGATGGGGCCACGCACGGGTCCCCAGTCTGCTAGCAAGAACCAACGAAGGAGCCCTCGGCACACGCCTCTATGCCCAGAGGCTGCTCTGAAAAGAAGACGCCGAGAGTGAAGTCCTGTGGCCCCAGGAGCGGCCTCGGTTCGTGTGTAGATGCCACCTCATGCGCTGCATCCAGTCTAGTGAGGCCTAGGGTCCCAACCAGACCGGAGGCCTCCGAGGTCGCCTCCAGGCGGGCCCACCCCCGCGACTTGAAGGGATCCTTGAGGGGCAAAAGTCAGAAAAGAGGGCGCGATATGTGGAGTCAAGGGGGGGCCAGGTACGTACTCATCACACGCTATCCCTTCCTCTTTTTTCAGGTACGGGGGGGGCGATGTCAGCGGCTCCTGAGCCCCTTCCGCTTGCGGGATATCCCCAAGGTCCAGGAGGGACGCGCTGCAGGCCGGCATGTAGTCCTCCACGCGGGGGCGGTGGCTGCACTACGGGCGGGGCCCCTTCCCTGCCGCCTATGGGCTGGAGGTGGCCACCTCAGGAGCAATTGTGGCTGCACCCCAGCGGGCCACCTCAGGAGCCCATTGCGGGCACTGCTCTCCAACGGCCATCTCGGAGCGCCCGACGGTGCCTGTCCCCCTCGCCACCTATGGAGCACGCGCCGCTGGACCCCCGGCACGCGAGTTCACAAAGAGGGGGTTGTCATGAGCCCCTCATGGCCCTCGAGAGCAGCCCCCACTCATCGAAGTGCGGCATCTTTTGGCGAAGGCCTTCCCGTTCTGGCACGTTGTACAAAGGGCGCCCCTCAAGAGACGCGCGGCAGGCTCCCCACTAGTCAGAAGCTGCAACACCCTGCGAAGCGTATCGAGAGGGAGCGAAGGCACCTGAATCCTCATGGGCCCTCAGAGGCCGTGAAGGCCAATTGGCTAGAATGGTGCTGTGAGCGTAGCGATCCGCCGCCGGACGAACTCCTTCACCACCTCACCATCGTCACCCCTCTCGCCTCAGCTTGGCTAGCCTAGACAAAATGCGTAGACGATCCGCGGGTCGGGCAAGCTTCGCGTGCCCTCGAACCGGAGCTCGTTTCCGCAGACGCTGATGGAAGAAGAAGCAGGGGGCTGAACCGGGTGGCATCCCATACAACCCACTGCTTTCGGAACCCCCTTGTGTCCGTGCAGAGCGTGAGTTTGATGCCAGGTAGTGGTCGCCACCACTGCCTGGAGCGATGCGCACCCCGAGCGTTGCCTGCCGCCTGACCAAGTGGAGCGAGAAGATAGTGCGGAGCAAGACCACGGACGGGGCGATTCCACGAGGCCTCGCACAAGAAGGCGAAGCGAGAGGAGGATGGATCCAGGCATCAGATGCAGCGCGAGATCTGGTAATGCGAGAGCATGGCATTGAAGAAATCGGAGAAAGGAGGCAGCAGGCCGGCGAGGAGGGCATGAGATGAGGGGGATCTCGTGTGACATCCATGTCAACCAAGGCTCGGGGGAGGCAGATCTCGTTGCCTTCCACTTGTTGGATCACGGCGGCAATGGCAGCCGAACCTTGTCCAGCCCCTCCTGGTTGATCACCGTGGACTGGTCCAGACCGCTTGGTCCGCCCCGGCGAGGCTCCGTGCCATATGGGACCTTCCCTTTTCTTATGGGAGCCATGGCAGTGGGGTGAATGGAGCTGCGGTGCGGGGTTGGCGAGGAAGACGCAAGTTCGGAAGAGAGGAGGGGCAGAAGCGGGCGCGCAGCAAGGCGATGATGGCTGGTCTACATGCGCCAGGCAGTTGTCAAGTCGTGCAGTTGCCAGGCGCATGGGGAAGTGGAGAGCCCATGTCCCATCAAGCGCCACGCGTCATTTCCTGCCAGCAGCGATTGGGGCGCGGCGCGTTCTCCTTGCCCCTTTGGCTTCGCTCGCAGCCAAGTCGAGCGTGACTTGGGCCTGGGGGCTACTTTCGGTGTTCTGGGAACTAGGGTAACCAGACTTGCTTGCCTGGGCCCACGTGTGGCTCCATCGACGGCTGGTACGGCCCAGTTTCGACCCACACAAGACAGCCCTCGCGGGGGGCCAAGCTCAGCGAGCAGATGGCGCAAGACTCCAGAGGAGCGGCCACCCCCGGTGCTCCTGAGGAGTCGGAGTTCATATGAAGGTGCCCAACTCATGAGGGGTTCGGTGACGAAGCCAGACGACCAAGGCCAGGCACGGCGCCAGCGGGGCAGACGGAGTAGGTTTTCCTCTTGGGTGCTAAGGAGGAGCGCGGGCGCGGGTCCCGAGGAATCAGCCAAAGGTTTTCCATTCCCGTGCAACGAGACCAAGACGCCAGGACGGCAGGACGGATGTCATCGCCAAGCCCACCGTAGCGTCACACCAAAGCTTTGCAGGCGAAGACCACCTTTTGTCAGGATAAGAGTACTACTTGTCCCCTTTCAAATTGGCCATTGTGGAATCACCTTCCCGACCTACATTTTTGGGGAAAGGACCGAGGCCACATTATAAGTATAAGTAGCCACCACAGTAGAGGGATAGATCCGGGCTGATCCGACCATAGAGATCCTTTCCACCCACACCAGAGCAAGCCCCGCGAGCTTGTTCATCCTCTGTACTAGTTCATCCTCAGCCCCTCGTGAGGCCAATCCACGACAAGCAGGAGTAGGGTCTTACCCGATAGGTGGCACGAACCTGGGTAAACTGCCGTGTTCATCGTCTTCCTTGTTCATCGAGCTAGGCTGTAGGGCGACGGGTTGGTTGGCTGGAGAGGTTGAGTTCTTCACACACCACCCAGAGTTCGAACCTTTCTTGAGTCTGCAGAGCCCTGATCCGATAATAGTTCTTTCACACAAAGAACACGGAAGAAATAGCTTCAGCTCTGCCAGTACTAGCCATTTCATCCTTAGGGATAAGCCACGCAACATCACCGGCATTACCCGCTCAAGCATAGTGCCAATCATGACTCTTGAGACCAAATATTTCAATTTTCAAGATACTTCACTCCCTCTTTAGTTCGCTGCATCCCTCGGGAAACATAAGAACTGCATTTTCTCCACAAGATAATTCCCTCATAGCTGGCCTTCTGAAAGCACAAGTGCTCCCTGGGTGATTTGGTAATTAATGTCAACATATCTCTTGTTGGACTAATACTTTCACCTAGTTGTATTTCAGATGAGTTCAACTTTGGGTGGTAAGGACACAAGAGGATGTGGAACCCCTTCAAAATGCTAAGGAAAGATTGGCAAAAGCTCAAGACTCTTCATTTCTATTTGTGATTCAAGATCACATTGAGTCCATAGGAAAGTCAAGACTATTAAAAGGGGATGAGGTGTTGCTTAATGGTCTACTTGCTCAAAGTGCTTAGTGATATTGCTCAAAAACCCTCAGTCAGTAGTTTCTCATTTCCACATATGTCCAAAACTCAAAGTCAAACTCGGCCCCACCGATTTGATCTATCCGGCGCCATCGAGTTCACGTTGGCATAGCCACTGCCAGAAACCCTAAATGATTCGGTCACACTGATACGGATGTCGGTCTCACCGGATGGCCCTGCAAACTCTCTATTTCCCTTTGTAACATTTCGGTCTCACTGAAATGAATGAGCGATCGGCTCCCACCAAGTTTGCTTGACCAACTCTCTGTTTGCTCTTTGTTGAAATCGGTCTCACCGAGTGTTCATGCAATCGGCTTCACCGGACGAGGTTTGCACCGCCCTTGCCATCGGTCCCCACCGAGTATTCCAGTCGTCCCACTAGATTCCTAACGTTTCACATTTTGAACTGAATCGGTCTCACCGAGTCTTCTATTCGGTCTGACCGAGTTGAGTCAAATGTTTGTAACGGTTGGATTTTGTGTGGAGGCTATATATAACCCCTCCACCCCCTTCCCATTCAAGAGGAGCCTCAGAACGTGCCTACACTTCCCACTACTCTTTTCTGTAGAGAGAACCACCTACTCATGTGTTGAGACCAAGATATTCCATCCTACCACAAATCTTGATCTCTAGCCTTCCCAAGTTGCTTTCCACTCAAATCATCTTTCCACCATGCCAAATCTATGTGAGAGAGAGTTTGATGTTGGGGAGACTATCATTTGAAGCACAAAGAGCCAGGAGTTTCATATCAACACAAATTTATTTACCTTTTTGTAGAGTGGTGTCTCCTAGATTGGTTAGGTGGTCGCTGGGAGCCTCCGACACAGATTGTGGAGTGAACAAGAGATTTGTAAGGGCAAGAGATCGCCTACTTGTGAGATCTACCCGAGTGAGGCAAGTCCTTCGTGGGCGATGGCCATGGTGGATAGACAAGTTGCTTCTTCTTGGACCCTTTATGGGTGGAGCCCTCCCATGGACTCGCGTCAACCGTACCTTCGGGGTTGAAGTCTCCATCAACGTGGACGTATGATAGCACCACCTATCGGAACCACGCCAAAAATCTCGAGTCTACATTGCGTTTGCCACACTCCATCCCCATCCCTTTACTTTCTTGCATTAGCATGCTTTATCTTTTCCGCCTGCATATACTCTTGCCATGACTTGCTTGAAATGTATTGTGCATGCTTAATCTTGTGCTAAATCTCACCTCAACTTGAAGAACTTAAAACTGCTACTTTTGCTTGTTGAGGGTTCTAATCACCCCCCTCTAGAACACCTCTTCTCGATCGTTTCAATTGGTATCAGAGCCTTGGTCTCCATTACTTTGGTTTAATCACCATGAGGGAAGATGGATGAGTCTACGATGGGATATAGACATAGAGTGCCTATGCTTGACGGAAAGTTCTATATTGCTGGAAAAATGAGATGCTTGAATTTTCTATGAAAATAATTTGAACAAGTATATTACTAGCCTTGTGCGCCTCCTATTGATCCCTTGCATCCTACCCTCGATGATTATCTTGACATGACCCGCAATCTTAAGAATATTAATCTTATCATTAAAGAGGATTGCGTAGAAATTTGCTTGTTTGCTTGCCTACATTGAGTGTGCTTTATACTATATGGAGATATCTTGAGGAGCGCTTTCCAAACTTTCCTTGAAAAGTCTAGATGAGATTCTTCAAAAGTCCATAGCTTTTCATAAAGAATCCTAGTGATCCTAAATTTGATGATTATCTTTTGGTTTCGTGATGTTATGCGTGCCAAAGGAGATGTTGGAGTCATAGTAGCATCATTTCAAAGTCATTAGAATTCAATAAAATGCACATGTCATGGTCATAAATCTAATGATCACTCTTCTAGGTGATGATCATTCACAGGAATGATGTTGAGCATGAATATTATGATGAGGGATGATGGTAGTGACTTTGATCTTGATGAGTCAATGAGACACTTTGGTCTTAGGTAATCTTCGTGGCTACATGGTCGGAGGAAAGGATGGGTTCTGATAGTGGAATGTACCGAACATGACGGAGATAGGACCATGTTTTCATGAGCTTGCTGAAAACGACGGTCGCCGAAAGTCATGTCACTTTGGTTGATAAACTCAAAGGGTAAGGTGGTTAGCCTTGGTAAGGTGTGCCATCTCACATCAAGACTCTATCCAAAATGTTATGCTCGTTGATCTCTTGGCTACAATTTCTTTCTATATCTAGACTAGATGATTTGGTTTCAATGTTTATTCACTAAGTAGATTGCCAAGTGTTTCAGAGATATCATAATTGGTCTTTCCGGTATATACGTGAGGTGATCTATACATTGTTGATTTCACTAAAAGAGCTCCAACCTCGTACTTCTATAATTGCTAAATCTTTAAAGGGTTGGTTGTTGGCATAGAGGTTAGGTCACGTGGGCATAGCGAAATCTTGATAAGCTTATTGTAACACCCCCAGTGGTTTAATACAGTAATCACCCTTTTGATTATGCAAGTCATCATGTTTAACAGTGCATGATCATCATTGCATCATAATGCATTTCACTTCTAACTCAAATTCAAATTAAATTAAAGTGGAAAATAAAGTTGCCAACATGAGAAACTAAATTGTTCATTAAATAGCAAATAAAAACAGAGACAATTCTAAAATTGAAACCAACATCATGGAGTTGGGTAAGTGATCAACATCTTCAAACAGACGACTAAAAACAATATTTAATAACCATTTATTAAATCTATTTAAGTATGAATGATGTTTTGCCAAACTAATTTTAGGTGTTAGGAAATAAAGCACTGGTATTTATGGACCAGGTCACATGTTTACAAAATCAATTTGAGCCCTAACTATTTACAAAACAGGGGTATGGATAATAAAAAGAGAAAAGAAAAGTAAAAGGAAAAGCCCCCCCCCCCGGACCAACTGGGCCGTGGCCCAGCTGGCCACCAGGCCACCACCCCAGGCCGCCCAGCCGCCCCCCCTTTTTAACCCCCCGGTCCACCCCAAACCCTAACCTACCCACCCCCCCTCTCCCTTCCCCGATCCAAACTGGATCGGGATCGGGAGCTCCCGCACCGACGCGCCCCGTTCGCCGCCTCGCTCTCGCGCCGACGCCGTCGATAACCGCCGCCGCCGCCGCATCTGTTCCCCCGCCGCCGCGCCGCGCTCCTCGTCGAGGCACCTCACCGTCCCCGTTTCCCCCCCTCCCGATCCAGGAGTGGATCGGGGCCGCGTCGCCCACAGACGCCCGCGCCGAGCGCCCGACACCGTCGTGTGTCGCCGTCGCGCCGCCCGTCGCCCTCTCCGTCGACCTGTCTGCCTCCTCACCCTACCACCACACCGTCGCCGGCCAGCCTCTCCCCCCCCCTCGATGTGAGCCCCGGCCGCTGCGCCGCCCCCCCCTCTCCTCTCTTCCACCACGCCGCTCGACGCTCGCGCACTCGCGAGCCGCGGCCTCACCGCGTCGCGCTCACCCGTCGTTCCCCATGCGCGCCGTCGGGGCCCTGCACCGCTCCTGGCCGCGCCTCCCCTCCGGCCGCAGCCGCGCCCCGCGCGCGCTGCCCGCGGCCCCGCCGCCGCCGCCCCTGCGCGCGCTCGCGCATCGCCGTCCGCGCCCGCGTCTGGTGCCCGCGCACGCGCCCTGCCCAGCGCCGCGCTGGTGCCCCCTGCTCGCCCGCCGCGCCGCGCCCGCAGCGCCCGCGCGCACGCACCCCCCTGGTCGGCCCCCTGTGCCGCTGACCGGTGGGCCCTGCCCCCCCTGTGCCGCTGACAGACGGGGCCCAGCCCCAAAAACGTTTAAAAAAAATGAAAATAAAAATAAAAATAATTAAGTTAATTAATTAATTAATTAGTTAATTAATTAAGTTAATTAATCCTGATTAGGTTAATCTACTTAAGTAGTTAGTGTTAATTAAACAGTAATTTAATTAGTTAATCACTAATTAACCTAACAGCCTATGACAGGTGGGACCCACTGGTCCTGACGTCATGCTGACGTCAGCAAGACACTGTTTCGGATAATGTTAATTTAAATAATTAATTAAATTCCAGAAATTAATAAAAACTTTAGAAAATCATATAAAATAATCCGTAGCTCAGATGAAAATACTTTGTACATGAAAGTTGCTCAGAACGACGAGACGAATCTGAACACGCGGTCCGTTCGCCCGTCATGCGTCCCTAACTATCCGAACTTGCAACCGTTCCCCTCTTATCCTCTGTCCGATAATTCCAAAGACCCGGGAAATATCGTCAGATATTCTCCCGCTCCGTCTGTTACGTGTGATGCTGCGTTAGACTACCCCTAGCACCGTGTATCGTATTTGTCATGCTCATGTTTGCTATATATTTATACTGTTTCCTCCCCCTCTTCTCTCTCGATAGCCCCCGACCCCGACGTCGTCCCCGAGATCGACGCAGCTCCGGATCCCGAAGACACCATAGACGACCTTGCCCTTGCCGCCGAGCAACCAGGCAAGCCCCTCCCTTGAGCATACCGATATCGCCCATTCTAAATTTCTCATGCTTGCATTAGAATTACTGCTGCTGCTGCTTTACCTATTCTGATGCATAGTCTGTTCATTGTAACCTACTGTTAATAATTACCTACATATCCTAAACTATTTAGTCTAGGCTGGGTAGAGACCTATCAGTGACCCCACTTATCCCGACTGCCGCGCTGGATCGTCAGAAGACCCGATCAATGGGATTGAAGACCAGGACCCGACACCGCACATCACCCCCCTTAGTTGTAACGACACTGCAGCGTTACTATCGAGTGCCGAGGGTGAAACCTCTTGTAGCACTTCTGATGTTAACTCTGTAGAGTAGCTATTCGGTCGTGGTCATCGAGGGTGATTCCTCCTTCACCGCTTCCGATAACGACGCTGTCGTACAACACCTCAAGTGTGGACCCAGTGAGGGTGATTCCTCCTAGTTCACCTTGACGGATACATCGAGTGGGAATTCAATGAGGGTGATACCTCGGATTCCTTGATGTTATGGACACACGGATAGTTGGACTTTACAATGTTACTTGGAAAGGCGGGTCGACCCTGAGGGGTACCCGCGTGTGATGTGAAGGCGGGTTGCCAGTGTGGTGCCCGAGTGGTGAATACGAGGCGCGGCCGGGCATTCTTGGCCCTTGCCGCAAGTCCTCGAGACGGGGCGACGGGGTCACATCTTTCGTGAGTCTCTGCTCGTTACCGCAAGCCCTAGTCCTAACGATTTGGATATTTGATCCGAGCAGACCTCTGGTCTGATAGCACTAACCATCACGTGGGCATAGTATGGGCGTTCTGCATCGTATGCATCAGCCGAAAGCTCTGTCAGACGTCCAGTTCAGCCTCGTGGCCGGGCCGGGCCAGTACCATCCAGGACTGAGGTGGTGCTCGTCCCGACCCTGCACACACCGACCCGGAGTGCACAGGGCGATGGCCCATGACCCCTGAGCGCTTAGGATATAGACCGACGGGGACCTCTCTGCTGAGCTGTAGGTAGGGGTGCGATGTGTCGTTTGGCCGAGGCCGGGCATGACCCAGGAAAGTGTGTCCGGCCGAAGTTAATCGAGCGTGTTGGGTAAGTTGGTGCACCCCTGCAGGGAAGAACACTTCTATCGATAGCCGGTCCTACGGTAAAGGACACTCGGAGTTGTATCCTGATTGATACAATTTAGAACTGGATACCTGTGATGAGACCTGTATATATGGCTCTGGGATTGCTTCTCGCAGGGAGTCGAGAAGGGATCTCAGGACGAGGTTGATGAATGTATGGCTCTGGGATTGCTTTCTCGCAGGGAGTCGAGAAAGGATCTCTGGGTGAGGTTGATATCATTACTGCTACATTATATGGTATTGTTCTACTCTCTTCTACTGCTGCAAGATCGCTGAAGATGCTAGTCTTCGATAGGACTAGGCCTTCTCTCTATTCTGGCATTTCTGCAGCCCAGTCCACATATACAGTCTCCCCTTGAAAATGTTGCATATGTAGTGTAGATCCTTGCTTGCTGAGTACTTCAGAGTACTCACGGTTGCTTTGTTTTCCTTTTTCTCCCCATATCAGTTTGACGTGACCAGAGGATGGAGCCCCCTGAGACAGATGCCCCGACGATCGTTACTACTACTACCCAGAGGATGGATACTACTACGAGTTGACTGACGACCAGGAGTAGGATCGGAGGGTCCCAGGCAGGAGGCCTTCGCCTTTCGATCGTAGTGTTTTATTTTGCCCCGCCTTCCTAAAGGCCTTTCTGTTTCTATTTCATATCTGTACTCAGATATCTGATGCTTCCGCTGACGCTTGCTCGCAAGCTTATGTATTCGAGCCCTCGAGGCCCCTGGCTTGTAATATAAAGCTTGTATGACTTTATTTATGTTTTAGAGTTGTGTTGTGATATCTGCCCGTGAGTCCTTAGGCTTGATCGTGTGCATTTGCGTGTATGATTAGTGCACGATCGGGCCGGGGGCGTCACACTTATTAAAGGTAATCATATCCTTGGTGTTAAAGATGTCATATTTGACAAGGATAGACTTTGCAGTGTTTGTCAAGCAGGAAAACAAGTTAGAAGAAGTCATCATGTGAAGAACATCATGACCACGAGAAGACCACTTGAGCTACTTCACATGGATCTTTTTGGTCCCAACGCTTACAAGAGTCTCGGTGGTAACTCATTCGGTTTAGTCATCGTTGATGATTTTTTTAGATTTACGTGGGTGTTCTTTCTTGATGATAAATCGCAGGTCCAAAAGATCTTCAAGAACTTCGCTAGGAAGGCCCAAAATCAATTTGAAGTGAAGATCAAGAAGGTTCGAAGTGACAATGGAACGGTGTTCAAGAACGCCAATGTGGATACCTTTCTTGACGAAGAAGGGATTTCACATGAGTTCTCGGCTACGTACACACCTCAACAAAACGAAATTGTGGAGAGGAAGAACCGGACACTAATTGAGATGGGGAGAACGATGCTTGGCGAATACAAGACGCTAAGACACTTTTTGAGTGGAAGCAGTTGAGACAGCCTGTCATGCCACAAATCGATTGTATCTTCAGAAGCTTCTCGGCAAGATGGCATACGAGCTTCTCACCGGTAACAAACCCCAAGTTGGATACTTTCGAGTATTTGGCTCAAAGTGTTACATTCTTGATAAGCATCGTCGTTCAAAATTTGCCCCTAAATCTCATGAAGGTTTCCTACTCGGTTATGGCTCAAACTCTCACACTTACCGTGTCTACAACAACTTCACCCGAAAAGTTGAAGAGATGGTAGATGTGAAGTTTGATGAATCTAACGGCTCGCAAGTAGAGCAATTGCCAATTGATGTAGGAGACAAAGATCCTTCAGAAGCAATTTAAGACTTGTCTATTGGCAAGGTTCGTCCAACGGAGGTGAAGGAAAGTACTTCGTCCATTCAAGTGGAAGCCTCAACTTCACAACAAGGTGAACCACAAGTTGACTTAGCGGCATCCACAAGTGGAACCCGTCAAGACGAAGGAAATGAGGAAGTGCAACAAGATGATCCACCTCAACCTCCTTCTCCACCTCGGTAAGAGAACGACAATGCCAATAACAATGAAGAAGGACAAGAAGAAGAGGAAGACAATGAAGAGGATGTTCAACCCCGACCCAAACAAAAGCTCTCATGAGTTAGAGCAAGAGTCTCAAGAGATCATCCCATCGAACAAATCTTCGATGATATTCAAACCAGGAGAATCACTCGCTCTAAAACTCGTTTGGCTAACTTTTGTGAACACTATTTATTCATTTCTAGTATTGAACCTATGAAGGTTGAAGAAGCCCTTGATGATCCGGATTGGGTGAACGCAATGCATGAAGAGCTACACAATTTCGAAAGGAATCAAGTATGGACGTTGGTTGAGAAGCCCGACGAGAAGCACAATGTCATTGGAACCAAATGGGTGTTTCGGAATAAGCAAGATGAGGATGGACAAGTTGCACGCAACAAGGCCGGTCTCGTCGCTCAAGGCTACACTCAAGTCGAAGGTATGGACTATGGTGAGACTTATGCCCCCGTTGCTAGACTTGAGTCCATACACATCTTACTTGCTTATGCCAATCACCATGATATCACTCTATACCAAATGGACATTAAAAGTGCTTTTGTAAATGGTGAATTGAGGAGGAAGTCTATGTTAAACAACCTCCCGGCTTTGTTAATCCCAAGAAACCTAATCATGTTTACAAACTTCACAAAGCTCTTTATGGTCTTAAACAAGCTCCTAGAGCATGGTATAAATGCTTGACCTAGTTTCTTATTGAAAAAGGCTTTGAAATTGGGAAGATTGATTCTACACTTTTTACTAAAAGGGGTAATGGTGAATTATTTGTGTGCCAAATTTATGTGGATGATATCATATTTGGTTCTACTAACCCCCATTTTAGTGAAAAGTTTGGAAGGCCAATGTCGGAGAAGTTTGAGATGTCTATGATGAGTGAACTCAAATTCTTTCTTGGTTTGGAAATCAAGCAAACTAAAGAAGGTACCTTTGTCTCTCAAACAAAGTATACCAAGGATCTTTTCAAGAAGTTCAACATGCAAGAAAGCAAAGGTATGAAAACACCCATGCCTACTAGTGGACATCTTGACTTGACAAAGTATGGCAAACCGGTTGACCAAAAGGTTTACCGCTCTATGATTGGTTCATTGTTATATCTATGTGCCTCCCGTCCCGATATTATGCTAAGTGTGTGCATGTGTGCACGATATCAAGCGGCCCCCAAAGAATGTCATCTTAAGGCTGTGAAAAGGATAGTGAGATACTTAATTCATACACCGAAGTTTGGCATTTGGTATCCTAAGAGGTCTTCTTTTGATCTTGTTGGCTACTCCAATTCGGACTATGCCGGTGACAAGGTTGATAGAAAGTCAACTTCGGGTACTTGTCAATTTCTTGGTAGATCTCTTGTGTCTTGGTCCTCCAAGAAACAAAACTCGGTATCCTTATCCACCGCCGAAGCGGAATACATTGCCGCCGGATCATGTTGTGCTCAATTACTTTGGATGACCCAAACCCTTAAGGATTATGGGATACATGTGAAACATGTTCCATTGCTTTGTGATAATGAGAGTGCCATAAAGATTGCTCACAATCCCGTGCAACACTCTCGAACTAAGCATATTGAAGTTCGTCATCATTTCATTCGAGATCATGTTGCTAAAGGAGACATCAATCTTAAGCATGTTCATACCGATAAGCAATTGGCGGATATATTCACCAAACCGCTTGATGAGAAAGTATTTTTTTCATTTGAGAGGTGAATTGAATATCATTGATGCCTCAAACTTGTAGTAGAAACTCCATTTGGAAACATGCAAGGCATGAGCCTTTTATGACTAATCCTGGATATTTCTCTTATGATGATGATTATATGTCTTGGATCTATACTTGCACCCTTGCATGTTATCTAACCCTTGTAGGTACTTGGATGAATTCAAATCTATGAGATTGCAAGTCACTCACATTTTGAGCAATCTGTACATCACCAAGTCCCTATGATATGGTTGTTGATTACAAGGATGCATGAATCCACTCAACATATCCTTTTTGACTATCTCAATTGGAATCTAGATTCATGATTGTCATTTTGGATACACAAGTGCTTTTCCTTGCAAGACTAACCCATGTAGGAAGATGAACTCAAACTCCAAGTGGTGCTCCCAACTCATGATGGACTACATCAACTTTGAGCATCCAACATAAGTTCAACTACATGATCAAGATCAACACCACCCAAGGTATGTCATTCCATCTTAGAGAAGCTTTGCCCCAAGACACGAGACAAAGCAACTCAACGAGATGTGAATACATCAAAATGCTTAAATGAAAAATGGTAACCCCATTTTGAGCTTAAACGATGAGTATGACCTATGATCAAGTGATCTCACTTGACTCCTAAGTCAATATACTCTAACATAGGTGACTATGTCACCGACACCTTCTAGATGAAGTTCTCTAGTGTTTCTCTGTTCACTTACTTTGTGTTCTTGCATATATTTCTTGCTATCTTGTTTCCCTTATCAAAAAAAAAACTTCATCTAGATCTCTTTTCTTAACCTGTTTTCTCTGTGTCTTCTATATCTAATTCATTGCAAATCTTTAAGTAAATTCCTTGCAAATCCTTGTGACATTTAATTTGCTTAGTGAGCTGAGTTGACAAAATGTTTACTCTGTGTTGAACTCAGTCCCTTCGATCCAAACCTATCGGTCTGACCGAAGCACAAGGACTCCTTATGAATAGTTCATCGGTACAACCGACATGGACTAACTCGGTCGCACCGATCAGGATCTTCTGTGACTCTGTTCACTCGGTGTCACCGACGAAAAACAATCGGCGTCACCGATTTCAACTCTGAGAAAAAGTTTTGCCATCTTTACTACCTATTTTCTTCAGCTTCACTCAATCATTCTTATCCTCTACCCGCATCTTAAACTACATGCTGCTTTGTAGTGTGTCTCAAGGACCAAACTTATTTGACTCATGCTCCGGAAGTACCCTTCTTAAAAATTGATGTCAAAGGGGGAGAGAGAGCACATCAAAGCTTATCATACACCTTCTCCCATTATCCAATATCAGATTTAGGGGGAGAAAGAGTTCACATCTAGGGAAGAAAATCTTTGGAATTCATTGCTTATCTTTAAAGTCTTTGGGGACATGTCAATATCTAAATAGAGTACCTAGTACCTACCCATTACATGTCATCCCAGTCTTGGTACTCTTGTCGTTTCCTAAAATTGCTTTGTCTAGAGTGTTCTTGTGTTATCTAACCTTGTTTTCTCAAGTCCACTCCTTCGAAAGTTAGGCCAAGACCACAAGGTAAGTATATGCTATCGGAGTTCTGGGAACCGGGGTACCCAGACTTGCCTGCCTGCGGCCCATGGCGTGGCTCCATCGACGGCCTGGTACGGCCCATCTACAGCACCTTCAAGACAAGACCCTCGCGAGGGGCCAAGCCTCACGAGGCGGACGACGTCAAGACCTACGGAGGGAGCGGCCTCCCTAGGCTGGCTCCCGACGAGCAGAGATTTTTATGCAGGTACCCATCTCATGAGGTGAAGGTGACGCAAGCCATGACGACCAAGGCCAGGCGGGCCCCAGCGGGCGCAGAGCAGCAGGTTTCCTCTTTGGTGCTAAGGAGGCAAGCACAGGTGCAGGGTCCCGAGGAATCACCCAAAGGTTTCCATTCCCGTGCAACAAGACCAGGACCGCCAGGATGGCAGGACAGATGTCATCACCGAGCCCACCACGACGTCACGACCAGAAGCTTTGCAGACGAAGACCAGCTTTCGTCAGGATAAGATGTACTACTTGTCCCCCTTCAAATTTGGCCATTGTGGAATCCCTTCCCTCTTTCGTTTTCGGGGAAGAGGACCAAGGCCACTATAAATAGGTTAGCCACCACCATAGAAAGGGGATCGGATCAGATCGGACCCAGAACCAGTCATCCTTGTTGGGGAACGTAGCAGAATTTTAAAATTTTCTACGCATCACCAAGATCAATCTATGGAGTCATCTAGCAACGAGTGAGAGGGGAGTGTATCTACATACCCTTGTAGATCGCGAGCGGAAGCGTTCAAGAGAACGGGGTTGATGGAGTCGTACTCGTCGTGATCCAAATCACCGATGACCGAGCGCCGAACGGACGGCACCTCCGTGTTCAACACACGTACGGAGCAGAGACGTCTCCTCCTTCTTGATCCAGCAAGGGGGGAGGAGAGGTTGATGGAGATCCAGCAGCACGACGGTGTGGTGGTGGAAGCAGCGGGATTTCAGCAGGGCTTCGCCAAGCGCTACTGGAGGAGGAAGAGGTGTCACGGGAGGGAGAGGGAGGCGCCAGGGGCTGAGCTGTTTCTCCCATGCACCTCCCCACTATATATAGGGGTGGAGGGGGCTGGTTTCTTGCCCTCCAAGTCCATTGTGGCGTTGGCAAAGGTGGAAGGAAAGAAATCCCATCCTTTCCCTTCCCCACCGATTGTTATCCCCCTTTTTTAGGGATCTTGATCTTATCCCTTCGGGATATGATCTTATTCCTTCTAAGGGGGAATCTTGGTGCGCCTTGACTAGGGGTGTGGGGCCTTGCCCCCACTACCCACGTTCATGTGGGTCCCCCCATGCAGGTGGGCCCCACTCCGGAACCTTCTAGAACCTTCTCGGTACAATACCGAAAAATCCCGAACATTTTCCAGTGGCCAAAATAGGACTTCCCATATATAAATCTTTACCTCCGGACCATTCCGGAACTCCTCGTGACGTCCAGGATCTCATCCGAGACTCCGAACAACCTTCGGGTTACCGCATACTAATATCTCTATAACCCTAGCGTCACCGAACCTTAAGTGTGTAGACCCTACGGGTTCGGGAGACACGCAGACATGACCGAGACGACTCTCCGGTCAATAACCAACAGCGGGATCTGGATACCCATGTTGGCTCCCACATGCTCCTCGATGATCTCATCGGATGAACCACGATGTCGAGGATTCCATCAATCCCGTACGCAATTCCCTTTGTCTATCGGTACGATACTTGCCCGAGATTCGATCGTCGGTATCTCGATACCTTGTTCAATCTCGTTACCGGCAAGTCTCTTTACTCGTTTCCGTAACACATCATCCCGTGAACAACTCCTTGATCACATTGAGCTCATTATGATGATGTCCTACCGAGTGGGCCCAGAGGTACCTCTCCGTTACATGGAGTGACAAATCCCAGTCTCGATTCGTGCCAACCCAACAGATACTTTCGGAGATACCCGTAGTGCACCTTTATAGCCACCCAGTTACGTTGTGACGTTTGGTGCACCCAAAGCACTCCTACGGTATCCGGGAGTTGCACAATCTCATGGTCTAAGGGAAAGTTACTTGACATTGGAAAAGCTTTAGCAAACGAACTACATGATCTAGTGCTAGGCTTAGGATTGGGTCTTGTCCATCACATCATTCTCCTAATGATGTGATCCCGTTATCAATGACATCCAATGTCCATGGTCAGGAAACCGTAACCATCTATTGATCAACGAGCTAGTCAACTAGAGGCTTACTAGGGACATGTTGTGGTCTATGTATTCACACATGTATTACGATTTCCGGATAACACAATTATAGCATGAATAACAGACAATTATCATGAACAAGGAAATATAATAATAACCATTTTATTATTGCCTCTAGGGCATATTTCCAACAGTCTCCCACTTGCACTAGAGTCAATAATCTAGTTACATTGTGATGAATCGAACACCCATAGAGTACTGGTGTTGATCATGTTTTGCTCGTGAAAGAGGTTTAGTCAACGGATCTGCTACATTCAAATCCGTGTGCACTTTACAAATATCTATGTCTCCATCTTGAACATGTTAACGTATGGAGTTGAAGCGACGCTTGATATGCCTGGTCCTTTTGTGAAACCTGGGCTCCTTGGCAAGGGCAATAGCTCCAGTGTTGTCACAGAAGAGAGCCATTGGACCCGACGCATTTGGAATGACTCCTAGGTCGGTGATGAACTCCTTCATCCATACTGCTTCGTGTGCTGCCTCCGAGGCTGCTATGTACTCCGCTTCGCATGTAGAACCCGCCACGACGCTTTGCTTGCAACTGCACCAGCTTACCGCTCCACCATTCAAAATATACATGTATCCGGTTTGTGACTTGGAGTCATCCGGATCTGTGTCGAAGCTAGCGTCGACGTAACCCTTTACGACGAGCTCTTCGTCACCTCCATATACGAGAAACATATCCTTAGTCCTTTTCAGGTACTTCAGGATGTTCTTGACCGCTGTCCAGTGTTCCTTGCCAGGATTACTTTGGTACCTACCTACCAAACTTACAGCAAGGTTTACATCAGGTCTGGTACACAGCATGGCATACATAATAGACCCTATGGCTGAGGCATAGGGGATGACACTCATCTCTTCTATATCTTCTGCCGTGGTCGGGCATTGAGCCGAGCTCAATCTCACACCTTGCAATACAGGCAAGAACCCCTTCTTGGACTGATCCATATTGAACTTCTTCAATATCTTATCAAGGTATGTGCTTTGCGAAAGACCTATGAGGCGTCTCGATCTATCTCTATAGATCTTGATGCCTAATATATAAGCAGCTTCTCCAAGGTCCTTCATTGAAAAACACTTATTCAAGTAGGCCTTTATACTTTCCAAGAATTCTATATCATTTCCCATCAGCAGTATGTCATCCACATATAATATGAGAAATGCTACAGAGCTCCCACTCACTTTCTTGTAAACACAGGCTTCTCCATAAGTCTGTGTGAACCCAAACGCTTTGATCATCTCGTCAAAGCGAATGTTCCAACTCCGAGATGCTTGCACCAGCCCATAGATTGAGCGCTGGAGCTTGCATACCTTGTCAGCATTCTCAGGGTCGACAACACCTTCCGGTTGTATCATATACAACTCTTCCTTAAGAAAACCAT
This sequence comes from Thinopyrum elongatum, assembly GCA_011799875.1. Taxonomy (NCBI): domain Eukaryota; kingdom Viridiplantae; phylum Streptophyta; class Magnoliopsida; order Poales; family Poaceae; genus Thinopyrum; species Thinopyrum elongatum. The sequence continues at coordinate 316,623,785 of CM022300.1, forward strand.
TAAGGAATGCCGTTTTGACGTCCATTTGCCATATCTCATAATCATAGTATGCGGCAATTGCTAACATGATTCTGACGGATTTCAGCTTCGCTACGGGTGAGAAAGTCTCATCGTAGTCAACCCCTTGAACTTGTCGATAACCCTTAGCGACAAGCCGAGCCTTATAGATGGTCACATTACCATCCGCGTCAGTCTTCTTCTTAAAGATCCATTTATTTTCTATGGCTTGCCGATCATCGGGCAAGTCAGTCAAAGTCCATACTTCGTTTTCATACATGGATCCTATCTCGGATTTCATGGCTTCAAGCCATTTGTCGGAATCCGGGCCCGCCATCGCTTCTTCATAGTTCGAAGGTTCACTGTTGTCTAACAACATGATTTCCAGGACAGGATTGCCATACCACTCTGGTGCGGAACGTGTCCTCGTGGACCTTCGAAGTTCAGTGGTAGCTTGATCATGATCAATAACTTCCTCTCTAGCCGGTGTAGGCTCCACAGAAACATTTTCCTGTGCTGCGCTACTCTCCGGTTCGAGGGTCATCTCATCAAGCTCCACTTTCCTCCCACTTACTTCTTTCGAGAGAAACTCTTTCTCTAGAAAGGATCCATTCCTGGCAACAAAGATCTTGCCCTCGGATCTTAGGTAGAAGGTATACCCAATAGTTTCCTTAGGGTATCCTATGAATACGCATTTTTCCGACTTGGGTTCGAGCTTCTCTGGTTGAAGTTTCTTCACATAAGCATCGCATCCCCAAACTTTCAGAAACGACAGCTTAGGTTTCTTCCCAAACCATAATTCATACGGTGTCGTCTCAACGGATTTTGACGGTGCCCTATTTAAAGTGAATGCGGCAGTCTCTAAAGCATAACCCCAAAAGGATAGCGGTAAATCGGTAAGAGACATCATAGATCGCACCATATACAATAGAGTGCGATTACGACGTTCGGACACACCATTACGCTGAGGTGTTCCAGGCGGCGTGAGTTGTGAAACAATTCCACATTTCCTTAAGTGCGTGCCAAATTCATGACTCAAATATTCTCCTCCACGATCTGATCGTAAGAACTTTATTTTCTTGTCACGTTGATTCTCAACCTCACTCTGAAATTCCTTGAACTTTTCAAAGGTCTCAGACTTGTGCTTCATCAAGTAGACATACCCATATCTACTCAAATCATCGGTGAGGGTGAGAACATAACGATAACCACCGCGAGCCTCAACACTCATTGGACCACACACATCAGTATGTATGATCTCCAATAAGTTGGTTGCTCGCTCCATTGTTCCGGAGAACGGAGTCTTGGTCATCTTGCCCAAGAGGCATGGTTCGCATCTGTCAAATGATTCATAATCAAGAGACTCCAAAAGTCCATCTGCATGGAGTTTCTTCATGCGTTTAACACCGATATGACCAAGGCGGCAGTGCCACAAGTATGTGGGACTATCGTTATCAACCTTGCATTTCTTGGCATTAACATTATAAACATGTGTAACATCACGTTCGAGATTCAATAAAAATAAACCATTCACCAGCGGGGCATGACCATAAAACATATCTCTCATATAAATAGAACAACCATTATTCTCAGATTTAAATGAGTAGCCATCTCGCATTAAGCGAGATCCAGATACAATGTTCATGCTCAAAGCTGGTACTAAATAACAATTATTGAGGTTTAAAACTAATCCCGTAGGTAGATGCAGAGGTAGCGTGCCGACGGCGATCACATCGACCTTGGAACCATTCCCGACGCGCATCGTCACCTCGTCCTTTGCCAGTCTACGCTGATTCCGCAGTTCCAGCTTTGAGTTACAAATATGAGCAACCGCACCGGTATCAAATACCCAGGAACTACTACGAGTGCTGGTAAGGTACACATCAATTACATGTATATCATATATACCTTTGGTATTGCCGGCCTTCTTGTCCGCCAAGTACTTGGGGCAGTTTCGCTTCCAGTGACCGTTTCCCTTGCAATAAAAGCACTCAGTCTCAGGCTTGGGTCCATTCTTCGACTTCTTCCCGGCAGCTGGCTTACCGGGCGCGGCAACTCCCTTGCCGTCCTTCTTGAAGTTCTTCTTACCCTTGCCCTTCTTGAACTTAGTGGTTTTATTCACCATCAACACTTGATGTTCCTTTCTGATCTCTGCCTCCGCTGACTTCAGCATCGCATATACCTCAGGAATGGTCTTTTCCATCCCCTGCATGTTGAAGTTCATCACGAAGCTCTTGTAGCTAGGTGGAAGCGACTGAAGGATTCTGTCAACGACCGCGTCATCCGGGAGATTAACTCCCAGCTGAGACAAGCGGCTGTGCAACCCAGACATTTTGAGTATGTGCTCGCTGACAGAACTATTTTCCTCCATCTTACAGCTGTAGAACTTATAGGAGACTTCATATCTCTCGATCCGGGCATGAGCTTGGAAAACCATTTTCAGCTCTTCGAACATCTCATATGCTCCGTGATGCTCAAAACGCTTTTGGAGCCCCGGTTCTAAGCTGAAGAGCATGCCGCACTGAACGAAGGAGTAATCATCGGTGCGTGTCTGCCAAACGTTCAAATCGTCTGGCAGTGCTGGGAGAGCAGGTGGGTCACCTAACGGTGCTTCAAGGACATATGATTTCTTGGCAGCTATGAGGATAATCCTCAGGTTACGGACCCAGTCCGCATAGTTGCTACCATCGTCTTTCAGCTTGTTTTTCTCTAGGAACGCGTTGAAGTTGAGGGTAACATTAGCGTTGGCCATTTGATCTACAAGATAGATATGTAACATTTAGACTAAGTTCATGACAATTAAGTTCATCTAATCAAATTATGTAATGAACTCCCACTCAGATAGACATCCCTCTCGTCATCTAAGTGATTACATGATCCGAATCGACTAGGCCGTGTCCGATCATCACGTGAGACGGACTAGTCATCAACGCTGAACATCCCCATGTTGATCGTATCTTCTATACGACTCATGCTCGACCTTTCGGTCTCTTGTGTTCCGAGGCCATGTCTGTACATGCTAGGCTCGTCAAGTCAACCTAAGTGTATTGCTGTGTAAATCTGGCTTACACCCGTTGTATTCGAACGTTAGAATCTATCACACCCGATCAACACGTAGTGCTTCGAAACAACGAACCTTCGCAACGGTGCACAGTTAGGGGGAACACTTTCTTGAAATTTTAGTAAGGGATCATCTTATATATGCTACCGTCGTTCTAAGCAAATAAGATGCAAAAACATGATAAACATCTCATGCAATCAAAATAGTGACATGATATGGCCATTATCACTTTGCTCCTTTTGATCTCCATCTTCGGGGCTCCATGATCATCATCGTCACCGGCATGACACCATGATCTCCATCATCATGATCTCCATCATCGTGTCTTCATCAAGTTGTCTCGCCAACTATTACTTCTACTACTACGGCTAACGGTTAGCAATAAAGTAAAGTAATTACATGGCGAATTTCAATGACACGCAGGTCATATAATAAATTAAGACAACTCCTATGGCTCCTGCCGGTTGTCATACTCATCGACATGCAAGTCGTGATTCCTATTACAAGAACATGATCATCTCATACATCACATATATCATTCATCACATCCTTTGGCCATATCACATCACAAAGCACTTGCTGCAAAAACAAGTTAGACGTCCTCTAATTGTTGTTGCAAGTTTTTACGTGGCTGCTATAGGTTTCTAGCAAGAACGTTTCTTACCTACGCCAAAACCACAACGTGATATGCCAATTTCTATTTACCCTTCATAAGGACCCTGTTCATCGAATCCGATCCGACTAAAGTGGGGGAGACAGACACCCGCTAGCCACCTTATGCAACTAGTGCATGTCAGTCGGTGGAACCTGTCTCACGTAAGCGTACGTGTAAGGTCGGTCCGGGCCGCTTCATCCCACAGTGCCGCCGAATCAAGATAAGACTAGTAACGGCAAGAAGATTGACAAATCGACGCCCACAACTACTTTGTGTTCTACTCGTGCAAGATACTACGCATAAACCTGGCTCTGATGCCACTGTTGGGGAACGTAGCAGAATTTTAAAATTTTCTACGCATCACCAAGATCAATCTATGGAGTCATCTAGCAACGAGTGAGAGGGGAGTGTATCTACATACCCTTGTAGATCGCGAGCGGAAGCGTTCAAGAGAACGGGGTTGATGGAGTCGTACTCGTCGTGATCCAAATCACCGATGACCGAGCGCCGAACGGACGGCACCTCCGCGTTCAACACACGTACGGAGCAGAGACGTCTCCTCCTTCTTGATCCAGCAAGGGGGGAGGAGAGGTTGATGGAGAGCCAGCAGCACGACGGTGTGGTGGTGGAAGCAGCGGGATTTCAGCAGGGCTTCGCCAAGCGCTACTGGAGGAGGAAGAGGTGTCACGGGAGGGAGAGGGAGGCGCCAGGGGCTGAGCTGTTTCTCCCATGCACCTCCCCACTATATATAGGGGTGGAGGGGGCTGGTTTCTTGCCCTCCAAGTCCATTGGGGCGTTGGCAAAGGTGGAAGGAAAGAAATCCCATCCTTTCCCTTCCCCACCGATTGTTATCCCCCTTTTTTAGGGATCTTGATCTTATCCCTTCGGGATATGATCTTATTCCTTCTAAGGGGGAATCTTGGTGCGCCTTGACTAGGGGTGTGGGGCCTTGCCCCCACTACCCACGTTCATGTGGGTCCCCCCATGCAGGTGGGCCCACTCCGGAACCTTCTAGAACCTTCTCGGTACAATACCGAAAAATCCTGAACATTTTCCGGTGGCCAAAATAGGACTTCCCATATATAAATCTTTACCTCCGGACCATTCCGGAACTTCTCGTGACGTCCAGGATCTCATCCGAGACTCCGAACAACCTTCGGGTTACCGCATACTAATATCTCTATAATCCTAGCGTCACCGAACCTTAAGTGTGTAGACCCTACGGGTTCGGGAGACACGCAGACATGACCGAGACGACTCTCCGGTCAATAACCAACAGCGGGATCTGGATACCCATGTTGGCTCCCACATGCTCCTCGATGATCTCATCGGATGAACCACGATGTCGAGGATTCAATCAATCCCGTACGCAATTCCCTTTGTCTATCGGTACGATACTTGCCCGAGATTCGATCGTCGGTATCTCGATACCTTGTTCAATCTCGTTACCGGCAAGTCTCTTTACTCGTTTCCGTAACACATCATCCCGTGAACAACTCCTTGATCACATTGAGCTCATTATGATGATGTCCTACCGAGTGGGCCCAGAGGTACCTCTCCGTTACATGGAGTGACAAATCCCAGTCTCGATTCGTGCCAACCCAACAGCTACTTTCGGAGATACCCGTAGTGCACCTTTATAGCCACCCAGTTACGTTGTGACGTTTGGTGCACCCAAAGCACTCCTACGGTATCCGGGAGTTGCACAATCTCATGGTCTAAGGAAAAGTTACTTGACATTGGAAAAGCTTTAGCAAACGAACTACACGATCTAGTGCTAGGCTTAGGATTGGGTCTTGTCCATCACATCATTCTCCTAATGATGTGATCCCGTTATCAATGACATCCAATGTCCATGGTCAGGAAACCGTAACCATCTATTGATCAACGAGCTAGTCAACTAGAGGCTTACTAGGGACATGTTGTGGTCTATGTATTCACACATGTATTACGATTTCCGGATAACACAATTATAGCATGAATAACAGACAATTATCATGAACAAGGAAATATAATAATAACCATTTTATTATTGCCTCTAGGGCATATTTCCAACAATCCTCACCAGAGCAAGCCTCGCGAGCTTGTTCATCCACTGTACTAGTTCATCCTCAATCCCTCGTGAGGCAAATCCACCCCAAAGCAGGAGTAGGGTATTACACCGCAAGGTGGCCCGAACCTGGGTAAACTGCCGTGTCCTTCTTCTTACCTGTTCTTCGAGCTAGGCTGTGGGGCGGCGTGTTCAGTTGGCTGGTTAGGTTGAGTTCTTCGCACACGCCCCAGAGTTCGAACCTCCTTTGGGTCTGCGGAGCCTGAATCCGACATTTAGCGCGCCAGGTAGGGGCGTGTCGAAGTCTCTCTCCCACCGCTCGTTCCACCGCCATTCCACTGTCTCGATGGCTGACGCTTGCCGTGTTCGCGCCGAGCGCCAGGCCGCTCGTGTCGCCCAGACGGTACCCGCGGGTAACAGCGTCCCTCGCCGCTCCGCCTCCCCGGCAACAAACGCCGCCACCGACCGTGCTGCCCGCGAGCAGCAGGATTCATCGCTGCCGCCATCCGTGTAGCACGACGGCCGCACCACCACTCCGTCACCCACTCCAGCCACGGTGTCATCCTCCCATGGTCACCGTGGGCCGGCGAACACACAGCCTGCGCTGCTCATGGCGCGCGAGCTTCTGCGCTATCGTCCGGCCAACGACCTGTACGAAGATTTGCTGGCCCGCGTCACTGAGCTCGTCAACGCCGCTGGCGAGGCCCGTGCACCATCTCATTCGCTTCGCCCTCCGCCGTTCCACGCAGGCAACATGGCCCATGGCGCACCTCCTCCCCCTCCTCTGCATGGCGAGGGCCCCGATCCAAGGCGTGAGGCTCCTCGGCGCGACCCGCCGTGCAGGGCGTTAGCGCGCGATGAAGAAAGCTGCTAGGTGGTGCAGCGGCCCCAAGGAGAAGCGCGTGTGCTCCCAGCACCACCACGTCAAGACCGCATACCGCCAAAGGCGGCTGTGCGCGGGCATCAAGATCAGGCTCCTCCCCGGCGGGTGGCCCCGGTGAATGCGGCAGGGTGCCGTGCTTTCACTCCGGAGCTGCGCCGTGTTGTCTGGCCCGGCAAGTTCAAGCCGGATCTACCTCCACGCTATGACGGCACCCCCGACCCTGCTGACTTCCCCCAGCTCTACGAGCTGAGCATCGAGGCGGTGAACAGCAACGAGAAGGTCATGGTAAACTGGTTCCCCATGGCCCTCAAGGACGGCGCGCGCTCCTGGCTCCTGAACCTTCCGGTGGGCTCGATCTCCTCCTGGGACGAGCTCCGTGAGCGCTTCATCGCCAACTTCCAGGGCACTCGCGACCGTGCTCCTGGGGCAGGTGACCTGTGACGCATCAAGCAGCAGCCAGGCGAAACCCTACACAAGTACATACAACGCTTCACCAACGTTCGCCTTAAGATCCCAAAGGTGTCGGACGAAGCCATCATCACGGTGTTCTTTGAGGGCGTCCGGGATGTCAAGATGAAGGAAGAGCTCGCCATGCACGAAGATTTGTGCTCGGCTCTGGAGATGTTTAACATGGCCACCAAGTGTGCGAGGGCGGAGGAAGGTCACCTCTCTCTCCTGGAGCTTCCGGAGGTCGATCCTGAAGACAAGAAGGCCAAGGCGAAGGACGTGAAGCGCAAGGGTCCTGCTGTGCTCGCGGCTGAACCTGAGATGAAGCGCGGCAGCGACCACCCCGAGCCATCCAAAGGCAGCCGCCCATTCTGTGTCTTCCATAACGTCCACAGCCACAACACCAATGACTGCCAAGAGCTCAGGGTGACCTGCGACGGGCGCTTCGGCCGCCGTCCCGAGTGCAGCGACCGTGGCTATGGCCACGGAGGAGGCCGCGGGGGTGGCCGCTGGGACAACTGTGAACCCCGCCAGGACTGGCGCGATCAGCCTCGTGAGGACCGCTGGCAGGGCCAGCCTCGCGACGGCCCCTGGAGGGACCAGCCTCGTGAGGATCGTCCTCAGGGCAATGCCGGTCTCCCTTCGCTGCCGCCGCCGCCAAGGAGGAACAATGACCACCTCCAAGACGATGGGGCCGGGGGCTTCTAAGAGCCTCGTGCCATTGCCTGCATCCTGGTTCGCGCTCAGGCCCCCGCTTCTCATCGCATCTTCAAGCAGTTCGCTCAGGAGGTGAACGCGGCCCTCCCCAAGCTCAAGGCGTCGCGCCCCCTCAGGTGGTCCAAGTACGCCATCACCTTCGACTCTACAGACCAGCTCAAGTGCTCAGCCGCCGCTGGCACACTCCCAATGCTCTGCTCACCAACCATCAGCAGTGTCCTCATCACCAAGACACTCATCGATGGTGGCGCGGGGCTCAACGTTCTCTCCGTCGAGACATTCGAGACACTCCAAGTGCCGTACAACCAGCTCCTCCCTACCAAGCCTTTCCCAGGAGTAACCGATGGCTCCACCACCCCCATAGGACAGATTCGCCTCCCTGTCACCTTTGGTCAGCGAGACAACTACCACACCAAGCTGATCGACTTCGACATTGCCCACATTCGCCTCTCGTACAATGCCATCCTCGGGTATCCAGCCCTCGCCAAGTTCATGGCGGCGACTCACCATGGCTACAACGTCCTCAAGATGCCAGGAAGCAGCGGTATCATCACGGTCTCTTGCGACGAGAAGGCAGCGGTGTGCTCCCTCGAGCGCGCCTACCAGGCTGCGACAGTCGAGAATTCTGATGACAAGGGTGCAGTTTAGCCTCCTGAGGCCATCCCCAAGAAGAAGAAGCAGCTCCTCCCCAAGGGCCACTAGGAGGCTGGTGCGTCCGACGATCGTGCCTCAAGCCCCGCGCCCGCTGCTGGGGCACCTTTCCCCCTCGCATAGGAAGGCGCGCCCGGCGCCCCTCTTAGGACGGGCTCGGGGGCTCTCCTCTGGAGGGCCTCTGACCTGACTAGCGTCATGAGGGAGGCGTTCGGGCACCATGTGGAGGCGTGCTTCGACGTGCGCCTCCACGAGTAGGGCGCAAGGCACGAGGTGCTAGGCACTCAGGAGTTCATCACAAGGGCAATCGAGGAGCTCTAGGAGGCGTGAGCCAAGCGTGGCGAGCGTCGCCCTGCACCACCTGGCGCAGCTGCTGCCCCTGACGAGGGTGGCGAGCTGCGTGTCTGTGTCAGCATCCCAGGTCTCAACAGGGCCACTTCTCAGGAACTCTACTGGCCGTCCCACATTGGACGGAGTGGGGGCTGCCCCCGCAGCTACATCCGCATGCCGTTCAGCTTGCTGAACATGGCTGCCTCGCACCAGCGCTACATGCAGGGCGTCTTGGCGGCTCGCGAGGCCCGGCGTCAGGCGATCCTGACAGAGGAGGTGCCGGACCCCCGCGAGCTCCCCGGGCCTCCAGAGCCTCCCGAGCCTCAGGAGTCAGCCGGCTCATGAGGATCGGCCTCTGCAGTGCGTGTCTTCAGCTACTCCAACACTTCTACAACGATGGTGCCAGGTGACTTTTTGGTTTGTTCAATATAGGGCGCCCCTCGGGCTGCATTATCCTCGAGTTGTCAGGGCCTGCCCCTGCAGCCCCACCATTTTTGATTCATGTACTCTGAACTTGCTATGCGTATCCTTGTTATCATAGTAGTTGGCATTACTCCTGACGTCGCGTTATGTATAGAGTTGCCCCTCACGGCTTCCGCGCATTGCTAACCCGCCTCTTGCTCATCCCGCAACGGGGGATACTGGCACGGTGCCTGTGCTTGGGTCCGTCCCTGCAGCGCTAATAAACCTAAGAGACCGAGCTCTGGCTCGCGGCCGGCCCCGCGCACGTCACCTCATCGGGACCTTAGTGCCTTCGTCTTCGTGCGGAAAGATCACCGGCGGAATAACAAATGCGGATGCATGCCCTGTTTCCTTTCTCGGCTAACTCGCAGGTATCTCCGGAGCCGGGACCACGAGCAGCCTCGCCAGCACCTTGGAGCGCAGCCCTTCCTAGGCATCTCCTCTGAGCCGGCTGTTTCTCCTCGTGCAAATCGCTCGCGCGTGAAAGGGGGGCCCTGAGCATCGTGCCTTAGGGGCTCCTACTGGTTCTCGAGCCCTCACCCCCTGGCCTTGACCACGACATCGCAACCTGGCATACCAGCGGCGGCTGAGTGTCGCTCGAGGGCCGGGACCCGAGGACGTGGAGCGCCCAGGCAAGTGGGAGAAGTGGAGGCGGCAGGAGCCCTGCGGAGGGGGTGTCGCCTGGGGGATGACATGGCCCAACTTTCCACAAGAGGTCCATCCGCACAACAAAAGGATCACCGCAGGCTCGCTAAGATAAGTCACCTCACGCGCATGGGTGTGAACCTCTTGATCAACGCTTCATCTCTAGCAGTCTTGCTCGGGCAAGAGCTCTTCCCTGTCAGTTTTTCGGGAGCCGCTTGTGCACCAAAGGGGACCCCCTGGGCATCGCGCCTCAGGGGCTCTTACCGGACCTTGGGCCGCTCTCCTCCTGGCCTTGACCACGGCATCGCGACCTGGCATAGCAGCGACAGCCGAAGCTTGCCTGGGGACTAGGTCCTGCCGGCGTAGAGGACCAAGCTACCGCGGGAATGAAAGGGGAACCATGCCAAAGCGAGAGGCACAAACACGACACTAACGGAGAATGATAACATTAAGGGCGGGCGTCACAGTTATTTACATACCCCAACGGGGCCCGTCATGATTTTCACGCAGGAATGAAGCAAAGGAGAAACACCTAAGGACTACGGCCTCGGCAGCATCGCCAACGACATCAGGACGGCACCCCTTCACCTCCTAGGCCCAGGCGCGGTGACGCGGCAGCTCATAGCTGTCGTCGTCGCTCGAGCTTGGTCCTGACGAGGCGCTGCTGCTTCCGGAGGAGCTGCGGACAAGTTCATTCCTGGTGGCCTCGCCGTTTCGCTGGCCCACGGGGGAGCCGCTGCCTCGATCTCCTCCCTTGGGGCAGCACTCCACGCGTTGGCCGTCCTCTCCGAAGACCTTGAAGAGGAGCGTCGAAGCCCCGCTGTACTCGAAGTGGATGGCGTGACCGCCCTCCGAGCGGTAGGCGTGAGCGATCATGCCCCAGCCGCGGGTCATAAAGATGTCAGAGTTGACGGCCTCGACTTCCGCCTCTGACGCTTGGCTGCAGCAGCCATCGTGTTGCAGCCACAGCTCGACGGGCCCCCGTGGTGGAATCTCTCTTTCCAAAGACCGTGGGAGCTGGATCCATGTACGCGGTGGCATCACCGCCCACACCACGAACTCGCGGGCCGTGCCTTCGGCATGGGTCCATGGGCGGGGTGGCCGTGCAGTCACCGCTTGCTCTCCTCCACGGTTTTGCTCCTCGCACCGTTCGCGGCCGCTCTCATGGATAGGGCTCTGCGTGCGAGCATACGCGTGGACTGGGAAGCCCGGCGGAGCGCGTTCATGCCAGGGCCGCGTTGTCATGGGCGCCACAGCGGCGTCGCGAGGGCAACCGTGCCTCTTCTTCGGCGGAAGCAGCTCGGGGTCCACCTGAGGAGCTTTTCCCTTCTCCGTAGAAGAGAACCTCCTCACCGGCGCCATGGACACTCTGGCAAGACGACGGGTTGAAGAAGAAGGAGAAGGAGGACCAGGCGGCGAGGAGATGAAGATGGACTGGGGGCTCCGCCCCCCGCCCCATTTATAGGCAGAGGGAGGCCAACTGCCGGCCTCTCGCATTTCGAGCAATGATGGTTCTTCTGCATGCTTCAGGCAGTTGTCAAGTCACGCAGTTGCCGAGGTGGCGTGGGAAGTGGAGACGCCCACGTCCCATCAAGCGCCACATGTTGGCTCGGTCCGCAGGCAATTGGGGCCCGCGGCGCTTCGCCCTTGCCCTTTGGCTTCGCCTCGAAGCCATGTCCGAGCACGCCTTGGGCCCGGGGGCTACTATCGGTGTTCTGGGAACCAGGGTACCCAGACTTGCCTGCCTGCGGCCCACGACGTAGCTCCATCGACGGCCTGGTATGACCCATCTACAACACCTTCAAGACAAGACCCTCGCGAGGGGCCAAGCCTCGCGAGGCGGACGGCGTCAAGACCTCTGGAGGGAGCGGCCTCCCTAGGCTGGCTCCTGAAGAGCAGAGATTTCTATGCAGGTACCCATCTCATGAGGTGAAGGTGATGCAAGCCATGATGACCAAGGCCAGGCGGGTGCCAGCTTGCGTAGAGCAGCAGGTTTCCTCTTTGGTGCTAAGGATGCAAGCGCATGCGCGGGGTCCCGAGGAATCACCCAAAGGTTTCCATTCCTGTGCAATGAGACCAGGACCGCCAGGATGGCAAGACGGATGTCATCACCGAGCCCACCGCGACGTCACGACCAGAAGCTTTACAGACGAAGACCACCTTTCGTCAGGTTAAGATGTACTACTTGTCCCCCTTTAAATTTGGCCGTTGTGGAATCCCTTCCCGCCTTCATTTTCGGGGAAGAGGACCAAGGCCACTATAAATAGGTTAGTGAAAGTATGTTATATCGACTAGAGGGGGTGAATAGGCGATTTTTATGAATTTGTCGCTGAGGAAATACTACTTGAGGAATTTCCTAAGCAACGAACTACAAGCAGCGGAATAAGTACTCAGGTACATGCATAACAAAGCAGTAGCTTAATCATCATGATGAAATGAAACAAGACAGAGCACATGTAGTGTGTAAACAAGATAAGCAGGCTGAAAACAAAGTGACTGAAGAAATAGGGATGAGGAAATTGAGAAAGTCTTCAGTCAATGTCTTCAAACAGTAACGATCAAGTACACAACAAGTATGCGAGGAAATGAAAGGGTTGAGGAAATAGAACCAGTAGCTTGGTGAAGACAGTGATTTGGTAGACCAGTTCCAACAGCTGTGACAGTTGTACGTCTGGTTGGAGCGGCTAGGTATTTAAACCTGAGGACACACAGTCTCGGACACACAGTCCTCACTGTATTCTCCTTGAGCTAAGGTCACACAGACCTCACGCAATCACTCATGGTAAGTCTTCATAGGTGACTTCCAAACCTTCACAGACTTGGTCACTCGGCGATCCACAATTCCTCTTGGATGCTCTAGACCATGACGCCTAACCGTCTGGAGGATGCACAGTCCTCAAAGGTAACAAGCGTTGGTTCCACACAGGAACAATCTCTTCAGTGATGCTCAATCACTTTGGGTTTTAGGTGTTGGGTTTGGGTTTTTCCTCACTTGATGATTTTCGCTCAAAGTCCTCGGAGGATGGGATGGTCTAAATGACAAGTGTCAGTTTCTCTCGGAGCAGCCAACCAGCTAGTGGTTGTAGGGGGCGGCTATTTATAGTCGGGGAGCAGCCCGACATGATAAGACATAAATGCCCTTCAATGATATGACCGTTAGGTGGATACGATATTTTGGACAGCTAGCGCATAGCACAGCAACAGTCGGAAGTTTGAGCTCTCAAATTCCTCAGGGCTATCATGTTTCTCACTTGTAGGCAATCCGCACTGGCGAATTCCTAACTCCTCAGTTATAACAAATTCGTGAGAGAACAGAAGAACTTCGTGTCTGTCACTAAAGAACTTGACTGAACTGTATGAGATATCCAATGGCTTCACCCGAAAGGATTGGGTAGGTGTAGGATTTGAGTAGAGCATCACTTGGAAACTTTTCCTTAGTTTTACCTCAACCCCCTTTAACAGTACGGTGTTTCCTATGACTCAAGAAAGGAAAAATAAAACTATGAAAACAAAAGTCTTCACGCTTCATAATCCTCGCATGAATATCAAGTCTTCAAGGTCACACCAATTTCCTAACTATCAAAGTCTTCAAGAAAACCAAAGTCTTCAACTGAAGACATTCATTTTTAGGGGTCAACATTCTTCGTAAATAACAAACTCCTCATAGACTTATAGACCTATGTACACTCATAAACACATTAGTCCCTTAACCTATAAGTCTTCAATACACCAAAATCATTAAGGGGCACTAGATGCACTTACAATCTCCCCCTTTTTGGTGATTGATGACAAATAGGTTAAGTTTTCAACGGGGATACAACATATGAAGTGTAAATACTGATATTGAGGAATTTGATTGCAAGATATAGAGGAACTCCCCCTGAAGATGCGCATATTTGAGGAATTTTCTTTGGATTGCAAATGCACATTGTAGAGTAATATCATGGAGATCTCCCCCTTTATCTTGTAATTCATACACGCATTTAACACATGATATGAAGAATTTGAAATGCATGATGAAATATGGTGTTTGACGAAATTCAGCATGCGTGCATTAAGGTACTTGATGAAATAGGCATGCAGAAAGCAGTTCAAAAGTATCAGACCACCATAGGACTTAAGTTTACAACTCAACCAACAAACACTTCAGAAGAGCGAGAGTTGCAACTTAACAGAAAAATAGCCCAATAGAAGACCCGCTTGAAGTCTAACTCAAATTTCTCCCCCTTTGTCATCGAATGACCAAAAGGGATGAAAAATGAGGACTAACGCCCCTGAAGAATATCATCATGATGTCGATGGAGGAGCGCCATTATTGTTGGGGTCGTCCGTTGAGGTAGGGCCTGCCGCAGTGTCGTTCAAGTCTTCAGCTTCATCCGTCTCATGCGATGAAGAATATGAACTGGCAACAAGCAGAGGAACTTTGACCTTCTTGAATTTCTTCGAAGGTGGCTGAGACCAGTCAAAGTCCTGTTGAAATCCCATCTCCTTGAGATCTTCAGCACTGTAGAGATTCGACAGAATAGCCCAAGTGCGGTCAAAGACTTCATGCATATAGTAGTGATTCTTTTTCACTGTATTTTGAGTGATTGTCATGTTCTAAAGAATTGCACCAAACTGACGCTTGACCCACTTGTGATTTCGATCAACTTTCCGATGAAGACTGAGGAGAAGCTCACGATCAGTCATCACACGCGGAGCTGTGGCTTGAGGATTTTGTTTTGAAGCTTTGGCAGCAGAATCTTGTGTTGCAGAGTCATCATTGGTGGAATAGGATGCAGCTTTGCGAAACTGTCCATCCAATGGACGAGAGCCTTCATCAATAACAGCGGCCTTGCCCTTCTCATCAGCTGAGGAAATAGTCCGCTTGAGGACTTTAATAGGTGGCAAATAGCTGAGATGATTCTGAAAGTCAGCCTGATAATGAATTGAAGACTTTGATCTGATGAATTTCATGATCCAGGGAGCATAAGGCTTCACCTCAAAAGGTGACAGAGCAGCACTGGCCAAAGTTCTCATGAAGAAATCATGGTAGTTAATGGGAATGCCATGTATCATGTTGAACAGCAGATTCTTCATGATGCCAACAACCTCTTCTTCATCAGAGTTGTGGCCCTTAATTGGACTGAGGGTTTTGGTTAATATGCGATACACAGTCCTTGGTACATAGAGCAATTCTTTCACAAGGAAGGTGGTCCTTGGAGCTTGGCCAGCCTTCAAAGGCTTCATCAGCACTTGCATTAAGTGATTTGAGAGTTCAGGTTCAGCATACATGAGTCTTGCGCCTTCAATCGGAGGACTAACTGGAATGGCGTGAAGCAATTCAGAGGACGGTGCTTTGTAATGAGTATTTTCGGCCATCCAGTCTAGCACCCATGAATTCACATCTTCAACATTTCCAGTGATATGCAGTGTGGCGTAGAATTGAAGAATGAGTTCTTCGTTCCAGTCGCAGATGTCAGTGCAGAAGTTAAGCAGCCCAGCGTCATGAAGAACACTGAGGACTGGATGGAAGCAAGGAAGCGACTCCATATCCACATGAGGAATTTGCTCGTGGTCAAATACCTTGTTCTTACCAAACAGGAGGGAAGAGTAAAAGTTCATTTGACTTGCTGTCCAGAAGCGCTTGCGTCGCAGTCTTGCAGAGTCATAGGGATTGTAGTCCATGAAGAAATGATGCTCAGCAAAGAAATCATCAGCGTTGAATTTCTGCTTTTTGGTATGAGGATTTTGTGGCTTTGGCTGAAGATTAACAGTTGAAGTCTTCACAGCCGCTTGGCGCACAACCTCTGGAGCCATAGACTGAGGAATTTCCATAGCAATTTCATCAGCAGCAGTCTTGGTCTCCAGTTCTTCAACATTAGTAGCTGGAACTTCTTCTGGAATAGAATGAAGTGAAGATTGATGTCCTTCAGAGCCCGTATGAATTTCTTCAGTCTGCACAGGGGACTGAGGAATTTGTTACAGAGGAGTGGTCAATGGAGAATTTGGATGATGTCTTTCCCAATAATCATCATTGAGAACTGGTGTAGTAGACCCATGTCCACATCCTCATCTTCTTCATCAATTTCTTCAACGCCTGCCTCTTCAGCTGTGAACTGAGGCATGGGCGATGATACCAGTGGGGTTGAAGGGATATCGTCCACTTCAATTTCTTCATCCAACTGCTCTGAAGTAGCATCAGAAGGATTCGCTTCATCACTGTCTTCTGGAATGACATATTCCTCACCAAAGGGAACAATTTCCTTTGATGGCATGCTTGAGATAGGAACAACATCAATGGGGTTGGTGTATGAGCTTGTCAAAGTCTTCACTTTCTTGGGAGCTGAAGACTCTGCAGTTTCTGATGCTTTCCTTTTCTGCATAGCTGCCTTTTCTGCAGCTTTGATCTTCTTTGCTTCTGATGCAGAAGGAAGGTGGATATCTTTCATCTGTGATGACTTTGCAAGAGGAGCAGATGAAAGTGGTGCAGTTTCTTCAGGCACAACTGATGCAGTTTCCCTGGCGTGTTCAGATTCTTCAGGCGCAGCTTCATTTGTTTCAGCTGATCTGAGTTGTTCTTCAGGCGCAACATTGGAGGTTGCCCTGGCATTTTCTTCAGGAGCTAGAATTTCTTCAGCAGCCCTGGAACTTTCAGTTTCTTCAACAGTCTGATTTTCATCAGCTGTGCAAGCATTCTCTTCAGTTGGCTGAGCAGATGCATTAGCCTGAGGAATTTGTTGTTGCGATGGAGCTGCAACATTCGGGTTGAACCCCTTGGCCATTCTGACAAATCTGACTTTGGCACCTAGCCAATCTGCACGATATGCGTCAAATTCATCGCTGAGAGCTTTGATCTCCTTTTGCAGATTCACAAGTTCTTCAGGAGTCATATTCACAACATGCTTCTTCAGAAAGCGCTCCTTCTTGTATTGAGCTTTCTTGACTTGCCTGGCCTTCTCAAATTTCCATTTTTCTTCGGCTATGAAGGCCGTCAACATGTGGCTCTGGCCAGGAGTGAGGTTCAATTCAGGCAAAGGAGTATTTGGATTCTTGTGCCATAGATTGATGAAATCAAGGATCCTCTTAGGGTCCAGCATGAGTGGCACAGCACTGCCTTTGGCTCTAGCGGCCTTTTCTTGCCTGTCTTTGATGATCTCAGCAAGTTCTTCATCATCAGCATCATCGTCATCAGACGGAACTTGGAAGGCAACTTGCTTCTTGTGAGGACTTGGCCTTGGGCCTCGTCCAGCAGTGGCCTTTTTCTTCAGCAAGATTGACCAGTTGAAGACTGTGGCGGAGCTGAGGAACTTGCAGTTGCTCCTGAGGCAATAGAGATTCCTGTAGTCCGTTGGCACGTGGCAAGATGCACTGGTGTTGAGGACTCGGCAGCAGCAACTGTGGATTTAGTGGCAACTGAGGGAATTGGCACAGCCCTTGAAGAAGTTGCCCGAGGAATTTGCTTAAAGGGCTTTGAGGAACTTGGCCATGAGGGCATTGCTGTTGAGAAACTCGGCTTCACAGCAGATTTCTTCGGCATGGCCTTTTTAGGCTTACTGGCAGAGGCCTCAGCAGCAGCAGCAGCAGAATCTTCATTGAATTTCTTCACTGCCTCTTTTGCCAATTTAGCCAATTTGGCTTGACGCTTAGCCCATTCTCTGGGAAATTCCTCACCGCGCCTGATGCTTGAGGGATCAGCTTCTTGGCCTGGTGCCAATGGAGGTCTTGGACATGGAGGGTTAACGGCGAATTTCTTCATGTACTTAGGAGTGACATAGCGATATTCCCTCCATTCCCTTGCCCATCTCCTCTCAATCCTCTGTATGCGCACTTTGCGCTGATTTTTGTTCTCCTTGCCATGAGTTGCTTCATCAGGAGTACAATATTCATCATAGATGTCTTTAGGGATTTCAAAAGCTGTATTAGTTTCTGTCCTCTTTCCTCCCTTCTGATGTCTCTTCCCATTAGCCATTTTCTTCACTTGAGGATTTTGAACAATGGATGTTTCTGAGGAAGTGTGCAACTTATCTTCGAGGAATGCTGCAAATGAGTTAAGTTGATGAGAACCTAGTGATTCAGCAGTAGACATTTTGTACCTGTGAACAGAGTATAGGTGCGAAGAATTTGGAGAGGTCATATGCATTCTCAGAATTTTTTCAAAAGAAATCAAGTTTGAGGAATTTGACCAGGAGAGTCTTGAGGAATGTCACTAAGCGTTCTCGACTTAGGTTCCAGAGTTGTATAGATTAAAATCCACACAATTGAGGAATCTTGAAGAAAAACATAGCTTAGAGAAACAAATCAAGAACAGATGCAACTTGGTGTTTAAGGATGTGGAAGTTGAAGAATAAACACCTTTTTGAAGATTTTGTGAAATCATCAGAATCAAAGTAGGGCAGTAAAATCAGATTTTAATTACCCTGGACGAAGAACACGACGAACTAGAAGTGGAAGTGGAGAAGTTCGTCCGTTCAGATCTCCCACGCCCTAACTTGGCGGTGAGAGACAGCTACGGCGGCGGCGGAGTGAAGATTTCCGCGGCCGGCGTGAGTACGACGGCGACGAGGTCGAGGCAGTGAAGCTCTTCCTCACCAGCGACGATGGAGAGTAGCGGCGGCGCTAGGTCAGAGAGCTCGAGCGAGGGGAGTGCGTTCGAGCGGAGTAAATGAGGTCTGAGGAGGGCGAGGGGTATTTATAGCCGAGGTGAAAAACTATTCGTCCAAAATTTTTGGACGAACATCCTAGCGACATGTGTCACCCATGTACAGAGTGGTGGAGATCATGGTAGATCGTGGGTGAATAGATTAATCTTATCATAGGATGCGGAAAGGTTTGAGCGGCAAAAGCCAAAAATTCAGATACGAAAATTTTAAAGTTTTGTTCGCAAATTCTTCAGCTGTCAAGGATACAGTGAAGACTTTGAATGGGTTTCAAATAGAACGCACATGAAGAATTTGTGAACAGACTGGGTTGAGTTTAGCATAGAGGGGGAAATGGTCCAATCACATTCACTTAGAGGAAAAGTCAACTTGAAGAATTAGCAATAAGTGAATGCTGTTGAGGACATGAAAAACTCATATATATATATATACACATATAGTCAATGAAGAACACCAGTCGAAAAATTTGAAGACTTCGCAAGTTGAAGAATTTGCAAAATGAAGAAAAACTCAATGTTGAAGATTTTCAACTTTTTGTTGGTGGCGTGACCCACCGTATAAGAATGATGATTTCAGACACCGCGTACAATTGTCGTAGGGCTCTGAGAATCAAATTCTTCATTAATTTCTTCACACTTAGAGGGTTAGTCTTCATTGATTGAAGAAAAACGTTACTTCATGTGTTGCACATCTAAGTCATCAATTTTGCATAAGTGTTAGGATGTGTGTCCTTTCAAAGAACATTCGAAGATTGTAAGATATTTAGCTCACAACGCAACTTGCTAAATCTCTTCTCATCCAAGGGCTTGGTGAAGATATCCGCTAGCTGTTCTTCAGTCTTCACGTGATCAATAGAGATGTCGCCCTTTAACACATGATCTCGAAGAAAATGATGACGAATCTGGATGTGCTTTGTCTTCGAGTGCTGAACTTGGTTATGAGCAATCTTGATGGCACTCTCATTGTCGCAGTAGAGCGGCACATTCTTCATGTTGATGCCATAGTCCTTGAGGGTTTGCTTCATCCACAGCAATTGAGCACAACAAGAACCAGCAGCAATATACTCAGCTTCAGCAGTAGAGAGTGATACGCAGTTCTGCTTCTTCGAGGACCAACATACTAAGGATCGTCCGAGGAAATGGCATGTGCCTGATGTCGACTTGCGATCCACTCGATCACCAGCATAGTTAGAGTCAGAATATCCAATGAGATCAAAAGCTGAGCCCTTGGGATACCATAATCCAAGTGTTGGAGTGTGAGCTAGATATCGAAGAATATGTTTCACAGCCTTATGGTGTGATTCCTTCGGTGTAGCTTGAAAACGGGCACACATGCAAATACTAAGCATAATATCTAGCCTAGATGCACATAGGTACAATAAGGAGCCAATCATGGAGCGGTATACCTTTTGATCGAAGTCTATACCATTTTCATCGGTGCATAGATGGCCATTTGTGGGCGTAGGGATTATGACGCCTTTGCAATCTTGCATACCGAATTTCCTCAGAACGCCCTTGAGGTATTTCTCTTGAGAAATGAAGATGCCATTGCGTTGTTGACGAATTTGAAGACCTAAGAAGAATTTCAATTCTCCCATCATGGACATTTGATATTCCTCACTCATCATATAAGCAAATTCGTCACTGTAATGTTGGTTAGTACAGCCAAAGATAATATCATCAACATATATTTGGCACACGAATAATTCATCATCATATGTTTTGGTGAAAAGAGTTGGGTCGAGTGAACCGGGTTTGAAGCCTTTCTTCATGAGGAATTCCTTTAGTGTATCATACCACGCCCGAGGGGATTGCTTGAGGCCATAGAGGGCCTTATTGAGTCTGCAGACTTGATTAGGATGCTTAGGATCTTCAAAACCTGGGGGTTGAGCAACATATACTTCTTCCTCAAGCTTACCATTGAGGAATTCACTTTTCACATCCATTTGATATCAGATGATATTATGATGGTTAGCATAAGCAAGCAATATGCAAATAGCCTCAAGTCTAGCAACAGGTGCAAAAGTTTCATCAAAATCAATTCCTTCAACCTGTGTGTAGCCTTGAGCTACAAGACGTGCCTTGTTCCTCACCACTAGGCCATTTCCATATTGCTTGTTGCGGTAGATCCATTTGGTGCCGATGATATTGTGCTTGCGTGGGTCTGGTCGCTTGACAAGCTCCCACACATTGTTCAGCTCGAATTGATGTAATTCCTCTTGCATCACTTGAATCCATTCAGGCTCCAGAAATGCCTCATCAACTTTGGTGGGCTCTGTGATAGAGACGAAAGCAAAATGCCCACAAAAGTTAGACAAATGTGAAGCTTTTGAGCGAGTGAGAGGACCTGGTGCGTTGATGTCGTTGATGATTCTCTCAATCTGTACTTCATTTGCAACATGAGGATGAGCAGGTTGACGACTTTGATTTGGCTCAGCATTTTCTTAAGAGCCATTTTCTTCAGATGCACCATCATGATTTTCTTCACGATCTGGAATGACTTCTTCAGCAGATTCTTCAGTAGGTATGACATCCTCAGTAGCCTTTAGCTGGATGGATTACTCAGGAGTCATTTCATCTACCACAGGAGGTAGGTGCTCTCTTTGTGAGCCATTAGTTTCATCGAACCGCACATCTACAGTTTCAACAACCTTGTTGTGATAGGTGTTGAAGATTCTGTAGGTGTGCGAGTCCTTTCCGTAACCAAGCATAAAACCTTCGTGTGCTTTCGGTGCAAATTTAGAATTGTGATGGGGATCTCTAATCCAACATTTAGCACCGAAGACTTTGAAATAACTCATATTGGGTTTCTTGTCAGTGAGGAGTTCATATGAAGTCTTCTTGAAGAATTTGTGAAGATATACCTTGTTGATGATGTGGCATGCAGTATCAATTGCCTCAGGCCAGAAGCGACGAGGTGTCTTGTATTCATCAAGCATAGTAAGAGCCATCTCAACAAGAGTAATGTTCTTGCGCTCCACAACGCCATTCTGCTGAGGAGTGTATGGGGCAGATAACTCATGAGTAATACCAAGTTCACCAAGATAGTCATCAAGACCAGTATTCTTGAACTCGGTCCCATTGTCACTGCGTATATGCTTGATCTTCACACCGAAATTCGTCGAAGCCCTAGAAGAAAATCGTCTGAAGACTTCCTGCACTTCAGTTTTGTAAGTAATGACATGCACCCATGTGTAACGAGAATAATCATCAACAATGACAAATCCATATAGAGATGATGCATTTGTTAGTGTGGCATAATGAGTAGGGCCAAAGAGATCCATATGAAGCAATTCAAAGGGACGAGAGGTTGTCATGATAGTCTTCGAGGGGTGCTTGGCTCTGGTCATCTTTCCAGCCTCACAAGCCCCACAAAGATGATCTTTGAGGAATTTGACACCCTCAATGCCAATGACGTGCTTTTTCTTCACGAGCGTGTGTAAGTTCCTCATGCCAGCATGACCCAGTCGTCGATGCCATAGCCAGCCTTCTGAAGCTTTTGCAAGTAGACAAGTGGCAGGCTGTGGTCCTGCAGAGAAATCAACAATATGCAAGTCTCCTCTCCTAAAGCCTTCAAAGACTTTGGAATTGTCAGATTCCATGAGCACTAAGTAGCGATATTTGCCAAAGACAACAACCATATCAAGATCACAAAGCATTGAGACAAACTTGAGGTTGAATCCGAGGGACTCAACAAGCATGACTTTGTCCATGTGTCGATCCTTTGAGATTGCAACCCTACCTAGACCCAATACCTTGCTTTTGCCTTTGTCAGCGTAGGTGATATGCTTCAAATGTGATGGAGATAAAGGAGTGTTCATCAGTAAGCTCTTGTCACCGGTCATGTGATTAGTACATCCACTGTCGAGGACCCACTCAGTAGCTTTGGGTAAATCATCCTGGAGATGAATTAGTGCATCTTACGAACACATATACTTCAGAGTGAAGAATATGACATCAAATTCATCAGACATAATTTCATCAATTAATGCAACATATGTATGTATAGCAGTATGAGGACATGAGAAATGAATGAATCATTTCTTCATGATTAGCTTGCGTCCTTTCAAGCATTTCAGGTCTCTAGAAAATTCTTCAGACGATTTTGTTCATCTGGAGACCTGACCCTTCATAAGAGATTAGTTCTTTTTTCTTCACCACCCACATCTGGAGGGGTGGCAAAGAGTTCATCATTCTGCGAGCTCCATAAGAGAAATGTGGCATTGAAGCCAAAGCGCTTCGTTTCACAGGAGAGGGATTAGTATAGGCATATGAGTAAGCAGAGAAATTCTTCGAGGACTTATGAACATAATGATTTGAAGAATAATGCACATAATCAGAACTCTTAGATTTTCCCTGTGAAACAGAAGCGTTAGCATGATGATGATCATATGAGGACTTGGATCCACGTGAAGAATTTGATCCATAAGAGGACTTGGATCCATATGAAGACTTTGGTCCATATGAAGAATTTGATCCGGGGTTCCTATTCTTCACTGGTGGTGTCATGAGGACATTCACCTGAAGACTTTCAAGGCACCTTTTGGGAACCCAGATTTTCTTCATAGGGGGACCATTCCTGCAGTTAGTTCCAACATATCTAGCAAATACTTCACCATTCTGATTTTTGAACAATTTATAGTCGGAGTCAAATGACTCATCAGATGAATATGAGGATTCACAAGTAAAGCCAGATAAAGTGGATGGATCTACGGGAGGTCCCTTCACAGCAACCCATGAGGTTTTGGGATACTGCTCAGGTTTCCAGTAGGTTCCATCAGCATTGAGTTTCCTCTCAAAGGCAATACCCTCTTTCCTAGGGTTCCTGTTCAAGATCTGCTTTTTGAGCACATCACAAAGAGTCTTAATGCCCTTTGAGGCTTTTGTACATGCCTGTCACATACAATTCCTTCAACCCTGCATCTTCGTCAGTGATACTAGTGGTATCCTGAGATGAGGAATTTGTGACCACAGATATAGTTGAAGAATTTGCAGCAATAGAAGCATTTGAACTTTCAGGTGAAGAATTAGCAGTTTCACGTTCAATGCATTTCAAGCATGGTGGAATAAATTCTTCCTGAGCGGAACTGATCTGTTGAGCAAGTAATGAATCGTTTTCCTTCTGAAGATCTTCATGACTCACCCTTAGCTTCTCAAGATCTTGCTTTCTTTGAAGAAATTCATAAGAAAGCTTCTCATGATCGGCTAAGAGAGTTTCATGACGACTTTGAAGGTTGTCAAACTTAGACTGTAGTTGCTGAAGATTATCAGTCAGTGTTTGAGTTCGATCCATTTCCTCACCTAATAGGTCATCGCTTTTGTCTAGCATATTTTGAACCTTTTCCAAAGCCTTTTGTTGTTTAATAGCAATATTAGCAAGTTTGGAATAGCTGGGTTTGAGGTTATCATCAGATTCATCCTCACTTGATTCAGAGGAAGGATATTTGAATACCTTGGCACCTTTTGCCATGAAGCAATTGGTGGGAGCATAGTCATCGTTGCCGACATCAGCAGAGTTGGGGAAGCCATTTTCCTTAGTGTTGAAGATGGACTTGCTGACGTAAGCAGTAGCGAGGGCTAGGCTCGCCACACCAGAGTCTGACTCCTCAGATGCCTCTTCTTCCTCATGTTCCTCAGATTCAGCTTTAGAGTCCATTTCCTTCCCAATGAATGCCCGAGCCTTCTTGGAACTGCTCTTCTTGTGAGATGAAGACTTTGAAGATTTTGATGATGAGGACTTTGAAGATTTCTTCTTCTTCTTTGAGTCATCTGAACTATCATCTTTGTATTTCTTCTTCTTTGATTCCTTTGCCCACTGAGGACAATCATTTATGTAGTGACTAGGTTTCTTGCATTTGTGGCAAGTTCTCTTCTTGTAATCACAGGATGAGGAATCAGATCTTGGGTCATCACCTTTTGAAGATTTTACAAAGCGACCACGCCTTGAGAACTTCTGGAATTTCTTCAAGAGCATTGCTAGCTCCTGGCTTAGTTCTTCAGGGTCACCAAGGCTGCTATCAGAATCTTCTCCTTCAGATAAGGAAACTGCCTTGGCCTTCAGTGCGCGTGATCTTCCATAGCTTGGCCCATAGAGATCTCTCTTTTCAGCTTATTGGAATTCATGAGTGTTCAGCCTCTCAAGGATATCAGCAGGATCTAGTGACTTGTAGTCTCCACGTTCTTGAATCATCAGTGCCAGTGTATCGAATGAAGAATCGAGTGACCTCAGTAATTTCTTCACCACCTCATGGTCAGTGATGTCAGTGGCACCCAGTGCTTGAAGCTTGTTTGAAATGTCAGTGAGGCGATCAAAGGTTTGCTGGACATTCACATTGTCGAGTCTTTTGAAGCGGTTGAAGAGATTGCGAAGAGCGTCAACTCAAGAATCACATTGAGTTGAGATTCCTTCGTTAACCTTGGACAGCCTGTCCCAGATAAGCTTTGTAGACTCCAAAGCACTCACTCTGCCGTACTGTCCTTTGCTCAGATGGCCACATATGATATTCTTCGCTTGAGAGTCGAGTTGCTTGAATCTCTTCACATCAGCAGCATTCACGGAAGGAGTGACAGAGGGAACGCCATTTTCCACAACGTACCAGAGATCGTTGTCAATTGCCTCAAGATGCATGCGCATCTTATTCTTCCAGTAGGGGTAGTCCGTCCCATCAAAGGTAGGGCACCTAGCCGAGACCTTGATCATGCCTGTAGTCGACATAACTAAAACTCCAGGTGGTTAAACCAAAATCACACAGAACAAGGAAGTACCTTGCTCTGATACCAATTGAAAGTGCGTTATATCGACTAGAGGGGGTTGAATAGGTGATTTTTATGAATTCGTCGCTGAGGAAATACTATTTGAGGAATTTCCTAAGCAACAAACTACAAGCAGTGAAATAAGTACTCAGGTACATGCATAACAAAGCAGTAGCATAGTCATCATGATGAAATGAAACAAGACAGAGCACAGGTAGTGTGTAAACAGGATAAACAGGCTGAGGACAAAGTGACTGAAGAAATAGGGATGAGGAAATTGAGAAAGTCTTCAGTCAATGTCTTCAAAGAGTAACGATCAAGTACACAGCAAGTATGCGAGGAAATGAAAGGGTTGAGGAAATAGAACCAGTAGCTTGGTGAAGACAGTGATTTGGTAGACCAGTTCCAACTGCTGTGACAGTTGTACGTCTGGTTGGAGCAGCTAGGTATTTAAACCTGAGGACACATAGTCCCAGACACACAGTCCTCACCGTATTCTCCTTGAGCTAAGGTCACACAGACCTCGCCCAATCACTCGTGGTAAGTCTTCACAGGTGACTTCCAAACCTTCATAGACTTGGTCACTCGGCGATCCACAATTCCTCTTGGATGCTCTAGACCATGACGCCTAACCGTCTAGAGGATGCACAGTCCTCAAAGGTAACAAGCATCGGTTCCACACAGGAACAATCTCTTCAGTGATGCTCAATCACTTTGGGTTTTAGGTGTTGAGTTTGGGTTTTTCCTCACTTGATGATTTTCGCTCAAATTCCTTGGAGGATGGGATGCTCTAAATGACAAGTGTCAGTTTCTCTCGGAGCAGCCAACCAGCTAGTGGTTGTAGGGGGCGGCTCTTTATAGTCGAGGGAGTAGCCCGACATGATAAGACATAAATGCCCTTCAATGATATGACTGTTAGGTGGATAGGATATTTTGGACAGCTGGCGCATAGCACAACAACGGTCGGAAGTTTGAGCTCTCAAATTCCTCAGGGCTATCATGTTCCTCACTTGTAGGCAATCTGCACTGGCGAATTCCTAACTCCTCAATTAGAACAAATTCCTCAGAGAACAGAAGAACTTTGTCTCTGTCACTGAAGAACTTGACTGAACTATATGAGATATCCAATGGCTTCACTCGAAAGGATTGGGTAGGTGTAGGATTTGAGTTGAGCATCACTTGGAAACTTTTCCTTAGTTTTACCTCGACCCCCTTTAACAGTACAGTGTTTCCTATGACTCAAGAAAGGAAAAACAAAACTATGAAAACAATTGTCTTCACGCTTCATAATCCTCGCATGAATATCAAGTCTTCAAGGTCACACCAATTTCCTCACTATCAAATTCTTCAAGAAAACCAAAGTCTTCAACTGAAGACATTCATTTTTAGGGGTCGACATTCTTCATAAATAACAAACTCCTCATAGACTTATAGACCTGTGTACACTCATAAACACATTAGTCCCTTAACCTGTAAGTCTTCAATACACCAAAATCACTAAGGGGCACTAGATGCACTTACAGTTAGCCAGCACCATAGAAAGGGGATCGGATCAGATCGGACCCAGAACCACTCATCCTCACCAGAGCAAGCCTCGCGAGCTTGTTCATCCACTGTTCTAGTTCATCCTCAGTCCCTCGTGAGGCAAATCCACCCCAAAGCAAGAGTAGGGTATTACACCGCAAGGTGGCCCGAACCTAGGTAAACTGTCGTGTCCTTCTTCTTCCCTGTTCTTCGAGCTAGGCTGTGGGGTGGCATGTTCGGTTGGCTGGTTAGGTTGAGTTCTTCGCACACGCCCCAGAGTTCGAACCTCCTTTGGGTCTGCGGAGCCCTGAATCCGACACATGCATCATACTCATGTGCATGATGATCTCTTGCTGATGTACATATTGTTTGCAAGAAGGATTTATGAACATGGAGGTACACCTTCTTTACACATCATTTGCTCTGATGCATATAGCCAAGATACATGTAACTCATTGCTTGCTCTGTCATGCTCATGCATTCACATGTTCTTATATTCTATCTTCACATGATTGCATACATGTAGGGGGAGCCTAGGCATGTTACATGTCTTTCCAAAGCTTTACTTGTTACTCTTCTTATCTCTTATTTAAAGCTTTGATGTATGTTGTCATCAATTACCAAAAAGGGGAGATTGAAAGCATAAGTGCTTCCTGGGTGATTTTGATAATTAATGTCAACATATCTCTTGTTGGACTAATACTTTCACCTAGTGTATTTCAGATGAGTTCAACCATGGCGTGGTAAGGACAAGAGGATGTGGAACCCCTTCAAAATGCTAAGGACAAAGATTGGCAAAAGCTCAAGACTCTTCATTTTCTATTTTAGTGATTCAAGATCACATTGAGTCCATAGGAAAGCCAATACTATTAAAAGGGGATGAGGTGTTGCTTAATGGTCTACTTGCTCAAAGTGCTTAGTGATATTGCTCCAAAACCCTCAGCCACTTTCTCATTTCCACATATGTCCAAAACTCAAAGTCAAACTCGGCCACACCGATTTGGTCTATCCGGCGCCACCGAGTTCAGTTGACATAGCCACTGCCAGAAACCCTAAATGATTCGGTCACACCAATACGGATCTCGGTCTCACCGAGATGGCCCTGCAAACTCTCTGTTTCCCTTTGTAACATTTCGGTCTCACCGAAATGAGCGATCGGTCCCACCGAGTTTGCTTGACCAACTCTCTGTTTGCTCTTTGCTGAAATCGGTCTCATCGAGTTCATGCAATCAGCTTCACCGAAATGAGGTTTTGCCCTAGCCCTTGCACATCGGTCCCACCGAGTTGTTCCAGTCGGTCCCACCGAGATTCCTAATGTTCACATTTTAAACCGAATCGGTCTCACCGAGTTCTTCTATTTGGTCTGACCGAGTTGAGTCAAATGTGTGTAACAGTTGGATTTTGTGTGGATGCTATATATACCCCTCCACCCCCTTCTCCATTCAAGAGAGAGCCATCAGAACATTCCTACACTTCCACTACTCATTTTCTGAGAGAGAACCACCTACTCATGTGTTGAGACCAAGATATTCCAATCCTACCACAAGAATCTTGATCTCTAGCCTTCCCAAGTTGCTTTCCACTCAAATCATCTTTCCACCATAGCCAAATCTGTGAGAGAGAGAGTTGAGTGTTGGGAAGACTATCATTTGAAGCACAAGAGCAAGGAGTTCATCATCAACACACCATTTATTACCTTTTGGAGAGTGGTGTCTCCTAGATTGGTTAGGTGTCGCTTGGGAGCCTCCGACAAGATTGTGGAGTTGAACCAAGAAGTTTGTAAGGGCAAGGAGATCGCCTACTTCGTGAAGATCTACCCGAGTGAGGCAAGTCCTTCGTGGGCGATGGCCATGGTGGGATAGACAAGGTTGCTTCTTCGTGGACCCTTCGTGGGTGGAGCTCTCCATGGACTCGCGCAACCGTTACCCTTCATGGGTTGAAGTCTCCATCAATGTGGACGTACGATAGCACCACCTATCGGAACCACGGCAAAAATCTCCGACTCTACATTGCGTTTGCACACTCCAATCCCATCCCTTTACTTTCTTGCAATTAGCATGCTTTATCTTTTCCGCTGCATATACTCTTGCCATGCTTGCTTGAAATGTATTGTGAATGCTTAATCTTGTGCTAAATCTCCACCTCAACTTGAAGAACTTAAAAACTGCTACTTTTGCTTGTTGAGGGTCCAATCACCCGCCCCTCTAGACACCTCTTCTCGATCCTTTCACCTTCCAAGATTGAACCATGCCTTTGGCTTCGTCCAGTTCTGCTTTCCTTTCGGTTCTTGCATGTTTTGTAATGGTCTATCACATAGCACCTCCTGATCGACTCTAGCCTTAGTATTATCCTTTAACTTCCCCTCTATGCGGAACAATGTACCAAAAAGGGCCTCGGCAAAATTCTTTTCAGTGTGCATCACGTCGATGTTGTGTGGGCAAAGGAGGTCTTTGAAGTAAGGCAGATCCCACATGCATGTCTTGTGATTCCAGGCGTGTTACGAATTATACCCCTTGAAATACCCTGGACACTCTGGATCTGGCTCGAGAGCGTTTAACTGATCCAGGGTCTCTTGGCCTGTCAACGCGGGTGGTGCAGAGTTTTTGACAACTCTACCTTTGATGAAGTTCTTCTTGTCTTTCCTGAACTTATGGCGAGGCTATGCAAGCCAAAGCAAGAAAACTTGCGACCCGCCTGCAGCCAACGAAACTGAAGAGCTGCCTTGCATGTGGGGCACGGGAACCTTCCATGCACACACTAGCCAATGAATAGCGCATACGCTAGCAGGTCATGCATCGAGTACATGTACCAGACATGCATTATGAAGTTCTTTTTGCTAGCGGTGTCGTATGTCTTGAACCCATTATCCCAAGCTTCTTGCAATTCATCCTTAAGCGGCTGCATGTACACATTCATATTCTTCCCCGGATAGTTGGGCCCTGGAATTATCAACGTCAGGAAAATGTTCTTTCTTTGCATAATCTATCTGGGGGGGAGATTGAGTGGAATGACAAATACGGGCCAACAACTGTATTGGGTTGCCGTCAGACCAAACACATTGAACCCATCCGTGCTGATGGCGACTCGAGGATGCCTTGGATCTACCGTTTTTTCTCATGTAATGCATCAAAGTGCTTCCACGCAGAACCATCCGATGTGTGTACCATCATCAGATTCCCATCTGCATCTAGTTCGGTTCTTTTTCCCATTTTGTGCCATGTCATCTGTCTGGCCGTCTCTTCGACCATGAAAAGACATTGAAGTCTTGGTACGATTGGCATATACCAAAGAATATTAATAGGGATTTTGGTCTGTGTCTTCTCACCCATACCGTTGTCTACCACAACATACCTGGAAGACTTGCAAATGGGACAATAGTTCAAGTCCACATACTCAAGCCTAAATAAGGCACATCCTTCCTCATAGGCATCTATCTTCTCATAGGGCATCTTAAGTGCATGGAGGATTTTGTCCGACTGGTACAGGTTTGCAGGCATTACATGGCCTTTGGGTAGAAAGCGTCCAAATACTGTCATCATCGCGCCGTAGCATTCTCTGCCCAAGTTGAATTGAGCCTTCAGAGCCATTACTTGTGAGATGGCATCTAGCTGACAAAGCTCAGTGTGCTCGTGGAGAGGACGTTTTGAAGACTCCAACATTTCATTGAAGGCCTTTGCATATTCCTCCATCTCATCGTCCGAATCTCGAGCATCATCAAAGTCTTGCACCATGTCTTCCATCCCGGTACCATGCTCGTCGGTGCGACGATGAACCACCTCAGCTCTGGCACGTTGGGTAGACTCACCATGAAATGTCCACACCATATAACTGGGCGTAAAACCCCACTTCTGCAGGTGTTTACCCATTTCATCCTCTGTCCTCTTGTGCCAATTGTCGCACCGGACACAGGGGCACCAAGTTTTCCTCTAGCCATTTGCAAATGCGGCTCTCACAAACCCCTTGGTTTTTGTTAACCATTCATTGGTCATGTCTTTCTGACTTGTGTGACCGGTGTACATCCACGCACGATCACTCATGTTGCCTAGCTACTGGACACACAAGAAATATATATAATTCAGCATGTATATTCATCAGTTAATCTAGTTTGTCAGTTTTATTACGTCCATGCAACCTACACGCTAATAGGTAAAGATAGGCCCTAATCCCACTCGAGTATGTGTAGAGTGAGTACGTTCTCCATGCTCTACCCCATTCCGAGATGAAATTTCGGCAGCACCTCCCCGCTGTTCTCCAAATACACGTCTTGGCAAAAAGCCGAGAGAATGTGCATCGGGAGAACAACGGGGAGGCACTGCCAAAATTTTGTCTTGGAATGGGGTAGAGCATGGAGAACGTACCAAATCTACACATCCTCGGGTTGTTCGTGGAAATCGCTGGATAATTCGAAGGAGTTACAGTAATAAATATGCAACTGAATGCATATTTATCGATGCAACCCTTTCGGACGGGAGACGTCTAGGTTACGCGACTGTACTTACCTAGCTAGTGTCATCGGCACAAAGGCCGGAACAGAGCAAAGGAAGGGGGAGGAGGAGGATATAGCTAGCTACCTGCTGCTGTATGCGATGAGGGGATGGAGCCGAGGAGGGTAGTTGAGGGAGGAAGCAAGGGGCACCGGCGAGGATCTGCGAGGAGGGTGATCCGGGGAGGGATAGGTTAGTGACCGGTGAGCACCTAAACTAGATTTAACTAACACTAAAACAGAACACTGTCGGATTCAGGGCTCCGCAAACCCAAGAAGGTTCGAACTCTGGGGCGTGTGCGAAGATCTCAACCTCTCAAGCCTCAAGCTCGTCGCCCTACAGCCTAGCCTCGCCGGATACACGCTCGAGCGGGGAAGAAGATGGACACGGCAGTTTACCCAGGTTCGGGCCACCTTGCGATGTAAAACCCTACTCCTGCTTTGTGGTGGATTGGCCTCATGAGGATGTTGAGGATGAACTAGTACAGTGGATGAGCTCCCTCGTGAGGGCTCAGGGAATGAGAATGGGTCGGCCCGTTCTACGGTGGTGGCTAACCTATATTTATAGTGGCCTTGGTCCTCTTCCCCAAAACTTAGGCGGGAAGGGATTCCTCAACGGCCAATTCGAAAGGGGACAAGTAGTACATCTTATCCTGACGAAAGGTGGTCTTTGCCTGTAAAGCTTCTGGTTGTGCGGCAGTGGTGGGCTCGGCGATGACATCCGTCCTGCCGAGCTCGCGGTCTTGGTCTCGTTGCACCAGAATGGAAACCTTTGGAGGGCTCCTTGGGAACCCACCCCTGTCCTTGCTCCCTTAGCACCAAAGTGGAAACTGTCTCCTCTGTGCCCGCTGGTGCCCGCCTGGCCTTGGTCGTCGTGGCTCATGTCATCACAGCTTCGGGAGGCTGGGTACCTGCATAGAAATCTCCGCTCCTCGGGAGGCAGCCTGGGGAGGCCGCTCCTCTGGAGGTCTTGGTGTCGTCCACCTCGCGAGGCCAGGGGGCCCTCGCGAGGGTCTTGTCTTGGAGTCCTTGCTGATGGGCCGTACCAGGCCGTTGAGGGGGCCACGCCGTGGGCCGCAGGCAGGCATGTCTAGGTACCCCCGATCCCAAAACGCCGACAGTAGCCCCCGGGCCCAAGGCGCGCTCGGGCTGGCTTCGAGGCGAAGCGCCGCGGGCCCCAATCGCCTATGGTCCAGGCTCGACGCGTGGCGCCTGACGAGACGCGGATGACTCCGCTTCCCCACACCACCTCGGCAACTGCCCAGGCTGACAAAAGACTGGTGTCCGCCGCTAAGCCATCATTGCACCCCCTTGCCTTGCTCCAGATCCCCTTCTCCCTGCCGAGAGCTTCTCCAGATCCGACCGCACCCCGCCCCCTTTCTTCTCCTTTTCTGGTTCCAGGACCACGCGATTGGCGTCCGGGAAGACGAAGCCCGCGGAGCAAGCCGCAAGCTCTTCCTCCTCCCCTACGACGGCACTCGGCGTGTCCACCATTGCCGATGAGGGGCATCTCACCCCCGTGCTCCAGCAGACGGCGAGCAACAACAACGAGTGGAACGAGACAGTGATCTGGGCTGGCTCCACCAAGCAGAGGACCTTGGCGCGGATGGTTTATCCCTTCTTCCTCCACAACGTCTTCGCGGGGCTCGTCCCGCCTCTCTTTGAGTTCTTCGTTGCCGTCCTCAACCACTACAAGATCCAGGCTCTTCACCTTCAACCCAATTCTGTCCATCTTTGCCTTCTACTGCGAGGCTTTTGTGGGCGTGAGGCCCTCCGTGCCGCTCCTTCACCACTTCTTCTGGTTGCGGCTGCACGATTTGACACAGTGTTCTAGCCGCGTGTCCTTCGTCACGGTCCACAAGAGCAAGGTGCTCATGAAGGCCGGGAAGAAGGTGGAAGGCTGTCGGCACCGCTGGGTCTTTCTGGACACCGAGGGCCTCCACGAATGGCTGGAGCTGCCGACCGAGCTGCCCTAGTGGCTCGAGAGGTGGAGCCATGAGAAGTTCTCCGACCCCGGGCAGAGCCCGTCCTAAGGAAGATGACCTCGGACATGGAGGCTAGGGCACTGACGGGGGGCATGCTCGTCAAGGAGTTCCTGACGCAGCGCCTTGCGCCACTCCAGGTGCACACACGCCCTATGTAGGAGTTCCAGGGCGCGTCAGACGACATCAAGCTGCGCTCTGGGAACCTGACAGGCGAGGAGCTGGACCGGGCCATGGCGATCCTGCTCAACAGTGACCAGGGGGACCTCCCGGAGGCCTACGTCCCGCTGTACCGCCGCGCCGATAGGGAAGCGCTGGTAACCGACATGCCTGTGTTCAACGAGCTGAGGCTCGTGTCGCCTGGGTGCACCAATTCCCCCGTGCCGGTATCCTCCGGTGACACCGTCGACAGAGAGGGTGAAGAAGACTCGGAGGTGACCGAGGACGTCAAAGGCGTGATAGAGGTCGCCACCGTGGGGAGCAGGAGCGAAGCCACCGAAGCCATGGGGGCTCGCGACGCTGCGCTGGCCAGCGCTGCGTCCGCCGCGAAGCGCTGCAACGAGGCAGAGGCCAAGCTGAAGACCCTTCGGGAGGAATAGGCCGCGCACGCCCAACGGCTCCAGCAGCAGGAAGAGGACCTCAAGGCCCGCGAAGCGAAGCTCGCCGATCGCGACGCCAAGCTGGCCCAGGTGACCACCGACCAGGCCGCGGAGCACGGCCGCCTGGCCAAGCTGAAGGCGGAGGCAGATGAAGCCCAGGCATCCCATGCCCGGCACGTCTCCGAGGCGACAACCCAGCTGGAGGTCAGGGAGAAGATCCTTGTCGCCACCGAGAAGAAGGCGGACGTGGAACACGAAGCCTTCCTCTCCCTCGAGCTCGGGTCTCGTGAGGCGTTGTGCTCCATCTGCAGGGGAGGATACGAAGAGCCGCTAGTGACCCCTGAAGACGGCCTTGCAGGGCTCTCCTCCAAGCTTGCCGAAGTGCTTAAGGGCGCCGCCGCTGAAGTAGACTCCATCCTGGAGGAGGAGTGCCCCTCTCTCTTCACCGCAGCTGCGACGCGCATCTTCAGCCACCTCCACCTCCCGGACCCAGGCTTCGACTTCGACGCGGTGATTCGCCCGGTGGCTCCTGGGGCCCGCGCCACTATCGTGGGGACCGCGAAGGATCAGGTGGACGCGCTGCTGAAGAGGTTCCTCTGCATTCCCGACCCCAAGGCTCCGGCAGCAGAGGTCGGCGGCGGCGAGGATGGCGGCAGCGACGTCGACGACGGGCTTCCAGTGGCCGGGACAGGCGGCGGTGATGGTCAAGGTGGTGGTTGAGCTTCCTCCTAGTTTTATCCTGCAACATTTACCATGCCTCGTGGAGGCGTAAAACTTCTGTTTGAATTTGTGAAACACTTCGCGCTTGTAATAACTGCTAGAACTCCGTGATTTTCTTTCCGTGCTTGATTTCCTTCTTGTTTGCCTTTGTGTTCTACGTCGGTAGGGCCCAGCCCCGCGCATACCTCGATTGCCGTTGGTGCGTCTGGATCACCAGGACGAGATGAAGGGGTGAGGGGCTACATGACTAGTGAGGCTCCTGAGTCGCGATGCTCAGGGGTCCCCCTTGACGTACGAACAACCCTCATGAAGGAAACGTGAGCAGCGTCTAAGTTGATCCGGAGTCCTCCATACCTTTCCTCGCCAGCTTTTGCCTAGGAGGGACGCAAGAAGACCAGGTACCAGGGACCTGGTTAGGTGGGGTGTGCCAGGCCTGGCCTGAGCACAACCCCCGTGCCCAGCCCCCTCGTGCATGTCTCCCGTGGGGAAAGCTGCGCGATAGGACCGTGCGAAAAGCCAATAGGCTATCCTGAGGTTGGTGCAGCCACTAGGGCACCCTCAGTTGTTTATCCACCAGCGCGGACCATGGGGCTTCCACTTGGGCATGGGCATAGCCGTTGTGCGACCCTTTCGTTCGCCAGCACGGAGCATGGGGCTTCCACTTGGGCGTGGGTGGGAGTTCCCTCGGGGGGAGACTCCGGGGCGTGTACAGCCCTGTTCGTATGCGTGGCTAGCATGGCAGAACTAGAGGAGGTGTATCTGGGCACTCGTGAGCCAGCGTGGGACTCAGGAGGCCCAACCTCAAGGCGGGTTGCGCCTGGATTTTTGGCGCGAGGCGCGCTTTAGGAACCTGTGGGGTGGGGGGACCTGCGCCGAATGCCCCTCCGGAGGTTATCGCATGAGAAGGCCGGACACCAATGACCCCAGGAGGTGACGTGAATGGGACCGGCCTGCCAGACAGAGCTCAGCCATTGGTTTTATCGATGCTGCAGGGACGGACCCGAGCACAACCACCGTGCCAAGCCTTCTCATGCAATGATCCCACAAAAAAACACCCGACGCGCGGCTCCCGTAATGGTGAAGTGCCGAACTATAGTTGTATGAACCAGGCCGCACACCCTTTCTCATCCACACGCGATTAGCTCATGCGAGAGCAAGGTACCAAGGACCCCGAGAGGTGACGCGCACGGGAGCTGGCCCGCGGGACAGAGCTCGGTCGCTTGGGTTTAACAACGCTGCAGGGACAGACCCGAGCACAGACGTCATGCCAGTCCTTAATCATGAGGCGGTCGCGGGTGGGTTTGCAAGGGCGCAACGACATCATGGCGAGGAAGCACCGGACATGCAAGTTGGAATATTTAGGAAATTCATAAAGGTGAAGCCAGTTCTGATACATGCGCAAAATGATACAGCTGTTGGGGCTGGCCCTGACAGCCTGAGGATACTGCAGCCCCAGGGGCGCCCTCAACTGAACAAACCAAAAAGTCACCTGGCACCAGTGTTGTAGAGGCGTCGGGGTAGCTGAAGACGCGTGCCATGAAGATCGTTCCTCATGAGCAGTGCAGCTCCGGAGGCCGGGGAAGCTCATGAGGCCCAGGGGGCTCGTGAGGGTCCGCGGTCTCCTCTGACATGACCGCCAAGCGCCAGGCCTCGTGAGATGCCATAGCACGTTGCGTGAGGCACTGGTACGTGGTGCCCATGTTCAGCAAGCCAAACGACATGCGGACGTAGCTGCAGGGGTAGCCCCCACTCCGGCCAACGCGCGAGGCCAGAAGAGGCCTTGCGACGCGGCCCTGTTGAGACTCGGGATGTTGACGCAAACACGCAGCTCGTCGCCGGCACCAGGGGGTGCGGCTGCACCGGATGGTGCGGGGCGACGCTCGCCACGCATAGCCCACGCCTCCTGAAGCTCCTCGATTGCCTTGGTGATGAATTCTCGCGCACCTGGCACCTCGCGCCGTCTTCCTTGCTCGCGGGGACACGCATCGAAACACGCCTCCAAGTGGTGCTCGAGCACCTCCCTCATCGCGCTGGTCAGGTAAGAGGCTCTCCAGGCGGAAGCCCTCGAGCCCGTCCTGAGGGAGGCACTGGGCATGCCTTCCTATGCAGGAGGAAAGGGCGCCCCAACAGTGGGTGTGGTGCCCGAGGCACCGCCTGCGAGGGCCTCAGGCACCTGACGGCTCTTGGGAAGGAGTTGCTTCTTCTTCTTGGGGGTGGCCTCAGGAGGCAGGACGGCACCCTCATCATCAGAGTTTTCGGCCACCGCAGCCTAGTAGGCACGCTCGAGGGAGCACACCGCATCTTTTTCATCGCAGGCAACTGTGATGATGCCGCCGCTCCTTGGCATCTTGAGGACATTGTAGCCGTGGTGGGTCGCCGCCATGAACTTGGCAAGGGTCGGATACCCAAGGATGGCGTTGTACGGGAGGACGATGTGGGCGACATCGAAGTCAATGAGCTCGGTGTGGTAGTTGTCACGCTTGTCGAAGGTGACTGGGAGGCGTATCTGCCCCAGGGGGACGGTGGAGCCGTCGGTCACCCCTGAGAAAGGCTTGGTTGGCAGGAGCTGGTCATAAGGCACTTGGAGCGTCTCAAATGTCTCGACAGAGAGAACGTTGAGCCCCGCGCCACCGTCGATGAGGGTCTTGGTGACGAGGATGTTGTTGATGGTGGGCGTGCAGAGCATGGGAAGCACGCCTCCGGCGGCCGAGCACTTGAGGTGATCCTTGGAATCAAAGGTGATAGCGTACTGCGACCACTTGAGGGGATGCGCGGCCTCAAGCTTCGGGAGGGCCGCGTTCACCTCGCGAGAGAACTGCTGGAAGATGCGATGTGAGGCGGGCCTGAGCACCGCCCAGAATGCAGGCGATCGCTCGAGGCTCCTGAAAGCCCCCAGCCCCATCATCCTGCCGGTTGTCGTCATTTCTCCTTGGTGGCGGCGATGGCGGAGGGAGGCCGGCATTGCCCTAAGGACGGGCCTCACGAGGCTGATCACGCCACGGCGTGTTGCGAGGCTCATCACGCCAGCAGTGCTTGTGAGGCTGGTCACGCCAGTCCGGGCGAGGGTCGCGGTTGTCCTAGCAGCCTCCGCCGCGGCCTCCTCCACGGCCATTGCCACGGTCGCCACGCTCGGGGCGGCGGCCGAGGCGTCCATCGCGGAGTGCCCTGAGCACCTGGCAGTTGTTGGTGTTGTGGCTGTGAACATTGTGGAAGATGCAGAACAGGCAGTTGCCCCTTGGAGGCTCATCGTGGTCATGGTCGATCGTCATCTCAGGCTCGGGCGCGAGCACAGCGGGGCCCTTGAGCTTTGCTTCCTTAGCCTTGGACTTCTTGTCTGCAGGATCGGCCTCCGGAAGCTCAATGTGGGAGAGGTGGCCTTCCTCGGCCCTAGCGCACTTGTTCGCTAGGTTGAACATCTCCAGGGCCGAACACAGGTCCTCATGGATGGCGAGCTCCTCTTTCATCTTGACGTCCCGGACGCCATCGGTGAACGCTAAGATGATGGCCTCGTCCGACACCTTCGGGATCTTGAGGCAAACGTTCGTGAAGCGATGTATGTACTTATGCAAGGTCTCGCCCGGCTGCTGCTTCACGCGCCACAGGTCACCCACTGCTGGAGCGCTGTCGCGGGTGCCCTGGAAGTTGGCGATGAAACGCTCGCGAAGCTCGTCCCAGGAGGAGATCGATTCCTCCGGGATGTGCAGGAGCCAAGACCGCGTGCCGTCCTTGAGGGCCATGGGGAACCAGTTTGCCATAACCTTCTCATCACCGTTGGCTGCCTTGATGCTCAGGGAGTAGAGTTGGAGGAACTCCACAGGGTCGGGGGTGCCGTCATAGCGCAGAGTGTCGGGGACGAATCCGCGACCACCTATGGGACCCAGAGAAGGACCCCTTTACGTTCGGCAGGGAGAGACGGTCGCGCGAAGAGCAAATCTAGCGAAGAACACGACAGTGCACGAGAGAGATTTACCCAGGTTCGGGCCGCACGGATGCGTAAAACCCTACTCCTGCTTTTTGGTTATTATCTGTATGATTGTTCTAGCTCCAGGAGCGCTACAGTACCGAGTAGCTGCGTACAATACTGGAGTTCTCCCTCTTTCCGTCCTTTTTTTTCTTTCACGTTGCCCATGGGCCTCCTTTTATACGCACAAAGGGGTCTCCAACAGGTGGCAAACAGTAAAGGTAGAGGTGGAAAGTTGCTACAGTAAGGCCACTATTACCAGGATGACATGTCCTACCTACCACTGACGGCAGGGGACAAGGGCATTAAATGCCCATGCCTTTGCTGTCCAGATACATGTACCCGGACGTCGTGGACGTGGGAAAAGCCTATCCCACCTGCTGCTGCACCGCTATCTACAGTGCACCGCCGTCTACACAGTGCCCTGCCACGCACGCTTGGAAGGACCCAGAGCGCCACGCTGGCAGAGGCACCGGAGCAGCGCAGTAGCACAGTGGTACAGTAACGCTTGCCGCGGCAAGACCTTGCCGCACCTGACAGCTTGGCGCAGCCCATAGTTTGCCGTGCAAGGTAACTTGCCGGGGCAAGTACCTTGCCGCAGCCGCTATCTCGCCGCAGCCAATACCTTGCCGCAGCCAATACCTTGCCGCAGCCAATACCTCGCCGCAGCCAATACCTCGCCGCAGCCAATACCTTGCCGCAGCCAATGTCTTGCCGGGGCAAGTACCAGTACCTTGCCGCGGCAAGTACTCTGCTTCTGCAATGCCCAGGCTGGGCCTCAGCTGTCCCTCCCGGCAAGCTCCTCTTGCCGGGGCCTTAACTCTTGCTTTGTATACTTTGTTCTTGAATGGCTTAATAATCTTGAGCTTCTCTCTGGCTGTCCTCCCGCAAGCCTGGCCGCGGGATGCTACTACTGCCCGTGCACAAGTACGGGGTACTAGGGTACCCCTATTCTAGTACACCGACAGGAGCCCCCGGGCCTGGGCCACACACGGTGCCGGGCGTTGTTGGGCCAGGCCCAAACAGTGCACGGGCACGCGTGGCTGGGATAAGCCGAAACGTCTCTATGCTGTTTAATTGCACGCTCTCCCACGCGTCGCGCGTTGAATGCGGAGCGTGGGAAGCGTGCGCAGTTATCTCGAATGACGAAGGGGCGGATGGTTCCGCATCTTTCCCCATAAAAGGAGGGACCTGCAGAAGCACTCGCACACCCCTCTCACCATTCTCGATCTTCAAATCTCCGCCTTCTTCTTCCTCCGCTCTAAAACAAAGGCGGTTTCCCAATCCTCCGCCACCGCGCGCGTCCGCATCTCCCTCGGTCCTCAGCTCTGCCTTCGCCATGCCTCCCAAAGGAGAAAAGGGGAAGACGGGGAAGTCCTCAAGGACGGAGACCCAGGCGCAGATGAAGAGGCAGAAGTACGCGCTCTTGGCTCCGACGCTCACGGGGGCGGATCTGAAGGCCAAGTTCCAAGGCATGTGGGCCGCGAGGACCAAGGCGCATCCGGCCACCCGCGTCCGCCCAGCCACCGACGAGAGCGAAGTGAGCAAGTACCCCTTCTTCGCTTGCTACTTTTGGTGCGGGCTCTGCCCACCGTATTCGGATTTCTTCAGCGACGTCATGTACACCTTCAACCTCCGTCTGCTGGATCTCACACCGAATGCCATATCCACCATGGCAATATTTGCGCATCTGTGCGAGAACTTCGTCGGCGTCGCACCCAACACCGCGCTGTTCAGGCATTACTTCACTCCCCGTGCTGAAAAGGGGGAGCCTCTCACTGTTGGCGTCTCGTTCGTTTCAAGATTGGGCGCCAAGGAGCATTATCTGAAGGGGGATCTCCGCCCAAGATGGGGAGAAATCCGGTCTGAATGGTGTTGGATCATTGACGACGATCCGCCACCATACTGTGAGCTTCGCAAGACCCCAGCGGCGCGTGGCACAGACTGGAGCGATCTGGATCCCCAGGACAAAAAGCTGGAGATTGCCGCTGCCAGGATCATACGGCTCAGGGAGGCCGGGCTCACCATAGGGATGGTTGGCGCAGACTTCCTCCGCCGCCGCATTGCTCCTCTGCAGCAGAGAGGAAGGCCGGCCTCTGATTGGAAGAACCCAGCCGATATCATGCGGCTGCGCCCTGGACTGATCAACAACTTCACAGTTCTGCAGCACGACTTTTTCATGCGAGAACTGTTCAAGCAAGAGACAGATCCAGAAAAGCGCGACAAGGCGTTCACGCTGCCGAAGCACATCGTGCCTCTTTGCAACAACTCCGCATTGAGTGCAATCATCGCTATGATGCTGCTCTGCAATGCGCACAGTGTTGAAGCAACTTGGGACGTGCCGCTCGAAGAAGACGTGCGGCGATTCTTTGACTCCACGGTCGAAAAGCAGGTCCGGGTGGAAGAGTGGCTCGTCCGCAACACCACTGAGCAAGAAATAGAATTCATTGCTCGAAGAGTGGAGGAGGACAGGCTCGCCAGGGAAGCTGGCGATTTTGGTTATACCTTGGCGGAGCTCGACGAGGCACAAAAGGAGAGCCTTGCCGAGCAGGGGATGCTTGCCGGGAAGGGCGAACTCGCCGCACCCGGCAAGGATGTCGGGCCAAGCCAGCCTGCCGACGAGTCAGGCAGCTCGGAGGATGAGGGCTCCTTTTCCGAGGAGGGCACTGAAAGCCCACCGCAGTCAGAGTCCCCAGCCCCTCTGAGGAGGAAACGCCTTCGCAGGCTTGGCAGAGTGGCTGAGCGGCAAGAAGTTCAACAACCGCCGGAGCGCCGTT
Source organism: Thinopyrum elongatum (assembly GCA_011799875.1). Lineage (NCBI taxonomy): Eukaryota > Viridiplantae > Streptophyta > Magnoliopsida > Poales > Poaceae > Thinopyrum > Thinopyrum elongatum. Next base: position 316,665,120 of record CM022300.1, read on the forward strand.
CGACGCGCTCAACCGCGGCAAGGGCTGGTGCTGCGGGAGTGTCTCACGCGGCCCCGGCAACTGGAGCAGGGTCATCAAAGACCGCTGCTACTACCCCCGCCAAGCGGCCAAGGAGCCCAGCTCCCCCTCCTCCCCCTCCTCACACGGAGGCGGACTTTGATTTTTCCGCCCTCAGCGAAGAGAACGACGAGGAAGAGTAAGTTCTCTTGCCGCGACGCTCAATCTTTGTAAGGTTTTGTTTCTGTCCTCACTTGTCGCGCTCCGGCCTTGCTTCTGCAGGGAGGAAACTTTGGCGGAGAGGACAAGGAAGAGAGCTAAGGTCCCGACGAGCAAGACCGTGGTGGTCGTCGAAGACGAGCCCACGGCAACCACCGGGAGAGCGTATGAGACCGTCCCGGCCAGCTCGGAGCCCAGCCCTCGTTGCAGCCCCCAGCGCAGCCCCCAGCGTAAGTATTTCAACTACCTTTCGCTGGCGGTCGCTGAGGAACAAGCATTTTGTTACTGACATCTTAGGGCGTGTAGGAGAGGAGCAGCAAGTGGAGCCATCTGAAGGTGCTCCAGAAGTACCACCCCCCTCGACCACTCCGCCAAGGAGAAGATCTCCGGTAAGGGCTCCCACTAGCGAGCCGAGCCACGAAGAGGAGCCGGCAAGCGCCGAAGCGCCAAGCACCAGCGCTGGCGACCCCACCCCAATGACAAACGTTGACGGGGGAGGGGAGCCCACCGCTCCTGAGCTCAACACGGGTAAACCCACTTGCCGCAAAACTCTTTCTGCTTTCTTTCTTTTGGCTTCTTGAATTTCTTCCTGAAGCTCTTTTTGCTTTACTTCTCGGGTTGGCAGAGCCCTCCTCGGTGGAGCCAATGAACATTGACTCTTCTGCCGAGGAGAACACCGCAGGGGCCGTCGACGACGAGGCCGCCAAGGCCGCCGCTGCCAAGGCCGACAAGCTGGCAGCCGACAAGCTTGCCGACGAAGAGGCTGCCAGGGCTGCCGAAGAGGCCGGCAAGGCCGCCGAGGATAATACCGCCAAGGCGCCCACCGATGAAGCCGCCAAGGCTGCTGAAGCTGAGGCCGCCCAGAAGGCTGCTGAGGAGGCCGGCGAGGGAGCCGGTGGTCGTACTGACGGCCCTGAGGCCACAGGAGCGCCAGGCGCTACTCCGACCACGGGTCCCTCAACCACTGACGAGGCGGCAGGACCCAACTCGCCTCCGCCAAGCAAATACATCCGGGTCGGCGAGAATGTCTACGTCAGCCTCCCCTGGACGGTGGGCTCCAGAGCGTCAACCGAGGAGGATGTTGTGGACGAGGAGATCCTTGCCGCTGCCGGGCTCCAGCTTGTGTATGCGCCAGGCGCCAGCAGCAGCAGCACGTCTGAAGAGGAGCAACTGCTCCAAAAGCTGCTGAATCTTCATCGCGCCCGACGGGAGAAGCTAGCTTCCAGGGAGGCGCTCATCGAGAAGGCCGAAGCTGACATGTTGAGGCGCGCGGAGATCTTGGCGGATGTCCGCGCGCGATCTCTTAATGCGTTAGAGGCCAAGCGGGCACAGCTGGCCGAAGAACGGCAGGCCCTCCTCCTGATGAAGCAAGACATTGAACAAAAACAGGAGGAGACCGCCAAGGAGTTGTCTGCTCGGGCCGGTGATCTGAACCAGCGGAAGGTGGACCTTGATGCCCACGAAGAAGAACTTGCTGAGCGCAAGAGGAAACTTGCCGAAACCCTCCGACAGAAAGACGAGGAGGTGGCAAGACTTGTCGCAGAGCGGACCCAGGGGCAGGCACAAAAACACCAGAAGGAAATCGAAGCCTTGGCCCAAGAGTACGCCAGCAAGTTGGTGGAGGCCACCAACGCTGTCGCTGCTGCAGAAGTGAACAGGAAGGAAACGGAGGAGAAAGTGGCAAGACTAGAGGCCGCCCTCAAGGCAAACGGTGACAAGCTCTCAACGCTCGAAAGTGAGAGGGCAAAGGTGACCCACACTTTGGCGGAGATGCAAGTTACCATAGCCAAGAAGAACAATCTGCTTGCCGCCGCCAATGACTCCAGAGCAGACCTGAAGCTGAAACTGACCACGCTGAAGGAGACGCTCGACACCACCAGAAAGCGCGAAGGGCTTCTAATGGCAGAGCTCCAGAAGGAGAAGGGTCTGCTTCAAGACGCTATTGCAACCCACAAGAAGTTCAAGGATAACGTGGGGATCTTCACAGACAGGCTTGCCAGCGCAGCCGAGGACATCGACAAGGAGCTGACTGCCCTGAAGGTGCCGGACTTCGGGTACTCCACCGACAAGAACACGCAAACTAGCGTCAAGCTAGCCGAGTTCTTCGACGGAGTAGTAGAAGCACTCCAACAGCTCCAAGTCAATCACAACGCTCAACTGGCCGACGAGTCGCGCAGGCTTTGCCGGGGAGTTCTCCGGAGGTTGCTGGTGAAGATAGCATACAGAAACCCGGGCGTCGACTTCAGCAACATCTTCAAAAGCTTGCCGAAGGGATACGACCCCGCACCATTTGAGGCCCTTGTCGCGCCCATCGTGGAGAGGGTGGACCAGATCCAAAGAGTCGAAGGCGAGCACCGCAATTAGAGAGCCCATTCTTCTCCCTCCTTGCCGCCGCTAGACATGTTAAAGAACAATCTGTTTAAGCCGCGGCAACTTATCTTGTAATATAACATGCAATATTTTGAAGTTAATGCATGTCATCTCCCTTGAGCAATTTCTTTCTTTATGTGTACTTGCCCTGCGCTTATAGGAAACTTGCCGGTGCGCGCACCATCACTGCGAGCGCTGGGTACGGTACTCCAGCAGCCTGCTGGCGGTGCCGCTGCCGGCAAGCAACCTTGTCGCGCTCAGTGCGGCCACTTAGGTTGTTGAGCGGACTCGAAACAAGGTAAGGGCGCGACCGATTACGCTTAGGTTCCGTCGCGCACAGGTTTTCCATACAAAGAGTAGTATCGTTCAAGGAAAATAACCTTGAGAATAAAAAAGAATTTGGTTATTCAAACTTTGGCACTTAGCTTTGTCGCTGATCTCTCCGCGGCAAGGTCTTGTCACTGCTTGCCGCTGCCTTCTACCCGGCAAGGCAAAGTTTCTTTGAACGACGCCTGGTCCATATCATTATCCCATCCCCCCCGGCAAACTTGTGCGCGAGGGAAGCTTCTGTCTCTTTGAGAAAAAGAAAGAAGAGAAAATAAAGATATAGGAGCTTGGCGGCTCGTTAATGCTTACCGGGGAGGCTGTACTGCACAGTATGTCAGATAATCATGCAAAATAAAAGTAAACATGAAATTGTCAAAAATTGCGAAATACAAAAGCTTTATGTATGCACAGGGTCTGCGCCTGGCTTTGTACAAAGGATTACATGCAACAGCGGCAAGACTTGTACAAAAGGTGGTCGCCGGGGAAGGGCCCGACAACCGCGCCTTATGAAAAAAACTTACGGAGATGCTCAATGTTCCAGGAATTGATCACTGGAATGCCATCCCCGGTCTCCAGGCGGACAACGCCGGGCCTGGTGACCCGTTTCACCCGATAAGGGCCTTCCTACTTCGGCGTCAACTTGTTTGAATTCTTGGCCGACTGAACGCGCCGAAGAACAAGGTCGCCTTCCTCGAGACTTCTGGCATTAACTTTGCGGCTATGGTAGCGACGCAAAGCTTGCTGGTAGCGAGCAGCTCTCACAGCAGCCTGAAGACGATCCTCCTCGAGGAGCACAGCGTCATCTTGCCGCAGTTGCTCTTGCTCAAGCTCATCATAAGCGAGCACTCGAGGTGACCCGTATACGAGTTCCGTGGGGAGAACTGCCTCTGCTCCATAAACTAGAGCAAAAGGCGTCTGGCCAGTAGCTCGATTTGGCGTCGTCCTGATCGACCAAAGAACCACTGGCAGCTCCTCGATCCAGTTTTTGCCGCACTTGCGCAGCCTGTCGAAAGTTCTCGTCTTGAGCCCACGCAGCACTTCAGCATTTGCCCTTTCAGCTTGACCGTTGCTTCAGGGGTGAGGAACAGAAGGGAAACAGACCTTGGCGCCAAGGTCTTCGACATACTGCATGAAGGCGTGGCTCGTGAACTGGGTACCATTGTCGGTGATGATCCTGTTAGGAACACCAAAGCGACAAACAATTCCCTTGAAGAACTTGATGGCTGATTGTGCTGTCACCTTCCTCACTGCTTCCACTTCTGGCCACTTCGTAAACTTGTCGATGGCCACATACAAGTACTCGAAGCCCCCGGTGGCACGGGGAAAGGGGCCGAGGATGTCGAGCCCCCAGGCCGAAAATGGCCAGGAGAGAGGGATTGTCTGGAGAGCTTGAGCTGGCTGATGAATCTGCTTGGAATGAAACTGGCACGCTTCACACTTGGTTACTAGTGCAGTTGCATCCTGGAGGGCGGTGGGCCAAAAGAAACCTTGCCGGAAAGCCTTTCCAACAAGGGCTCTTGACCCTATGTGGTGACCACATATGCCTCCATGAATCTCCGCCAACAGCTCCTGTCCTTCTTCCCGGGGAATACACTTCAATTTCACACCGGTTGGTCTTTTTCTGCACAGCATGTCATCGACAAACTGATACATATTGGACCGTCGGGCTACTTTCTCCGCTTCTTCCTGCTCTTCGGGAAGTTCTCCTGTCTGAAGGAAACGGACGATCTGCTGCGCCCACGCTGGAGCCTGTGGCTCGACAACGAGGACTAAAGGCATTTCTTCTGCTGCGGGAACATCAGGCCCTACGGGAAGAGCTCGTCGCTCTACCAGAGCCGGCCATTCCCCGACGAGCTTGGCGGGAACAGCCGCCTCAACGACAAGAGCCTGGGGCCCTGCTGGAGCGTGCTGTCCTTCAACAAGCTTGTCGGGAGCAGTTGCTTCAACGACGGAAGCCCAAGGCCTCGTCGGAGCATCTTGCTCCTCAGCGCTTCGATCAGGAGCGCCTGCTTCAACGTCAAGGACCTGAAGTCTTGTCGGAGCAAGTTGCCCCTTTGCCTCTAGCCTAGGAGCACCCGCTTCAACGACAAGAGCGTGAGGCCTTGTCGGAGCAAGTTGCCCCTCTGAATCTTTGGCGCTGGCTTTGGCAGCCTTCTTGCCGGCGGCTTCGGGGAGCTCTGCCGGGAAGTAGTCGCCAGAAGCCAACTTCCTCTTCCTGCCTTGCCCTACTGATGGCGTCACGGATGGCTGAGTTAGTTGGAGCACAAAAGTGCCTGGCTCCACAGGCAATTTGAGTGCGGCGCGCTTTGACAAACCATCGGCAATGTCATTCTCAGCACGTGGGACGTGCTCCATTTGTAGGCCGTCAAAGCGTTCTTCCAACTTCCTCACCTCATCTACATAAGCTTCCATCAATGGGCATTGGTAGTTCTTGTTCACTTGCCTGATGACAAGCTGCGAATCTCCCCTGACAATAAGCTTCTTGATCCCAAGGTCTGCCGCGATCCTGAGACCGGCAAGCAACCCCTCATATTCTGCAGTATTGTTCGTCGCCTGTTCCTTGGGAAAGTGCATTTGGACCACGTACTTGAGGTGCTCTCCGGTGGGTGCGACAAGCAGTACGCCAGCACCGGCGCCTTGCAGCGAAAAAGCACCATCAAAGTACATAAGCCACTCTTTGCTTGTCTCCTTGCCGGGGAGAGTCATCTCTGGGATTTCTTCGTCTGGCGTTGGTGTCCATTCTGCGACAAACTCTGCCAAAACTCGGCTCTGTATGGTTGATGTACTCTCAAACTTGAGGCCAAAGCTCGACAACTCCAACGCCCACTCGACAATCCTGCCCGTCGCTTCTGGATTTTGCAAAATCCTTTTCAGCGGGAAGCGAGTGATGACGGTAACTTCATGTGCTTGAAAATAATGGTGCAGCTTTCTCGAGGCCATGAGAAGGCTGAAAAGCAGCTTCTGCACACCAGAATACCTTGACCTAGCTCCCTGCAGAAGAGAGCTCACAAAGTAGACCGGGTGCTGCACCATTTTCTTCTTTTGTATCACTTCACCTGACTGCGCAGACGAATCCTTGTTGGCAGCAAAACTTGTTGCCACCAGCTTGTCGCTGGTCGTGCTTGCCGCAGTTACTGCCTCCTCATCCACCTCTCTCTCCGCTACCAGCGCAGCACTAACCACTTGATTGGTTGCCGCTAGATACAGCAACAACTTCTCTTGTGGTTTAGGCGCGACAAGTATTGGAGGAGAGGAGAGGTATCTCTTCAAGTCTTGCAGCGCCGCCTCCGCCTCCGGAGTCCATTTCAATGGACCTGCCTTTTTTAAGATCTTGAAAAATGGCAGGGCGCGCTCAGCTGACTTGGAGATAAACCTACTGAGGGCAGCAACACAGCCGGCAAGTCGTCGAACATCCTTGACGCGCTTCGGTGCTTCAATTTGCTCAATGGCTTTGATCTTGTCAGGATTGGCTTCAATTCCACGTTGAGACACAAAGAACCCGAGAAGCTTGCCGGAGGGAACTCCAAACACGCACTTCTCGGGGTTGAGCTTCAGGTTGATCTTGCGCAGATTTACAAAAGTTTCTTCTAGATCCTGAACCAAAGTAGCCCTGTCTTTGCTTTTGACCACTATATCATCCATATAGGCTTCCACATTTCTGTGCAGCTGAGGCTCAAAAGCAATCTGGACGGCTCTTGCAAATGTCGAACCAGCATTTTTCAAACCAAACGGCATACGTACGAAACAGTATGTGCCACAGGGTGTGATAAATGCGGTCTTTTCCTCATCTTCCTCAGCCATGAAGATTTGATGATACCCTGAATATGCGTCAAGAAATGAAAGCAAATCACATCCTGCCGTGGAGTCAACAATCTGGTCTATGCGGGGCAAAGGAAATGGGTCCTTGGGACAAGCTTTATTGACATCAGTGAAATCAATACAAAGCCTCCATTTTCCATTCGCTTTGCGCACGACAACCGGATTGGCCAACCACGTAGGATGGAGCACTCCTCTAACGAGGCCTGCTGCTTCCAACTTCTTGATTTCTTCCGCAATAAACTCTTGCCGCTCCACAGCTTGCTTTCTGGCTTTCTGTTTGACGGGCCTCGCGTGGGGACAAACGGCAAGGTGGTGCTCAATTACTTTCCTGGGAACACCGGGGATGTCGGACGGTTGCCATGCAAATACGTCGACATTCGCCCGCAGGAAAGCAACGAGCGCGTTTTCCTATTTGTTGTCAAGTGTGGCACTGATGGTGAAGGAACCACCAGTGCCATCCTCCTTGGCGGGCACCTTCTTTGTCGCCGGCGGAGCGGCTTTGTTCTTCTTACACTTGCCGGTGGAGCTCTCTGGTGCGTCCTCGACGGTAGGGCAGCACTCCGAAGAGGTGCGCTTGCCGGAGTGGGCACAGGAGCTCTTGCCGGACTTCCTCTTGTTCTCCCGCCCGAGAGCTTCAGCGGCAAGTGCCTTGGCGGCAGTTGCGGTAGCTGCCTCCCGGTAGATCTTGTCGGCGCAAATAAGCGCATCCTTCTTGTCGCAGGGAACTGTGATAACACCTACTGGACCTGGCATCTTCAACACGTTGTAGGCATAATGAGAGGCTGCCATGAACTTGGCGAGCGCTGGACGGCCAAGTATCCCATTATAAGGTAATGGAATATCGGCAACATCGAAGGTGACCTTCTCGGTCCGGTAGTTCAGCTCGCCGCCAAATGTCACTGGCAGCGTGATCTTCCCTTTCGGCTTACTCCTTCCTGGATTGACTCCTTGGAAAGTACCAGTTTCCTCAAGCTCGCCGTCAGAGATTTGAAGTTTCCGGAGCACAGCGGGCGAAATCAGATTCAAGCCGGCCCCACCGTCAACTAACATCTTCGTGACCTTGAGGTTGTGGATCGTTGGTGAAACCAACATCGGCAAGCACCCGACCGCCGTTGTGCGGTCAGGGTGGTCCTCAATGTCAAAGACGATAGGCGTGTCGGACCACTCCAGAAGCTTTCTGGCGTCAACAGATGGTTCCGCCGCATTGATCTCTCGCGCCCACTGTTTAAGTTGGCGGTGAGAAGAATGCAACGAAGCACCACCGTCAACACACAAGACTTCTGCGGCTTTCTGAAATTCGTGCTCACTGGATTCTTCATCATCTAGATCATCATCATCATCATCTTTGTCGCGGCCACGAGGAGGCCTGTCTCTCTGCTGCTGCTGCTTGGCCTTGCCGCGACGCCCTCCTCGGGCAGTGCGCTTCTTGCCGGACCCGCCAGCACCTTCTGGGGCCTTTTCCTTGTCACGCCTCTCATACTCAGCTTTTTGCTGTTCGACAAGCTGCTCGACTCGTCGACAGTTCTGGAGATCGTGCCCCTTGGTGCGGTGGATCTTGCAATATTGCTTGTCAGAGCCGTCCTGCTTGTCGGTAGCCGCCAAGGCCTGACAGTTGGCGCACGCAGCAATCTCCTTGCCGGAGCCCTCGACTTTGGCCTTGTCGGCGCTGCCGTTGCCGCTGGACTGCTCGACGGCAAGCACAGCTTTGCCCTTTTTCTTCCTGTTGTTCCGCCGCCGGCCCTTCTTTGCGAAGGCCGCGGCGTCTGAACCGGCGCAGGCGTTCCAGAACGCGCAGCACCGTTTCTGGAGCTTGCAGGGCCAGCAGCAGCGAGCAGCGCTACGTTCCCAGACCCAGTAGCGCCAAGATTGGTGTTGCTGGCCTGGTTTTGGACAGGTGGAGGTAATAGGAGCTCTCGCTCTCCAGTCCCCCCAGCAGCCGCAATCACGTCGGCACCCTCCTGCACGGGAGCAGGCGGGTTGGATGTGGACGCACCGATGGCTGAAGTCTTCTTTTTTGGAGCCATAAGACGGAGAATGGCCCAAAAACTGGCGCGCAAATCGCTAGATTAGGTTCACACAACCTCCTTCCCCCTACCTGGCGCGCCAAAGATGTCGGGGACGAATCCGCGACCACCTATGGGACCCAGAGAAGGACCCCTTTACGTTCGGCAGGGAGAGACGGTCGCGCGAAGAGCAAATCTAGCGAAGAACACGATAGTGCACGAGAGAGATTTACCCAGGTTCGGGCCGCACGGATGCGTAAAACCCTACTCCTGCTTTTTGGTTATTATCTGTATGATTGTTCTAGCTCCAGGAGCGCTACAGTACCGAGTAGCTGCGTACAATACTGGAGTTCTCCCTCTTTCCGTCCTTTTTTTTCTTTCACGTTGCCCATGGGCCTCCTTTTATACGCACAAAGGGGTCTCCAACAGGTGGCAAACAGTAAAGGTAGAGGTGGAAAGTTGCTACAGTAAGGCCACTATTACCAGGATGACATGTCCTACCTACCACTGACGGCAGGGGACAAGGGCATTAAATGCCCATGCCTTTGCTGTCCAGATACATGTACCCGGACGTCGTGGACGTGGGAAAAGCCTATCCCACCTGCTGCTGCACCGCTATCTACAGTGCACCGCCGTCTACACAGTGCCCTGCCACGCACGCTTGGAAGGACCCAGAGCGCCACGCTGGCAGAGGCACCGGAGCAGCGCAGTAGCACAGTGGTACAGTAACGCTTGCCGCGGCAAGACCTTGCCGCACCTGACAGCTTGGCGCAGCCCATAGTTTGCCGTGCAAGGTAACTTGCCGGGGCAAGTACCTTGCCGCAGCCGCTATCTCGCCGCAGCCAATACCTTGCCGCAGCCAATACCTTGCCGCAGCCAATACCTTGCTGCAGCCAAAACCTCGCCGCAGCCAATACCTTGCCGCAGCCAATGTCTTGCCGCAGCCAATGTCTTGCCGGGGCAAGTACCAGTACCTTGCCGCGGCAAGTACTCTGCTTCAGCAATGCCCAGGCTGGGCCTCAGCTGTCCCTCCCGGCAAGCTCCTCTTGCCGGGGCCTTAACTCTTGCTTTGTATACTTTGTTCTTGAATGGCTTAATAATCTTGAGCTTCTCTCTGGCTGTCCTCCCGCAAGGCTGGCCGCGGGATGCTACTACTGCCCGTGCACAAGTACGGGGTACTAGGGTACCCCTATTCTAGTACACCGACACAGAGGCAGATCTGGCTTGAACTTGTCGGGCCAGATGACGCGGCGCGGCTCCGGGGTGAAGGCATGGCAGCCCGCCGCGCTCACGGGAGCAGCGCGCACGGGAAGAGCTTGGTCTTGACGCCCATGCGCCGCACCCTTAAGCGGCGCGCTATCTTGATGCTGGTGCGGCGGTGCTGGGAGCGCGCGCGCATCGGCTTGCGGCCGCTGGACCACCTGGCAGCTCGCTTCATCGCGCGCTGGTGCTCCGCGCGGCAGGTCACGCTGGGGCACATCACGCCTGGGCTCGGGGTCGGCGCCGCGCAGAGGAGGAGGAGGAGGAGGAGCGTCGTGGGCCATGTCGCCCGCCTGAGATGCCGGGGACGGAGCGAGCGGGACGGCATAGGGGTTTCACCGGCGGCGTTGACGAGCTCGGCGATGCGGCCAAGCCAGGCGTCGTAGCGGCCATTGGTCGGGCGGTAGCGCAGCAGTTCGCGCGCCATGAGCAGCGCAGCCTGCGCGTTCACCGGCCTGCGGCAGATGTGGGAAGACGACGCCCTGGCGGGAGTAGGCGACGGAGTAGCTATGCGACCATCACGCCGCACGGAGGGTGGCAGCGATGAATCCTGCTGCTCGTGAGCAGCAGGGTCAGTGGCAGCGTTAGCCACGGGGGAGGCAGAGCAACGAGGAGAGCCGTTACCCATGGGTGCCGTCTGGGCGACACGAGCGGCCCAACACTCAGCATGGACACGGCGTGCATCGGCCATGGGAGCGACGGAGCGAAGACGAAGCGGAGGTGGAAGAAGGACTTCGACACCCCCCTACCTGGCGCGCCAAATGTCGGATTCAGGGCTCTGCAGACCCAAGAAGGTTCGAACTCTAGGGCGTGTGCAAAGATCTAAACCTCTCAAGCCTCAAGCTCGTCGCCCTACAGCCTAGCCTCGCCAGATACACGCTCAAGCGGGGAAGAAGATGGACACGACAGTTTACCCAGGTTCGGGCCACCTTGCGGTGTAAAACCCTACTCCTGCTTTGTGGTGGATTGGCCTCACGAGGAGGTTGAGGATGAACTAGTACAATGGATGAGCTGCCTCGCAAGGGCTCGGGGAATGAGAATGGGTCGACCCCTTCTACAGTGGTGGCTAACCTATATTTATAGTGGCCTTGGTCCTCTTCCCCAAAACTTAGGCAGGAAGGGATTCCACAATGGCCAATTCGAAAGGGGACAAGTAGTACATCTTATCCCGATGATAGGTGGTCTTCGCCTGCAAAGCTTCTGGTCGTGACGCAGCGGTGGGCTCGGCGATAACATCCATCCTGCCGAGCTCGTGGTCTTGATCTCGTTGCACCGGAATGGAAACCTTTGAAGGGCTCCTTGGGAACCCACGCCTGTCCTTGCTCCCTTAGCACCAAAGGGGAAACTGTCTCCTCTACGCCCGCTGGCGCCCGCCTGGCCTTGGTCGTCATGGCTCACGTCATCACAACCTCGGGATGCTGGGTACCTGCATAGAAATCTCCGCTCCTCAGGAGGCAGCCCGGGGAGGCCGCTCCTCTGGATTTCTCGGTGTCGTTCGCCTCGCGAGGCCAGGGGGCCCTCATGAGGGTCTTGTCTTGGAGTCCTTGCTGCTGGGCCGTACCAGGCCGTCGAGGGGCCACGCCGTGGGCCGCAGGCAGGTAAGTCTGGGTACCCCCGATCCCAGAACACCGATAGTAGCCCCCGGGCCCAAGGCGCGCTCAGGCTGGCTTCGACGCGAAGCCAAGGGGCAAGGGCGAAGCGCTGCGGGCCCCAATCGCCTGCGGGCTAGGCTCGGCGCGTGGCGCCCGACGAGACGCGGACGACTCCGCTTCCCCACGCTGCCTCGGCAACTACCCAGGTTGACAAAAGACCGGCGTCCGTCACTAAGCCATCATTGCTTCCCCTTGTCTTGCTCCAGATCCCCTTCTCCCTGTCGAGAGCTTCTCCTGATCTGACCGCACCCGCCCCCTTTCTTCTCCTTTTCCGGCGCCAGGACCACGCGAATGGTGCCCGGGAAGTCGAAGCTCACGGTGCAAGCCGCAAGCTCTTCCTCCTCCCCTGCGCCGGCGCTCGGCGTGTCCACCATTGCCGATGAGGGGCATCTCGCCCCCGTGCTCCCGCAGACGGTGAGCAGCGACAATGAGTGGAAAGAGACCGTGATCTGGGATGGCTCCTCCGAGCAGAGGACCTTGGCGCGGATGGTTTATCCCTTCTTCCTCCACAGCGTCTTCGCGGGGCTCGTCCCGCCTCTCTCCGAGTTCTTCGTTGCCATCCTCGACCACTACAAGATCCAGGCTCTTCACCTTCAACCCAATTATGTCCTCCTTCTGTCCATCTTTGCCTTCTACTGCGAGGCTTTTGTGGGCGTGAGGCCCTCCATGCCGCTCCTTTGCCACTTCTTCTACCTGCAGCTGCATGATTCGACACAGCGTTCCGGTTGCGTGTCCTTCATCACGGTCCACAAGAGCAACGTGCTCATGAAGGCCGGGAAGAAGGTTGAAGTCTTCCGGCACCACGTTGAGGGGACGGAGCGGCGGGTCGGGGCGGCGTGCAGGAGCGGCGGTGCGTCGGGGGGGGGGGGGGGGTGGAGCGACGGGGCGTCGAATGGCAGTGTGTGGTGGTCCGGGCAATCGTGGGTCGGGGCCGGCGGTGGGGTGCGGTCGGAGGGAGAGAGAGAGAGAGAGAGAAGAGAGAGAAGGGGGTGGGCCGTTAGGTAGTGGCCTCTTTGCCATCTGTTAGCGGATGGCAAAGAATCTTTGCCATTAGCTAGCAGATGACAAAGAGGTGGGGTGGGCCGTTGCAATAAGCTGGCCTCCACTAGACCCCACCCCACCTCTTTGCCGTCTGCTAGCGGACGGCAAAGAGGTGGCTGATAGCAAATAGTGTCTTTGCCATCAGCTCATTCATTGCCATCTATTTTCTGTAAGCTGACGGCAAAGACCTTCTTTGCGGTCAGCTAGCAGACGGCAAAGAACTAGCTGATGGCAAATTCACTGATTCCAGTAGTGCAAGGAGTATGGCACTACTGCAACACTAGTACATCAAGGTGCTATACAAACGGTTTTTAACCCCTTTCCGCGACGGCATTTCGAGCCATCGCCAAGTGAGTGTGTGTGATAGGGGGTCCTTCCCAAATGAACCAAAAACCGTCGGGGATAGGGAGCCATGATGCATACAGTTGTCCCTATAAAACTGTTTCTGATATCTTGAATATCCCAAACGCTCCATCCTTGCTACTCGTGTGTGCTGGCATTACCATCGCAGTCGGTATTCTGTGGTGCTACGTTTACAATGCGTGGCCCATCGCAAATAGTTCACGATTATAGAACGTGTACGATAAGCAGACAATCACACACATTTACTTTTCCCGAACCGTATGCGATAACTAATTAAGAAGATTAGCTAATCATCGTACGAGTGTCGGATAGGATTATTAAATGTCGGACCGTCGTAATAGCGTCGTACATGATAACTATCGCACTCTATTCAGTGGTGCAACGTTTATGATGCGTACCACATCAGAAACAGTTCATGATTGCAAATCGTGTATGATAAGGCAACTATCACAAACATTTAGTTTGCCCGCACCGTTTGTGATATTGTCTGACATCACACACACTTTGCAAACGACAATTGTGTGCATGCTCGCACACGTTTCCTCTCTATGAACTGTGCCAAATTATGGTGTATATCACAAACGTTTTTGTTTTACGACCGTGTGCGTCGTAACGACCTACAGAGCGTAATTTCACTGTAATTTAATTGCTGCTTTTTAAAATTGGACCGGATTTGAATTCAAAAGTATGCTATAGCTTTATTCATATCCATCATGTTCAAACAACCAATGCATTATTCGATTCATAGGTACATATGTTCAAGAATTACGTAAGCACCAAATAAAGAATGATGAACCGCAGTTGTATACTTGTACTATTAAAGACGGTAAAGAAAGAGGCGAAATACATTCTGGTTGCTGAACAAGGTGAAGTGGAATGCCTATATTGTGCCCTCCTCCATGCAGAAGGCACACATGACTCTAGTCCAACCCCTTGTGATGGCCGACTGCCCATCCTTCACTGTCTTCATGAACACATCTAGATAGTCATCGTTGTCGGGGGACGACACCTATGGGATCCCGAGAGATCCCTTTACGATTCGGCGGGGGGAGAGGTATACGCAAAGAGCAGAACCAGTGATCGACGCGGGAAGTTTTTACCCAGGTTCGGGCCGCTGATCAGCGTAAAACCCTACTCCTGCTTTGTGTTCTTATTGATGTTCTTGAGCCCAGCCTTCAGGAGCGCTCGCAATGAACAGTACGTTCAAAGAGCAGCTACGCATGCAGAATGGGCCAGAAGTTCTCCTCCTCTGTAGCAGTTGCCTTGGGCCTCCTTTTATATGCTCAAAGGGGTCTCCACAGTGGCAAAATGTACATACATTGAGGTGTAAAGTAGCTACAGGGTTTACATGAGGTGGAAAGTTGCTACAGCATTTACATGCTTATCACTGACGGCTCAGGACAAGCGCATTAAATGCTCTGTCTAGGTGTCCCTTAGCTTCTTGGGGATGGAAAAAGGGGCCATCCCATCAGCACCGCTTAAGCTCTCCTCCACTGGCGTGTTGCCACGCATCCAGAGAAGGACCCAGAATGTCAGGCTTTGTCGCTGTGCCGGAGCGGTGGCATAGTGGCAGAATCTCGCCAGGCGCCGATCCTTGCCGGGCACCAATCCTTGCCGGGCGCCAGGGCTTGCCGAGCGCCGAGCTTTGCTGGGAACCAAGCCTTGTCGGGCGCCGAGGCTTGCCGGGCTCCACGGGCCATCCCGGCAAGGATCTTGCCGGGGAGGCTGGCCTTCGATTACCAGCTTTGCTTATTTGTTGATTCTTAGATCTCTGACTTGATGATTTCCTTGATGACTTAAATCGACCTCGAGCTGATCCCGGCAAGCCTTGCCGCGAGGACGGCTACAACTGCCCGTGCACAAGTAAGGGGTACTAGTGGCCCAATACTTAGTACACCGACAGGGGGATTATCTTGCCGGGGCTCATCAGCAAGAATCTTGCCGGGGCTCACCAGCAAGAATCTTGCCGGGCCTCACCAGCAAGAATCTTGCCGGGGCTCATCAGCAAGAATCTTGCCGGGGCTTCGGCCTTTGGTCTTCTGCCTTCCAATTATTGACTCGAATGCTTTTTGGATAGTCTTGTGCTTGTTCCCAGTTGTCTTCTCCCAGGAAGGCTCGCTCCCCTGCCATGCCCTTCCCGCCTGGGGGCTGCAACTCGCCGGTGCGTGTCCAGGGGTAATGAACACCCCCTGTCCACTATACCGACAGGAGCCCCTGGGCCTGGGCCGGACAAACGCGCACAGTGTTTGTCTGGGCTAGGCCCAAAAACATGCACTGGTTCACGCGCGGCGAGAAGTAACCATTACTCTTGACTTTTAACTGCATGCTGGTGATGACGCAAGAGAGCTTGCGGTTTGCCGGGCCTTGGGCTTGCCGGCAGCGTGGGCAGACAGAGCAGGACGGCAACAGGAGTCGTGTGCCCGAAAGGAAGTGCCACACTGTGCGACGAGGAGCCATTCCCCGAGCTTTCCCCATATAGGGTACTGCGGGTGCGGTGCTCGATCCATATAGTCACCCCTGCTGCCGCAGCCGTCTACCGCGAATGTCTCACTGCCGTCTTGCCGGCCTGTTGCTGCAATGGCGCATATAAAGAAGCAATTTATCTTAGTTAAATCAATCTTTATGCATGCAATGCATGTTACTTTATGCTGAATGAATGTATGCTTCTCCCTTGATTAATTCAGTCCTTGCACTTATTTTAGTCCCTACGCTGTCTGGAAACCTTGTCGGTGCGCACGTTTGCCGCGAGCGCTAGATGCGGGTCTTTAGCAGCCTGCTGGAAACGCCGCCGCCGGCAAGGCGACTTGCCGGGCTAGAACGCAGCTGCTAAGCTTGCCGAGCGGACTCGAGGTGAAGCTAGACCGCGGGCTAACCACGACAAGGTTCCTCCGCGTGCAGGTTGATGTACAAGGACAAAGAATTAATCAAGGCGACCCACGCTCGCCGGAAAGCTTTCCGGTGCGCATGCTCCAGTCGGCAGTGCTTGAGGAACGGGTCCTAAGCAACTTGCCGGGAACGCCGCCTCCCGGAAAGGTTTACCTCCTCGGTGCCTATGCAGCCACCTAAATTGTCGAGCGGACTCGAGACAACTAGGGGCGCAATTAGCACCGAGAGGGCTCCTTCGCGTGTAGGTATAAGAAGCAAGTGAGGATAGCAAAATGAATGTAATAAATCTTGGCAACTTAGCTTTTCTTGCGAGGGCGCTGCCAGCCCCCGAGCTTATTTTTAGCTCAAAGGGTGGTTGTCGGGAAACTTTTGACTTTAGCGGAGAACTTTGATATTCTCGACGCTAGCTTCTGGCAAGGAGTTGCCGGGAAAACTCATGATGGAGGACTTCGTCGTTCTCGACGCTGGCTTTCGGCAAGCTTGTTGCCAGGAAGGCTTATGGCGGAGAACTTCGTCGTTCTCGACATCGAGAAGATTGGTCCAGAGGACGCTGCCAGCCCCCGGGCCACAACTGCGTTTAAATACGACAAGTTAATTAGCATCTTAAAAGCATTTTAACTTGTGCGTAACTTTATTTAGAGCTCTTCTCCACATGTTTTTGTTTTTGCACAGTTGTCCCCTACGCTTGCCGGAATGCATCTTGATCGCGCACGTTCTAGTCAATGGCGCTTAGGAATGGATCCTAGTTAGCAGCCTATCGAGGACGCCGCCTCCTCGAGAGCTTCACACTCCAAGAACAAACGCGGCTGCACAGGTGTTGCTAGGCAGACCCGAACAACCCGGAGCGCAGAATGTCTCAAGAGTGCTCCTTTGCGCACAGGTTATGTGTAAAGAACATCATCATGGATAAAATCAAATCAGCAAAAAGCATTAAAGTTTTAGAACTTAGCTTTCTGTATGTGGAGCAAAGTCGCCATGGACGATGAAGCTGACGCGCCGACCGCTGGATCAGGTTCGCGCAACCTGGATCCCCCTACCTGGTGCGCCAAAGATGTCGGGGGACGACACCTATGGGATCCCGAGAGATCCCTTTACGATTCGGCGGGGGGAGAGGTATACGCAAAGAGCAGAACCAGTGATCGACGCGGGAAGTTTTTACCCAGGTTCGGGCCGCTGATCAGCGTAAAACCCTACTCCTGCTTTGTGTTCTTATTGATGTTCTTGAGCCCAGCCTTCAGGAGCGCTCGCAATGAACAGTACGTTCAAAGAGCAGCTACACATGCAGAATGGGCCAGAAGTTCTCCTCCTCTGTAGCAGTTGCCTTGGGCCTCCTTTTATATGCTCAAAGGGGTCTCCACAGTGGCAAAATGTACATACATTGAGGTGTAAAGTAGCTACAGGGTTTACATGAGGTGGAAAGTTGCTACATCATTTACATGCTTATCACTGACGGCTCAGGACAAGCACATTAAATGCTCTGTCTAGGTGTCCCTTTGCTTCTTGGGGATGGAAAAAGGGGCCATCCCATCAGCACCGCTTAAGCTCTCCTCCACTGGCGCGTTGCCACGCATCCAGAGAAGGACCCAGAATGTCAGGCTTTGTCGCTGTGCCGGAGCGGTGGCATAGTGGCAGAATCTCGCCAGGCGCCGATCCTTGCCGGGCACCAATCCTTGCCGGGCGCCAAAGCTTGCCGGGCGCCGAGCTTTGCTGGGAACCAAGCCTTGTCGGGCGCCGAGGCTTGCCGGGCTCCACTGGCCATCCCGGCAAGGATCTTGCCGGGGAGGCTGGCCTTCGATTACCAGCTTTGCTTATTTGTTGATTCTTAGATCTCTGACTTGATGATTTCCTTGATGACTTAAATCGACCTCGAGCTGATCCCGGCAAGCCTTGCCGCGAGGACGGCTACAACTGCCCGTGCACAATTAAGGGGTACTAGTGGCCCAATACTTAGTACACCGACAGGGGGATTATCTTGCCGGGGCTCATCAGCAAGAATCTTGCCGGGGCTCACCAGCAAGAATCTTGCCGGGCCTCACCAGCAAGAATCTTGCCGGGGCTCACCAGCAAGAATCTTGCCGGGGCTCATCAGAAAGAATCTTGCCGGGGCTTCGGCCTTTGGTCTTCTGCCTTCCAATTATTGACTCGAATGCTTTTTGGATAGTCTTGTGCTTGTACCCAGTTGTCTTCTCCCAGGAAGGCTCGCTCCCCTGCCATGCCCTTCCCGCCTGGGGGCTGCAACTCGCCGGTGCGTGTCCAGGGGTAATGAACACCCCCTGTTCACTACACCGACAGGAGCCCCCGGGCCTGGGCCGGACAAACGCGCACAGTGTTTGTCTGGGCTAGGCCCAAAAACATGCACCGGTTCACGCGCGGCGAGAAGTAACCATTACTCTTGACTTTTAACTGCATGCTGGTGATGACGCAAGAGAGCTTGTGGTTTGCCGGGCCTTGGGCTTGCCGGCAGCGTGGGCAGACAGAGCAGGACGGCAACAGGAGTCATGTGCCCGAAAGGAAGTGCCACACTGTGCGACGAGGAGCCAGTCCCCGAGCTTTCCCCATATAGGGTACTGCGGGTGCGGTGCTCGATCCATATAGTCACCCCTGCTGCCACAGCCGTCTACCGCGAATGTCTCACTGCCGTCTTGCCGGCCTGTTGCTGCAATGGCGCATATAAAGAAGCAATTTATCTTAGTTAAATCAATCTTTATGCATGCAATGCATGTTACTTTATGCTGAATGAATGTATGCTTCTCCCTTGATTAATTCAGTCCTTGCACTTATTTTAGTCCCTACGCTGTCTGGAAACCTTGTCGGTGCGCATGTTTGCCGCGAGCGCTAGATGTGGGTCTTTAGCAGCCTGCTGGAAACGCCGCCGCCGGCAAGGCGACTTGCCGGGCTAGAACGCAGCTGCTAAGCTTGCCGAGCGGACTCGAGGTGAAGCTAGAGCGCGGGCTAACCACGACAAGGTTCCTCCGCGTGCAGGTTGATGTACAAGGACAAAGAATTAATCAAGGCAACCCACGCTCGCCGGAAAGCTTTCCGGTGCGCATGCTCCAGTCGGCAGTGCTTGAGGAACGGGTCCTAAGCAACTTGCCGGGAACGCTGCCTCCCGGAAAGGTTTACCTCCTCGATGCCTATGCAGCCACCTAAATTGTCGAGCGGACTCGAGACAACTAGGGGCGCAATTAGCCCCGAGAGGGCTCCTTCGCGTGTAGGTATAAGAAGCAAGTGAGGATAGCAAAATGAATGTAATAAATCTTGGCAACTTAGCTTTTCTTGCGAGGGCGCTGCCAGCCCCCGAGCTTATTTTTAGCTCAAAGGGTGGTTGTAGGGAAACTTTTGACTTTAGCGGAGAACTTTGATATTCTCGACGCTAGCTTCCGGCAAGGAGTTGCCGGGAAAGCTCATGTTGAAGGACTTCGTCGTTCTCGACGCTGGCTTTCGGCAAGCTTGTTGCCAGGAAGGCTTATGGCGGAGAACTTCGTCGTTCTCGACATCGAGAAGATTGGTCCAGAGGACGCTGCCAGCCCCCGGGCCACAACTGCGTTTAAATATGACAAGTTAATTAGCATCTTAAAAGCATTTTAACTTGTGCGTAACTTTATTTAGAGCTCTTCTCCACATGTTTCTGTTTTTGCACAGTTGTCCCCTACGCTTGCCGGAATGCATCTCGATCGCGCACGTTCTAGTCAATGGCGCTTAGGAATGGATCCTAGTTAGCAGCCTATCGAGGACGCCGCCTCCTCGAGAGCTTCACACTCCAAGAACAAACGCGGCTGCACAGGTGTTGCTAGGCAGACTCGAACAACCCGGAGCGCAGAATGTCTCAACAGTGCTCCTTTGCGCACAGGTTATGTGCAAAGAACATCATCATGGATAAAATCAAATCAGCAAAAAGCATTAAAGTTTTAGAACTTAGCTTTCTGTATGTGGAGCGAAGTCGCCATGGACGATGAAGCTGACGCGCGGACCGCTGGATCAGGTTCGCGCAACCTCGATCCCCCTACCTGGCGCGCCAAAGATGTCGGGGGACGACACCTATGGGATCCCGAGAGATCCCTTTACGATTCGGCGGGGGGAGAGGTATACGCAAAGAGCAGAACCAGTGATCGACGCGGGAAGTTTTTACCCAGGTTCGGGCCGCTGATCAGCGTAAAACCCTACTCCTGCTTTGTGTTCTTATTGATGTTCTTGAGCCCAGCCTTCAGGAGCGCTCGCAATGAACAGCACGTTCAAAGAGCAGCTACGCATGCAGAATGGGCCAGAAGTTCTCCTCTTCTGTAGCAGTTGCCTTGGGCCTCCTTTTATATGCTCAAAGGGGTCTCCACAGTGGCAAAATGTACATACATTGAGGTGTAAAGTAGCTACAGGGTTTACATGAGGTGGAAAGTTGCTACAGCATTTACATGCTTATCACTGACGGCTCAGGACAAGCGCATTAAATGCTCTGTCTAGGTGTCCCTTAGCTTCTTGGGGATGGAAAAAGGGGCCATCCCATCAGCACCGCTTAAGCTCTTCTCCACTGGCGCGTTGCCACGCATGCAGAGAAGGACCCAGAATGTCAGGCTTCGTCGCTGTGCCGGAGCGGTGGCATAGTGGCAGAATCTCGCCAGGCGCCGATCCTTGCCGGGCACCAATCCTTGCCGGGCGCCAGGGCTTGCCGGGCGCCGAGCTTTGCTGGGAACCAAGCCTTGTCGGGCGCCGAGGCTTGCCGGGCTCCACGGGCCATCCCGGCAAGGATCTTGCCGGGGAGGCTGGCCTTCGATTACCAGCTTTGCTTATTTGTTGATTCTTAGATCTCTGACTTGATGATTTCCTTGATGACTTAAATCGACCTCGAGCTGATCCCGGCAAGCCTTGCCGCGAGGACGGCTACAACTGCCCGTGCACAAGTAAGGGGTACTAGTGGCCCAATACTTAGTACACCGACAGGGGGATTATCTTGCCGGGGCTCATCAGCAAGAATCTTGCCGGGGCTCACCAGCAAGAATCTTGCCGGGGCTCATGAGCAAGAATCTTGCCGGGGCTTCGGCCTTTGGTCTTCTGCCTTCCAATTATTGACTCGAATGCTTTTTGGATAGTCTTGTGCTTGTTCCCAGTTGTCTTCTCCCAGGAAGGCTCGCTCCCCTGCCATGCCCTTCCCGCCTGGGGGCTGCAACTCGCCGGTGCGTGTCCAGGGGTAATGAACACCCCCTGTTCACTACACCGACAAACTCCGAAAGCAAGCAAGCATCACTCTCACGTGAAATCATCGCATTACCTGTACATGCACCTGTTGTTTTAGTAATCTGTGAGCCATGAGGACTCAGCAATCCCATTACCATGGGTATCAAGACTAACAAAGCTTAATGGGTATGGAAAGGTTAAGTGGTGAGGTTGCAGCAAGCTCTAAGCATTTCTATGGTGGTAACTTACGAGTACAAGAGTAAGAAGAGTAAACTACGCATAACGGTCGCAAACTAGTAATGATCAAGAAGTGATCTTGAACTACTTACGAGTCAAACATAACCCCACCATGTTCTCTTCCCGAACTCCCTCTAAAAGAGACGGTCATGGTTATGCACGCGGTTGGTGTATTTTATTTGAAGTTTAGTGTCTAGTTCTCTACAACCGAATATTATAAATTTCCAAGTCGCCACATAACCATGGGCACAGCTTCCAAAAAGATTTAACCCTGTAGGGTTGCTCCAAGTGGTCCATTATAAATGACCATACGCATCCGATGGAACATCCTAAGGAATCCCGATGGACAAGCCGCTCGTCAATGGTAAAAGTAAACCAGCAAGACCTCCCAATGTGTTGACGATCCCGATAGGAGCCGCGTATCTCATTCTCAGGACACGACGGATGAGCTATGGTTGCAGCGACCAGATCCACGAGTTGCCCCGGGAGGCGCCGCAAGCCGCTCTAGTTTGAACTAGCACCATCAGCACTGGCCCACCTGTATTATGTTGAATTACCTCCGCGGGTTCATGACGCCCTATGATTTAATTAATTAATTTAATATTATTATGTTGGAAAATTTTAAAACCAAAGTTGGGCCTTGCTGGAAGAGTTTTATCCTAAAACGAGTGATCAGGGTGTCCCCATAAAACCCACACATGTTAGGAGCACTCATCAAGGAACATAACATCGGTATGACGGAAACTAGGGTGGCATGAGTGGAACAGAACACCAGGCAGAAGGCCGAGCGTTCCACACACAACCAAGTGTATAGATGCATTAATTAAATAAGAGATATTGTGATGTCCCATGATATCCATGTCCCAACATGGAACAACCTGCACTACACCTACAACTAGGAACACTATAAGAGGGGCTGAGCAAAGCAGTAACATAGCCAAACAATGGTTTGCTAGGAAGGTGGGGGTTAGAGGCTTATCATGACAAATTGGGAGGCTGACAAACAAGTGGTAGGTAGCGAGACATAGTGATAGCATCGAGACAAATAGCAATCAAAGATAGGAGTGATATCCAAGGTAATGGTCATCTTGCCTAAAATCCTGCTTGGAAGAAGATCAAATCCATGAAGTAGTCGAACAATCGTAGTGGAACGAATCCGCACAATCCCAACGTTATCGGGAACTATCAAGAAGAAGCACAACCGAAAAGAAGCAAACAACTCGATAAACACACAAGCATAAACATGGCATGATGCACAACCAAGTATGATGCATGACAATATTAAATGTTGTTACTCATGTCAAGAGGTGAAGCAGAACAAAGCCACCTATCTAGGCAATTTAAATGAGGCGGCGGCTGAGGAGGCTGAGGAGTGGAGGGGTGCGGAATTTTAGGAGGTAGGCTAGGGTTTCCAAATCGGGAGGCTAGGCTCTGCTTAAATAGGTAAGAGGGGTGAGTGGAGGGGGTTTAGGGTTGGTTTCGACCCGTTCGATCTCGATCGGAAGGCTCTGGTTGAGGGGGATAGGTAGTTGGGCTAGGTGGGATGTGTAGATGGGCTAGGCTGAGATGAAAGGCAAGTAGGGCAGCCCGGCAACAGTTTTTGATACACCAAAAACGTCTGAAATTTTATCCGACTATAGTGCCGCTATGGTTTAATGGTAGGGCTATCAAACGACTCTGGATGCGATGAAATTTGGCAGGCGGTCTACCTACAATATAACAAGACCGCATGCCAAATTTCACCCCATTCTGAGAACTTTTTTATCCCACTTATAAAATAATATTTTGGAGGTGCCGCGGGCGTGTGCGAGTGTGTTTGGTATCGAAACGGTCAACGGAGAGAACGGGGAGAACCATCAATTATGAACGGATGCAAGTTTTGAAAAGAATGACGGCACGAGGTGCCAATCAATGTGACTGATGCGATGATGAATGCAACAAACAATCAAAACACACGGTGACAACGAAAATAAATGGAAGGCCTCTGGAGCATCGGTCTCGGGGCGTCACAACACTCCCCCACTAACAGAAGATCTCGATCCGAGATCTTAGGAACAGATGGAAGAGGAAGAGGAAGAAGAAGATTGAGAAGAAAATGAAAGGAATTGAAGGATAATCTCTAAGAAGACAATTAACTGATGAGAATTCATCCTGACGTCAAACATGGAAAGAATTGGCAAATAACTCTGGGAAATTAAAAGAGCCAGGTAAGATCCTGGTGAAAACCTATGGGTTAGGGCCCACTCGAAAGAAAACACCGTTGAAATGATTGATAGAAGAGAGAATGCGCTAGCAAAGAAAAAACATTCGAACCAAGGAAAAAAATCTGACGGAGAAAGCGACGCCGTTGAGAAGCTGAGAATTGATCTTGCAAAAGATAAAGAAGATTGAATTAACTTGAAGAGAAGCACACCGGTTGAAAAGGATTGACATCACAATGCTCATAAATACCCGCATGATCCTAAAGAAAACTTGAAGACAAAGAGGAGTAGAATCAAAACACCTACATCATGATTCCTCACCAGAGCGACAAAGGGGATAAGAAGTAAAAAGAATTCCTACTCTCCGATATAATTAGACTCCGAAAGTAGTTTTTCTTCTAGTCTCGACAACAGTCAAACAACGTTCAATCAAGGGGGCTCCTATGGTTGGTCGAGGCTCAGATACCAACTTGTCACGCCTGATTTGCGGTCCTATCCTCGAGGAACTCAGATGTCCCACCAAGGAGAAAAGCGCATATTGAAGACACTTTGCAAGGTGGATATCATTACATCATACCATATACAGAATAGATGGGGATACAGACAAAGGTGTACACTCTCCACATGAATACATCAATACAGAGCAAATATCATACAGAAGAGCAGAATCTGACTATGGATTAAATCAAACAAAAATAAAGAATGACATCCACCCTGCTAAGCCCAGGCTGCCGACTAGGAACCCATCCTATGGTCGATGAAGAAGAAGAAGCAGAAGAAGAACTACAAAAGCAAGCAAGCATCGCTCTCACGTGAAATCATCGCATTACCTGTACTTGCACCTGTTGTTAGTAATCTGTGAGCCACGATGACTCAGCAATCCCATTACCATGCGTATCAAGACTAACAAAACTTAATGGGTATGGAATGGTTAAGTGGTGAGGTTGCAGCAAGCACTAAGCATTTTTATGGTGGCTAACTAACGAGTACAAGAGTAAGAAGAGTAAACTACACATAACTGTTGCAAACTAGTAATGATCAAGAAGTCATCTTGAACTACTTATGAGTCAAACATAACCCCACCATGTTCTCTTCCCGAACTACCACGAAAAGAGACGGTCACGGTTACGCACGCGGTTGGTGTATTTTATTTGAAGTTTAGTGTTAAGTTCTCTACAACTTGGCATTATAAATTTCCAAGTCGCCACATAACCATGGGCACGACTTCCGAAAAGATTTAACCCTACAGGTGTGCTCCAAGTGGTCCATTATAAATTACCATACAGATCCGATGGAACATCCTCACACCATGATAACACGATGCTTACTGTCGGGGGGATGACCCCCAGGTAGGCAGTGGAACCCGGATCCTGTTGATAGTCAAATTTGGCAGATTAAAAATATGTATCATGAATCAAAGCCTTAGCTTCAATGATATTGATCTGCTAATGTGCTAAGCTGAAGATTGCTTTTTAACTGAAGATGTCCAAACGCTGAAGGAGTTGGGAGGTGAGTCTAGACAGGAAGTTGAAGATTCAGACTCCAGTTTTGTTCACGTACAACAACCATCAGATATAAGATGAAGATGGGATACGGTTGAGATATGCCTGATTATTTTGGTGCACAGAGAGGAGCGGACGTCGCTGGTCGTACCGTTTTTATTATCAAGGAAACCAGGTTTCTGTTCAGATTTTGAATGTACAGATAAAGACCAAATCATGTAAAAGAGAATTGTAACCAGATCGGTCTCCTGATCATTCAAAGGATCGAAGTCCAGATCGCCCTATATATACGTAGGGCAGAGGCCGGTAGAGGGGACACCCAACATCGACAAAAACATATCTACTTTATTTCCACGCACAGCTTTCCTTTTCGTTCATTTTTTCCCATCGACTCCTATGTTCTTGCCTGCAAGTTCAGAGATCGCCGTGGCAGTAGGCCAACCCTACGCCACTGCACCCGGAAAACGGGACCTAGACGTTGCTTAGGTTCCGTTTGCCGTTGATCCGTTGAAGATTCGTCCAGAAGAATCAAGTTTTCTTTGAGATCAGCAGGAAGAAGGCTGTTCTGTTCCTCATACAGCAAAAGAGAAGACCGGCTAGATTGTTGATCAGTTCAGGAATTGAGTGTGTTGCCGTGCAAACGATTTTTGCCATCAACACAATTTGGCGACTCCGCTGGGGAATCGAGTCAATCGGCTATCATGTCTGAAGGCAAGGCCGAACTCAACTCCGGTAACATCATCAAACCTGCATTAGATGAGTTGTCAGAAGAACATCGTCAGAAGTATGAGCAGCGTTTGCAAGAATTTGAAGACGCTCAACGCCAGCGCAAGCAAGAGTTTGAAGATACAATGCTTTCCTGCTTCCAGAAGACTCGCCAAGGTGTCATTATGAAGGGACCTGATCTGCCATCCGTCACAGAAGCATCGAAGGTAGGACTGGTAAGCGAAATTACACATGGTCTCAAGGAAGAGATGGCTATTATGATTGATCAATCTGTAAGTACATCTGTTCATAATACACATGAAAATTATGTTAGAAATCTAGACAGCATGGTCGCTGGTCATGTTAAAAATCTGTTTGAAAAGATGCAAGTTAGTAACTCTGTGCAGCCATCACTGCCATGTTCTGACAGAGAAAGAGATAGGCAGCCCTTAGCAACTGACGCTTCAACTTCTAATAATAGTGCTACTAATATGCAGCACGAGGCTATACCTTTCAATTCATCGGCGCTCTTCACACCCCCTGGACCACCACAATATGGTATGCCGATGAATTTGTATGCTAACCACAATAGTAGTGGTCCGGCTGTTAGTGTTCCACCAAGTGTTGCTAGTCCAGGGCATGCATATGCACCTCCTGCATTTTCTTTGTCGGGTCCTACAGCTAGCCCTTACAACTCGGTTCCATCTATGATCAATAATCAAAGCCGAGTAGATGTTATTCCAGCAAGCATTCCTGTGTCTTCATACCAACCTATGATACATTATATGCCTACCATGCCACCTCCGAATTTAACCAGTACATATGGTCAATTACCATCTAGTAATTTTAATAGTTCTTTCAGACATTTGCCATCCGCACAGCCGAACCAAGCACTGCAGCATGACCATAA
This sequence comes from Thinopyrum elongatum, assembly GCA_011799875.1. NCBI lineage: Eukaryota > Viridiplantae > Streptophyta > Magnoliopsida > Poales > Poaceae > Thinopyrum > Thinopyrum elongatum. Next base: position 316,691,778 of record CM022300.1, read on the forward strand.
TATTCCACAACCTAGTACTGTAGGGCAACAACAACAGATGGCACGAGATCGGCCTATGGCCGAGCCTCACACAGGGGCTGACAATCTTAAGGAACAGTTGGCTACTGTCTTGAAGGATTCATTTGGGCTGGAACCAAAGGGGAATGCACGAGCTTATAGAAAGCCATACCCTGATTATTATGATACTTTTCAGTATCCTAGGGGGTTCAGGTTGCCGGAGTTTGTTAAATTCACGGGGGAAGATGGTAGAACAACACTGGAGCATATTGCTCAATTTATTGTACAGTGCGGTGAGGCTAGTGCTAGTGAAGTGTTAAAACTGAGATTATTTCCATTGTCCTTATCAGGTACAGCTTTTTCTTGGTTTTCTTTGCTTGCACCCAATTCTATTCATACATGGTCTCAGTTGGAGCAGAAGTTTCATGAATATTTTTATACTGGAGATAATGAACTCAGATTGTCACATTTAACATCGGTTAAATAGAAGCATACAAAATCTGTTGCTGAATATATTAGAAGGTTTAGAGATACACGAAACTGATGTTTTAATTTGGTAATTTCCGATAGGGATCTCGCTGATCTAGCGTATTCAGGTTTGCTTGTACATCTTAAAGAAAAGCTAGAAGGACATGATTTTGTGGATGTTAGTCAAGTTTTGCAAAAGGCTCTGGCTCAAGAAAGCCGGGCAAAAGAATCTAGAAATTTTCATAGGTCTAGTGATAAAACTAGTAAAAATGATCGGCCTGGTATGAACATGGTTGGGTATGATTCTCAGTCATTAGATGATGAGGGTACAGATATGTGTGTGGCTGAATGGGATTGGGCTTCTAAGTCTAAACCATTTGTTTGCTCTGCACTAAAGCCGATTTCACATAAGAGGGAAGAAATAAAATATACATTTGATGTTTCCAAGTGTGATAAGATCTTTGATTATTTGTTACAATGGAAGCAAATTAAACTGAATAATGGCCATGTTATACCATCACCAGAAGAACTAAAAAGGCGTGCTTATTGCAAATGGCATAATTCTTATTCTCATGCTACTAATGACTGTAATGTTTTTCGTCGACAGGTTCAATCGGCCATTAATGAAGGACGTTTGAAGTTTGATGAGCGGATGCAATTAGATGCTAATCCTTTCCCTGTCAACACGATTGATTTTGAGAATAAGAAAGTTCTTGTTCGGCCATCTCAGGCCGAATTAGCAAGAGGAAAAAATATGGTGGTGGCTGAGAGTAGCTCAAAGTCTCTGGAAGAGACCAGGGAAGTGGCCAGAAGAGTGCAGATTGAGAAAAACTCTAGTGGTGGTGAATCTATTAAAATTACAGTACCAACATTAGGTTCTGGTGCTATGCAAAGTGCCAGGCCAAGAATGATCAAACCAAAAAGCCCCGAAGTGGACCGTTGGAAAATTAATGAGAGAAAGAGTAAGGCAATAAAAAAGATAGAAAAGCCGAGGGTCTCTTTTGATAAGCTTCTGGCTAAGTATGAACATGGCAAGGCTGGTCAAAAATATTTTGATCGGCCAAGAAACTTTAAGCGGCCAAGATCACTAGAACAGGGATTTAATGTTCCAGAATATCAACATGGAGGTTTTCCTGCAGCAGCCCCATATCCATTTAATGGGCCGCCAATGCCTATACCGTGGGGATTCGATTTTGCTCCTTGTCCGCCATGGGGTTGGTGTGGACCATGGATGCCACCTCCTCCGGTAATGCCTTTTGGACATTTTCATCCAGGTTGGACACCCCACAGAAGGCCGGTGTTTGATAGATTGTCACATCCAAAACATGACCATTTTGATCAAAGGGATCGGTCTAATGATAGAGGTGACCATAATAAAAAAGTATACCGTGTGAAGGGAACTAAAAATCTGAATGAGGTACCAGGCTTAGTTACAAGTGAGAAACAACCATGTCGCATACTTTCAGGCGCCAACAGTGGAAAACAAGGCACAACAGCAACACATGAGAAGGATGAGGCTACAGGAGCGGCAAATAGTCTGGAAGCTACAGTATTAGCCGTGAACAGTGATTCCGCTTCAGTAAAATCTGTTTTAGTTACTCCCTGTGCTGATTCTGGGGCACCAAAAATGTCAGATTGCGCCAATTTGAGCAATGGTTCAGAAATACAGAAAGTTGATAGGAGTGTGCCTTTGTTGCCTGGGACAAAGCCGCAACCACGTTGGTGCCCAAAGGGTCTTTCCAATTCACAAAGACGACGGTTACAGAGGCTACGCATGGAGAAATTGAGGGAGGAGGAAGCCGAAAAATTGAGGGACAAGTTGTTCAATGAGTGGAAGCCTATGGTTCCTGTCCGAAAGGAGTGGAGAGTTAAACAAGTCAATGTACCCGATCCAATGCCTAGTGACGATGAAGATGATCTGCTGGATGATGAAGGATCTCCAATGATTAAAAATGGCTCTCCAACTTGCGATGGTATGGATATTAATATGGTATTTGTATTGCCTTCAGAATTTCGGGCTGTGGAGGAAAATGAAGCGGCACAGTTGTGTTTTGGTCCCAAGGAAGCTATATTTGAGAAGCCAGATGAATCAAGCCGTCATTTGAGGCCGTTGTATGTTAAGGGGCATATTAATGGGAAACCAATATCTCGAATGTTAGTTGATGGCGGAGCTGCTGTAAACTTTATGCCATACTCACTGTTTAAGAAATTGGGGCGAGAAGACAGCGAGCTTCTGAAGACCAATTTGACACTTAATGGATTTGGGGGAGAGCCTACAGAAGCAAAAGGAGTTATCTCCATGGAACTTACTATTGGAAGCAAGACCATACCTACGGCTTTCTTTGTCGCTGATAAGCAAGGTAATTATAGTGTCTTATTGGGTCGTGATTGGATACACGCAAACCGGTGTGTTCCTTCTACTTTGCATCAGTTTTTGATACAGTGGGTCGATGAAGATGTGGAGATTGTTCATGCGGATACATCAACCTATACTGCTATGGCTGATGCTTCAGCTAATTGGCAACATGGTGATGCCCAATGTTTGTCAGGGCTGGATCTTATAGATTTTGATTTTCTTAGTGTAACTAAAGATGGGTTTGTACCTGTAATTGTAAAGCCGGCTGTTGCAGCTCGGCTCGAGAATATGATGTTATAAATGAGTAAAACAGATAATTTAGATTGGTTACAAAAACGTGTGGAACAATATCGGTCTGATAAGAACGATATTTGTGAGGCTATTGATGATTTTGATGAAGTGCAAAAGTTAGGACAAGGTTTTTCGTCGGCTGATCCATTAGAAGAGATTGATATAGGTGATGGTACTATTCCTAGGCCGACTTTTATTAATAGGAATATTACAGCCGACTACAAGGTAAAAGTGATCGAGTTACTTAAACAATATGTTGATTGCTTCGCTTGGGAGTATCATGAAATGCCGGGTCTTAGCCGAGAGCTAGTAGAGCATCGGTTGCCTATTAAATCTGGATTTAGGCCTCACAAACAGCCACCTAGGAAGTTTAATCCTAGTATGTATGATGGGATTAAAGAAGAAATAGGGCGATTATTGAAAGCTGGTTTCATAAGGCCATGTAGGTATGCTGAATGGATTTCTAACATTGTCCCGGTTGAGAAGAAAAATACTGGTAAGTTGAGAATATGTATCGACTTCAGAGATTTAAATAGGGCTACACCTAAAGATGAATATCCTATGCCTATAGCCGACATGTTAATTAATGATGCTTCAGGACATAGAGTTATTAGTTTCTTAGATGGTAATGCTGGTTACAATCAAATTTTTATGGCCGAAGAGGATACTTCTAAAACGGCCTTTAGGTGTCCCGGTTTTGTTGGTTTATTCGAATGGGTTGTTATGACATTTGGTCTGAAGAATGCCGGTGCGACTTATCAAAGAGCTATGAACCTAATTTTTCATGATTTACTTGGTATAGTAGTAGAGATATATATTGATGATATAGTTGTCAAATCAGATAGTGTGGACCATCATTTAGCCGATTTACGATTAGCCTTTGAAAGAATGCGTCGGTATGGTTTAAAAATGAACCCACTCAAATGTGCTTTTGGTGTGTCGGCTGGTAAATTTCTAGGATTTATAGTACATGAGAGAGGCATTGAGATAGATCCTAGTAAAATAGAAGCTATTAAGAAAATAGAGGCGCCACAATGTAAGAGGGATATGCAGAAATTTCTAGGCAAAGTTAATTATTTGAGAAGGTTCATATCTAACTTGTCTGGAAAGGTTAGTGCATTTACACCTATACTTCGGTTGAAGAGGGAAAATGAATTCACTTGGGGGGCAGAGCAACAACATGCATTTGATGAGATCAAAAAATATTTGTCTACGCCTCCTGTGTTGAGGGCACCTAAAGCCGGAACACCCTTTTGGATGTATGTTGCTGCGGAAGATAATGTTATTGGTGCTGTCCTAACACAAGAAATTGATGAAAAGGAGTATGTGATCACATATTTGAGCCGATGTCTATTGGAAATAGAACAAAGGTATGTATTTATTGAGAAGTTATGTTTATCCTTATATCATGCTTGCACAAGATTGAGACACTATTTGTTATCTAGTACTTGTGAAATAGCATGCCAGACTGATGTTATCAAATATATGCTACAAAAACCGATTTTGAGTGGTAGAATCGGTAAGTGGGCTTATGCATTGATAGAATATGATTTGGCTTATAAATCTTTAAAATCCATGAACGGCCAAATTGTAGCTAACTTTATTGTTGATCATCGGGTTAGTGATGAAAATGATATAGAGGTCGGCTATATTGAGATATGTCCATGGGAATTATATTTTGATGGCTCGGCTTGTAGAGAAGGACAAGGTGTTGGTGTTGTTTTAGTTTCACCAAGGGGTGCTGTTTTTGAAACATCAGTACGCTTAGAATATTTGTGTACCAATAACCAGGCCGAGTATGAAGCTCTTTTGCTGGGTTTGCAAATTTTAGAATCCATGGGTGTGAGGAGTGTACGAGCTTTTGGTGATTCACTATTAGTTGTACAGCAAATTCATGGGAATTATCAATGCTTTGATGGGTCACTAAATAACTATTTGGAGAAGTGTTTGGAAATCATAGCAGCCCTGGATGATTTTGCCATTAGCCATATATCTAGAGAAGAGAATATTAAAGCTAATGATCTACCACAGCAAGCATCAGGTTATCAAGTTAGTAGAGGAAAATTATATGTCCTGAGACAGCCGGTGCTACAGTGTGCTGAAATTTCTATGGCCGAACCTAATGATTGGAGAAGACCCATAATTAGATATTTAGAAGATCCTAGCCAATCAGTAGATAGAAAGGTTCGACGGCAAGCATTGAAATATACATTATTAGATGGTGAATTATATCGTCGGACACCATAGGGGTTACTTTTAAAATGTCTAGGTCCAGACCAATCCAAAGTTGCTATGGGTGAAGTACATGAGGGGATGTGTGGTACACACCAGTCGGCTCATAAGATGAAGTGGTTGTTAAGAAGAGCTGGGTTTTATTGGCCGACTATGTTAGAAGATAGTTTTAGATACTATAAAGGGTGTGATTCATGCCAAAAATTTGGGGATGTACAGTTAGCACCTGCTTCTATGTTGCATCCTATAATTAAGCCATGGCCGTTTCGTGGATGGGGTTTAGATTTTATCGGCCAAATACATCCTAAGTCATCCAAAGGTCATCGTTTTGTTTTGGTAGCTATCGATTATTTTACAAAGTGGACATAAGCTGTTCCTCTTAAAAATATGACTCATAAGGAGGTGATTAAATTTATTTTGGAGCATATTGTTTATCGATTCGGCATACCACAAACTTTAACCACAGATCAAGGTTCATCTTTTATGTCGCATCAGGTACGTGAATTTGCCGAATCACTTAAGATTAAGCTCTTGAATTCATCACCATATTATGCTCAGGCCAATGGTCAGGCCGAGTCTAGTAACAAGATTTTGATTAAGCTTATCAAAAAGAAAATAGAGGAACATCCAAAAAGGTGGCATGAGGTGCTGCATGAAGCATTATGGGCTCACCGAATATCTCAACATGGTGCTACAAAAGTGACACCATATGAATTAGTATATGGGCAAGAGGCTGTTTTACCTATTGAGGTAAATCTGGACGCACTTAGGCTGGCCAAGCAAAATGATTTGTCGGCCGTAGATTATCACAACCTCATGATGGATAGAATAGATGAAGTGACAGATGAGAGGATTAAAGCTTTGAGAGAAATTGAGAAGGATAAACTGAGAGTAGCCAAGGCTTATAATAAGAAAGTAAAAGAAAAATCGTTTCAGGTTGGGGACTTGGTTTGGAAAACGATTTTGCCTGTTGGGTCCAAGGATAATAAGTTTGGAAAATGGTCACCAAATTGGGAAGGACCATATAAAATTTTAGAAGTCGTCCCTGGAAATTCCTATTTAGTGCAAAGTTTGCAAGGAGAAAAAATGCCCAGAGCTCTTAATGGGAAGTACTTGAAAAAGTACTATCCAAGCGTTTGGCAAGATGCCTGAATGATAGTATTATGCGGATGCTTGATTATCATCGCCCTAAGAAAATATAATACACATGGCCGGTGCTTGATTACCATCGCCCTGAGAAAAATGGATATAAATGGCCGATGCTAGTCATCACCCAAAGACAGAGCTAAATTATAAACGTGTTGATTAATGATTATGGTGCAAGGTACAGATGATTTTTGGCAAGCAAGCTTTACCAAAAAACAGGGGGCATGTGTTGATAGTCAAATTTGGCAGATTAAAAATATGTATCATGAATCAAAGCCTTAGCTTCAATGATATTGATCTGCTAATGTGCTAAGCTGAAGATTGCTTTTTAACTGAAGATGTCCAAACGCTGAAGGAGTTGGGAGGTAAGTCTAGACAGGAAGTTGAAGATTCAGACTCCAGTTTTGTTCACGTACAACAACCATCAGGTATAAGATGAAGATGGGATACGGTTGAGATATGCCTGATTATTTTGGTGCACAGAGAGGAGCGGACGTCGCTGGTCGTACTGTTTTTATTATCAAGGAAACCAGGTTTCTGTTCAGATTTTGAATGTACAGATAAAGACCAAATCATGTAAAAGAGAATTTTAACCAGATCGGTCTCCTGATCGTTCAAAGGATCGAAGTCCAGATCGCCCTATATATACGTAGGGCAGAGGCCGGTAGAGGGGACACCCATCATCGACAAAAACATATCTACTTTATTTCCACGCACAGCTTTCCTTTTCGTTCGTTTTTTCCCATCGACTCCTCTGTTCTTGCCTGCAAGTTCAGAGATCGCCGTGGCAGTAGGCCAACCCTACGCCACTGCACCCGGAAAACGGGACCTAGACGTTGCTTAGGTTCCGTTTGCCGTTGATCCGTTGAAGATTCGTCCAGAAGAATCAAGTTTTCTTTGAGATCAGCAGGAAGAAGGCTGTTCTGTTCCTCATACAGCAAAAGAGAAGACCGGCTAGATTGTTGATCAGTTCAGGAATTGAGTGTGTTGCCGTGCAAACGATTTTTGCCATCAACAGATCCTTTTTTAAAACATCGGGGCAGCCGACACCCCTCAATCCGTCTGGCCCGCCTGCCGACTCCCCGGCTCAGTCCGGCAAGGCACGGCTGCCCGACCTGGCCGGCTGGCTGCAGGCCGGCTGGCGCAAGTCAGCAACCGATCCCTTCGGACGTACGACTAGATGACCCTCCACGACAGGGCAAGCGTGGCTACAGTGCTCCCCCTTTGCGCCGGCCGAAGCGGGCGTGGCTACAGTGCGCCCTACACCGCTGATCGAGGCGGGCGGCGCCCAAGCGCGCGACACAGTAGCTGAGCGGCGCCTGCCGCCCCATGGCTTGGGATGGGACAGGCCACAGTGCCGTGGAGCCGGCTGGACTCGTGCCCGGCGGCCCCGGCATGGCCCGCGCCCGGCGGACCTGGTAGGACCCGCACCCGGCGGACCCGGCAGACCGGTGGCCCCCACCGCTAGCTCCTAGACGATGACACCAGGGCCCCGTGCCCATGTATCTTTACCAATGTAACCCTGGGGGGTCGGCCTATAAGACCCCCCAGGAGCCCTCCATGCAGAGGGTTAATCCACTGCTAGCACAAACACACACCCATCGGAGAGGCAAGGACTGAGGCCTAGCACTTTCTTCCTCCTCCACCCAAACAGCTCCAGGAGCACCATTGTAACTCCAAGTGCATATCATCCCATTTCGGCAGGAGTAGCGGTTTTACCTCCCACGGGGGGGGGGGGGGGGCGAACCTGGGTACGCCTTGTGTCCCACACTCGCGCGTGCTAACCTCGCTTCTAGAACCCACCGACGTCCTCACATAGCCCCCCACTTTTAGCCATCTTAAGGCATCTGCCGTGAGATCACCACGACAGCTGGCGCCACCGCGGGGTTGCTCGCGGCGTCGGCCGGAGTCAAGTTCCAGACGAGGCCCTTCATCGACTCCGACGAGCGCATTGTGCACGGCCAAGTCCCTGCGCTTGGCGCGGTCCCGGCTGGCCTCACTACTTCCACCATCGTGCCCTTCGGCGCGGTACACGTCTTCGTCATGCTTGTCCCCGATGAGTATCCTAGCGGGGTGCTCAGCTTCACCGACTCCCCCGTCCCCATCGGCTGCACCGTCTCCAGCAACGTCGCGGATCTTTGCACCTCGTGGAGGTGCTGACCACCGGGTCCGGCCACTCTTCCTCACACGGGAAGACCGTCGTGGCTGCGGCTCGCGCCCGACATGCCGACCTGCTACGCGCGACGCTGCAGAACCTTAGCATCCCCATCACCACCGACGCCGACACCATCGCGGCCATGGCTCGGCCTGACGCGGATCGTCAGCGCCTGCTGGATGAGGCCACGACGCTCACCCCTGCGCGGTGCCAGATGGAGTCCACTCGGCGGGAGTATGACACTGCTCACGGCTTCATGCCGGCTACGACCGAACCCAGCCGGGTTGCTGAGGTGCGGGCCCCCGGTGGCGCTATCCGTCACGCGCTGGGCACAGCCCCGGCCGTTTACGACACCCCCGTCAAGAATATGCTCGCCGCCGAGGCGTCCATGGCGGATCTCGAGTTCCTGGAGGGCAAGGAGCTGCTGCAGCGGCAGCAGCGCATCAATGACCTCATTGCGACAGCGAACGAGCAGCAGAAGCGCTTCGACCCGGACCCGCCCGTTGCGTCCGGCTCGAAGAACACCGGAGACCTCGACCTGTGGCGCACGCAGGAGGCGTCCTTCCCGTAGCCCAGCGGAAGCTACTTCGGCCGGCACCGGAGCGGCCGGTCCCGGCGCTACCGCACCCTGACGACTGGCGACAACCAGGATGACGAGCTAGCCAACGATGACCAGGGCCAGCCGGATCTCCGCCTGCCATCGGCTCGGCGAGCCCGACCGACTTCAGTCGGCCCGATGCCCCACGGACTGGCCGCCAGCCGGTTGGGCCCGTGAGACATCGGCGAAAATGACGTCCGCCACGGCATCGAGCAGCTGGCCCGCTCGCTCGTGGTGGAGGAAGGCGTAGTTGGCCCAGCTTGTTTTGGCCCACGCATCCGCGACGAGCCCTTCCCCAAAGGATTCATGCTTCCCCACGACACCCCAAGTACAATGGTACCGCTAAGACAGATGACTGGCTGATCGAGTACACCACAGTCATCGACATCGCAGTTGGCAACAGGCGCCTGGCCGTGCGCTATGTTCCCCTCATGCTGCAGGGCTCAGCCCGGACATGGATGAACAACCTCCCTGCCGGCAGCATCAACTCATTGCTGGACTTCGACCAGGCGTTCGTGCGCAACTTCACCGACACGTACAAGTGGCTTGGCCGGCCCCGCCAGTTCGCCCTGTGCGTTCAGGGGCCGGACGAGACCACCCGCCAGTATCTCACGCGCTGGACCGAGCTACCGAACAACTGCTTGGGAGTTCATGAGGTCCAGGCCATCCAGTACTTCATTGACGGGTGCCGAGACGACACCTTGCTCAAGCACAAGCTCATGTGCTCTGAGCCTTCCTCCATGGCCGCGCTCATGGCCACGGCTGACAAGTACGCCACAGCCGACGCCGCCATGAAGGTCTAAGTTGTGGTGGAACACTCGGCCGGCTAGCGAGAGCAGCCGGTAGCAGAACAACAACGGCGGCAAGCGCAAGGGCGAGCAGCTGGCTCCCCACTATGACAACCGCCATGTCGCTGCCGCCGATACGGAGCAGCTGGCTGAGCAAACCGGCAGCCGGCGTCATCGAGTGCGTGCAAGCTGACTCCAAGCTGGCCGAGTCGCTGGTCATTGCCGAGGAGAGATGCCAGCTCAATCGGATTGTGGCGCTAGCCGGCAAGCAGACGGTTGCGCCGGCTCCACCCAAGCAGCCGGCCAACGAGGCCTCTTTCTAGCCGTCCAAGGACACCAAGAAAGTTCTGCTCAACCCGGCCGACCCCAACTCCAGCGAGTACGTCGTCGTGGGCACATGCATCGACAACAAATAGGAAGGTGAGCCATTGACTTCCTCCGTGAGAATCAGGATATCTTTGCATGGTCTCGAAAAGACATGTCGGGTGTTCCGAGGGAGTACGTCAGACACAAACTCCATGTCCGCAAGGACGCCAAGTGGACATGGAGTTTGTGTTTGACGTACTCCCTCGGAACACCCAACATGTCTTTTCGAGACCATGCAAAGATATCCATTGGTGAGGAGATCGCCCGGCTGCTCGCAGCCGACTTCATCATGGAAGTTTTCCACCCCGAGTGGCTGGCCAATCCAGTCCTCGTCCTGAAGAAGGACAACACTTGGTGCATGTGTATCGACTACATGAGCCTGAACAAGGCATGCCCCAAGGACCTCTTTGTCCTACCACAGATAGATCAAGTGATTGACTCCACGGCCGGCTGCGAGCTCCTGTCCTCTTTGGACGCCTACTCCGGCTACCACCAGATCAAGCTGGACCCGGCCGATGCCCTCAAGACATCCTTCATCACGCCCTTCGAGGCATACTGCTACATCACCATGTCGTTCAGGCTAAAGAATGCTAGCGCCACCTTCCAACGCTGCATGCAGAAATGCCTGCTAGCCCAAATCGGCAGAAATGTACATGTCTACGTCGACGACATCATAGTGAAGACCAAGCAGCACCTCACCCTCCTGGCTGACCTCAAGGAAACCTTTGCCAACCTACGCCGGTACCAGATCAAGCTCAACCCGGAGAAGTGCATTTCTAGCGTGCCGGCTGGCCAGCTCCTTGGGTTCCTTGTCTTGGAGCGCGGCATCGAGGCCAACCCAGAGAAGATCAAGGTGATTGAGCGCATGCACAAGCCGGCTCAGCTGCGCGATGTCCAGAAGTTCACCGGCTGCTTGGCCTCTCTCAGCCGGTTCGTCAGCCGGCTGGGGGAGAGGGCCCTGCCCCTGTATCAGCTGATGAAGAAGACGTCGGTGTTTGAATGGAATGACCAGGCGGGCGAAGCTTTCCGCGACCTCAAGCACATGCTCTCCACCGCACCCATCCTGGCCGCACCGGTAGAGAAGGAGCCATTGCTGTTGTACATCGCGGCCACCTCCCACGTGGTCAGCATGGTGCTGGTGGTCGAGCGCCCCGAGGAGGGCAAGGCGCAGCCGGTCCAGTGCCCTGTGTATTACCTGAGCGAGGTGCTCTCCCTCTCCAAGCAAAACTACCCCAACTACCAGAAGATGTGCTACGACATGTATTTCACCGCCAAGAAGTTGAAGCAGTACTTCCAAGAGCATACCATCACCGTGGTGAGCATGGCCCCCACCGGCGAGATCATGGGCTGCCGGAATGCCTCTGGCCGGGTGGCTAAGTGGGCCATTGAGCTGGCTAGCCACACGATCCTCTACGAGCCCCGCACCGCCATCAAGTCCCAGGCGCTAGCCGACTTCCTCATCGACTGGGCAGAAACCCAGTACCTGCCGTAGGCACCCGACTCGACGCACTGGCGCATGCATTTTGGCGGCTCGAAGATGCGCACCGGCTTGGGAGCCGGCATCATGCTCTCCTCTCCCAAAGGCGATCGGCTGCAGTATGCGCCGCAGATCCACTTTGCCGCCTCCAATAATGTTGCCGAGTACGAAGCCCTTGTCCACGGCCTCCGCCTAGCCAAGGAACTTGGCATCCAGCACATCCTTTGCTATGGCGACTCTGATTTGGTGGTGCAACAAGCCTCTGGCGAGTGGGATGTTAGGGACGCCAACATGTCCAGCTACCACTTCCTGGTCCAGCATCTGTCCGACGGCTTTGACGGCTATCAGTTCCTCCATGTTCCTCGAGACGACAATGAGGCGGCTGATACACTGGCCAAGATAGCCTCCACCCGGCAAGCGATCCCACCCGGCGTCTCCCTCGAGCGCCTGTAGAAGCTCTCCATCAAGCCGTCTCCTGAGTCGGAATCCATCTTCGTACCAGCCAACCCAGTGGCTCCCCTGCACGGCCCCGAAGCGCCCGTTCGCAACCCGGCCCTGGGGGACGCCTTCCTGGCTTCAGTGGCCGCTGATTTCGATCCGACCCCGGGGGCTGCCGGCTCTGGCTCAGGGGCTGCTAATCCGGTCCCGGGGGCTTCCGTCTCCGACCAAGCCTCGGGGACTGCCGCGTCCGACTCATGGGATGCGGACCCGAGCCTCGTCCAAACCGCTGTCCACATGATGGCGACGGCGCCGTCATGGGCCCAGTCGATCCTTACCTTCCTCGAAAGCAGCGAGCTGCTCGCCGACGAGGTTGAGGCCCGGCAAGTCCAGCGCCGGGCCTTCGCCTACAGCATCATCAATCACGAGCTTGTCAAGCGGAGCGCGACAGGCGTGTTTCAACACTGCGTCGAGCCGGACAAGGGGTATGAGATCCGCCTCGACATCCACCAGGGAGAGTGCGGACACCACGCTGCCTCAAGAACCCTTGTGGCCAAAGCCTTCCTCCATGGATTCTACTAGCCCACAGCCTTGGAAGATGCTGAGCAGCTAGTCCTCAAGTGTGAGGGCTGCCAGTGCTTCAGCAAGCACAGCCACCTGCCGGCCACGGCCCTCCAGACCATTCCCATCACATGGGCTTTTGCCGTCTAGGGCCTCGACATGGTGGGGCCCTTCAAAACATCCTGAGGTGGCATGACGCACCTGCTGGTAGCCGTCGACAAGTTTACCAAGTGGATCGAGGCAAGGCCAGTCAAGAAGTTGGACGGGCCTACGACCGTCAAATTCGTCAAGGACATCGCTGTTTGCTACGACGTTCCCCACAACATCATCACGGATAACGACACCAACTTCGCCAAGGGCGCGCTGGCTTGCTACTGCTCCATATCCGACATCCGGCTTGACTTGGCCTCTATTGTGCACCCCTAGTCGAACGACCAGGTAGAGTAGGCCAACGGCCTGATTCTGGCCAGCATCAAACTGCGGCTCATCGAGCCGCTCCTGTACTCACCCGGCAACTGGCTCGACGAGTTGCCGGTTGTTCTTTGTAGCCTCCGGACGATGCCCAACCGGTCGACTGGCTTCACGCTATTCTTCCTCGTCTACGGAGCCGAAGCAATCATCCCCACCGACGTTGAGTTCGACTCGCCTTGCGCAACCTTGTACACGGAGGCCGAAGCCAAGGAAGCCCATGAAGACGGCGTCGACCTGCTCGAGGAGGCGCGCCTCTTGGCCCTTAGCTGGTCAGCCATCTACCAGCAAGGCCTATGCCACTACCACATCAAGAAAATCAAGCCCCTCACGTTCCGCGAGGGTGATCTGGTGCTCTGGCTCATCCAGCGGACAGCCGGCCAGCACAAGCTGGCCTCCCCATGGGAGGGCCCCTTCATCATCAATAAGGCTCTGTGCAACAAGAAAGCCTACTACCTCATCAACGCGAAGAAGCCGAACAAGCACAAGAGAGACGCAGTCGGCAAGGAGACGGATCACCCCTGGAACGTAGAGCTCTTCTGTCCGTTTTATAGTTGAACGCATGTATGTATGTGTCGCTCCCTTTTGGGTTTAATGAAAACAACAGGCCCCCCGAACGACACTCGGCGGCTACCTTTTCAGTTCTATCGAACCTTGTGCTCCATGCCTTTCCCTGTTTTAATCTCTTTCCGGGTCGGCACATCCGGCTCGGGGGCTCACCGGCTAGACCACACCTCGCTTTCTCCCTCAGCCGGCTTTGAAGCGTAGGTGCCACCAAAGCCCTCTCTTTGCCTAAAGCCACAGTCCGGCTCCCGGCTGTTCGGATGGCAAGAGCTAAAGGCCAAAAGCGCCATCACATGAGAAAAAGAGCTAAGGAGGAGAGCCCGGCTTGGTCGACCTGGCACCCTCGACTTCCTTTTACCTACCGCCGCACGAGGGGCTGATCGCCAGCTGGCTTCACCAGCTGCCGCCAGCCGGCCCAGTGGGTGTTTCGCTCACACTCAATGTCTGGAAAAGCCCAAGTAGTGTACGTCACCTCCCAAGGCCGAATCGCCGTCCCAGCCACAGACTGAAGTGAAAGCACAACACATGATTTACATACAGCAAGGGCCCACGGCCATAAGTTCATTACATAAACTACACCCCCAGTGGATGGACCTGCTACTTAATTAAGTTCGAGTACAGGAAAAAGACAACCCTATGCGATGTCCGAGCCGACTCCAGTTCACGCCGGTTCCTCCGGGGCGGCCGCAGCTGCCGCGTTGGCCCCAGCTCGCGCCGGCTCCTCCGGGTTGGCCGCAGCTGCTGCATCGGCTCCAGTTCGCGCTAGCTCCCCCAGAGTGGCCGCAGTGGCCACGTCGACCTCAGGGCGTGCCAGTGCCTCCGTCCTTGCTGCATCGTCCAGGGCGGTGACGGCGGCGGTATCGTGGTAAGTGCCCATCTCGGCCGAGCTGCCGTCCGGGTCATCGAGCCTCAAGCCGAGGCCATCGGCAAGGAGCTTCTCGCCATCCTCCATCTGCTCCAGGGCGAACTCGTCATGTGCGATGAATGACGCCAGGTAGCTGGCCCGCCTAGCGATCAGGAGTGCCCTTGCCTCCAGGAAATCCTCCGCGCCGGCTCGCTGGGCGGCCAGCTGGTCTAGGTCCAGGCCCGGGTACCAGGACATGATGAACCGCGACGCCATCTCCCCGCCGGCTCGCGCCGTGGAAGCCCTCCAAGCGTTGAGTCACCGCGCGCCGGCCTCTAGCCACCGCGGTAGCCGGGTGACGCTGTTAGGCATCAACGCGCCTGGCCAAAGGGCGCCGACCATGCCCAACCCAGCCATGGTCAGCTGGCTTATGTGCCCCTCCATCACCTCCAGCCGGGCATCGACGGCAAGGACGAGCTCCGTGAATGTCCATCCGGCATGCTCGCCGACCTCGGTCCCTGCGGCTCGCTGGTTGGCCTGGTGGGCACACATGGTCTCTTCGGCCAAGACCTACGTGTCAGGAAAGACCCCTGACAAAGAAAGGGAAAACATCAACCAAAGAAGCAAGAACTTGGCTGGCCATGACGCTGGCTGAGCAAGGAAGGAAAGAACACTCACGGACGAAGGCCTCATCGAGATGGTGCATCTCCGATAGCATCCCATGCTCCTACAGGGCCCACGCGCTGCCACGGCTCTCAAGGTCCCTCTCGAGTTGGGCGCTTTTCTCGACGGCTGCCGCCAACTCCGCGTCCTTCTGGAAGGCCTGCTTGCCGTGCTCCTCCGCCAGCCGACTCAGCTCCACCCGGTGGGCGGCCGATACCTCGGTGCCCTCCGTTGCCAGCCAGTCCACCTCGGCCTGGAGCCGGTCACGATTGGGTCGGCCTGGTCGCGTTGCTGACCGGCTTCCGCTAGCTGGCTGCGGAGGCCTGGCACCTCGGCCGAGGCGGCTGATACGTCTCCAACGTATATATAATTTATGAAGTATTCATGCCATGTTTACAACAATTTTATATGGTTTTGGTATGATCTGATTAGAACTAACCTGGACAAATGCAGTTTTCAGCAGAACTACCGTGGTGTCATGTTTTTTTGCAGAAATGAAAGTTCTCGGAATTGGCTGAAAATTTACGGTGATTTTTTATGGACCAAAAGAGACCTCCGAAGCACCAGAGCTGGGACAGGAAGTGGTCGATGGAGTCACAAGCCTGGGGGGCAAGCCCACCCCCCTAGGGCACGCCTCTTGAGCTTGTGGGCCCCTCGGGCACCCCCCTCATGTGAGACCAACGCCAAAAATTCCTATAAATACCCCAAACATTGAAAAGAACCCTAGATGAGAAGTTCTGCCACTGCAAGCCTTTGTATCCACGGAAACTCAATCGGGACCCCGTTCCGGCACCCTTCCGGATGGGGAAATCATCACCGGAGGCCATCTTCATCATCCCGGCGGCCACCATGATGAGGATGGAGTAGTTCACCCTCGGGGCTGAGGGTATGTACCCGTAGCTATGTGTTTGATCTCTCTCTCTCTCTCTCTCTCTCTCGTGTTCTTGATTTGGCACGATCTTGATGTACCGCAAGCTTTGTTAATATATTTGGATCTTATGGTGTTCTTCCCTCTCTACCTTCTTGTGATGAATTGAATCTTTTCCGTTGAGGTTTTGTTATGTCAGATTGAATCTTTTGGATATGAGAGCACTTGATGTATGTCTTGCAATAGTATATCTGTGGTGACAATGGGATGTTCTATTGGTTCACTTGATGTATGTTTCAGTTATCAACTTGCGGATTCCCATGGTGACATTGGGGTAATCTATGCATAGGGGTTGATACGCGTTTTCATATTCCTTTCTCCGATAGAAGTCTTGGGGTACTCTTTGAAGTTCTTTGTGTTGGATTGAATAATATGAATTTGAAGTTGTTTGATGCATATCGTATAATCAACTCACGGATACTTGTGGTGACATTGGAGTATCTAGGTGACATTAGAGTTGGTTGATGTGTATCATATGGTGTTATTTTAGTATGAACGCTAGGGCTGTTTGTGACACTTATAGTAATAGCTCAATAGATTGATCGGAAAGAATAACTTTGAGGTGGCTTCGTACCCTACAAACAATTTCATCTTA
The DNA here is from genome assembly GCA_011799875.1 of Thinopyrum elongatum. Classification (NCBI taxonomy): domain Eukaryota; kingdom Viridiplantae; phylum Streptophyta; class Magnoliopsida; order Poales; family Poaceae; genus Thinopyrum; species Thinopyrum elongatum. The sequence continues at coordinate 316,708,713 of CM022300.1, forward strand.
TGTTCTCCGTGATAGGAACTTTGGAGTGATTCTTTGTTTCACGTTGAGGGATTGTTATATGATCCAATTATGTTATCATTGTTGAGAGATTTTGCACTAGTGAAAGTATGAACCCTAGGCCTTGTTTTCAAGCATTGCAATACTGTTTTTGCTCACTTTTGTTACTAGTTACCTTGCTGTTTTTATATTTTCAGATTACAAAAACCTATATCTACTATCCATACTACACTTGTATTACCATCTCTTCGCCGAACTAGTGCACCTATACAATTTACCATTGTATTGGGTGTGTTGGGGACACAAGAGATTTCTTGTATTTGGTTGAAGGGTTGTTTGAGAGAGACCATCTTCATCCTATGCCTCTGACAGATTGATAAACCTTAGGTCATCCACTTGAGGGAAATTTGCTACTGTCCTAGAAAACTCTGCGCTTGGAGGCCCAACACGAGTCTACAAGAACAAGTTGTGTAGTAGACATGAAGCTTTTTTCTGGTGCCATTGCCGGGGAGGTGAGTGCTTGAATGTATATCTTTAGATCTTGCAATTGAATCTTTTAGTTTTTTGTTTTATCACTAGTTTGGTTTTATAAAAGAAAACTACAAAAAAATGGAAGTGAGGTTGCCTCATATTATTCACCTTTATAATGTCTTTCTTGAAAATGATGGATCAGAAAATTGTGTCAAAGTGTTAGAAGAAGAAGTCAATAAAATGTTTGGCACTAAATCTTTGAATGATGAGCATGATTGCAATGTTGCTAGTATGAATTCTTTTAATATCCATGATGCTAGAGATATGCAAAGCCATAAGCTTGGGGATGCTATGTTTGATGAAGATGATATTTTTAGTCCCCCAAGTTTTGACGAGAAAATTTATTATGATGATAGTATGCCTCCTATTTATGATGATTATAATTATGAAAGTGGATTTGGAGAGTTCATAACTTTATTTAGTGATGAATCCACTAATTTGGAAGAGGTATCAATTGATTATGACAACAAAGTTGCTATCTATCATGATTATTTTGATGACATGTATGCAATAAATAATAATGATAACCATGAAACTTGTCATCATGATTTCAATTTTCAATTAGATTATCCCAATCAAATATCTCATGATAGTTATTTTGTTGAGTTTGCTCCCACTATTATGGATGAGAAGAAATTTGCTTATGTGGAGAGTAATAAAATTTCTATGCTTGTGGACCATGAAAAGAATGCTTTATGCGATAGTTATATTGTTGAATTCATTCATGATGCTACTGAAAATTATTATGAGGGAGGAATATATGCTTCTACATATCTCAATAATATCAAGTTTCCTCTCTTTATGTTGAAAGTTTTGAAGTTGCACTTGTTTTGCCTTCCTATGCTAGTTGATTCTTCCTCCCATAAATTGTTTGCTCACAAAATCCCTATGCATAGGAAGTGGCTTAGGCGTAAATGTGCTAGTCATATGCTTCATGATGCTTCCGTTATGTTTCAATTCTTATCTTTTATGTGAGCATCATTGAAATCATCATGCCTAGCTAGAAAGGCATTAAAGAAAAACGCTTGTTGGGAGACAACCCAATACTTGTACCTACTATTTTTGTGTGTTCACATGATTAAGCTACTGTATTAATCATGTTTTATAGCTTTTGTTTCAATAAAGTGCCAAGTAAATCCTTTGGGATAGTGTGGATGATAGTTGACTTGATTCTCTGCAAAAGCAGAAACTTTTGCGCCCAGTAACAGAATAGTTAAAAATTACTGGAGCGTCGAAAAATTATGAATTTTTTAAGCATGATTTATATACAAATTTCCTACTTTGTCCTAATGTTTCAATTTTTTTGGAGTAACAGAAGTGTAGTCATTATCCAGATCTTTACACACTATTCTTTTTTTGACAGATTCTGTTTTCAATGCATAGTTTGCTTGTTTTATGGTTTCTATGGCTTACATTGCTTAATATAAATTGTGGAAATTATAGAGTACAGTAGGACTTATGTGGAAACAATTATGAATCTTGTCTTTGACAGTACCCAAGTGAATGATTTGTTTTACTATGCTAACCCATCTCATGAAGTTCCGTTTAGTTTTGTGTGATTAAAGTTTTCAAGTTTTGGGTGAGATATCGATATGAGGAGAATAAGGAGTGACAAGACCCTAGGCTTGGTGATGCTCAAGGCAACCCAGGGTAATGTTCAAGGAGGATCCAAGCAACTAAGCTTGGTGATGCCCTGCAAGGCATCCCCTCTTTCGTCTCCCATATCATCGGTAACCTTACTTGGGGCTATATTTTTATTCGTCACATGATATGTGTTTTGCTTGGAGCATCATTTTATTTTATTAGGATTTTCTTGATGTTATTTATAATAATGTTTTGCATCTTTTATTTCAATAAAAATGTCAATTATAGCATTTACCATGCTTATTTAACAAGTCTATATGTTGCTGTTTGAAAACAGAAAGTTTGTTGTTATGTTTTGAATATTTGTGAATAGTCAGAACATGATAAAATCTTGAAATTTTTACATGGTGAGCTATAAATTTTTTTCTACAGTGTGGTAATGTTTCAGAATCTTTTGAGTTAGGTAAGTATGAATATTATTGCACTCTTTACAGACTGTCCTGTTTAGACATATTGCTGTTATGTTTGCATTGTTTGCATATGTTTGCTTGTTTAATGATTCTATTTGAGGATAGGAGTATTAAATATGCAGAGGCATTTAGTATGCAATGTTAAATTATAATTTTAGTGATTTGCTACAGTAGAGAATGATAAGGCTTTGCATTGATTTATACTAACGTATCTTACGAGTTCTTGTTGAGTTTTGTGTGGATGAAGTTTTTAAGAATTAGGGAAACCGTGTTACAAGAGGAATGAACAAGACACAAGAGATCAATATTGGGGATGCCCAAGGCATCCCAAGTTAATATTCCAAGAAGTCTCAAGTATCAAAGCTTGGGGATGCCCCGGTAGGCATCCCACCTTTCTTCACCAACAATTATCGGTTAGTTTCGGTTGAGCCTAAGTTTTTGCTTATTCACATGCGTTGTGCTCTCCTTGATGTGTTCTTTTATTTTCATTTTGCTTGATGTTTTAATAAAATACTTGGATATGATATCTTTATTTGGAGAGAGTCTTCACATAGCTACTTAATTGTTTGACTACTCATTGATCTTCACTTATATCTTTTTGGAGTAGTTTGTCATTCATTCTTGTGCTTCACTTATATCCTATGAGTAAATGGTTGAATGAATTGAATATCATAAATCTGAAATTATATATGTTTCATATGCTTATCCTATGGGGAGTAATGACTTCACATATAAGAAGTATAGGTGGTAAAATTTATTGAAATTTAGCAAACACAACATTGGTCACTTGAACAATTCATGGAAGAATATTGAAGGAAGAGAGATTTCACATATAAATATACTATCTTGGACATCTTCTATGATTGTGAGCCCCATTAATTATTTTGAAACTTGAGCAAATTAGTTGAAGTTGGACAAGGAATACAACGCAATGAGTTATGTTTGGGTGTATTTGTATAGAAGTTATATTGTTATGGATCCTCCAACATGTGGTGCTTGGTTAGGATCTTTTTGCTAGCCAAAAATTCGCACTAATTAGAGAAACTACTTGTGCATCCAAAAACCCTTAAACTCAGTTTCTTGCCATAAGTGTCCACCATATCTACCTATGGATTGAATAAGATCCTTCAAGTAAGTTGTCATCGGTGCAAAAAGCAATAAAAATTGCTCCTAAATATGTATGATCTTTTATTGTAAGGGAAAATAAGCGTTGTACGAACTTGTGATGGTAAAGAAATAAAAGCGACGAACTGCATAATAAAGGTTGCTATCACAAAGGGTAATACAACGTGACATTCCTTTGCATTAAGGGCTCGCACATCCAAAAATAAAAAGCACATGACAACCTCTGCTTCCCTCTGCGAAGGGCCCATCTTTAACTTTTATCTATTTACTTTTATGCAAGAGTCAATAGTATTCCTTCTCATTTCAACCTCAATTATTCTCTAGCTGGCAAGTATCATGTGGTGGGGAAATATCCAAGCATATATGGCCATTCAAATATATTTCATCATGAATTATTATTGTTGACAATTATCTATATGATAAATAAGTTGTGAGGCAAAACATTAAGCCCCTATCTTTCTCCGTGTTCGATGGATGCTATTTGTTCTAAAAATATGCTTTGAGTGTTAGCAATCATGGAAGACTATATGATAGTTGAGTATGTGGAATTTGCTAAACCCAAGCTCTTATATAGGCCCTTCCTGAAAATAAGATGAATTGCAATTGTTTGATGACCGAGAACATAGTTTGTTTAGTTTTCAAGAAAGTTTATGGTCTATACTTTAACATGTGAATAGCTTGTTACTTGATCATGAGAAGTTTTATGAGATGAGCTACTGTTTATGATATATAATGATGCTAGAAAAAGTGTTTGGACCTATCATTGATCAAATTTATGCACTATGCTAGCATTCACACTTCATAAATTATTTCTTTTATCATTTACCTACTCGAGGACGAGCAAGAATTAAGCTTGGGGATACTAATATGTCTCCAACGTATCTATAATTTATGAAGTATTCATGCCATGTTTAGAACAATTTTATATGGTTTTGGTATGATTTGATTAGAACTAACCCGGACTGACGCCATTTTCAGCAGAACTACCGTGGTGTCATTTTTTTGTGCAGAAATAAAAGTTCTTGCAATGGGCTGAAAATTTACGGTGATTTTTTATGGACCAAAAGAGGCCCCCGAAGCACCGGAGCTGGGCCAAGAAGTGGCCGAAGGAGTCACAAGCCTGGGGGGCACGCCCCCCGAGCTGGTGGGCCCCTCGGGCACCCCCTGGCGTAAGACCGATGCGAAAAATTCCTATAAATACCCCAAACATCGAAAAGAACCCTAGATGAGAAGTTCTGCCGCTGCAAGCCTCTGTATCGATGAAAACTCAATCGGGACCCCATTCCAGCACCCTGTAGGAGGGGGAAATCAACACTGGAGGCCATCTTCATCATCTCGGCGGCCACCATGATGAGGAGGGAGTAGTTCACCCTTGGGGATGAGGGTATGTACCAGTAGCTATGTGTTTGATCTCTCTCTCTCTCTCTCTCTTGTTTCTTGATTTGGCACGATCTTGATGTACCGCGAGCTTTGTTAATATATTTGGATCTTATGGTGTTCTTCCCTCTCTACCTTATTGTGATGAATTGAATCTTTTCCTTTGAGGTTTTGTTATGTCGGATTGAATCTTTTGGATGTGAGAGCACTTGATGTATGTCTTGCGATGGGATATCCCAGGTGACAATGGGATGTTCTATTGATTCACTTGATGTATGTTTCGGTTATCAACTTGTGGATTCCCGTGGTGACATTTGGGTAATCGATGCATAGGGGTTGATACGCGTTTTCATATTCCTTTCTCCAACAAAAATCTTGGGGTACTCTTTGAAGTTCTTTGTGTTGGATTGAATATTATGAATCTGAAGTTGTTTGATGCATATCGTATAATCAACGCACGGATACATGTGGTGACATTGGAGTATCTAGGTGACATTAGAGTTGGTTGATGTGTATCATATGGTGTTATTTTAGCATGAACTCTAGGGCTGTTTGTGACACTTATAGGAATAGCTCAATGGATTGATCGGAAAGAATAACTTTGAGGTGGTTTCGTACCCTACAAACAATTTCATCTTATGTTCTCCGCGATAGGAACTTTGGTGTCGTGGGGGAATGCACGTTCACCTATGGGGCAGGGTTGTCCCTTTGTGGTTCGGCGGGGGGACGATCACATTGCACAAAGAGCAGAAACAATAGGGGCATCACGGGGATGGACTACACTCTTTTACCCAGGTTCGGGCCGCTTTGCAGCGTAAAACCCTACTCCTGCTATGGTGGATTGATCTGGAGGAACACGAAGACACGGAGCGCTCAAGCCCGGCAAGTGTGCCTTGGGGAGAGCAGCTACGCGTGTACAAGTGTTGAGGGATCAAAGATTCGAACCCTTTGCTAGGTTGCCTTGGGCCTCCTTTTATAGCTTAAGGGGCGACCATAGTGGCAAAAGTCATTATGGCTTGATTAGATAGCTAACAGTGTTATCATACCTAACTCTGGCAGTTAGGACAAAGTGCATTAAATGCACTGCTAGGTGTCATGCTGAGGTTGAAGCCCGACAAGCTTGCCGCTTCGCTTATCCATCTACCTCTTATTAGCGTGACACACCATTAGGATGGGTGTCATTAAAGTTAATCTCTTCTCCAGCAGGTTGCCATGTGCCCGACGGGATCCACACCTAGCCACTTGGGAGCTCGACACCGCACCGATTAGCGACTGGCGTATGATGAGGTGGAGCGGTGGTGTCTTGGCAGAGGTTTGCCGGTACGGAGCCTGCTGGGACTTTGTCTTGTGGTCTTGGTGGCCCCGAGAACCTTGCCGGGGCAATTTAGACTTGGCCCCAGGTGTAGTCTCGACCCTGCCGAGCTCGCCTACCAGGCAAGGGAGGCCTTCCCGAGGATATTCTCTGGTCACTTTGGTCTTCTTAATGCACTCCTTGACCTCACGAAGAGCGGTTTCTCTGGCTTATCTTGTACCATGTCTCGTTACTCGATGTATGGGCGGTCGTACACCAGTGCATAAGTCAGGTCAGCAAACACACCTGTTTTTGCACCAACAGGAGCCCCCGGGCATGGTCCACACGTGCCGTCGGGCATCATTGGGGCAGGCCCAACCAATGCATAGGCGTACACAGAGATCTTGCCAGGGCTGGCACTTGTATTTTTGAGATCTTCTTTGCTTCTTCATTAACCTGGACTTGGGTCAGTTTCCAGGGATCCCGCGACACCTTCATATCCATACGGTATGCATTGTTCATGTCGCGAACCAGGGGCGTCCATGCCCACGGGAGCCCATTACGACGCTCGCGCGTGAATTGTGGTAACTGCCATTTTACCTTAAGTTCACCCACCACGAATGCCGTTTCCGCCACGCGTGCCGCATGCATTGCGTGGGGTTGGTGGTGTACACGCAGGGCGCGGGAACGTGTGCCGTTGGCAGAATACGCAGCGCCCCGGATTGGCGTAGTGGGGCGGCCGATGAATCTGGACGCCATCAGGGGCTTGCCGGGGAGGCGCCCTCCTGACCTTGTGAGGCTGCGTCTCGCTGGTCCTAATGGGGTCAGGCTGGGCTTCTGCCCAGGCGCTCCTTTTGCCCTATTTCCTTCTCAATGTAACTCCTAGGAGGAGAGGGACAAGAAAGGCATTACGGGGCACTTATCTTTGTAATTTAGAAAGAATGTAGGCACTTTGCCAAATTTGAATCAAAATTATGTAATCGTTCATCCATGTCAGTACTCGTATGATCTGTACTTGTTTGTCCACGTATTTTTGAAAAAAAAGAGCTTGCCGGACTCTTGTGCATGTATTTAAACATACTGAAGGGCGAGACTTCAATACTCTTAGTAAACAAAGCTTTCTGGCAAGACATCTTGCTGGCCTTCAGCGCAGCTGCTACTAAAACCACGTTTAGTGAGCTCAAAAATGGGTTAGGAGCACGAACGAAGGCCGACCCCTCACCAACCTCTCCACATGCAGCTACAACCAACCTTGTCGAGCGGACTCGAATCAAGGATAGGAGCATGAATGGCAGAGGTAGCAAGGTTTCCTTACGTGCAAGTTTCTCATACGTAAGCATAACATGGAATGATGGGATCTAACTAAGTGAACTTATCTCTCTTTGCCGTCCTTCTTATCGTCTTAGATAAGGAGAGGTTGTTGGGGACCAAGTGCACGGGCTCGCATTTATCCTGCTTTTCGGGAGAATTATCTGTGAGAAAATCCTTCTGTTGTCATCAAAGGAAGAAGAGAAAGGAGGATAGCACATGGCCTCTCTCAGCATGTTAGTCATCTCATCTAAAAACTAATGTAATCACAATAAGATCATACTTAAGCAAACAGGAAATCATGTATGCAAGTTTTGTGAAAACACTTCATTTTATTCAACTATGCACAGGGCCTGTGCCTGGCTTTGTACAAAGGGTTACAAGTCCCAGGGACTATGCTTGTACAAAACAGGTTGCCGGGGCAAGGCCCAGCAATCGCGCCTTACGGGTAGGACTTGCGAAGATGCTCAATATTCCATGAGTTTTGCATTGGGATGCCATCCTCGGTCTCCAGACGGACTACGCCAGGTCTGGTGACACGTACTACCCGGTAAGGGCCTTCCCACTTTGGCGTCAACTTGTTTGCACCCTTGGCGGACTGAACGCACCTAAGGACAAGGTCACCTTCCTCAAGGCTCCAGGTGTGAACCCTGCGGCTGTGATAGCGGCGCAAGGCTTGTTGGTATCGTGCAGCACGTACAGTTGCTCGGAGACGATCTTCCTCGAGGAGCGTGGCATCGTCATGCCGCAGCTGCTCTTGAGCTACTTCATCATAGGCAAGTACTCGAGGTGACCCGTATGTGAGTTCCGTGGGGAGTACTGCTTCTGCACCATATACTAGGGAGAAGGGAGTCTGGCTAGTAGCTCGATTTGGTGTCATCCTGATTGACCAAAGAACCACCGGCAACTCATCAACCCAGCGCTTGCCGCATTTTCGCAACTTATCGAAAGTTCTTGTCTTGAGCCCTCGCAGCACTTCAGCATTCATCCTTCTGGCCTGTCCGTTGCTCCTGGGGTGGGCAATAGAGGCAAAAGATACCTTGCTTCCAAGGCCTTGGATGTACTGCATGAAGGCGCGGCTTGTGAACTGCGTGCCATTGTCGGTGATCACCCTGTTGGGTACTCCAAAACGGCACACCAATCCTTTAAAAAACTTGATAGCTGATTGCGTAGTCACCTTTCTCACTGGCTCCACCTCGGGCCACTTTGTAAACTTGTCGATTGCTATGTACAAGAATTCAAAGCCTCCGGTAGCACGGGGAAAAGGGCCCAAGATGTCTAGCCCCCAGACCGCGAAAGGCCAGGATAGAGGGATTGTTTAAAGGGCCTGAGCAGGTTGATGAATGTTCTTGGAATGGAACTGATAGGCTTCACACTTAGTGACGAGATCAGTTGCATCCCGGAGGACGGTGGGCCAGTAGAATCCTTGCCGGAAGGCTTTCCCGACAAGTGCTCTTGATCCTAGATGTGAACCACACACACGTCACTACAAAAAAAAACCACTTCTGTCGGTGTACTAAGTATTGGGCCACTAGTACCCCGTACTTGTGCACGGGCAGTTGTAGCCATCCTCGCGGCAAGGCTTGCCGGGAACAGCTCAAGGTCGATTCAAGCCACCAAGGAAATCATCAAGTCAGAGATCTGAGGATCAACGGATAAGCAAAGCTGGAACTCGAAGGCCAGCTTCCCCAGCAAGATCCTTGCCGGGGTGGCCTGTGGAGCCCGGCAAGGCTTGGCGCCCGGCAAGATTCGGCGCCTAGCGAGGTTCTGCCACTGTGCCACCGCTTCGGCACAGTAACAAGTATGACATTCTGGGTCCTTCTCTGGATGCGTGGCGACGCGCCAGTGGAGGAGAGCTTAAGCGGTGCTGATGGGATGGCCCCTTTTTCCATCCCCAAGAAAGTGAGGACACCTAAACGGACACCTCACGGTGCATTAAATGCGCTTGTCCTAATCCGTCAGGGGTTAGGTATGATACCCTGTAGCTACTTTACACAGTGATGTATGTACATTTTGCCACTGTGGTGACCCCTTTGAGCATATAAAAGGAGGCCCAAGGCAACTGCTACAGAGGAGGAGAACTTCTGGCCCATTCTGCATGTGTAGCTGCTCTTTGAACGTACTGTTCATTGCGAGCGCTCCTGAAGGCTGGGCTCAAGAACATCAATAAGAACACAAAGCAGGAGTAGGGTTTTACGCTGATCAGCGGCCCGAACCTGGGTAAAAACCTTACGCGTCGATCATTGGTTCTGCTCTTTGCGTATACCTCTCCCCCCGCCGAATCGTAAAGGGGTCTCTCGGGATCCCATAGGTGTCGTGCTCCGACATCTTTGGTGCTAGAAGGAGGTTTTTATGTCTTTATTTTCTCTTCTTTCTTTTTCAAAAAGACAGAAGGATTCCTCGCGTGCACATTTGCCGGGGGGGGGGGGGGGGGGGAAAGAAGATATGAATACCAGTTGGCGACGTTCGGAATCGACGCTTGCCGGAGGAAGGACAGTGATAGAAAGCTAAGTCCTAAAAACTCAGAACAAGTTTCTCTTTTATTACAAAGTTATTTCCTTGGACGATTCCGACTCTTGTATGGAAAATCTGCATGCGAAGGAACCCTTGTTGTAATCGGTCGCGCCCTTATTTTGTTTCGAGCCCGCTCACCGATTTAAGTGGCTGCACTGAGAACACCAAGGAGTCTTGCCGGCCGCTGCGCCTCCAGCAGGCTGCTGAAGTCCCGCACCCAGCGCTCGCGGCAGGTTGCGCGCCGGCAAGTTTTTCAATAAGCGTAGGATGAACTCCATACATAAAGGAATCAGACAAGGAAAATAGCAAGCATGAACCTAAACATAGGCAAATTGCATTACATCCATGAGTTGCCGCAATTCTAACTTGAGACTTAATTGTCTTTTACATGAGATAACGACGGCAAGAAAAAAAGGGGAAGCACTCAATCCCTGCGCTGGCCTTCGATCCTTTTGATGGAGTCCACCTTCTCAAGGATAGGCGTGATGTGCTCTTCAAGCGCCTCAACGTTTGCATCCCTTGGCAGATGGCCGAGCGCGTTGGAGAGGTCGATGCCGGGATTGCTGTGCACCACCTTGATGAGCACCTTGCGGAGGACGGCCCGGCAAAGCTGGCGAGTCTCGTTGGCCAATTGGGTCGCCCGGCTAGACTGGAGCGCCCTCAATGCGTTGATGATGCTTTCAAAGAACATCGTCAACCTGGCACTTGGAGATATTCTGTCCTCGGAAGAATACTTGAAGTTCGACAGGCCCATGGTTGACAGTTCTGCGGTAAGCTTCTCCGCGGTGGCAATGAGACGTCTAGTCCAGATCTCCACTCCCTTCTCGTACTCGGTTTGGGCGGCGGCGGCACTATTGAGCAGGTTCCTCTCTCCTTGGAGATCCATGAGTAGAGCCTTCTCACGAGCCCTGCCGGTCTCGAGAGACTTCTGCAGCGTGGTCAGCTTCAGCTCCAGAACCGCAATATTATCAGCCGCAGAGGAGAGCTGCTTGGTCTTGTCGGACAGGGCAACTTGCATCTCCGCCACGGAGTGGAGGGTTTTTTCCATGTCCCCCTTGAGCGTCGAGAGCTCCTTGCCGTGCTCTTCGAGATCTGTTTCCAGCCTCTTCACTTTATCGCTCAGCTCGTTCTTGGCGGCCTCTGCAGCTTCGGCAGCATCGACGGCCTCCTTGAGCTTGCCGGCGTGACTTGCAGTCAGAGTTTCGAGCGCCTCCTTATGTTTCTGCTCCAGCTCCTGGGTCCGCCGCGCGACAAGATTCTCGATATCCTCATCCTTTCTACGAAGCTTGGCGGCGAGCGCCTGCTCACGTGCGGTGAGATCTTCTTCATGAGCATCAAGAGCAATGCGGCGCCCCGTCAGGAGGGCATCTTCGGCAGCAATCCTTTGAGCAGCTTCATCACGCGCCTTCTCCATATCGGATTGCTTCAGGAGGACCTCATTCCACTGCTGGCTCACTTGTTCCCGGCCGGCAACCAACTCTTGGAGGGCCTCGGCGTGCCAGATCAGCATTTGTGCGACGCGCCTTTGAAAATCCGCTTCGGCCGCTTCGACAACTGCCATTCTGGAGTCCGCCTTCTCTTTTCGGGCGCGATGGAGAGCCTGGAGCTTGCGGAAATTCTCACCCATGGCCTGAAGGAGCTGATCCTCTTCAGATTTGCCGCTGCTAGTGCTGGGGGCGTCAACAACTTCGAGCCCGGCAGCGGCAATGATTTCTTCAAAAACTTCTCCTTCGGCTGGTGCCCCAGTGCTTGCCGTCCCCGGCAAGTTGACGAACAGGTTCTCGCCAACCTTGAGGTACTTGCTGGATGAGGGGCCTTCAGATGTTGATGGCTGGTCTTCAGTGGCTGCCTCACCAGTGGCAGGGGGCTCTGTGGCCGGTGCAGCGCCTGGCGCTCCTGCGGCAGGAATGCTGTCAGTGAGGTCCTCAGCCTCCCTGTCGCCCCCTTCAGCAGGTTCTTCCGCGATTTCCTCTTGTGCTGTCTTGGCGGCTTCCCCGTCAAGAGCACCACCAGCCTCGACAATGTCATCCTTGGTGGACTCGCTGGCAGCGATCCTGTCTGCTTTGGTGGCAGCATCCCTGGCGGTCTCCTCAATGACAACGTCGACGTCCATGTGTTCCATCACAGGGAACTCTGAAGGGCGAAGGAGGAAAACAGTATAAGATCGAGGTTGAAGTTCGAAGTGACTAAAGAAAGAGAGATAAGAGAAAAAGAGTAACAAGCGCTCTGAGGCAATCGAGTACCTGCGTCGAGCTGTTGGAAGGTGGCTTCACCTCTCCCGGCAACTCCGGTTGCCGGGGGTGGGTTGCCGGAGTCCGCGCCTGCCGGCTCCTCCTCAATTAGGATGGGCTCGTCGGTAGGATCTCTTGCCGGGAACGTGCTTGTGGGTGGAGCGGTTGATGAAGGAGGCACAATGGGGATGCCTTCTCCTTGTTGCCGTTCTTCTCCTATGAACCCAAAGATATCAGCGGCAAGAATGAAAGCCTCGGCACCAGTCAGCGGAAAAAGAACAATGAACTTACGCTGGGGGCTGTGCTGGGGGCTGCGCTGGGGGCTGTGTTGAGGACTGGACTCCGGGCTGACAATGACGGTTTCTGGCACGCTCATGGAGCCTGCCGGGGGCTCGTCACCCATAGAAGTCCTTGACCTCTTCGCCATCCTCTCCAGCAAGGTTTCTGCGTCACTGCAGAAACAATACAAGCAAGTCAGTAAGATTGATCCAGGATTGGAAGGTAAAAGCTGTGGCAAAGTACTCACTCTTCTTCCTCTCGCTCCGGACTAAAGCCGGAGATGTCGAAGTCGACCTCCGTTGTGATGTCTGAGTGGGGAGGCGGAGGAGGAGTCCTAGGCCGCTTGGCTGTGGCAGGCGCCGGAGCAGCTTCCGGTGCGGTAGTACGAGACCCTCCTGCCGCCCCAGCAGTGGCCGCTGATGTGGGTCTCGCGCGCCGCACAGGCTGTTGACGAGCCCCCTGCCGCGGTCCAGTCTTGCCGGCCACTTTCTTGCCGGGGGCTTCGCCGCTCGAAGAAGGCTGGCTTGCCGGGATGCCAGATGCAGCCTTCCGAAGAACACGCTTCGTCTTCTTCGGGGGTGGGGGCTCTTCCCGCGTCTCTTCTTTGGCCGTGTCCTCGCCGGATGAGCTCTCAGCAGCTGCGCTGCTCTCTTCCCCGGCAACCTTGTCCTCCTTAGCAGGCTTTACCTCCACTACCACCTCTGCGTCGCTGGCTTCCCACTCTGTGAAGCCGACGCCGCCGGCCTCCGCGGCAAGATTTGCCTCCTCCACTCTAGTAGCAATGTAGGCTACTTCTTGATCAGTGGTGGCTCGGATGAGATCTGACTCTTGCCGGACATGCTTCTCCGTCAAGTTGTCAAAAAACTTCTGCGCTTCCTCCTTGCTTGGCTCGGCCCAGGTCAGGTCAAGGCCGTGGGCATTGAACATCGGCATGAAGGCAATGATTGACCCCAAGGCAGAATTGTTGCACAAGGGGATAATCCTTGCCGGCAGCCGGTGCTTGTCTTCGCGCTGGAATAATCTTTGACGGAGAGCGCCAAGCTGCATAGCGGTTAGATTGTTGTTCAGCCCGGGGCGCAATCTCATGACATCTGCCGCGTTCTTGTATTCCCAAGCTGGCCTTCCCCTGTTCTTCAGAGGGGCGATGTGGCGGCGGAGAAAGTCGAAGCCGATCATCTCCATCGTTAGTCCGGCAGCCTTCAGGCGAAGGATTCTGGCAGTGGCGATTGTGAGCCTCTCGTCCTCCGCTGCGGGGTCGCTCCAATCCTTGCCGCGGACCACCTTCTGTTGCCGGGGATGACAAAATGGATGGGGATCTGCTTCCTGGATCCAGCACCATTCAGCCCGCCACTCGTCCCACTTTTCGCGGTAAACTCCCTCTGGGTATATTTCCTTATTCCAAGCCCTTGGAATCCAGGAAATAGAACCAGAGAGGGCCTCTCCTTTTTGGATGCGAGGGTAGAAATAATGGTGAAAAAGAGCAGAATTGGGGATCACGCCAACGAAGTTTTCACAGAGATGGGCAAAGATAGACATGCAAAGTACTGCGTTCGGCGTGAAATCGAGAAGGCGAAAGCCGTATGTGTACATGATATCATTGAAGAAGTCGGAAAAGGGGGGACAGAGCCCGCAATAGAAATATGCAGTGAAGAAAGGGTATCTGTCCGATCCGCCCTTAGAACAAGCACCTGGGATTACGCGTGTGGCGGGGTGAGCTTGCGTCCCTTTCGCCCACATGCATTGGTATCGCCCCTTCAAAGCTTCAGCATCGAGCGTTGGAGGGAAGACGACGAGCCTCTTCCGCATCTTCGCCAGTTCGCTCTCCGGAACGTCGGCTTTCGCCTCCTTGCCCTTGTCTTTGCTGGCCTTGGGCGGCATGGCGACTGTGAGGACGGGAGCTGGGAGTGGGGCGAGCGTCGAAGCAGCGGGCGGAAGAGGAAAAGGCTTCGCTCTGAGCTCGAGAGGAGGAAGACGACGGTGATGGCCAGATTGAGAAGAAGAGGGGGGTAAATAGGTTTGTGCCTCTGTGACTTCTCCTTTTTATGGGGAAGGAGCGGGGCCGCCTCTTTTATCCCCCAATGTGAATGCGCCTCTATAGGCGCGAGGCAGTTACAGCCTTTTTGGCACGCTTCCCATGTCGCGCGCTCCGTGCGTGTAGTGGGGGGCACAGTAAAATGAGATATTTACGAGCAGTTAATTCCCTGCCACGCGTGCCCGTGCATTGTTTGGGCCTAGCCCAACAACGCCTCGCACTCGTGTATGGCCTAGGCCTGGGGGCTCCTGTCGGTGTACTAAGTATTGGGCCACTAGTACCCCGTACTTGTGCACGGGCAGTTGTAGCCATCCTCGCGGCAAGGCTTGCCGGGAACAGCTCAAGGTCGATTCAAGCCAACAAGGAAATCATCAAGTCAGAGATCTGAGGATCAATGGATAAGCAAAGCTGGAACTCGAAGGCCAGCTTCCCCGGCAAGATCCTTGCCGGGGTGGCCTGTGGAGCCCGGCAAGGCTTGGTGCCCGGCAAGGCTTGGCGCCCGGCAAGGCTTGGCGCCCGGCAAGATTCGGCTCCTAGCGAGGTGCTGCCACTGTGCCACCGCTTCGGCACAGTAACAAGTCTGACATTCTGGGTCCTTCTCTGGATGCGTGGCGACGCGCCAGTGGAGGAGAGCTTAAGCGGTGCTGATGGGATGGCCCCTTTTTCCATCCCTAAGAAAGTGAGGACACCTAAACGGACACCTCACGATGCATTAAATGCGCTTGTCCTAATCCATCAAGGGTTAGGTATGATACCCTGTAGCTACTTTACACCGCGATGTATGTACATTTTGCCACTGTGGTGACCCCTTTGAGCATATAAAAGGAGGCCCAAGGCAACTGCTACAGAGGAGGAAAACTTCTGGCCCATTCTGCATGTGTAGCTGCTCTTTGAACGTACTGTTCATTGCGAGCGCTCCTGAAGGCTGGGCTCAAGAACATCAATAAGAACACAAAGCAGGAGTAGGGTTTTACGCTGATCAGCGGCCCGAACCTGGGTAAAAACCTTACGCGTCGATAATTGGTTCTGCTCTTTGCGTATACCTCTCCCCCCGCCGAATCGTAAAGGGGTCTCTCGGGATCCCATAGGTGTCGTGCTCCGACAACTTCCGTGATGATATGCGTTTGTCACAGTAGGTCACATTTTCTGTCATGCATGTACATCCATGACGATTTTATGATAGAATCAAGATAGTCATACTTGAGCTGTCATAGAAGTGTTCCATGACAATAAAAAAATTATCATCACGGAAGTGTCCACTTCCATGATGATAAATGCCGCGTCATGGAAGTGTTTTCGTCAAGGGTAACCGACACATGGCATCCACCGTAACTGGTCATCGTTAAGCTATCGGGTTCCGGTTTGGATCTGATAACCAATTAACAGCCCAGACCAATGGGGATTTTCCACGTGTAAAATTCCTATTCGCTGGAGGATCCACGTGTC
Source organism: Thinopyrum elongatum (assembly GCA_011799875.1). NCBI lineage: Eukaryota > Viridiplantae > Streptophyta > Magnoliopsida > Poales > Poaceae > Thinopyrum > Thinopyrum elongatum. The sequence continues at coordinate 316,724,898 of CM022300.1, forward strand.
AGCTCAGAGTTGGGACAGATGTCATCCAGTGAATGGACGGGACACGCCTGTGATACGTCGACACGTGGCTCAGCCCAATAGTGGCCCATTCATGTCAAAAGGCTGCCCGTTTGACTTGGTCAAAAGGTAGCGGCCCGGCCCATAGAAAGCCTGTTAACGTCCTATTCGCACATAGCCCGTTTACTGCCCGCTAACTCACGGCCCGTTATGGCCTATCTGAATTAGGCCCAGTAGCGTCATCTGGGGCCATCTAATATGATTCCAACCCGTTGTAACTTTCGGCCCATGTATGGCCCATGACATCTTTCGGCCCATATGAGGCCCTTTGTAACTCTGGGCCCAATAAAGGCCCGTGGTGAAACAGGCCCAAAATGAACAGTGTACCGCTTTATACCCATTAACGACCCATTATTCCATTGGGCCGTTTCCAGCCTGTGTTATCTTTTGGCCTTCTAAGGGCCCATTTATTCTTGGGCTCATTTCCAGCATTCTATTACTTACGGTCCGTTACTGGCCTGTTTTGCTTGTGGGCCAAATTCAGCCCGTGGTTACAGTTGGCCCGTTTGTGGCCCATTAATCCGTTGGGCTATTTTCATAGCGTCATCAAATTAAGCCCGTTATACATATTGGCCTATTAACGACCTGTTATGCTCGGGCCATAAACTGATGATTTCCACTCTAGCCCGTTTACGGCCCATATCGCGATCCATTATTGGTCCATGAATAGTACATCCCATGTTTGGCTAATCGATCATACGGCCCATAGAAGGCCCATTGATTCTACGACCCGTAGAAGGCCCATGTATCCTACGGCCGATGATCACTACAACAGGTAGTGGGACCATGGTTACAATGGTCCGTATGTTGCCCATGGTTATTGTGGCCTAGTTTAAAAAATATTTTATTGTGTCCACTAGCAAACCACAGAGAAAGAACTGCAGTGACTACAACCAAACAAATAAACAAGACAATAAGGAAATTAAAAAGCAAGCAACTTACGCTAGGCTATTATGGCTATTACACATATTACATCCACTGGGCATCAAAGTTCGCCACCAGTGCAAATATAGGGAACAAAGCAACATATTACTTACACAGGGGTCTAAATTGGCCACCAGTGCAAATAAATACGGCAGCAAAACAAGTCCATAACTGAAACAACTTCAAAAGAGCTCAAGAAACGTTATCCTGGGTATCCACCATGCTGGCAATAAGCTTAGCAAGCTTATTAGCTTTCTCCTGTTTGGCGCTAAAATCCTCCAGCGCTTGTTGTTGCACCAGAAAGTATGCATCTGAATTCTCCAGGGACTTTCTCAGTCCTTCGGCTTCTTTTCGTAGCACAGCTGATCAATGTCTTTCAGCTTGTAGTTGAGACTCAAGAAACCGAACTGATTCAGATAGTGAGTTCGAAGAGCTTGTTCCTCGTGAACGTACTCGACAGGGTCCTCGTTCACGAACTCGTCTCCCGGCTCTACCCAAAGCAAGAACACAAACAACGGAACAACAATCAATGACGGTGCAATGCGCAAGCAACATGATGCAAGACATGTCATGGAATGCAAGATATGATGTGCAATGCATATGGGATGCCTCGGAAGGGGTGCAAATGAGATGGAAGGAGAAATGATGAACATGGCACAATCTTGGTAATCCAAACATTCCACTGGATAGACTGGAAGATTTTGGTTGAAATCGATATAAAGAACACGAGGAACGGATGCACACAACTCAAACAGTGAGCAAAACAATAAGCAACGCAAAACTGACAATAACAACAACATGACACTTAAGATGCAACATCTAAATATGCTACAACACTCCAACATGATAACAAATGGCATGGCAGTGAAGTACATGTCAAACACTACAAAACATGATTACTGAGCTACTGCTAGAAACCACTAGAACATGTTTAAAACAGCATGGCAAAATGCAAAAGATAACAGTTTTTCAGACTTGGCAGAAATTCACTGAACATGGCAAAACAGATTCATATAGCAATGTTTAGGAATAGTGAACTATATGCTACAGGAACATATATGGGAAACATGAGCATGGCATGCTAGTACTAAATGCACTAAATGAAACTCCCTCACTGAGCTTGTTCCAAAGATCTACAGAAATGATGATAGCATCAATGCAAAATGATAAGTGATGCTGACAGTTTCAGACAGCAAAATAAGCATGACATTGCAGAAACAGATTCATGTTATCATGTTTGCAAGCTTGTGGCACTCATCACAGTGCACTTAAAGGCATGGAATAAAATCTAGCATGAAGTAGACATGAAAATGAAGCTATGCATGTGCAAAACTACCACATAGCATGTTTGAATTAAATGACACAAAATTGAAAAAACAGCAATGTAATGTAAAATGACATGTCTGCAAACTTGCTCAAATGAAGAAGTGGATGCCACCAATGGATTCCTTGGATTTTTCTAGCCCAACAACATATATAATATGTTGGGGTCCCTATAGAAAAAAACACCACAATTACACAAATATGCAATCTGCCTAAAATGGAATTAAACAGATTTGGCAATTTCCATATTTGGAACGTCCAGAATTGGACTTGCCCGAAATGGAAAGATTCCATTACCAGGAATGGAATATTCGCTGAGATTAAAACGAAAAAAAAGAAAAAAAAGGAAAACAGAGAGGCGAGGGGATGACAGGTGGGTCCTGGTCCCCTGACCCGCTGACCAGTGGGTCCCGTGGGGCCCGCCTGGCAGTGGCCGCGGCTGGCCAAAATAGAGGGAAGCAGGGGAGCGGTCGACGGCGGACAGAACACCGCAGAGGGCCTCGCCGGAGTTGCTCCGGTGACCCTACGACACGGCGGAGGGGTGCAACAAGATCGCCAGGGAATCCCGCACGCACGCATGACAAGTATGGCGCCGGACGATGACGGGCGCGACGTCGGCGATGAGGGGACAGAGACGGTGACGACAGGGCGAACGCGACGCGCGACGGGCCTAGGCGAGCGGCTGAGGGCGCGGATCGACCCTATGCAGTGCGGCGAGCAAGACGGACACGAGCAAGCTACCTACGGGGGTCGGGGTACTCGCCGGAGACGAGTCCCGACAGCGACGAGCTCGGGCGATCGCGGCAAACGGCGTCAGAGCAAGCAAACAAGGGGGAAAAGGCACATGGAGGATCAGGGGCTCACCACGAGCACGTGGGTGCGCTCGGATCGACGGGAGATGGACGGAGGCGATCACCGCGGCGATCGAACAGCTACGGGCACCGAGGGGAAGAAGAAGAAGGAGTCGACGGTGTCTTGGAGTCCTGCGGGGAAGTAGAGGATGTAGACGACGTAGCGGACGTCGAGGAAGAAGAGGGACACGCTCGCGGGGGCTGGTTCCGTCGGAGGGCACGTCGGCGATGACGTCGCGCTCCAGGATGCGCTCGGGAAGGGTGCAGGTGGCGGATTTGGTGGCCGGATCTCACCTGGCGGCGGGGGAGGAGGAAGAGGGGAACCCTAGGGTTTCCCTGGACAAGGAGAAGGCTATATAGGGGGGCCAGGGCGACGGGACGGAGCGTCGACGCGCTCGTGCTTGCGGTCCCCATGGCGTGGCGCGAGGTTGACGAAAAGGTGCCGCCCGGGTGCGCTGTAGCCAGAGGCTGGCAGGCGGGGCCGGATAGGCCATGTGGCTAAGCTGCAGGGGGGGGGGTGAGCGGGTGCACCGGTAAGAAAAGAAAGGAGAAGCCGCGGGCCAGTGGGAGCTGGGCCGCTGGGCTGTTGCTGGCTGCGCTGCTGCTGGGCCGCTACTGGACTGCCGCTGCTGGCTAGGGTGCTGCTCCCTTTTCCTTTTCTGCAACTTCTTCAGACAGAAAAACACAAATGGAAAAAGGCCAGGGACATAGAAGAGGAGTTTGGTAAATATAAAAATATTCCCATGATCCTGAAATATTGTAGTATTTGAAATAATTGCCTTGGAAATTTTTAGAGGTAGAAAAATAAAACAAGTTTGAATATAATTCAAACTTGGGGCATTTTGAACCTAACCAAAACAACTTAAAATAGGCTGAAATTTGACAGAGAGGTTTTGGGCATGGAGTAAGATTGCTGGGGAGAAATTGAACATTTATGGAGGAGGGCAAGATGGCACTTGCAAAAAGAAATAAAAGAGAAGGAGAGGTGGTTATGCATGGATCACACATGGGGCATGCAACAAAATGTCATGCATGAAGCACAATGCACATGATGATTATGAGAATGCAAAAAGACATAAGCACAATGCAACACTTGATATGACCATGATGCAACATGTGATGGTATAGAGAAATATAACAAGAAATGACAAGACAAAGCAATAGGAAAAATAACAAAGCAAAACAAAATGAAGCCAACAAGGATAGACCCACATGGAATTAGATCGTGAACAAAGTTGGATACATGCCAAAATGGGAAGTGTTACAAATGGGGTGTTACAACTCTCCTCCACTACAAGAAGATCTCATCCCGAGATCTAGGACTGAAAGAACTCCGGATATTCGGAACGGAGGTGATCCTCGCGCTCCCAAGTAGCTTCTCGGTCGGAATGGTGAGACCACTTAACTTTCAGGAACTTGATCGACTTGTTGCGAGTTTTGCGCTCGGTTTCTTCAAGAATGGCAATAGGATGCTCATGATAAGACAAGTCCTCTTGGAGGTCAATCTCTTCGAAGTTGATAGTGCGCTCGGGCGTCTTGAAGCACTTGCGAAGTTGTGACACGTGAAACACATCGTGCACATTTGAGAAGTTAGAAGGGAGCTCAAGTTGATAGGCAAGGTTGCCTCTTTTGCCAACAATTTTGAAAGGACCCACATATCTTGGGGCAAGCTTCCCTTTGATACCGAAGCGTTGAGTGCCTTTCATTGGAGAGACTCGGAGATAGACATGGTCTCCAATCTCGAAAGCCAAGTGGCGGTGCTTGCTATCATAGTAACTCTTCTGGCGTGATTGCGCGGCTTTGAGATTTTCACGGATGACTCTGCACATTTCTTCAGCTTCTGTGATCAAGTCATTGCCAAGAAGTTGGCGTTCACCAGTTTCGGACCAGTTGAGAGGAGTACGGCACTTTCTGCCATATAGAATTTCGAAAGGGGCCTTGCCCGAACTTGCTTGGTAGCTGTTGTTGTAGGAGAACTCGGCATACGGGAGGCAATCTTCCCACTTCATACCGAAAGAGATGACACAAGCTCTTAGCATGTCTTCAAGGATTTGATTGACTCTTTCAACTTGGCCACTTGTTTGAGGGTGAAAGGCCGTGCTGAAACGAATGTTGGTGCCCATGGCCTTCTGGAAGGAGTCCCAAAACTTGGAAGTGAAGATGCTTCCGCGGTCTGAGGAGATCAATTGAGGAATCCCATGCAATGAGACAATTCTGGAGGTATATAGCTCTGCCAACTGAGCTGCTGTGATAGATTCCTTGACTGGAAGAAAATGAGCCACTTTTGTGAGTTTGTCAATGACAACAAAGATAGCATCATTTCCTCACTTGGACTTGGGAAAGCCGGTGACAAAGTCCATTTCGATATGATCGAACTTCCATTCGGGAATAGGTAGAGGTTGGAGGAGTCCAGCTGGTCGCTGATGTTCTGCTTTCACCTTGCGGCAGACATCACATTCATTCATGAATTGAGCAATCTCTCGCTTCATTCGTGTCCACCAGAATGTCTGCTTGAGGTCATGATACATCTTAGAACTGCCTGGATGGATGGACAGTAGAGAATTGTGCGCTTCATTCATTATGACCTTCCTTAGATCACCCTTAGGAACCACTAGCCGGTCCTTGAAGAATAAGGTGTCTTTGTCATTAATGCGATAGCACTTGCATTTGGATAAGCCCTTGGCAACACCATCTTTCACCTTCTTCACCATAGAGTCAAGGAGTTGTGCCTCATGAATTTGATCTTCCAGAGTTGGAGTGACTTGAAGGTTGGCAAGGAAACCTTGAGGAACAACTTGGAGGTTGAGCTTGCGAAATGCTTCACAAAGACCAGGCTGAAATGGCTTGAGAATTAAGCTGTTGCAATAAGCCTTTCTGCTCAAAGCATCTGCAATCACATTTGCCTTGCCTGGAGTGTACTCAATGCTTGGATTGTACTCTTGGATCATTTCGATCCAACGAGTCTGCTAGAGGTTGAGGTTGGGCTGAGTGAAGATATATTTGAGGCTCTTGTGATCGGTGAAAATGTCCACTTGCCTGCCCAACAAGAGATGTCTCCATGTGATTAAGGCATGGACAACTGCCGCCAACTCAAGATTGTGAGTGGGGTAGTTCCTCTCGTTTGGCTTCAACTGGCGAGAAGTATAAGCCACAACTTTCTTATCTTGCATAAGAACAATACCGAGACCTTGCAACGAAGCATCACAGAATACTTGGTAGGGCTTGGACTCATCAGGAGGAGTAAGGACCGGAGCTGTGACGAGTTTCTCTTTGAGAGTATTGAAGGCCACATCACAGTTAGGAGTCCAGGAGTATTTGACATTCTTCTGGAGGAAGTTGGACAGAGGCTTAGCAATTTTGGAGAAGTTCTCCACAAACCTTCTGCAATAGCTTGCAAGCCCAAGGAAGCTGCGAAGCTGCTTGACGTTCTGAGGAGGCTCCTAGTTGACAATTGAAGCAACCTTTTCAGGATTAACAGAAATGCCCTTGGCAGAGATGATGTGACCAAGGTAAAGAACTTCATCAAGCCAAAATTCACATTTAGAGAACTTTGCGTAGAATTGATACTCTCTGAGCTTGTCGAGCACCGATCGCAAATGTTTACCATGATCCTTTTTATTCTTGGAGAAAACTAGGATATCATCGAGATACACTAGGATGAATTCATTGGTGTAGGGGTTGAAGATGAAGTTCATCATCCTCGAGAAGGTAGGAGGGGCATTTGCAAGCCCGAAAGACATGACAGTATACTCATAAGAGCCAAAGCTCATTTTGAAAGCTGTCTTTGGGATATCTTCTTCACGAATGCGAATCTGGTGATACCCCATACGGAGGTCAAGCTTGGAAAACACCTTTGCACCTTTGAGTTGCTCAAATAACTCATTGATATTGGGAAGTGGATATTTATTCTTGATTGTCTTCTTGTTCAATGGGCGGTAATCGATGCAAAGTCGTTCCGTACCATCTTTCTTCTGGACAAAGAGAACACCACATCCCCAAGGAGATGAACTTGGTCTGATCAAACCCATACGTTCTTGTTCATCGAGCTGTTTCTTCAATTCTTTCAGCTCTTCTGGCCCAAGCTTGTAGGGGCGCTTGCAAATGGGTTCTGTACTGGGCTCAAGGTCAATAACGAACTCGACTGGCCGGTGAGGAGGCATACCCGGAAGCTCTTCTGGAAAGACATCTTGATACTCACAAACAACTGGAATCTGAGAAATAGCGTTGATCTCACCTTTCTCATTGAGAGAGAACAACCGAATGGTTTCATCACGATCCGCAAAGATAATCACATCTTCAGACGGATGAGTCAATTTAATCCACTTTTCAGCATAATTGAGAAAAGGCTTGTGCTTAGAAACCAATCCATGCCGAGGATAAGATCAATATCGGAATTGCCGAGAACAATTGGAGAAGCCAGAAAAGAATAATCGTTCATCTTGACAGTGACATCCGGAACCATGTAGCGAGAATTCATTTGCAATCCCGGTGAAACCACAGCTAAAGACCTAGGCAACTCTTGGAACAAAAACTCATGCTTTGATGCAAAAGGTCTTGAGATGAAACAATGCGATGCACCAGTATCAAATAAAACTTTTGCAGGAATATCATTAACTGGGAGATTACCCATGATCACTTCTGAAGAATCCTCTGCTTGAGCTAAATTCATCATGTTCACCTTTGCATACTTTGGATTGTGCTTGACAACTGCATTGCTTGCTGACCTGACAGGAGGAGGAAGGCGCCTTTGGTTGGTGCACTTGTTGGAGTAATGCCCTTTCATACCACACTTGTGACAAGTGACCTCTGAAAGTGGATGAAAAGGTGGAGGAGGACCGCCTGTCCTTGGAGCCTGAGACCGAGACTTGTTCTGATAGCTTGGGTTGGGTGGGTTGGAAGATCCACGACCACCTGAGTGCTTCTGCTGATGGGGCGGACGAAACAAAGGAGGTGGAGGAAGCCAAAACTTCTGCTACTTTGAGACCACTTGAGAGGAAGAAGACGAGTGGACTGCATCCCTGAGTCTCTTTTTGGAAGCTTCACACTTGAGTTGAGCTGCTTCTTGTTTTAGAGCCATGTTATAGAACTGATCGAACTGAGTAGGCTCCACAAGAATGAGAGCTAGCTGAAGGTCCTCTCTGAGGCCACCCCTGAAGTAGTAGATCATGCTCTTCTCATCTGGAACGTCTTGCCTTGCATAGCGAGCAAGATTCTGAAACTTGATGTTATATTGATACACGGACATGCTGCCTTGCTTGAGATTGCGGAATTGCTCACGCATGCTCTCGATGACACTTGTTGGAATATGATGAGCTCAAAAATCCCGGCAGAAGTCGGTCCAGCTGATCACTCGACCCCCTCTAGAGTCTTTGTACTGCTGCCACCAATCTGCTGCCTGGTCCTTGAGCTGGAAGGAAGCGAACTTGACATAGTCCTCAGGTCTGACATTGCTGCACTCGAAATGCTTGTTGATGTCCATGAGCCAATCATCGGCATCCATGGCCTTAACACAAGTGCTGAACGTCTTTGGCTGATTAGCGAGGAACTGTCTGAGTGTAGCAAACTGAGGCTGATTGTTGAAATGCCCTTGGCCTTGATTCCCTTGGTTGCCTTGGCCTTGGCTGCGCTCTTGCATGAGCTGAATCAGCATCTAAGTATTGGCATTGGTGGCCGCCATCAAAGCTTGCCATGCCTCCGGAGGCAGAGGAAGAGGCGGAGGTGGAGGTTCCGACTGCTCTCCTTCATCACGGTTCGGATTCAGACGAGTTGCGGGAGCCATCCTGAAGAAGATGACATCCGTTAGAATCACCGTAGAAATGATATTTAAGCTGAATCAAAAGATAGATATGTGCAATGAAGTCTTGACAATAAGCATCCGAACAGAGAGATTGAACGAATGCATTCCAAAGTTAATATGGTATGACCATTTGAATGAGAAGCCACTTGGAACGATTGGATTAACAAAGCAAGGTATCAGTTGGATACAAACATATGACAGCGATTTCGCCCAACGTGTTCGCGATGAGGCCCCACGGGCACGACGTATAGCGGACGTCATGAATGACAAACAAGACATCCCCGAATCGGCATAGCGAAGGATTCTTTAAGACGCCTCGCGACCACTGTAAATCGACCATGAAAAATGAACCACTAGACGTTGGACCCCAATCTCAACTCATACATTTGTCGGAAAGAATTCCTCGGTACTACTTGAATTCCGACCTATTAACTCCCGAAACTTTCTGGTTATGCAATCTGGTATTGGGGATACAGGGAGGCACAAATATCTCAAACAACTAACAAGCCCTACGCTCCAACTGTATCCATCCGTCAACACATAACCAAGAATCCTTCGGAAATCGTGTACCTCAGACCTTAGAAAGAACATCCCCTATACTAGCTGTGGCAATACATCTGGTCGCTCTCCCCAGTACTGGGTGTCGCCAAACTACTCTCACCACTAGTAGCATAGAAGCGCTTTCGATGTCGGCGTCCTCTGGTATTCCGGAACTGAAATGGTAAACACTGTGACGAAAACACCTTGGAGCTCAACTCCCCGGGACACTGCCACAACCCCTAAATGTCAGGAGGCACCAAGACAGAATCCCCGTCACAATGATATCGGAACGATTCCACAATACCTGCGTGATCCTAATTTTTTTGAGTGAAAACGGATAGAAGAGTGAGGAAAACACCTACGTCACGAGTCCTTACCGCAGCGACGAAGGGGATAAGGAGTAAAAAGAATTCCTACTCTCCGATATAACTAAGACTCAAAACAATTTTGTTCTAGGCTCGTCAGCGGTTCGATCAAGCAGGGGCTCCTATAGTCGGTATGGCTCTGATACCAACTTGTAACGCCCAAGATGCAATTCTATCCCAATCACGTGATGAACTCATGATTGGGGCACAATCGCATTTCGGACGCGTAGCAAGGTGGCATACAAATTCATACAACCAAGTGAATAGATAGAATACGAGATCCAGGCAACACTTGCCCCAGAATAGCATAAATATGACAATCATCATACAATCATCCATACATATAGTAGAGTCCGACTATGGACTAGATAAAAAGAAAACACCACCCTGCTACTATCCCCGGATACTCCGACTAGGTCCTCTACTGATCGTCCGGATAAGTAACATAGAAACGACCACGATCCTCGTCAAACTCCCACTGGAGCTCAGTGGCATCTCTTGCATCAGACTCAACGGTACCCGCAACTGTGTTTGTAGTATTCTATGAGCCACAGGGACTCAACAATCATATCACCCACGGTAGCAAGACTATCAAAGCTTAAATAGGTATGGCATGGTTAAGTGGTGGAGCTGCAGGAAGCACTAAGCATATGTATGGTGGCTAACTTACGAATACAAGAATAAGATGAGAAACTACGCAAACGGTCACAAGCTAGTAATGATCAAGAAATGATCCTAAACAACCTACATTCAAACATAACCCCACCATGTTCTCTTCCCGAACCTCATCGAAAAGAGACCATCACGGTTACGCATGCAGTTGGTGTATTTTAATGAGTTTAGTTACAAGTTCACTACAACCGGATATTAAAAACTCCCATCTGCCACATAATCATGGGCACGGCTCTCGAAAGTTTAAACCCTGCAGGGGTGTCCCAACTTAGCCCATGACAAGCTCTCACGATCAACGGAGGAAAAACCTCCTCCCGGAACAACCCGATCAAGCTCAGAATCCCGGTTCACAAGACATTTCGACAATGGTTAAACAAAACCAGCAAGACCTCCTGATGTGCCGACACCCTGATAGTAGCCACGCGTATCTCGTCTCAGGCCACGATCGGATTGTCCAAACTTTCGGTAGACCAATCCAGAGTTCCCCCTGGCGGCCACCGGCGGTTGACAGGTTTGGACCAACACTCATGAGGAGCACTGGCCCGGGTTGTTGATTAAGAATCCTCGGGTTAATTACTCCCTATGAAAATTTTAGTTGTTATTAGGCAAATGGTAAAACTAATGTTGGGCCTTGCTGGAAGAGTTTTATTCAAAGTGAACTGTCAAGGGGGCCCCATAAACCCCAACCGTGTTTATTCAAAGATAGATCTAGTGAGCCTGCATCCAGAGAGATGGAGAGAGGAGTAATAGTGCGTGATAATTGAGGTCTGGAGGCTGAGACAATACTTTGCATGCGCGTAACTACCCAGCATTTCCTCCATAGCAAATCCGGGGGCAAAATAGCCTATACACTCCGGTGTATAGTAATTTTTTCTTGGCATGCGGGCTACTCCCTCCGTGTAGGTGCATTTGTCATCTTAGGTTGTGCACCGCGACCAAGGCAGAGCTAATAACGAGAGAACTTAATGCTTATTTGCTAATTAATAGCATTGCATGCAATGAACTGACCACTGCATGTCGTGTTTGATAGTCTCAAGTCACTGAAAGCATACACTCCCACATATCTTATTGGTTGATTCTTTTATTTATGTCAAGAAACAAGAAATGATGTGGGAGTTAATGTACCGTGCCTAAGTGTTTTGGGATTATTTGATTTTCGTAAGGTGACTTTTACACCTAGACGGAGGGAGTACTACGTACTACAGTTTGTTTATTCGCCCTTCCCAGTGCTCCATGGTGTATAGGTGCTAAGGGTGCCACATAGGCAAAAAAATGATGTGGCAAAGCAATTAAAGAGAAGAGAGACCCCAGGAAGAACCAATGCTAAGCACGTAGACCTATGCAAAAAGACTATCAACCAACACATGAAGGAGTTTTATTACTAAACAATTAAATAAAGGAGGCTTAGCTACAAAAGCTAAGCATCGATGCATTGGGGACAATAGTTGCTAAGCATTTTAATGCACTTAGCACCCCACTTTAGCACCAATGCATTGGAGGAGGCCTAACCACCAAGAAAAAAGGACTGGAGGTGTCGCACGATGGCCAAGGAATATGGTGATAGTGTGAGGTGGGCCATGTACTCACTGGGTTGCCGTGTTTCGCACTCCTCCGGTGTAAGAGGGCAGAAAGTTAGTTTTATCACAGAATAAATAAATAAGAGTGAAGACGCTCTACGGCGCTCTACCGCCACAGTAATAATGACCAATGAGCCGTCAGATCACATAGACCCAACAGAAAGTTGGACGGAAGAAGCAACCATCACTCTTCGTTGAATCCGCTTCTCCCTCATGCAGTACAGTATACTACAATATTCTTTTGGAAACGAACGTTTGGTTTTGGTGGATCGCGCCATCGAGCAAAACTAAATGTTTAAATCACGTCTGTCACGTTCATGTTTCACTCCACACAAGCCTCCGCCCCACACAGTCGCTCGACATGCCACTCACCGCAAATCGAACATACGCAAATGTTCTCGCCTTCTTGTTAATGGATCAGTGCCACTCCTAAGAGATAGACAAGGAGGGGGAGGATAGCTAGCTGTACACGGACTCCCAAGAACTTTTTTACATGCATGTTGTGGCCGGCCGTGGTGTCGTTTGAACATGACTGCACCAGGAAGCGGCACGGGCGTCGCTCTCTCGGCCGACGCGCCACTTCAATGCCGGCGCCAGTGAGAGGTCGCGTCCGCTCTGGCCGGGCATGAATGCGGCACTGACTGTTTCGGGCAGGAAGCGCGCGTGGGTGATGAAGAGGGTTCGGGTTGGCCAGGGCGGTCAGGAGCGTAGGCGTGGCAGCTGTCCGGACGCCCTCAAATAAAAGATGCTGGACGTATGTAAATATTGCTACGTAATTAATAACGTAAATAATGTGCCAGTTGGACAAATATGATTGGAGATGGAGATGAAAGTAAGAATTTTACGTAAACACGGACATGTATTCTATGTGTGTGCACGCGCACACACACATAGTGACGACTCTCGTGACTACTCGTACACATCATCGATGATTCGTTCTCCCTACACACACAAACTTAGTACCGCCTCATTTTGTTCCTAGGATAGGAATATCATAGGAGTGGGAAACAATATGAAGTGAGATAAATGGATTACTACGTACAAGAAGAAATGTACGCACTCACTCTGCCTCCGACATACCCGTGAGTACATGATGGAGCGCATTTGTACACGAAGAGGCAACTTACATAGTAATTTGACGCTTTAATTTGTTCACTTAATAATGGAGGGTCGGGGACCACACGTGAGCTATACAAAGTGCGACCTGGAAGCGGGGGCGTGTTATTGGTCGAGTTTTCTTTCTTGGTACGTTCGTACGTTAAAAAAAGATTTGTCCGCTAGTTTTTGGTTCTTTTTTCCGGGAACGCGCGTACTCTATTTAAAACCATTGCTATGGACAGATTATTTTACTCCAATGTATGTGCAGCCTCTTGTTTGATAGGGTTTCTCACATCTCGCTCTCTCACCCTCTCCATATCTAAACAAGATGACAGTGTCCACTCTATCTCTCTCCTCACCGGTGGTCACAGATCCGACAAGATCCTGTCCGCTGCAGGAGGTGAGGAGGTGTAGCATTGACGTTGTCGCCGTCGGCGATGGAGGAGGCCAATGCACACCGTCCTCTCTGAGTCGGCGCTGACATGGAAGAAGGTCCTCCGCGCCCTTGTTCGCTGCCGTCATGTGGGCAGACCCCGCCCGCCCACCTAAGCCACATCTCCCCCACCTAAGGCATAACTTCCTTTGGATTTCATGCTTTATTGTACTGGTGCAGCTCCCCAGGTCGCTACGTGCGGGTTTTCTTCTATACCACTACTCCCCAGCTCCCCATGTACAGTAGCTAGGGTTCGTCGATTGGTCCAACATCGCCTATTTTTTACTCCCTCCGTTCCTAAATATGAGTCTTTTTAGAAATTTCAAATGGACTACAACATACGGATGCATGTAGACATATTTTAGAGTGTAGATTCACTCATTTTACTCCATATGTAGTCACTTGTTGGAATCTCTAAAAAGACTTATATTTGGGAACAGAGGGATTAGTATTATAGAGGAAAGACCACTCCAAAAGTTGTCCTGGTTTCTGCCTCGGTCGAGGTATACATGTTTTTTTCGACAAAAGTACATGGTGGTCGTGCGGTCATTGTCCATATGCTCCTATTGCTGTTGCTAATCTAATACTATCACTGGTTAAATGAAGCAATGCCCATGTTAAAGTGACGTCCCTTTTAAGTAATACTGCTGTCAATCTAGAGGAGTCGATAAATGCTTCTGTCCTGCTTTAGTTTGTTTTCTTCCGGGTATCCTGCTTTAGTTCCCATCAAGATAATCATGATGCTTCTATTTTTTGGTGTATGTTTCATTCATTCTTATTGACAATTAATATGCCGCTGCTAATCTTGTTCCACTACTAAAACAAAGTAATGACACTACTTAAATATCATTTTTTATACTTTTGCAAATAGCGGTGCGTATCTCCATACCCGGGCATGTCTTCCTCATTTTTAGTGGAACTGCACAAAATTGGATGGCCACTATTGCTCCACCTCACTGTCCTCTACCATGTGGTTCTTCCTTTCTCGAGCTTGAATACAGAGAAGAAACAAACCATAGCGAGGATTGTCAAACTTCATTGGTGCCTGACCTAAACTTGATACCAAAATCGATGATGCATCACCACAATGACCTATCGATGCTCATGGTTCCGTCTCATGGTTGCATCGGCTGGTGAAGCTGATCGATGTTCAACGAAGAAGGGGCTTTCTTCCAATAGTGCTCTTTGCTTGTTACCCACAAAGACATATCCTTCATCAGTTCATCTTGGATGCAGTCGTTTACGTTGGTGCAATTTTATCACACAATTGGACCAAATGTTTCCTCGAAGAAGCATCGACGTTGGGACTAAGAGCAAAAGTTTTTTATTAATTTCAAAGCCTTCTCACAACTTTGTCGTCAGCTCCCCTGTAATTTTATTTGTCCAGCTTTTAACTAAATATGTGGTCAGACTTTGATTAAAAATATGGTGTGGACTAAAAACCCGGATGGAGGTAGTACCCCTCCGTTTTTATTTACTCTGCATATTAGATTTGGCTGAAGTCAAACTTTGTAAAGTTTGACCAAGTTTATATAAAATAATATAAATATTTACCATAATAAATCTATATTGATGTGAAAGTAATATTTTTGTTAAGAAACTTTGTCAAAGTTTACAAAGCTTGACTTTGACTAAAGCTAATACGCGGACTAAATAAAAACAGAGGGAGTATGAGATACGGTGGCACACTGATTTAGGCTGAACACAACAAACCATAATTATTGAGAGAGGGCAAACTGTACATACAAAATAATTGAAATTAAAATTTTTATTTGTACACACTCTCACACCTTTCCGATAATTCGGCACGTGTGTGGTTGTTCACTTAACGGAGGGCAGTATACCGCACGTGAATGACAGGAAGTGCGACCAGGATGCATGGATTGCTAGTTGATCGTAGTTTTCTTCATTGGTACGTCAAATAAAGAGTTTCGTTTCATACACAATTTAAAATGATTTTTATGGAGAGAAAAAGAAAACCACTCCACTATATTACTACTATATACGAGTACTATATAAGCTGGAGCCTCAGCACATGTTTTCTAGGGTTTGCACTCTTCACACTCTCGCTGCACTACATATATATAGACGCGCTGGAGGCTCAGCGTTCCTTTGCTAGGGTTTGCTCTATTCACAATCTCTCACCCTCTTCATCAGATCTAAACAAGACTGCGTCGGCCTCTCTCTCTCTCCCCCCTCACAGCTGGTCAAGGAGTCGTCCGGATCCCGTTGGACCGGGAAGGGGAGGAGGTGCAGCATTCACTCTGTCGCCTTCGGCGAGGGAGGGAATCGACTGCTGGCTGCGCTATTCTCTTTCACCCAACGCCTGTGTGGGAGGGCCTCCGACCCCTTCTTCCTCATTACCGTACGTAGTGTGGGCATATCCGGCCTCCCGCCGCATGCCTAGCCACATCCCGACGACCCTAAGGTATAACTTTCTTTGAAACCGTCATTACTCTAGCTGCATGCGGATCTTTTTCGATTCTATAGTAGAATCTAGGTCTTGGTTCAAAGAGGAAAGAAGGGCGGGTGGGGTGGAGCATGAATCTAGGACGTGGTTCAATGAGTAAAGGAAGGAGGGAAAGTAGTACAGGCTGGCTATCCAGCCGCTCTGTTGGTCGAAAAGGGAAAAAGGGGCGTAACCCTTTACACACATCTGTAAGGAACCAATCTCTTTGTTGGAAAAGGAAAGAAACCGGGGTTCGGGGAGTTTGTGCAGGACTAGATTTGCTGCCCTCACATAGGAAAAAGGTTCAAAGAGAACAAATATGGGAACACAGATATGCTGCTTGGCAACATACTCTGCATCACCCATTTATACGTGTGGAGGCACATGGTGCTGTCATGTCCCATGTCCCATACAACTATTTTGCTGCTGTTAATCTAAGAATGCCGCTGGAAAATTGAAGCAATGCCACTGTTAAAAGTAAATTGCATTTTTAACGAATCTTATTTTAAGAGAATTTCTCTGTTAATATGAATCAATGCAACCATTTTAGAAATGATACTGTCCTACTTTGTTTTCCATCAAGATAAGGTAGATGCTTCTTTTTGTGGCCATATGATTCATCCTCCTTTAGTGGCCAGTAATTGTTTCATTTTTTACCTCTAAAAATAGGGATATCTATTCAACTCGTTGCTATTGTGACCTTTTGCTTCACTACGCAAAACACTTTTGTTTTAAGAGTGTTTTGTGCAGTTAAACTTAAATGTCACACCGACAACTTTGCTTGATTTAGTTGAACTACACAAAACGAGATTGGATTTCCTATTCATGTTGGCAGATTCATATTTGATCTTGTGTGCCTCATGAAAGGTCAGTACCGGCCTTCATCCACATGATTGTGCAGTGTGCTTTGAGATGCTATGCTACTTGTATTGGTACTGTTTTAAATAAATGTTGAATTGAAGCGATTGTATTGTTGTCTTTTCCCATTAAGTGAACAAAAATGGGGCCAACCCAGACATGATGCTTGTTTCTTTGTTACAACAATCTCTGCATCACCCCCTTTATAAGTCGATGGAAGCACATGGTGCTGTTGCGCCCACTCTCCCCTGCAACTGTTTATGCTTTTTATTAATCTAATGCCACTGGTAAAATTAAGCAATGCCACTCATAGAATTAACTACTGAATCTTAGTTCAAAACTGCAACACTTGTTAGGGATCGGCAGGAGTGCCATTTCTGTTAGGGATCGGCGGGAGTACATGTTTAACAAATGTATTGTTGAGATAATGTCTCTGTTATTATATATCAGTTACAGTGTTTTACAAATGGTACTATCCTGCTTTGTAGTTCTTTCTACATGTTTAACCAAGATATTGTTAAGATAATATCTCAGTTAATATGAATCAGTTACACTATTTTAGGAATGGTACTTTCCTGCTTTGTCGTTCTTTATACATGTTGAACCAAGGTGTTGTTAAGATAATGTCTCAGCTAATATGAATGAATCACACTGCTTGAGAATTGCTACTGTCCTGCTTTGTTTCCCATTAAGATAAGGTAGATGTTTTTTCTTCTGGGCATACAAGTCATCAACCGTTATTTCTCAGTAATTGTTTCCTTTATACCTATTTGTGCATACAGGGATATCAAAACTTCTGCTCGGTTCTATTTCAACTTTGATTTTAGTTGAACTGCACAAAAGGAGCCAATGTGTTTAAGGCAAACCGTTGCATTATTGGGCCTAGTTGATCTTTCCACTTTGCAGAAAGAAGCAGTCACTGTTTGCGCTACATTACACAAGGAATGATTGAGAAGCTTTAGAGTATTAGTAGACACTGGTGACATGACTAGTCTGCAGAGACCAAGGAAAACTCAACAGCACGAGGAGTGCAAAATTCACTCCACAAGGAAAGGTATGACCAAGTCATTGGCTGATGCAGCTGTAACAAACAAGGTCAGTATCGGCCTTCATCTACATGATCGTGCTTTGTTATGTTGTGCTACTTACATTGTTGTATTGTTTTGAATAAATGTTTAATGGAAGCTATTGTATTGCTATCTTTTCCTATTAAGATAATGAAGACGATTATATCTGTGAGCGTATGTTTAATCAAGTAGTACCACTATTATATTCATCACACTTTTTCTGTATTTATGCCGACAGGGATGCTCAGCTTGATTTCAGCGGAACTGCACAAAATGTTCAGATTGTTCGTGTCCTCCATAATACTTCATCATGCACAATACATCGAATGGTTTCTCTAATCATTCGTTGTCACCTTGAGCCACTAGACTATCTACTTCAATGGAGCTGCCAATGTCTTCAAGGCCTTGCAACATGTAAATACGAAATCCACCATGCTACGCAAGACATTGTTTGATTTCAGTGGAACTGCACAAAAAGATAAGCTGGTTAATCCGACTCCATGTGCCATTTAAATGTGCAAACTGATGACAAACCCTGCCCGCTCCACAATCATAGGCATTACATATTTTGAATGGGAAAAGCTTGTCAAAGTTCAATCATTGATGTTAGCAAGAAGACATTCGTTTGATATTATGGAATAGGAAAACCGTGTCAAATTTTGCTCATTGATTTTAGCCAGAAGACATGCATTTGATATTTTGGAATGGGACGCCCTTTGCTGTGAGTAGCATCCATCATTTTTTCTTATTCGTGTGTTTAGTTCAGAAGTAAATATTGACTCTGATGAGATGCATAATCATGAATGTTGACTTATGTAAGGTATTTTAAGAGTTTGTTCTGAATGTTGTCTAGGAAATGCCAGGCCTTGTGAGTTTGATTGCAAAGTTGAGCTTGGAATGCTGTGGCACGCGGCATCACGAGCTGTTCACCGTGCCTCCTGAGAATAATGCTTCATATTGTTTTGCATGTTGATCTAATGCCAGTGATTTGCATGTTAAGAAGATCATCCTCTTCTATTGTTTTTGTGCTTAAGAAGTTCATCGTCTTATGTTTCATTCATAGTCTATACGACAACTCGGGTAGGCTAGAGGTGAAACCATATGATCTTCCAACCAACTCATCATCTTACCGTTCCATGCCGGCTCAGTCTCTCGAAGGTGCTCATAGGGGTCCGATGATCTTGGCTTCCTGAATGAGCAGCGGGCGCTGTATCAGACCATCCGTAGGGCCCGCGAGGCACTCTCCATCATCCTTCAAGTTGTTGCGCTCGCCGTGGCGCCGCCGTCTCGCGTTGTCAACATGGCCAACGAACTTGAGGAATCAGGAGATGACTTTACTTGGAGAGGATGACAGTAGGGACCCACCAGGGCCATAGCCGTATGTACGCAAGTGCCTCCTTATTATATACAACTATAAATTTTTTTGCTTCCTCCTGGTCTCCTGACATCACGGTCCCACACCATCGTCAACCTATATAGTCAATAAACGAGAGAATTGCACAAGGAGCGACCGACAGCTGGGACCCAGCAGCTCAAGCAGCATTTTTTTGAGGTGTGAGCAGAGTTTTTCTTGAGCGATGTTTTTGTTGTTGTTCAGAGGAGCAGGGCTGTGGCCTGTCTAGCCCATGCTATTATTTTATGTCGACCAAATATCCAGCCCAGATATTATTTTTTCAAGGTGAAAATGTCTAGCCCAGCTATACTTTTTTTGCGGAATACCCAACCCAGGTCAACTTGTTATTCTCCGCCCTGCATTAGGCTTGCCAAGAAAATGGGCTTTAAGAAATAATAAATGGGCTGTAATTATAAAAATTGGGCTATAAATACAAAAGATGCATCGAACATGTAATTAGTTTCAAAATTACTATTTTTGGATTTAATTTTTTTTAATTTCATTACTTGTTGCGCGCACAAAATTTCGTTGGATTTTTACCTAATATAATTTATTTTGAAATTATATTTAATCTAACTCAAAATTTTAGGATAAAAAATATTTTGGATCCCATCAAAATGTGGGAAATTTTGTTGAATTTTTTTGAGAGGTTGGTTGAAATTATTAACCATTGTCCTAGCTAGAAAATGGGCTATAATTTTAACAAACAGTAAATGGGCTGCAGTAAATTCCATTAGAATTCAAAAATGGGCTGTACATTATAACAAATCGAAAATGGGCTGTATGTTCTCTGCCACAGATGTGATGCTCACTTGTGGGCCTACCAAGTTGAAGCGTACGCAAGGCTTTGTCAACTTATAGTCAACACACAATTTCAAAACACAAAAACCACACGATTCTAGTAGCAGTGGCCGTTGGATGTCCATCCAACGGCTGTGGTGCTTTTTCAATCTCGGATATTCATGCTTCAGCCGCCCAAACCACCACTGGCGGTACCGCCTGCTACCGCCTCCCGTGGCCGGCTGTGCTGCCGCGCAGGACTCACTGGCCCACCCTACTCCCATCACCGTCCAGGGCATTCCTCTACTCACCAACACCTCCTGTTATTCTCTGGCGACGGCAGCCTCCCACCGTAGCCGAACCAGTGAACCCTCGTACTCCCCTCCGCGTGGGCATCCACTGCTGTGTCTTTGCCGGCTCCGGCTCGTTCCCTTCCTAGGCCTCGCCATCGTCCAGCGCGTTGGTTCTCTCGGCGCGGCGTGGTCAACTTTGTCAACAAACGACAGCCATCGAAAGAGGCATGTACATGGAGTGGCTGACAGTAGGGACCCACATGGCCCATGGCCGCACGCAAGCAAGTGCCTCCTTATTATGCGAAAACAAATGTTTTCTTCCCATGATAGGTTTGACCCACCAGCTACATCTTCGCACGCTAGGAAGTGCTTCCTTTATTACGCGGAAAAAAAGTTACCTCTCCCTGATAGCTGGGACCCACCAGCTTTATTATGATCCATTTCGTGAAAATATAGATTGTACCAAAGTTGCTAAATTGTTTTCTTTTTATTCTAACTCAAAAAAGAAGAAATTAAAAAAACCAGGAAACATCTTCGCACGCAAGGAAGTGCCACCTTATTATGAGCAAAAAAATGATTCCCCCTGCTACCTGGGACCCACCAGATTTGGAGGCTGACTTGTGGGCCTACTAAGTTGACGCGTACGTATGGCTTTGTCAACTTAGTCAAAACGATTCTTGCTGCAGTGACTGTTGGATGTTAAGTCAATGGCCGTGCTACGTATTCAACCTCTGGTCTTCTTGCTCCAGCGGCCCAAACCAGTGCTAGCCATACCGCCTTCTCCTGCCTCCGGTGGCCGGCTGTGCTGCCGTGTAGGCCTCACCACCCCACCCTACTCCCACCGCTGGCCATGTCTTCCCTCTACTCACCAACACCCCCTGTATTCTCCGGCGATGGCAGCATTACACCGCAGCCGAACCAGTGAACCCTCGTACTCCCCTCCGCATGGGCATCCACCTGTCTCGTCTTCCCTGGCTCCGCGTCGTTCCCTTCTTAGGCCTCGCCGTTGTCCACCGCCTTAATGCTCTCGGCGCGGCGTGGTCAACGAGGTCAACGAACGACAGTCATTGGAAGAGAACTAGTCGGTGAGGCTGACAGCTGGACCCACCAGCTACATCTTCAAACAC
The DNA here is from genome assembly GCA_011799875.1 of Thinopyrum elongatum. Lineage (NCBI taxonomy): Eukaryota > Viridiplantae > Streptophyta > Magnoliopsida > Poales > Poaceae > Thinopyrum > Thinopyrum elongatum. Next base: position 316,746,502 of record CM022300.1, read on the forward strand.
AAGGAAGTGCCTCCTTATTACTCGCAAATAAAAATGATTCCTCCCCTGACAGCTGGGACCCAGCAGCTATATCTTCGCACACAAGGAAGTGCGTCCTTATCCTCCCTGACAGCTGGGACCCACCTGGTCAATGCGTACATAGCGTTGTCTATCTGGTCACGATGTGTACATACATACTGGTCGATCGGTCTCTCTGCAATGATTCAGGGTGAAAGTGGTCAGGATAATTTCCATCCAAAACAATTTCCGAATCCATTTTTATAGGATACGGTAAGAGATTTTTCACATCCGACAACAATCCGATCCGAATCCGAGTCCGATTGATAGGATACCGTATAGGATATGGTATTGCTAATATAGGATGCATTAGGATAATCCGGTTTTTTCTTGCTGGATAATCCGACCTTTTAATTTCTGAATCCGATTTATGGGTGAATTTGTTAGTATTAAATAGCAATACATGAATGTTATCTTTACTTATGAAACGAGACATATGTTTATTAGTGTTTTATTTGGCTTATTTTAATACCATCTAGTGCTTTATGTGTTCTTAACATGTATAAGTATTAAAATTTGCTCATTGTTTATGTTTACTTTTAGTTTGAAGCATTTATATATTCCTCGTATATGAATATGGTAAATGACCGTTTCCGATCCGACACCGTTCTGTTATCGTACCATTTCCGAATCCGCATAATCCGCTATTCGAATCTGCATAATCCGGTATTCGAATCCGCATCCATTCCGCTTCCGAATCCGAAAATAAATATGGAATAGGATATGGTATAAGGATTATCCGTCCGAATCCGATCTGGTTTCACCCTTAGCAATGATGAACCGTGGCTGAGCAAGCAGCGACAGATGTAGTAGTAGAGCCCCCGACGTAGCAGTTCAGGCAGTCCCTTCTAAACTGTGTACACGTACGTACAACCACATGCCAAAAATATGGCCACGTACGTACATATGGGTGGGGTCTCGAATGCCTACTCGCGCATACGTACGGCTAGGGCTCGTGTACATGGAGAGGCAGCGGATGGCAGCAACGGCGTCGTGTTCATCGGCAGCCAACTGGCTGGGTTGGAATGGAGAAACTGTGTCGTGTTCATCGGGAGGCAACGGAATGCTTTGTGTTCATCAGGAGCCAACCGGCTTGGACGGAACAGCCGAAACGGGGCCTGGCATACCGTAGAACGGAGGAAACGACATTCTGTTCGACCGCCTACGGTCGAAACGGGATCCTGTTCATCGGGAGGGGTGTGGCATACTGCAAAACGGAGGAAACTGTAACACCCCCGGTGATTAGCAACAGTAATCGCTTTTGATAATGACATGTCAGCAAGCTTAATAGTGCATAATCATCATTAGCATCATATTACATTTCAACTCCTAAGTCAAATTCAAATTTAAATGAAAGTGGAATATAAAAGTTGTCCAACATAGAAACTAAAATGTTAGATAAATAACAAATATTCCAGAGGCTATTCTAAAATTGAAACCAACATCATTGGAATTGGATAAGTGACTCGAACAACCTCAAACAGTGGATAAAGATAATATTTAATAACCATTTATTAAATCTGAAATAAATATGGAATTATATTTTGTCCAAACTAATTTTAGGTGTTAGGGAATAATGCACTGGTATTTATGAACTAGGTCTCATGTTTTACAAAAACCATTTTGAGGCCTAGCTATTTACTAGATTGAGAAAGGAGAATAAAGAAAAGGAAAAAGAAACAGAAAAGGATAAAGGAAAAGAACCCCCCCCTCTCTGGCCCAACTGGGCCGTAGCCCAGCTGGCCCACCGGCCCACCCCCACTCTCCCCTTATCCCCCTGAGAACAAACCAAATCCCCCCCACCCACATCCCCCCCACCGACAGATCCCCCCCCCTCTCTCCCTCTATCTCGCGTCACTTCCCCCCTCTTCCCCCCCCCCACCCACCCGATCCGATCGGCGCAGGCCCTACGCTCCCTCGACTCTCCACCGCCATCCCCGTCGCCGCCTCCTCCTCGCCACCTCCTCCTACCGTGCTCTTTCCCCTTCGCCACTCCACCAGACCTAAATGTCTTCTTCTTAACTCTCCTCCGATTCCTGCCTTACTCCACCTCCTGCCGTTCCTCCTTCCCTCTACCTACCTTCTTCTCCTTCCTTCGTCCCGCACATCCCCTCTCCCCTCCTGCTCTCTCTCTTCTCCTACGTCGGCCCTCGCTCGTCCCAAGGTTCCCACTTCTCCTCCCCCCCTCCCGCTATCTTCTCCCCCTCTTCCGCCCCCTTCCTCTTCCCGGCCCTCTCTTTTATTCCCCCTTGCTCTCCCCCTCCCCTTCCTCCTTTCTCCGTCTTCTTCTGCGGGAAATGTTGTCCTCCTCCCAGCGCTCCCGTCCTCCCTCTCGGCCTCGGAGGTTCCCTTTTCTGCTCTCTCCTCTTTCCTTGTCTCGCCTCTCTCTCCCCTCTCTCGCCCGCTCGCCCCCCCTCATTCATCTCTTTTCCCCTGTCGTGGCGTCTCTCTGTCCCGTGCATCCCTCTTTCCGCTCTCGCTTTCCCCCTGCTTCGGTCTCATTCCGCCCCTCCCCGAGTCAGCGTGCCATCAGCGGCTCCCTCCGCTCCCGTCGCCCTCTCCCGGTATGCTTCTTCCCCCTCATCTTTCCCTACTTGTCGTTCCTCGGGGCGTCCAACGTTCACGCCGCAGGCTGCGCGCCGTGCCCGTCGCCCGCGCCCGTGGCCTGGGCCACTGCCTGGGCCCCGCCGCCCCCTGTGCCACTGGACCGTGGGGCCGAACCCCCCTGTGCCACTGCCAAACGGGCCCACGGCCCAGAACAAAAAAAAGGAAAAAGAAAAATAATATAGAAAATAAAATAAAAGCAAATAAAAATAAATAAATAATAATTAGATAAATTAATTAGTTAATTAATTAGTTAATTAATCCTGATTAGGTTAATCTAATTAACTAATTAGTGTTAATTAAACAGTAATAGTAATTAACTTAATTAACCGCTGACATCAGCATGAGGTCATGCTGATGTCATCATCAGCACTGTTTCGGATAATGTTGAATTAAATAATTAATTAAATTTCAGAAATTATAAAAACTTTAGAAAATCATATTAAATAAACCGTAACTCCGATGAAAATATTTTATACATGAAACTTGCTTAGAACGACGATACGAACCCAATACATCCTCCGTATTCCCGTCAGATGCCCGCAGCTATAAGAACGTTGAACTTTTAGACCGATTTCAGTAAATGAATAGTGCCCAACTTTAATTAAATAAATCTGAATAAATTCCTAAATTAACTAATCATTTAGTTAGGCAGTAGAACACCCCGGCATATCATTTAGACATGTCATACATGTTGTTTGCATTATTGCCGGTAATTTATTGTTTCTCTCCCCTCCTTCTTTCTCTCGATAGACGCTGAGAACCGACGACGCTGCACCACAGGTTCGACACTCTACCGACGAGCAGCCCGTTGACGACCTCCCTCTCTTGCCAGAGCAACCAGGCAAGCCCCCCCCCCCCCCTTGAGCATTCCATTAGTCGCCCATTCTATTCTCCTGCTTGCATTAGAATTTCGCTACTGTTAATGTATGCTCCTATTCTGATGCATAGCCTGCTGTTGTAACCTGTTCATTGCTACCTTACCTGCCTATGATAAACTGTTTAGTATAGGTTGGTATGAACCATCTGTGACCCCACCACCTTACTTTGTTGCCCCTGCTTGTTCATCGACGACTCGATCAACGTGATCGTCGATCAGAGAAAGACGCCTCACTTCACACCCCCCTTAGTTGTACGACTCTGCGTAGTAACTATCGAGTGCCGAGGGTGATACCTCGTAACGCACTCACGATGAATACTCTGCAGTATAGCTGTTCGGTCGTGGTCATCGAGGGTGATTCCTCCTTCTCCATGTCCGATACGACTCTGTCGTGCAACCCCTCAGTGTGAACCTCGAGGGTGATACCTCATACGTTCACCCTGATGAATATGACCACACGGTTACTTGACCTTTTTCACAGGCGGGTCCACCCTGGTGGGTACCCGCTGGGGATCTATGATTTCGGGTGTGCCGGAAGGGCACTCGAGTGTGACATTGTGGCGGAGCATCAGAGACTCTGATTGTCTCCGCTTGATACTAATTGAGCCTATTGGATTTGGGTGTGTGATCTGAGTGGGTCGACGTGCCCTATACGCACTACCACCACGCGGGATTATGGTTATGGGGCCCTCTGCGATGTACGTTTCTCCGAAAGCTTATCAGACGTCACGATTCACCGTGCGGGCTGATCGTCGGGATTGGGCTGGATACTTCACTGACGAGTTCAGTGTCGCGCCTGCACCCCGGCCAGCCACGCAACGCGCAGGGTGCCCAGTGCGATGGCCCGAGACCCCTGGGTGCATAGGTTAGTCCGGCGTGCTGACCTCTCTGCTGAGCCTAGGTAGAGCGCTGCTTCGTGTTGATCTTCCGAGGACGGGCATTACCCAGCAAGTATGTCCGGCCAGAGTTGATCGAGCGTGTTGGGTAACAGTAGTGCACCCCTGCAGGGATGAATCTTCTATCGATAGCCGGTCCTACGGTAAAGGACGCTCAGTTTGTGTATCCCGATCTACTACTTAAACTGGATACTTGTTACTTAATTGAAGCTTCGGGATTACTTTCTCGCTGGGAGTCGAGGAAGGATCTTTGAGCTGTACTTCAACATGTTTGCTAAATAAAATGCTATTCTACTCTCTTCTACTGCTGCAAGATGATGGCTTTGAGAAGATGTTTGAAGATGCTAGTCTTCGATAGGACTAGGCCTTTCTCTCTATTCTGGCATTTCTGCAGCCCAGTCCACATATACAGCCTTTTCTCCATTGATAATGTTGCATATGTAGTATAGATCCTTGCTTGCTGAGTACTTCGGATGAGTACTCACGGTTGCTTTATTTTCTCTTTTCCCCCATATACCCCACCTTGATGATACAACAGACGATGGAGTCCAGGAGCCAGACGCCACCACCGGAGCCTACTACCAGGCGGGTCCAGAGGGCACGTACTACTGGATCGAGCCAGCTGACCAGGAGTAGGATCGGAGGCTCCCAGGCAGGAGGCCAACGCCTTTCGATCTAGTGTCGCTGTTTGTGCTAGCCTTCTTAAGGCAAAACTTGTCTAACTATGTCTGTACCCAGATATTATTTGTATGACTGACTTATGTATTCGGATCTTCGGATCCCTGGTCTGTAATATTGTGGACCTCCGTTTATTTGTGTTTAGAGTTGTGTTGTGATATCTTCCCGTGAGTCCCTGGGCTTGATCGTACACGTCTGCGTGTATGACTAGTGTACGATTGAACCAGGGGCGTCACAAGTTGGTATCAGAGCCGACTGCCTGTAGGAAGCCCCCTTCCAATTCCTTGGCCGAAGTTGAGTCTAGAAACCGAAAAACTAATTTACTAACTTGGCAGTGTGGCTTACGGGCCCATGTCGCCAACTCGGTGGTATTAGGATCTTTTATTCCTCGTCTATACTCTGGGACTCTGATCTCTCTTCTATTCGGGTTAAATAAATTTTACTAACGCCGACACTTAGGATCTCGTAAATCCCGTCTACCCGGAGAGCTGGATATCTGTGCGATTTCCCTGTCATTGATCTGATTAGTCTGATAATCATTTTCCTTTCCATTGTTTTGTTTAACCTTTCTCTCCGAGTTGTGTTAAACTTCTCATTGTCATTTGACAAATCTGAATTTCCTCTGTTTCAGATGGACCGTTTGTTTCCACCGCGTCCTACGATACAGCTTGTGCTTCGCACTTGGGCTCGTGATGCCCCTGGTTTTCCAGCTGTCCTGATCGCTCTCATGACCAGACTTGGCTACCGCTGGTACCCTGAGTACATGGTTTACGAGGATTACCGCGAGTTTAATCAGGAGCAGTACCATGCTGATGTTCGTATCTATGATCGGCAGAGTGGCTCAGACACCGAGCTGCACCTTTTCCACGGTATCGGCGTGACGATTGAGATGGCAGTACATGATGCCGCCTACTCTGCTGTCGCACGTCTTCGAGGACAGTTCAGTGATATCTTGGATGACTCTGAGTTCCGATACATTCCGTATGCCCCTGCTGGAGATGCTACCGGATACTACACAGCTATCTGTGCCCCGTACGAGCCTCGCCGATATGACCACCGCGTTCTGATTCAGTGCACTCAGGCTCTGGATCGCACTGTTCGGGCTCTTGCCGTCGAGTTGGTTGCCACTCAAGCACGCTACTACGATGCTATGACGCAGTTGATGCCCGCTGTTCGTGCAGGGATACATCCGGAGCACATCCTTTACCCGCGCAGGACTCAGATGTATGCTGGTATTGACTGGCCTGCTGTTGGAGGTCACACACCTACACGTGGACCTCTTCTTACAGTTCGAGACCGGGTTCTGCATCAGAGTGCACATGGAGCACAGGATCCTTCCGCGACGAATATTCGTCGTCCGCACTCGCAGTTACCCCGTTACAGTGGTTTTCTCCGACGTTGATGTAGCCTTTGCTATGTCTCGTTGTGTACTTCCTTACCGCGTGCCTGCGCGCCGCCTAGTATGTCTAGCTTTTAATTTGCGCTGTTATGCTGTCCGCATGAACCCGACTTTGTGTATGGATCTGTATGTCTTAATCGACTACTGTTATGTATCTATTACACTGCTTAAAGTATTGTCGTGTTACATCATACTTGTCGCTAAACACTCGCAATTGCTTTTACTAAGCTACCCCCTGTTGATACTTAGCAGGATGGTTAGACCAGGTGGTCGTGGTCGTGGTCGTGCCCCTGAACGTCCACCACCGCCAGACTATATGGCGGCTACGATGCAACAGTTTGAGCTTAACCGCCAGTTCATGGTTGGAATCATGGCTCAGTTTCCGCATCAGAACAACTAGAACCAGAACCCAGCTTCAATAACTTTGACAGAGTTTACGCGACTCAACCCAACGCAGTTTCGCAACTCTGACAAGCCACTGGATGCTGATGACTGGCTCCGCGACATCACTCACGAGATGGAGTCTGCTAATGTCGCCCCCGCCAACTTTGTCACCTTCGCGGCCTTTTTCTTAAAGGGCCCCGCTGCTCAATGGTGGGACACACACAAGCGTACTCTGCCTGTTGGAACAGTCATCACCTGGTATGAGTTCCAGGCTGCTTTCCGTACACGTTACATCCCTCAAGCAATTATGGAACGCATGAAGACCCAGTTCCGTAACCTCACCCAGGGCAATAAAACCGTCGAAGCTTATCAGCGGGAATTTCTTGATCTCTCCCGCTATGCTGAAGAAGACATCGCCACAGATGCTCGCAGACAGGAGAAGTTCCGTAATGGACTACACCCTGACCTCAAGCTTGCACTAGCTGCTCAAGACATCAATGACTTCTCAACTCTAGTGAACAAGGCTATTCTTGTTGAGACCGCTCAGATGGAACACAAGGACTCGCAGAAGCGCTATCGTGATGTTGGCTCATCTTCGGGCTCAGCACCGAAGCGTAGAGTTTGGATTCCCAACAACGCGTTCCGTCCCAATACCTCTGCGCCAAAGAACAATGCTGCACCACGTCTGCCTCCTCCACCACCGAGGCCGTCAAAGGCTCAAGCTATTCAGAACAATGCCCCTCTTTGTCCTGAAGATGGTTTGTGTTTCAAGTGCCGCAAACTAGGCCACCAGGCTAAAGACTGCCGCCAGACTCAGAATCAGTTAGATTTTCCTCGTGCTGGCCGTGGATATGGCCGTGGCAACAATCAGACCCGCAACTGTAATACTGGGTCTGCTTCACGTGGTCGTGGTCAGGCTTACAACATTGACATTGAAGAAGTCCAGGATCAACCTGCTACTGTGATGGGTACCCTTCTTGTTAACTCAGTACCTGCTTCTGTATTATTTGATTCAGGAGCATCGCATTCATTCATGTCTGAAGCATTTGCATTATCTCATGACATTGCATTCGAAAAGATGAACCTGCCAATAGTTGTCCATACCCCTAGAGGCCAATGTCAAACCACTATGATGGCACATAATGTCCCTGTTGAAATCGAGGAATTTGAATTCCTAGCTTCCCCTATTATCCTGAAGTCTTCCACCATAGACCTCATACTCGGAATGGATTGGTTGAAAGCTCACATTGCTTCGATCAATTGTGCCACTAAAGTTATCCAACTTCTTCACCCCTCCGATGAGATAGTGAACTACACTGCCCGAATTACTCGAGACGCTGAAGCTGAGATATATGTTATGAATGCTTTGAACGCCTCACCTCTGGAAGGGATCGAGAACGTTCCTGTCGTTCGAGATTTTCCAGACGTCTTTCCAGAAGAACTTCCAGGCATACCCCCGGCTAGAGCTGTCGAGTTTGTCATTGACTTGAAGCCTGGCACCGTTCCTATTGCCAAGCGACCTTATAAGATGCCTCCGCATCACCTTCTTGAGCTTAAGGAAGAAATCGACAAGTCACTTAAGAGTGGTTTCATCCGCCCCAGTTCCTCTGCTTGGGGAGCACCTTCACTCTTCGTTAAGAAGAAGGATGGAACTAACCGATTGGTTCAGGATTACCGGCCCATTAACCAAGCCAAAATCCAGAATAAATACCCACTGCCCCGTATCAATGATCTTTATGATCAACTTGCCGGATCATCGGTGTTCTCTAAACTCGACTTGAGGTTGGGTTATCACCAAATCCGTGTCCGTGAAGAGGACATTCCCAAGACTGCATTCGTCACTCGTTATGGCTCCTATGAATACACCGTCATGTCATTTGGCCTAACGAATGCCCCAGCTACATTCTCCCGTCTGATGAATTATATATTCATGGATTACCTCGACAAATTCGTCGTGGTATATCTAGATGATATTCTGGTCTATTCTAAGAATAAAGAGGAACATGCTGAACATCTCTGCCTTGTTCTAGAAAGGCTCCAAGAACACCAGTTGTATGCCAAGTATTCCAAATGCGAATTTTGGCTTCCTGAAGTAACTTACCTTGGACATGTGATTTCCAAGGATGGGATTGCTGTTAACCCCGAACGAGTTCAGGCTATTCTCGACTGGACTCCCCCAAAGAATGTTAAGCAAGTCAGAAGTTTTCTCGGACTTGCTAGTTATTGCCGTCGATTCGTTGAGAACTTTTCCAAGATTGCGAAACCATTGACATATCTGCTTCACAAAGGTGTTAAATTTGAGTGGACAGAAAAATGCCAAGAAAGCTTTCAGACACTAAAAGATAAATTGACATCTGCCCCAGTACTAGCACCCCCGGATTCCCAAAAGGATTTCGTGATATACTGTGATGCATCTCGTCAAGGATTAGGCTGTGTCCTAATGCAAGAGCGCAAAGTGATTGCTTATGCCTCCCGACAATTGCGTCCTCATGAAGAAAATTATCCCGTGCATGATCTTGAACTTTCTGCGGTTATCTATGCCTTGAAGCTATGGCGACATTACCTTCTCGGTAACCGTTGCGAGATATACATGGATCACCAAAGCTTGAAGTATTTATATACTCAACCAGATCTGAACCTTCGTCAACAAAGATGGCTCGAAACAATTGCCGATTATGATATGAATATCTCATACACCCCCGGCAAGGCTAATGTAATGGCCGATGCTTTAAGTCGCAAGTCCTATAGCAACAATCTTATGGTTCAAGAGACACAACCTCTTCTCCATGAAGAGCTTTGCAAATTGAACCTCCATATTGTTCCACAGGGTTATCTCAATACCCTGGTTGTCGAACCAGATTTAGAACACGGCATTAAGGTTATGCAAAGGTATGACACTGAAGTTGAAAAGATCAAGCGATACCTCGAGAAAGGAAAGCCGTCGGAATTCCATCTTGATGCAGATGGGATCCTATTTTTCCAACACCGTCTCTTCGTACCCAAGTTCAAGAATGAGAGGGAAAACGTTATGAAGGAAGCTCATGACACTCCCTTGTCCATTCACCCTGGTAGCACAAAGATGTACCGTGACATTTGTCAAAGATTCTGGTGGCCTAATATGAAGCGAGACATTGCTCGTTATGTTTCTGAGTGTGACGTTTGCCGCCGCGTTAAAGCTCAACATCAAAGGCCCGCAGGAACTCTGCAACCCCTGGAAATTCCTGAATGGAAATGGGACAAGGTCCAAATGGATTTCATTACTGGTTTTCCCAAATCCCAGAAGGGTAATGATGCTGTATTTGTCGTCATTGACCGATTCTCTAAGGTTGCCCACTTTCTGCCAGTTAAAGAGACAATCACTGCTAGCCAGTTAGCAGACTTGTATGTTTCCCGAATTGTGTCACTCCACGGTGTTCCGTTGGAGATCAGTTCTGATCGTGGCAGCCTCTTCACCTCCAGATTCTGGAATAGTTTCCAAGAAGCTATGGGAACTCACCTGTCTTTTAGCACCGCTTTTCACCCTCAGTCACAGGGTCAGGTTGAACGAGTTAATCAAGTGCTCGAAGATATGCTTCGAGCTTGCGTCATCTCCTTCGGTAAGAAATGGGAGGAATCTCTCCCGTATGCCGAATTCTCTTACAACAATAGCTATCAAGCTAGTCTGAAGATGGCACCGTTTGAAGTTCTATACGGTCGTAAGTGTCGAACCCCTCTGAATTGGTCAGAAACTGGGGAACGCTCACTCGTCGGACCGGACATTATTCGGCAAGCTGAAGAACAAGTCCGCATTGTTCGTGAACATTTGAAATCTGCTCAGTCTCGTCAGAAGAGCAACTATGACCGAAAGCACCAGGAAATAGTCTATCAACCTGGCGAGCAAGCTTACCTCCGCGTCACTCCGTTGAAAGGCACTCATCGGTTCGGAATCAAAGGCAAGTTAGCTCCACGCTACATTGGCCTGTTCCGTATTCTTGCCCGTCGAGGAGAAGTGGCATATCAGTTGCAATTGCCGCCAAACCTTTCTCAAGTACATGACGTCTTTCATGTATCCCAACTCCGCCGCTGCTTCAAGGATCCTATTCGAGCTGTGGATCATGAAGTGCTTGAATTACGGGAAGATCTGTCATATCCAGAATATCCCATCCGTATTCTTGATCAAGCTGAGCGTCGAACACGTCAAAAGTCAATCAAGTTCCTCAAGGTTCAGTGGTCAAATCATTCTGAAGATGAAGCCACTTGGGAACGCGAGGATCGTCTTCGCGAAGAATACCCCTCTTTCTTTCAGTCTTCCTCTTAATTCTCGGGACGAGAATTCTTAATAGATGAGGAGAGTTGTAACACCCCCGGTGATTAGCAACAGTAATCACTTTTGATAATGACATGTTAGCATGATCGACAGTGCATAATCATCATTAGCATCACATTGCATTTCAACTCCTAAGTCAAATTCAAATTTAAATGAAAGTGGAATATGAAAGTTGTCCAACATAGGAGCTAAAATGTCAGATAAATAACAAATATTCCAGAGGCCATTCTAAAATTGAAACCAACATCATTGGAATTGGATAAGTGACTCGAACAACCTCAAACAGTGGATAAAGATAATATTTAGTAACCATTTATTAAATCTGAAATAAATATGGAATTATGTTTTGCCCAAACTAATTTTAGGTGTTAGGGAATAATGCACTGGTATTTATGAAATAGGTCACACTTTTTACAAAAACCATTTGGGGCCTAAACATTTAACAGTGGAGAAAAGAGAATAAAGAAAAGGAAAAAGAAACAGAAAAGGAAAAAAAAGAGCAACACCCCCCCCGGCCCAACTGGGCCGAAGCCCAGCCGGCCGGCCCACCTGCGCCCCCCTCTCTATATGGCCTCCCCCAGGAGACCCAAACCCTAACCCCACCGGTGCCACTTCCCCCCCTCGCTCCCCCTTCCCGCCCGATCCAGATCGGATCGGGGCGACCGTGCCATCGCCCCGGATCGCTGTCGCCGTCGCCGTTGGACGCCGCCGCCCGGAGCCCGCTCTCCCTCGCCGGCCTGCTCCCTCGACGCCGCTCGCCCCGACGCGCCCGACCGCGCCCCCCCGTCTCCATCTCGCCGCCGACGCCGCACGTCGCCGCTTCGTCCCCGCCGGCCTGCCTCCCCATCGCCGTCGTCCCCGTCGACCACCCCGACCCCCGCTGCCCCGTCCCTACGGATCACGGTGAGGCCTCGGGCCTCTCCCCCCCTCTCTGCTCCCGCACCTCGCCGCGCACGCATCCGCGCCGGCCACTGCCGCGACCACCCCGTGCCTCCCCGTCCTCGCGCCCGCGCGCCTGACGCCGTGCTCCCCGCGCCCGTCCCGCGGTCGCCTCGACCCGCTCCGGCCCCCGCTTCGCCTCCGCGCGACCGCCGCCCGCTGCCGCTCCAGCCACCGCGCTGCCGCCCGCGGCCGCTCCAGCCACCGCGCCGCCGCCCCGCCTCCGGCCCCGCGTGCGCTCGCCTCCGGCAGGCTAATGTAATGGCCGATGCTTTGAGTCGCAAGTCCTATAGCAACAATCTTATGGTTCAAGAAACACAACCTCTTCTCCATGAAGAGCTTTGCAAATTGAACTCCATATTGTTCCACAGGGTTATCTCAATACCCTGGTTGTCGAACCAGATTTAGAACACGGCATTAAGGTTATGCAAAGGTATGACACTGAAGTTGAAAAGATCACAGCGATACCTCGAGAAAGGAAAGCCGTCGGAATTCCATCTTGATGCAGATGGGATCCTATTTTTCCAACACCGTCTCTTCGTACCCAAGTTCAAGAATGAGAGGGAAAACGTTATGAAGGAAGCTCATGACACTCCCTTGTCCATTCACCCTGGTAGCACAAAGATGTACCGTGACATTTGTCAAAGATTCTGGTGGCCTAATATGAAGCGAGACATTGCTCGTTATGTTTTGAGTGTGACGTTTGCCGCCGCGTTAAAGCTCAACATCAAAGGCCCGCAGGAAATCTGCAACCCCTGGAAATTCCTGAATGGAAATGGGACAAGGTCCAAATGGATTTCATTACTGGTTTTCCCAAATCCCAGAAGGGTAATGATGCTGTATTTGTCGTCATTGACCGATTCTCTAAGGTTGCCCACTTTCTGCCAGTTAAAGAGACAATCACTGCTAGCCAGTTAGCAGACTTGTATGTTTCCCGAATTGTGTCACTCACGGTGTTCCGTTGGAGATCAGTTCTGATCGTGGCAGCCTCTTCACCTCCAGATTCTGGAATAGTTTCAAGAAGCTATGGGAATCACCTGTCTTTTAGCACCGCTTTTCACCCTCAGTCACAGGGTCAGGTTGAACGAGTTAATCAAGTGCTCGAAGATATGCTTCGAGCTTGCGTCATCTCCTCGGTAAGAAATGGGAGGAATCTCTCCCGTATGCCGAATTCTCTTACAACAATAGCTATCAAGCTAGTTTGAAGATGGCACCGTTTGAAGTTCTATACGGTCGTAAGTGTCGAACCCCTCTGAATTGGTCAGAAACTGGGGAACGCTCACTCGTCGGACCGGACATTATTCGGCAAGCTGAAGAACAAGTCCGCATTGTTCGTGAACATTTGAAATCTGCTCAGTCTCGTCAGAAGAGCAACTATGACCGTAAGCACCAGGAAATGGTCTATCAACCTGGCGAACAAGCTTACCTTCGTGTCACTCCATTGAAAGGCACTCATCGGTTCGGAATCAAAGGCAAGTTAGCTCCACGCTACATTGGCCGTTCCGGATTCTTGCCCGTCGAGGAGAAGTGGCATATCAATTGGAATTGCCGCCAAATCTTTCACAAGTACATGATGTCTTCATGTATCCCAACTCCGTCGCTGCTTCAAGGATCCTCGAGCTGTGGATCATGAAGTGCTTGAATTACGGGAAGATTGTCATATCCAGAATATCCCATCCGTATCTTGATCAAGCTGAGCGTCGAACACGTCAAAAGTCAATCAAGTTCTCAAGGTTCAGTGGTCAAATCATTCTGAGATGAGGCCACTTGGGAGCGCGAGGATCGTCTTCGCGAAGAATACCCCTCTTTCTTTTCAGTTTCCTCTTAATTCTCGGGACGAGAGAATTCTTATAGGAGAGAGGAGAATGTAAACACCCCGGTGATTAGCAACAGTAATCGCTTTTGATAATGACATGCAGCAAGCTAATAGTGCATAATCATCATTAGCATCATATGCATTTCAACTCCTAAGTCAAATTCAAATTTAAATGAAAGTGGAATATAAAGTTGTCCAACATAGAAACTAAAATGTTAGATAAATAACAAATATTCCAGAGGCTATTCTAAAATTGAAACCAACATCATTGGAATTGGATAAGTGACTCGAACAACCTCAAACAGTGGATAAAGATAATATTTAATAACCATTTATTAAATCTGAAATAAATATGGAATATATTTGTCCAAACTAATTTTAGGTGTTAGGGAATAATGCACTGGTATTTATGAACTAGGTCTCATGTTTTACAAAAACCATTTTGAGGCCTAGCTATTTACTAGATTGAGAAAGGAGAATAAAGAAAAGAAAAAAAGAAACAGAAAAGGATAAAGGAAAAGAACCCCCCCCTCTGGCCCAACTGGGCCGTAGCCCAGCTGGCCCACGGCCCACCCCACTCTCCCCTTATCCCCTGGAGACCCAAACCTAAATCCCCAACCCCCCCCCACCGACAGATCCCCCCCCCTCTCTCTCGCTCACTTCCCCCCCCCACCACCCGATCAGATCGGGCGCAGGCCCGACGCACCCTCGACGCGCACCGCCGCCCGTCGCCGCCTCCCCCTCGCCAACGCCGACGCCGGCGCTGCCCCGTCGCCACGCCACTCGTCGCCGGATCTCGCCGCCTCGCCGGACTCCACCGACGCCGGCCTCCCCGTCGACCCGTGTCTCCCCTCCACCCCGAGCCCCTCCTCGCGCTCGACGCCGACGCCCCGCCTCGACCCCGTCGCCGACCCCCTCCACGAGCTCGAGCCCGCTGCCCCGTCCCTGCAAATCTCGGTGAGGCCCCAGGCCTCCCCCTCCCCTGCCCCGTGCGCGCGACACGCGCGCCGCCCGCACCGCGCCGGCCTCGACAGTGCTCGCTCGCCTCGGCCGTTCGCCCGCGCTCGCCCGCGCCCCCCCCCTCTCGCGCTGCCACTCGCGCGCCACCGCCGCTGCCGCTCGGCCAACCGCGCGCGTCCCACGCCCCTACGGCTCGCCACGCCCGCGCCCGCGCCCGCGTCCGGCCCCCGCGCGTGCCCGACTGCGGCCGCGCACACGCGCGCTGCGCGCCGTGCCGTCGCCCGCGCCCGTGGCCTGGGCCACTGCCCGATGGGCCCGCCGCCCCCCTGTGCCACTGGACCGTGGGGCCGAACCCCCCTGTGCCACTGCCAAACGGGCCCACGGCCCAGAACAAAAAAAAAAAAAGGAAAAAGAAAAATAATATAGAAAATAAAATAAAAGCAAAATAAAAATAAATAAATAATTAATTAGATAAATTAATTAGTTAATTAATTAGTTAATTAATCCTGATTAGGTTAATCTAATAACTAATTAGTGTTAATTAAACAGTAATTAGTAATTAAACTTAATTAACCGCTGACATCAGCATGAGGTCATGCTGATGTCATCATCAGCACTGTTTCGGATAATGTTGAATTAAATAATTAATTAAATTTCAGAAATTAATAAAAACTTTAGAAAATCATATTAAATAAACCGTAACTCCGATGAAAATATTTTATACATGAAACTTGCTCAGAACGACGATACGAACCCGAATACATCCTCCGTATTCCCGTCAGATGCCCGCAGCTATAAGAACGTTGAACTTTTAGACCGATTTCAGTAAATGAATTGTGCCCAACTTTAATTAAATAAATCCGAATAAATTCCTAAATTAACTAAATCATTTAGTTAGGCAGTAGAACACCCCGGCATATCATTTAGACATGTCATACATGTTGTTTGCATTATTGCCGTGAATTTATTGTTTCTCTCCCCCTCCTTCTTTCTCTCGATAGACGCTGAGACCGATGACGCTGCACCAGGTTACGACTACTCTACCGACGAGCAGCCCGTTGACGACCTCCCTCTCTTGCCAGAGCAACCAGGCAAGCCCCCCCCCTTGAGCATTCCAGATATCGCCCATTCTATTCTCCTGCTTGCATTAGAATTTCGCTACTGTTAATGTATGCTCCTATTCTGATGCATAGCCTGCTGTTGTAACCTGTTCATTGCTACCTTACCTGCCTATGATAAACTGTTTAGTATAGGTTGGTATGAACCATCTGTGACCCCACCACCTTACTTTGTCGCCCCTGCTTGTTCATCGACGACTCGATCAACGTGATCGTCGATCAGAGACAGACGCCTCACTTCACACCCCCCTTAGTTGTACGACTCTGCGTAGTAACTATCGAGTGCCGAGGGTGATACCTCGTAACGCACTCACGATGAATACTCTGCAGTATAGCTGTTCGGTCGTGGTCATCGAGGGTGATTCCTCCTTCTCCATGTCCGATACGACTCTGTCGTGCAACCCCTCAGTGTGAACCTCGAGGGTGATACCTCATACGTTCACCCTGATGAATATGACCACACGGTTACTTGACCTTTTTCACAGGCGGGTCCACCCTGGTGGGTACCCGCTGGGGATCTATGATTTCGGGTGTGCCGGAAGGGCACTCGAGTGTGACATTGTGGCGGAGCATCAGAGACTCTGATTGTCTCCGCTTGATACTAATTGAGCCTATTGGATTTGGGTGTGTGATCTGAATGGGTCGACGTGCCCTATACGCACTACCACCACGCGGGATTATGGTTATGGGGCCCTCTGCGATGTACGTTTCTCCGAAAGCTTATCCGACGTCACGATTCACCGTGCGGGCTGATCGTCGGGATTGGGCTGGATACTTCACTGACGAGTTCAGTGTCGCGCCTGCACCCCGGCCAGCCACGCAACGCGCAGGGTGCCCAGGGCGATGGCCCGAGACCCCTGGGTGCATAGGTTAGTCCGGCGTGCTGACCTCTCTGCTGAGCCTAGGTAGAGCGCTGCTTCGTGTTGATCTTCCGAGGACGGGCATTACCCAGCAAGTATGTCCGGCCAGAGTTGATCGAGCGTGTTGGGTAACAGTAGTGCACCCCTGCAGGGATGAATCTTCTATCGATAGCCGGTCCTACGGTAAAGGACGCTCAGTTTGTGTATCCCGATCTACTACTTAAACTGGATACTTGTTACTTAATTGAAGCTTCGGGATTACTTTCTCGCTGGGAGTCGAGGAAGGATCTTTGAGCTGTACTTCAACATGTTTGCTAAATAAAATGCGATTCTACTCTCTTCTACTGCTGCAAGATGATGGCTTTGAGAAGATGTTTGAAGATGCTAGTCTTCGATAGGACTAGGCCTTTCTCTCTATTCTGGCATTTCTGCAGCCCAGTCCACATATACAGCCTTTTCTCCATTGATAATGTTGCATATGTAGTATAGATCCTTGCTTGCTGAGTACTTCGGATGAGTACTCACGGTTGCTTTATTTTCTCTTTTCCCCCATATACCCCACCTTGATGATACACCAGACGATGGAGTCCAGGAGCCAGACGCCACCACCGGAGCCTACTACCAGGCGGGTCCAGAGGGCACGTACTACTGGATCGAGCCAGCTGACCAGGAGTAGGATCGGAGGCTCCCAGGCAGGAGGCCAACGCCTTTCGATCTAGTGTCGCTGTTTGTGCTAGCCTTCTTAAGGCAAAACTTGTCTAACTATGTCTGTACCCAGATATTATTTGTATGACTGACTTATGTATTCGGATCTTCGGATCCCTGGTCTATAATATTGTGGACCTCCGTTTATTTGTGTTTAGAGTTGTGTTGTGATATCTTCCCGTGAGTCCCTGGGCTTGATCGTACACGTCTGCGTGTATGACTAGTGTACGATTGAACCGGGGGCGTCACAGAAACGGACTTCTGTTGGAGCCCCTACGGTTAAAATGGGGCCCTGTTCATCGTTGGGGTGTGGTGTACCGCAAAATGGGACTCCACGGGCTACTGTTCATCCACAGTCGAATTCCTCCAGCCGTCAACTGCTACTGTTCATCCACCGCGTCTTCCTCCTGCCTCCACAGATACTGTTCATCCATGAGCTACTGTTCATCCAGCCTCCACCGGCTACTGTTCAACCAGCCCTCCACGAGGTCCTGTTCATACACCCGCAACCGGCTCAGCTACGGCGTGGTAGCCTCCTCGGGGTCCTGTTCATCCAGCGGCAATGGCTTACTACCACGGATTCCTGTTCATCCAACCCCCATCGGGAACTGTTCATCCAACCCCCAACAACAGTCACAATTCATAAAGCGGCAGGTTCGATCAGCTTCAGTTAGCAGCAATAGCGAAGGAATTGCTCGGGTTCAGTCAGCAACGAAGGAATCGCTCGGGTTCAGCCAACAGCGAAGGAATCAATCGCTCGGGTTCAGTAATGTGTAGCTAGTGCAATCGCTCGGGTTCAGTAAGCAAACACCTCGCTCGGGTTCAGTTAGAGCCCAACGCCTCGCACACACGCGCGCATACCTATACGAGGGAAATGCGCAAACCTCTGTGCATCGCTCGTTCCCGACCACCCATCGTAACCGGGAACTCGCCAAAATTTTCCTAGCCCTCGCTTCTACCATGATTTTTTCCATCATGGACGGCCCAAAGAATGCCATGCAGGTGCATCCCCAACCTGCCTAGGACGAAAAGCCCATTTTCTGTCATGATTTTTTGTCATAGAAGTAGGAGCTCAGCACATCTATGACGATACGTGTTTTTGTCACAATTATCGTCATAGAAGTGTCATAACCATGACAAATTTTTTCTTCGTTCGGGCCAAAATGTCACGGATGTGTCTTTTTTTTGTAGTGCCTCCGTGTATTTCTGCCAACAACATTAGTCCGTCTTCCTGGCTGATACATTTCAACTTCACACCGTTCGGCCTCTTTCTGTATAGAGTGTCATCCACAAACTGATACATACTCGATTGGCGGGCCACCTTTTCAGATTCCTCTAGGCCATGAAGAAGTTCTCCTGTCTGCAGGAATTGGACTATATGCTGTGCCCATGCCGGAGCTCGTGGCTCGACGACGAGGACCAAAGGCATCTCCTCTACCATGGGAGCGCTAGCCTCAACAGCGAAAACTTGAGGTTCTGCTGGAGGATGCAGCTCACCTACCAACATAGGGCTCCCTCCGGCAACCTTCTCACCAGCAGCTCCAGGGAGCTCTGCTAGGAAATGCTTGCCGGTGTTTAGTTTTCTTCTCTTTCCCGCCAATGCTGATGGGGAAACTGATGGTTGAGTTAGATTGAGTACAAAAGTTCCTGGTTCCACAGGGAGCTTCTGAGCGGCGCACTTTGACAAGTGGTCAGCAATGCTGTTCTCCGCATGGGGCACGTGCTCTGTTTGCAGCCCGTCAGAGTGCTCCTCCAACTTCCTCACTTCTTCCACATACGCTTCCATCAGCTGGCTCTGATAATCCTTATTTACTTGCTTCACAACGAGCTGAGAATCACCACGGACGACTAGCTTCTTTATCCCCAGTTCCATCGCAATCATGAGGCCGGCAAGTAGCCCCTCATACTCCGCTATGTTGTTGGTAGCATCTTCCATGGGGAAGTGCATTTGGATAACATACTTGAGGTGCTCCCCGGTGGGTGTGACAAGTAGCACTCCAGCCCCGGTGCCTTGTAGCGAAAAAGCTCCATCAAAGTACATTACCCACTCCTTGGGGGTTTCCTTGCCGGGGAGAGTTGTTTCTAGCACTTCTTCATCAGGTGTTGGCATCCATTCTGTAATAAATTCTGCCAATGCCCTTCTTTGGATAGTTGCCGTGCTTTCAAACTTCAAAGCAAAACTTGACAATTCTAGTGCTCACTCCACTATCCTGCCGGTAGCCTCGGGGTTCCTCAGAATACGCTGCAATGGAAGGCGAGTCACAACTGTGATCTCGTGAGCTTGGAAGTAATGGCGCAGTTTCCTCGAGGCCATGAGAAGGCCGAAGATCATTTTTTGCATTCCAGAGTACCTTGACTTAGCCCCCTGTAGGAGGGAGCTAACAAAGTAGACTGGTCGATGCACCATTTTCTTCCTTGCTAACACCTTCTGGTTATCAGCATTTGCTTGTGGCCCCCTTTCGTTGTCGACGTCATGCCTTGCCGGGGATAGGTTTGGTTCATCACTGGGTGGCTCTGCTGCCTCCACGTCTTCGCTACCCACTTCTCTCTGCGCCACCAACGCAACACTAACCACTTGATTTGTCGCTGCTAGGTACAACAACAATGGTTCCTGCGGTCTAGGGGCGACCAAAGTTGGCGCAGACGAAAGGTAGGTTTTCAAATCCAGCAGTGCAGCCTCTGCCTCCGGAGTCCATTTCATTGGGCCAACCTTCTTCAAGATTTTGAAGAACAGCAAGGCACGCTCGACGGATTTTGAAATGAACCTACTCAGCGCGGCAACACAGCCAGCCAGACGCCTTACATCCTTGATGGTTTTCGGGGCTTGGATCTGCTCTATTGCTTTGATCTTGTCGGGGTTGGCTTCTATCCCTCGCTGAGACACAAAAAATCCAAGAAGCTTGCCGGACGGAACGCCAAACACACATTTCTCTGGGTTGAGCTTTAAGTCGATCTTTCGCAGGTTCGCAAAGGTTTCTTCAAATCTGCAATAAGCATGGACTTGTCCTTGGTTTTGACCACTATATCATTCATGTAGGCTTCTATGTTTCTGTGAAGCCGAGGCTCAAAACCAAGCTGCACAGCCCTCGCAGATGTAGAACCGGCACTTTTCAGCCCGAAGGGCATACGTACAAAGCAGTACATACCGCATGGGCTAATAAACGCGGTTTTCTCCTCGTCTTCCTTGGCCATGAAGATCTGATGATAGCCGGAGTATGCATCAAGGAAGGAGAGCAAATCACATCCCGACGTGGAATCGACGATCTGATCAATGTGCGGCAAGGGGAGGGGATCCTTTGGGCATGCTTTTTTCAAGTCAGTGAAGTCAATACAAAGTCTCCACTTCCCATTTGCTTTGCGCGCCACCACTGGATTTGCTAACCAAGTTGGGTGCAACACTCCCCTGATCAAACCTGTCGCTTCAAGTTTCTTGATCTCTTCGGCAATGAGCTGTTGCCTCTCCAAGGCTTGCTTTCTGATCTTCTGCTTGATGGGACGGGCATGAGGGCAGACAGCAAGGTGGTGCTCGATTACCTCCCTAGGAACACCAGGGATGTCAGATGGTTTCCATGCAAACACATCGACATTCGCCCGCAGGAAGGCAACGAGCGCACTTTCCTATTTGTCATCAAGGGTGGAACTAATGGTGAAAGTACTATTAGTGCCATCCTGCCTTGCCGGAACCTTCTTCATTGCAGGGGGAGCAACCTTGGATTTCTTGCTGGCCGAACTTTCCGGCAGGTCGCTGCCGGGTGCAGTGCACTCCGAGGAGGTGCGCTTCCCGGGGCCCTTGTCGGTGTCATTGCCAGCTTTCTTAACTTTCTTTTCTTCCTTGGCAGGAGCTGGGGCATTGATGGCCTCAGCTGCTACCGCATCCCTGTACATCTTGTCGACGCATATAACTACATCCCTCTTATCTGACAGGATAGAGATGACTTCCATAGGGCCTAGCATCTTCAAGGTGTTATGTGCGTGATGGGCCGCCGCCATGAACTTAGCCAAACCTGGACGACCAAGGATTCCATTGAATTGCAGGGGAAGCTTAATAACATCAAACACAACCTTCTAAGTCCTGTAGTTTAGTTCCCCCTCAAACGTCACTGGCAATGTAATCTTCCCCTTAGGCTGGCTCCTTCCTTGGTTGATCCCCTGGAAAGTGCCAGTCTTCTTCAGATCTTCGTCAGGAATTTGAAGTTTCTTGAGCACATCAGGGGAAATCAAATTCAACCCGGCCCCACCGTCAACAAACATCTTTGTGACCTTGAGGTTGCAGATTATTGGTGAAACCAACAACGGCAAATATCCAACTGCAGTGGTGCGATCTGGAAGATCCTCAATGTCAAAAATGATGGGCGTGCGAGACCACTTAAGTGGCTCTCGAGCGCTTGCTACCGGCTCTGCCGTATTGACCTCACGTGCCCACTGCTTAAGTTGGCGGTGAGAGGAGTGCAAGGACGCGCCCCCGTCAATGCACATTGCCCCAGTAGCCTTCTGAAATTCCTGTTGACTGGTTTCATCATCCTCCTCTTCACTGTCATCCTCACTTTCCTTTTTCTCATGGCCCCTAGTGGGCTTCTCCTTCTGCTGATCGACTTTGCCACGACAACCACCATAGCCACTACGGCCTTTCCCGCCAGTGCCATCCTGGCCTCTCTCCTTATCACGACTTTCATATTCAGCCTTCTGCCTTTCAACCAACTGTTCGACTTGTTTGCAATCTTGGAGATCATGGCCCTTGGTCCTATGGATCTTGCAGTATGGCCCATCGGATTTGCCGGTTTTCTCAGCTGCCGCTGCCGCCCGACAATCAGCGCAATTAGCAGCTTCCTTGCTGGGTGCCTCAGTCTTTGCTTTTTTGCAGGCGCTAAGATCACCGGAGCTCTCGACGGCCATCACTGCTTTCCCTTTACACTTCTTGTTGTGCTTTCTGTTCCTCTTCCTAGGGGTGGCGGCATCGTCATCGTCTTCTGAATCGACTTCAATACCGACCTCTTCCCCTGGAAGTCTTCCCCCTCTTCAGCACGAGCACACTTGTCCGCCAACGTATAGAGTTCGTTGACGGTCCTGGGTAGCCAAACATTCTTCTTGGCGTGCATCCTCCGATTGCGCACATTCGTATGGAATGCGGTAATCACAGCTGTCGGATGTATCTTAGAATGTCGCGGTGTACTCGGCTGAATCGCTGAAGATACTTACGCAGGCTCTCCCTTCTTTCTGTAGAAGGGCTTGCATGCCACTGGGCTGCCCGGGCTCTTGATGGCCGCCCGTAAAGGCGCCAATGAACTCATTACACAGGTCTGCCTAGGAGGAGATGGAATCCCCAGGCAGGTGCATCAGCCAAGATCTCACATTGGGCTTAAGTGCCAATGGAAAATAATTGGCGAGCACTTTTTCATCCCTTCCCCCGGCAGCTTGGACATCAATCGTGTAAATGCCCAGAAACTCTGCCGGGTTTAGTTTTCCATCATATTTTTTGGCAGGTCAGGCTTGAAGGTGCGAGACGATGGCAACGGACTTGCCGCAGCTCACGAGTGAAGGCGGGCCACCCTATTTCGTAAGGCAAGTACCCGCCAGCACTGGGCGCGGGTTCATCTACGTATGGGCCATTGCGCCTATCTGATTGGCGGCGTGCCTCGCGGCGCCGCTCGATGGTGATGTGAGCGTCTTTCTTCCTCCTATCCTTCAACCCTTGGCATTGATCTTGCTAGAGCTGCGGATCTGACGAGGCCATCGATATCAAGTCAGGCTCTTCAACACGCTGGGTTTGCTGAGCCCGCCGTGCCTGCTCCTGGGCGGGTTGCCGTGGAGGGGACTACACCGTGGGTGTAGTCCTCTTCGCGTGGCCACCATCGTGGGCTCCCGGCGTCGTGTGCAGATGTCGTGAAGGTTCCACGCGCTGCGACTTGTTGGATTCAGCAAATCCAATGAGGCTTTGAATGGTGGCTCTCCACTCGCCCATCTTGTCTGCCGCTGGGGAAAAGTTAAGCAGTAGCTGAGCCCTCGCCATTGCTTCGGCCACTATCCCTGGCATGGCGTGGGAAGAGGAGTGCGACGTCGCTCGACTCTTGGTTGTGCCAAAAGGAGCGTCGTTGTGCTCTCGCCGCCTTGGACCAATCACAAGGCCAGTCTGGCGCGGCTGATGTTGATCTTGGTGGCCAAGCTCCTGATCAGCTGGGCCCTTTTTGTGCGGGCGCGATCGTTGTGGGTCGATGGCGCCGCTCGGGGTCTTGTCATGCTCGCCCTGCGCGGGGCGAAGGGTGTGTCTTGACGTCGCCCCTCTGGTCACTGCAGCCAGAGGGTCATGGCTTGCTCAAGAGCGGGCGTCGTCACTGCGCTGGTTGCGCTCACTGGTGCGGCGGGGAGGCGGATGCTGGGTATCACCATGACCCGCATCAGCGTGAGCGTGCTCGCCGGAAGGATGAGGAAGCTGGGCACCCCTAGTGGCCCCAGTTCCCGCTCCAACGGTGGTGGGGGCGACAGTCGCACCGTTTGTGGTGACCGCGTCTTTTGTGGCGCCCACTCCACCCGTCGTGGCCGCGGCGCCCACGGCGCCCGCAGCTGCGGGTGAAGGAGCCTTCAAAGCGGAGGGCTGTGCCACCGCCTCGCTCTTCTTCTTGGGAGCCATTGATGATGTAGAAGGTGATGAAGATCGATGCGCTGGTTATTGCTTCAGATTTGTGCAAGTGAACTTCCCCTACCTGGGACG
Source organism: Thinopyrum elongatum (assembly GCA_011799875.1). Taxonomy (NCBI): domain Eukaryota; kingdom Viridiplantae; phylum Streptophyta; class Magnoliopsida; order Poales; family Poaceae; genus Thinopyrum; species Thinopyrum elongatum. Next base: position 316,770,810 of record CM022300.1, read on the forward strand.
CCAAAGAGGAATGCACGATCACCTATGGGGCAGGGTTGCCCCTTTTGTGGTTCGGCGGGGGGACGATCACAGTGCACAAAGAGCAGAGACAACAGGGGCTGCACGGCGAGGACTACACTCTTGTACCTAGGTTCGGGCCGCTTTGCAGCGTAAAACCCTACCCTTGCTATGGTGGATTGATCTGGAGGAACATGAAGACATGGAGCACTCCCGGCAAGTGTGCCTAGGGGAGAGCAGCTACGTGTGTACAAGTGTTGAGGGATCAAAGATTCGAACCCTTTGCTAGGTTGCCTTGGGCCTCCTTTTATAGCTTAAGGGGCGACCACAGTGGCAAAATAGTCATTATGGCTTGATTAGATAGCTAACAGTGTTATCATACCTAACTCTGGCAGTTAGGACAAAGTGCATTAAATGCACTGCTAGGTGTCATGCTGTGGTTGAAGCCTGGCAAGCTTGTCGCGCCACTTATCCATCTACCTCTTATTAGCGTGACACGCCATCATGACGGGTGTCAATAAAGTTAATCTCTTCTCCACCAGGTTGCCACGCGCCCGGCGGGATCCACCTAGCCACTTGGGAGCTCGACACCGCACCGATTAGCAACTTGCGTACGATGAGGTGGAGCAGTGGTGTCTTGGCGGAGGCTTGCCGGCATGGAGCCTGCCGGGACTCTGTCTTGTGGTCTTGGCGGCCCCGGGAACCTTGCCGGGGCGTTTTAGACTTGGCCCTAGGCGTAGTCTCGACCCTGTCGGGCTCGCTTGCCCGGCAAGGGAGGCCTTCCTGGGGATATTCTCTAGTCACTTTAGTCTTCTTAATGCACTCCTTGATCTCACGAAGAGCGGTTTCTCTGGCTTATCTTGTCCCATGTCTTGGTACTCGATGTATGGGCGGTCGTACGCCGGTGCATAAGTCAGGTCAGCAAACACACCTGTTTGTTTCACCGACATTTTGAGTGATGCTTTTTTGCATGTTGAGGGATTGTTATGTGATGCAATTATGTTATCATTGTTGAGAGATTTTGCACTAGTGAAAGTATGAACCCTAGGCCTTGTTTTCAAGCATTGTAGTACCGTTTTTGCTCACTTTTGTTACTAGTTACCTTGCTGTTTTTATATTTTCAAATTACGAAAACCTATATCTACTATCCATACTACACTTGTATCACCATCTCTTCGCCGAACTAGTGCACCTATACAATTTACCATTGTATTGGGTGTGTTGGGGACACAAGAGATTTCTTGTATTTGGTTGCAGGGTTGTTTGAGAGAGAACATCTTCATCCTAAGCCTCTCATGGATTGATAAACCTTAAGTCATCCACTTTCGGGAAATTTGCTACTGTCCTACAAAACTCTGCGCTTGAAGGCCCAACACGAGTCTACAAGAACAAGTTGTGTAGTAGACATCAACTGCTGCACGGTAGTGTACCCGGTCAGATGCCGGATGAAAAGAGATGTAGAAAGGAAAAAAAGCTAGCTTTAAGATCCGGCCTGGCTGCTCCGTAGCCGGTCCGATTCTCGGGGGCTACAGCCAGTGGGGTGCGCTAATATGCCCCCACTGGAAGCACGCGAGTCATACCTCTGGCTTGGCGTAGCTCCTCCTCCTTGGCGGTGAGCTGGGCCTTGAGCTCACGAAACCGCTCCAGGAGCCGGCTGTACGCCTCCACGCTCAGGTCGTACAGATGTTGCACGCAGGCAAAAGCTCAAGAGAAGGAACAGATGCTTGTAAGGACCCGACCCGGCTGCTGCGCTGCCGGCCCGGGCCTCGAGGGCAACACCCAGTGGGTGCGCTGTCGCGCCCCCACTGGAAAGCAACCGAAGCAACCAAAGAAGGCTGTGAAAGTAAAGAAGACTTAACGCAACCGCCTGCTCCAGCTGCCGTGACCGCTCCTGCTCCTCCCGAATGAAGTCTTGCAGGCGATCGTTTCGCCTGTGGAGCTACAGGCACAGGACGTCCACCGCCGCGTCCTCCCAGGTGCGCGGCCCGACCGTGACCTCGCCGGCGCTTGCCCAGGGCTGCTGCATCTGCGTCCGGGCCACGGGACCGGCGCCGGTCCGCTCCTCTCTGACGGCTTCTAGGAGTTCCCGGCGGCCGAGCGACCACCATGGCGCCAGAGTCCCCGGCCGTGGCCTTTGGGGCTGGCGTTGGCTGCACCCCGCTGGTCGACGCGACGTCCGACCTGTGGTCTCCGAGCTTGGCCCTGCATGCCGGGTCGGCCCGGGGCGGTGCATCCACGATGATATCCTCATCAACGTCTGATTCGCCGTCGGCCGGCTCCGTCCGCCCAACCGGCTCACACGCCTCCTTCGACTGAGGCTCGAGCACCACGACATCCGGCATCAAGCCCCTCTCCCACACCGTCCAGGCCAGGTCCGCGGTGACCCTTTCCCGCGCCTCGGAGGCCCTGGCCCGCGCCCCGGCTAAGGCCTCTGTCAGATTCCGGGCTCCGCAGACCCAAGAAGGTTCGAACTCTGGGGCGTGTGCGAAGATCTCAACCAGCTCAAGTCTCAAGCTCACCACTCCACGGCCTAGCCTAGTCGAGTTCGCGTGAGCAAGGAAGAAGATGAACATGATAGTTTACCCAGGTTCGGGGCACCTTGCGGTGTAAAACCCTACTCCTGCTTCGTGGTGGATTGGCCTCACGAGGAGGCTGAGGACGAACTAGTACAAAGGATGAGCAGCCTCGCGAGGGCTCAAGTGGTGCAGGTGGAATGGTCAAGGGTCCGATCCGGGATCCCCTTCTACGGTGGTGGCTAGCCTATACTTATAGTGGCCTTGGTCCTCCTCCCCCAAAATATAGGTGGGAAGGATCCCACAATGGCCAATTTGAAAGGGGACAAGAAGTACATCTAATCCTCACGAAAGTAGCCTTCGCCTGCAAAGCTCCTGGTTGTGACGCAGATGTGGGCTCAGCGATGACATACATCCTGCCGAGCTCGTGGTCTTGGTCTTGTTGCATCGGAATGGAAAGCTTTGGGGGATTCCTTGGGAACCCACGTCTGTCCTTGCTCCCTTAGCACCAAAGGGGAAACTGTCTCCTCTGCGCTCGCTGGTGCCCGCCTAGCCTTGGTCATCATGGCTTGCGTCATCGCAGCCTCGTGAGGCTGGGTACCTGCATAGAAGTCTCCGTCCCTCGGGAGGCGGCCTGGGAGGCCGCTCCTCTGGAAGTCTTGGTGTCGTTCGCCTCGCGAAGCTAGGGCCCTCACGAGGGTCTTGTCTTGGAGTTGTTGTAGCTAGGCCGTACAGGGCTATCGATGGGCCCACGCGCTGGGCCGTAGGCAGGCAGGTCTGGGTACCCCCGATCCCAGAACACAGACAGTAGCCCCCGGGCCCAAGGCGCGCTCGGCCAAGCTTCGAGGCGAAGCCAGGGCGCGAGGGCGAATCAACGCGGGCCCCAATCGCCTGCGGGCCAGGCTCGACGCGTGGCGCACGATGGGATGTGGATGCCTCCGCTTCCCCACGTTGCCTTGGCAACTTCCCCGACTGACGAAAGTCTTGGACGTGCATGTTGCGAGACCATCATTGCGCGAAGGTGGAGGGACACCGGTTGGCCCACGATCGCCTATAAGAGGGCGAGGAGGTAGTGCACTGTCCCATTTTTGTCTTCTCGCCCTCTCTTCTCCTACCTCCACCGCAGCCACCATCTTGCCGAAGCAACCATGGTGCCATTGAGGAGGTTCACCGCTGAAGAGAGGGGCAAGGCCCCCATGGAGGGGCCAGAGGTGCCGCCGCTCAAGAGGGGGCGCAGCCACCTTCGCAAGTCCACGGCGACGCCGGCGACGATTTCCCAGGGGCGTGAGTGCACCCCCACGGGGGTCCGCATTGCCTTCAGCGGCCGTGGGAAGGGTCCCTCCCGCGGAAACGGCCGCGGAAGTCGTGGCAGCCATGGTCGGGGTGAGAGACCCTCGGCGGCCGTCTGGCCACCGCGCCCGCGATCCCACACGACCGACTCGACCCAGGAGTTTGTTGTGTGGGTGGAAAGGCCAGAGGGCACTAAGCTCCATCTTCCGCGCTCCTTCACGGGGGCGCTGCCGGCTGGAGGACTTGCTGGCCTATGGCTGCAGGCTGACGGCTGCTGCAACAAGGCCTCGTGGGTGGAGGTCGAGGTCACCCCCACAGGCAACGTGTTCCTGAACCGCGGGTGGCAGACATTCGCCCGCGCCCGTGGCCTGCAGGGGAGACGTACCCTCCACCTTAAGTACGACAGGGCGACGACCCTCTTCATCAAGATCTTCGGGGAGCACGGCAGGCGCTTGTGGTGCTGTCTCGAGGGCGACGACAGCGACAGCGACCATCCTTCCAATGACGATGACCACTGCGGCGGCGGCGTCCTCCGTGGTGAACTTGCCGTTGGCGACGGCAGCGACACCTCCGAAAGTAGTGCTGCTTCCCCCGAGGAGAGCTTGAGTGACGACAACTACGACGAGCCACCACGTCGCCGTGCCCGGACCAAGGAGGAGGCTAGGCCGCCACGCCACCGTGCTCCTGCCAAGGAGGAGGCTGGGCCGCCACGCTGCCACACCCCCGTCAAGGAGGAGGAGGACTCTAATTGAGTGTGCGCGGCATCGGAGCGAGGCCTCATGAGCAGCAGTCCTCGGGAGGCCGCTTCATTGTTTTTTTGTTTCCTCCATTAAGAATCATGAAGAGCCCCCTAGGGGCGTGTAATGAACCGTGGCGCTTGCGCCTTTATGTCAGTGTTTCCCATTCATGTTCTAGTACTTATATTGCTACCAATTGAAAGTTCCTGCCTGGCGCGATTAGAATAACTTAGCTTGGTGCGCTTGTGACCCTTGGCAAGTTGCCGTATCGCGGGGCGCATTCCTTCGGGGCCTTGGCTCCCTCCTTGTAGACCAGGTCACTCCGGGCCTCAGGGGGCTCGCGGACCGCAAGGTCCCTGGGGGCTTGCGAGATTACGAAACCTCCGGAGATGCAAAGAGCACTTGACGTAGGGTTCCTCAATAATGAGCATGACCGTGGCTGCTTTTTCTCCAGCCATCCTTCCTTGGCACCCATCTTGCGTCTGGAGCCCCCGAGCGAGGGGCGATCATCGCTGGTATGCTAGGTCACGATGCCCAACAAGGCCAGGAGATAAGCGCTCCTGAGGCGAGGGGCTGAAAGCGGTACGTGTCCGTTGGCTCGCTCAAGAGCGTCACGCGAGGATTCAGATGTCAAGGCCTTGGCGAGGTGTGCGTGCGGGCGGACCCGTAGCCGTTGTGGCCTGGGGCTAGCCCGAGCGTAGCACCATGTCCCAGCCCCCGCTCGCGGGACGTGCGGGAGGGAGCCACGGGCAAGCGCCTCTTACTCCGAAAACAAGATTCAAGGAGAGAAAAACACCGGAAGGAGGAAAAAGAAAGTCCTACCCCTTTTGAAATAAATATGCGAGAACTTCAAATTTCATTCTAGAAAGTGGCAAGTTGGTTACAAGAGCAAGCAAAAGGGAAAGCCACGTCTGGCACCTATGCTAGTCTTCCCACCAGCCTGGAGCATGGGGCCTCCACTAGGCTTGGGCATAGTCGTTGTAAGACCGTGTCGTCCGCCAGCGTGGAGCATGGGGCTTCCACTTGGGCGTGGGTGGGAGCCCCCGCGGGGCCGAGGGGCGGCGTACCAGGAGACTCCGCGGCGTGTACAACCCCACTCATTATTACGTGAGAGTGTCACGGGTAGAACTTGCGGAGATGCTGGATGTTCCAAGCATTCTGGATGGGGACCCCGTCCTGTGTCTCCAGGCGTGCGGCGCCGGGCCTGGAGACACGGGCGACCTTGAACGGGCCCTCCCACATCTGCGAGAGCTTGTGGAGGCCCTCCCTAGAGAGGACCCACCTCAGGACGAGGTCTCCAACCTCGAGGGTCCGGGAGCGGATGCTACGGCAATGGTAGCACCACAGCGCCTGTTGGTACCTCGCGACGCGAAGCGAGGCCTGGCGACGGGCCTCCTCCCCGAGCACGAGGTCTGTTCCCCGCGAGGCATCCTGACACGCCTCGTCGAATACCAAGACCCGTAGGGAGTGAAGTCTGACCTCATGTGGGAGGACCGCCTTGGCCCCGTAGACGAGGAAGAATGGGGTCTCACCAGTGGGCTTAATCGCGGTGGTGCGGATAGACCACAACACGGACTGACGCTCACCGAGCCAACCACTTCCACAGGCCTCAAGCTTCTTCTTGAAGCTCCTCGTCTTGAGGCCCCTCAGGACCTCCGCGTTGGCATGCTTAGCCTGGCCGTTGGTCCATGGGTGCGCCCTCGAAGCGTAACATATGTGCGTTCCAAGGTTAGCACAATATGTCCTGAAGAGGTTGCTTGTGAATTGGGAGCCATCGTCAGTAATGATACAGTTGGGGACTCCGAAATGGCTCACGAGGCCCTTGATGAACATGACGGTTGAGTCAATGGGAATGGTGCGCACGGGCTCCACTTCTGCCCACTTGGTGAATTTGTCGATGGTGATGTAGAGGTAGCGGTAACTGCCGGCAGCCAGAGGAAACAGGCCCAGGTTATCCAGCCCCCAAACCGTGAAGGGCCATGAGAGCGGGATGGTCTGGAGACCTTGCGCGGGCTGGTGAATCTTCTTGGCATGGAACTGGCAGGCCTCGCAGGATCGTACCAGCTCGGTGGCGTTGTAGAACACTGTGGGCCAGTAGAACCCGCTGCAGAACACCTTGCCCACGAGGGTGCGCGATGAGGAGTGGTGTCCGTAGTCGCCGCCGTGAATGTCGGCCAACAGCTCGCGCCCCTGTTCTTCGGATATGCACTGAAGCAAAATGTCGTTGGGGCCTCTTCGGTACAGCTCGCCATCCTGCAAGCAATAAGCAGTAGCCTGGCGAGCCACGCGTTCCGCGTCCTCCTCTTTCTCTGGTAAGGTGCCGCGAAGCAAGTACGCCTTGAACTCCTTGGTCCAGCAGCCTTCCTGAGGTTCCAGCGCCAGGAGCAGGCGAGCTCCTGAGGTCGGGCCATATGCCGGGGCGCTCGAAGATAGTGTCGGAGGCAGCTCTTCTCGGAGCAGCGCTGGGCCTGCGGCGGGGGGCGCCGCCGATGGCTTGAAGAGCCTTTCCTCGAAGACGCCATGCCTCTGGGGCTCACGGCGAGATGCCCTCTTGGCGATGTCGTCTACTCCCTTGTTCGTGCCGCGTGAGACGTGCTGCAATTCCAAGCCCAAGAAGTGCTTTTCAATTTTATGTACCTCTTCCAGATATGCCTCCATGTGCGCGTCTTTTGGTTTGTATTCCTTGTTGGAGAAGTTGATGAGAAGCTGGGAGTCGCCCTTGATGGTGAGACGCTTGACCCCCAGGGCGGCCGTGGCCCTGAAGCCGGCAATCAGGCCCTCGTATTCTGTGATGTTGTTGGAGACCTTCTTTCCATGCTAAAAGCAAAGCTGCACGGCATAGTAGAGCTTGTGCTTGGTCGGTGAGATGAGTACGGCTCCAGCCCCCATGCCCCACCGCGCGAAGGCACCATCGAAGTGCATGACCCAGACGTCGGGCGCCTCATCGCCAGGAGTGAGGGATTGGCCCTTGTCCAGCCTCCGGTCGGGAGCGTCCGTCCATTCTGCCATGAAATCAGCGAGGGCCACGCCCTTGATGACTCTGGTGGTGCTGAACTCCAACTGTGTAACAGCCCGAGACCGACGCTCCAGACGCCTTCCATGTATTTCGGGTTTCGTCGTGTGCATTTTATTTGTTTGTTGCATTTCATCATGGCATCATATGCATTGCATCAGCATGTTTTCTTAAAACAGGCATCTGTTTGTAGTTGCCGCTTCTCTCTTGTCTTCTCCGTGGCCTTTTGTCAGACCCTGTTGTCATCGTTTCCCCCTCTCGTCTATTGTCTAGCCTCTCTGCACTTTTCCTCGACCGCACGCCCGCGTCCGAAAACTTACCCGAACCGAACCGGGTTGTTGTTACAGATGGGTTCGGATCATCCCCAAACATCCCTCAAATATCTTTGGTTTATTTATTGGGCTCCCCTAGTCTATTCTCCCCATCCATCCGATTAAATCGGATGTCCCAAAATTCCCCTCATTTCACTATATATAGACCACCCCTAACCTAATCTAGACAACCACCTAATTTCTAGGGATCCTACCCTAGCGCCGCCACCTTCTCCCTCGGGATCCCTCCCGATCCCCTCGATTCAGCCAGCCAGCACCGCCACCCACCTTCTCCTCAATTTCAGCGCCACCCAACAAAATCACGGCCAGCCAAGCGCCTCCTCCTTCCTCTGCCTACTCGATCTTCCCCATCCCGTGCGCCTCTGCTCATGCCTGAGCACGGACGCCTCGCCGTCTCCCCGCCTTGCCCGTGTCCCCGCAACAGCAGCAGCACAACCCCGAGCCTCAATCCGGCCGTCGCCGGCGCGCCACTGCCGGAGCACCGGCAGGACCCTCGCGCACCCCTTTCTCTCTCTGCCTTCTTTCCCATCCCCGTTCTCAAACTCTCTCTCTCTGTCTCATTTTGGATAGGGAACCAAAGGTGGCCGCCATGGCCTTGAGTTTCACCTCTGCCCCGTCGCCTGGATCCGTTGCTCCACGCCCGTCCAAGGCCTTCTTCGCCCGGATCCGCCCAACTCCAGCCTCCCTCGCCTCTCCCGCGTCACCGGAGCCCCGCGCCCGCCACCGGCGAAGATCACGGCCAGGTCACCTCGCCACCTCTCACTCTCACTCCGGTCCTCTCTCTCTCTCCCTGCCACTTGTCTAAATTTTCCCCGCCTTGGCCTTGCAGCTCCGCCGCCGCGCCAAGTCCACCGCCCCGTCTTCGCCTTGCCGGAGATGCCCCGCCTTCGCCAAGTCCTAGCGCCGCCGACCTCTGCTCGCTCTGCATCGAGCAGAAGAGCTCGCTCGACTCCCTTGAGCTCCCTCCCTCGTTGACTCGATCCGGTGCTAGCGTGGATAAGCACCAAGGCCCAGCCCCGCTGCCCCAAGCCGGCCTCTTCCGGAGGCCAGCCGAGCCGCTCCACCAGCAGGCCTGTTGGCCCAATGTGAGCAGCCGCCCAAGATCCCCCTATTCACAATCGGGCCAGTCAGATTCGGCCCGTAGTGTTTTTTTTCCGCTGCTGCGAATTTGTTTAATTATCCGCTGAACTGCTGTTTTACAGAAAAGTCCTTCATGTTCTTGCAATTAATATCTCACAAACCGTGCATCGGATTAAAATGGTTTAAATATGTAAAAGGCTTAGAATTTCATGTAGTTTCATAATATCCCACTTTAATCCATGTTAAAATGTTTAAATTGATGTTTGCATTTAATTTGCATAAATGACCTGCTAAAATGCTTTATTTCATAACTAAATAACCGTAGCTCCGAATTAAATAAACTTTATATGTAAATGTGGTGAAAAAATGCATAGTTTAGCATGGTGCACTTATTTTGCTTGTTTAACAACTCTAAAATATGGTTTAGGGTAGAACAGTACTAAATTTGAAATATGCATATGGGGATTTTCCGGAATTGTTGTTTGTTGTTCCAGCCTCATTTAAACTTGCCAAGATAGGTAGTTTTATTATGCTTCACTTCTTGCCATGTTAACCAACATTTAATATTGATGAGTAGCATAAAGGAGAGCGAACTAAATAATTGAATGTGGTGTTTCGTCAATATGCAACTCGTTGCATATTGAGCTCCACTTAATTTGCAGTATTGTTTGTTGCACTTTGCCATGCCATGACTCATTAAACCAGACATGCATCATACTTGATTGTTCGTCATGCCATGATTATGCTTGTTGGTTTACCATGTTGTCTGCTTCTTTCCGGTGTTGCTTCTTCTTGATAGTTCCGGTAATGTTGCGATTGTGAGGATTCGTTCGACTATGCCTGTTCGTCTTCTTCATGGATTCGGTCTTCTTCCTAGCGGGATTTTAGGTAAGATGATCATTATCCTGGATACCACTACTATCTTTGCTTTGCTAGTTTTCTCGATGCTATCGCTATGTCGCGCTACCTACCACTTGTTTATCAAGCCTCCCAATATGCCATGATAAGCCTCTAACCTTTTCCACCTTCCTAGCAAACCGTTGTTTGGCTAAGTTACCGCTTTGCTCAGCCCCTCTTATAGCGTTGCTAGTTGCAGGTGCAGTGCAGGTTGTTCCATGTTGGGATATGGATATCATGGGATATCACAATATCTCTTATTTAATTAATGCATCTATATACTTGGTAAAGGGTGGAAGGCTTGGCCTTTTGCCTGGTGTTTTGTTCCACTCTTGCCGCCCGAGTTTCTGTCATACCAGTGTTATGTTCCTTGATTTTGCGTTCCTAACATGGTCGGGGTTTATGGGCCCCCCTTGACAGTTTGCTTTGAATAAAACTCTTCCAGCAAGGCCCAACATTGGTTTTACCATTTGCCTAATAACAACTAAAACTTGCATATGGACTTACCGGTACCCGAGGATTCTTAATCAACAACCCCGGGCCAGTGCTCCTCATGAGTGTTGGTCCAAACTAGAGCCACTTGCGGCGCCACCTGGGGCAACTCGGGTTTTTGGCTGTCGTACGTAGTGTTCATCCGATCATGGCCTGAGACGAGATACGCGCGGCTCCTATCAGGGTGTCAACACGTCGGGAGGTCTTGCTGGTTTTGTTTTACCATTGTCGAAATGTCTTGTGCACCGGGATTTCGAGTTTGATCGGGTTGTCCCCAAGATGGAGATTTGCCTCCGCTGATCATGAGAGTTTGTCATGGACTAAGTTGGGACACCCCTGCAGGGTTTAAACTTTCGAAAGCCATGCCCGCGGTTATGTGGCAGATGGGAATTTTTAATGTCCGGTTGTAGATAACTTGACATCAGATCCGAAATAAAATACACCAACCGTGTGCGTAACCGTGACCGTCTCTTTTCGAGTGAGGTCGAGAAGAGAACACGGTGGGGTTATGATTGACTCGTAAGTAGTTCAGGATCACTTATTGATCATTACTAGTTTGCGACCGTTATGCGTAGTTTCTCTTCTTATTCTTGTACTCGTAAGTTAGCCACCATACAATGCTTAGTGTTGCTGCAATCTCACCACTTATCCATTCCATACCCATTAAGCTTTGCTAGTCTTGATACCCATGGTAATGGGATTGCTGAGTCCTCATGGCTCACAGATTACTACAACCACAGTTGCAGGTACAGGTAATGCGATGATATGACGTGAGAGCGATGCTTGCTTGTTTTGGAGTTCTGCTTCTTCTTCGATCAAGGGATATGTTCCGGGTCGGGAGCCTGGGATTAGCAGGGTGGATGTCGTTCTTTTTTTTTGTTTGATTTCATCCGTAGTCGGATCCTGCTCTTCTGTATGATGATTGCTATGTATTGATGAACTGTTGTATTCATGTTGTATCTTGTGGCGAGTGTAAGCCTTTATCTTGTATTCTCATCTATTCAGTACATGGTATGTTGTAATGATATCCACCTTGCTATGCGCTCGAAATGCGGTTGTGCCCCAATCATGAGTTCATCACATGATTGGGATAGAATCGCATCTTGGGCTCTACAAGTTGGTATCAGAGCCTTACCGACCGCAGGAGCCCCCTTGATTGATTGAACCGCTGACGTTGTTGAGTCTATAAAGAAAACTATTTTGAGTCCAGTTATATATCGGAGAGTAGGACTTCTTTTTACTCTTCATCCCCTTCGTCGCTCTGGTGAGGAATCATGACGTAGGTGTTTTGGATCCATCACTCTCCTCTTTTTCACTCAATATTTTTTAGGATCACGCGGGTATTCTTGGAATCATTGCGATATCGGTGTGACGGGAATTCTGTCTTGGTGCCTCCTGTCTGACTTGACTTCTTCCGGGGAGTTGAGCTCCAAGGTGTTTTCGTCACAGTGTTTATCATTTCAGTTCCGGAATACCAAAGGACGCCGACATCGAAAATGCTTCTATACTCTTTGTGGCGAGAGTAGTTTGACGACACCCAGTACTGGGGAGAGCGATCAGATGTATTGCCACAGCTAGTATAGGGGATGTTCTTTCGAAGGTCTGAGGTACATGATTTTCGAGGTTTTCTTGGTTATGTGTTGACGGATGGATACAGTTGGAGTGTAGGATTTGTTAGTTGTGTGAGATATTTGTGCCTCCCTGTATCCCCAACACCAGATTGCATAACCAGAATGTTTCGGGAGTTTTTAGGTGGGAATTCAAGTAGTTACCCAGGATTTCTTTTCGACAGATGTATGAGTTGAGATTGGGGTCCAACGTCTAGTGGTTCGTTTTTTCACGGTCGATTTACAGTGGTCACGAGACATCATAAAGAATCCTTGGCTATGCTGATTCGGGGACGTATCATTTGTCATTCATGATGTTCATTGTACATCATGCCCGTGGGGCCTCATCACGAACACTTTGGGCGAAATCTCTATCATATGTTTGTTTCCGGCTTATTTCCCAAGCCAATACTTAGTTTTGTTTTGGTTGTGGTATTCGAGTTGCTTCAATGTCAAGTGTTGATTCCATACCTTCCCTTAGTGGTGTTCTAATACTTCTATGTGAATACTAATCCTTCTTGATCATCGAGATTGTCTTCTCAATTCTTTTCCAACCGGTGTGCTTCTCTTCAAATTAGTCCGATCCCTTCAACATCCACAAGATCAATTCTAAGTTTTCTCTACGGTGTTTGTTCCATCCGTCCCAAGTTGCCTTTGTTTTTCCCACCATCCCACCCTTTTCTTCAAGGACTCAGATTTCTCAATCAAGTATCCATTTTATTGATGTGAGGTCTCTTCATCCTTTTCTTTGAAGTTTCAATCCGGTGGATTCTCGTGAAGATTCTCAGGAGTTTCAAGTTCATCATTCTTTCGTCTTCAAATTCTTCTGGTGGATTAAATTCAAGCTTTCAGCATTGATCATATTCTTTTCCTTGGTTCAGATGTTTTCCCATGCCGGCGCACCTCTCAATTATTCACCTCTCGCTATTCATATCTGGAGTGCTGAAGATATCTCAGAAGGCTCATCTTTTCATTCAAGATCCGTTCCTTCTATTTCGTGTTTATTACCTCATTCAAGCCACTTAAATCAACCGGTGCAATCTCTATTTCAAGTAATCATTTCCAACGGTGTTTTCTTTTGAGTGGGCCCATAACCCACTGGTCTTTTCCCAGGATCTTACCTGACTCTTCTAACTTTTTTCCGGAGTGATTCTCAAATTCTTTTCAAAGCTTGACGTAAGAATGAATTTTCATCAGTCATGTGCCTTCTCTAAGACCGCTTTCAAATTCTTTCCATCTTTCCATCTTTCACTTAACCTTTCTACCCTTCATTGTTCCGGAGTGTCTCAACAATTTGGTGGTGTTCCTCATCATCATTTTCAGCATTCAAGACCAAAGAAGAGTTTTCCTCTAAATCTTGTTCGTTCTCTTGAAGATTCATGGTTCTAGCTTGTTGCCATCCTCTCAAATTGTTTCGATCGTGAGAAATTCTTTTCACCCATCTGATACATTTCAGGAGTTACTTTTCTTTCTTGATCATCCGATGGCCATCATTTCAGAAGATTTCTTCGTTTCTAAGTTTCCAGTTGCATTCTCCAATTATTCTAAATTGACGCCTCTTCGTTCATCTCCATATTCTTCCGGTGGTTCGTTCAAGCATTCTTTAGTCAGCTCGTGATCTCTTCGTTCTCTTATATCGAAATTCACTCAAGTATCTTCGTTCATTTTCTAATTCTTCCCGGTGATTCATTCACTTTTCTTCATTCATTTTCAATTCTTACGATGGTTCGTTCAAGATTCCTTTTCCCTTGTTACCATATCAATTCATTCATTCTTTCCGAAATCATACCGGTGAGTCGTTCAAGATTTTCCCAAGTCTGCGCTTTATCTCTCCTCAATCCTTTTCAACGAGAATAAGTAGCATGCCTATCCATTGCTTGTAATCAATTTAAGTTGATGAAGGGTAAGCATGACATAATTCTTATTTTTGTTTCCTCGAGATGATTTAATTCCTTCTTCTGGAGTTCTTTCATGGTATCAATTTCTCGGTTACAAGTTGTTCATCTTTCTTTTCCAGAGTTCAAAGTTTTCTCATTATCTCGTCGCGAAGCTCCATCTAATCATCGCAAGGTTTTCATCTTGTTATTTTTTTCAACCTTCACTTCCATCCTACCATTTCTTTTCTTACCGGAGTTCTTCATGAAGTTTCTTTCATGGTGGTTCATCAAAGATTTAATTCATTCTCGAAGTCTTCATCAAGATTCTTGTTGGAGGAGCTCAAGTATTCTTCTTCTTGCATTTCGAAGTGCAATTCTTTCTACCATATCTTTTGAGGTGGTGTTATGTCATTCTTGACAATTTCCCTTCGTGTTTCAAGGTTCACAAGTTGTTAAGAATGAGATATTTAAACCCATCATTTTCTCTTCGTTCAGGAGATCCTTTGCAACCCATCAATCTCTTCATTGGAGTTATCTTGGGTTATATTTCACCTAAAGCCTTCCCTAAGGAATGTTGCTACTATGGTGCTTATCAATGATCCAAGTTATCTCATTATCATCTTGGTGGAAGAAGTTTCTCATCTCTTTGGTGTTCTCAATCAAATTAATTGATTCCGTTAGTGGCTAGTTGTCACCTCATAATTTTGCAATGTTTTCCATAAGACCATTGCAAATCATATCTTTTGTTGTTGATTTTCCAACAACTCCATTCAACCCTTCTTCGTAAGGATGCTCTTCCAAACTCATTGTGGACAAGATGTTCACTTCTTCTCCATTCTTCTCATCCCATTATTTCATTTGTTCCGGAGGCAATGTGTTGTTGTTTTCATCAAGTATCGTCCCATCTTGTCATCTTCATGTTAAATTCCTTAGCTTATGAGCTGGAGTGCTGTCTGAACTCTTTGTCCTTATTCCTTCTGCATCTCGTTGTAACCGGAGTGGTTTAAAAATCTATCTTGTCCTTTTAGCTCATGGTTCTCGTCATATTCCTTGTTCCTCTTGTCCAACGGACTATCTGCAATCTCATTCATCTCCGTTGTATTCTTTCTTTCAAGTTGTTCAACCTCTCAAGGTTCATGGCCTCACTCATTTGTCGAAGAAGCAACTTAGTTTTACCTGTTCTCTTCCTCTTCCATTTGTCATCCCTAGATCTCGGGGCGAAATCTCTTGTAAGTGGAGGAGGGTTGTAACAGCCCGAGACCGACATTCCAGACGCCTTCCATGTGTTTCGGGTTTCGTCGTGTGCGTTTTATTTGTTTGTTGCATTTCATCATGGCATCATATGCATTGCATCAGCATGTTTTCTTAAAACATGCATCCGTTCGTAGTTGCCGCTTCTCTCTTGTCTTCTCCGTGGCCTTTTGTCAGACCCTGTTGTATTCGTTTTCCCCTCTCGTCTATTGTCTAGCCTCTCCGCACTTTTCCTTGACTCCTCGCCCGCGTCCGAAAACTTACCCGAGCCGAACCGGGTTGTTGTTACCGATGGGTCCGGATCATCCCCAAACATCCCTCAAATATCTTTGGTTTATTTATTGGACTCCCCTAGTCTATTCTTCCCGTCCGTCCGATTTAAATCGGATGTCCCAAAATTCCCCTCATTTCACTATATATAGACCACCCCTAACCTAATATAGACAACTACCTAATTTCTAGGGATACTACCCTAGCGCCGCCACCTTCTCCCTCGGGATCCCTCCCGATCCCCTCGATTCAGCCAGCCAGCGCCACCACCCACATTCTCCTCAATTTCAGCGCCACCCAACCAAATCACGGCCAGCCGAGCGCCTCCTCCTTCCTCTGCCTGCTCGATCTTCCCCATCCCGTGCGCCTCTGCTAATGCCTGAGCACGGACACCTCGCTGTCTCCCTGCCTTGCCCGCGTCCGCGCAACATCAGCAGCACAACCCCGAGCCTCAATCCGGCCGTCGCCGGCGCGCCACTGCCGGAGCACCAGCAGGACCCTCAAACTCCCCTTTCTCTCTCTGCCTTCTTTCCCTTCCCCGTTCTCAAACTCTCTCTCTCTGTCTCATTTTGGACAGGGAACTGAAGGAGGCCGCCATGGCCTTGAGTTTCACCTCTGCCCCGTCGCCTGGATCCATTGCTTCGCGCCCGTCCAAGGCCTTCTTTGCTAGGATGCGCCCAACTCCGGCCTCCCTCGCCTCTCCCGCATCACCGGAGCCCCGCGCCCGCCACCGGCGAAGATCACGGACAGGTCGCCTTGCCACCTCTCGCTCTCACTCCGGTCCTCTCTCTCTGTCCTTGCCACTTGTCTAAATTTTCCCCGCCTTGGCCTTGCAGCTCCGCCGTGCCGGATCTGCTCCGCCGCCGCGCCAAGTCCACCGTCCCGTCTTCGCCTTGCCGGAGATGCCCCGCCTTCGCCAAATCCCAGCGCCACCGACCTCTGCTCGCTCTGCATTGAGCAGAAGAGCTCGCTCAACTCCCTCGAGCTCCCTCCCTCGTTGACCTGATCCGGTGCCAGCGTGGATAAGCGCCAAGGCCCAGCCCCACTGCCCCAAGCTGGCCTCTTCTGCAGCCTAGCCGAGCCGCTCCACCAGCAGGCCTGTTGGCCCAATGTGAGCAGCCGCCCAAGATCCCCCTGTTCACTATCGGGCGAGTCAGATTCGGCCCGTAGTGTTTTTTGTCTGCTGCTGCGAATTTGTCTAATTATCCGCGGAACTGCTGTTTTACAGAAAAGTCCTTCTTGTTCTTGCAATTAATATCACACAAACCGTGCGTCGGATTAAAATGGTTTAAATATGTAAAATGCTTAGAATTTCATGTAGTTTCATAATATCCCACTTTCATCCATGTTAAAATGTTTAAATTGATGTTTGCATTTAATTTGCATAAATGACATGCTAAAATGCTTTATTTCATAACTAAATAACCGTAGCTCCGAATTAAATAAACTTTATATGTAAATTGGGTGGAAAATGCATAGTTTAGCATGGTGCACTTTTTTTGCATGTTTAACAACTCTAAAATATGGTTTAGGGCAGAACAGTACCAAATTTGAAATATGCATATGGGGATTTTCCGGAATTGTTGTTTGTTGTTCCAGCCTCATTTAAACTTGCCTAGATAGGTAGTTTTATTATGGTTCACCTCTTGTCATGTTAACCAACATTTAATATTGATGAGTAGCATAAATGGGAGCAAACTAAATAATTGAATGTGGTGTTTCGTCAATATGCAACTCGTTGCATATTGAGCTCCACTTAATTTGTAGTATTGTTTGTTGCACTTTGCCATGCCATGACTCATTAAACCGGACATGCATCATACTTGATTGTGCATCATGCCATGATTATGCTTGTTGGTTTACCATGTTGTTTGCATCTTTCCGGTGTTGCTTCTTCATGATAGTTCCGGTAACGTTGTGATTGTGAGGATTCGTTCGACTACGCCCGTTCGTATTCTTCATGGATTCGGTCTTCTTCCTAGCGGGATTTCAGGCAAGATGATCATTATCCTGGATACCACTACTATCTTTGCTTTGCTAGTTGTCTCGATGTTATCGCTATGTCGCGCTACCTACCACTTGTTTATCAAGCCTCCCAATATGCCATGATAAGCCTCTAACCTTTTCCACCTTCCTAGCAAACCGTTGTTTGGCTAAGTTACCACTTTGCTCAGCCCCTCTTATAGCGTTCTAGTTGCAGGTGCAGTGTAGGTTGTTCCATGTTGGGACATGGATATCATGGGATATCACAATATCTCTTATTTAATTAATGCATCTATATACTTGGTAAAGGGTGGAAGGCTCGGCCTTTTGCCTGGTGTTTTTTTCCACTCTTGCCGCCTTAGTTTCCGTCATACCGGTGTTATGTTCCTTGATTTTGCGTTCCTAACACGGTCGGGGTTTATGGCCCCCCCTTGACAGTTCGCTTTGAATAAAACTCTTCCAGCAAGGCCCAACATTGGTTTTACCATTTGCCTAATAACAACTAAAACTTGCATAGGGACTTACCGGTACCCCGGGATTCTTAATCAACAACCCCGGGCCAGTGCTCCTCATGAGTGTTGGTCCAAACTAGAGCCACTTGCGGCGCCACCTGGGGCAACTCGGGTTTTTGGCTGTCGTACATAGTGTTCATCCGACCGTGGCCTGAGACGAGATACACGCGGCTCCTATCAGGGTGTCGGCACGTCGGGAGGTCTTGCTGGTTTTGTTTTACCATTGTCGAAATGTCTTGTGCACCGGGATTCTGAGTTTGATCGGGTTGTCCCTAAGATGGAGATTTGCCTCCGCTGATCATGAGAGTTTGTCATGGACTAAGTTGGGCACCCCTGTAGGGTTTAAACTTTCGAAAGCCGTGCCCGCGGTTATGTGGCAGATTGGAATTTTTAATGTCCGGTTGTAGAGAACTTGACACCAGATCCGAAATAAAATACACCAACCGCGTGCGTAACCGTGACCGTCTCTTTTCGAGTGAGGTCGAGAAGAGAACATGGTGGGGTTATGATTGACTCGTAAGTAGTTCAGGATCACTTATTGATCATTACTAGTTTGCGACCGTTATGCGTAGTTTCTCTTCTTATTCTTGTACTCGTAAGTTAGCCACCATACAATGCTTAGTGCTGCTGCAACCTCACCACTTATCCATTCCATACCCATTAAGCTTTGCTAGTCTTGATACCCATGGTAATGGGATTGCTGAGTCCGCGTGGCTCACAGATTACTACAACCATAGTTGCAGGTACAGGTAATGCGATGATATGACGTGAGAGCGATGCTTGCTTGTTTTGGAGTTCTGCTTCTTCTTCGATCAAGGGATAGGTTTCGGGTCGGGAGCCTGGGATTAGCAGGGTGGATGTTGTTCTTATTTTTTCATTTGATTTCATCCGTAGTCGGATCCTGCTCTTCTGTATGATGATTGCTATGTGTTGATGAACTGTTATATTCATGTTGTAGCTTGTGGCGAGTGTAAGCCTTTATCTTGTATTCTCATCTATTCAGTACATGGTATGTTGTAATGATATCCACCTTGCTATGCACTCGAAATGCGGTTGTGCCCCAATCATGAGTTCATCACGTGATTGGGATAGAATCGCATCTTGAACGCTACAAGCTGGAAGGCCTGCAACTCGATGCTCCACTCTGCAACCCTTCCAGCAGCATTGGGGCTGCAGAGCACCTTCTCCAGGGGGTATGCGGAGATGACCTTGATGGGGTGGCCTTGGAAATAATGGCGCAACTTCCTGGAGGTGACGAGGAGCACGAGCAAGAGCTTCTACTGCATGGGGTAGCGCGCGCATCCCGCAGCATCGTGCTGATGAAGTACACTGGGTGCTCGACGAGGGGCGAGGCATTGACGACGCCTTGCTCCACATGGGGCGAGAGGGGCTCGGGAGCCTCGCTGGTTGGTGGAGTGATGAGAGCCTCAGGGATGCCGTCCTGAGGTGGCGAACATTGCGCGACCCCCCGCGGGCCGCCTTGCTTTGCGCCCGCGCCGGCGTGCTCCTCCCTGACCACCACGAGCGCTGCGCTAGCCGAGTGGGGGTTGGCCACCAAGTAGAGCACCAGGGGCTCAAGAGGATGAGGCGCCAGCATGACGGGTGGGCTCGTGAGGTACCTCTTGAGGTCTTCGAAAGCTGCCTCAGCCTCCAGAGTCCTCTCGAGAGGGCCCTTTCTCTTCATCAGCTTGAAGAAAGGGAGGGCGCGCTCGCCGAGCTTGGAGATGGAGCATCCCAGGGAGGTCACGTAGCCCGCGAGCTTTTGCATTTCCTTGAGGGTCTGTGGCGGGCGCATTTTTTCAATTGCCTTGATCTTCTTGGGGTTAGCCTCGATCCCTCGGTGTGACACAAGGAAACCTAGCAACTTTCCGGACAGGACCCCGAACACGCACTTTTCTGGGTTGAGCCTCAGCTTCACTTGGCGCAGGTTGGCGAACATTTCTTCCAGGTCTTCGATGAGGGTCCTTGCCTCCCGTGACTTGAGCACAATGTCATCAACGTATGCCTCTGCATTTCGCCCCAGCTGCGGCCCCAGTGCGATGTGCATCAGCCGCTGGAAGGTTGCACCAGTGTTCCGCAGCCCGAAGGGCATGCAGGTGTAGCAATACACGCCGCATGGGGAGATGAAGGCCGTCTTCTCGACGTCCTCTGTCACCATCTTGATCTGATGATATCCTGAGAAAGCGTACAAAAAGCACAACAGATTGCACTCGGCGGTGGAGTCCACGATCTGGTCAATGCGCGGAAGCGGGAAGGGGTCCTGAGGACAAGCCTTGTTGAGGCTCGTGAAGTCGACTCACATACGCACCTTCCCTCCCTTTTTGGGGACAATTACTGGGTTGGCCAGCCAATCCGGGTGTCGCACCTCCCAAATAACACCGGCTTCTTGCAACTTGCGGACCTCTTGGACGATGAATGCTTACTTCTCTTGTGCTTGACACCGTGCCTTTTTCTTCACGGGGCATGCTCCGGGGCATACCATCAGGTGGTGCTCGATCACCTCCCTCGGGACGCCGACCAGGTGTGACGCCTCCCAAGCGAACACGTCCTTGTTCGCCCGGAGGAAGCCAATCAATGCCTCCTCCTGCTCCGGGGGAAGGCCAACACCTATGGTGAAGGTGGGGCCTGAGCCCCCGTCGTCGACGGGCACCTGCTTCGTCTCGCCCCGGACCTGAGAGAATAGTTGCTTTTTCTTTGTGGGCGCGGCCCTGAGGGTCTCCGGGGCTTCCCCGTATGCGAGCTTGAGGGCCCGGACCGCGTCCTTCGTGTCTCCGGCCACCGTGATGATGCCACTGTTGCCTGGCATCTTGATGACGTTGTAGCTCGGATGAGTCACTGCCATGAGCACTACAAAAAAAAGACACATCCGTGACATTTTGGGCCGAACGAATTTTTTTCTTTCATGCTTATGACACTTCTATGACGATAATTGTGACAAAAGCACGTATCATCATAGATGTGGTGGGCTCCTACTTATATGAAAAAAATCATGACAGAAAATGGGCTTTTCGTCCTGGGCGGGCTGGGGACGCACCTGCATGACATTCTTTGGGCCGTCCATGACGGAAAAAATGGTGGTAGAAGCGAGGGCGAGGAAAGTATCGGGGAGTTCCTGGTTATGGTGGGTGGTCGGGGCCGAGCGATGCACTATGGTTTGCGCGGTTCTCTTGTGTACGCGCATGTGTGCGAGGCGTTGGCTAACTAAACCCGAGCAATCGCACTAGCTACGTTACTGAACCCGAGTGATTGATCCCTTGGCTGTTAATTGAACCCGAGCGATTCATTCGCTGCTGACTTTACCCGAGCGATTCCTTCGCTGCTGCTGCTAACTGAACCGAGCGATCGATCACTGCTACTGCTTACTGAAGCCGATCGAGCCCCTGTGCGAGACGTAGCCAGCCAGTGTTGGGTTGCCTCTCGATGAAGAGTGACCGTTGCCACCGTGCACGCGGTACGTAGAATGAGTCGAGATGTGGTGAGTCGAGCCGGTTGGTTGGCTGTGGATGAACAGTTCCCGGTGGGGGTTGGATGAACAGGACCCCGTGGTAGTAGGCCATTGCCGCTGGATGAACAGGACCCCGAGGAGGCTGCCGCACCCCAGCCGGTTGGGGGTGGATGAACAGGACCCCGTGGAGGCTCTATGAACAGTAGCTGGTGGAGGCTGGATGAACAGTAGCTCGTGGATGAACAGTAGCTGGTGGAGGCTGGAGGAGGGCGACAGTGGATGAACAGTAGTCCCGTGGAGGCTGGAGCGAGCCAGTAGACGATGGATGAACAGGACCCCATTTCGACCGTAGGCGGTCCAACAGAAGTACGTTTCCTCTGTTTTGCGGCACGCCACACCCCTCCCGATTAACAGGACCCCGTTTCGACCGTAGGCACTCGAACAGAAGTCCGTTTCCTCCGTTTTGCGGTACGCCAGACCCTTCCCGAAGAACAGGACCCCGTTTCGATCGTACGCGGTCGAACAGAAGGCCCGTTTCCTCCATTCTGCGGTACGCTAGGCTTCGTTTTGGCTGTTCCGTCCAAGCCGGTTGGCTCCCAATGAACACGACGTATTTTGTTGCCTCCCGATGAACATGACACATTCTGTTGCCTCCCGATGAACATGACACATTCCGTTGCCTCCCGATGAACACGACGTAGTTTCTCCGTTCCGACCCAGCCGGTTGGCTTCCGATGAACAGGACGCCATTGCTGCCATCCATTTCCTCTCCATGTACATGAGCCCTGGCCATACGTATGCGCGAGTACGCGTTCGAGACCCCACCCGTATGTATGTACGTGGCCGTATTTTTTGGCATTTGGCTGTACGTACGTGTACACAGTTTTGACTGGACTGCCTGAATTGCTACCGCTCCTTACTCGGCCACGGTTCATCGTGGCAGACAGACCGATCAACCGGTATGTACACAGGCAACACTACGTACGCTTCGACCGGGTGGGTCCCAACTGTCAGGGAGGACAAGGAGGCACTTCCTTGCGTGCGAATATATAGCTGGCGGGTCCCAGCGGTCAGGGGCGGAATCATATATTTTTTGCCCGTAATAAGGAGGCACTTCCTTGCGTGCAAAGGTGTTGTTGGTGGGTCCCAGCTATCAGGGGCAAGCATAAGGAGGCACTTCCTTCCTTGCGAAGATATACGTGGTGGGTCCCAGCTTTCAGGGGGAGGAATAATTTTATTTTCGTGTAATAAGGAGGTGGTTGCATGCGTGCGTCCATGGACCTGGTGCGTCCCCACTGTCAGCCTCTCCACATACAGTCCTCTTCCGAAGACTCTCATTTGTTAACCACGTTGACCACACCGCGCCGAGCGCACCAAGGCGGTGGACGACGGCGAGGCCCCGGACGGCAACGAGCCGGTGATGGGAAGACGCGGCAGTGGAGTCACAGACGGAGAGGTGTACGAGGGTTAACTGGTTCTGGTGCGGCATGGTTCTACAGTCGGCGGAGAATAACAGGAGGTGTGGAGGGGTGGAGGGATGGCTTGGCCGGCGGTGGGGTAGCGCTTCGCAGCGAAGCAGAGCTGCTAGCAGCCGAAGGCGGGAGTAGGTGGTCCCGGCAGCGCTGGAGCAAGAAGATGAGAGATTGAAGATGAATACCGGCCGTTGGATGTAAATCCAACGGCTATCGATGTCAAAATCATTTTTTCACTAAGTTGACAACGCCTTGCGTTGGCTTCGACCTATTGGCCCACATTTCAGCCTCCAAAAATGTCGCACATATTCAACCCATTTTTTTAGAATTTAAAGTCCATTCGCTGCGCTGGGTGAACAAATAATGTAGCGTCCATGCGGCGCATTTAAAAAAAAACTACAGCCCATTTGCACTTTCTAGAAATACATAAATTTGCTGGCCTGGGTGAACAAATAATGTAGCGTCCATGCGGCCCATTTATTTTTTTCTAAAAAAACTACAGCCCATTTGCACTTTCTAGAAATACACGAATTTGCTGGCCTGGGTGAACAAATAATGTAGCGTCCATGCGGCCCATTTATTTTTCCTAATAAATCACAGCCCATTTACACAAAATACACGATTTGCTGGGCTGGTTCTAATTATAATGTTGGGTTGGGCGCAACAATGTTATCCAAAAATAAACAGGGGCTGAGCATTTTGTTATAAATATATTTAAATAATAAGTGCTTTATTTACATTGGTCCTTAAATCTGACCAAGCTTTTGTACACAATCACTTGTATTTTCGTTGACCTTAAGTAAAAAAAAAGGATTTTATTGTTAAACATTTATTTTTATAAGTTCATAATACATGGGATATTTTTTCTTATATATGTAAGTATCTGTTAAATATATGATGATAATAACAATAATATATAATAACATATAAAATAATATAAATATATATATAGTTAGAAGGGAAACATAAGTTGGACCTGGCGTTCCTAAGTTGGGCTGCGGATGTTTAAGAAAAAATAAAACCTAGGATGGGAGGGCCATAGGCTGGTCGATACATGACGGCCCTACAAAAAATACAAATCGGCATGTCATGGGCTGCACATGTTAAAAAAGAAAGCCTAGACTGGGCAGCCCACAACCCAGCTGATACTTGTTGGCCCATTGATAATAAATGATACATGCCAGCTCCCCGATGACTAGCTTCATTGTAAATTTATCTCCTTTAGAGCATCTCCAACCGTTCGGCCCCCCAGGATGCCAAAAAGCGCCATCTGGGGCCGAACCAGCGTTTAATTTCGGCGTGGGGGCGATTGTGTTCCCAGTCGCCGCCCCCAGGTCGCCCCCAAATCGGCGCAAACACGGCACAAACTTGGTGATTTGATTCAAATTTGTACAAACACGGCACAAACTCGACGATTTCATTCAATTTTGTATAACAAAACAGAAAACAACTATGCCTAGCCCTACAACACCGCTGCCACCGCCCGCCGCCGCCCTACTACGCCGCTGCCCTACATGCCGAGGAGCCTGTAGAACCGGGTGTAGTCACCGCCGTTGTCGTCGTCGCCGCCGCCTTGCGTCCCGCCGGAGCCACCCCCGTCCCTGCTGCACCCCTGACCAGGGTCACCGACACGCTGGGGGTTGGACGGCCCGGGCGCCTCCTCATCGTCGCTATCGAGGACGACGACGCCGCCCTCATCTCGTCCACGGCTCCGGGCCTTGATCTCCTCGTAGGCCCGGCACTGGCGCTCCACCTGCTCGCGGACGTAGTTCGCCTTCGCCCACTTGAGGGTGGTCTTGTCGTCGGCGGCCATCTCCGCGTGCTCCTTCTTGACGGGGAGCAACCCCGGCTCGGTCTTCGGCCAGACAAGGCGAAGGGAACGAGGGGAGGGGCGGCCGCCCTCGTTGATGATGAGGGCGCCGCTGCGGGTGCGACGCCCGAGCGGCGTCTACTGCGGCTCCGGCTTGACGGGGCGGAGCGCCGGCGACCCGGAGGAGAGCGAACCGAAACCCGACGATGAGGAGGTCGCGGCCTCCATTCACCGCGGCGTCTAGGAACTACCGCGGCGGCGAGAGAAGGACGTGGGCGCCGGGTACTCAAGGCGTGGCGTGTTGCCGGTCTCGATGTGGTCGAGGACGGCTTCGAGGGTGCGGCCGGGCACGCCCCACCATTCGCGCCGCCCGTCAGTGTTGAGGCGGCCGCGGGGGATGGCGCCGTTTGCGGAGGCGACCTGGTCGACGTTGCGGCGGTCGAAGTACATCGTCCACAGCGTGTGGCTGTCGGCGGCGTACCTCGGCTCGTTCTGCTGTGCCTCTGACAGTGACGAACGGATGCGCGTGATCTCGGTGCGCCGTTCATCACCGGTAGGCACCAGGGGCACCGGGACGCTCCCGGCGCTCAGCCTCCACGAGCCCGGCACCCGCATATCTGGGGGCGCTAGGTAGTCGGCCTCGTAGAGGAGGCACGCCTTGTCCTCGCGCAGATCGCGCCGGCCGAAGCCGTTCGCCGCCGCGGCGTCGCCTGGGTACCGCTCGGCCATTGCTCGTCGTCGGGGGAAGAGGGGCGAGTGGCTTCTGTGGCGAGACGAGGCGAGAGAGGTGGCGACTGTGGCGTTCACCAGCGGGGAGGTCGGCTTTTATAGCCGAAGCGGGGCGGTGGGAAGCTGCCCGCCGGGTACCGCGTGGCGGGACGCGCGTCGCGGCGCATTCACCGCGCCGCCCGTGAGGCATCAATGGAAGGCTGACCAGCGCGACAGCGCGGCAGCCTTAGCATTGATTCTCGCGGGAACCGAGGCGATGAGGACGATGAAGTGGCATGTCGCTGACTCGGCGGGCCCACTCCTGTTCACGCCAAATTCAGTTTCCCCGGCGCCCCCAGGCGCCCGCAGTGCACCGGGTTCGGCCTGGGTCCGCCGGCGCCAGTTTCGGGCCTAACCGGCGAAAAACGGGCTCCTGGGGGCGTGACTGGGCCGAATTTTTAGTGTCGGCGCTAAAAAACGGCGTTGGGTGGCCTGTTGGGGGCGCGGCTGGAGATGCTCTTAGTAACTACGTTGACAAACCCGTGGCCCCCAATGTCAGTATAGCTTTAGGAGGAAGTATTTTTTCAATGAGGCACTCGCTTGCGTATGGCCATGGACCTGGTGGGTCCCGACTGTCCGCCTCTCCACGTACAGTCCTCTCCAGATTCCTCTCGGTTGTTGAGCATGTCCACAACGGCAGACAGCGGCACCGCGGCGAGCGCACAAAGGCGGAGGATGATGTCCAGGCCCCGGACATGAACGCACCGGAGCCGGGGAAGACGTGCTACAGTAGTGGCAAATGTTGTGCCTAATTTTGAGCGAAAGTATTGGAGTAGCGCAGTGGCCAAGTTCCCCTCCCCAACCGTTGCTCCGCTCGCGTTCGATTCCACCTGATGCAGTGAAAATATTCATAAATTTTTGCCTCTACCTCTGACATGTGGGTGCCCATTGTCATCTACGCACACCACCTCCAACACACTCAACATTGTGTGGGCATTTTGAAAATAGCATATCTTTTTGACTGTGCATCATATGAAGAAGTGCTATGCATGAATGTTGATCAGCATGATGTTAACTGGCTGGTAGTTTCATTTTCGACCATGAATAAAACTTCCAACATGATGTTATCCCTGTTTGAAAAAGTCATGTTAATATAAATGCTCTGCCTCAGAAACTTGCAGTTTCTTATCTGAAACTGAAACTTGTAGTTTCTTCTCTGAGAATCATTTTCACCACCATTATCCACCATCAATCCACCAAAGCAGGAGTAGGGCCTTACGCCTCACAGCAACCCGAACCTGGGTAAAGACTGCCCGTGTGATCTCCGCCGTGCTGCGCGACGCTTCTCCGCTCTTTGTGCAATGTGTCCATCCCCCCGCCGAACCAAAAGGGGCTGATGGTCCCATAGGTGGCTGTGGTTTCCTGCGACACCATGTGGCAATGTATGCAAAAGAGCGAGACGGTGGCGATGAGGGCGGCGATGTACTCCCCGGTGGCAGTCACACCGCAGTCCTTCGAGTTCATCGAGTATCTCCTCTGGGCGATGGAGTAGATAGATTCGCCTGAGGCGAAAGTCAGGTGGAGGTGGTGGGCATATAGGTCGAAGGTCGAGCATCCAGAGGATAACGAATCGATCGAGTACGGTGTGTCGTTCGTGAGGGTGCAGTGCCAGCTGGAGCCACAGGAGTATTCCTTCTCCCACCGCAAGAGGAGGCCGGATGGCGCGATGTCAGTTCCCTGCCGTTCTCCATGGTTCCCTTGCCGCTCGCCTCATTTCAACGGTGGCGGTTGGGTTTAAGGAAAGCTTCACACTAACGTAATCTTCCATTTGCTCATGCTTACAATCAGTGTGACGGGTAATGAAAATCATGCTTACATTCAGTCTTCGAGTACTATGCCAATCACCCTAAAATAGCTCTGGACCAAAAACAAAGTTGTGACACTGTGTACAAATAAAGAAAAGTCGATTGGTGCTTCTTTCATAAAAGAGTACTCCCTAGAAAAGTGCCAATATAAGCTACTAGTATTTGATTAGAGGATTTGCTTCCGAGAAAGATCCGTCCACAGAGAGCGCCACCCATCCCACCGGTGGTGGATGCCAATGCTTAGATGGAGCATGGTTGGTGTTGGCAATTTTTACTTGGCACCTCGCACTCTGCATATATGCCGGTTCCATCCGTACATTTGTGCAGTTCCACCAAAATGCAGCTGAATAACCCTGTTTGCACAGATAATGAAAAAGCATGATTACATTATAGTGGCACTAGTTGATGAAACATACACTTATAAATAGAAGAAACTTCATTTTCTTAATTGGAAAATATTGCGATAGTATCACAGTATGCCATGCTGCGAGGGCGAGATGGGCCCTGCGACGCCTCATACGGTAGGCCTCATACTGGAAATCGACCCAATTCTCCCCGATACACCTTCTGCCAGTGATGAAGATCAGTGTACAGCGATAGTACAAGGAGGGTCCTTGAGACATTCCAATCTCTATTTTTGTGCAGATCAACTAAAATTAAGCACCCAGTTTGCACAAACACTTAAACATTAACAATGGGACTAGTTGATGAAACATATACTAACAAAGAGAAGCACTTTCTTTATCTACATTGGAAATGAAATGATAGAGAGGACACTCGCTCTATTTTAACTGTATTATTACTTCATTTCATCAGTGTCACTAGGGTCGAGAAGGTGGCAAGCGAGGTGTATCGTGCGTCGGAAGGATGGAGGCCGGGAATGCTTAGACTGGAATGCTGAAGCTGGCTCTGTCAGTCCCTATCTTCCCCCCTGATGTTCTGTGGTAGCATTTTGGTTGTAATCCAAACATGGTCGAGCTGGGGCTGCGTCCCCCTACCTGCCTAGCTTATGTGGCAAACTTGTCTCCTGCTAGTACTAAGTTCATTCTAGTAGTAGTTGCATAACTGCCCGTTTACACTGAGATGTTGTCGGATAATGATTTTCTATGGTTGGGTTTCTAGAATGAAATCGGAGGAAACCCCCTCTTTCTATATATAAAAAAATTAGTGGCACTAGCGGTGCCAAAACATTGCCTCAAATTAATAGTGCCACTAGATTAAGGTGCACAATAATAACATTATTGCTTTATCATGGCAGTGCCAAAAAAGTAGCACAAGAGCAGAGTCAACATGCAGGATCTTTGGCAAATGGTCGGACCAAAAAGGCACATGCCTCGTGATGCGAACCATATCTGCAGTCAACGCCATCGTAGAAGGGATGACACCAGTCACCAACATGGATGATTCAATTCATGGGACCTTTTTGTGCAGTTCACCTAAAATGAAGCAATGTTGGCATCATGCAGTTAGCAAGTACTTGGTCCCATGAGCTAGCAGCTTCTTCTTCATTAGTTGCAATAAAATTGAGCAACATCAAGGTTGGTCGTGAAGCTCGTGGAATGTTTAACTATAATTTGGATATCATTTTGTGCAGTTCAACTAAGATCAAGCGTGAAATGTATATCTCTGTTTGCACAAATATGTGGAAAGGAGGGTGACTAACAAGTGATGAAACATACATCAAATGAAAAGAAGCATGTTCCTTATCTGAATGGCGATCCTACAAGGATAGTAGCAATTTCTAAAGCAGCAACATTGCTATATATTAGTGTGTGCATTAGGATTAACTATGACAACCATTAAATACGACATTACTTTAATGGTGTCATTGCTTCATTTTACCAGCAACATTACATTAACAGCTGCTAAAGAGTTGGTATTTGGGCACGGGAGAGTAGGTGGACCAGGACAGTTGCATTTCTAACGAAAAGAAACAACTTATCTTAATGGGAAATTTAGCAGGACATGAAAAACAGTGCCATTGATTATATTACTGGAGGCATTACAATGAAAACAACATTGGTTTAACGTGTCCTTACTTTAACAGTGGGACTGCTACACTTTACCAGTGGCATTACATAAGAGGGGCTTAGGGCAATAAACATCCAAACAGGATATCTGGGTTGGTCCCATTTTTGTTCAGTATAGCCACCTTATACTGTGTGAGGGTAGCAAATCTAGTGTTGGACATACTCTGTTGACTTGTCCCCCAGTCCCCACTTTCTTTCCTTTTTCAACCAATAGATCGGTTTATATTGAGTTTGTATTGCGTTTCTCTTTATTTCCCTATTAGACCAAGAGATTAGTTGGATAGCCAGTCTCTACTACTTTTCGCCCCCATTATTTCCTCTTTCGACCAAGTCCTAGATTCAGGTAACAAATCTTCCCCCACCCCCACCCCCTTTCTTCCCTGTTTGAACAAAGTAGTACTAGATTCGACTGCATGAAGTAGTTTTACCTCTTAACAGTAAAAATTTAGGTGGCTTTCGAACAACTGATCGATCCTATCTATTAGGGGGCCTGAGAAATAGTAAAAGATACAAATGCAGTGACGTGAGGAGCTGGGGCAGTAGAGCAAGGCCGGTTTTGAAGGAAGTTATACCTGAGGGTCGCGGGGATGCCGCTAGGTGGGTGGCGGGAGGCCGGATCTGCCCACACTACGACAACGAGGAAGAAGGGGTCAGAGGCCCTCCCTAGCCGGCGCTGCGTCGCAGAGAACGGCAAGGCACACTGATCGGGATGCACCGACAGTGGGTAAGAGCCGTCGCCGAGGACGACCGCGTGAACATTGCACCTTCTCACCTTCCCCGGCGGGGGGATCTGGCCAGATCTGTGACCAGCGGTGAGCAGAGAGAGAGTGTGGCCACCGCTGTCGTGTTTAGATCTGGAGAGGACGAGAGAGTGTGAAGAGAGCAACAGTAGCAAGCAAGCGCGGAGGCTCCTGCCTATATAGTGGAGTAGTTTTCTTTTATCTACCAGAGGTGGCTTAACCTCGTCAATGACTGTGGAGAAGTCTTCATGCACGTGCCCCGGAGGCGCAGTTGTCGTCAGTTTGATCTGAAGCACCGGATTAACATATAACACGAAAAAATGCCACATGACAAGAAACCATAACCTCATTTCCCCAATGAGACAACATGAATTCCGACGGACAAACTAGACGAGGATCAAAGCTCAAATTAAAGACAAACTCGCAGAAAAGGGGTCAATCAATAGATGTCCTAATTAACATAGCTGGCTTGACCTAGATGGCAGCCGAGTAGTCTTCATGCATGTGCCCCCAATGACCAGTGCCTTGGAGGAACGCAATTGTCGCTGTTTAACCCTCGCAGTGATCCGAAGCACATGACACCTAATATTGCGAGATGACAAGAAACTTTTTTTCTAGATTTCTCATCAGAACTACAACCCTGTACAACACATCCTGCACGATATGTAGACGATAGCCAATCCAGCTGTCTGCTGGAGTCTGGTCACATGCATGGATGAACTGATCTCCCGTGTCGTGCTGGGATCGTCCAGGCACCGGCGTGTTTACAGCACTGCTCCAATACTATTTCTTGTCTCTCTCTTCTATTAACTCAGCCGACTTGCGGGGACGGGGGAGTGTGCCTATGGTCAGTTCTCAATTGTGGTCCCACATGTGTGTGCAAACACAATATGACGCGCGTTCCATTCGAAGAGCGGCGTGCTAGACCGACCGACTGTCTGGGGTGCGACGTGAACGCGACGGGCGTGCTGTATACATGTGTACCACCGTTTTCTTCAGGCTTTTCTCCATGGCACAATCCATGGATACAAAATTATATTTAAAAGTTGAGGGTGGGGCTTTTCCCGCGCGGTAGGCGGGGCAGTTCCGCCTAGTCGGTTCGATAGAGAGGCAAGAAGATGAGGGAGTAGGTTGCTGCAAATGTAGGGCTGTGTGATTTGACGGCTCGTTACTGCTGGATAGGTGGGGCCTTGTGATTTGACTTGCCATTATCATTATTACTGCGGCGCTACAACCAGCGTGAGTCTCCCGATTCCTGACCACCTCCATGGTATACAGGTGCCAAGTACTTCCTAGCTACTTACTCCTTGGCAAATGCAATAAATACTACGAAGAAAGAGATAGAGAGAAGTAAAAAAAACTCTTATAGCCAACCTTATAGCTAACCTTGTTGTATGAGTCACTATAAGTGATGACTATGTATGACATGCCAACATCAGATAGCCTAACGCACCTGGACGGAGGAAGTAGTTTCATGCATGCGAAGTAGGCAAAAAATGCTCATTTATAGCCATCTGAAATCTCCAAGGGTGCGACCGTGCGAGCGAGGCGACGGTCATGGTAGGCGTGACCATGATACGGGCTGCTGATAGCCCTTGGATCTGAGATCGAACGGTCGCATGCTAAGTTGCTGAAAATTTGCAGAATAACCCTCCAGGATAGGATATTCACCCATAGGTCTAGAATCACGCCATGCAACCGTTCGATCTCAGATCCAAGGGCTCTCGGAAGCCCGTATCATGGGAGCATGGAAAGCTTCGTATCACCTGTAATTTTCCTGACACTTGACGTGCGAACACGCAGATGCATGAAGCCATTTAATTGGGCGTCTAGTAGACATGACATCTAATTGGGCCCCCATAGTACTGTGCATGAAGCCATTTATCCACCAGGCAAGCCACTACCCTACTGTTCGCACGCCCCACTCAGCATTTTTACAATCAGAAAACCGCTAGCAGTTTGCTCCTACTCGTCCCCGGCCATCCTTTAACATTACGACAACTCGCTCCTAGTCGTCCCGTCCTTTCACATTACAGTAGTTCCACTAATCCTAACCCTCCTCCCAAATCCATGGTGTCCCAAATCTCCATGATCGGTGGTGAGTACAAGGTTAGAACCATCACCGGCGATGAGTTCGACGTCATCTACACCCATTCTTCCGCGACGGTGAAACGATGCCTTGCTCGCTTCAGACGCATGTTCGAAAAGTCAAATGATGATGAGTGGGTCGCTGGGCTAGATGTTGAGTACACCATAGTCCTGGACAAAGAGATGAATCTAAAGGAGGAAGAGAAGAAGAAGCCCGCCGTGATCCAGGTTTGCGTGCATAACTTGTGCTTGGTCTACCACATATGCCATGCTGACGTTGAGTGCGAGGAATTTAAGAACTTCCTCGTGGGCGGCAAAGTCAAATTCATTACTGTAGACTTTACGAACGACAGAAAAGTCCTGGATCGGATAGGCCTCATTGTAGGCTAGCCCTTCGACCTCCAGAAGAATGGGCTGGTTTCCTCCCGTCAGCCTTCAATGCTGACCCTGGTAGGGGCCATGGTTGATCCTTCGTATGGTAAACTGACGAAATCTCCGCCCAAGTTTCATCTTGCATGGCACTGGAATGTACTAGATAGAGACCACATCCAGTACGCTGCAGTGGATGCCTACCTTTGTTTCAATATCTATAAGGGTTGGATGAAGAGCAAGAGCGAAGTGTGCGGTTCAAGCAAAGAAGTATCGACCAAGAGGAAGAGGGACAAGGACGAAGTCGAGCACGTGGACAAGGAGTCCGAGTAAGGTGGCAGTGTCGTTGCTCATGGTGGTTCTAATGCAGTGTCTACCGGATTAGTTGCTTAGTTTAATTTCAGGGTGCTTAGTTTTATTTGAGGGGTGTGTTGTGCTGAGCCCCCAGTAGAACTATGTTATGCTCCTTCTCGTTACTTTAACTCTTCAGTACGTACATACTAGAATTTCTTACAGTTCATCTTGTAGTTGGTAGTACTACCACTCGTTTCTTCACATTATATACGTACTATATATGATATGGCCAACATCATATTGGCTATACTATAACCACGCTCTAAGCATGGCACATACGCAAAACACTTAAATGAGATAAGTAATTAAAAAAATTTAAATGAGAGAAGTTTACCCAAATCATGAAGGAGTTTAGTTGTCAAAGAATTAAATACGTATGCTAATTTCTTTAATAGACTTTAGCACCCCATCTAAGCACGTACTAGCTTTTTTAATAGTACTATATGCATAATTTGGCAACGAGGGCTCTCTATATGTACCACCTTTTTTTTAATTTCATCTTGTTAGTTTTGCTCCATGGCGCAATCCATTGATACTACTACTGTACAAAAGTACATTTAAAAGGCTAGAGGGCGGGGCAGTCTCGCTTGGTCGGTTTCACGAGAGGCGAGGGCCTTTGTGATTTGACGGCTCATTACTGCTGGAAGGTGGGGCCTTGTGATTTGACTACTCGTATAAATGTTGCCGACGACCTGAGGAGGAGCAAAGAACCATGCAGTATACTCAAGTTTTCCACTGGAGTTGGACTAGTACGATGGAGGAGCGCGAAACACGGCAGCCCAGCTTGATATGGCGATCCCACGGCGCCGCTCATCGTTAGCATTGTTCTATTCGTGCCTCGCAGAGAACGTGACACATGCGGCGAAACACCCAAAGCAAAATAAGAAACACAGGAGCAAAAGAAGAAGGAAGATTGCCCCCACCCCCCCCAAAAAAGAAGGAAGACGCAGACACAAGTCTGGGGCGCTGCTCTCTACTTCATGAAGAGTTGACCGCAGAGTCCTAACTGCTTCTTCATCGCCTCCACGACCTTCATCTCCTCGCTCGTCTCCTCCGCCATCTTCTTCATTCTATCCATGATGCGGGATTTCTCGACGCGAGCCTTCATCATCTCTTCCACGGCCGCATTACATACCTTGACAACAGCCGGGTGCTCAATGTGGAGCTTCACCAACTCCTCCTTTTGTTCCATGACGAGGGCGTGCAGCATCTTCACCGAGGAACTACTCTTCTCATGCAGCTTCTTCCAGCCGGCATTCTCCTCCTTCAGCAGGTCGAGCTCGTGGCGGAGCTTTGCCTTGTCCTCCTGAAGTTGCAGGATTTCACCGGTCGCCTTCTTACCCGAGGCAATGCTCTCCTTCAGCAGCATCACCAAGCCGGCGGTCAACTCCCCTCGCTCATTGAGCTCAGCGGGCATGTCGTCGAGGCTCTCCTTCAGCAGCTCCACCAAGCCGTCGATGAACTCCTTCTGCTTATTGAGCTGATCGGGCATGTCGTCGAGGGATAACAACTCCAGCACCGCCATCTCGGCATGTTCGCCTCCACGGCTAGGGCGCTCCTGGGAGCCCTCGCCTGCCCGTGAGAGATCTTTCAAGCCCCCCGCGAGGCGGCGAGCCCTCTATTTTTTTCCTGCCACCTTGGTCGCCGCTCCCTTCTTACTAGTAGTTCTCGACCTAGAGCTCTGCACACCAGCCATGGCAGGGAAGGACGAACAAGAAAGACTTATTAGGAAGAAAGTAGAGTAATTTTTGGCTAGGTAGTTCCCCTTTTTATAACATAGTACTAGCACTAGTACTAAAACCTGCATAGTGGGAACACATTCAGGTTTGATACTAGTACTTTGGAATGTGATGGGAACAAGCTAAAGATTAATTGATGATTTTGGTTTCGAGGCCTGAAACGGCTCCCGATGACTTTCTTGGAACACAAATTTCAAGTACTACTGCTCAAATGCGGTCGCATAAGTTAGTGATGTAACTGGTCGTACATGTCAGACCAAGCCGATGCGTGTCCCTTCGGTGAGACGCGGGTCCGATCGATCGTCTGTTGGTGCGACTGACCGTAAGTATTACGCAATGGAGACTTGTGGTTGTGGCTTCGGGTGATTGTCACAACCAAGCATTCAAAAACTAGTGATAAATCAATTACCATCTTTTTCCAAATGACCAAGTATTTTCACAGGAATACAATACATATAGATGGAGTGATTGTCACAGTTGCAAACCGCCATGGCGCCGCAAGTTCACTGCAGCAGCAACCGAGTAGGTCACTGCATCGCTGGCGGGGAACGAGGGTAGCTCACCTCGCCTATGATGCATGCCCAGCTCCGCCGCCATAGCTGGCTCCGCGATTTGGCTTCTCCTACCGCCCATTTGAACAGTTTCACCAGCTCCTCATCCCATCCCGCAGGCATGCGCGTTCTTTCCTCCGCAGTCGACTCCGTGAATATGATCTCTGCCATTAGCCCCAGCTCGAAATCAACGCGACGCTGCCAGATGCTGACATCTCTCAGCATCTCTCCCCTGAGATTGACTTGCGCATCCGCCTTGTGCTTCGCCAGGTGCAGCTCCTTCGAACTTGTCTCCAATCGATGCGACGCTTCCTCGATCAGGTTTGCCCTTGCTGCCAACCACCTGAAACGCAGCCCTGGCATGTCCTCCGGCGCCACCGATCTGTGATTCTAGGGCAATGGATCCCCTCTGAAACACATGTGGGTTTCGCTCAAAGGCGGCAGTGCTGCGGGCCGTAGCGAGAGGGCAGCCCGCGGGATCCTGGGATATAAGGGATTATCCATGGCAGGATCCTCCATGGCGGGATCCGGTGGGCTAGGCGAGGAGGCGAGCCTAGGCGCTGGGAGAGCCCTACGAGGCTAAGATAAAGATAGTACTACTCCACTCCGTCCATATTTAAATACAAAGGCCACCGATAGTAGCCCAGACAAAAATTGATCATGCTGCCTGCGTCCTGGTTTATTGGCCCCCTTTTTATTTTGTGCCAATTTTTAACGAAAAATTTAACTAAGAAAATGTTAATGCATGTCACCAAAAATTATATCATTGGAATCACATTTGAACATAGTTTTCGATAATATTACTTTTTATGACATGCATAAATATTATGTTACTTAAAAATATGGTAAAAAATTGGCACAAAATACGAAGGAGATCAATGGAAGTTGCAACCCATGATTTAACTACTTGCATGCACGCAGTGGAGTAGTAATGTCTTTCTCAACTACTTCCTCCCTCACGTCCACTCAATTTGCATGCGCTGTATTAATTGACCATCAATTAAGTGAATGACTTTACACGCGTCAAATTATCACATGGGTTGGATCTTCGTACAAAAATACGTCCCACCGTGTACCCACGTGTGCGTGCTAGGGAATGAGTGCGTGCGTGCACATCTTCGCTTCGTGCACATACTGCCAGTGTGCGTTAGAGAGGACGAGTACATTCTTCTGGAACCAGCAGCACGTCACTGTGATCAATCCACACAAGAAGGTCACGACATCGCCTCCACATGTGCCACGTGGCTTCATGGATGCCCCCCACATCATTTTAATCATAATATATTAACTGAAAAAGGGAGAGACACTGTGTAGCGTGCCATTGGAATTCTAATTTTACGTGTTTTGCACATATTGGAAGTGCTAGTAAGGTACACGTGCATTGCACGCATGAGATTTGGCAACCAAATTATGAATAAACACCACACTATAGCATGTAAGCTTTGAGTCATATATGCATGATGTAGATGTTCGTTTAATTCTTATAGTTCATCCCATTCAAAACCAAATAGTTTTTATAAAAAAGTTAATCTATTTTAAGATTCATGGAATTGTGCGTTGTAAGCATAAAGTAAAAACAACTAATGGAAATTCATCTCTAAAACAATTTGGGCAATTATGACACAGAATATTCTAGAACAAAGGAGAAGTGCTTGTGTTTTGAGGTTTGTGCATTATGCTTAAGTTCAACCATGGAGTATTCTAGATTGTACATGTGGCAAAATCTAGTGGAATGTAGATGATATCCAACGGCCGGTAGTGCTCGGATTTGCTATCTCTGCACCGTCGGATTGGCTTCATCCAACGACCATCTTTCAAAGTTATTCGCACACTGTATAGGGCTATAGATATAGATATATAGACTAGTGGCACATCGTCTAAAGCCTTTCTACACGCTCATTTTTTTGTACAAATGTGCTCCACCATGCACCCACGCGTTTGTATGTGGGAATGAGTGCATGTGTGCACCTCTTCTATTTCATACACGTAGTCCGTGTATGTGAGAGATACTGAGATATGGTGAGGGAATACGTGTCAATGCAATTTGTGTGAAGGAGAGGCCTATATACATACATGTATGTGCATGGGCCGGGGTGATATACAAGAAGGGAGGGGAGGGGTCGACCATGCGAGATATCAATAGAGACAGATAGAGGGAAGAGCTCTACAAGCGTAGAAGCACTGGGATATGGGGGGTGCTGGAAGACGGTGCGAGGGGCCAACTGGAGGGAGACTGGGAAGGAGTGCGCAAGTGCGAGATCGATATTTAAAGAGAGGGGGCAAGAACATGCGCGGTGTGCGCAGTGGTGGAGCCATGAAATATAAATGAGCTAGGGGGGCCAAGCATTGCTAATCCTTTATGGGGAGGGCCAATTCATCAACTTAAACCATTTTTACCAGCAATTGATATACTGATCACATTCATATTAGCCTCAATACAGTGATGTTAGGGGGGCCAGGGCCCTTGTTGCCCCTGTCTTCGCCACTGTGCGCGCGTCTGAGAGATGAAGTGGAAGGCATGGATGATGAGAGGGAGACGATGGATAGATAATGTGTATGTATTAGCTGTGTAGTCCTATATAGAGAGGTAGACTTGATCGATGTGTACGTGGGAAAGAGCAGGGTGAGACCTGACTAGAGATATAGATCGATCGGTTTGTGTGGAAAACTAGGAAAGACCTAACTATATATATACACACATAGAGGAACATCGATCATTGTGCATGCATGTGAGAGATAAAGAATGGCCGAAGTGATGAAGAGGGTGTGTGTGTGTGTGCATGCATGGGAGACCGACCTGAAGAAAAAGATAGCGTGTGTGCGATGGATAATGCTGAGTGGTAGTGTGTGTGCATGCATGCACGACAGAAAGTAAGTGGTACAACTATAAGGAGAAGACAACCGTGTGGGTGTAAAAGACTTGGTGAGGTCATAATCAATGTAAAGTTAAATTCAAATATTTGAATAAGAGATCATGATGTTTGAAACCCATGCATGCGTAAATATAATTGAGATATGTGTGGTGTGGTTTTGAATTTGACCAAGGTCAAACTGATTTGAATTTGAGATACCGATGGTAGGCATCGTTTGGCGACATTGCATCCATGCATGGACACACTATTCAAATTGGAGATGATGGGTGGCTTTCGCAGCACATATCTAAATGGTGTGTGTGTGTGTGTTAAACACATTGTACATAGTATCATACATGGTTTAGATTCCGAACATCTAGCTAGAGCATACATGTACTATGGTTTATATTCAACATAAAAAGGATACATATATTTGAATTCGATATCGTATGTACATGTAGTTCATATTTATATGGAATTTACTACTCTCATATTCATGTCATGTGTTGTGAAGATAATATTTACATGGTTGTATAACTAACCCGAGTACAATCCCATTCAAACAGGGAAAATGTACTCAAATTTAGTCCATATGCTAGACAGTAGGAAATGTTTTTTTATTGTTGAGGGAAATGCAAATTGATTTGGTACTGTACACGTTAAGCTTGTTGTCCCGATTTTTTTAGTTTTTTGTTGTTGTTTTTGAATGGAATTTCTAGTAATAATATAGTAAAACGGGACATGGCTCTCTCTAGCTAGTGGGGTGCGAATTGTCTTTTTTGTTTTTGTTTTTTTGTACACGTTAAGCTTGTTCTCCTCAAATTTCAAGCCGCGCCTTGTTATGCCGAAATTTCAAGCTAGCATCTCTATCTATCGTGCTGCAAAACTCCTGCCTCTTCAACCCGCGCCTTGTTATCCCAAAATTTTGAGATGTCTCATTGTCTCATTGTGCTCCAAAAACTCCCTCCATCTCAACCCGCGCCTTGCTATCCCAAAATTACAACGCACGCGAAAACTCCCACCTCCTGCAAAATCCCGACACACGAAATTCCCGTGATACCCTTGAACCGAAAGAACCGCCTAGTTCAAATCGGTGGGGGTACTTTTGTAACTTACCCCACATTTCGGACAAGCGCGTCCCTAAGCCATGGTTCCCCCTCCCATCCCCTTTGCCCCCATTCGTACACCGAGGCCACGAAAACCCGTGAAGCCCCACACCCTCATCCTTCTGCCACCCAGCCGGAGCCTCTTCCCCGACGACATCGTCCACCGCAACAGCTCGACGTCCCTCATCCACCGCACTGGATGAGGATCTGTTGTCGATCTTGTCGTCCCGCCGGTTCAGCCACCCCGTCCTCCACCTCCAAGGAGCTGCCCCGACGTTCGCCTCGTCTATTGCGTCACCTCCATTCCCACACCGCTGTCTTCACCTGCACCACCGGAAGAGCAGCACCATCACCGATTCCTCGGATGAAGCTGAGGCCTAATCGGCACCACCAAAGAGGTTCTACACTAATCGCTACATTTTCTTCTTGATTCGATCTCACGGTGCTGCCGGCGCTTGGTCCCGAGCCGGCATGGCGTGGCTCCATCTACGGCGGTGTCGCCGGCCACTTCCTCCATGGCGTATCTCCCTCGGCGGCGACGTCGACATCACTAGGAGCTGCTGCTGCTGCTCCGGCTGTCACTCGTACTGCTACTGCTTCGGCTCTCGCTCGCGCTGCTGCTCTGCTCTTGCTCTCGGTCCCCTGCCTGGTCTGCTCTTGCTCTTGCTCGCGCTGTTGCTCTTGCTCTTGCTTGCACTACTGCTCTACTCTTGCTCGCGCTGCGGCTGCACGAGCAGCAGCTTCAGCTGTCGGTCGAGCTCCTGCTACTGCTACCCGAGATGCTGCTACACGACCAGCTGCCCTGGCTCTCGCACGCGCTCCTGCTCTGGGCGCTACTGCTGCTGCACGACCAGCTGCCCCGGCTGCTCTCTGGTACTACGTTCCCTGCCGGAGTGGCTACCGATTTAGATCACTGCTACTCTGCTACTAGTGCTCGAGGGGGCAAAACTATTAGTGCACTACTTTTCTGCTACTAGTGCGTTCAGTTTCGACAGTAAAATTTAGTTTCGACGGCAAAATCCAGTTTCGACAGTTAAATTCAGTTTCGACAGTTAAGTTCAGAGATGAGCGGCTGATGTATTTTACATCTAGCACTTTGTGGTTATGTACTTTACATCATCTATTGGAGATGGTATTAGAATTCCACTCAGGTTTACATTGTCTCTCTTGTCCTGCTTCAGCCTCGTCGTCGTACAACTCATCAGAGCTGCTCCAACGACGAAACCCTCCATCACAGTGGAGCAGTACCCTCGGCTCCATCTCCAGACGCCTAAGATCTTCTTCCCCTCCTCCGACAGCCACATCAGCCACAGCATCCTCAGCGACCAACCCAATGATGCTGAGATCTACATGGCTTCGCCAAAGAGGTTGTACACTTGTTGCATCGCTTTTTTTACTTTACATGTTATATATATTGTCCACTGAGCTCGCGTAGTAACGTGAAATACGATTAGTTTCTCCTACTATATGACAAGCAGTGAGGTACCAGGCAACTTAGCTATCCATGATGGACTCTCTCGAAAGCCATCATTATTTATTTCTTCGCATTTGAGCTATGCATTTGTAGATGGGTCTGTGATTTCATCTAGTAGGGTAGTGGCCTGGGTCCAAAGTAGTAGAAGTAGCACAAAAACATTTATGGAGTGTAGGCTTTTGCCTGTTCAAGCCTGCCTATAGAATCGCCACTGCTTGAAAGGAAAAGAGAAGAAAAAACATAGGATTTGGAAAGTTTCCTATGGTACTACTATTCATGCATTTGGTTCAAAGGAATGGAGCAAAGGAAAACTGTATGATTTGTTCCTTTAGTGTCTCCTTCAAAGAAAAACCGTAGGAATTTTAATATCCACTTGGCCTCCTTTTCAAATTCCTATTCATGAAGCACAAGACTAAGAGACAGTAGCATAATAGCGTTATAACTCTACATTTTCTTGTGGTTTGACTTAATTTCACCATGCTTTGCATTCCTGTGATCTTCCAATTCTTGTCAACCAAACACCCAGATTGACAGAAATCCTGCGTATTTAAATTCTATGTTTTGCACGTGCATTCCTATCCTATTCCTGTGTATTTCCTATCCCTGCATTGTTAGAATCCTCCAATTCAAACAAGCCCTTACAAAATTACTTCTGTTACAGATATGTGTCAAAGAAAAGCTTGTGTGGTTTGTGCCGCTCCTGCTGCGCTGTCGTCCACCCCAGCTCAGCTGCTCCAACGAAAGAAGGGTTCACCACAGCAGGGATCCGCCCTCCAGACTGTCTTTCACCGCCTCAGATCTTCTTCCCTCCACCGGCAGCCACGACAACTGCATTACCATCATCAACTGAGCAGATGACCTTGAGGACTACACGTGTCCACAAGAGAGGTCGCACTCTTTCGTGTCTGCTTACGTTCTGCATCGCTTAATATGGCATGCTACTTTATTGTCTTGTTCACCGATTAGACTCCGAGTCAGGTCCAAACTAATGCTCAAACTTGAGTTTTAAAATGGTTGTGGGGTACATATTGGGGCAGCAATCAATAGTATCTGTCTACTATCTGCTTAATCTCTGGTGTCTACTATGAATTTCATATTGGGTGGGAAACAAACATTAAAAGAGCCATTCTCTGTATTTTTTAACTGAAGCTATTATCTACCTGCTATCATTGGTTTTGGGTCTATCCACAGGTTGCTACCATCACTCTTGATCTGTGCATGCAC
The DNA here is from genome assembly GCA_011799875.1 of Thinopyrum elongatum. NCBI lineage: Eukaryota > Viridiplantae > Streptophyta > Magnoliopsida > Poales > Poaceae > Thinopyrum > Thinopyrum elongatum. The sequence continues at coordinate 316,812,488 of CM022300.1, forward strand.
TCCTTACATAATCTCACTATTTTTATTCCTATGCATGTCAGTTATTGTACACAATGCTACTGAAGATGTACAAAAAAAGAGATGAGCCTTGCGTGGCAATAAAATTTCGTGCAGACGTCGCTCCCTGGTGGGTGCAAAAGCAACCCCCCCTCCCCCCATTCCAGACTGTAATCAAGAGGAAGATAACTGTTCACAGGGGGATTCAGAGGGAGCAGACCACTCCTATTTACCCCCTGAGGTCTTTTGCTCTAACTTGGCATGCTGATGTTGGTCATATCATGCATATGGTGCCTTGCATTGCTTACTTTATACATAAAATATGTCATCTGCTTAGTTTAGACATGCTTTGTGTGAATGCCATCTGTTTAGTTTCTATATCATATATGTGAATCATGCAATGCCATCTTGTTTAGCCAGGCATCATATATGTGAATTTTGCAATGCCATCCTGGTTAGCCAGTCATCTTATATGTGAATTATATCATGCCATCCTTTTTTTATTACGTATTAAATTTGTCAACAATGTTAGTAAATTCAATTACTCTTCCTGTGCATCAGCCATTCGACACGGTCATGGAAAAATCTGGAGTGAAAACAAGGTCTTCAGAGTAGACAATGCTATCTGACGAAGCACATGTCTTGCTGGTTATGGATAGCTCCTCAGAGGAGGATTCAGAGATAGATGACCAGTCCTATTTCCCCCCCTGAGGTGCATGCTCTAACTTGGCAGGGTTATATTGCTCATATCGTGCATATGGTGTCTTGCATTGCTATGTCATTTGCTTAGTTTAGACATGCTTTGTGTGAATGCCACCTGTAGTGTCTAATTACCATATATGTGAATTATGCAATGCCATGTTGTTGCAAGACATTATATATGTGAATTATGCAATGCTATCTTGTTGCAATTATACGTGAATTATGCAATGCCATGCTGTTTAGCCAAGCATCATATATGTGAATTATATCATGCCATCCTTTTTTGTATTACGTATTCCATTTGTCGACAATGTTTGTATATTCAACTACTCTTCCTGTGCATCAGCCATTTGAATTGGTGATGGAAAAATCTGGAGTGCAAACAAGGTCTTCAGGGCAGACAATGCTACTTGCTGAAGCAGATATCTTGCGGGTTACAGATAGCTCCTTAGAGGAGGATTCAGAGATAGATGACCAGTCCTATTTTCCCCCTGAGGTGTATGTTCAAACTTGGCAGGGTTATATTACTCATACCATGCGTATGTTGTCTTGCATTGCTTAGTTTTTACATCATATACAAAATATTGAATGCCATCTGCTTAGTTTAGACATCATATATGTGATTGCCATCTGCTTACTTGCTTAGTACATAAATCATATATTTGAATTATATCATGCCATCATATTTACATAGACAGCATGTATCTGAATTATGCCATGCCATCCCATTTAGTAAAGACATCTTATTAGTTATATCATCTCATCCTGTTTACATAGTCATCATATTTTGAATTTTGTCATTCTATCTGTGAATTATATCATGCCATCTGGTTTCCATAGACGGCATGTATGTGAATTATAGCATGCCAACTAATTTAATAGACACATCATATAGTTATATCATGTCATCCTGTTTACATAGTCATCATATTTTGAATTATGTCATTCTATCCTGTTTAGTTAGCCATCATATATGTGAAATTGTGTCATGCTATCCTGTTTAGTTAGCTATCATATATTTGAAATTGTGTCATGCTATGCTGTTTGATTAGACAACATAAATGTGAATTATTTCATGCCCTCTTTTATTACCCACTATCCATTGCACCTGTCTATCATACAATGTCTGTACATTCAATTACTTTTCTTGTTTATCAGCCATTTGAATTGGAGGGGGTGATGGAAGTATCTAAGGGATTAAAAACACGGTCTTCAGAAAAGATAGTGCTACCCGTCGATGCAGATAGAACCACGGTTGTACTTGCCCAAGAACTAGCCCCACCACACATAACCCAGACTCTTGCAGATTGTACCCCTACCCAGTTCGACAGACAGCCAGCTACACCTCTTCTAACCCCAACCCCAGCAGATAGTAACCCAGTTCCAGTTGACACAACACCATCTCCACCACAGAGCACCCAAACACGAGCAGTTAGTAAGGCAACTGCAGTGCCCAAAGCATGAGAACCACCACTCCGAACCCCAACTCAACACTTAAAGCAGACGAAGAATTCTCAGGTCAGGTTCCGTAGCTATGGTTCATACTCCTTTGCTCTTGCATCACTGTATTTACTCATACCAACTAATTTCAAATTTGAAGGATGCAATTGAAACTCCAAAGGTGCAACAGGTATGTTTTAAACCTGTTTCTTTAACTGGTTTGCTCTTGTAACTTGCTCTATGTTGATTTCAGTTTCAATTGAATAAACAGTTATGTTCTCATGTCATGTTGTGTGGATTCCCGCAGTTATATTCTTTCTATGTTGCTTTGTCTTAAACAAATATGATTTGAACTGTCTCTATCTTGATTTGGTAACATACACTAGAATGATATAGACCATACAGTGACCATAGTGCATAGATATATGTTTGTTTCATGCTGTTATCCTGTCCACCTTTCTACTGAACTGGTTTACCAAAATGTGTTTCATATACAACATGGTAAACCTGTGATGTGTCTGCTTGTTTCTCTTTTAGAATGCGGACAAAATATTGGAGAAGAGTACTCCGTTATGCAATGTTAAAGGAGGTAATGCAGATAAGGTTCAAGATAGTGAGACATCCCTGTTGGTCTCCAAGAAAGCTGGTAAAACTATCTTGAAGATAGTGAGACCACCGCAAAGTCCTGTCTTGATGTAGTGTTCGAGTTACTGGCCACTACTGCTAGCACAAGCTCTTCGAACTCGCTGCCTGAATCAGTTCGGCTTCTTGAGTCTCAACTTCAATTATTAAAGACATCAATCAGATATGCTGCGACAGGAAGCCGAAGGACTGAGGAAGTCCCTGTAGAATTCAGATGCATACTTTCTGGTGCAACAGCAAGCGCTGGAGGATTTAAGCGCCAAACAAGAGAAAGCTAATAAACTTGCCAAGCGTCTTGTCAGCATGGTGGGTATCCAGGATATTGTTTCTTGAGCTCTTCTGAAGTGGTTTCAGTTCTGGACTTGTTTTGCTGCCGCATTTATTTGCACTGGTGGCCAATTTAGACGCCCAGTGTATGTAATATGCTGCTTTGTTCCCCATATTCGCACTGGTGGCGAACTTTGATGCCCAGTGGATGTAATATGTGTAACAGCCATAATAGCCTAGCATAAGTTGCTTGCTTACTTTTTCCTTATTGTCTTGTTTATTTGTTTTGATGTAGTAACTGCAGCTATTTTTCCGCGGTTTGCTAGTGGCCACAATAAACCATGGGCAACATACGGACCATTGTAACCATGGTCCCGCTACCTGTTGTGGTGACCATGGGTCGTATGATCCATGGGCCTTCTACGGGCCGTAGGATCCATGGACCTTCTACGGGCCGTAGAAACAATGGGACTTCTATGGGCCATAGAATCAATTGGCCTTCTACGGGCCGATCGATTGGCCAAACATGGGCCGTAGTGGACCGCAATATGGGCTGTAAACGGGCTAGAATCGTAAGTTTATGGCCCGAGCATAACGGGCCCTTAATAGGGATGATATGTATAACAGGCTTAATTCTATCGACAGGCATAACGGGTCATTAATGGGCCGTATTTGATGACGCTATGAAAACAGCCCAACAGATTAACGGGCCACAAACGGGCCGACTGTAACCACGGGCTGGATTTGGCCCTCAAGTGGAACAGGCCAGTAACGGACTATTAGTAATCGAAGGCTGGAAATGAGCCCAAGAACAAATGGGCCCTTAGAAGGCCGAAAGATAATATGGGCTGGAAACGGCCCAATGGAATAATGGGCCGTTAATGGGTGTAAAGCTATACATTGTTCATTATGGGCCAGTTTCACCACATGCCTTTAAATGGGCCTAGAGTTCAAAGGGCCTCATATGGGCCGAAAGAAATCATGGGCCATACATGGGCCGGAAGTTACAAAGGGCTGGAATCACATTGGACGACCCAGATGACACTACTGGGCCAAATTTGGATAGGCCATAATGGGTCGTGAGTTAGCGGGCTGTAAATGGGCTATATGCGAACAAGCCGTTAACAGGCTTTCCATGGGCTGGCCCGCCACCTTTTGACCAAGTTAAATGGGCCGGCCTTTTGACCTGAATGGGCCACTGTTGGGCTAATCCACGTGTCAACGTATCATAGGCACGTCTCGTCCAATCGCTGGATGACATTTGCCCCAACGCGGAGTTGACACATGTTCTTTCGGCCAATGAGAATTTTACACGTGGAAAATCGCCATTGGTTGTTGCTGTTAATGGGTTATCGGATCCAAAACCGGACCCGATAGCTTAACGGCGACCCATTACGGTGGATGCCACGTGTTGGTTACCCTTGACGAAAGCACTTCCATGACGCGCCATTTATCATCATGGAAGTGGACATTTCCGTGATGATAATTTTGGTATTGTCATGGAACACTTCTACGACAGCACAGGTATGACTATATTGAATCTGTCATAAAATCGTCATGGATGTACATGCATGATAGAAAACATGACCTACTGTGACAAGCACGTATCATCACGGAAGTGGTTTCTTTGTAGTGGAGCGAGATCTGGGTACCCCAGGATGGCGTTGTACGGGAGGCTGATGCGGGCCATGTCGACGTCAATCAGCTCGGTGCGGTAATTGTCACGCTTGCCGAAGGTAACGGGAAGGCGCACCTGCCCCAAGGGGCTGGCAGAGTCCCTGGTCACCCCCGAGAAGGGTTTGGTCGGTGTGAGCTGGTCATGAGGCACCTGGAGCATGTTGAAGGTCTCCAGGGAGAGGACATTGAGGCCGGCGCCGCCGTTGATGAGGGTCTTGGTGACCGCGACGTTGCTGATGGTGGGTGTGCATAGCATGGGGAGCGCACCCGCAGCGGCCGCTGTCCTTGGATGATCCTTGGAGTCGAAGGTGATGTTGATCTCAGGCCTTGTGTGGCCCTGCAGGGCCTCACACTGCGGCTGAGTTCAGCACGCTCGGCGGAAAAACTGCTTGACGTGGCGGTCAGAGGCAGGCGCTTGCGACCCGCCGATGATACATGCAACTGCGTGGGGTGCCAGTGCTGCAAAGTGCGTGACGAACTGGCCGTAGAGCTCTTCCCAAGAAGAGATCATGGCGTCCGGGAGGCCACGGAGCCAATACCGAGGGACCTCCGTGAGGGCCAGGGTGAGCCAATTTGCCATGGCTTTGTCGTCGCCGCCCACCGCTTGGATGGCCTGCGCGTACAGTTGGAGGAACTCCCCGGGGTGCACAGCGCCATCGTACCGCGGGGGCAGCGCTGGCCTGAACTTCATGGGCCACCGCACCCGGCACATGCCGGGGGTGAAGGCTGGGCAGACCGCAGCGCTCCCGTAGGCTTCGGGCGGCCAGGCCGGCAGGACAGCATCCGCCATGGGAATGGCGAGGCGAGGGCGGAGCGTGGTCGGTGAAGAGGCGGAGCTTCGACACACTCCTACTTGGCGCGCCAAATGTCGGATTCAGGGCTCTGTAGAGCCAAGAAGGTTCGAACTCTAGGGCGTGTGCGAAGATCTCAACCAGCTCAAGTCACAAGCTCACCACTCCACGGCCTAGCCTAGTCGAGTTTGCGCGAGCAAGGAATAAGATGAACACAGTAGTTTACCTAGGTTTGGGCCACCTTGCGGTGTAAAACCCTACTCCTGCTTCATGGTGGATTGGCCTCACAAGGAGGCTGAGGGCGAACTAGTACAGAGGATGAGCAGCCTCGCGAGGGCTAAAGTGGTGCGGGTGGCATGGTCAAGGGTCCGATCCGGGATCCCTTTCTACGGTGGTGGCCAACCTATATTTATAGTGGCCTTGGTCCTCCTCCCCCAAAACTTAGGTCGGAAGGGATCCCACAACGGCCAATTTGAAATGGGACAAGAAGTACATCTAATCCTGACGAAAGGTAGTCTTCTCCTGCAAAGCTTCTGGTCATGATGCAGATGTGGGCTCGGCGATGACATCCATCCTGCCGAGCTCGTGGTCTTGGTCTTGTTGCACCGGAATGGAAAGCTTTGGGGGATTCCTTGGGAACCCACGTCTGTCCTTGCTCCCTTAGCACCAAAGGGGAAACTGTCTCCTCTGCGCCCGCTGGCGCCTGCCTGGCCTTGGTTGTCATGGCTTGTGTCATCGCATCCTCGTGAGGCTGGGTACCTGCATAGAAGTCTCCGCGCCTGGGGAGGCGGCCTGGCGAGGCCGCTCCTCTGGAGGTCTTGGTGCCGTTCGCCTCACGAGGCTAAGGCCCTCGCGAGGGTATTGCCTTGGAGTTGTTGTAGCTGGGCCGTACAGGGCCGTCGATGGACCCACGCGCTGGGCCGTAGGTAGGCAGGTTTGGGTACCCCCGATCCCAGAACACCGATATCCTCCGCGGTCTCCTTCTCGGCCGCCGCCTGGTCCCGCCATGCGGCGCGCTCCGCCTCGTCGAGCTCCTGGACGGTCTATTGGACCGCGAGGTCCTCCTCTGTGGTTCGACCTGGCTCACGCTCTATGGCGCTGCTCCGGGTCTTCCGCTAGACGACCTTGCCTTCAGACGCGGCCGTCATCGCCGCCACCGCCAGGTCGAGGGCGGACCTGCGCAAGACGAGAAGGGCATGAGGAAAACACAGAGAATCAGCAAGCAATAAAAAAGAAACAAGACCACTAACCAGATGGCCATCAGAATCGCCCGCCTTGGCCCTGCTGACGGGCTAAGAAGGCGCTCTTTTTGATGACATTCTTCTCGCGTGCCGGCTACGTCACTGCCAGACGCTTCGCGGCCGGCCGTGGCTCAAACGGCACCTTCCCGTGCGGCCGCCGACCACCTGCCGGCTCGTGGGACGGCCCGGTCCCGGCCATCTTCCGCAGCCGCCTTGGGGGGTCGACGCTGGCATCCCCCCCAGGCGGATGCGCTGCACCATGGGCGACGGTCAGGCCCTCTTCGTCATCGTCTGACCACTCGCACATGAGATATAAACGTGGAGACTTACCCGCATGACGCGACCCGCCAGCTTCGGCGTCGGCCAGGCGCGCTTCGGCCAGCCCCCTCTTCCTCCTCGACGCCGGCCACCTCTCCGTCTGAGTTGGGCAGGTCGTCCAACAAGATTTGGGGATTCGGCCTGTCGTGTGTCTGATGGCCCGAGAATAGCCGCATCTCTCCTGCCACGTCAGGGCGTAGGAACAAAGTTGAAGTTGCGACGAAGAGGGACCATGGACTCACCGTTGGCACTGGGTTTCCCGGGTGATAGGGCTCCTTCCCGAAGTTCCACGCTGTCTCGCTCAGCCCGCCCTTGGAGATGTTGTTGACCCACTGGGCGATCCCGGCCGGCTTCAACTCCTTGGTCGACATCAGGGTGGGATCGTGCTGGCCGCTCAGGTAGCAGATCTTGTGCCACCGGTGCTGTAGCGGCAGCACCCGGTGGGCGATGAAGGCTGCGATGAGATCAGCCGGCACCAGCCCCTCGCGTGCCATCATCTCCCCGATCCGGCTGCAGATGTTAAGGAGCTCCTGTGGTGGTTTCTTGGGGAGGTAGCCTGAGTTCCGCTTGCCTGACGACGATGCATCAATGAATGGAGGCGGATTGATGACATCCACCGCCGGGTTGACGGTCCGCACGTAGAAGAAGGATTTCTGCCACTTCTTGGCCGAGTCCTTGGGCGACAGCTTGGGGAACAGCCCATGCGGCCGGCTGGTGATAACGGCGGCCCTGCAGTCAGACATGATGCTGACCGCCGCCCCCTGCTGCTTGAGGAAGAACAGCTTGCTCCACAGCTCGACATCTGGTAGGAAGCCGAGGAAGCCCTCACAGAGCGAGACAAATGCTGCGAGCTGCAGCACGACATTGGCTCCGAGGTGGTGCAGCTGCAGCCCGAAGAAATCCAAGAAAGAGTGGAGGAAAAGACTCGCGGGAAGGCCGAACCAGTGCGCAAAATGCATGTAGAAGACAACGTGCTCTTCCTCCAGCGGCCTTGGCACCCTCTCCGAGCTGCGCGCGTGCGCCACCAGCGCCTCCGCCGGCGGTAACCGTTTCGTGCGGTGGAGTTACCGGATATCTCCTCCCCCGTGTCGGAACCTTCCCAAGAACCTTTGCGCATCGCCATTGGAGCTCCTCGGACGCACGGACACGGTGACAGAGCAAGGAGGAAAGCGGAAGGGCCGCGCGCTGCAGGTGGCTAGCGCTATGCGCGGTGGCTCGAGCGAGCGAGCATGTGGCAGGGTACCACCTGAGCACGGCGGGGAAGAAGACGAAGAAGGGGAGCGGGAAGTGGGGCGCGTGCGTGGGCATTTCCGCCGCACCCCCTCCCCCTCATTTATAACCACGGGAGAACATGGGGGAGTGGGATCGTCTGCGCCCACGATCCCCACTCCCCCGCACTGTGCGGGCACGTTGCCCTTGTGCATTAACTGCATCGGGAAGCGCAACGGCCCAGCACCGCCATAATCAATCCCGCACACATGGGCCGAGGGCGCGACATGGTGGGGCCCGGACCGCCGTCGCGTCCCATCACGCGCGTGGCCTGGCAGGGCCTCGCCCGCCGAGAGTCTGCACGTGGCGGCCCGCTGGGCCACGGCGGGCGCGAATCACCATACGAGTCAAGACGTAGCCGACGGACATTTCTGTTTCCTGCCCTGGCCAGGTGCCGCGATCCGGCTTCTGGATGCCGACATCCAGTGGGTGTTGCCGGCGTCTACGGCCTCAGAACCCAGCGCCACCCGTCCGGATGCGTACACTTCACCAACAAACCGCCTCCTTAGGGGGATAAGCTGCAAAGACCCTCCGGCTTGGAGCCGGCGGGCCTTCACAACTTCGGGGACTACTATCGGGGGGATGACCCCCGGGTAGGGAGCCAAACCTGGATCCTTTTTCAAAACATCAGGGCAGTTGGCGCCCCTCAATCCGGCTGGCCCGCCTACTAGCTCCCCAGCTCTGTCCGGCCCGGACGGCTAGCCGCAGGCCGGCTAGCGCAAGTCAGCAACCGATCTCTCCGGACGTACGACAAGACAACCCTCCACGTTAGGGCAAGCATGGCTACATTTCTCCCCCCTTTGCGCTGGCCGAAGCGGGCATGGTTACGGTGCGCCCTATGCTACTTCTTGAGCTTGTGTTGATTTTTCCCTTGAAGAGGAAAGGGTGATGCAGCAAAGTAGAGATAAGTATTTTCCTCAGTTAAGAACCAAGGTATCAATCCAGTAGGAGGAACACACAAGTCTCCAATAGATGCACCTGCACAAACTAACAAACACTTGCACTCAACGTGAAAAAGGGGTTGTCAATCCCTTCACGGTCACTAGCAAGAGTGAGATCTAATAGAGATAGGTATAAAAGGTAAGTAAAATTGTAAAACTAAATAAAAGTAAATAAATTGCAGAAAGGTATTTTTGTATTTTTGATTTTATAGATATGAAAATAATATGATAGAAAATAGACCCGGGGGCCATAGGTTTCACTAGAGGCTTCTCTCTTGAAAGAAAGCATATGGTGGGCAAACAAATTACTGTTGAGCAATTGATAGAAAAGGGAATAGTTATGACGATATCCGAGGCAATGATCATGAATATAGGCATCACGTCCATGACAGGTAGACCGACTCCTACCTGCATCTACTACTATTACTCCACACATCGACCGCTATCCAGCATGCATCTAGTGTATTAAGTTGACAAGAACGGAGTAATGCCTTAAGCAAGATGACATGATATAGAGGGATAGATCCAAGCAATATGGTAAAAAAAACATCTTTTTATCCTTAATGGCAACAATATAAATATGTGCCTCGCTACCCCTACTGTCATTGGGTGAGGACACCGCAAGATTGAACCCAAAACAAAGCACCTCTCCCATTGCAAGATAGATCAATCTAGTTGGCCAAACCAAATCAATAGATCGGAGGGAAATACAAAGCTATCTTAATCATGCAAAAAAGAGTTCATAGAAGACTCAAATAATATTCATAGATAGTCTAATCATAAACCCACAGTTCAACGGATATCAACAAACACACCACAAAAGAAGATTACATCAAACAGATCTCCAAGAATATCGAGGAGAACATTGTATTGAAGATCAAAGAGAGAGAAGAAGCCATCTAGCTACTAGCTATGGACCCGTAGGTCTGTGGTAAACTACTCACACATCATCGGAAGGGCAGCAAGGTTGTTGTAGAGGCCCTCCGTGATTGAATCCCCCTCCGGCAGAGTGCCAGAAAAGGCCCCAAGATGGGATCTCACAAGAACAAAAGCTTGCGGCGGCCGAAAAGTATTTTTGGTGCGCCCTCTGGTATATGGGGAATATTTGGGTATTTATGGAGCTGAGATTAGGGTTAGGGGAGTCCCGAGGGGCCCACAAGCCTAGGGGTTGCCCCCCCCTCGGGCGCGCCCCTATGGCTTGTGGCCGTCTCGTGGCTCCTCTGGCCTCCTCCCGAAGTTTCATGGTTGTCTTCTGGTCCAAGAAAAATCTTCAAAAAGTTTCGTTCCATTTGGACTCCGTTTGGTATTGATTTTCTGTAAAAGACAAAAACAAGGAAAAAACAACAACTGGCACTGGGCACTAGGTTAATAGGTTAGTCCCAAAAAAGATATAAAATAGCATATTAATGCATATAAAACATCCAAGATGGATAATATAATAGCATCTAACAATAAAAAATTATAGATACGTTGGAGACGTATCAAGCATCCCCAAGCTTAATTCGTGCTCGTCCTTGAGTAGGTAAATGATAAAAATAGAATTTTTGATGTGGAATGCTATCTAACATGTTTATCAAGTAATCTTTCTTATTGTGGCATGAATATTCAGACCCATAAGATTCAAAACAAAAGTTTAATATTGACATAAAAACAATAATACTTCAAGCATACTAATAAAGCAATCATGTCTTCTCAAAATACCATGGCTAAAGGAAGTTATCCCTACAAAATCATATAATCTTGTCATGCTCTATCTTCATCACACAAAGTATTTATCATTCACAACCCCGATGACAAGCCAAGCAATTGTTTCATACTTTTGACGTTCTAAAGCTTTTTCAACTTTCACGCAATACATGAGCGTGAGCCATGGATATAGCACTATGGGTGGAATAGAAGGTGGTAGTAGACAAAAAGGAGAAAGAAATTCTCACACCAACTATGATAATTAATAGGCTATGGACATGCCCATCAATTGATATTGGTGCAAGTGAGTAGGGATTGCCATGCAACAAATGCACTAGAGCTATAAGTGTATGAAAGCTCAAAAGAAAACTAAGTGGGTGTGCCCACGAGGACCTAGGGCAATTTGAGGAAGCCCATCATTGGAATATATAAGCCAAGTTCTATAATGAGAAATTCCCACTAGTAATATGTAAAAGTGACAACATAGGAGACTCCCTATATTAAGAACATGGTGCTACTTTGAAGAACAAGTGTGAAAAAAGATAGTAACATTGTCCCTTCTCTCTTTTCTCTGATTTTTTTTCTTTTTCTTTTTTTCTCTTTTTTTTTTCTTTTTTTTCTTTTTGGGCTCTTTGGCCTCTTTTTTTTATATTTTAAGTCCGGAGTCTCATCCCGACTTGTGGGGGAATCATAGTCTCCACAATCCTTTCCTCACATGGGACAATGCTCTAATAATGATGATCATCACACTTTTATTTACTTACAACTTAAGAATTACAACTCGATACTAGAACAAAAATATGACTCTATATGAATGCCTCCGATGGTGTACCGGGATGTGCAATGATCTAGCATGAAATGTATACAAATATGAATGGTGGCCAAGCCACAAATACTATGCCAACTATATGATCATGCAAAGCAATATGACAATGATGGTATGTGTCATAATAAACAAAATGGTGGAAGTTGCATGGAAATATATCTCGGAATTGCTATGGAAATACCATAATAGGTAGGTATGGTGGCTGTTTTGAGGAAGGGTATATGGTGGGTTTAATGCACCGGCGAAAATTGCGCGGTACTAGAGACGCTAGCAATGATGGAAGGGTGAGAGTGCGTATAATCCATGGACTCAACATTAGTCATAAAGAACACACATACTTATTACAAAAAATTATTAGCCCTCAAAACAAAGTACTAATACGCATGCTCCTAGGGGGATAGATTGGTAGGAAAAGACCATCGCTCGTCCCCGACCGCCACTCATAAGGAAGACAATAAAAAATAAATCATGCTCCAACTTCATCACATTACGATAGAACATATGTGCATGCTTCGGGAATCACAAACCTTAACACAAGTATTATTACTAATCCACAATTACTAACTAACATGACTCTAATATCACCATCTTCATATCTCAAAACAAATGCAGGAATCGAACTTATCATATATTCAATGATCTTCATGAAAGTTTTTATTATATCCGTCTTGAATACCCATCATATTAGGACCAAATTCATAACCTAAGAAAATTGCCATACTATTTTAAGACTCTCAAAATAATACAAGTGGAGCATGAGAGTTCATCAATTTCTTCAAAATAAAACCACCGCCGTGCTCTGAAAAGATATAGGTGAAGCACTAGAGCAACTACCTAGCTCAAAAGATATAAGTGAAGCACATAGAGTATTCTAATAAATACAAGATTAATGTGTGTCCCTCTCAAAAGGTGTGTACAGAAAGGATGATTGTGGCAAACTAAAAAGCAAAGACTCATATAATACAAGACGCTCCAAGCAAAACACATATCATGTGGTGAATAAAAATATAGCCTCAAGTAATTTTACCGATGGAATAAAGACAAAAGAGGGGATGCCATCCGGGGCATCCCCAAGCTTAGATGCTTGGTTGTCCTTGAATATTAACTTGGAGTTCCTTGTGAATCTCCAACCTTAGGCTCTTGCCACTCCTTATTCCGTAGTCCATCAAAACTTTACCCAAAACTTGAAAACTTCGCAACACAAAAATCAACAAAAAACTCGTGAGATCCGTTAGTACGATAAAAAAAATCTCCACTTTTAGGTACTGTTGTGAACTCATTCCAATTTTATATTGGTGTTATATCTAATGAATGCTAACTTCTCCATGGTTCATACCGCCCGATACTACCCATAGATTTATCAAAATAAGCAAACAACACATCAAAAACAGAATCTGTCAAAAATAGAACAGTCTGTAAGGACCTGAATATTAGTCATACTTCTGTAACTCCAAAATTTCCGAAACATTAGGAAAACTGAGGAAATTCACATATCAATCTTGTGTAAAAACTTCAGAGTTTTTCCACGCTCCAGTGAAATATAACAATTCTACTAATGGACGCAAAAGTTTCTGTTTTTCAGCAAAATCAAATCAACGATATACCAAAGCATCCCAAAGGTCTTGCTTGGATCAAACACTAATTAAAACACTAAAACAAAATTTTTACAGAAGTAATATTGCATAAACACATAAAAACAGAAAAGAAAATTATTGGGTTGTCTCCCAACAAGCGCTTTTCTTTAAAGCCTTTTAGCTAGGCATTGATAATTCTAATGATGCTCACATAAAAGACAGAAAATTGAAGCACAAAGAGAGCATCATATAGCATGTGAAAAACAAGTTTAAGTCTAACATACTTCCTTTGCATAGGCATTTTATAGGGAATTTTTTTATGAAGACAAGCAAAAACTGGCATATGCAAGGAAGAAAAAATAAACAATAGCAATCTCAACATAACGAGAGATAACTTAGTAACATGAAATTATCTACAACCATATTTTCCTCTCTCATAATAATTGCATGTGGGATCATATTCAAATTAAACAATATAGCTATCACATAACATATTCTCTACATGATCCACATGCATGCAAAGTTGACACTCTTCCAAAATAGTGGGACTATCATAAAATAAAGTCATGACTTCTCCAAGCCCACTTTTATCAAAAAATTCATAAGATTGATCAATCTCCAAAGTAGTGGGATCATTATTTTTAGCTAAAGGTGACACTCTTCCAAACCCACTTTCAATATTATCGCGAACATATTCATCATGACGCATAAATGAATTTTCAAGATCGTAAGAAGCATTATCACCCCAATCATGATCATTGCAATAAGTAGTGGACATGGAAAAACTAGCATCCCCAAGCTTGGGGTTTTGTATATTATTAGCACAATTGATATTAATAGAATTTGTAATAACATCATTGCAATCATGCTTTTGTTTCAAGGAGTTATCGTGAATCACTTCATAAATTTCTTCTTTTAACACTTCATCACAATTTTCAGCTTCACGAATTTCAAGCAAAACTTCATAAAGATAATCTAGTGCACTCAACTCACGAGCAATTGGTTCATCATAATTGGATCTTTTAAAAAGATTAGTAAGTGGATGGGGATCCATAAACTTTTTGCTTTCTGATTTGGAATAAATATGCAATTATGCCAAGCGAACAAACAAACAACCCAAGTAAGATATAAAGGTAAACGGAAGAAAAAAGGAAAATATTTAGGTGTTTTTCTGAAAAAGTTTTAGAAGTGGAGGAGATGAAAACGAGAGGAAAATGACGAATAATGTAATGCAAAAGATTAGAGTTTATGATAGGTACTTGGTAGGCTTGATGTAGAACCTCCCCGTTAACGGCGCCAGAAATTCTTCCAGATACTTCTTGAGCTTGCGTTGATATTTCCCTTGAAGAGTAAAGGGTGATGCATCAAAGTAGAGATAAGTATTTCCCTTAGTTAAGAACCAAGGTATCAATCCAGTAGGAGGAACACACAAGTCTCCAATAGATGCACCTGCACAAACTAACAAACACTCGCACTCAACGCGAAAAAGGGGTTGTCAATCCCTTCACGGTCACTAGTAAGAGTAAGTTCTAATAGAGATAGGTATAAAAGATAAGTAAAATTGTAAAACTAAATAAAAGTAAATAAATTGCAGCAAGGTATTTTTGTATTTTTGGTTTTATAGATCTGAAAATAATATGATAGAAAATACACCCGGGGGCCATAGGTTTCACTAGAGGCTTCTCTCTTGAAGAAAGCTTACGGTGGGTAAACAAATTGCTGTTGAGCAATTGATAGAAAAGCGCATAGTTATGATGATATCCAAGGCAATGATCATGAATATAGGCATCACGTGACAAGTAGACCGACTCCTGCCTGCATCTACTACTATTACTCCACACATCGACCGCTATCCAGCATGCATCTAGTGTATTAAGTTAACAAGAATGGAGTAACGCCTTAAGCAAGATGACATGATGTAGAGGGATAGATCCAAGCAATATGATTAAAACCCCATCTTTTTATCCTTAATGGCCACAATACAAATACGTGCCTCACTACCCCTAGTGTCACTGGGTGAGGACACCGCAAGATTGAACCCAAAACAAAGCACCTCTCCCATTGCATGATAGATCAATCTAGTTGGCCAAACCAAATTAATATATTAGAGAGAAATACAAAGCTATCTTAATCATGCATAAAAGAGTTCAGAGAAGACTTAAATAATATTCATAGATAATCTGATCATAAACCCACAATTCATCGGATCTCAACAAACACACCGCAAAAGAATATTACATCGAATAGATCTCCAAGAACATCAAGGAGAACATTGTATTGAAGATCAAAGAGAGAGAAGAAGCCATGCAGCTACTAGCTATGGACCCATAGGTCTGTGGTAAAATACTCACACATCATCGGAAGTGTAGCAAGGTTGGTGTAGAGGCCCTCCATGATCGATCCCCTCCGGCAGAGTGCCGGAAAAGGCCCCAAGATGGGATCTCATGAGAACAGAAGCTTGAGGCTGCAGAAAAGTATTTTTTTGTCTTCCCTCTGGTATATGAGAAATATTTGGGTATTTATGGAGCTAAGATTAGGGTTAGGGGAGTCCCAAGGGGCCCACAAACCTAGGGGCGCATTCCGAGGGCTTGTGACCCTCTTGTGGCTCCTCTGGCCTCCTCCCAAAGCTTTGTGGTTGTCTTTTGGTCCAAGAAAAATCCTCACGTTTGGACTCCGTTTGGTATTGATTTTCTGTAAAAGACAAAAACAAGGAAAAAAAACAGCAACCGGCACTGGGCACTAGGTTAATAGGCTAGTCCCAAAAAATGATATAAAATAGCATATTAGTGCATATAAAACATCCAAGATGGATAATATAATAGCATGGAACAATCAAAAATTATAGATATGTTGGAGACGTATCATCCTACACCATTGACTGAGGCGGGCGGCGCCCGGGCGGCGCAGCACTGTAGCTGAGCGGCGCCTGTCCCCTCGTGGTGTGGGACAGGACGTGCCACACTGCCGTGCAGCTGGCGGGAACCGTGCCCGGTGGCCCCGACATGGCCCGCACCCAGCGGACCCGGCAGGACCCGCACTGGCGGACCCGACGGCCCCCACCGCCAGCTCCTAGACGATGACACCAGGGCCCTGCGCCCATGTATCTTTACCAATGTAACCCTGGGGGGCGGCCTATAAGACCCCCCAGGAGCCCTCCATGCAGAGGGTCGATCCCCTGCTAGCACACATACACCCATCAGAGAGGCAAGGACTGAGGCCTAGCCCTTTCTTCCTCCTCCAGCCAAATAGCTCTAGGAGCACCATTGTAACTCCAAGTGCATATCATCCCATTTCGGCAGGAGTAGGGGTTTTACCTCCCATGGGGGGACCCAAACCTGAGAACGCCTTGTGTCTCGCACTCACGTGTGCTAACCTCGCTTCTGGAACCCACCGGCCTCCTCACGTAGCCTCCCACTTTTAGCAATCTTATGGCATCTGTCGTGAGATCACCACGACACTTACGATAAGGAATCCCGGTGGACAAGCCGCTCATCAAAGTTAAAACTAAACCAGCAAGACCTCCCGACGTTTCGACGATCCTGATAGGAGCTGCGTATCTCCTTCTCAGGACACGGCGGATGAGCTATGGTTACAGCGACCAGATCCACGAGTTGCCCCGGGCGGTGCCGCAAGCTGCTATAGTTTGGACTAGAACCATCAGCACAGGCCAACCTGTATTGTGTTGAATTACCTCTGCGGGTTCATCACGCCCTATGATTTAATTAATTAATTCAGCATTATTATGTTGGCAAATTTATAAAACCAAAGTTGGGCCTTGCTGGAAGAGTTTTATCCTAAAACAACTGATCAGGGGGTCCCCATAAAACCCACACATGTTAGGAGCGCTCATTAAGGAACATAACACTGGTATGACGGAAACTAATGTGGCATGAGTGGAACAAAACACTCGGTAAAAGGCCGAGCCTTCCACACACAACCAAGTATATACATGCTTTAGTTAAATAAGAGATATTGTGATGTCCCATGATATCCATGTCCCAACATGGAACAACCTGCACTGCACCTGCAACTAGCAATGATATAAGAGGGGATGAGCAAAGCGGTAACATAGCCAAACAATGGTTTGCTAGGAAGGTGGGGGTTAGAGGCTTATCATGGCAAATTGGGAGGCTAACAAACAAGTGGTAGGTAGTGAGACATAGCGATAACATCGAGACAACTAGCAAGCAAAGATAGTAGTGATATCTGAGGTAATGCTCATCTTGCCTAAAATCCTGCTTGGAAGAAGATCGAATCCATGAAGTAGTCAAACAATCGTAGTCGAACGAATCCTCACAATCGAAACATTACTGGGAACTATCGAGAAGAAGCACAACCGGAAAGAAGCAAACAACTCGGTAAACACACAAGCATAAATATGGCATGATGCACAACCAAGTATGATGCATGAAAAGATTAAATGTTGTTACTCATGGCAAGAGGTGAAGCACAACAAAGCTACATATCTAGGGAATTTAAATGAGGCCGGAAACAACAAACAACAATTCCAAAAAATCCCCATATACAATTTTCGAATTTACTACTGTTCTGCCTAAAATACAATTTTAATGTTGTTAAACATGCAAAATAAATGAACCATGTTAATGTACACATTTTTCTGGACCATTCACATATAAAGTTCATTTAAATCGGAGCTGCGGTTATTTAGTTATGAAATAAATCATTTTAGCAAGTCATTTGTGCAAATTAATGCAAACAACACATTTAAACATTTTTAACATGGATGAAAGTTGCGTATTCTGAAACTACATGACATTCTACCGAAGTTACATGTATGACATATTTTATTTGGATGCATGGTTAACTAGTTAATAACATTCTAAAATAGTGGCATTTCTGTAATTATGCATGTCCTGGATTAATTGACAAAATTTGCAGACAGGGAAAAAAATACTACACATGCCGAATCTTCAGAAACTGGGCTGAACAGTCAGGTGAGCGTCAAATAGCATGCGGTGCGTTGGGAGGGGAATAGCATAGAGTGCTCACCTAGGGTCTCGATCAGACGGTGCAGGGACGGGGAGATCGCGTTTGGATGGAGGGCCGATGTCGTGCAGGGCCGGTGCAATCAGGTCGCGGCAGAGGGACGGTTTGCGTGGCCCGGTCCGGTTCGGCTAAACCAGTCGGTTCCACAGGGGTTCTTAGCTGTCCAGGGAGGGGGTTGGAGGCGAGCGGCTCATTCAACGGCAGGATAAGATGCGTTCACTATCTCGTGGACAAAGGCCAAGGCGAAGGTTGGGCATGGCGCCGATCGGACTTGGCGCGGACAACGGCAATGAGGTCGTGGGGGAGGCAACAAAGGCGGATCCGGCTGCGAGACACTAGTTCCCGACGGTGGAGAGGTGAATTGGAGCTCGGGGAGGCCTTCATGGCGGCGGCGGAGCTTCTACCCGAGGCAGAGGATGAAGAGGAGCGATGAGGGCCGTAGGACCCGGCGGATCTAGACGGTGACGCGCACGGGACAGCCGCAGTGAAGCTTCAGCGTGAAATCCATGGCGGTCTCCCTGTTCGTTCCTGGAACAGAGACTGAGAGAGAGAGAGATGAGATGGAGAAGGAGAAGGGAAGAAGAAGGAGAGGGGCGCGAGGAGGAAGTCCGGTGTGGTCCCGCGGTCGTCGATGGGAGGAATTCCAGTGAGACGCTGCTCCGGCTAGGTCACGGCCGTCAGTGGCGCGTGTGGTCGGGCGAGGTCCTCAGGCCCTATGCGAGGAGGAAGATAGGGGCGAGGGGATCACGGGAGGTGGCGGCTGAGGAGTGGAGGGGTGCGTAATTTTAGGAGGTAGGCTAGGGTTTCCAAATCTGGAGGCTAGGCACTGCTTAAATATGAGAGTGGCATTAGTGGAGGGGTTTCGCTAGGGTTGGTTTCGACCCGTTCGATCTTGATCGGACGGCTCCTATCGAGGAGGATAGGTAGTTGGGCTAGGTAGGCTGTGTAGATGGGCTAGGCTGAGATGAGAGGGAAGTAGGGCAGCCCGACAACAATTTCCAATACACTGAAAATGTCTGACGTTTTATCCGGCTATAATGCCACTATAGTTTAACGGTAGGGCTATCAAACAGACTACGAAAGTGACGAAATTTGGCAGTCGGTCTACCTACAATATAAAAAGACCGGACACCAACTTTCACCGCATTCCGAGAACATTTTTTATCCTACTTATAAAATAATATTTCGGAGGTGCCGCGGGCGCGTGGGAGTGTGTTTGGTCTCGAAACGGTCAAAAGAGAGAACAGGGAGAACCGACAACTACAAACGGATGCAAGTTTTGAAAAGAATGACATCACGAGGTGCTGATGCAATATGAATGATGCGATGATGAAAGCAACAAACAATCGAAACACACGTCGACAAGGAAAATAAATGGAAGGCCTCTGGAGCATCGGCTCAGGGCGTCACATCATGGAACAAGACAACACCAAAATATCCTTTGACAATATATGTTATATCTCTTTATTCTTGTCAATTTGGATATACATGTTGTTCCTTGTGTGACTAATCCATGTAGGAGAATGGACTAGAAAGGAAAATAGATTGCTCCCAACACCATCACATGAGCATTTACAACAAGTTCAACTACATGAGGATGTCAACAACAAAACCCAATGTAAGTGATCACATCTTAGAGATGCTTTACTCAAAGGCATGAGCTAAAGCAACTCCACAAGATGTGAATACATTAAAATGCTTAAATGAAAAATGGCTACCCCATTTTGAGCTTAACGATGAGTATGACCTATGATGAAGTGTTCTCACTTATCTCCTAAGTCAATATACTCTAACATAGGTGACCGAATCGCTGAACCCTTCTAGATGAAGTTCTGTGGTGTTTTCTTGTCTTGCTATTTCCCTTGTGATTTAGTTGCTTTGCTTATTTAAAAAAAACTTCATCTAGTTATTCTTTTCTTGTCTTAGTTAGATTTCTTTCCTCTATTAATTCCTTGCAAATGTGATCCAAATTCATTGCAAATCCTTCTGAGATTCAATTGCAAAGTGAGCTGAGTTTGACAAATTCTTCTTTCTGTCATGAACTCGTTGCCTCCGATCCGAACACACCGGTGCCACCAAGACCGCAACTCAGATTCCTTACATGTTCATCGGTCCAACTAACATGAACTGCCTTAGCAACACTGATGTGATCAACCCTTTACATTTCGCTTCCTCGGACTCACCGATTGATCCTACTCGCAGACACCGATTTCATAACACAAAGATAATTTTGTGAAAATTCATTCAGATTCTTTCTAGCCCCACTCAATGATTCTTTCCCCTCTAATGCATTAAGTATCATCTTAGCTAGATGTGCTACTCAAGGACCCTACCTGTTGACCAATGACCATGAGCTAAACCCTTCTTGGAAATCAATGTCAAAGGGGGAGAGAGATATCACATCAAAGCTCATGTAAATTCACTTAGAGAGATATACATATCAAAGACTCTCTATTTGGAGAAAAATGCACAGTTAAAGAGGAGAGAGAGCTTTATGTTTCCAAGTGGGAAGAAACATATATTTTGATGATTGTGTTGGATCATTCTATATGATCTTTTGCTCTGATTTTGTCTCACCCTACCTACTCCCAATATCTACTATCTCAGATTCAGGGGGAGAGGAAGTTCAAAGTTTTGGGGAGAAAAATCCTTGAAATTTTATTGCAAATCTCTAATGTCTTGGGGACATGTCTGCTCATAAGGAAGTATTCATTCTGATGCTAATCCCTTTACATGCCATTCTAGTCTTGGCATTCTTGAAGTTCTTGCATTCTTATTGAAGAGAAACTCTAGTGTTATCTAACCTTGTTTTCTCAAGTTTGTTTCTTCAGGTAAAATGATCAAGCACCTCAAGGTAAGTGTTTGCATCACACTCATGTGCATGATGATACCTTGCTTATTGCACATACTTGTTTGCAAGAAATCATCATGGGCACATGAAATCTATCATTCTTATCGTTACTTTGATGCATATAGCCAAGATGGATGTGAAATATCAAGTTTCCTACCCTATTGTGCATCTGCATTCCAAGAGCAGTTATCTTTAAAAGACTGCACACTTGTAGGAGGAGCTTATGTATGTTACATGTCCTTCAAATCTTTAATGTAATTATATGATATATTTTTATTTGAAGCTTTGATGTATGTTGTCATCAATTACCAAAAAGGGGGAGATTGAAAGCACATTTGCTCCCTTGGTGGTTTTGGCAATTCATGTCCACATACATGTTGTTGGACTAATGGTTTCCTCAAGTATATTTTAGGAAAAGTTAAACCTAGCCAATAAGATGGATCGAGATGTGGACCCCTCAATCTACAAAGGACAAGCACTGGCAAAAGCTTCAAGACTCTTCATTTTTGGTTAAGTAATCCAAGATCACATTGAGTCTATAGGAAAGCCAATACTATTAAAAGGGGATGAGGTTTTGATCATGAGCCATTTGGTCATGTGCTTGAAGATATTGGTCCAAAACCCTCAGCCACACCCTTAAATTCCAATCTGTCCAAAACCCTAAAGTTCATCTCGGTCCCACAGATACACATACACCCGGACCCACCGAGATACACTTGACATAGCCATTTCCTAAACCCTAGAAACTCGGTCATACCGAGATGGCATTCTGTCACACCGAAGTGCTCTAGAAAACTTTCTGTAACCCATCGACTTCATTTCAAAATTACTAAGTGAAACCGATCAGAATTACCGAAACATTGATTGTGCGTAGGTGTCGCGGGAAACCACGGCCACCTATGGGGCCAAGGGGCCCCTTGCTGGTTCGGCAGGGGGGATGTCGCGTTGCACAAAGAGCAGAAGAACATGGGGCAGCACGGCAGAGATCACACGGGCAATTTTACCCAGGTTCAGGCCACCGTGAGGTGTAAAACCCTACTCCTGCTTTGGTGGATTGATGGTGGAAAAGTGGTGGTGGAGCATAGTACACTTGCCCGGCAGGCTCGCCCCTGGGAAGGCAGTGACTACGCGCGTACGAGCGTGGGGGTGTTCAACTTTCCAACCCTTGCTATGGTTGCCATGGGCCTCCTTTTATAGATTAAGGGGTCACCATAGTGGCAAAACAGTCATTATGCACTGATAAGACAGCAAATAGTGCTATCATACCTAATTCTGTAGGCTGACAGAGTGCATTAAATGCACCGCTCAACGTCACATCGTTGCTTGCCCGGCAAGCCTTGCCGGGCTCGTCTTGCCAGCTCCATGCCTGCTTGCCTGACACGTTCGCAGGACGGGTGTCATCTGTAGGTATTTCCTGTAGAAAGAGGCTGCCATGTGGCGAATGGCTGCCACTTAGTCACTTCGCGGCTTGACACCGCATTGATCAACAACGTGGGTCGTGGTGAGATGGCTTGGTGAGGTGTCTTTCCCCTCGCGAGTCCCGGCAGGCCCTGCCAGGACGTCTTGAATGCTTTCTTCCGGGGGAGCTATTGCCCTTGCCAGGTCCGCCTGCCCGGCAAGGGAGGCTTTTCTCCTGGTGGTGTCTCGCTTCTCTGTCTTGGTCTTGGCCTTCTTAATCTGCCTGCTGGTTCTTCGAAGATCTTGGTCTCTTGTATCTTGACATGGCCATGGTGTTGTAATCTTGTTCTCGTGCTTGTGCACAGTCAGGGCAATAGACCCAGGGTTTGTTGCACCGACAGAAGCCCCCGGGCCTGCCCCGATCGCGCTGCCGGGCATCGTCGGGGTAGGTCCTAATAAGTGCACAGGCAGGGGCGCTGAAGAGGCTGATCTCTTGGAGTCTTCTTTGCTTCTTCATTAATCTTGATTCTAGGCCAGTTTCCGGTTTTCCCGTGCGTCGTGTAAAGCCAATCGTGGTGGGGCCATCTTTGCAATGGCCCGTGAATGACTTTAACGCACGGGGTAGAAACTGCCAATTCACTCTTCCCACCACGCCCTTATCCTTAGCCATGTATGCGGCATGCATCGCGCGGGGTAGGTAACGGAGGCGCGTGGCACAGGAGAGCATCAAGGCGAGGGCCCAGTCTTCTTGAATTGGCGGAGAGGGGCGGCGATTTCTTTTCGAGGGAGCGGCTCCCTTTCTTGCTCCGCCTATAAAAGGAGGGGCAGAGGGAGAGCCGAGCCATCCATCTCCGGATCCTTTCTTCCCCTATTTCTGCCTTTCGTTGGTCATGTTGAAGAGAAAGGCCCGGGGCCAAGCTCCGGGCTCCATCTCGCGCCTAGAGTTGTTGAGTGTTGGCGTTCGGGGAGTGAGCCTGGTCCATGCTCGGAGAAGGCATCGTGGACGGGCTGCTCGTTGTGCGGGAGATACCAAGCTCTCCCGTTGTGAGGGAATGCTTGCTCCTTTTGCCACGGTCGTCTGCCCGTTGGGTAGTGCGGTGTCCAGCCTCAGGTCACCGCCGCTCGTGGTCTTGGCGATCGGGTTCTTGGCGTCTCTAGGGTGTGCCCGGGAGGCAGGGCTAGGAATCGTCGGTAAACCCAGCGCTGCCCCATCCGGGAGCCGCGGGGATGATGTCGACGAGAGGCGCGCCTTCCTGCCCCCCAAGGTGGGGAGGGGCGTGTCCCGAGCCCCCTGGCCATCTTGGTCGCTCACCGTCTCTCCGGGGATGGCGTCGGGCTGGAGTCCTGGTGCTCCCCCGGAGCGGTGTTGATGAAGATGAAGCTGGGGAAGACGGAGAAGGCGGGAGGTAGGCCATCCAGTAGGAGCACGACTGCATCGACGCGTTCGTCTCGTACTGGCGACCTGCTGCCTTATCCCTCCATCCTCCCTTCCCCTTCCCCGGCACCGTCATCACCGTTTTCTTGGTGACCGGGGAAAGGGTTGCTCCCCTGGCGCTTCCGCTTCCTCCAGTGGTCTCCTGGTCGACCCCCGGCGCCCCTCTCTGTCGACGCCTGTGCTGGAGCCTTCTGCCTGGTTTTGGAAGTGGTGACCAGGGAGCTGCTGAGGTGCTTCGTACGTCTTCCTCCTTCGCAGCCTCGCTACTCCCGATCTTGTCAGGCTGTGCTCGGTAGCCCCTGACGGGGATCGGGGTGGCATTGTGTCGATGCGCTTCCTATCCTCTTCTCTTCCCACTGCATTACCTAGGATAAGAGGGACAGGGAGAGGAGTTTACGGAGCATTTATCTTTTTTCAATCTTAAACTCGTAGGCATTTGCTAAATTTTAGTTCAAATAATGTAATCTCTCGAGTCCATGTCTGTGTTCTGTAAGGTTTGTACTTGTATGACCAGCATATTAATGAAAAAGATGAACCTTGCCGGGAACTCGTGCATGTATATGTCCACGCAGAGGTGAAATGCTTCTTTATTTTAAATAAACGAGTTTTCCCCGGCAGGCTATCCTGCCGGTACCCTTTCTTTGTTGCCGGGGAACTGAGCCCACCGGCAAGAAATAGAGGGACCAGCCCCCGCCAACTTCTTTTCATCAAAGGCCACTATGACCATCTAGGCCGAAGCAACGTTCGAGCCAGGGATGGGAGCACCTAAGTTTCGAAGAGTGGCGGGGTTTTCTTATGCACAAGTTTTAGCTTACAGAACAGTTATGGACAAGAGGTAGAACTTATCTGTTTGGTTCGCTGGGGATCGCAGTGTTGGTTCATCTCCTCATCTTCTTGCAGAAACCGAGTTCTCGGCAGGAACCTGCAGCTTTATGCAGATGAGAATGATGCAGGATGCGATCCTATCTATATGCACATGCAAATGCTCATGAAATGCTTATGCAAATGCTCTTGGAATGCTTATGCATGCATGCAACTTGGTCGGGGGCCCCCAGTGCTTCGTTTATTTCTCTGGTGCTCAGGGTCATCGACTGGCTTTGTACAAGGGGTTACATGCAACTGAGGCAAGGCCTGTACAAAAGGGTGGCTGCCGGGCAGGGCCCGACAGCCGCGCCTTACGGGTAGAACTTGCGGAGATGCTCAATATTCCATGAGTTTTGCAATTGAATGCCATCTCCGGTCTCCAGACGGACTGCGCCAGGTCTGGTGACTCGTACTACCCGGTAAGGGCCTTCCCACTTTGGTGTCAACTTGTTTGTACCCTTGGCAGACTGAATGCGCCTAAGGACAAGGTCGATTTCCTCAAAACACCGGGCATGAACCCTGTGGCTATGATAGCGACGCAGGGCTTGCTGATAGTGTGCAGCACGCGTAGCAGCCTGGGGACAGTTCTCCTCGAGTAGCACAGCGTCGTCACGCCGGTGCTGATCTTGCGCTACTTCGTCGTAGGCAAGCACTCGAGGCAACCCGTAAATGAGTTCCGTGGGGATAACTGCTTCGGCCCCATAGACCAGAGAAAAAGGAGTCTGCCCGGTAGCTCGATTTGGTGTCGTTCTGAGGGACCATAGAACTACCGGCAGCTCATCGATTCACCGCCTGCCGTGCTTCTGCAGCATATCAAAGGTTCTTGTTTTGAGTCCCCGCAGCACTTCAGCGTTCGCCCTCTCAGCTTGCCCGTTGCTTCTGGGATGTGCGACAGAAGCAAACGAGATCTTGCTTCCGAGGGATGAACATATTGCATGAAGGCGCGGCTCGTGAATTGGGTGCCGTTGTCGGTAATGATCCTTACCGGGATTACAAAACGACACACCAAATCTTTCAAGAACTTGATAGTTGATTGAGCAGTCACCTTTCTCACGGCAGCAACTTCCGGCCACTTTGTAAACTTGTCGATAGCAACAAACAAGAATTCAAAGACCCCGATCGCTCGGGGGAAAGGGCTGAGGATATCGAGCCCCCAGACCGAAAATGGCAATGATAAAGGGATTGTCTGAAGAGCTTGGGCAGGCAGGTGGATTCTCTTGGAATGGAACTGACAGGCTTCACATTTGGTGACTAGCTCAACCGCATCTTGGAGGGCTGTGGACCAATAGAATCCTTGCCGGAATGCTTTCCCAACCAGCGCCCTTGATCCAATGTGGGAGCCGAACATGCCTTTGTGTATCTCAGCCAGCAGTTCCTTCCCTTCTTCCCGGCAGATGCACTTCAATTTCACATCGTTGGGCCTCCTTCTGTACAGAGTGTCATCGACAAACTGGTACATACTGGCCCTCCGGGCTACTCTTTCAGCCTCATCTTGGTCATTGGGGAGTTCTTCGGTTTAGAGAAAGTGGACTATGTGCCTTGCCCAAGTTGGAGCCTGGGGCTCAACACCAAGGACTAACGGCACCTCCTCAACTGCGGGGGCACATTCCTCGTTCGCATGGACCATGGGCCTGGCTGGAGGGTTCGGTCCGGCAGGTTGTGAGGAGTTGTTTCCGGTAGGGTCCCTGCTAGGAGCGGATGGCTCTACCGGGAGAGGCTTACCGGAGTCCAGCTTTCTCCTTTTCCGGGCCATTGTTGCTGGGGATACGGAGGGCTGAGTAAGATGGAGAACAAAAATTCCTGGTTCCACAGGAAGCTTTCGGGCAGCACACTTTGACAGGTGATCAGCTATGCTGTTTTCCGCACGAGGTATGTGCTCTGTTTGCAACCCATCAAAGCGCTCTTGCAATCTTCTCACTTCCTCAACGTATGCCTCCATCAATGGACTTTGGTAATCCTTGTTGACTTGTCTCACCACAAGCTGTGAGTCTCCTCGAATGATCAGCTTCTTGATTCCCAATTCTACGGCAATCCTGAGCCTGGCAAGGAGCCCTTCATACTCTGCTGTATTGTTGGTTGCCTCTTCCCGGGCAAAATGCATCTAGACAACGTACTTCATGTGTTCCCCGGAGGGAGCGACGAGAAGCACGCCAGCCCCTGCACCTTGTAGGGAAAAAGCACCATCAAAATACATGATCCATTCTTGGGGCGCCTCCTTGCCGGGGATAACTATTTCTGGCACTTCCTCGTCAGGGGTTGGCGTCCATTCTGCAATAAACTCTGCCAATGCCCTGCTCTGGATTGTTGATGTGCTCTCAAACTTCAAACCAAAACTGGATAACTCCAAAGCCCACTCCACTATTCTGCCAGTAGCCTCAGGGTTCCGAAGTATCCTTTGCAACAGGAAGCGAGTGAGAACCGTGATCTCATGGGCTTGGAAGTAGTGGCGCAGTTTCCTTGAGGCCATGATGAGGCCAAAGATCAACTTTTGCACGCCAGAGTACCTCGATCTAGCCCCCTGTAGCAGGGAACTAATGAAGTACACTGGGCCCTGCACCACTTTCTTCCTTGCCGTGTCCTTGGGGTTGTCTTCACTGCCGTGCTTACCTCTGTCCTGATCCCTATCTGACTCTGCCGGTCTTTGCTCACTCTCTGTTTCATCCACTTCCCTCTGGGCCACCAAGGCTGCACTAACCACTTGATTGGTTGCCGCCAAGTATAGCAGCAACGGCTCTTGCGGTTTGGGAGCAACCAAGGTGGGCACAGAAGATAGGTAGGCCTTCAACTCTTGCAAAGCCGCATCTGCTTCTGGAATCCACTTCATGGGCCCTGCCTTCTTCAAGATTTTGAAGAACGGCAAGGCGCGGTCGGCAGATTTGGAAATGAATCTGCTTAGCGCGGCAACGCACCCTATCAGACGCCTTACATCTTTGACCGTCTTTGGTGCTTGGATCTGTTCGATGGCTTGGATCTTATCGGGGTTGGCTTCGATCCCCCGATGGGATACAAAGTACCCGAGTAGCTTGCCGGAGGGAACACCAAATACACACTTCTCCGGGTTGAGCTTCAAGTTGATCTTGCGCAAATTGGCAAATGTCTCCTCCAAATCCTGGATAAGGGTTGATCTGTCCTTGGTTTTGACCACAATATCATCCATATAAGCCTCAATGTTTCTGTGCAACTGTGGCCCAAAACCAATCTGGACTGCCCTTGCAAAAGTAGACCCGGCACTCTTTAATCCGTAAGGCATGCGGATAAAACAGTACGTACCACACGGGGTGATGAACGAGGTCTTCTCTTTGTCTTCCTTGGACATGAAGATTTGATGATACCCAGAATATGCATCCAAAAAGGAGAGAAAATCACAGCCTGAAGTGGAGTCCACGATCTGGTCGATGCGTGGCAAGGGAAATGGGTCTTTCGGGCAAGCCTTGTTGAGATCTGTGAAGTCCATGCAAAGTCTCCATTTCCCATTGACCTTCTGGACAACCACTGGATTTGCTAACCACATTGGATGCAGCACTCCTCTTACCAAACCAGCTGCCTCAAGTTTCTTGATCCCCTCTGTAATGAACTGCTGCCTCTCCAAGGCCTGCTTCCGGACTTTCTGCTTGACAGGTCGGGCATGTGGGCAGACAGCAAGGTGGTGCTCGATTACCTCCCTGGGAACACCGGGGATATCAGATCGTTGCCAGGCAAACACATCGATATTCGCCCGCAGGAAGGCAACGAGCGCGCTTTCCTATTTGTCATCGAGGGTGGCGCTGATGGTGAAAGTACCACCAACGCCAGCCAGCCCTGCCGGGTCCTTCTTCACTTGTGGAGCAGCAACCTTGGATCTCTTGCTGTTGGAGCTCTCCGGCAAGTCATCAACAGGCGTAGCGCACTCCGAAGAGGCACGCTTCCTGAATTCCTTGCCGGAGCCCTTACTATTCTTCTTCTTCCCTCTGATCTCCTTGGCGGGAAGTGCCGCTGCTGCTGCCTCTGCCGCGATTGCGTACCGGTACATCTTATCCACACAAATGATTGCGTCTTTCTCATCTGATGGGACGGAAATGACTCCAACTGGCCCTGGCATCTTTAAGACGTTGTAGGCATTGTGGGATGCCGCCATGAACTTAGCCAGGGCCGGGCATCCAAGGATTCCATTGTATGGCAAGGGGAGGTCAACCACATCAAACACAATCTTTTCAGTCCGGCAGTTCAGCTCTCCCCCAAACATCACAGGCAACGTGATCTTTCCCTTAGGATGACTTCTGCCGGGATTAACTCCTTGAAACGTGCCGGTGACTTTTAACTCATCCTCTGCTATCTGAAGCTTGCTGATAACCTTTGGGGAAATCAGATTCAACCCGGCCCCGCCGTCCACCAACATCTTTGTGACCTTGAGGCTGCGGATTGTTGGAGAGACCAACAACGGCAAACATCCTACCGCGGTGGTGCGGTCAGGATGATCCACTTCGTCAAAAATGATGGGCGTGCATGACCATTTGAGTGGTTCCCGGGCCCCTGGTGCTGGTTCCACGGCATTAACCTCACGCGCCCACCGCTTGAGTTGGCGGTGAGAGGCGTGTAGGGACGCACCCCTGTCAATGCACAGGGCGTCAGTGGCCTTCTGGAACTCCTGCTCATTGGTTTCCTCTTCATCCCCTTCATCACTCTCATCACCGCAGGCTTGCTTCTCTCGATCCCTGGCAGGTTTTCCTTTGTTCTGAAGAGGTCTGCCGGGGCGATTTACTTCACCGCCACGACCCTTACCGCCAGCAAAATTCTGTCCCTTTTCCTTGTCACGCTTCTCATATTCTGCTTTCTGTCTCTTGACAAGGTGCTCAACCTGATAACACTCTTGAAGGTCGTGGCCCTTGGTCCGATGGATCTTGCAGTACGGTCCATCACCTTTCCCGGCCCTTTCGGCGGCCGCGGCCTCCCGGCAGTCAGAGCACACGACAGCTTCCTTGCCGGGGGTTTCGGCCTTAACCTTCTTGCCGGTACTAGGGATACCCGACCCTTCAATAGACATTACCGTCTTATCCTTGCGCTTCTTATTGTGCTTCTTGCTCTTCTTCTGACTGGTGGACTCATCATCGTCCTCTGAATCAACATTAATGCAATCCTCCTCTCCGGGCAGTTTTCTTCCCTCCTCCATCCGAGCACACTTATCCTCCAAGGTGTAAAGTTCCTTCACAGTCTTGGGCAACCGTACATTCATCTTGGAACGAATCTTCCGGTTGCGCACATTGGACTGGAAAGCGGCTATCACAGCTGCCGGATGGATATTTGGGATGTTTCTGTGGACTCTGCTAAATCTCTGCAAATACTTCCGGAGAGTCTCTCCTTCTTTCTACTGAAGAAGCTGCAGATCACTGGGCCGACCTGGTTCTTGATGGCCACCAGTGAAGGCGCCAATGAACTCATGGCACAAATCAGCCCATGACGAAATGGAGTTCTCTGGCAGGTGCATCAGCCAAGACCTCACATTGGACTTGAGAGCCAAAGGGAAGTAGTTGGCAAATACCTTCTCATCTCTTCGCCCGACAGCTTGAACACCGATGGTGTAGATGCTCAGGAACTCTGCCGGGTTCAGCCTCCCATCGTACTTCTCGGGTATCTCTGGCTTGAACGTGCGGACGGATGGCCAACGGACTTACCGCAGCTCACGAGTAAAGGCAGGGCACCCAACCTTGAAAGGTAGGTACCCACCAGTATCAATTGTAGGCTCATCAACATCGGGACTGTCACACCCATTGGCCCGACGGTGGGCGTCACGGCGTTGCTCAACGACAACGCGCGCATCTCCCCTCCGCCTGTCCTCCGGGGCACGCTGCCGGCCTGGACGCGCTCGAGGGTCAGAAGAGGCCATCGAGATGCCATCAGGCTCTTGATTCCGCTGCGCCCGCGCTAGCTGCTGTGGCGGGGATTGTACCGTGGGGGTGGCCCCTTCCGTACGACCAGCAGCACGGGCCGTTGTCGTCGCTTGGGGAGGCCGTGGCGGGCCAGCTCGCTACGAGCCCCCAGCCTCAGCGAAGCCGAGCAGGCTCGGGATGGTGGCACGCCATTCATCCATCTGCTCGGCCGCTAGAGAAAACCTCAGCAGCAGTTGAGCCCGCGCCATGGCCTCTGTAGCAGTACTTGGTATGGGCGATGATGACGCAGATCGCACCGTCGCTCGGCTCCTGACGGGGCCAGCAGTGACCGTATCACGTCCCCGCTGTTGCGGGGCGGCCACCTAGATGGCATGGTGGCGCGGTGATGGCGCTTGAGGGTCAGCAGCTCCACTAGGAGTAGCAGCGTGGTCGACTCGTCTCGGGGGAGGTGCACGCGCTGCGGCCGCCCCTGTGGTGGGGGCGGCCGGAGGGCGGCGATTCGCCCCAGACCGAGCGCCATTGCTACGGCTGTGCCCGTCGGCGAGGGAAAGGAGTGTGGACGGAGTAGCCCCTTCACCCGTACCTCACGGAGCGTGGCCATCGGGGTGTTGCTGATGTTGCTCTCCTCCGGTGTCTCCTGCTCCTGCTTCGACCACAGGGGAAGTGGTGACGGTGCCGCCTGCCCCGACCACAGCCCCAGCGGCGTCCACACTCTCATGCGCCTCCGCGTCCCCCGGAGCATTGGTGGTTGCGGGCGGCGGCGCCTTCAAGGTGGATGGGTGAGCAGCAGCACCGGGCATCTTCTTGGGTGCCATTGCCGACGGCGCCATCAAAGACGAAGATGGTGATGAAGATGATGCACTGCACACGCTTTCAGGTTCATGCAAGCGATCCCCCTACCTGGCGCGCCAAAGATGTCGCGGGAAACCACGGCCTCCTATGGGGCCAAGGGGCCCCTTGCTGGTTCGGCAGGGGGGGATGTCGCGTTGCACAAAGAGCAGAAGAACGTGGGGCAGCACAGCAGAGATCACATGGGCAATTTTACCCAGGTTCAGGCTGCTGCGAGGCGTAAAACCCTACTCCTGCTTTGGTGGATTGATCGTGGAAAAGTGGTGGTGGAGCATAGTACACTTGCCCGGCAGGCTCACCCTGGGAAGGCAGTGACTACGCGCGTACGAGCGTGGGGGTGTTCAACTTTCCAACCCTTGCTATGGTTGCCATGGGCCTCCTTTTATAGGTTAAGGGGTCACCACAGTGGCAAAACAGTCATTATGCACTGATAAGATAGCAAACAGTGCTATCATACCTAATTCTGCAGGATGACAGAGTGCATTAAATGCACCGCTCAACGTCACATCGTTGCTTGCCCGGCAAGCCTTGCCGGGCTCATCTTGCCAGCTCCATGCCTGCTTGCCTGACACGTTCGCAGGACGGGTGTCATCTGTAGGTATTTCCTGTATAAAGAGGCCGCCATGTGGCGAATGGCTGCCACTTAGTCACTTCGCGGCTTGACACCGCATTGATCAACGACGTGGGTCGTGGTGAGATGGCTTGGTGAGGTGTCTTTCCCCTCGCGAGTCCCGGCAGGCCCTGCCGGGACATCTTGAATGCTTTCTTCTGGGGGAGCCCTTGTCCTTGCCAGGTCCGCCTGCCCGGCAAGGGAGGCTTTTCTCCTGGTGGTGTCTTGCTTCTCTGTCTTGGTCTTGGCCTTCTTAATCTGCCTGCTGGTTCTTCGAAGATCTTGATCTCTTGTATCTTGACATGGCCTTGGTGTTGTAATCTTGTTCTCGTGCCTGTGCACAGTTAGGGCAACATACCCAGGGTTTGTTGCACCGACAGTAGGCCATCTCAAATCGGTCCCACCGAGTGCATTCATCCAGTCTCACTAAAATGTCTAAATTTCAAATATTTTGCACTAATCGGTTTCATCGAGTTTTTAACCCGGTCCCTTCAAGTTGTGCATAAAGGGGTGTAACGGTTAGATTTTTAGTGAAGGCTATATATACCCCACCCACACTAGCTACTCACAGAGAGAGAAACCAAGATGAAGCCACCACTTCCTATATCCATTTTCTGAGAGCGAACCACCTACACTTGTGTTGAAATCAAGGGATTCCACTCCAACCATTTGATCCTTGATTTCTAGCCCCCTCAAGTTGCTTTCTACTCCAATCCTCCTCCTACTACCATGCCAAATCTATGAGAGGGTGATTGAGTGTTGAGGAGACTATCTTTTGAAGCACAAGAGCAATGAGTTCATCATCTACAATAACATCTATTACCTTTTGGAGAGTGGTGTCTCCTAAATTAGTTAGGTGTCACTTGGGAGCATCCAAATCATGTGGAGTTGCCCCAAGAATTTGTAAGGGCAAGGAAATCGCCTACTTCGTGAAGATCTACCACGAGTGAGGCTAGTACTTCATGTTTGTAAGCCATGATGGTATAGACAAGGTTGCTTCTATTGGAGATATTCCCTAGAGGCAATCATATATGATGATATTTCCTATGTGTTTATGAATAAAGATAGTCCTTGGACATTATTGATGATGTGTATCAGCAAGTACGTGCCTTTTTGTTCGGTCTATGCATTGTATGATAACTGTCCTAAAAGGCTCAGAGTCGAAAGGGCTGTGTGGACGCGCAGCCGACTAGACTAGCATATGACATGGTTGATGGCTCGGTCTCACTAGGCAAGGAGCATTGAATGCTAGCCGGATAATATGGACTCAAAAGGATCTGGTCAGATTTGACATAGTCCGATCCGAGTCCAGATAATGTCTGAGTCGGACAGACCCAACTATGAGACGCATCGATAGGTCATCTGTGAGTCTGTAGTACAACATACGTTCTATGTCCTAAGACCTAAGCTGGCGCATGTACTCGGGATGGTGAAAGACCTGCTTTGGGCCGGCCAAACGCTACTCTGTAACTAGGTAGTTATAAAGGTAGGTTTCGGGCTTGTCCAGACCCATGCTGCGAGACATGGTCGAGCAATATGGGATTTGCCCCTCTAATTAGGAGAGATATACTCTGGGCCCCTCGTGTGATCCGACCAAGATAAGCATGGCCATGCAACAAGGATTATGAGCTAATCCGGTTGGTGGTCGGCATCACTGGAATGAGAAAGAGGTTGGGCTAGCACAAGGATGACAGACTCGCCTTGAGCCGGACAACATATACAGGTTCACCAACCGGCTTCATTGTCTACTTAGTGGTCGGCACGCCATGCTAGAGACTGCTACCAACCGAGCATGTTAGAGGTGATCTGACCTGCGACCAAGTCGACTTGAACCTAAGGGGATGCGCAATTAAGGGAAGGAACCTCTGAGGCCGGATCTGACTCCACGAGTCAGATGTGATCCTACTCGGACTAGGATCTAGGCTGAACAAACTTTGGGCTTTAGGGTCCATGTGGGGCCCAAGTGTTGAGCCCGTGATGGATGCCTATATATAGTGGAGGTGCGGCACACTCATTCAGTTGATCACTTCGGTGCCATTACTAGGGCTTTGCATATGTTGCAAGTATCCACCTCCACTCGCCGCCGGTTGTGTGATCGGACCTCGCAGTCCGCCGCATGACGTTCCTCCTGCACGTGCGGATATCATTAGAGGCGGTGCACTTGTGCCGCTCCGGCGAACCTGTTCATGGGATCCGATCGGCTATGTGGGAGATCGAGGAGGATACGACTCCGGAGATGCGCTGCCCCAATTCTACTTCCACTCCATGGCACTGCATGTCTAGTGGTAACGATCCGTGATCCATCTATTATAGCATGTTCATGGATGTTCTGCGGGTAGGGATTTTTAATTTGCAGTCGACGCACCCTACCATAGAACCCAACAACTTCTTTGTGACCCTTCGTGGGTGGAGCCCTCTGTGGACTCGCGCAAACGTTACCCACCGTGGGTTGAAGTCTCCATCAATGTGGATGCACGATAGCACCACCTATTGGAACCACGCCAAAAATCAGCGTGTCTTTATTGCGTTTGATCTTCTGATTTCTACCTCCCTGTACTTTCTTGCACTTGAATGTTGTTCATTATCCGCTACTCAATCTCTAGATATGCATGTGTAGGAAGTATTGGTTGCAATTTAACTTGCTCTAAATATGCCTAACTTCCAAGTAAATGAAAAACTGCACCTTTGCCTTGTTAAATGTCTTTTTCACCCCCTCTAGACCAATCTTATCGATCTTTCAGTGTTGAAGAAGTTTAGTGTGGGGATAGAGATTTTTAATTAAGTCTCTTCTCTCACACACCCCACAAAGTTAATCTAGCAACAAAAATAATCATACCTTAATGGTGGACGTAGGTAGCTAGTGTTCTTCGAAACCCTAGGAGCCACAAAAATTAAAATTTTCTTAACCCATTAAAGGGCGTCTAACTTGGTTTTGTAGGATGCATGTGATGTGGTATAACCTTTGTCATGATAATGAGTTTATGTATGAGATGGTTAAATGATGTAAAGTTAAGTGACGTGCGCGTCACAATACAACATGATGGCTGGAGCCAAAGGATTGCCACTTTAATGACATGCGTGTCAAACTTGTTATTTTATTTTACTACTTGACGGGAGTGTCGAATTTGCTACGGAGGACCCTAGTGCAAGGAGGCTTCATCAAGGCGTGGAGGAGAAGGGATGGAAATTTTGGTGTCGCGGCAGCGTTTTCGAAACTATTACCATGACAACGATTTTTCTGATGCCACGACAACATTTTTGGCTAAAGATTCATGGTGACCATGGAGACATACCCGGGGCCTACGGCTATACCATATCAAGCTATTATGAATTGCCTGAGATGTTTATCCCTTTTTTATTGCACCCTTTTGAATCCGTGGTAGCCGTTTTTATTAGGGTGTCTCTCACATAAAATATCAAGTTGTTAGTGCTCTTCCTAGTGTAGCAACCATCTATAACACGTAGCTTTTCAGGGTGCGTCATGTCCACATGAGTATGAAAGAATCATGAGATCTAAGTCGGGTGAAGGTCAGATCTCACAGTAGGAACACTCGGTTGTCTTGAAGTTCTACCAGGATCGTCCTGAGCTCGGAGCACAAATCATCGAAAGATGAACAAGAGTCACATGGAGATGTGACCGGCAAGTTGGCCTACCGATTTAAGTTCACGTCATCAGTGATGTCCACATGAATGGCAGTAAATTAGATATGGGTCTTGAATAAGTTAAAATCAATTATAAGAGATATTGGTTTGAGTGGGAGCACAATTATGAATTAATTAAGTTTAATAACTAGGGCAATTAACTATGAACAATGTCTATGTGTAGTTTACATTATAGTTGTAGAATAATGGCTCACGGATCCACCGTTTCTGTTAAAATTGATTAGCTATTTTTATTATCTGGTTGAATCTTTACAATTGGTAAACGTAATGAGAGGATCATCCTCTAGAGCGTTGAGAAGGATTTTGTCCTATTGCATGCTTTCAATACTCTCCTACAGATGCCGTGGATGATGAGACTCACATCCTTCGATCCAAAAGGCTAGAATCCTATTATGGTCTACTTGCTTCCAAGAAACCAGAACTTCAAAATGTTTCGGATAGTCATGTGATATTCTTGGAACTGAATTTTTTTAGAAACAAATAAAGGCTAAAAGATATGTGATATCTAAACAAGTGTTTGCTTGCAAGTTCTAGTGAAGCATTCAACTATGTTTAAGACTGAAATACATAGGATCTGGAGGAACACCAGTCATGTGTTGATGGTGAGAACTTAAAGAGAAAGAACAAATCAGAAAGATGTAATTAGACTTACATGCCTAGCGAAGTCCAGGGCTCACTCCACTCTTAAAGTTGGATGCTTCTTCTGTGTGTAGGAGAAATATTGGAAGTAAAACTATGAGAAGTAAAAGGCAGAAAGAAAGAAGAACGGAATTTCCAACTCAAGTATGAATGTCATAAAAGCTATAAGATGTAGAGAAAGTTGGTCAAGTAAGTGCAATTCTTGGGAATTATGATTGTTGATCACTGATTCTCTGGGATTGTGGTTAAAGAGTTGATCACAAGGATACTGACTTGATTACATGTTGTTGTGAATCGATGCAAGAACTACTACGACCTAAATGACTAACAAATAATGAGGTTAAAATATGTGATGGAAACTTTGTAAAAGTTACAGTACTTCCCATCAGTGTATTAACTCTATGTTTATTTTCATAATTCATTTTAGAGTTTTGTATACTCTAGCCTATTGCATACTGCTTATTGCAAAATCGGTTGTTCATAAAAGAATAATTATATGTTCATTGTTATCAATGACTAAAAGTCCATACTCCTATTATGAATAGGATGTATGTTATGAATATTGATAATAAAATCTGAACATCGATAACACTGATGCTAAATGTCACAAGACTAAAAGAATACCGCATATGTGTGGCATTGCATTTAGTCACATTGAAGAAACCCGCATGGAGAAATTCCATAGTGATGGATTGAAGTCATATGATTATGAATCATCTGACACTTGCAACTTTTGTCCAAATGGTGAAGTAAACTAAAATACCATTCACAGGCCATAAATAACGAGGAACAAAACAATTGGATACATGCATTTTGATGTGTATAGTCCAATAAGTGTTGTCGCAAGCAGTAGATTTATCTATCTTCAAGGATGACTCGAGTAGACTTATTGAGACATAAAATCTGGATCCTTTGAAATGCTTCAAAAGATTTTCAGAATGAAGTAGAAATTATTGTAACAAGAAAATTATGTTCCTACACTGAAAAGAGTGCTTTAGAGACTGTGGCTTTTACACTGAAAAGAGTGCCATGAAATCTGTTGAAATGACACCATATGGAATGGTATTCCAAAACCATTTGGTCATTTCTTAACATTTGGGAATACAAGTAATAAGTAAAATGTTTACAAATTTATTTCCCAAGTTAGATAAGTGCTACTTTGTTGGTTATCCCAAATAGTTGGGTATTCCTCTATCACTACACCGAGGCAAAGTGTTTTGCCACAAAGTGCGGTAAAATTTTGAAGAAAATGTTTTCTGCAAAGAGTGAGTGGGAGGATAGTGCAACTTGACGAGATTACGGAATCTTCGTAATCAGGTCAGAGGAAAGAAACACTGGAAGTAGTTCCAGGGGTTCCTACCATGGCTGATATAGGTTGGGCAAACTCGTGCAAACCTTCATGGCGTGCAAACGACATATTGTTTAGCAAACAATAAACCTATAATACACAAAGAAGAGTTGATGGGCCATGACTCCGGAATTGGCTACATGCCAAAGTAATCCGTGATAGTATCCGTATACATAATTCCAGTTTAGAACTTGAAAAACCCTCTGGAAGACTTAGAGTCTAGCGTAAAATAATGGATCTGTAAACTAATAAAGATAAATATGTTTTATGAAGCTTGATTTGTTGCAAATAGTTTATGACAAGATCATGGAATTGACTATGACAAGATTGCCACGTCATAGCAATGCTTTAAGTCAGTATGGGTTAAACTAGCAATTACTACATATTTCAATTATGAGATATAATAGATGGATGTCAAAAAGGATTCCCATGTGATGGAAATAGAACCAGGATTGTATATATGATACGGTCGAAGGTAATTTTGTCAATCCAGAGGATGCTAGTAAGTGTGCAAACTTCAAGAGATCCTATAATGGACCAAAGCAGGCATAGTGGAGTTGTAATCTTTGTTCTGATGAAATGGTCAAATAATTTGATTTCATCGAGGAAATCAAAGAAGTAAATGGGTGTATGGTAATATTTCTAAACACTATGTGTGCATGACACATTGTTGATTGGAAATTATATAAATTTCTTGACACAAATTAGGACTTTATTTAAACTAGTTTTTCAATAAAGCACTTAGGAAATATAGCCTTGGTATTAGGCATAATAATCTATGGAGATAGTAGTGCCTAATCAAGGTTAGCCGCATATTGACAAGATACTAAAGCAGTTTAGTAGGGAAAACCATCAAGAGATATTTCTTGTCGAAGTCACATGAAATATTTCATGGTATGTAAACAACCAGATATGTCCAGTACTCCAAGTAAGTTGTGAGTAAAGTTACCAGAGTGATCAAATTGTTGATGATAGGACAAAAGTGAAAATGTCATTAAGTATTGAAACAAGAAAGATGACATGTTTCTCGCAAACGGAGAAAATGAAGAGATTGGTGTAAGGAGTTACATCAATACAGGCTCATTGTAAGTAGTTACATCGACAAAGTATTCATCGGTGCTCCAAGCGATTCTTGATTTCTATTAAAAAGATTTTTGTTAATTAGTGGTACAATAAGTTGGAATTAGTCCAAGAAAGTTACTCTGGCAAATTCTATAACGAAGGCTGACTATGTTGTCACTTTAGAAGCAACAATGGAGGGTGATGAATCAAAAGTTCATTTATGAACTTGGTATGGTTTCTAAATGGTTTTTGCCATTGGAGCACTATTCTTAATAGTGGTTCCATAGCTTAGTCTAAGGAATCAAAGGTCCTACCAGTGATTCAATATATACAAAGATGGTTTCACACAAATTATGAATTCTTGTGAAAGCATGATAGATGCATTGAAATGCAAATGATACACACATATCTGAACTTTGAAGATCCGATAGGATGAAGTCTATACCACAAGAAAAGCATGGACAAGCACCAGATTGTCATTGGCGTAAAAAGAAAAAAATGCTAACTAGATTATTGACTCTAGTGCAACTAGGAGTCTAATATAAATAATAGAGGACTTAGATAATGATCTAGGAGTCTCTAAATTTTATTTAGATTTAATGTGCTAAAGTAAATATCAATTGGCCTATTAGTGGAGAGCTAATGGACCATGAAGGCCCATGTAGGGACGGTGCCCCCTTTTAGCTTATTGGACAAGCTAAGGGGGCCCGGGGAGTTGGAGGAGGACTCCTCCACCTTGGCCACAACCCAAGGGAGGGTTTTCCCTCCTCCAAGTTAGCCTAGACCCTCCCTCCACCTATATATATATGTGAGGGGGGGGGGGTGCCCCCTTTGAGATATACAAGTTCTTCCTTGATCTAGGGCGCCCCCTCTCTGTCTAGTTCCAGTTTTTGATCTAGACTTGAACTAGTTCTAGTTCTCTCTAATCCTCATAATAGAGAGGCCCCGTAAGGTTCTCTTGTCCCTCTTCTGATTCTTCGGTGACGATTAGCTCTAGACGGTGAAGCGCTGCCAGATCATGAAGCCTGTACGCTTGCAATATGTAGAGAGGTAGTGCTTTCAGTCTTTTGTCTGAGGGATCATCCTGGACGGTTCGAGGGACTTCCAGAAAGATCTACACCAACTCTTCTTCCACTGCACCTCAAAGTTGGTAACGGTCCGATCTAACCTTGTATGCATCTTCATTGTGATCCGGGACCTTGATCATAGGGTGATTTTTTGTTTAGTTTTCTACTACATTTCCTAACACTTGTTGCGGTGGACTTTTGGTATTTATGGTGGGAAAGGAGGCAAATTAGTTGTGATATTCAGGTGCATTCTCCAGAAAGATCCGCGATGGTACTTAAAGTGTTGTCCTCAAAATTTTGGTCTGCTGTAGTTCCTAAGTCAAGAGCGAGAAAGGAGTTATTGACTCCACCAATAGGTGGTGCGTTAAGATAAACGTTGATGCTTCATTCGGTTCAGATAATTTGAGGGGAACTACAGGTGCAATCATTCGTGCTAAGAAAAGGAAGTTTATCGCTGCGAGTAATACATAGTTGGATATGGTTCAAGATGTTCTTTCGGCTGACGCTTTGTGTCGGTGTCAAAACCGGCAGACCTCGGGGTAGGGGGTCCCGAGCTGTGGATCTAGGATCGATGGGGAACAAGGGACAACGAACACAGTGTTTACCCAGGTTCAGGCCCTCTCGAAGAGGTAATAACCTACATCCTGCTTGATTATATTGGATGTATGCTGTGGTTTACAGTGTAGATCTACCTCGAGATCCATATGAGCTAAACCCTAAGGCAATGAGGTGATGAATGTAGCTCTAGCCCTAAGACTAAAAACCCTAGGTTTATATAGACACCGATAGGGTTAGGGTTACCGAAGATAGATTACAATATGGGTTTAAAGAGATCCTGCACCTTCTTGACTTGGAGAGCACACCACGGCTTCACAGATATCCCGTCACTATACGGCTCCACCAGTCTGGCCCATGTACAATGGGTCATCGCCTCGAGGACCCCTTAGTCCATGACTCCCTCAGTAGCCCCGAACTTGCCTCCAACTGACGGTGTCCTGGACTAGGGGGTACTCACCACATCATCTCGCGATTAGTTGGATTGGGCTGAGGACCCCCAGGGCCGTTTACTCATGGGCCAGTTCGGACAGCCGAAGTATACACGAGGAAGATTTCACAAGACTTGGTGATCAAGACAAGGACTCCTCTCCACCGGCGTATCCGACTAGGACTCTTGTTATCCTAGGCCTCTGGTACATTATATAAGCCGAGGCCGGGCTAGTCGATAGGGGGACCAGATCATTATGACATCAATCATCATATCTCTAGGGTTTAGACCACAACATATGATCTCGAGGTAGATCAACTCTATACTAGATATTCCATCAATATAAACAAGAGCAGGACGTAGGGTTTTACCTCCATCAAGAGGGCCCGAACCTGGGTAAAACATCGTGTCCCCTGTCTCCTGTTACCCATCGATCCATGACACACAGCTTGGGACCCCCTACCCGAGATCTGCCAGTTTTGACACCGACATTGGTGCTTTCATTGAGAGTTCCGCTGTGTGATCGGCAAAGGATCAATGGCTCGCCCGCAGATCAACTGCGACGTCGGCAAATTCATCGCCAGCTCGACTGGTCACCTTGGTTCGACCGAGGATTGCACTCCGCCTCAGATAGTTATGATCAGATGAGGGCCTTCATCAACATCAACTCCGATCTCTATCAAGATCATGGAGGAATCATCCATATAGCCCGGGGGCTCAACTTCAACATTGTCCTCAGGCGACCGTGCTGTTTTTCTATACAGCGGATTCGTATTCTCTGTCGCTGCTTCCTCGAGTGTTGTTTTAACAATTGCTTCAGTGAAATTGTGTGGAATTAAGTCTACAACAACCATGCAAAATTTCGCCGAGTTCCGATGGAGGAATCTCCAGCGATCTCCAATATACCGAAGCCCTGTCGAATCTGGACGGGAATCTGGACGAGTTTGGAGCGTGGTGTCCAGCATCTAGCTCGGATGTCCTTTGGAAGATCCAACCATTGATCGGCTGAGGAATTCCTATATCTACCACCCCTCAAAATTTCAGCTCGATCCGACGGTTCAAACTCCGGGAACCTTCCGATGAGTGGACCAATTTTCAGATCTGTTTTCTGCGCGAATATGGATCCGACCCGAATTCATGTTTCTTTATGAACGTGATATTGGACAACCTTTTTAAAGGAGTTTTCTTCTAGGGTATTGTGCGTTGTTTTTAAACACGTGCCCATAAAATTTTAAGCCTCCTCTGAGGTAATCTTCACCATCACGCTGGTGTCAAACCAGTCCGGCAATATCGCTCCACGGCTGCCGACCTGCGCTAGACGCATCGTCGCTTTTTGAGCCGAGCTCAACTTGTTCGGATCATCATCTCGGCGAGCCGAACAAGAGTTCAGAATCGCCAAGGATAAATCGTCACCAACATCGCCGCCCCACGGATTACACGGAGCGGGCACACCGGCACCGCCGCATGGCCACTCCATCAAGCCGGCATTGACCGCGTCACAAGTTACGACCTGCGTCGGCATGGCCGCACTGTTGCTTCTTCAAGCCGATGTCCATCACGCCGAACTGCTTCAACACCTCGGTTGACATGGCAACTGCAATGTCTCCTTACCGACCTGCTCTGTCACCTCGGCTAGACCGGGGGCTTCGCCATCTCTTCATCAACCTACTCCGGAGACTTCGGTGTCACCAGCCGACCAGCTTCGTTACGTTAGCTGGACCGGGGGCTTTGCCTCGGCAAGACAGTCCTTGCCAGCATCGCCATGCCGTCACTTCATCACCCATCAAGCAATGGGTGTGCGGATCGAGTCCCAATTTTGGGAGTAACCTTTCTTCGGACTGCTACAACAAATAAACCAGGTGCTATTAATTCTAGCAATTTTTGCTTGTTTGGGTTTATTTTTCCCAAGGAATTATTACTCTGGTTTGTTCCATCATCTGTACACAGGTCTATCAAATGGTGGCCGCATTAACGACGGTCACGTGGTGGTTCGGTCAGTTTCCGTACATAGTTCGGCGAACGCCGCATCCGGAACTCGGACCGACCTGTGAATTCGGGCTTTGCCACGCCTTTACCGCATCACGCCGACGCCCTGCATCAACATTGACTTCGGCGCCAGGCCACATCTCTTTAAATAAATTATCTTTGCGAAAAGCAATTATGCAAGGATTTTATATATATTTATATTATTCTTTTTGGACCGCACTATTTTATGTGTGCAGGTGATTGACTTCGACTGCGTCACGCGGTCACTTCGGCAAGCCAATGTCGTCGTCCCAATTGGCATAAATCGGCTCGCATGATTATCTTGTTGATTGAATTGCCATACCGACATGTTCGGTTGCCTCAGGGACTTCGGCATCATCAAGAGGGTCCTACCTCGTCGGGTGTTTGGCGCATGGGCCATATTTCTTTTATTACTCACTTTGCATGAATTATTAATCATGCAACCTTTTTTTATTACTGTTATCTCTGGCTTGCACTATCTTCCGTGCACAGGTAAATGATCTGGATTGGGCAGCGCTGTCACCTCGGCTGAACCGGGGGCTTCGTCATCACTTCATTAATCCACACCGGGAAGTTCGGCGTCATAC
Organism: Thinopyrum elongatum; assembly: GCA_011799875.1. Classification (NCBI taxonomy): domain Eukaryota; kingdom Viridiplantae; phylum Streptophyta; class Magnoliopsida; order Poales; family Poaceae; genus Thinopyrum; species Thinopyrum elongatum. The sequence goes on from CM022300.1 coordinate 316,856,095, forward strand.
TGTCGGCCTACTCCGTCGCCTTGGACGGACGGGGGGTTCCACCTCGCCACATTGGCCGTGCTGTGTCACCACTTCGGAGTGCCGAGCTCTTCGCTCCTCCATCTCGGGACCGGCTTAGGGGCTGGGACCCCATCCCGCCGTAAACTCGGACCGCGTCATTGATGCCGAGCACATTAACCAGCTAAGTTGCTTTCATACCCAAAGTTTTAAATTTTGTTCGGTTCGACCAAGCATTATGCTTTTTTGACAAAAAGTCATTTGCGAAAAACTTTCTTTGTCAAAATCTTGCTTGTTACAAACAAATTCAAATACCCCATTTATTTGGGGGCTTCCTTTATGAAGCCATTCTTCTTGCATATGATTATTAATGTATCGCACCATTCCTTGTTCGTGTATTATGCCAAAATATGCATCATGTTGACTTAAGTGTTCCGCAAAGCTGGGTTGCCTAGCTCCTGTGCTTACCCCTACGTTCCCGATTGTTTGGCTAGGGAGTAAAGGGAGCACCTCTGCGATTGTTACGACCGGGTCATCCGAACTCATACCTCAGATGGGTGAAGCCGAAAGCTAGCGCTCTTATTGTTTTCAACTATGGTCAGCACACGACGGAACTCACGCGTACACAAATCTATTGCACAAGTCTCATAGTAATCATGAGCGACCATTGAAAGGTACCGTTGGGGGCACTATTTTCTTTGAAGACGCTTCTTACGTTACTTAAGTAATATAGCATAAGTTCCCTGGGCGCGCTTTGTCTGTTACAGCCTCATGGCCTGATTGCCTGGTTATCCGAAACACCACCGATATTATCGGTAGGCGGAGTAGATAACACTTTTCGGCCCTTGGCCGAAGAGGGAGAAGCCGATGGTCGGTTAAGACGGGTTCAAAGTTCAGGCGAACGCAGATATTATATAAGTACTTCGGTACATACAATCATTATACATAAAATTCTTTTACCCAAGTCACTTGGGGGCTCTTAAATTAATATGAGCCATTTTATAATTGATGTTTTCTTCTTAGTCGCTGCAAAGCCTTTTTCTACCACTCCTTTCTCGACTCAGGTGTATGATCAATAGCCGGGTAGCCTGGTTTCTCTCTAAAGCCGCTCGTGTTTAGTTTGCTAAACTGGCCTGAGAAACACTCCGCCTTCAGTATAGGGAGGTTGAAGCCGAAGGCTGACCCACTTGAAGTCTAGAGATCGGATGTATCATGTCAAAGCACAAACTAAATTTAAGACCAATGTTCGGATTGGCACCAAAAACTTGATTTAGTTCGGACGTAAAGTTTTTACTGAAGTTTTTTGGTTTTCCAAGCCTATGGCACTTTTTGTGTGTTTCCAGCATAAGTCTCGCAGTGCAACGCCGGATACCTTTCGAGATTCAGTAAAAACATTCTCGGATATTGCTATATATGCATCAGTTTCGAATTGTGTCTTCGGTCAATAGTTGGGTTGCCCGGCTCCTGTGCTTGCCTCCTACGTTTCGCTTTGTTCGGCTAGGTGTGCAAGGGGAGAACCACTGCGATTGTGCTTCCAGCTCGAATGGTTAAGCACCTCAGTGGAGAAAGCCAAAAACTGACTGTCACAATGGGCGTAAACTGGTTAGCGATCCGATGACGGTGTCACACTATAGATCGATACCGATTACCCCGTGTTAAACGATGGGCCTTTCATAATATTGGCCGAATTGTTAATGGCTAGACTTCGGTTGGTGCCGAACACAAACTGGCGGCTCGTAGCCAGCTTCCCCAGTTTAAAGCTCCTATGACTAAGTGAAAGTTATAAAGCCCGCATATCTGATTGCCTTGTTTCTGCTAACACAACCGCCTTCGGGCACCGAGACGTCGGCTGAGGGTTGTCTGGTTACTACGGAAACACCCTGCGTAGTATCTACAAAGGGGTAGAAGCCGATGATGGGCCACTTTCAATTGATAAACGGTCGCAACGGAGTCAAAATAATCATATCGTCGGCCTTTGTATTTAGTATACGAGGGCTACCTTTCGTAATCATCGTTACAAAGCCATAAATATGCATCAATTTGACTTAAGATTTTGGCCAAGCTGGGTTGCCTGGCTCCTGTGCTTACCCCTACGTTCCCGATTGTTCGGCTAGGTGGTAAAGGGAGCACCTCTGTGATTGTTACTACCGGGTCATCTGAGTAAGTACCTCAGACTGGGTGAAGCCGAAAGCTAGCAATCTTAAAGGATCACATTGGTCGGCAACGACGGAAGTGAAAATTTTGGTTCATTAATACCATAGAGTTCGGGAACTTTCCCCGAACTAAATCCTCAATATTTTCCTCCCACATTGATCGGAGTTGAGGTCTCATGATCATGATCAACATGACAGCCTGGGAAAAGGAACCTGTAATGGAACTACTTTTCCCAGAAGATGTTTTATAACATATCTCTCTGCGTACCTTTGTTTATAAAACCGTATGGCCGGATTGCCTTGTTCGTCGTAAATCTTTGCCCTTATAAAGGCTTTATAAAGTAGGACGAACACTCTTCGGCTGCTGGCCGAAGAGGTTGAAGCCGATGGTCGGTCAACAAAGTTTTGTACAATGCGGATCCGAGCATTAGTGATGTAAAGTACTTGGATACATAGAGTCATTACACATAATTTGTGATTTTACTATGGATATCGATCCTTAATTCGGCCACCCGTGCCCGCATTAAGGCTCGGGGGCTACTGGGCTTCGGGCTTATTATTTACAAATATTAAAGGGGCACATCGATCCCCTGATCTGGTGTTGCCACCCGACCAGTGTCTCGGGGGCTACTACATTGCTTGTTCAATGCAGAAAATTGAAAGTGCTTAGTGTTCGGCTTGACCGAACTATAGGCAAACGCGTCTTCGGACGACAATAGGTACCATCTGGACCTATCTGGCATCAAGCTAATATATTACGACAACTTCTCAAGACCCTCTCTCAAGGGCCCGTTCGCCGATCACTATTATCTCTAATATATTACACTGCGTTTCTATTCTTACGTATGCTGCCGAGCTAGGAGTTGATCCTCAGGCCGATTTCGTGCATCGACCTGAGTCTCAGGGGCTACTTGGATCAGCGGTTTCATGTTTTCCTTCAGGTGCATCTCGGGTTTTAGACCGACACACACCTTGAGGGCTATTGGCTATATATCTCGGCGGAGAATAAATTGCACCAATAAAAAATATTCACAAAAAATCAGCCCGCAGTCGGGGTGGTGCACCACCTCGGAAGCAGTCCGGCATAAAGCTCGGGCGCCAGTGGCTGGCCCCATAGAGGGCACTTCCGGCATTAAGCTCGGCTGAATTCATTCAATCTTTTAAAAGACCGAGGTAGTTTATGACACCTCGGACGCTGACCATCATTAGAGCTCGGATACAGTCCGGCGTTGGAGCTCGGATACAGTCCGGCGTTGGAGCTCGGATACAGTCCAGCGTTGGTGCTTGGCTGCAAAAGATACCTCAAATACAGTCCGGCGTTGGAGCTCGGATGCAAGAGGACACCACCGCATGGGAACAACTTCAAACCCGAGGTGTGGCGTAAAAAATAACAAGGCATTGATAAAGGCCGAAAACTTAAAGGGGCTCCTTGGATACCCGACGTGTAAACTCTTCGGATTCACTTCGGCGATCCTCAAGATAGAAGATGAGAAGATTTGTTGAACCAGTTTTCAAGACCGACGACCGAAGATGAAGAACAGTTCGGAAGAATCGAGGAGCGTCCCCCACTTGAAGACCGGTTCAGGGGGCTACTGACGGTGTCCTGGACTAGGGGGTACTCACCACATCGTCTCCCGATTAGTTGGATTGGGCCGAGGACCCCCAGGGCCGTTTACTCATGGGCCAGTTCGGACAGCCGAAGTATACACGAGGAAGATTCCACAAGACTTGGTGATCAAGACAAGGACTCCTCTCCACCGGCGTATTCGACTAGGACTCTTGTTATCCTAGGCCTCTGGTACATTATATAAGCCGAGGCCGGGCTAGTCGATAGGGGGACCAGATCATTATGACATCAATCATCGTATCTTTAGGGTTTAGACCACAACATATGATCTCGAGGTAGATCAACTCTGTACTAGATATTCCATCAATATAAACAAGAGCAGGACGTAGGGTTTTACCTCCATCAAGAGGGCCCGAACCTGGGTAAAACATCATGTCCCCTGTCTCCTGTTACCCATCGATCCATGACACACAGCTTGGGACCCCCTACCCGAGAACTGCCGGTTTTGACACCGACACCAACGCCGGGGATTGTCCTATGGAATCTTCACATCATCGGCTTGCGAGACGAGTTCTTTTACTCCTTCATTCTGTTTAAAGCAGTATCAATTTCACCGAACACTATACGAAACCCGCTCTAATATACTCGGGTCCGGACAGTTTCAAGATTCTGGGATCCGAAGACATCTCGAGATTGAGGTGGGACCACCAGAGTTTAATGTCGTTCCTCGGGGCAAGGGCTTCGCACACCTTTCTAGAGGGCGTGCGGCCCAACGCCATCCTTCCATGCACCCATCCTTTTAGCTTCATGATAAGACGCTTATTTACAGATCCAAAAGGTGCTGAGAACAGTTAGCTCCCCCCCTTCACCAAGAACAACACCAAAGAAATTCTCCAACGCCATGGCCGACCTCCCAAATTCATCCTCGCGCCCTCACGGCCCGCTCCTAGGTGATTGGTCGAGCTGTTCAGTCTGGCACCTCCAATTGAGTCGCTTGCAGACGTAGTGCTTCCTCCCTCCGGCTGATTTGGTTCTAGTTCGCGCCGGTCTTATCTCCGTTGATGGCTGCGCCCTTGCCGAGAACTCCCCCGCCCCAAGCAAGGAGGAGAGGGTATGTCTCGTGCCCTTCCTTTTGAGAGGTTTGGGTTTCCCTATTCACCCCTTTCTACGGGGCCTGTTGGAGTTCTACGGGATCCAGCTCCACAACCTCACCCCAGGATCCATATTACACATTTCTGGCTTTGTAGCCTTGTGCGAGATATTTCTGAGCTGCGAGCCCCACTTTGACTTGTGGAGGAAGTATTTCTGTCTTGTCCCTTGCCTCCGGGAGGGATCCATATTTGAGGTAGGCGGCACCGAAGTATGGCGAATAGCTGGGACAGGATACCCAGTTGGGACCCCACAGAAAGATCCCGAAGGATGGACCTCAGAGTGGTTTTACATCGAAGACGTTCCACTCACCGATCCAATTCGGCAAGGGTTGCCCGAATACTCAAACGACCCACCTATAAAGCAGTTCAACTGGTGGCCCAGAGGCCCTTCCCAATGGGACAGTGAAGAGGTGCGTGCGCTGGCGGCCAAGATCAGGCTGCTTAGCAGTAGTAAGCTGACCATGGTTGAAGTAATGGCCATCGCCATTACCCGATGCGTGCAACCCTTGCAGCAGTGGGGCCATCCTTTATGGTGCTATAACGAGACCAATGACGTGAACCGTTACCAACGACAAGGGCGAGACAATAAGGCGGCCCTGGCCAAAATGTTGGCTGATCTCTTCAAGGGAGAGGAGGCAGAGTTCGCTCGCATGAGTATTCGCGAGGGCTGCTCCGGATACAATCCGGCCGACTGGGTAAGCCACGATCCACTGTCTTGAGCTCACAGATTACACTTGAACTCTAACTGGTTATATTTAAACTGGGCTGGAGGCGTCAGGTTGCGTCCATTAATTGCCCTCCTCCTCAACCGGAGAATCATTCCCGTGTTGACGATCCGGGGTATCATGACGACCCAGAGACATCGATCGATTTTGAAGACGGGGTTTTCTATCAGGAGAGCCTTGACGGCGTCAAAGTTGCTGTGATAGCTGATCACCCCGGGGCTCTTCCCTCTTCCATAGTAAGTGAAAAGAAGATCCTTACCCGAACAGGGCACTCATCTCGCGCCATTCCCCACGTGCTGACTTCTGCTCCCAAGGGTCGCCGCACTACGCGTAAGACCGTTTTGGGAGGAGTGCGGACCGTGCCAACTTTGGCCCCTAACGGGAGATCAAAGCAGAAAGCCTCCGCCAAAGCAGAAGCACCTACCCCCTCGGCCCAGTGGTAACGTATTTCTGAATTGCAGCGAGGGTTGATTTTAGCATTCTTTTACTGAAACTTGCTCAACTTTTGCAGAAGGCGTATGCCTTTGCACCAACCCGAAGATTCCTCGGGTGAACCGAATCGCAACTTTGGTCCCAAGTCTTTGGCACAAGCCAGAGCCTCCCCTGAACACATAGCGGCCGGCGTGCCTCTGGCGGATTCTGATGATGTTTCAGTTACCAACTCCGAAGTCGAGAGCGTAATGAATCATTGCCGCCGGAGGGAGATGTTACATCATACTGCCTTTGCTGAACAGGAATTTAGTGCTTTTAATTCGGTGGATGCATACCTTGGAGTGGCCCGGACAGGTCTTGAAGGGATCGCCGGTCATTTTGCCGCAAAGGTGCAGGTATATAGCTTGAAAGCAGATCATGTTCCCTAACCACCTAGCCCCCAAGCCTTAATTTGGGCGGGACGGCCGAGTTAATGGTGTCTAATGACATTATTTTTGTAGGCCGCGAGAGAGCAGAACGAAAAGTTGTCCAAGGACCTTAAAATGAGTCAGACACAGTTGTCGAAACCAAGGGCGAACTAGATGCGGCTCGAAGAGCCAGCAGCGAATTGTCCGGTGAGTAGAAAATACTTTTTGCGTGGGCATATGTTGTATTTTATGCATTAACACCGTATTCTCCATATAGCCGCGGGAGCTGCAAGTGAGCTGCGAAGGGAGCTAGAGGCTGGCAAACGGGTGCTGACACGAAGTCAGGAGGAGAAAAATGAGCTCAAGGAAGAGAACCGACGAAAAAACGAGGAAATTGAAAGCTTAAGAACCCAGCTGGCGCAAGCCTTGGAGGAGAACCAGAAGCTAAAAGGTGGCATATTTGGTAAGTACTGCTCTAACCGGTATGGTAGTCCAGTGACATTGGCATTGTAATGACTATATGCAACACCTGCTTGCTAGGTCTCCTGACTGGGCGGCCCGAGGAAGAAGTCAGCGCCTATGACGGGAACCTTGTAAAGGAGCTGTCGAAGACCTACGAAAGGGCCCGGAAAGCCATGAAGAGCATGGCTAAGGCATTATGGCCATCAGATGCGCCGCCAGAGAGCATGGCTGAACTAGCTAGTCGCTTTAAAGGGGCTTGGCGAAGGTTCGAATTATGGAAGATCTCGGCCTGTCGAGCAGGAGCACGCGAGGCGTGGGCTATGGTAAAGACCCGTTTCACCAAGCTAGACCCAGTGCATATGGCCGGAGTTGGTCCCGTGGGTCCTGACGGCCAAGAGATACCACTGAGCTTGGTGTACAATGAGGTGATGCCAGCCGCTCGCTATTCTCAAAAGGATTTTGCTTTAGAACAATTGATAGACAATGTCGAGAATGAGTAATCTTGTCAATTCTATGTATCTATGTACTTTACGTTGACCTTGCTCAATTTGTGTTCTTATTGTTATTGAAAGAGTGTTGTCTTAACTGGCCATCGGCTTCTGCCTCTCCGATCAGAGATCGGGGAGTGTTCCGTACTGTGTGCCATGGGAAACAAGGCAACAATTCGGGAACCAGGCAATCCGGCCCTCTGGTTTAACCAGACGAAACATATGCGGAGAGCAATGTTATATTACTGTTTAACGTAAGAAACATCTTCCGATGAAAATAATTCCTCCAAGAGTTCCTTTCATCGAGTAAAATTATAGTCCAGATACGTAGGGTCAACGGACACCAATGGCTTTAAAAAAGAACCTTGGTAGTTGATTGCGGCTAGAACTATGTCGGTATTTCCCCAAAGAGGAAGGGATGATGCAACACAGCTACGGTAGGTATTTCCCTCAGTGATGATACCAAGGTTATTGAACCAGTAGGAGAACCACGCAACACTATGTGAACGGCACCTCCACACAAAGAACAAATACTTGCAACCCGACATGTAAAAGGGGTTGTCAATCCCTTTCGGGTAGCGGCGCTAGAAATTGGCAAACGGACGTGAGAAAGTTGTAATAGATTGATAGATGCAAATAAAAGCAAATAAAATTCAGCGAGGTATTTTTGGGCTTTTGATAATATAGATCTGAAAATAAAAGATGCAAATAAATAAAAAGGCAAATAGCAATGTAGATTTGAAAGTATATGATGCGAAAATAGACCCGGGGGCCGTAGATTCCACTAGTGGCTTCTCTTGAGAAAAATAGCATACGGTGGGTAAAAAAATTATTGTTGGCCAATTGATAGAACTTCAAATAATCATGACGATATCTAGGCAATGATCATTATATAGACATCACGTCCAGGATTAGTAGACCGACTCCTGCCTGCATCTACTACTATTACTCCACACATCGATCGCTATTCAGCATGCATCTAGTGTATTAAGTTCATGGAGAAACGGAGTAATGCAATAAGAATGATGACATGATGTAGACAAGATCTATTCATGTAGGAATTAGACCCCATCTTGTTATCCTTAATGGCAACGATACATACGTGTCATTTCCCCTGCTGTCACGGGGATTGAGCACCGTAAGATCAAACCCATCACAAAGCACCTCTTCCCATGGCAAGAAAAATTGATCTAGTCGGCCTAACTAAACCAAAGATTCGAAGAAGAAATACGAGGCTATAAGTAATCATGCATATAAGAGATCAAAAGACTCAAATAACTTTCATGGATAAAAAGATGGATCTGATCATAAACTCAAAGTTCATCGGATCCCAACAAACACACCACAAAAAGAGTTACATCAAATAGATCTCCAAGAGACCATTGCATTGAGAATCAAAAGAGAGAGAGAGGAAGCCATCTAGCTACTAACTACGGACCCGAAGGTCTACAATGAACTACTCACGCATCATCGGAGATGCACCAATGAGGATGATGAACCCCTCCATGATGGTGTCTAGATTGGATCTGTTGTTTCTGGAACTTGCGACGGCTAGAATTGTTTTTCGTCGACTCCCTAGGGTTTTTGGACGTCCAGGGTATTTATAGAGCAAAGAGGCGGTGTGGGAGGCGGCCGAGGTGGGCACAACCCACCTGGGCGCGCCCGGGCCCTCAGGCGCGCCCTGGTGGGTTGTGCTCCCCTCGGAGCCCCCCTCTGGTACTTCTTTGGCCCAACAGGTGTCTTCTGGTCCAGAAAAAATCACCAAAAAGTTTCGCTGCGCTTGGACTCTGTTTGGTATTGATTTTCTGCGATGTAAAAAATAATCAAAAAACAGCAACTGGCACTGGGCCCTATGTTAATAGGTTAGTCCCAAAAAATGATATGAAGTTGCTATAAAATGATTGTAAAACATCGAAGAATGATAATATAACAGCATGGAACAATAAAAAATTATAGATACGTTGGAGACGTATCGGCATCCCAAGTTTAATTCCTGCTCGTCCTCGAGTAGGTAAATGATAAAAACAGAATTTTTGATGTGGAATGCTGCCTAACATGTTCATCACATAATCTTTTCTTTGTAGCATGGACATTTGGACTTCTATATGATTCAAAGCAATAGTCCAGTTTTGACATGAAGATTTCAATACTCAAGCATATCAACAAGCAACCATATCTTTCAAAATATCAACACTAAAGCAAGTTATCCCTAGCCCATTATGCTCAATCATTGATCAATTCATGAAACACACTCGCATATTAGCTACACCCAATGCTCAAGTACGATCATAGTGCCCATTAGTTGGTGCTTTATAAGAGAAAATGGAGACTCAAAAATAAAAATTGCATAAAGTAAATAGAAAGGCCCTTCGCAGAGGGAAGTAGGGATTTGTAGAGGTGCCAAAGCTCAAAGCGAAAAAGATAGAGATAAAAATATTTTGGGTGGCATGCTTTTCCTGTCAATGAAAACGATCGAGTAGTTCCCAATACTTTCCATGCTAGATATATCATAGGCGGTTCCCAAACAGAAAATATATTCCTTTTTCCACCATACTTTCACATTCCACGGCTAACCGAATCCACGGGTGCGGTCCATACCAACACTTTCTAAGGAATTTATTATTTTACAACATAAAGTAAATTCATTTTTTCATTTCAGGACTGGGCATCCCTAATACCTTTGACGTACTCTCGGGCAATGACAAGTGAATAAACACTCATCTTGAGAATAACACATCTAGCATGGAAAAATATCAGCCACCCCCTACCGTTTCATGAGTGGTACGAGCACACAAAAGAGAAATTTATTTTGAAAATTAGAGATGGCACATAAAAATTTGCTTAGAACGGCACGGAAATACCGCATATAGGTAGGTATAGTGGACTCATATGGAAAAACTGGTTTAATGATTTTGGATACACAAGTAGTGATCATACTTAGTGCAAATGAAGGCTAGCAAAAGATTGAGAAGCATCCAACCAAGAAACAAAAAATCTCATAAGCGAGCATTAAGCATAACTAACACCGAGTAATGCACCACAAGTAGGATGTAATTTCCTTGCATAACTATTGACTTTCGTTCTTGCATAGGGAATCACAAACCTTAACACCAATATTCTTACTAGACCATAATTACTTACCAACATGACTCGCATATTATATCATCATATCACAAAACTATTACAAGGAATCAAGTTTATTTTGTCCAATGATCTTCATGAAAGTTTTTATTATATCCCTCTTGGATATCTATCACTTTGGGACTAATTTTATATGTTGCTTTTGATAGCTCAAACAAATCTAAGTGAAGAACATGAGCATAAAAAAATTCTTCTCTCAAAATAATTTAAGTGAAGCATGAGAGAGTTTCTTCAAAAATTTTACTAACTCTCAAATAAATCTAAGTGAAGCATGAGAGCATTTCTTCAAAATACTAAAGCACACCGTGCTCAAAAAAGATATAAGTGAAGCACTAGAGCAATTCCAAAGCTCATAAAGATTTAAGTGAAGCATAGAGAGCAATTCTAACAAATCATGGCATAATTTTGGCTCTCTCAAATAGGTGTGTCCAGCAAGGATACTTGACTTAAAAATAAAAGAAAAACAAGCAAAGACTCATATCATAAAAGACGCTCCAAGCAAAACTCATGATATGTGACGAATAAAAATATAGCTCCAAGTAAAATACCGATGGTCGTTAGAAGAAAGAGGGTATGCCACTCGAGGCATCCCCAAGCTTAGTTGCTTGTTCCTCTTTTGGATAATAACTTGGTGTGCCATGGGGAATCCCCAAGCTTAGGCTCTTCTTACTCCTTATTGCTTCATCCATCGTGATCTCACCCAAAACTTGAGAACTTCAATCACACAAAACTCAACAAAACCTTCGTGAGATCCGTTAGTATAAGAAAACTAATCTTTACTTTAAGTACTGTAGAAAACCCATTCAAATTTTGTTATTGCATTATATCTACTGTATTCTAACTTTACCATGGCTTATAACCTCCAATACAAACCATAGTGTCGGTGTACTAAGTATTGGGCCATTAGTACCCCGTACTTGTGCACGGGCAGTTGTAGCCATACTCACGGCAAGTCTTGTCGGGGAACAGCTCGAGGTTGACTCAGGCTATCGAAGAAATACTCAAGTCAAAGATCTGAGGATCAGCAGATAGGAAGAGCTGGAGTCCAAAAGCCAGCCTACCCGGCAAGATCTTGCCGGGGTGGCCTGCGAAGCCCGGCAAGATTTCACGCCCGGCAAGATTCGGCGCCCGGCAAGATTCTGCTACTGTGCCACCGCTTCGATACAGCAACAAGCCCGACATTCTGGGTCCTTCTCTGGATGTGTGGCAACGCACCAGTGGAGGAGAGCTTAAGCGGTGCTGATGGGATGTGCCCTTTTTCCATCTCCAAGAAAGTGAGGACACCTGAACGGACACCTCACGGTGCATTAAATGCGTTCGTCCTAATCCGTCAGTGGTTAGGTATGATAACCCTGTAGCTACTTTACACCTCAATGTATGTACATTTTGCCACTGTGGTGACCCCTTTGAGCATATAAAAGGAGGCCCAAGGCAACTGCTACAGGGGAGGAGGATCTGCTGGCCCATTCTGCATGCGTAGCTGCTCTTTGAACGTACTGTTCATCGCAAGCGCTCCTGGAGCCTAGGCTCAAGAACACTCATAATAAAACAAGGCAGGAGTAGGGTTTTATGCTGATTAGCGGCCCGAACCTGGGTAAAATTGCCCCGCGTCGATCGTTGGTTCAGCTCTTTGCGCATACCTCTCTCCCTGCCGAATCGTAAAGGGGTCCCTTGGGGTCCCATAGGTGTCGCACGCCGACATCTTTGGCGTGCCAGGTAGGGGGAAGAAGGTTGTGCGAACCTGATCCAGTGATCGGCGCCTTGGTTTCTTCATCATCTTCATCATCATGCCACCTAAGAAGAAGAGTGCCGCAACGGCGCAACCATCTACATCCGTTTTGCCTGCGCCCTCGTGTACGGGCGACGGTGTAGATGCAGAAGGAAGAGGATTAGAGCCTCCACGGCGTTCCGGTGATCCAAGCCAGGCGAGCGGCATCGTTCGCAGCGGCAGCGGCAACCCACACACCGCTAGATCCAGAGATGGAGCTGTGCTGCCCACGGGTGGTGCAACGAACTCCAGAGATCGGAGGACGCCTCCTAGGACTCCCGCGCCGGTGCAAGCGTCACGACCTACCCAAGTCGTGCGCAGTGAGCAGCGCCATGGCGCTGGTGGTTCAGGGCGTCCCCATGAAAGGACTTCTGCGCATCGATCCCAAGGTGCGCAGGCCCAGCATGCACATCAAACTGCTGGCGGAAGTGGCGCGCGGTCACGTGATCGTGAAGGTGCTCCTTCTCACATGGTTAGGAGTCAGAGCACCTCGCGTACTTCGCACCTGTCACCGCCACCTACGCCAGCGGAAGCTTTGGCGCGTGCGCAGCTGCTCCTTGATTTCCCTCCTGCTCCGGAGAAGATGGAGGAGTGGCGAGCTACTATCCAGAGTCTCATTGGTTTCGCCAACAAGGATGGGCCGCAGGAGGCAGGGCCCTCACAACGGCGGTCCATCGATCCGGCGCGAGCCGATTTGGAGAAAACCGAAGGTGGTGCGACCACGGTGCACTCCCCTCCATGACACCAGCGGCGGTCGACAACCCGGCGGACTGATGGCCATGATGATGACTCCACGGCGTCGTCCGATCCGCGGATGCGCTGCGATCAACGGCAAGTTCTCCAGGAACGAAGCAAAGAGGACGCTCGAACTACCATCGAGCAGCATCGGGAAGCGCGCTATCAATCTGATAAGCGCGCAGGGCCCGCTATTGACGAGCCTGCGCTAGGGGATGCAGGCGACTTGCCTTACAAGGTAGCTACTCCAGTGTTTACCCGTGAGCTGCGGCAAGTCCAGTGGCCCAATTCCTGAACCTTCAAGCCAGAGGTCCCGGAGAAATATGACAGCAAGACTCACCCCTCGGAGTTCCTGAGCATCTACACCATTGCGGTGCAGGCTACCGGGGGCCGAGACGACAAGATACTTGCGAACTACTTCCCGTTGGTGCTCAAACCCAACATTAGGTCGTGGTTGATGCATCTGCCGGAGAATTCTATTTCTTCTTGGTCAGATCTGTGGCATCAGTTTGTTGGCGCCTTTGTTGGAGGCCACCAAGCTCCTGGCCAAGAGAGTGATTTGCATATCATCCCTCAGAAGGAGGGCGAATCCCTGCGCAAGTTTATCCAGAGGTTTAGCCGGGTGCAGTACAATATTCCTGACGTTCACCCTGCCGCTGTTGTTAGCGCGTTTCATCAGAACATGCGCAACCGCAAAATGCGTGAAGAGCTAGCGATGAACGAGGTCAGGAGTATTGCCGAGCTTTACGCTTTGGCCGACAAGTGCGCTCGAGCTGAAGAAGGGAGGAAACTCCCTGGCGAGGCTGTAGGTGCAGGGGGCGAATCAGAAGATGAAGACGCTGAAATCCCGCCAAGGAAGGGCCGGCGGCGAAACAAGAAGCGGAAAGGCAAGGCCGTGCTTGCTGTCGAGGAATCCGGCAACCCCGGCACCGCCAAGAAGGCCAAGGCTGACGACCCCGGCAAAGAAGTTGCCGGGTGCTCCTCCTGCCAGGCCTTGGTGGCTGCCGACAAGTCGGAAAGCTCCGGCAAGCAGTATTGCAAGATCCATCGCACCAAGGGCCACGATCTCCAAAACTGCCGACAAGTTGAGCAGCTTGTCGAGAAGCAGAGAGCTGAGTATGAAAGGCGAGATAAGGAGAAGGCCCATGGCGATGCTGAGGGGTCCGGCAAGAAGCGCGGTGGCCGAGGGGGTCGCCGCGGCAAGGCCAAACAACAGAGGGAGAGGCCCGCTCGAGGCCGTGACAAAGAAGAAGGCGATGATGATGAAGAAGATGATTAGTCCAGTGAGCAAGAGTTTCAGAAAGCTACAGAGGCCATGTGTATCGACGGGGGCGCCTCGTTGCATTCTTCCCACCGTCGACTTAAACAGTGGGTGCGAGAGGTTAATGCAATGGAGCCATCACTAGATGCACGTAAGCCCCTGAAGTGGTCCAACACGCCTATCATTTTCGACGCCGAGGATCACCCTGACCGCACAATCGCGGTCGGGTGCTTGCCATTGTTGGTCTCACCGACAATCCGCAACCTCAAGGTGACGAAAATGCTAGTTGACGGTAGGGCCGGCCTGAACCTAATTTTGCCAGATGTGCTCAAGAGGCTCCAAATTCCTGATGAAGATCTCGAGGAAACGGGCACGTTTCAAGGGGTCAATCCAAGAAGAACCCAGCCAAAGGGCAAGATTACGCTACCGGTGACATTTGGTAGCGAGCTCAACTACAGGACAGAGAAGGTAGTGTTTGATGTCGCCAAGATCCCTATGTCATCCAATGGGATCCTTGGTCGCCCAGCGCTGGCTAAGTTCATGGCAGCATCACACTACGCGTATAATGTGTTGAAGATGCCTGGGCCGTTGAGTGTCATCACTATCCACTCTGATAAAAAGGATGCACTCATTTGTGCCGACCAACTCTACCGGGAAGCAGTTGCAGCACCTGCCGTCAAGGCATCTGCTCCTGCCGCTGGAATTCCCTGGGGGAAGAAGAAGACCGGCAAGAATCTTGGCGCGAACTCCGGCAAGCGCACCTCCTCGGAGTGCTGCGCCTCCGTTGAGGATGCACCAGAGAGTTCCACCGGCAAAAACAAGAAATCCAAGGCTGCTCCACCAGAGACCAAGAAGGTGGCCGTCAGGGAGGATGGAACGGGAGGAACTTTCACCATAAGTTCCACCCTAGATGACAAATAGGAAAGCGCGCTCATTGCCTTCCTGCGGGTGAATGTCGACATGTTTGCATGGCAACCGTCTAACATCCCCGGTGTTCCCAGGGAGGTAATTGAGCACCACCTTGCTGTCTGTCCTCACGCGCGGCCCGTCAAGCAGAGGGTCAGGAAGCAAGCCTTGGAGCGGCAAGAATTTATTGCCGAAGAAATCAGGAAGCTGGAAGCGGCAGGATTGGTCAGAGGAGTGCTTCACCCAACGTGGTTGGCTAATCCGGTTGTAGTGCGCAAGGCGAATGGGAAATGGAGGCTATGTATTGATTATACAGACATCAATAAAGCCTGTCCAAAAGATCCCTTTCCCTTGCCGCGCATCGACCAGATTGTGGACTCCACTGCTGGTTGTGACCTACTGTCGTTCCTTGATGCCTACTCAGGGTACCATCAGATCTTAATGGCAAAAGAAGATGAAGAAAAGACCGCATTTATCACCCCATGTGGTACGTATTGTTTTATACGAATGCCTTTCGGGTTGAAAAGTGCTGGTTCTACATTTGCGAGAGCGGTCCAAATCAGTTTTGAGCCTCAGCTACATAGAAATATGGAAGCATACATGGATGACATAGTGGTCAAAACCAAGGATAAAGCGACGCTCATACAAGATCTAGAAGAGACATGTGCAAATCTGCGCAAGATCAATTTAAAGCTCAATCCTAAGAAGTGCGTGTTTGGTATTCCTTCCGGCAAGCTTCTCGGATTCTTTGTATCTCAACGAGGGATTGAAGCGAACCCCGACAAGATCAAAGCTATTGAGCAGATCGAAGCGCCAAGACGCGTCAAGGATGTGCGTCGTCTTGCCGGTTGTGTTGCTGCCCTAAGCAGGTTTATTTCCAAATCTGCTGAGCGCCCCTTACCCTTTTTCAAAATCTTGAAGAAGGCAGGTCCAATGAAATGGACTCCGGAGGCGGAGGCTGCACTGCAAGATTTGAAGAAATACCTTTCTTCCCCGCCAACACTAGTCGCACCTAAGCCACAAGAGTCGTTGCTGCTATATTTGGCAACGACAAATCAAGTGGTTAGTGCTGCGTTAGTGGCGCAGAGAGAAGTTGATGAGGAGGCAATACCAGTGGCGGGACCGCCAAGTGACGCGGCAGGATCTTCCCCGGCAAGGGTAGATCCCGGCAAGACAGGATCTGTGCAGTCAGAAGGACCAGTGCAAAAGAAAAAGGTGGTGCAGCGCCTAGTTTATTTTGTTAGCTCCCTCTTGCAGGGAGCTAGGTCAAGATACTCTGGTGTGCAGAAGTTGCTCTTCGGCCTCCTTATGGCCTCGAGGAAGCTGCGCCATTATTTTCAAGCACATGAAATCACCGTCGTCACTCGCTTTCCATTGCAATGGATTTTGCGAAATCCAGAGGCAACCGGCAGGATTATGGAGTGGGCGTTGGAGTTGTCAAGCTTTGGTCACAAATATGAAAGTACTTCGACAATTCAGAGCAGGGCTTTGGCACAGTTCATTGCAGAATGGACCCCAATGTCAGACGAAGAAGTTCAAGAAACGACTCTCCCCGGCAAGGAAATTGATCGAGAATGGGTTATGTACTTTGACGGGGCTTTCTCGTTGCAAGGCGCCGGTGCTGGCGTGTTGCTTGTCGCACCCACTGGAGAGCACCTCAAGTATGTAATCCATATGCATTTTCCCCGGGAGAGTTCGACAAACAACACTGCGAAGTACGAGGGGCTGCTTGCCGGTCTCATGATCGCGGCGGACCATGGTATCAAGAAGCTTGTCGTCCGAGGCGATTCGCGGCTTGTTGTCAGGCCAGTTAACAAGAATTATCAGAGTCCATTGATGCAAGCCTACGTGGATGAAGTGAGAAAAATGGAAGAGCGCTTTGACGGTCTGCAAATGAAGCACATTCCTCGTGCCGAGAACAGTATTGCTAACGACCTGTCAAAGCGAGCTGCCCTCAAGTTACCTGTGGAACCAGGAACTTTTGTGCTCTGTTTGACTCAACCATCTGTGGCGCCATCAATGAGACAAGAAAAAAGAAGAAAGTTGAATTCTGGACAGTACTTTCCGGTAGAGCTCCCTGGAGCCGCCGGCAAGGAACTTGCCGGGATCAGCAACAAACCTGCCGGGGAACGACAGGCTCCGGCGGAACCTCGCGCTTTCGCTGTCGAGACAAATGTTCCCCTGGCGGAAGAGATGCCTTTAGTCCTAGCTGTCGAGCCCCAGGCTCCAGCATGGGCGCAGCACATTGTCCATTTCCTTCAGACAGGAGAACTCCCTGAGGAACAGGAAGAAGCGGAAAAAGTAGGCCGTTGGTCTGTTATGTACAAGTTCGTCGATGATGTCCTGTACAGAAAGAGACCAAACGGTGTGAAATTGAGGTGCATTTCTCGGGAGGATGGACTAGAGCTGTTGGTAGAGATACATGGAGGCATATGTGACTCTCACATAGGATCAAGAGCACTTGTCGGGAAAGCATTCCGGCAAGGTTTCTTTTGGCCCACCGCTCTCCTGGATGCAAATGCACTAGTAACCAAGTGTGAAGCGTGCCAGTTTCATTCGAAGAAATCACATAAGCCAGCTCCAGCTCTTCAGACGATCCCTCTCTCCTGGCCATTTTCGGTCTGGGGGCTCTACATATTGGGCCCCTTCCCCCGTGCTACCGGGGGCTTTGAGTACTTGTACATTACAATCGACAAGTTCACAAAGTGGCCGGAGGTGGAAGCGGTGAGGAAAGTGACAGCACAATCAGCCATCAGGTTCTTTAAAGGAATAGTTTACCGTTTCGGTGTGCCCAATAGGATCATCACCGACAATGGTACGCAATTCACAAGTCGCACCTTCATGCAGTACGTCCAAGACCTTAGCGGCAAAATTTGTTTTGTCTCTGTTGCTCACTCGAGAAGTAACAGCCAAGCGGAGAGGGCTAATGCTAAAGTGCTGCGCGGTCTCAGGACCAGAACCTTTGACAGGCTGAGAAAGTGCGGAAGACGCTGGATTGATGAGTTGCGAGCAGTTCTTTGGTTAATCAGAACGACACCAAATCAAGCCACCGGCCAGACACCCTTCGCTCTGGTCTACGGAGCAGAAGCAGTTCTCCCCACGGAACTCATATACGGATCACCTCGAGTGCTCGCTTATGATGAGCTTGAGCAAGAGCAACTGCGTCAAGATGATGCTGTGCTCCTTGAGGAGAATTGTCTTCAGGCTGCTGTGCGAGCTGCACGCTACCAGCAAGCTTTGCGTCGCTACCATAGCCGCAAAATTAATGCCCGAAGCCTTGAGGAAGGCGACCTTGTTCTTCGACGGATTCAGTCCGCCAAGAATTCAAACAAGTTGACGCCGAAGTGGGAAGGCCCTTATTGGGTAGTACGAGTCACGAGGCCCGGCGCTGTCCACCTGGAGACCGAAGATGGCGTTCCAGTGAGCAACTCCTGGAATATCGAACATCTTTGCAATTTCTACCCATAAGGCGCGGTTGCCGGGGGCTCCCGGCAACCACCTTTTTGTACAAGTCTTGCCGGCGAGGCATGTAATCCTTTGTACAAAGCCAGGCGCAGACCCTGAGCCCAGATGAATAAGTTTAAGTGTTGTGCATTTCCTTATCGATTTCCATGTTCATATATATATATATGCATGCTTATCTAAGATGTTGTATGACACTTGTTCCCGGTAAGCTCTAACGAACCGCCAAGGTTCCATATCTTCATTTTCTCTTCTTTATTTTTCTCAAAAGACAGAAGGATTTCTCGCGTGCACGTTTGCCGGGGGGGAGGAGGATATGAGTACCAGTTGGCGATGTTCAGAATTGACGCCTTACCGGAGGAAGAACAAGGACAGAAAGCTAAGTTCTAAAACTTAAAGCAAGTTTCCTTTATTACAAAGTTATTTTCCTTAGACGATTTCGACTTTTGTATGGAAAACCTGCACGCGAAGGAACCCTTGTCGTAATCGGTTGCGCCCTTATTTTGTTTCGAGTTCACTCAACAATTTAAGTGGCTGCACTGAGAACGCCAAGGTGCCTTGCCGGCCGCTGCACCTCCAGCAGTCTGCTGAAGTCCCGCACCCAGCGCTCGCGGCAGGTTGCGCGCCGGCAAGTTTTCAGTAAGCGTAGGGTATATTCCGTACATAAAGGAATCAGACAAGGGAAATAGCATGCATATACCCAAACATACACAAGTTATATTACATCAATAAGTTGCCGCGGATCTAACATAAGACTTGGTTGTCTTTTGGCATGGAATGGCGGCGACAAGGGAAAAATGGGGTAGCTAGTCCCTGCGTCGGTCCTCGATCCTCTTGATTGAATCTACTTTCTCAATGATGGGCGCGACAAGCTCCTCAAGTGACCTGAGATCTACATCCTCCGGCAAGTGGTCGAGCACGTTGGTGAGATCAATGCCAGGGTTATTATATACCACCTTGATGAGTACCTTGCGGAGGACAACCCGGCAAAGTTTGCGGGATTGATTGGCCAGTTGGGTCGCTCGGTTGGACTGTAGCAGCTTCAAAGCGTCAACGATGCTTTCGAAGAACATGGTCAACCTGGCGCTCGAAGATATCGTTTCTTCGGTGGAATACCTGAAGTTTTGTAGGCCATCCTGCCCCATGGTTGACAACTGTGCAGTGAGCCTCTCTGCGGCGTCGACAAGGCGATCAGTCCAGATTTTCACTCCCTTTTCATAGTCAATTTGGGCGGCGGCGGCGCTCTTAAGCAAGTTCCTTTCTTCCTGAAGATCTCTGCTTAGGGCCTTCTCGCGGGCCCTGCCGTCCTTGAGG
The DNA here is from genome assembly GCA_011799875.1 of Thinopyrum elongatum. Lineage (NCBI taxonomy): Eukaryota > Viridiplantae > Streptophyta > Magnoliopsida > Poales > Poaceae > Thinopyrum > Thinopyrum elongatum. Next base: position 316,876,064 of record CM022300.1, read on the forward strand.
GACTTCTCCAGCGTGGTCAGCTTTAGCTTCAGATCGGCAATGGCATCGTTGGCTGAAGTGAGCTATTTGGTCTTGTCGGACATGGCAACTTGCATCTCCGCCAGGCTGTGGAGAGTTTTCTCCCTGTCCCCTTTGAGCGTCGAGAGCTCCTTGCCGTGCTCTTCAAGATCCACCTCCAGCTTCTTCACTTTGTCGCTCAGCTCGTTCTTGGCAGCCTCTGCAGCCTCGGCAGCATTGACGGTCTCCTTGAGCTTGCCGGCGTGATCTACAGTTAGAGCTTCGAGCGCCTCCTTGTGTTTTTGCTCCAGCTCCTGGATCCGCTGCGTGACGAGCTTATCGACCTCCTCATCTTTGTCGCGAAGCTTGGTGGCGAGTGCCTGCTCACGTGCGACAAGATCTTCCTCATGGGCGTCAAGTGTAATGCGATGCTCCGTCAGGAGAGCATCCTCAATGGCAGTTCTTTGTGCAGCTTCTTCCTGCGCTTTCTCCAGGTCAGATTGTTTCAAGAGGATCTCTGTCCAGTTTTGGCTCGCTTGTTCCCGGCTGGCAGTCAACTCTTGAAGGGCCTCGGCGTACCAGACTTGCATTTGCCCGACGCGCTTCTGAAAATCTGCTTCGGCTTCCTCGACAACTGCCATTCTGGAATCTGCTTTCTCTTTTCGAGCACGGTGGAGTGCTTGGAGCTTGCGGAAATTTTCGCCCATGGCCTGGAGGAGCTGATCCTCTTCAGATTTGCCACTGCTGGTGCTTGGATCATCAACAATCTCGAGCCCGGAAGCGGCGATGATTTCTTCATCAAAGACTTCCCCTCTGGTCGACGTTTCAATGTTTGCCGTGCCCAGCAAGTTGATGAATAAGTTGTCGCCGACCTTGAGATATTTGCTTGATGAGGGGGCTTCGGACGTCGATGGTTGGTCCTCGACATCCGTCTCGCTGGTGGCTGGGGGCTCTGTGGCTGATGTAGCGCCTAGCGCTCCTGCGGCAGGAATGCCGTTAGTACGGTCATCAGTTTCCTCGTCGGCCCTCTCGGCAGATTTCTTGGCGGCTTCCTCGGCAACAGTTCCGCCGACCTTGGCGGTGGCGTCCTTGGCAGCCTTGCTAGTAGCGATCCTGTCAGCTTCGGCGGCGGCGTCTCTGGCGGTCTCTTCGATGACAACGTCGACATCCATGTGTTCCATCACAGGGAATTTTGGAGGACGAAGGAAGGAAATCAAATAAGATTAAGATTGAAGTCCAAGGAGACAAAAAGAAAGAAAGATAAAGAAAAGGATAGCAAGTGCTCTAAGGCAAACAGTTACCTGCGTTGCGACGTTGAGAGGTGGCCTCGCCCCTCCCGGCAGTGTTTGTTGCCGGGGAAATGTTGCTGGTATCCATGTATACTAGCCCTTCCTCAACCAGGATAGCCTCGTCAGTGGTAACTCTTGCCGGAGATGCGCTTGTGGGCTGCGCGGTAGACGAAGACGGCACGACGGGGGCGGTTTCCACCTCTCCCTGTTGCTGTTCTTCTCCTGCAAGCCCAAAGATATCAGCAGCAAGGGTAAAAACCTTAGCGCCCGTCAGCAGAAAATGAGTGGAGAACTCACACTGGGGGCTGCATTGAGGGCTGAGCTCCGGGCTGACGACGACAATTTCTGGCGCACTCGTAGAGTCAGCCGGGGGCTCGTCGCTCGTGGAAGTTCTCAACCTCTTCGCCGCCCTTTCCACCAAGGTTTCTGCATCGCTGCAGAGACAAGGCAAAACAAGGCTATGAGATTACTCCAAGATTTGGAAGATAAAGGCTATGACAGGACACTTACTCTTCCTCTTCTTGTTCTGGGCTAAAGCCGGAGATGTCGAAATCGACCTCCGGTGCCGTGTCCGTGTGAGGAGGCGGAGGAGGGGTCCTGGGTCGCTTGGCTATAGCAGGCGCAGGAGGTTGGCGTGATTCTGCCACCTAAGCCTCCGGTGTGGCTGTGTGAGACGCCCCTGCCGCCTCAGCAGTTGCCGCAGGTGCGGGTCTCCCGCGCCGCTTAGGTTGCTGACGGACTCCTTGCCGCGGCGCAGTCTTGCCGGCCGCCTTCTTGCCAGGAGCCTCGCTGCTCAATGAAGGTTGGCTTGCCGGGATGCCAGAAGCGGCCTTTCGAAGAACGCGCTTGGTCTTCTTCAGAGCTGGGGGCTCCTCCTGCGGCTCTTCTTCGGCTGTGTCCTCGTCGGACCAGCCCTCAGCGGCCGCGCTGCTCTGTTCCCTGGCAGCCTCAGCCTCCCCGGCAGGTTCTTCTTCCATCGCAACCTCTGCTTCACTGGTTTCCCATTCTGTGAAACCAAAGCTGCCGGCCACCGCGGCAAGATTCGCTTCCTCCACCCTAGAGGCAATATACGCCACTTCTTCGTCAGTGGTGGCGCGAATGAGGTCCGTTTCTTCCCGGACGGCCCTCTCTGACAAGTTGTCGAAGAACTTTTGTGCTTCCTCTTCGGTTGGCTCGGCCCAAGTCGCGTCAAGACCATGGGCGTTGAACATTGGCATAAAGGCAATGATCGACCCCAGCGCGGAGTTGTTGCACAAAGGAACAATTCTTGCCAGCAACCGATGTTTGTCATCACGCTGGAATTGCTTGTGGCGAAGAGCACCGAGCTGCATGGTCGTCAGATTATTGTTCAATCCCGGGCGCAGCCTCATGATATCCGCTGCGTTCCAATACTCCCAAGCTGGTCTTCCCCTGCTCTGTAGGGTGGCGATGCGGCGGCGGAGGAAATCGAAGCCGATCATCTCCATTGTAAGCCCGGCAGCTTTCAGGCGAAGGATCATGTTGGTGGTGATTGTGAGCCTCTCGTCCTCCACGGCGAGATCGCTCCAGTCACTGCCGCGGACCACCTTCTGCCGACGAGGCGAACAGAACGGATGGGGATCTGATTCCTTGATCCAGCACCACTCAGACCGCCATTCGTCCCACTTCTCGCGTTGAACTCCATCCAGGTATATCTCCTTATTCCAAGCTCGTGGGATCCAGGCAATAGAACCGGAAAGGGCCTCCCCCTTTTGGATGCGAGGGATAAAATAATGGCGGAAAAGGGCGGTGTTGGGAACTACTCCGACAAAGTTTTCGCAAAGATGAGCGAAGATGGACATGCACATTACGGCGTTCGGCTTGAAATCCAGAAGGTGGAAGCCGTATGTGTACATAACATCGTTGAAGAAATCAGAAAATGGGGGACAGAGTCCGCAATAGAAGTAAGCGGTGAAGAAAAGATATCTGTCAGGGCCGCCCTTGGAACAAGAACCTGGAATTATGCGCGTTGCGGGATGAGCTTGTGTCCCCTTCGCCCACATGCACTGGTATCGGTTCTTCAAAGCCCTCGCATCGAGCGTCGAAGCGAAGACGATGAACTTCTTTCTCATCTTCACCAGTTCGCTCTCCGGGACATCGGCCTTCATCTCCTTGCTCTTGCCTTTGGCCTTGCTAGCCTTGGGCGGCAGGGCGACTGCGAGAGCGGAGGCTGAGGATCGAGTGGGTACGAAAGCAAAGAGCGGATGGGGAGAAGTCTGGCTCTGAGCTCGGGAAGGGAAGATAATGGCGGAGGCCAGATTGAGAAGAAGAGGGGGGTAAATAGGCTGTGCCTCTGCAGTTTCCCTTTTTATGGGGAAGGTGCGAGGCCGCCTCTTTTACTCCCCAATGTGAATACGCCTCTACAGGCACGTTGCAGTTGCAGCCTTTCGACGCACGCTTCCCACGTCGCGCATTCAGCGCACGTAGTGGGGGGCACAGTAAGCGGGATATTTACAAGCAGTTAATTCCCTACCACGTGTGCCCGTGCACTGTTTGGGCCTAGCCCAACAACGCCTCGCACTCGTGTGTGGCCTAGGCCCGGGGGCTCCTGTCGGTGTACAAAGTATTGGGCCATTAGTACCCCGTACTTGTGCACGGGCAGTTGTAGCCATACTCGCGGCAAGGCTTTTCGGGGAACAACTCGAGGTTGATTAAGGCTATCGAAGAAATACTCAAGTCAAAGATCTGAGGATCAGCAGATAGGAAGAGCTGGAGTTCGAAAGCCAGCCTCCCCGGCAAGATCTTGCCGGGGTGGCCTGCGAAGCCCGGCAAGATTTCACGCCCTGCAAGATTCGGCGCCCGGCAAGATTCTGCTACTGTGCCACCGCTTCGATACAGCAACAAGCCCGACATTCTGGGTCCTTCTCTGGATGCGTGGCAACGTGCCAGTGGAGGAGAGCTTAAGCGGTGCTGATGGGATGTGCCCTTTTTCCATCCCCAAGAAAGTGAGGACACCTGAACGGACACCTCACGGTGCATTAAATGCGTTTGTCCTAATCCGTCAGTGGTTAAGTATGATAACCCTATAGCTACTTTACACCTCAATGTATGTACATTTTGCCACTGTGGTGACCCCTTTGAGAGTATAAAAGGAGGCCCAAGGCAACTGCTACAGGGGAGGAGGATCTGCTGGCCCATTCTACATGTGTAGCTGCTCTTTGAATGTACTGTTCATCGCAAGCGCTCCTGGAGCCTGGGCTCAAGAACACTCATAATAAAACAAGGCAGGAGTAGGGTTTTACGCTGATTAGCGGCCCGAACCTAGGTAAAATCGCCCCGCGTTGATCGTTGGTTCTGCTCTTTGCGCATACCTCTCTCCCTGCCGAATCGTAAAGGGGTCCCATAGGTGTCGCACGCCGACACATAGATTCATCAAAATAAGCAGACAATGCAAAGAAAATAGAATCTGTTAAAAACAGAATAGTCTACAAAGATATGAATTGTTCTCAAACTTCTGTAACTCCAAAAATTGTGAAAAATTAGTATAACGTAGGCAATTTGTATATTAATCTTGTGTCAAAAATTCACAATTTTTGTTCGCTTATGTAAATTTTTAAAATTATTTTACTGGATGCAAAAGTTTCTGTTTTCAACCAAGATCAAATCAACTATCACCCAACATGATCCCAATGGCTTTGCTTGGCGCAAACACTAATTAAAACATAAAATACACAATCATAACAGTAGCATAATTGTGCAAACACTCAAGAACAGAAAGAAAAAGAAAAAAAATAAATTTTATTCATTGGGTTGCCTCCCAACAAGCACTATCGTTTTATGCCCCTAGCTAGGCATAATAATTTTGATGATGCTCGCATGAAAGACAAGAGTTGAAACATAAAGAGAGCATCATAATACATGTAACAAACACATTTAAGTCTAACATACTTCCGATGCATAGGGATTTTATAAGCAAACAAATTATGAAGACAAGAAATATATAGCATATGCAAGGAAGAAGAAAGAAACAATAGCAATCTCAACATAACGAGAGGTAAATTAGTAACATGAAAATTTGTACAACCATATTTCCCTCTCTCATAATAATTACATGTAGGATCATAATCAAATTCAACAATATAGCTATCATATAAAATTTTCTCTTCATGATCCACATGCATAAAAGTTTTATAATCTTCCAAAATAGTGGGATTAACATCAACTAAAGTCATGACCTCTCCAAACCCACTTTCAGAAAAAAAATTCATAAGATTGAACACTCTCCAAATATGTGGGATTATTTTTACCTAAAGTTGATGCTCTTCCAAACCCACTTTCAATATTATTACAAACATTATTATCAATATTATAATCATCATGAGGCTTAAATAAATTTTCAAGATCATAAGAAACATTATCACCCCAATCATGATCATTGCAATAAGTAGTAGAGATATCAAAACAAGCATCCCCAAGCTTGGGGTTTTGCATATCACTGACACAATTGACATTAATAGAATTTATAGTAAAATCATTGCAATCATGCTTTTCATTCAAGGAGCTATCATGAATCACTTCATAAATTTCTTCGTTTAACACTTCATCACAATTTTCAGATTCATAAATCTCAAGCAAAACTTCATAAAGATAATCTAGTGAATTCAATTCACTAGCAATTGGTTTGTCATAATTGGATCTTTTAAAAAGATTAGCAAGTGGATGAGGATCCATATCAATAGATTTTTAGCAAGCAAAGATGCAAGCAAATAGAAGACACATGGCAACACAAGCAAACAAGAGATCAGACGAGAAAAAGGCAAACGGAAAAGAAGGCGAATAAAACGGCAAATTTTTGTGAAGTGCGGGAGATGAAAACGAGAGGAAAATGGCAAATAATGTAAATTGCAAGGAGATGATATTTGTGATTAGGAACCTGGTAGATGTTGATGATGTCTCCCCGGCAACGGCGCCATAAATTCCTTTTGATTGCGGCTAGAACTACGTCGGTATTTCCCCAAAGAGGAAGGGATGATGTAGCACAGCTACGGTAGGTATTTCCCTCAGTGATGAGACCAAGGTTATCGAACCAGTAGGAGAACCATGCAACACTACGTGAACGGCACCTGCACACAAAGAACAAATACTTGCAACCCGACGTGTAAAAGGGGTTGTCAATCCCTTTCGGGTAGCAGCGCCAGAAATTGGCAAACAGACATGAGAAAGTTGTAATAGATTGATAGATGCAAATAAAAGCAAATAAAATTAAGCGAGGTATTTTTGGGTTTTTTGATAGTATAGATCTGAAAATAAAAGATGCAAATAAATAAAAAGGCAAATAGCAATATAGATATGAAAGTATATGATGGGAAAATAGACCCAGGGGCCGTAGATTTCACTAGTGGCTTCTCTCGAGAAAAATAGCGTACGGTGGGTAAACAAATTACTGTTGGGTAATTGATAGAACTTCAAATAATCATGACGATATCCAGGCAATGATCATTATATAGGCATCACGTCCAAGATTAGTAGACCGACTCCTGTCTGCATCTACTACTATTACTCCACACATTGACCGCTATCCAGCATGCATCTAGTGTATTAAGTTCATGGACAAATGGAGTAATGCAATAAGAACGATGACATGATGTAGACAAGATCTATTCATGCAGGAATTAGACTCCATCTTGTTATCCTTAATGGCAACGACACATACGTGTCAGTTCCCCTTCTGTCACTGGGATTGAGCACCGTAAGATCGAACCCATCACAAAGCACCTCTTCCCATGGCAAGAAAAATCGATCTAGTTGGCCTAACTAAACCAAAGATTCAAAGAAGAAATACGAGGCTATAAGTAATCATGCATATAAGAGATCAAAAGACTCAAATAACTTTCATGGATAAAAAGATAGATCTGATCATAAACTCAAAGTTCATCGGATCCCAACAAACACACCGCAAAAAGAGTTACATCAAATAGATCTCCAAGAGACCATTGTATTGAGAATCAAAAGAGAGAGGAAGCCATCTAGCTACGAACTACGGACCCGAAGGTCTACAATGAACTACTCACCCATCATCGGAGAGGCACCAATGAGGATGATGAACCCCTCCGTGATGGTGTCTAGATTGGATCTGTGGTTTTTGGAACTTGCGGCGGCTGGAATTGTTTTTCGTCGACTCCCCTAGGGTTTTTGGACGTCCAGGGTATTTATAGAGCAAAGAGGCGGTGCGGGAGGCGGCCGAGGTGGGCACAACCCACCTGGGCGCGCCCGGGCCCCCAGGCGCGCCCTGGTGGGTTGTGGTCCCCTCGGAGCCCCCCTCTGGTACTTCTTTGGCCCAACAGGTGTCTTCTTGTCCAGAAAAAATCACCAAAAAGTTTCACTGCGTTTGGACTCTGTTTGGTATTGATTTTCTGCGAAGTAAGAAACAAGCAAAAAACAGCAACTGGCACTAGGCACTATGTTAATAGGTTAGTCCCAAAAAATGATATAAAGTTGCTACAAAATGATTGTAAAACATCCAAGAATGATAATATAACAGCATGGAACAATCAAAAATTATAGATACATTGGAGACGTATCAGTAGTAAGCTCGAGGTTATATTCACTTCCCTTAGGCCGACTTGTTGTATTCTGTAAGAACGCTAGCTTTCAGCTTCACCCGTTTGAGGTACGGTACAGGGTGACCCGGTCGTAACAATCGCAGAGGTGCTCTCTTTACGCCCTAGCCGAACAATCGGGAACGTACGTGTTAAGCACAGGAGCCAGGCAACCCAGCTTGGCAAAGATCTTAAGTCGAGCAAGTGCATATGTTGGCTTGACATGTGTGAGAAGGACGCAATCCGTACGAATGCGATTTATACATTTATTCGGCTCTTCTAAGGGTGCCCCCACGCACAGCTGGGCGTTACATTCGGTGATGTATATAAAACAAGCTTGGTATGGTTTGGTTTAGCCAAACTAGCAGCATGTCGAAAAGAGGGACAAAGGGAAAATAAAAGAAGGAAAAGGTGGAGATATATGTCAAGCTCAGGCGTAAAAACACCGCAGCCGGGCTGCGTTCCACGGGTTCGGCTCAAGGCAGTCGTCTTACGGGCGGCAAAGACGATATGCTCCTCCAATGAGTACTTCATCGATGATGTACGATCCGTCCCATTTAGGTGATAGTTTATTCTTCTGTTTCTCGGGGAGTCGGAGGACGAGGTCTCCCACGTTATATGTCTTTGCCTGGACTTCACGGTTGTGGTAACATCGCGCTTGCTGCTGATAGAACACGGATCAAGCTCAAGCTATGTCCCGTTCTTCTTCCAGAGCATCCAGATAATCCTGCCGATAGAGTTCAACTTCCTTTTCTTCGTACATGCGCACTCTAGGCACGTCATGGATAAGGTCGCATGGGAGGACTGCTTCCGCACCGTATACCATAAAAAATGGTGTGTATCCGGTTGACCGATTAGGAGTAGTGCGCAGCCCCCATAGTATGGAATCGAGTTCCTCGACCCAATGGCTGTCTTATTGTTCAAGGGATTGAACTAGGCGAGGCTTAATGCCGCTCATAATGAGTCCGTTGGCTCGTTCGACCTGTCCGTTGGTCTGTGGGTGGTACACCGAGGCGTAATCGAGCTTAATGTCTATTTTACCGCACCATTCTTCAACTTCCTAGGTGCTAAAGTTGGTACCATTATCGGTAATTATGTTGTGGGGGACACCATAACGGTGCTTGACATCGGATAAGAAGTCAACGACTGGTCCGGATTCTGCCGAAGTGACGGGTCTGGCCTCGATCCACTTGGTGAATTTGTCGACCATGACCAATAGGTACTTCTTTTTGTTTGTCCCCCCTTTGAGTGGCCCGACCATGTCGAGACCCCAGACCACAAAAGGCCATGTGATCGGTATCGTCCGAAGAGTTGTGGGGGTCATGTTGCTTTGATTTGCAAACAGCTGGCATCCAACGCAATGTTGGACTAATGTCCGGGCATCTTCACGGGCGGTAGGCCAGAAAAAACCTGCTCGGAAAGCTTTGCTGACCAAAGCCCAAGCTGCTGCGTGGTGTCCACCCATGCCCGCGTGTATCTCTGCCAAGAGCTGCTGGCCCTCTTCTTTGGAGATGCACCTCTATAAAACTCCTGTGGCACTCTTCTTTTAGAGTTCACCCTCATGGACCTTGTATGCTTTAGAGTGCCGAACTATGCGTCGTGCTTCAGTTTGATCCTCCAGAAGCTGCTGTTGTGTGAGGTAGGCTAGTAGGGGTTCTGTCCAGGGTGGGATTACGGCCATTACCTCATGTGCGAAATTTGTTTCCTCGGGTGCGGAGCCGCCGATGACGTGATCGTCTTGTTCATTTTCGGGCGAGGCGTTGTGAGCGGGCTCGTTGGATAGTGCACACCGTTGACGTCGTCTTACCACACCACGGAGGGCTTAAAGAGTCGCTCGAGGAAGGTGTTTTTGGGAACCGGGTCACGCTTGGCGCCCATGCGGGCGAGGACGTCGGCTGCTTGATTGCTGTCTCTAGCGACATGGTGAAATTCTAGGCCCTCAAATCGAGCTGATATCCGGAGGACCGTGTTTCTGTACGCCGCCATCTTGGGGTCTTTGGCGTCAAATTCGCCGTTGACTTGAGAGATCGCCAAGTTTGAATCTCCCCTTACCTTGAGGCGCTGCACGCCCATTGATGTGGCCATACGAAGATCATGTAGTAGTGCTTCGTACTTGGCTGCGTTGTGGGAGTCTGTGTACATTATTTGGAGGACATACCGAACAGTGTCGCCTATGGAGGTGATTAGGATGACCCCAGCCCCCAGTCTGGCTAACATCTTTGAGCCGTCGAAGTACATTATCCAGTGCGAGTATGTAGAGTACTCCCAGGGTAGTTCGGCCTCGGTCCATTCGGCTATGAAATCGGCCAACACCTGAGATTTAATGGCTCAGCGTGGCTTGTATGTTATCTCGAAGGGGAGAAGCTCAATGGCCCATTTGGCGATGCGGCCTGTGGCATCCCTTTTATTGATTATATCATTCAAGGGGACCTCTGATGCCACTGTGACCGAACATTCTTGAAAGTAACGACGTAGCTTTCGAGATGCCATGAAAACCATGTAGGCTATCTTTTGATAGTGCGGGTATCGTGATTTGCATGGTGTAAGCACCTCGAACACGTAGTAGACCGACTTCTGGACTTGGAACTTGTGGCCCTCGGATTCCCGCTCCACGATGAGCACCGTGCTGACCACCTGATTGGTGGCTGAAATGTATAGTAGCATGGGTTCGCTGACGCCGGGTGCGGCCAGGATAGGGTTGCCAGCGAGGAGTGTTTTAATCTCCTCGAGTGCCATGGTTGCTTCATCTGTCCACGGGAAGTTCTTGGTGTTTTTGAGCAGTTTGTAGAGTGGCAATGCCTTTTCTCCGAGGCGAGATATGAAGCGGCTCGAGGCGGCCACGCATCCCGCTAGCTTATGGACGTGCTTGAGCTGTCTTGGTATTGTGAGCTGAGACAGTGCTCTAATTTTGGCCGGATTGGCTTTGATTCCTCTATGGGAAATTATGAATCTGAGTAGCTTTCCGACGGGGACCCCGAAGATGCATTTCTCCGGGTTGAGCTGTATATCGTAGGCCCGCGGGTTGTCGAAGGTTTGGTGTAGGTCGTCTATCAGTTGGTTGATGTGTTTGGTTTTGACAACCACGTCGTCCATGTATGCCTCGACTGTTCTGCCAATTTGGTTTTCGAGGCATGTTTGAATCATGTGCTGGTATGTGGCTCCCACGTTTTTTAGTCCAAACGGCATGGTGTTGAAGCAGAAGGGCCCGTAAGGGGTGATGAATGCGGTTGCTGCCTGATCAGACTCCTTCATCTTGATCTGATGGTATTCGGAGTATGCGTCGAGGAAGCATAACGAGTCACGTCCGGCGGTGGCGTCGATGATCTGGTCTATCCTTCGCAGGGGGAATGGGTCCTTAGGGCAGGCCTTGTTGAGGTCTTTAAAGTCAACGTAGAGCCACCAAGACTTATCCTTCTTGGGTACCATAACCAGATTTGCTAACCACTCGGGGTGCTTGATCTCGCGGATGAATCCGGCCTCTAGCAGTTTTGCAAGTTCTTCACCCATGGCCTGCCATTTGGGTTCGAAAAATCGGTGCAGGGTTTGTTTCACTGGCTTGAAGCCTTTTAAAATGTTGAGGTTGTGCTCTGCTAGCCTTCGTGGGATTCCTGGCATATCTGATGGGTGCCAGGCGAATATTTCCCAATTTTCACGCAGGAATGTCCTTAGTGCCTCATCGACTGTGGGATCCAGCTATGCTCCTATGGATGCCGTTTTGTTGGGATCTATTGGGTGCACTTGAAATTTTACTATTTCGTGCACTGGCTTGAATGATGTGGGTTTTTGTCTTTTACTAACAACCACATCATCCCTGTCGACTGTAGTGCGTAGCGCTATCAACTCTTCGACCACGAGGGCTTCGGATAGTGCCTCTAGGGCGAGGGATGCCGTCTTGTTTTTGGCTCGCAAGGCTTTGCTCGAGTCGCTTTTAAGAGAGATCACCCCGTTGGGCCCTGGCATCTTGAGTTTCATATACCCGTAATGTGGTATGGCCTGAAATCTTGAGAATGCCTCACATCCTAGAAGGGCGTGGTATCCGCTACGGAAGAGCACAATGCGAAATAGTAAGGGTTCGGATCTATAGTTATCGGGTGTTCCGAACACAATGTCAAGGGTTACGCGTCCCGAGCAGTGTGCCTCCCTACCGGGTATTATACCTCGGAATGTGGTATGACTGCGTTCGATGCGAGACCTATTGAACTGCATCTTGTCTAGAGTATCCTCATAAATGAGGTTGAGGCCGCTGCCTCCGTCCATCAGCATTTTAGTCAGCCGGAAACCGTCGACAATGGGGTTGAGGACCAGTGCGGCCGGTGCGTGGTTATTATGGAGGCATGGCTCGTCTTTCTCGTTGAAGGTGATAGGAGTGGCTGCCCATGGCTATGCGGCCGTCACTTGATATATTTGATTGAGCTCTCGAAGAGCCTTTTTCCTTTTATTGTTTGAGGCAAACGTCTCATATATCGTAAGGACATTGTGGTCCTGTGGTGAAGCCGAGGGCTATTTATCTGGGGGTGTAAGGCCCAAGATTGGCTCGCCATATTTGACCACTTGTCTTACCACCCAATAGGCTCGAAGTCTGTGGGTTGGGTTTGCATCTAGCAAGAGCGAGTGTATTGGGCATGGTTTATCCAGCAACTCATCTAACACTGATCTGGGCCTAGTTTTCTTTTCATTAGGCTCGCGCTCCGGCGACCGATTTGTGTAAGATCGTTTAAAGCGAGGCTTTCCGTGATGCGCGGCGGGCTGTGGCCCCATGTTCATCTGTTGCGCCCTCCACGTGTTCTCCATGGCGCAATGTTTGCGTACCATGTCTGATAGTTCGGTGAAGCTTTGAATTCGGTGACGTGCGAGGGCGTTTAAGAGGCCCTCGTCCCTGAAGTTAAACAGGAAGGGTTTAATTATTTCCTTATCACAGCCGGTGCCATCCTATTCTTTACCAGGAGAAATCTAGCCCAATAATGGTGGACTGTCTCGTTTGGCAAGTGTTTGACATACATGAGGTCCCATATGTCCGGGTTTCCCGAATCCGGAGAGTATTTCGTGTGGTGGGTGGGTGGGAAAATTTCGAGAATTCCCTCCTGCCGCGAACCCGGACTATCCTTGATGGGTTGTTGAGTCGTGTCTGGTTCCGGTCGTGCCGGGCTCAGATCCGGACTAGTGTGTGGCTGGATCGGCTAGAGGCCGGATGTAGCATTGGGGTTCGAGTCCGAAAGTACATCCGAGCTGGTGTCTGACTCCGAGTTGGAGATTCGAGTGTACACCGTTCTTAGCTTGCAGAAATGTGGCCCCTCCTGGGCCTCTTCGACCATGGCGACGAGGTGCGTGACCGGAGGGGTGTTGATTTCTCGATCATCGGGTTTAAGCCCGATTCGATCGTAGGCCGTAGGCCTGATAACAGAGATTCCCATTGCACGGAAAAGACTCGCCAAGTGGTCTGTCGGCTGGCCACATGGGGGCGTCGGACACTCCGGCGATTCGGCAGGAGATCTTGTGGGCGGTCTACTGGAGTCGGGCTTCAGGGCCGGACTCTGACAGACACCAGATTTTTGTGAGTCTACTAGTCCTTGGGTCGATGCTCCTGAACCAATAAACCCTTCAACGGGGGTGAAGCCTTCGATCTGGTCGAGGCGACTAGTGGGATCGGTGCGCACTAACATGCCACCGAAGACGAACAGATGACCAGGGGCAGGGAAGCCCTCGGCGCGGGTGTGGTCTCCAACAATCGGCTGAGCCATCGATTCTTCTGGCGATCCAACAGCGGAACTCTCAATGAAAGCACCAATGTCGGTGTTAAAACCGGCAGACCTCGGGGTAGGGGGTCCCAAGCTGTGGATCTAGGATCGATGGGGAACAAGGGACGACGAACAGAGTGTTTACCCAGGTTCAGGCACTCTCGAAGAGGTAATACCCTACGTCCTGCTTGATTATATTGGATGTATGATGTGGTTTAGAGAGTAGATCTACCTCGAGATCCATATGAGCTAAACCCTAAGGCGATGAGGTGATGAATGTAGCTCTAGCCCTAAGACTAAAAACCCTCGGTTTATATCGACACCCATAGGGTTAGGGTTACCGAAGATAGATTACAATAAGGGTTTAAAGAGATCCTGCACCTTCTTGACTTGGAGAGCACACCACGGCTTCATAGATCTCCCGTCACTATATGGCTCCACCAGTCCGGACCATGTACAATGGGCTGTCGCCCCGAGGACCCCTTAGTCCATGACTCCCTCACTTTGGCTCTCAAGAATGGCTTCCTCTTATCAGAATCCATGGGTTGTAATAGAGTTGTTGTGAGCTTTGACAATATGGAATTGAAATAAATTATGAAGAATGAGTGGCCTCCTACGGGTATTGCTGCAACGATATCCCATGATTGTTTTTCCACGGAGCAAGAATTTGTTAGGACTAAGTATGAGCATTGCCATTAAGGAAACAAATTATGTAGCTTATGAACTAGCCCAGTTGGCTAAGTTCCAGGTCTGTAGGGGCTGACTTGATGACCCCCCCTCTATTGTACCTCTCATAGTGAATGATCTAACCTTAATATCTAATGAATAAAGAGGTTATTTTGAGGTAAAAAAACAATTAATTATGTGTGCACCGATGGTCATGCGAGAGAAAGGCTCCTCCATCTAAGTGCTTGCATGTAGCCCCACCCGCCTTCACTCTGTATGTAACCTTGATCCCTGTGCTTGCATGCAATATAGTTTCTCTCGCAAAATTTGCATGTAATATAGTTTCTCTCGCTAAATTAGTTTCGCCACTCAGCAAGCGCACAACCAACCTAGCGTAGCAAAAAAAGTGTGTGTTAGTTACGAACAACCTTCAAAATCAGGACCACGCTCCATGGTCCTCCGACCATTTAAACCCCGATGGAGGGAGTACTAAGTAGTAACCATTTTCTTCATAGTGCTAGGTGAAAAAAAATACATGGACAACAACATATGATTTTGGGAAAGGATTAATGAAAATGATCCGATCAAGCCGACTAATAATTTCTTGCGGTCGGCCATCTCGTTTACCTGCCTCATGTGCCTTGCATAATAGGATTTTCTCTTCTTTTTGTTTGACTACGTGTCACTTAACAAAATGGGCAAGCACCACGACCCGCCAGTTCCTTCTTTTGCATACGCTTGTGTGCCTCCGGCCACTGGGGTTGTTCAAGCGATAATTGATCTAATTGTTGTTGTGTATGCACATGTTGAGACCAGCTCTACCCTTCTATCCATACCGTGTGATTGTCTCCTTGGCCAGAAAAAAGATAAAAGACACCTATAACGCTCTGACGTTCTCTGAAGTAAGTCATCCAAGTGAAAGAACGTTCCCTACATGTGGTTCATTTGAGCGAATGATGTCATCAAGGAGTGTTTCATAAAAAAAAATCACTACCACCGAACACTCAGGAATTGCCATGCTATAACAAATACATTTGCCATGTTAATACAGAAAAAATTGCCATGTTCAATATAAAACAGTTGTCAGGAATTTGCCATTTTGTACTATAGTAAATTGCCATGCGTACTAGAGATCGACACATGAAAAAAATGCCATCCTACGGCAGGAGAAAGTTGCCACAAAATATCCATAATTTGCCATGCTACAAAGAGGAGAATTTCCATGCCGTGAAAAAGAAAATTGGCACGCATGTCTTCAGGAATTTGCCTTGTTGCATCAGAAGAATTGCCATGCTACACATAGAATTGGCATGACGCTAATATATGGGAAAAATTTCCCTCAAGAAGGTCGTTCCCTCAGGTAGTGTCAAACGAGTGAATGATAGTGTTCTGTCCAGGCGTTCCCTCTCAATGATCTTCCCAACGAACGCATTGAGATTTGTGGAGATCGAATGTGCCATAGGTCATTTCATGAGGAAACACTTCACAGGGAATTCCCAATCAATAACCTTTAGGAAGATAAATACACAACCGGTCATTGAAGTTGAGTCGAAAGCACACAACGGTCCTGATACTCCAGAATATGCTTGTTATAGTCACTGAATATGACGTGACATGATTATACAGTCACTGTTGTGCATACACGACTCGTAAATCTCATTTCAGTGGTCCACGCCGTCCACGTAGGCTGTTGTTATTAGCCGAGAGTCACATGGGCTGTTTTCTATAAAATGGCCAAATCCCTTCCCCGTCACCCCAAATCCCTAACTCGTCAGTGCTTCAGCCAATCCATAGCCCCCCTTAATCTCTAAGTCGCGGAAGACGCAGCTAGGCGCTAGCCGCCATTCTCTCTGGCAGGTGGCCGCTGTTGCGCCCATGTATACTGTTAGATCCTCCCTTTCTGGTGTCTGCCAAGGGCTCTCCCGGTGCCCCTGACCTCTCATACGTCTCCAACATATCTATAATTTTTTATTGTTTCATGCTATTATATTATCAATCTTATATGCTTTATATGCCATTTTATATTTTTATGGACTAACCTATTAACTCAGTGCCGAGTGCGAGTTCCTATTTTCTGCATGTTTTTGGTTTTTCAGAAAATTCATACCAAACGAAGTGCAAACATGATGCAACTTTTTGACATTTTTTTGGACAAAAAGAGACCCTGAAAGATTCGGGAGGAGGCTAGCAGACTCACGAGGGAGCGAGAAGGCAGGCAGGAGGTGGGGCCCCTGGGGTGTAGGGTCCACCAGTGCCTTGTGGTCCCCTGTGGTTTATGATCAGATTATTCATTGAAAGTACTTGAGTCTTTTCTGAGATTTATCTATGTGCAATTTTGTAGCCTTGTAGTTCTCTTCGATCTGTCTATCTCTTTTGGAGAATTAGATTGATTTATCTTCAGTGGGAGAGGTGCTTGGTAGTAGACTCAATTTTGTGGTGTCCTTACTCTGTGATAGGAGGAGTTGGAAGGCACGTATTTGTATTGTTGCTACTAAGGATAAAACGATGGGGTTCAAACATATTATTTGATCTTACTTTGTCTACATTATGTCATCATGCTTCAAGCATTACTCTGTTTGTTATGAACTTAATACTTTGAGATGCATGCTGGATAGTGGTGTTGGGGTGAAGCAGTAGTAGTAGATGCATATGGATGTTGGTCTACTTGTAACGGACATAATGCCTATATATTGATCATGCCATGAAGAATCATCATAACTAACTATGCGCTATTCTATCAATTGCACAACAGTAATTTGTTTATCCACTATTGCTATACTTATGAGAGAGATGCCTCCAGTGAACCTATGGCCCCCGGATCCATTCACTTAAAATTTACTAAAACCCTAAAAATACTTGCTGCAATTTATTTACTTTTATTTACCCTTTTTATCTATCTACCACTATCAGGCTTAATCCTTGCAATTGGCGAGTACAAGGGGATTGACAACCCTCTTGCCCGTGTTGGGTGCAAGTATTTTCTTTGTCTGTGTGCAGGTATCACTTATCTTGTTTGCGCGGTGTCTCCTACTGGTTAAATAAACCTTGGTTATTAACTGAGGAAAATACCATCTGCTACTATCTACATCACCCTTCCTCTCCGGGGAAATCCCAACGCCTATCACAATTAGCTGAAGCATTTCTGGCGCCATTGCCAGGGAGGCTTCACCAAACAAATACAGGTTCCTTCAGTCACACATATCATTTGCTTGTTTTACTTTCCTTTGCCATTTGCATTCTCTTTCTCATCTCTCTCTACTTCTGTAAAAAATTGAAATTACCAAATATATTTGTGTGTTATCTTTGCTTGTCACTATGGCTAGTTCTTCGCTTGTTGCTTCTACTCCTGAAAATGAAGTACTTCATTTTAAACAACAAGGTGGAGAAAGTTTAAAAGAAGCTTGGTACAGGATTTGCGATGCCCAAAATAGATGTACTTCTAAGCAATCCACCACTGTTCTTCTCCGAAATTTTTATGTGGTTGTTACTACTTGGTATAGAGTTGCGCTCGACACTATTACTGGAGGAAATTTCTCGAGTAGTCACCCTGAAAGGATTGAGAAGAGGGGTCTAGAGGGGGAGGGGGTGATTAGACCCTCAACAAGTAAAAGTGGCAATTTTTAAATTCTTTAAGTTGAGGTGGAGTTTTAGCACAAGTTTAAACATTCACAATACATTTCAAGAAAGCATGACAAGAGTATGAGCAGCGGAAAAAGTAAAGCATGCTAATTGCAAGAAAGTAAAGGGATGGGATTGGAGTGTGCAAACGCAATGAAGACACGGAGATTTTTGGCGTGGTCATGATAGGTGGTGCTATCGTACATCCACATTGATGGAGACTTCAAGCCACGAAGGGTAACGGTTGCGCGAGTCCATGGAGGGCTCCACCCACGAAGGGTCCACAAAGAAGCAACCTTGTCTATCCCACCATGGCCATCACCCACGAAGGACTTGCCTCACTCGGGTAGATCTTCACGAAGTAGGCGATCTCCTTGCCCTTACAAACTTCTTGGTTCAACTCCACAATCTTGTCGGAGGCTCCCAAGCAACACCTAACCAATCTAGGAGACACCACTCTCCAAAAGGTAATACGTGTTGTGTTAATGATGAACTCCTTGCTCCTGTGCTTGAAATGATTGTCTCCCCAACACTCAACTCTCTCTCATAGATTTGGATATGGTGGAAAGATGATTTGAGTGGAAAGCAACTTGGGGAAGGCTAGAAATCAAGATTCTTATGGTATGATCGGTATATCTTGATCTCAACACATGAGTAGGTCGTTCTCTCTCAGAAAATGTATGCTAGAAGTGTAGGCACGTTTTGATGGATCTCTCACATATGGAGAAGGGGGTGGAGGGGTATAAATAGCCTCCACACAAAATCCAACCGTTACACACATTTGACCCAACTTGTCAGACCGAATAGATGAACTCGGTGAGACCGATTCAGTTCAAAATGTGATCATTAGGAATCTCGGTGGGATCGACTGGAACAACTCGGTGGGACCGATGTGCTAGGGCTTAGGGAAAACATAAACTCAGTGGCACCGATTGCATCAACTCGGTGAGACCGAAGTGAAGCAATAAGGCAACAGAGAAGATTTCAAGCCAACTCGGTGTGACCGATCGCAATTTCGGTGAGACCGAAATAATTTCAATAGCCAACAGAGAGTTTGCAAGGCCATCTCGGTGAGACTGAGATCCATATCGGTGTGACCGAGCTGTCAGGGTTTCTGGCAGTGGCTATGTCATATGAACTCGGTGGCGCCGGATAGGAAATATCGGTGGGGCCGAGTTTGACTTTGCGTTTGGACATATTTGGAATGAGAAAGTGGTTGAGGTTTTTGGAGCAATATGTAGGATCGAAAGTAGGTCTAGAGGGGGGGGTGATTAGACTACTTGACCAAATAAAAATCTAGCCTTTTCACAATTTTAAGTCTTGGCAGATTTTAACAACTTAGCACAAGTCAAGCAATCAACCAACACATGCAATTCTAAGAGTATAGCAGCAGAATGTAAATCATTGCATATGAAGGTAAAGGGAGGGGTTTGGAGAGGCAAACACAATGTAGACACGGAGAGTTTTGGCATGGTTCCGATAGGTGGTGCTATCGTAGATCTACGTTGATGGAGACTTCAACACATGAAGGGTAACGGTTGTGCGAGTCCACGGAGGGCTCCACCCAGGAAGGGTCCATGAAGAAGCAACCTTGTCTATCCCACCATGGCCATCGCCCACGAAGGACTTGCCTCACTCGGGTAGATCTTTACAAAGTAGGCGATCTCTTTGCCCTTACAAACTCCTTGGTTCAACTCCACAATCTTAACGGAGGCTCCCAAGTGACACCTAACCAATCTAGGAGACACCACTCTCCAAAAGGTAATAGATTGTGTGTTGATGATGAACTCCTTGCTCTTGTGCTTCAAATGATAGTCTCCCCAACACTCAACTCTCTCTCATAGATTTGGCTATGGTGGAAAGATGATTTGAGTGGAAAGCAACTTGGGGAAGGCTAGAGATCAAGATTCTTGTGGTTGGATTGGAATGTCTTGGTCTCAACACATGAGTAGGTGGTTCTCTCTCAGAAAATGAGTAGTGGAAGTGTAGGCACGTTCTGATGGCTCTCTCTCTAATGGAGAGGAGGGTGGAGGGGTATATATAGCCTCCACACAAAATCTAACCGTTACAAACAAATGAGCCAACTCGGTCAGACCGAATAGGTAAACTCGGTGAGACCGATCCAGTCAAAAATGTGAACGTTAGGCTTTTCGGTGGGACCGATATGATCAACTCGGTGGGACCGATGAGCTAGGGTTAGGGCAAAACTTGATCTCGGTTTGACCGATTACTTCAACTCGGTGAGACCGATTTCAGTAATAAGCAAATAGAGAGTTGGTCAGGCAAACTCGGTGGGACCGATTGCTCCTTTCGGTGAGACCGAAATGTTACGAAAGGGAAACAAAGAGTTTGCATTGCAAACTCGGTGGGACCGATCACTCATCTCGGTGAGACCGAAATGTTACGAAGGGCAAACAGAGAGTTTGCATTGCGAACTCGGTGGGACTGATCGCTCATCTCGGTGAGACCGAAATGTTACGAAGGAAAATAGAGAGTTTACAATCCTATCTCGGTGAGACCGAGATCCCTATCGGTTAGACCAAACTGATTAGGGTTTCTGGCTATGGCTATGTCAAGTGAACTCAGTGGCGCCGGATAGATCAAATCGGTGGGGCTGAGTTTGACTTTAGGTTTAGGACATATTTGGATATGAGAAGATGGTTGAGGGCTGTGGTGCATATCACTAAGCATTTTGAGCAAGTAGACCATTAAGCAACACCTCATCCCCTTTTAATAGTATTCGCTTTTCCTATGGACTCAAGGTGATCTTGGATCACTAAAATAGAAATGTAGAGTCTTGAGCTTTTGCCAATATTTGTCCTTCGCATTTTGAGGGGTCCACATCTCTAGTCCATGCCATGCCAATCATTGAACTATCTGAAATAATCAACTTGAAAAGTTATTAGTTCAATGAGCTATATGTTGTTATGAATTACCAAAACTACCCAGGGATTAGTTGCACTTTCAATCTCCCCCTTTTTGGTAATTGATGACAACATATAGATCAAAGCTTCAACAAATGATAATAAGAATGAAACATATCGTCGCTTTGAGAAGTATGTGATAAGCTAGAGCTCCCCCTAAATTTGTGCATTATTTATGATTTGCTTTTGAATGCAAATGCACAATCGATTAGGATCATGGGTTACTCTTCCATGTCACATACATCTTGGTGGAGCGCTCAAAATGATAAAGTATAGATAGCATGCACTTATCACCAAGACAAATATGATTGATCATACACAAAATGATAAGATAACATCATTCAAGCACACATATTTAAGCAAAATATGATCAACCACATGATCATAAGAGGTATCTCACACACAAGCACTAAAAAGTAGCAAACAAATGACCAAATAAGTAGCAACAGAGACAAATAAATCAAAATGCTCTCTCTCTCTCGAAGCCTAGGATCTATACACTTTCTCCCCCTTTGGCAACAAGTTACCAAAAAGCTTGAAAATGCATAGTGCTATACGACACTCTAAGCATGATCTCCAGGAGCTTCGGAGTGCGAAGATGGCGTGGAGAGAACAGCATCTGCAAAGACTTCAGCTGATGTCTGAGGATCTGGGGGGTTGCCACTGGAGGGGCAACTGAGGCTGTGGCTGCAGGTGCAGAAGTTGTGGCCCTGGTGTCAGTGACTGGCACAGCTGCAGACCTTTGTGCTCTAGGCACCCTCTGATAAGCATCTATGGTAGATCTTCCTCTCCTCTCCTCTGCTTCTTCCTCTGCCTAGTAGCAGCCTTAGGCAGATTGCTGGGTGTGCTCCTGCTTCCATCATCATAGCTGCTTGAGGATCTAGTGCCCTCACTAAGATTCTAGTGCTCTTCTGACTTGTTCTGGCTGTCACTCTAGTCTGACATAGCTGAAACTGACACTATGAATAGATGGATTGAGATAGAGTAGATGAGCATCACAAAGTACAGCTATTTTGGCAAAAGGAATGACTCAAAAACTTAATTTTAGTTTTCTGCAGAAAGCATTTCGGAGCTACCGATATGACAAACTTGGTGACACCGAAGCAACTTTAGAGTCTAAACATGTGAAATCGATCAGACCGAGACACAGTTCGGTGACTCCGAGATGCTAGGGTTTCACTGATAAAGTAAACTCGGTCACACCGATTTGTACACTTCGGTCGGACCAAGTAGTACATGTGCAATGGCCTGGGCCAAATCGGTGAGACCGAATCTTTCAAATCGGTCGGTCCGAGATGAGTTCGGCGGAAACCTAACACTAAGTTTTTGGATCAAAACTAATCTAGAGGAAGTTTTGACTGGATAGAACTATTTCAATCGTGGCAAGAATCATGGCATTGAACTTTGTGCTAAGAATCGGAGTGAGGAAAGCACAAAGGGTCGAGTTCATACCCTAACTTGGTGATGAACCCGCTATGGTGACGACGGCGGTGAGGATTCCCGTCGACGGCGGCGAAGACCAGCGGCAAGAGGTCGCGGGCAATGAGGAGACGATCCGGAGACCACGAGTCGGCAGAGCTAGACAGGCGCGGGCGAAGAGGTTTGGAGGAATTTCCAAATTTTCAACCCGGGTATATATATCCAGACCCTGTTGGTGTTACCGAGTGGAACAACTCGGTGGCACCGAGATGCAGAATCGCGAGTGGTTGCTGCAACTTGGTGTGACCGAATGGTTCAAATCGGTTGCACCGAGATTAAAACCTAGATCAACTTAATGAACTCGGTATGACCTAAAGGGATGGATCGGTTAGACCGAAATACACTAAGAGGTTTTGGAAGTTTAAGTCTATGACGAATCGGTGGCTCCGAGTGCTCCTCACCCGGAGGGTCCGAATATGACTTGATCAAACTTTGTGATGTAGCAAGAATAGAGTTTGAGACGAGAAAAGTATAGATAGCTAGAGGGAGTACTTAGGCATTCTTGTCCATCCATTTGGCAAAATAAAAGCCAATCAATCAAAGCAACAAATGGATGTCCTTGAATGAGAAAAATATGCAACCAACATGCTCACACAATAAGATAGCAAATGAAATATGTGGCAAAGCATGCACAAACACTCTAGCATCTATCAAGCAATTTTGCGATGACTAGGTCATCTATATATGAGTATATTGACTTAGGAGTCAAATGAGAACATTTGATCATAGGTCATACTCATCGTTTAAGCACAAGTGGGGTTACCACTTTTACATAAAGCATTGTTGTGTTCACACCATTAGAGTTGCTTTAACTCAATTCTTAGAGTAAAGCTCCCCCTAGATGTAATATCCCCCTTATGAGGGATGAACTAACCTTGGGTTTTTGTCGATGATGACTTCATGTAGGTGTTGAAGATGTGGATGCTCAATGTCGATGTAGATCATTTGGAGCAATCCTTTGGAGTGAGGTGCACTTTCAATACCTACATGGGTTAGTCCCACAAGGAACATGCAAGAATATCCATAGACATAGAGTGAAGTTCACACATATGATGATGTCCATGAAAGCATTAGGTTACCTTGTCCCTTGTCTTACCAACAAGAGGGTTTGTGACTCCTTGAACTAGTGCAAGATGTGGAAGTTGTTTGCACTTGTTCCTGCCAAAATGAATATGAGTGAAGTATGTTGGCGGAGTCACCCTCAAGAACTCTCTAGTTCTTCTTCTTCAGGATCCACATCATCTTGATGGGAATCCTTGGAGTTGTAGTCGTACTTGATGAAGTAGAACTTAATGTAGTCTTGGGAACCCACTTGACCAAGGCCTTAGGAGCTTCTTCAAATGCATCAATCTCCTCTTGAAGCTTGTCCTTGCCTTTTAGCTTGTGGTCTTGTGGTGGAAGATCTTCTTGAGCTTGTGTTCCCTCGAAAGAAGTGGGGTCATACTTCTCTTGTTGAGGAACAAACTTCGTCTTGGGGTATTGATCTTCTTCCCACTCAACTCCATTGGCATTGAACTTGCGTTCAAAACCAACACCTTGATTCTTCCGGTGCCTTCCTTGCTTGCGTACAATTTCCTCAAATTGCTTACTTCCGGCAAGGCTCTTGTAAAAACCTTTCTCTATAATTCCCTTCAATAAGCTATTTTCTTGCTCAAGTGTAACTTGGCTAAGAGAATCATTAGTGGAATTAAGAGAACTACTAGAAGCAACAATATTGGATTTAACATGATTATTGTTACTACTAGACGAAGAATCTTTCTTACTCTTGTTGCTAAATTTTACTTGAGGCATGTAAGTAGACAAGAGTAAACGCTTGGCAATGTAAGAAGAACTTTTCTTACGAAGATCATCATTGATTGCTTTTAAGAACTCATGCTCTTGCTCTAGATTGAGCTTTTCAAAGCGTAGTTTCTCATGAGTCTTTAAAGGCTCTCGATGATCTTCTAAGGTAGTTTCATGAGCTAACTTAAGAGTGTTTAGTTCTTTAGTTAGACACTCAATCTCCTTCTTAACATTGTCATTCGTTTCATCTTGATTAGCATGATTAAGAGCAATTTCATCATAGTTTTCATCACTAGAATTGTCAACAAGTAAATCATCATCACCTAGCAAGTCATCCTCATCACTATTGAAATCAACATACTCGGGGTGTGATACCTTGGGGCCTTTAGCCATGAAGCATATTCCAATCCCTTCATTTGGTGAATCAAATATGTCGTAGGAGTTGGATGACACAAGTGCAAGACCGGCAACACCTTCATCTTGAGTATATTCGGAGTCGGAGTGATAACTTCTCTCGGAGAAGTTGTCGTAGTCGGAACCGGATACCCATTCACCAACATGGGCTTGATGTCTTCGTCTTGTGTAGCTCTTTGATGACTTGTCCTTCCTTTCTGAATCCTTGCTTCTGCGAGAGGGTCTTCGTTCATAACGATCATCTCTACTCCTTCTCTCTCTCGGAGGTGATTCTTCTCTTTCGCTTCTCCTTTTAGGTGAGTCTTCTCTTCTCTTGTAGGGAGCCGTACATTCAATAGAGTAATGTACGGGTCTTCCACAATTGTAGCAATTCCGATCACGACTAGAAGATCTTTTGTCATTGTAGGACCTTGACTTGTGACTTCTTTCTTTGCTTCTACTCTTATAGAACTTGTTGAAGTTCTTCACCATTAGGCTCAATTCTTCATTGAAGACTTGTTTCTCACTTGATGATGCAGGAGCATCACATGAAGCTTTGTAAGCACCACTAGACTTGTTGTGAAGCTCTTCTTTATCCTTGAGTGACATCTCATGAGCAACAATTCTACCAATGACTTCCGTTGGCTTGAGATCTTTGTAATTGGGCATCATTTGGATCAATGTGAACACGGTATCATACTTTCCATCCAAGGCTCTTAGGATCTTCTTGATGATGAATTTGTCTGTCATCTCTTCACTTCCTAAGCCGGCAATCTCATTTGTGATGAGAGCAAGCCTAGAGTACATTTCAGCGACACCTTCGCCATCCTTCATTTTGAACTTGTCAAGTTGACTTTGAAGCACATCCAATTTGGATTCCTTGACGGACTCGGTACCTTCGTGCATATCAATCAAAGTATCCCAAATTTCCTTTGCATTCTCAAGGTGGCTGATTTTGTTGAATTCTTCGGGGCACAATCCGTTGAAGAGGATATCGCAAGCTTGAGCATTGTATTGCAACATCTTCAATTCTTCCACGGTTGCTTCATGATTCGGTTCTCTTCCATCAAAGAATTCACCTTGCAAGCCAATACACACAATAGCCCAAACGGCGGGGTTATGTCCAAGAATATGCATTTTCATCTTATGCTTCCAACTAGCAAAATTAGTACCATAAAAGTAAGGACCTCTACGGTGGTAATTTCCCTCGCTAGACGCCATACTCTCCTAGGTTGTGAAACCAAGGCTATGATCACCAAAGCTATGGTAATCAAGGCAAATGGAGACCAAAGCTCTGATACCACTTGTAGGATCGAAAGTAGGTCTAGAGGGGGGTTATTAGACTACTTGACCAACTAAAAATCTAGCCTTTTCCCAATTTCAAGTCTTGGCAGATTTTAACAACTTAGCACAAGTCAAGCAATCAACCTACACATGCAATTCTCAGAGTATAGCAGCGGAATGTAAATCATTGCAAATGAAGGTAAAGGGAGGGGTTTGGAGAGGCAAACGCAATGTAGACACGGAGATTTTTGGCGTGGTTCCGATAGGTGGTGCTATCGTACATCCACGTTGATGGAGAATTCAACCCACGAAGGGTAACGGTTGCGCGAGTCCACGGAGGGCACCACCCACAAAGGGTCCACGAAGAAGCAACCTTGTCTATCCCACCATGGACATCGCCCATGAAGGACTTTCCTCACTCGGGTAGATCTTCACGAAGTAGGCGATCTCTATGCCCTTACAAACTCCTTGGTTCAACTCCACAATCTTAACGGAGGCTCCCAAGAGACACCTAACCAATCTAGGAGACACCACTCTCCAAAAGGTAATAGATGGTGTGTTGATGATGAACTCCTTGCTCTTGTGCTTCAAATGATAGTCTCCCCAACACTCAACTATCTCTCACAGATTTGGCTATGGTGGAAAGATGATTTGAGTGGAAAGCAACTTGGGGAAGGCTAGAGATCAAGATTCTTGTGGTTGGATTGGAATGTCTTGGTCTCAACACATGAGTAGGTGGTTCTCTCTCAGAAAATGAGTAGTGGAAGTGTAGGCACGTTCTGATGGCTCTCTCTCTAATGGAGAGGAGGGTGGAGGGGTATATATAGCCTCCACACAACATCTAACCGTTACACACAAATGTGCCAACTCGGTCACACCGAATAGGTAAACTCGGTGAGACCGATCCAGTCAAAAATGTGAATGTTAGGCTTTTCGGTGGGACCGATATGATCAACTCGGTGGGACCGATGAGCTAGGGTTAGGGAAAAACTTGATCTCTGTTTGACCGATTACTTCAACTCGGTGAGACCGATTTCAGTAATAAGCAAATAGAGAGCTGGTCAGGCAAACTCGGTGGGACCGATCGCTCCTTTCGGTGAGACCGAAACATTACGAAAGGGAAACAGAGAGTTTGCATTGCGAACTCGGTGGGACCGATCGCTCATCTCGGTGAGACCGAAACGTTACGAAGGGGAAATAGAGAGCTTGCATTGCGAACTCGGTGGAACCGATCGCTCATCTCGGTGAGACCGAAACAGTACAAAGGGAAACAGAGAGTTTGCAATCCTATCTCGGTGAGACCGAGATCCCAATCGGTTAGACCGAACTGATTAGGGTTTCTGGCTATGGCTATGTCAAGTGAACTCAGTGGCGCCGGATATATCAAATCGGTGGGGCCGATTTTGACTTTAGGTTTAGGACATATTTGGATATGAGAAGATGGTTGAGGGTTGTATTGCATATCACTAAGCATTTTGAGCAAGTAGACCATTAAGCAACACCTCATCCCCTTTTAATAGTATTGGCTTTTCCTATGGACTCAATGTGATCTTGGATCACTAAGATAGAAATGTAGAGTCTTGAGCTTTTGCCAATATTTGTCCTTAGCATTTTGAGGGGTCCACATCTCTAGTCCATGCCATGCCAATCATTGAACTATCTGAAATAATCAACTTGAAAAGTTATTAGTTCAATGAGCTATATGTTGTTATGAATTACCAAAACCACCCAGGGATTAGTTGCACTTTCACAATATCACTAAGCATTTTGAGCAAGTAGACCATTAAGCAACACCTCATCCCCTTTTAATAGTATTGGCTTTCCTATGGACTCAATGTGATCTTGGATCACTGAAATATAAATGAAGAGTCTTGAGTTTTAGCCAATGCATGTCCTTGACACCTTAAAGGGGTTCCACATCCTCTTGTCCTTACCACGCCATTGTTGAACTTGTTTGAAATACACTAGATAAAAGCGTTAGTCCAACAAGAGATATGTTGACATTAATTACCAAAATCACCCAGGGAGCACTTGTTCTTTCAATCTCCCCTTTTTTGGTAATTGATGACAACATACATCAAAGCTTTAGGTAAATGATATGAAGAGTAACAAGTAAAGCTTTGGAAAGACATGTAACATGCATAAGCTCCCAATACATGTATGCAATCATGTGAAGATAGAATATACTAACATGTGAATGCATAATCATGATAGAGCAAGCAGAGAGTTACATGTATCTTGGCTATATGCATCCGAGAAAATGATGTGGTTAAGAAGTGTACCTCCATGTTTACGAATCCCTCTTGCAAACAGTATGTACATCAGCAAGAGATCGTCATGCACATGATTGTGATGCATATACTTACCTTGTGGTCTTGAGTTGGCTTTGAAAAAGTGGACTTGAGAAAACAGGGTTAGATAACAGAAGAACACTCCTAGTAAAGAAATTTCAGAAAACCACAAAGATACCAAGACTGGGATGACATGTAATGGGTGAGTACTTAGTACTTCATTTAGATATAGACATGTCCTCAAAGATCTAAAGATATGCAATGAATTCCAAAGATTTTTCTCCCCTAGACATGGACTAATTCTTCCCCTGAATCTGAAATTGGATAATGGGAGAAGGTAGGGTGAGATAAAATCAGAGCAAGAAAGGGTAATATAAACCAAAAATAGAGCAACAAGAATATTAGCAATAGCTAACATCAAACATATTGGCATGTCTTTCCCCTCTTAAAGACATGTGACTTCTCTCCTCTTTGATAACAAGCATATGTAGAAGAGCTTAGATGAGCTCATTTGATAAGCTTTGATGTTCTCTCTCTCCCCCTTTGACATCAATTTCCAAGAAGGGCACTTATGGATCATGAGCCAAATAGGTGTGGTCCTTGAGAGTCTTTACAAAGCAATAGGTAGTTTCTGATGCTGATAGAGGGAAGAATCATTGAGTGGAGTTGAAGAAAATAGGCTATAAGAAATGGCAAAATATTTTCTCAGAGTTGAAATCGGTGACGCCGATGTGTTTTCCGTCGATGACGCCGAGATAACAGAGCCACAGAAAGTCCGATCGGTGAGACCGAAGCAGTCGATGTCGGTTGTACATATGAGCTATTCACAAGGAGACCTTGTGTTTCGGTCGAGCCGATGGGGTTTGATCGGAGGGACCGAGTTCAACATAGAGTATAGATTTTGTCAACTCAGCTCACTTGCTAAATGAAATTTCACAAGGATTTGCAAGGAATTAACAGAAAGATTTGCAATGAATTTACAACAGGGTCATAGAAGAAAAGTAGAAAAGAGATCTAGATGAAGTTTTGTTTTGTTTTTGTTTTAGAGGTAGACATAAAAACAAGAAAATCATGCAAATGAAAAATCAACTAAGCAAAAGAACACTAGAGAACTTCATCTAGAGAAGGGATCGGCGACAAAGTCACCTATGTTAGAGTATATTGACTTAGGAGTCAAGTAAGATCACTTGATCATAGGTCATACTCATCATTTAAGCTCAAAATGGGGTTACCATTTTTCGGTTAAGCATTTTGATGTATTCACACCTTGTTGAGTTGCTTTAGCTCGTGACTTGGAGCAAATCTTCTCTAAGGTGGGATTACATACCTTGGGTTGTGATGTTGATCTTAATCATGTAGTTAAACTTGTGTTGGGTGCTCAAGGTTGATGTTGTTCATCAAGAGTTGGGAGCACCACTAGTAGTTTGAGTTCATCTTCTTACATGGGTTAATCTTGCAAGGAAGAGCACTTGTGTATCCCAGATGACAATCATGAAACTTGATACCAAAAGAAATTTGATACATTGAAGTAGTCAAAGGATATGTTGAGTGAGTTCATGCTTCCTTGTATTCAACAACCATATCATAGGGACTTGGTGATGTAGAGGTTGCTCAAGATGTGAGTGGCTTGCAATCTCATAGATTTAGGTTCATCCAAGTACCTACAAGGGTTAGATAACATGCAAGGGTACAAGTATAGATCCAAGACATATAATTATCATCATAAGAGAAATATCAAGGATTAGTCATAAGAAGGCTCATGCCTTGCATGTATTCAAATGGAGTTTCTACTCCAAGTTTGAGGCATCAATGATGTTCAATTCACCTCTCAAATGGCAAAATGCTTTCTCATCAAGCAGTTTGGTGAATATATCCGCCAATTGCTTATCGGTATGAACATGCTTAAGATTGATGTCTCCTTTAGCAACATGATCTCGAATGAAATGATGACGAACTTCAATATGCTTAGTTCGAGAATGTTGCACGGTATTGTGAGCAATCTTAATAGCACTTTCATTATCACAAAGCAATGGAACATGTCTCACATGTATCCCATAATTCTTAAGAGTTTGGGTCATCCAAACTAATTGAGCACAACATGATCCGGCGGCAATGTATTCCGCTTCGGCAGTAGATAAGGATACCTGGTTTTGTTTCTTGGAGGACCAAGACACAAGGGATCTACCAAGAAATTGACAAGTACCCGAAGTGGACTTTCTATCAACCTTGTCACTGGCATAATCCGAATCGGAGTAGCCAACAAGATCAAAAGATGACCTCTTAGGATACCAAATGCCAAAGTTTGGTGTATGAATTAAGTATCTCACTATCCTTTTCACGGCCTTAAGATGACATTCTTTAGGGTCCGCTTGATATCATGCTCACATGCACAAACTTAGCATAATATCAGGACGGGAGACACATAGATATAACAATGAACCAATCATAGAGCGGTAAACCTTTTGGTCAACGGGTTTGCCATCCTTAGTCAAGTAAAGATGTCCACTAGTAGGCATGGGTGTTTTCCTACCTTTGCTTTCTTGCATGTTGAACTTCTTGAAAATATCCTTGGTATACTTTGTTTGAGAAACAAAGGTACCTTCCTTAGTTTGCTTGATTTGCAAACCATGGAAAATTTTGAGTTCACTCATCATAGACATCTCAAACTTCTCCGACATTAGCCTTCCAAACTTTTCACTAAAATGGGGGTTAGTAGAACCAAATATAATATCATCCACATAAATTTGGCACACAAATAATTCACCATTAACCCTTTTAGTAAAAAGTGTAGAATCAATTTTCCCAATTTCAATGCCTTTTTCAATAAGAAACTTGGTCAAGCATTTATACCATGCTCTAGGAGCTTGTTTAAGACCATAAAGAGCTTTGTGAAGTTTATAGACATGATTAGGTTTCTTGGGATTAACAAAGCCAGGAGGTTGTTTAACGTAGACTTCCTCCTCAATTTCTTCATTTAGAAAAGCACTTTTAATGTCCATTTGGTATAAAGTGATATCATGGTAATTGGCATAAGCAAGTAAGATGCGTGTGGACTCAAGTCTAGCAACGGGGGCATATGTCTCACCATTGTCCATACCTTCAACTTGAGTGTAGCCTTGGGCGACGAGACAGGACTTGTTGCGTAACTTGTACATCTTCATCTTGCTTATTCCGAAACACCCATTTGGTTCCAATGACATTGTGATTGTCGTCGGGCTTTTCAACCAATGTCCACACCTGATTCCTCTCGAAGTTGTGTAGCTCTTCATGCATTGTGTTCACCCAATCCGGATCCTCAAGGGCTTCTTCAACCTTCATAGGTTCAATGCTAGAAATGAATGAGTAGTGTTCACAAAAGTTAGCCAAACGAGTTTTAGAGCGAGTAATTCTCCTGGTTTGAATATAATCGAAGATTTGTTCGACGGGATGATCTCTTGTGACTCTTACTCTAACTCGTGAGAGCTTTTGTTTAGGTTGGGGTGGAACATCCTCTTCATTGTCTTCTTCTTCTTCTTCTTCGTTATTGTTGGCGTTGTCGTTCTCTTGTGGAGGTGGAGAGGGAGGTCGATGTGGTTCATCTTGTTGTACTTCCTCATTTTCTCCGTCTTGACGTGTTCCACTTGTTGATGCCTCCAAGTCAACTTGTGGTTCACCTTGATGTGAAGTTGAGGCTTCCACTTGAATGGATGATGTACTCTCCTTCACCTCCGTTGGGCGAATCTTGCCAATAGACAAGTCTTGAATTGCTTTCGAAGGGTCTTTGTCTCCTACATCAATTGGCAATTGCTCTACTTGCGAGCCGTTAGATTCATCAAACTTCGCATCTACCGTCTCTTCAACCTTTCGGGTGAAATTGTTGTAGACACGGTAAGTGTGAGAGTTTGAGCCATAACCGAGTAGAAAACCTTCATGAGATTTAGGAGCAAATTTTGAATGACGATGCTTATCAAGAATGTAGCACTTTGAGCCAAATACTTGGAAGTATCCAACTTGGGGTTTGTTACCGGTGAGAAGCTCGTATGCCGTCTTGCCGAGAAGCTTGTGTAGGTATAGTCGATTTGTAGCATGACAAGCTCCCTCAACCGCTTCCGCCCAAAAGTGTCTTGGCGTCTTGTATTCATCAAGCATCATTCTTGCCATCTCAATAAGTGTCCGGTTCTTCCTCTCAACAACTCCATTTTGTTGAGGTGTGTACGTGGCCGAGAACTCAGTTGAGATCGCTTCTTCGTCAAGAAAGGTATCCACATTGGCGATCTTGAACTCCGTTCCATTGTCGCTTTGAACCTTCTTGATCTTCACTTCAAATTGGTTTTGGGCCTTCCTAGCGAAGTTCTTGAAGATCTTTTTGGACCTGCGATTTATCATCAAGGAAGAACACCCACGTAAATCTTGAAAAATCGTCAACAATGACCAAACCGAACGAGTTACCACCGAAACTCTTGTAGGCATTGGGACCGAAAAGATCCATATGAAGTAGCTCAAGCGGTCTTCCTGTGGTCATGATGTTCTTCACAGGATGGCTTCCTCCAACCTGTTTTCCTGCTAGGCAAGCACTACAAAGTCTATCCTTGTCAAATATTACATCTTTAACACCAAGGATATGATCACCTTTAATAAGCTTATCAATATTTTGCATGCCCACATGACCTAACCTTCTATGTTATAACCAACCTTTAGAAGATTTAGCAATTAAGCAAGTACGAGGTTGAGCTCTCTTAGTGAAATCAACAATGTATAGATCACCTCTACGAATACCGGTAAAGACCATATTATGATTATCTCTTGGAAACACTTGGCAATCTACTTCAATAAATAGAACATTGAAACCAAAGTCAGCTAGTCTAGATACGGAAAGTAGATTATAACCAAGATATTCAATGAGCATAACATTTTGGATAGAGCTACCATGGGAGACGGCCACCTTACCAAGGCCAACTACCTTACCCTTGGAGTTGTCACCAAAAGTGATATACTTGCGGGGACCGTCGTTCTCAGTAAGCTCACGAAATATGTCCTTATCTTCGATCATATGATTAGTACATCCACTATCAAGAACCCATTCCTTTCCTCCGGCCATGTAACCACGAATGTTAGCCATAAGACCAAAGTGTCTCATCAACTCATCAAGATCAAAGTCACTATCATCATCCTCATCATAATATCCATGTTCAACATCGTCATGTGAATGATCATTACCTAGAGAGAGTGATTCATTAGATTTATGACCATGACAATGTGCATGTTTATGAATTCTAATAATTTTTGAAATGATGCTACTAATTACTCCAACATCTCCTTTGGCACGCATAAGGTCACGGAGCTCAAATAGACAATCATCAAATTTAGGATCACTAGGATCGATTTTATGAAAAGAAATAGACTTTTGAAGAATCTCATCTAGATTTTTCAAGGAATAGTTTGGAAAGCGCTCCTCAAGATATTTCCATATAGTGTAAGCACATTCAAATGTAGGCAAGCATACAAGCAAATTCCTAGGCAATCCTCTCATGATAAGATCAATAGTTCTAAGATTGCGGGTCATGTCAAGATACTCATCGGGGGTGGGATGCAAGGGATCAATAGGGGGCACATGAGGGCTAGTAATATACTTGATCAAATTATATTCATTGAAAATCTCAAGCATCTCATTCTTCCAAGAATTGTAGAACTCTCCGTCAAGCATAGGTACTCTACGTCTAATACTCCCAATCATAGACTCATCCATATTCCTCCAATGGTAATTAAACCAAAGCAATGGAGACCAATGCTCTGATACTAATTGAAACGATCGAGAAGAGGGGTCTAGATGGGGGTGATTAGACCCTCAACAAGTAAAAGTGGCAATTTTGAAGTTCTTTAAGTTGAGGTGGAATTTTAGCACAAGTTTCAACATTCATAATACATTTCAAGCAAGCATGACAAGAGTATGAGCAGCGGAAAAAGTAAAGCATGATAATTGCAAGAAAGTAAAGGGATGGGATTGGAGTGTGCAAACGCAATGAAGACATGGAGATTTTTGACGTGGTTCTGATAGGTGGTGCTATCGTACATCCATGTTGATAGAGACTTCAACCCACAAAGGGTAATGGTTGCGCGAGTCCATGGAGGGCTCCACCCATGAAGGGTCCACGAAGAAGCAACCTTGTCTATCCCACCATGGCCATCGCCCACAAAGGACTTGCCTCACTCGGGTAGATCTTCATGAAGTAGGCGATCTCCTTGCCCTTACAAACTTCTTGGTTCAACTCCACAATCTTGTCGGAGACACCTAACCAATCTAGGAGACACCACTCTCTAAAAGGTAATAGATGTTGTGCTGATGATGAACTCCTTGCTCTTGTACTTCAAATGATAGTCTCCCCAACACTCAACTCTCTCTCACAGATTTGGATATGGTCGAAAGATGATTTGAGTGGAAAGCAACTTGGGGAAGGCTAGAAATCAAGATTCTTATGGTAGGATCGGTATATCTTGATCTCAACACATGAGTAGGTGGTTCTCTCTCAGAAAATGTATGCTGGAAGTGTAGGCACGTTCTGATGGCTCTCTCACATATGGAGAAGGGGGTGGAGGGGTATATATAGCCTCCACACAAAATCCAACCATTACACACATTTGAACCAACTCGGTCAGACCGAATAGATGAACTCGGTGAGACCGATTTAGTTCAAAATGTGAACATTAGGAATCTCGATGGGACCAACTGGAACAACTCGGTGGGACCGATGTGCTAGGGCTTAGGGCAAACATAAACTCAGTGGCACCGATTGCATCAACTCGGTGACACCAAAGTGAAGCAATAAGGCAACAAAGAAGATGTCAAGCCAACTCGGTGTGACCGATCACAATTTCGGTGAGACCGAAATAATTGCAACAGCCAACAAAGAGTTTGCAAGGCCATCTCGGTGAGACCGAGATCCGTATCGGTGTGACCGAACTATTAGGGTTTCTGGCAGTGGCTATGTCATATGAACTCGGTGGTGCCGGATAGGAAATATCGGTGGGGCCGAGTTTGACTTTGGGTTTTGGACATATTTGGATTGAGAAAGTGGTTGAGGGCTTTGGAGCAATATCACTAAGCATTTTGAGCAAGTAGACCATTAAGCAACACCTCATGCCCTTTTAATAATATTGGCTTTCCTATGGACTCAATGTGATCTTGGATCACTAAAATATAAATGAGGAGTCTTGAGTTTTAGCCAATGCTTGTTCTTGACACCTTGGAGGGGTTCCACATACTCTTGTCCTTACCATGCCATTGTTGGACTTGTCTGAAATACACTAGATAATAGCGTTAGTCCAACAAGAGATATGTTGACATTAATTACCGAAATTACCCAGGGAGCACTTGTGCTTTCACACCCTTTGGAAGCTTTTAATGCTATGGGGAATTTACTAGGATCACCACCTATTACTATCAATAAAACAACATTAACCTTGGAACACATTATGCAAAGGTTAGATATTATGGAAAACAAAATGCCAACTATTGAACACATTGAGAATTTGGATAAAAAGGTGCATAACCAAGTAGTTAAGTTTGGCTCATCGGTGGGAACCACTTTAAAATTGCAAAAAGATGGAGAACCAATCATCGATAGAGTAGAACAAAGTCCCGCTAGAATTGGTAAATTGGAAGAGATCATTAATACTTTGGTTCAGATTTTTCTTCCATTAAAACTAGCGAGGTAACTCCTACAAATAAGAATTCTAAACTTATATATGTTCCTAAAAATAAGGGTTCTTCCTCTAGTAAGGAGAAAGGAGATCTAAAAATGACTAGTGTTCACCTCAACATCATCAATATAACAAAGGAACCTATATTTGATAATAAATTCTTTGACTTTGTGCTTAGGACTGTCATGATTAAAAATATGCTTGTTAAACCTCCTAGGAGATTATGTTGCATAATTAAAGAATTGGATGAAGATGATAACATGTGAAACTATGCATTATTATACCTAGGTAGGGGCATTAAACAATAGCGCTTATTGGGAGGCAACCCAATAATTGTATTTAATATTCCCTTTTTATTTTGGTGTGTCAACATGATTATTTACACTGAATGATTATCTTTTTATTTTTCTTTTGAATTTTGTGCCAAGTAAAGCCTTTAGGATGATTCGGATGATAGTTAATTTGATTCTGTGAGGAAACATAAACTTTTGTGCCCAGTATTTGAATTATCATTCTTACTTGAACGTGATCAATTGCTGAAATTTTTACACAGTATTAGGTTACATTTTTTTTACGTTGTTATAATTTTTCAGAACTTTTTGAGTTACAAAAGTATGGATAAAAATTCTCTCATTATGTACTGTTCTGTTTTAGACATATTTTATTTTTATTGCACAGTGTGTTTGTTTTGATGTTTATATGGATTGTATCGGGGGTTATAAGCCATTGAGATGCTAGAATACTATAGATATTATCCAAGAAGAATTATCAATCTATTTATGAAAGTACCCAAGTTAATTATTATTTTATTATACTAATGGATCTCACGACGTTTTGTTGAGTTTTGTGTGATTGAAGTTTTCAGGTTTTGGGTGAGATGATGATGGATGAAAGAATAAGGAGCGGCAAGATCCTAAGCTTGGGTATGACCAAGGCACCACAAGGTAATATTCAAGGAAGATCCAAGCAACTAAACTTGGGGATGTCCGGGAAGGCATCCCATCTTTCGTCTACAATCTATCGGTAATATCGCTCGGAGCTATATTTTTTAATCAACACATAATATGTGTTTTCTTGGAGCGTCGTGTCTTACATTTCATTTTGTTTTCTCATTTCCAAAATCATTGTTTCCTGATCGCACCAATTAAGAGAGACACACATTCAATGCAATTTATTAGAATGCTCATTATGCTTCACTTATATCTTTTGAGTTAAGGCAATTTGCTGATGTGCTTCACTTATATCTTTAGAGCGCATCGATACTTATATTTTATAGAAATCATTTGCACTCTCATGCTTCACTTATATCTTTTTGAGAGTTGAATAGGTAGTGGTAATTTGCATGAGTTATATGTTTAGTCCAGAAATGACAGGTATACAAGAGTGGTATAATAAAAAAATTCATGTAGATCACTGAATATGATGCGTATGATCAATGATATTGAAGTTATATTATGAAGGTTTACTAGTTGACAAACATTATTTCGTAAAAAGAATCAAGGTTAAGGTTTGTGATTTTGACCTCATTAAAGTGTCAGTATTGGCATAGTTGGGAAGTTGGAGCATAATTTATCCTTGATTGGTATCCTTTGAGTTGTCCAGATCGGGGGCGCGCGATGGTTAACTCCTCCCAATCTACTCCCTAGGGGCATGCGAGATTACTTTGCTTTGAGGGCTATCAAACTTAAGTATTTTAGTTCTTTATGACTAATGTGAGTTTGTGGACTATAAGCAGTTCCACCCTTCAATAATTTGCTAACCTCTTCCGTACCGTGCATTGCCTGTTCTCACCTCGAGACTTGGTGCAAACATCGCCGGTGCATCCAAATCCCATGATATGATATGCTCTAGCACACATAAGCCTTATTTAATCCTTTCTCCAAACAGCCATCATACCTAAAGATCATGGCATTTCCATAGCCATTCCGAGATATATTGCCATGCAACCTCCACCATTAGCATTCACATGACTTGAGCATTCATTGTCATTTTGCTTTGCATGATCATATAAAGCTTGTGGAAAAGGCACCATTCATCATTGTTAAACATGTTACACTAGATCATTGCACATCCTGATACACTACTAGAGACATTCATATGTAGTCATACATTCAGTTTATCGAGTTGTAAGTGAATAGAAGTGTGATGATCATCATTATTAGATCATTGTCCCGGTGAGGAAAAGAATGATGGAGACTGATGAGTCCTCAAAAAAGTGGGTATGATGTTCATGATGTTGTTTTAAAAAAATGAGAAAAAGGAAAAAAAGAGAAAGAGAGAAGGGGCAATGTTACTGTCCTTTACCACACTTGTGCTTCAAAGTAGCACCATGTTCTTCATATATAGAGTCTCCATGATTTGTCACTTTCGTATTCTAGTGGGATTTTTTTACATTATAGAACTTGGCTTGTATATTCCGATGACAAGCTTCCACAAATGCTCGAGGTCTTCATGAGCAAGCAAGATTTCATATACTTATAGCTCTAGTGCATCCGTTGCATGGCAATCCCTACTCCTCGCATTGATATCGATTGTAAGGCCTCTCCATTGCCTAACGATCAGCCGAGTTGATGCGTGACTTTCTCAACTTTTTGTCTTCCCTTATGAACCCCTACCATCATTCTCTTTGCCATCCAAAGTGCCAATTCCATGGCTCACACACATGTATTGAGTGGAGTTGAAAAGGCTGAAGCGAGAAAACTTATGATACAATTGCTTGGTTTGGCACCGGGTGTTCAAGATTTATACTTTATGCTAGGAAGACCGAGCTATGTCATGCTTACATGATTAAATGAGTAGGAATAACATTCTTTAGCATTGTTTATTTTGAAGAGAGATGAATATTTTCTAGCATTCTTGCATATTATCGTCTTCATATCTATTAAGTCATCGCTTCCCAACATTCATACCCAAGACGTTGCTGCCTCCATGATGGTGTGTGAGTAGTTCCTACAGGACCTATGGGTCCATAGCAGTAGCTAGATGACTTTCTCTCTCTCTTTTGATCTTCAATACAATGATCTCATCTAAGATCAATCCGATGTAAAATTTTGCAGTGTGTTTGTTGGGATCCGATGAATTGTGGGTTTATGATCAGATTATTCATTGAAAGTACTTGAGTATTTCCTGAGATTTATCTATGTGTGATTTTATAGCCTTGTATTTCTCTTCGATCTATCTCTCTTTTTGCCAAATAGATTGATTTATCTTCAGTGAGAGAGGTGCTTGGTAGTACGTTCAATCTTTCGGTGTCCTTACTTTGTGATAGGAGTTGCAAGGCACGTATTTATATTCTTGCTACTACGGGTAAAATGATGGGGTTCGAACATATTATTTGATCTTACTTTGTCTACATTATGTCATCATGCTTCAAGCAATACTCCGTTTGTCATGAACTTAATACTTTGAGATGCATGTTGGATAGCGGTCTTGGGTTGGAGTAATAGTATTAGATGTAGATGGATGTCAGTCTACATGTAACTGACGCAATGCCTATATATTGATCATGCCATGAAGAATCATCATAACTATGCGCTATTCTATCAATTGCCCAACAGTAATTTGTTTACCCACTGTTGCTATTCTTATGAGAGAGATGCCTCTAGTGAACCTATGGCCCTCGGGTTCATTCACTTTTAATTTAATAAAACCCTAAAAATACTTGCTGCAATTTATTTACTTTTATTTTCCTTTCTTATCTATCTACCACTATCAGATTTAATCCATACAATTGGCGAGTATAAGTGCATTGACAACCCTCTTGCCCGTGTTGGGTGCAAGTATTTGCTTTGTGTGTGTAGGTGTCGCATATGTCGTTTGCATGGTGTTTCGTACTGGTTCGATAAACCTTGGTTCTGAACTGTTGGAAATACTATCTACTAATATACTACATCACCCTTCCTCTTCAGGGAACTCCCAACGCCTATCAGTAGCAATCTCCTAACCCAACTGCTGCAAGAAGGTGAAGATGTATGTGTCGACGACCGAGAATCACAAAGGGTGGATCTTCTACAAATTCGTGAAGCATGGGGTAGGTCAATGAATTTGAGCCGACATTTTCATGATTTTGGTGATTTTTGACTAAAAAGGTGACACCTTTTTGACCCATTAATTTGTTGTTTCATAGGTTACATGTGATTTTGGCACTGGTAGTTGGAGTATGTGGTGTACCTTGTTGATCACGACATACTCACTGGTGATGCTGTTGTGGATGCAGTTGCTATTGTAGAGGGTAGACGGGTGAAAGGATCGAGAAGAGGGGTCTAGAGGGGGGTGGTGATTAGACCCTTAACAAGTAAAAGTGGCAGTTTTTAATTTCTTCAAGTTATGGTTGAGTTTAGCACAAGTTAAAAGGCATCAAATACATCTCAAGCAAGCATGACAAGAGTATAGGCAGCAGAAAAGGTAAAGCATGCAATTTGCAAGAATGTAAAGGGATGGGATTGGAGTGTGCAAACACAATGGAGACACGGAGAATTTTTGGCGTGGTTCCGATAGGTGGCGCTATAGTACGTCCATGTTGATGGAGACTTCAACCCACGAAGGGTAACGACTGCGCGAGTCCACGAAGGGCTCCACCCACGAAGGGTCCAAAAAGAAGCAACTTTGTCTATTCCACCATGGCCATCGCCCACGAAGGACTTGCCTCACTCGGGTAGATCTTCACGAAGTAGGCGATCTCCTTGCCCTTACAAACTTCTTGGTTCAACTCCACATCACGATGGAGGCTCCCAAGTAACACCTAACCAATCTAGGACACACCACTCTCCAAAAGGTAATAGACAGTGTGTTGATGATGAACTCCTTGCTCTTGTGCTTCAAATGATAGTCTCCCCAACACTCCACACTCTCTCATAGATTTGGCTATGGTGGAAGAAGGATTTGAGTGTGAAGCAACTTGGGGAAGGCTAGAAATCGATTCAAATGGTAGGAATGGAATCTCTTGATCTCAACACATGAGTAGGTGGTTCTCTCTCAGAAAATGAATGGTGGAAGTGTAGGCATGTTCTGATGGCTCTCTCACAAATGTAGAAGGGGGTGGAGGGGTATATATACTCTCCACACAAAATCCAACTGTTACACACTTTTGACTCATCTCGGTGGCACCGATTAGTTAAACACAGTGGCACCAATCTGTTCAAAAATATGAACGCTAGGAATCTCGGTGGGACCGACTGGAACAACTGGTGGGACTGATGTGCTAGGGCTTAGGGCAAACCTCGTCTTGGTGGCATCGATTGCATCAACTCGGTGAGACCAAAGTGAAGCAATAAGGCAATAGAGAGTTTGCAAACCATCTTGGTGAGACCGATTGCAAATATCGGTGAGACCAAAATAATTGCAACAAGTAATAGAGAGTTGGCAAGGCCATTTCAGTGAGACCGAGATCCGTATCGGTGTGACCAAACTATTAGGGTTTCAGGCAGTGGCTATGTCAAATGAACTCGATGGCTCCGGATAGAAAGAATCGGTGGGGCCGAGTTGGAGTTTAGGGTTTGGACATATTTGGATAGATAAAGTGGCTGAGAGCTTTTGAGCAATATCACTAAGCACTTTGAGGGGTTTTATCTTGGATCACTAAAATAAAAATGAAGAGTCTTGAGCTTTTGCCAATCTTTGTCCTTAGCATTTTGAAGGGTTCCACAATCTCTTGTCCGTGCCACTCCATTGTTGAACTTATCTGAAATGTACTAGATAAAACTATTAGTCCAACAAGAGATATGTTGACATTATGAAAGTGCAACTAATCCCCGGGTGGTTTTGGTAATTCATAACAACATATAGCTCATTGAACTAATATCCATTCAAGATAAATATTTCAGGATGTTTAATGATTGGCATGGCATGGACTAGAGATGTGGACCCCTCAAAATGCAAAGGACAAAGATTGGAAAAAGCTCAAGACTCTTCATTTCTATTTTAGTGATCCAAGTTAACATTGAGTCCATAGGAAAGCCAATACTATTAAAAGGGGATGATGTGTTGTGATACATCTCCAACGTATCTATAACTTTTTATTGTTCCATGCTATTATATTATCCATCTTGGATGCTTTATATGCTTTATTACGCTATTTTATATAATTTTTTGGGACTAACCTATTAACTTAGTGCCCAGTGCCAGTTGCTGTTTTTTCCTTATTTTTGTCTTTTACAGAAAATCAATACCAAACAGAACGAAACTTTTTGATGATTTTTCTTGGACAAGAAGACACCCATGAAGCTTCGGAAGGAGGCCAGAAGAGCCACGGGTGAGCCTCAAGCTCACCAGGCGCGCCCTAGGGGGGCGCCCTATGAGTTTGTGGGCCCCTCGTAGCCCCTCTAACCCTAATCTCAGCTCTATAAATACCCAAATATACCCCGTATACCAGAGGGCACACCAAAAATACTTTTCCGCTGCCACAAGCTACTGTTCTCGTGAGATCCCATCTTGGGGCCTTTTCTGGCACTTTGCCAAAGGGGGATTTGATCAGGGAGGGCCTCTACACCAACCTTTGTGCCCTTCTGATGATGTGTGAGTAGTTTACCACAGACCTACGGGTCCATAGCTAGTAGCTAGATGGCTTCTTCTCTCTCTTTGACCTTCAATACAATGTTCTCCTCGATGTTCTTGGAGTTCTATTCGATGTAATCTTCTTTTGAAGTGCTTTTGTTGAGATCCGATGAATTGTGGATTTATGATCAGATTATCTATGAATATTATTTGAGTCTTCTCTGAACTCTTTTATGCATGATTAAGATAGCTTTATATATCTCTCCGATCTATTGATTTGCTTTGGCCAACTAGATTGATCTATCTTGCAATGGGAGAGGTGCTTTGTTCTGGGTTCAATCTTGTGGTGTCCTCACCCAGTGACAGAAGGGGTAGCGAGGCATGTATTTGTATTGTTGCCATTAAGGATAAAAGATGGGGTTTTTACCATATTGATTGGATCTATCCCTCTACATCATGTGATCTTGCTTAAGGCGTTACTCCGTTCTTGTTAACTTAATACACTAGATGCATGCTGGATAGCGGTCGATGTGTGGAGTAATAATAGTAGGTGCAGGCAGGAGTCGGTCTACTTTTCACGGACGTGATGCCTATATTCATGATCATTGCCTTAGATATTGTCATAACTATGCGCTTTTCTATCAATTGCTCAACAGTAATTTGTTTACCCATCGTATGCTTTCTTTCAAGAGAGAAGCCTCTAGTGAAAACTATGGCCCCTGGGTCTATTTTTATCATATTATTTTTAGATCTACAAAACCAAAAACACAAAAATACTGTGCTGCAATTTATTTACTTTTATTTATCTTTTATACCTATCTCTATCAGATCTCATCCTTGCAAATAACCGTGAAGGGATTGACAACCCCTTTAACGCGTTGGGTGCAAGTATTTGTTTGTTTGTGTAGGTGCTATC
The DNA here is from genome assembly GCA_011799875.1 of Thinopyrum elongatum. Classification (NCBI taxonomy): domain Eukaryota; kingdom Viridiplantae; phylum Streptophyta; class Magnoliopsida; order Poales; family Poaceae; genus Thinopyrum; species Thinopyrum elongatum. The sequence goes on from CM022300.1 coordinate 316,919,164, forward strand.
ATTGGAGACTTGTGTGTTCCTCCTACTGGATTGATACCTTGGTTCTCAAACTAAGGGAAATACTTATCTCTACTTTTCTGCATCACCCTTTCCTCTTCAAGGGAAAAACCAACGCAAGCTCAAGAAGTAGCAGGAAGAATTTCTGGCGCCGTTGCCGGGGAGGTTCTACATCAAGCCTACCAAGTACCCGTCATAAACTCTCATCTTTTGCATTACATTATTAGCCATTTTCCTCTCGTTTTCCTCTCCCCCACTTCTAAAAAGTTTTCAGAAAAACAGAAAATATTTGCCTTTTTATTCACCTTCTTTCCATTCATCTTTTTGTTTGCTTGTGTGCTAGATTGCTTACTTGCCTTCATGTCTCAACCCGCTTCATGTCTCAACCCAAGAGTCTTAGCGGATTCCACTATAGAAAGTTGGAAGAAATTGAAAACAATACAAAAGCTTCATGTCTTTACAATTTGAGCATAATAGTTTCTTTAGGAATGAACTTAAAGAACAAAAATTCTATGATTGAGTATATCAATAAAGATCTTGATAATGTTAATAATGAAGTTATTGGTCTTAGATCTCAACTTGTGCATCTTGAAAATTTAGTAGGCCAAATTTCCGATAAGAAAACTATGTTAATAATTAAGATGGCCGCTAAACCGGAGTCTTTGAATCATGATGAAGATCTTAAAGTGATTGGTGTGACTCCGATTGAATCTTTGTTTGCTAATATAAAACTTGATAAAGAAGGGACTAGAGATGAGTTAACTTTAGCTAGAAGGCGTCCCAATAAATTGGAGAGTGAAGATCTTAATGAAAAAATTGATAAAAGTGGGATTGGCGATGTCAAAACTTTAACTAGTGATGAACCCACTCTTTTGGATTTCAAGGACTTTAATTATGATTGTTCTTTGATTGATTGTATTTCCTTGTTGCAATATATGCTTAATTCACCTCATGCTTATAATCAAAATAAAGCTTTTACTAGACATATTGTTGATCCTATGATGAAATCTTTTGAAGAAAAACTTGAGTTAGAATTTTCAATCCCTAGAAAGCTTTATGATGAATGGGAACTTACTATTCAAATTAAGATTAAACATTATGAGTTCAATGCTTTGTGTGATTTGGGCGCTAGCGTTTCCACTATTCAAAAAACTCTATGTGATGTGCTAGGTTTCCATAAACTTGATGATTGTTCTTTAAATTTAAACTTAGCGGATTCCACTATTATGAAACCTATGGGCAGAATTAATGATGTTCTTATTGTTACCAATAGGAATTATGTGCCCGTATATTTTATTGTTCTAGATATAGATTGCAATCCTTCATGCCCTATTATTCTTGGTAGACCTTTCCTTAGAACGATTGGTGCAATTATTGATATGAAAGAAGGAAACATTAGATTTCAATTTCCATTAAGGAAGGGCATGGAACACTTTCCAAGAAATAAAATTAATTTGCCATATGAATCTATTGTGAGGGCTACTTATGGATTGCATACCAAAGATGACAATACCTAGATCTATGCAATATGCCTAGCTAGGGGCGTAAAACAATAGCGCTTGTTGGGAGGCAACCCAATTTTATTTTTATGTTTTTGCTTCTGTTCTTGAATAAATATGCAATATTAACTCTGTAATAATTGTGTTTTAGTATTTTAATTAGTGTTTGAGCCAAGTAAGACCTTTGTGATGCTTTGGTAGATCGTTGATTTGATTTTGCTGAAAAACAGAAACTTTTGCGTCCAGTAGAAGAATTGTCAAAATTCACTGGAACCTAGAAAAAACCTGAATTTTTTACAAAAGATTGATATATGAATTTCCTCTGTTTTCCTAATTTTCATAATTTTTGGAGTTACATAAGTATGATTATAATTCTGCTCTTTAGAGACTGTTTTGTTTTTGACAGATTCTATTTTTGATGTGTTGTTTGCATATTTTGATGAATCTATGGGTAGTATCGAGGGGTATGAGCCATGGAGAAGTTGGAATACAGTATATATATAATGCAAATATAAAATTGGAATGAGTTTGCAACAGTACCTAAAAGTGGAGATTTGTTTTATCATCCTAAAGGATCTCACGAGTTTTTTTGGTGAGTTTTGTGTTGTGAAGTTTTCAAGTTTTGGGTGAAGTTTCGATGGACTACGGAATAAGGAGTGGCAAGAGCCTAATATTGGGGGATGCCCAAGGCACCCCAAGATAATATTCAAGGACAACCAAGCATCTAAGCATGGGGATGCCATGGATGGCATCCCCTCTTTTGTCTTCAATCCATCGGTAAAATTACTTGAGGCTATATTTTTATTCACCACATGATATGTGTTTTGCTTGGAGCGTCTTGTATTATATGAGTCTTTGATTTTTAATTTTCCACAATCATCCTTGCTATACACACCTTTTGAGAGGTACACACATTAATCGTGAATTTATTCGAATACTCTATGTGCTTCACTTGTATCTTTTGAGCTAGGTAGTTGCTCTAGTGCTTCACTTATATCCTTTTAGAGCACGGCGGTGGTTTTATTTTGAAGAAATTGATGAACTCTCATGCTTCACTTATATTATTTTGGGAGTCTTATAAATAGAATGGCAATTTGCTTAGGTTATGAATTTAGTCCTAATATGATGGGTATTCAAGAGGGATATAATAAAAACTTTCATGAAGATCATTGAAGATATGAGAAGTTTGATTCCTTGCATTTGTTTCGAGATATAAAGATGGTGATATTGGAGTCATGCTAGTGAGTAATTGTGGATTAGTAAGAATATTTATGTTAAGGTTTGTGATTCCCGAAATATGCACGTATGGTCTCCCATTATGTGATGAAGTTGGAGCATGATTTATTTTTGATTGTCTTCCTTATGAGTGGCGGTCGGGGACGAGCGATGGTATTTTCCTACCAATATATCCCCCTAGGAGCATGCGTATTAGTAGTTTGGTTTGATGGCTAATAAACTTTTGCAATAAGTATGCGAGTTCTTTATGACTAATGTTGAGTCCATGGATTATACGCACTCTCACCCTTCCACCATTGCTAGCCTCTTCGGTACCGTGCATTGCCCTTTCTCACCTTGAGAGTTGGTGCAAACTTCGCCGATGCATCCAAATCCCGTGATATGATACCTTATATCTTCCTCAAAACAGCCACCATACCTACCTATTATGGCATTTCCATAGCCATTTCAAGATATATTGCCATGCAACTTCCACCGTTCCGTTTTATTATGACACACACCATCATTGTCATATTGCTTTGCATGATCATATAGTTGGCATAGTATTTGTGGCTTGGCCACCGTTCATATTTTTTATACATGTCACGCTAGATCATTGAACATCCCGGTACACCCCCGGAGGCATTCATATAGAGTCATATTTTTGTTCTAGTATTGAGTTGTAATTCTTGAGTTGTAAGTAAATAAAAGTGTGATGATCATCATTATTAGAGCATTTCCCATGTGAGGAAAGGATGATGGAGACTATGATTCCCCCACAAGTCGGGATGAGACTCTAGACTTAAAATAAAAAGAGGCCAAAGAGCCCAAAATATAAAAAAGAGAGGCCAAAGAGCCCAAAAGAAAAAAGAAAAAAGAAAAGAAAAAAAAGAAAGAGAGAAAAGAGAAAAGGGACAATGTTACTATCCTTTTCCACACTTGTGCTTTAAAATAGCACCATGTTCTTCATATAGAGAGTCTCCTATTTTGTCACTTCCATATATTACTAGTGGGAATTTTTCATTATAGAACTTGGCTTGTATTCCAATGATGGGCTTCCTCAAATTGCCCTAGGTCTTTGTGAGCAAGCGAGTTGGATGCCCGCCCACTTAGTTTTCTTTTTAGCTTTCATACACTTATAGCTCTAGTGCATCCGTTGCATGGCAATCCCTACTCTTTGCACTGACATCAATTGATGGGCATCTCCATAGCCCATTGATTAGCCTCGTCAATGTGAGACTTTCTCCTTTTTTGTCTTCTCGACACAACCTCCACCATCATATTCTATTCCACCTATAGTGCTATATCCATGGCTCAAGCTCATGTATTGCGTATAAGTTGAAAAAGCTTGAGAACACTAAAAGTATGAAACAATTGCTTGGATTGTCATCGGGGTTGTGCATGATAAATACTTTGTGTGATGAAGATAGAGCATGACAAGACTATATGATTTTGTATTGATAACTTTCTTTAGCCATAATATTTTGAGAAGACATGATTGCTTTATTTAGTATGCTTGAAGTATTATTATTTTTATGTCAATATTAAACTTTTGTTTTGTACTTTATGGATCTGAATATTCATGCCACAATAAAGAAAGATTACATGATAAACATGTTAGGTAGCATTCCACATCAAATTTTTTGTTTTTATCATTTACCTACTCGAAGACGAGCAGGAATTAAGCTTGGGGATGCTTGAAACATCTCCAACGTATATATAATTTTTGATTGTTCCATGCTATTATATTATCCATCTTGGATGTTTATACGCATTATTATGCTATTTTATATCATTTTTTGGGACTAACCTATTAACCTAGTGCCTAGTGCCAGTTGTTGTTTTTTCCATGTTTTTGTCTTCTACAGAAAATCAATACCAAACGGAATCCAAACGGCACAAAACTTTTTGACGATTTTTCTCGAACAAGAAGACAGCCATGAAGCTTCGGGAGGAGGCCAGAAGAGCCACGGGTGAGCCTCAAGCTCACCAGGCGCGCCCTAGGGGGCGCCCTATGAGCTTGTGGGCCCCCCGTAGCCCCTCTAACCCTAATCTCAGCTCTATAAATACCCAAATATTCCCCGTATACCAGAGGGCACACCAAAAATACTTTTCTGCCGCTGCAAGCTTCCGTTCTCGTGAGATCCCATCTTGGGGCCTTTTCCGGCACTCTGCTAGAGGGGGATTCGAGCACAGAGGGCCTCTACACCAACCTTGCTACCCTTCTGATGATGTGTGAGTAGTTTACCACAGACCTACAGGTCCATAACTAGTATCTAGATGGCTTCTTCTCTCTCTTTGATCTTCAATACAATGTTCAGCTCGATGTTCCTGGAGTTCTATTCGATGCAATCTTCTTTTGCGGTTCGTTTGTTGAGATCCGATGAATTGTGGATTTATGATCAGATTATCTATGAATATTATTTGAGTCTTCTTTGAACTCTTTTATGCATGATTAAGATAGCTTTGTATTTCTCTCCGATCTATTGTTTTGGTTTGGCCAACTAGATTGATCTATCTTGCAATGGGAGAGGTGCTTTGTTTTGGGTTCAATCCTGCGGCCTCGTCACCCAGTGACAGACGGGGTAGCGAGGCATGTATTTGTATTGTTGCCATTAAGGATAAAAAGGTGTCTTTTACCATATTTATTGGATATATCCCTCTACATCTTGTGATCTTGCTTAAGGTGTTAGTCCATTCTTGTTAACTTAATACACTAGATGTATGCTGGATAGCGGTCGATGTGTGGAGTAATAGTAGTAGATACAGGCAGGAGTCGGTCTACTTGTCACGGACGTGATGCCTATATTCATGATCACTGCCTTAGATATCATTATAACTATGCACTTCTCTATCAATTGCTCAACAGTAATATGTTTACCCATCGTATGCTTTCTTTCAAGAGAGAAGCCTCTAGTGAAAACGATGGCCCCCGGGTCTATTTTTATCATATTATTTTCAGATCTACAAAACCAAAAACACAAAAATACCTTGCTGCAATTTATTTAGTTTTGCACTTTTATTTATCTTTTATACCTATCTCTATTAGAGCTCATCCTTGCAAATAATCGTGAAGGGATTGACAACCCGTTTATCGCGTTGGGTGCAAATATTTGTTTGCTTGTGTAGGTGCTATCATTGGAGACTTGTGTGTTCCTCCTACTAGATTGATACCTTGGTTCTCAAACTGAAGGAAATACTAATCTCTACTTTGCTGCATCACCCTTTCCTATTCAAGGGAAAAACCAACGCAAGCTCAAGATGTAGCATGTTGCTTAATGGTCTACTTGCTCAAAGTGCTTAGTGATATTGCTCCAAAACCCTCGGCCACTTTCTTCATCCAAATATGTCCAAACCCTAAACTCCAACTCGGCCCCACCGATTCTTTCTACATGGAGCCATCGAGTTCATTTGACATAGCCACTGCCAGAAACCCTAATGATTCAGTCACACTGATGCGGATCTCGGTCCCACTGAGATGGCCTTGCCAACTCTCTGTTACTTGTTGCAATTATTTCGGTCTCACCGAGATGGCTTACCAACTCTCTGTTGCCTTATTGCTACACTTCGGTCTCACCGAGTTCATGCAATCCGTGCCACCGAGACATGGTTTGCCCTAAGCCTTAGCACATCGGTCCCACCGAGTTGTTCCAGTCGGTCCCACCGAGATTCCTAACATTCGTATTTTTGAACAAATCGGTGCCACCGAGTTTAACTAATCGGTGCCACCGAGATGAGTCAAAAGTGTGTAACGGTTGGAATTTGTGTGGAGTCTATATATACCCCTCCACCCCCTACTCTATTTGTGAGAGATCCATCAGAACGTGCCTACACTTCCACCATTCATTTTCTAAGAGAGAACCACCTACTCATGTGTTGAGATCAAGAGATTCCATTCCTATCATTTGAGCATTGATTTCTAGCCTTCCCCAAGTTGCTTTCCACTCAAATCCTTCTTCCACCATAGCCAAATCTGAGAGAGAGAGAGAGTTGAGTGTTGGGGAGACTATCATTTGAAGCACAAGAGCAAGGAGTTCATCATCAACACACCGTCTATTACCTTTTGGAGAGTGGTGTCTCCTAGATTGGTTAGGTGTCGCTTGGGAGCCTCCGTCATGATGTGGAGTTGAACCAAGAAATTTGTAAGGGCAAGGAGATCGCCTACTTCGTGAAGATCTACCCAAGTGAGGCAAGTCCTTCATGGGCGATGGCCATGGTGGGATAGACAAGGTTGCTTCTTCGTGGACCCTTCGTGGGTGGAGCCCTCCGTGGACTCGCGCAGCCGTTACCCTTCGTGGGTTGAAGTCTCAATCAACGTGGATGTGCGATAGCACCACCTATCGGAACCACGCCAAAAATCTTCATGTCTCCATTGCATTTGCCTTATCCAAACCCTTCCCTTTACCTTCATATGAAATGTTTTACATTCCGCGGCTATACTCTTAGAATTGCATGTGTAGTTTGATTGCTTGACTTGTGCAAATTGCTAAAATCTGCCCACAACTAAAATTGGGAAAAGGATAGATTTTTATTTGGTCTAGTCTAATCACCCCCATCTAGACATACTTTTGATCCTACACATTAATTACCAAAATCACCCAGGGAGCACTTGTGCTTTCAATCTCCCCCTTTTTTGGTAATTGATGACAACATACATCAAAGCTTCAAGTAAATGAAATGAAGAGTAGAAGTAAAGCTTTGGAAAAACATGTAACTTGCAATAGCTCCCCCTACATGTATGCAATCATGTAATGATAGAATTGTAAGACAAGTGAATGCATAACATGATAGAGTAAGTGATGAGTTACATGTGTCTTGGCCATATGCATCACAGCAAATAGAAGTGTTGATAGATGTACCTTCATGTTCAGGAATCCCTCTTGCAAACTATATGTGCAAAAGCAAGAGATCATCATGCACATGAGTGTGATGCATATACTTACCTTGTAGTTCTTGAGCTGACTCTTGAAGAAGCAATCTTGAGAAAATAAGGTTAAATAACACAGGAAAGCTCCAAACAACAAGGATTCCAAGATCTACAAAAATACCAAGACTGGGATGCCATGCAACAGGTGAGTACCACAAAGTGAGTACTTCATTCAAATATAGACATGCCCCCAAGGACTTAAATATTTGCAATAAATTCTAAGGATTTTTCTCCCCTTAAGCATGGACTCTTTCTCCCCCTGAATCTAACATTTGATAATGGGAGAAGGTAGGGTGAGATAAAATCAGAGCAGAAATGCATAAAACAGAGCAGAAATGAATGAGATCCAAAAATATCTCAAAACAAATACTAGCATGTCTTTCCCCTCTTAAAGACATGTGACTTCTCTCCTCTTATAACATAGCATCTCTCTTCCTTTCTTAGAAGAGTTTTGTAAGAGTAGGCTTTGATGTGCTCTCTCTCTCCACTTTGACATCAATTTCCAAGAAGGGTAGTTTTCATGGATATGAGTCAAGTGAGTGTGGTCCTTGAGAGACACAAAAAAGCATAATGTAGCTCAAGATGCAGACAGAGGAAAAGAATCATGGAGTAGAGCTGAAGAAAATAGGCAATATAAGATGCAAAAAGTTTTCTCAGCAGTGAAATTGGTGGCGCCGATGTGTTTCAATCGGTAACTCCAAGATAGCAGAGCCACTGAAGGTGCTCATCGGTGAGACGTAGTTAGTTCATTTCGGTAGTACCGATGAACAGTGTGCAAGTGGTCCTTGCACTTTGGTCTGACCGATAGGCTTAAATCGATGGAACCGAGATCAATACAGAGAGAAGGTTTTGTCAAATCAGCTCACTTGCAAATGAAATTTCACAAATATTTTCAAGGAATTTTCATAAGGATTTGCAATGAATTAAATGAAATGAAAAGATCATAGAATAAGTAGAAAGGATCTAGATGAAGTTTATTTATTTATTTAGAAGGGAAACACAAGAAGAAATGCAAATGGAAATGCAAAGTATGAAAATAATACTAGAGAACTTCATCTAGAGGTTGTCGGCGACGAAGTCACCTATGTTAGGGTATATTGACTTAGGAGTCAAGTGAGATCACTTGATCATAGGTCATACTCATTGTTAAGCTCAAAATGGGGTTGCCATTTTTCATTTAAGAGTCTTGATGTTTTCACATCTTGTTGAGTTGCTTTAACTCATGACTTGGAGTAAAGCTTCTCTAAGATGGAATGACATACCTTGGGTTGTGGTGTTGATCTTGATCATGTAGCCGAACTTATGTTGGATGCTCAAGGTTGATGTAGTCCCTCAAGAGTTGGGAGCATCCTTTGGAATTTGAAGTTCTTCTTCTTACATGGGTTAGTATTGCAAGGAATAGCACTTGTGTATCCAAATTGACAATTGTGAAATTAGACACATCAAAGTAGTCAAAGGATATGTTGAGGGGGTTCCTACTTCTTTGATTCCAACAACCAAAACATAGATACTTGGTGATGTAGAAATTGCTCAAGATGTGAGTGATTTGCAATCTCATAGATTTAGGCTCATCCAAGTACCTACAAGTGTTAGATGACATACAAGGGTGCAAATATATCCAAGATAAATGATCATCATCAGGAGAGAAGTGTCAAGGATTAGTCACAAAGGTTCATGCCTTGCATGTATCCAAATGGAATCTCTATTCGAAGTTTGAGGCATCAATGATGTTCAGTTCACCTCTCAAACGACAAAATATCTTTTCATCAAGCGGTTTAGTGAAGATATCCGCCAATTGCTTGTCGGTACGAACATGCTTAAGATTGATATCTCCTTTAGCAACATGATCATGAATGAAATGGCGACGAACTTCAATATGCTTAGTTCGAGAATGTTCCACGGGATTGTGAGCAATCTTAATAGCACTCTCATTGTCACAAAGAAATTGAACATGTTACACATGTATCCCATAATCTTTAAGAGTTTGGGTCATCCAAAGTAATTGAGCGCAAGCTGATTCGGCGGCAATGTATTCCGCCTCGGCGGTAGATAAGGATACCGAGTTTTGTTTCTTGGAGGACCAAGAGACAAGGGATCTACAAAGAAATTGACATGTACCCGAAGTGGACTTTCTATCAACCTTGTCACCGGCACAGTCCGAGTCGGAATAGCCAACAAGATCAAAAGATGACCTCTTAGGGTACCAAATGCCAAATTTTGGTGTATGAATTAAATATCTCACTATCCTTTTCACGGCCTTAAGATGACATTCTTTAGGAGCCGCTTGATATTGTGCACACATGCACTCACTTAGCATAATATTGGGACGGGAGGCACAAAGATATAATAATGAATCAATCATACATCGGTAAACCTTTTGGTCAACCGGGTTGCCATCCTTAGTCAAGTCAAGATGTCCACTAGTAGGCTTGGGTGTTTTCATATCTTTGCTTTCTTGCATGTTGAACTTTGATTGCTTGTATCTACATTGGTATTTCCCCGAAGAGGAGAGGATGATGCAGCACAACAATGGTAAGTATTTCCCTCAGTTATGAAACCAAGGTTATCAATCTAGTTGGAGAACCAAGCAACACTATGTAAACGGTACCTGCACACAAAGAACAAATACTTACTACCCAATGCGTAAGAGGGGTTGTCAATCCCTCCACGGTAAAAACATAGGTAAAATTGTATGAGATTGGATAAATAGATCTAGCAAAAACACAAAATAAAATAAATAAAGAAAAAGTTCAGCAAGGTATTTTTGGGTTTTTGGAATAATAGATCTGAAAACAATATGATAAAAGATAGACCCGGGGGCTGTAGATTTCACTAGTGGCTTCTCTCGAGAAAATAGCATACGGTGGGTAAACAAATTACTATTGGGCAATTGATAGAAGAGCAAATAATTATGACGATAACCAAGGCAATGATCATGTATATAGGCATCATGTCCAAGATTAATAGACCGACTCCTGCCTGCATCTACTACTATTACTCCACACATCGACCGCTATCCAGCTTGCATCTAGTGTATTAAGTTCATGGAGAAACGGAGTAATGCAATAAGAATGATGACATGATGTAGACAAGATCTATTCATGTAGGAATAGACCCCATCTTTTTATCCTTAATAGCAATGATACATGCGTGCCTCGCTACCCCTTCTGTCACTGTGTGAGGACACTGCAAGATCGAACCCATCACAAAGCACCTCTTCCCATTGCAAGAAAAATCAATCTAGTTGGCCAAAGCAAACCAAGGTTTTGGAGAAGAAATACGAGGCTATAACAATCATGCATATAAGAGATCAAAGAAAACTCAAATAATATTCATAGATAGATCTGATCATAAACTCGCACTTCATCGGATCCCAACAAACACACCGCAAAAAGTCATTAAATCAAATAGATCTCCAAGAACAACGAGGAGAACATTCTATTGAGAATCAAAAAGAGAAAAGAAGCCATCTAGCTACTGCCTACGGACCCATAGGTCTATGGTGAACTACTCACGCATCGTCGGAGGATCACCAATGAGGATGATGAACCCCCACGTGATCGTATTCCCCTCCGGCAAGGTGCCGGAATAGGGCTCTAAATTGGATCTCGTGGTTCTGGAACTTGCGGCAGCTGGAATTGTGTTTCAACGACTCCCCTAGGGTTTTTGGAATATCTGAGTATTTATAGAGATGAGAGGTGGTGGAGGAGACCTCCGTGGGCCCCACCACCCATCAGGGCGCGCCAGGGCCTCTGTTGCGCCCAGGTGGGTGGTGGGCCCCACGGGCCTCCCCTCGTGCACTTCCTTGGCTCCCAAGTTGTCTTCTAGGCTGAAAAAAATCTCCAAAAAGTTTCACTGCATTTAGACTCCATTTGATATGGATATTCTGTGAAGTAAAAAACAAGCAAAAAACAACAACTGGCACTGGGCACTATGTCAATAGGTTAGTCCCAAAAAATGATATAAAGTTGCTATAAAATGAATATAAAACATCCAAGAATGATAATATAACAGCATGGAACAATAAAAAATTATAGATACATTGGAGGCGTATCAAACTTCTTGAGAAGATCCTTGGTATACTTTGTTTGTGAGACAAAAGTACCTTCCTTTGTTTTCTTGATTTGCAAACCAAGGAAAATTTTGAGTTCACTCATCATAGACATCTCAAACTTCTCCGACACTAACCTTCCAAACTTTTCACTAAAATGAGGGTTAGTAGAACCAAATATGATATCATCCACATAAATTTGGCACACAAATAATTCGCCATTAACCCTTTTATTAAAAAGAGTAGAATCAAATTTTCCAATTTCAAAGCCTTTTTCAATAAGAAACTTAGTCAAGCATTTATACCGAGCTCTAGGGGCTTGTTTAAGACCATAGAGAGCTTTGTGAAGTTTGTGGACATGATTAGGTTTCTTGGGATTAACAAAGCTGGGAGGTTGTTTAACATAAACTTCCTCCTTAATTTCACCATTTAGAAAAGCACTTTTAATGTCCATTTGGTATAGAGTGATATCATGGTGATTGGCATAAGAAAGTAAAATGTGAATGGACTCAAGTCTAGCAATGGGGGCATATGTCTCACCATAGTCCATACCTTCGACTTCAGTGTAGCCTTGAGCGACGAGATGGGCCTTGTTGCGTCCAAATTGTCCATCCTCATCTTGCTTATTCTGAAACACCCACTTGGTTCCAATGACATTTTGAGTGTCGTTGGGTGTCGGTGTACTAAGTATTGGGCCACTAGTACCCCGTACTTGTGCACGGGCAGTTGTAGCCATCCTCGCGGTAAGGCTTGCCGGGGAACAGTTCGAGGTTGATTCAAGCCATCAAAGAAACCATCCAGTCAGAGATCTGAGGATCAATAGATAAGGAGAGCTGGAATCCGAAGGCCAGCTTCCCCGGCAAGATCTTGCCGGGGTGGCCTGCGGAGCCCGGCAAGGATCGGTGCCCGGCAAGGCTTGGCGCCCGGCAGGGCTTGGCACCCGGCAAGGTTTTGTTGTTGTGCCACCGCTCTAGCACAGCGACAAGCCCGACATTCTGGGTCCTTCTTTGGATGCGTGGCGACGCGCCAATGGAGGAGAGCTTAAGCGGTGCTGATGGGATGGCCCCTTTTTCCATCCCCAAGAAAGTAAGGACACCTAAATGGACACCTCACGGTGCATTAAATGCGTTCGTCCTAGTCCGTCAGGGGTTAGGTATGATTACCCTGTAGCTACTTTACACCTCAATGTATGTACATTTTGCCACTGTGGTGACCCCTTTGAGCGTATAAAAGGAGGCCCAAGGCAACTGCTACAGGGGAGGAGAACTTCTGGCCCATTCTGCATGCGTAGCTACTCTTTGATTGTACTGTTCACAGCGAGCGCTCCTGAAGGCTGGTCTCAAGAACACTAATAAGAACACAAGGCAGGAGTAGGGTTTTACGCTGATCAGCGGCCCGAACCTGGGTAAAATCTTCCCGCGTCGATCGTTGGTTCTGCTCTTTGCGTATACCTCTTCCCCCGCCGAATCGTAAAGGGGTCTCTCGGGATCCCATAGGTGTCGCATGGCGACATCTTTGGCACGCCAGGTAGGGGGATTGAAGGTTGCGTGAACCTGATCTAGTGATCGGCGCCTCAGTTTCTTCATCATCATGCCGCCCAAGAAGAAGAGCGCCGCGACGGCACAACCGTCCACGTCTGTTTTGCCTACGCCTTCGCGTACGGGCGACGGCGTGGGTGCAGAAGGAAGAGGACTAGAACCCCCACGGCGTTCTGGTGATCCGAGCCAGGCGAGCGGCATCGTTCGCAGTGGCAGTGGCAACCTGCACGCCGCTGGATCTAGAGACGGCGCTGTGTTGCCTACGGGTGGCACAACAAATTCCAGAGATCGGAGTGCGCCTGCTGGAGCTCCCGCGCCGGTGCAAGCATCACGACCTACCCAGGTCGTGCATGATGAGCGACGTCATGGCGCTGGTGGTTCAGGGCGTCCCCATGAAAAGATTTTTGCGCATCGATCCCAAGATGCGCGGGACCAGCATGCACACCGAGCTGCTGGCGGGGGTGGCGCGCGGTCGCGTGACCATGGTGGTGCTCCTTCTAATATGGTTAGGAGTCAGAGCACCTCACGTACCTCGCACCTGTCGCCGCCGCCTACGCCAGCGGAAGCCTTGGCACGTGCGCGGCTGCTCCTCGATTTTCCTCCTACCCCGAAGAAGATGGAGGAGTGGCGAGCTACTATCCAGAGCCTTATCGGCTTCGCCAACAAAGATGGACCGCAAGAGGCAGGGCCCTCACAGCGAAGGCCCATCGATCCGGCGCGAGCCGATGTGGAGAAAACCGTAGGTGGTGCAACCACAGTGCACTCCCCTTCGCGGCACCAGCGGCGGCCGACAACCCAGCAGGTCGACCGCCGTGAAGAAGTTTCCACGGTGTCATCCGATCCACGGATGCGCCGCAATCAGCGTCAAGTTCTCCAGGAACGAGGCAAGGAGGACGCTCGAACTACCATAGAGCGGCGACGGGAAGCGCGCTATCAGTCTGATAAGCGCACAGGGCCGGCTGTCGACGAGCCTGCGCCAGGGGACGTAGGAGACTTGCCTTATGAGGTAGGGACTCCAGCGTTTACCTGTGAGCTGCAGCAAGTCCAGTGGCCCAATTCCCGAACCTTCAAGCCGGAGGTCCCGGAGAAATATGACGGTAAGACCCATCCCTCGGAGTTCCTGAGCATCTACACCATTGCGGTGCAGGCTGCCGGGGGCCAAGATGACAAGATACTTGCCAACTACTTCCCGTTGGTGCTCAAACCCAACGTCAGGTCGTGGTTGATGCATCTGCCGGAGAATTCTATTTCTTCCTGGTCAGATCTATGCCATCAGTTTGTTGGCGCCTTTGTTGGAGGCCACCAGGCTCCTGGCCAAGAGAGTGATTTGCATATCATCCCTCAGAAGGAGGGCGAGGCCCTGCGCAAGTTTATGCAGAGGTTCAGCCGGGTGCAGTACAATATTCCTGACGTTCACCCTGCCGCTGTCATTAGCGCGTTTCACCAGAACGTGCGTAACCGCAGAATGCGGGAAGAGCTGGCAATGAACAAAGTCAGGAGTATTGCCGAGCTTTACGCTCTAGCCGATAAATGCGCTCGAGCTGAAGAGGGGAGGAAATTCCCTGGCGAGGCTGTTGGCGCGGTGGGCGAATCCGAAGAAGAAGATGCCGCGGCCCAGTCAAGGAAAGGCCGGCGGCGGAATAGGAAACGTGGAGGCAAGGCCGTGCTTGCTGTCGAGGAATCCGACAACCCCGGCGCCACCAAGAAGGCCAAGGTTGGTGACCCCGGCAAGGATCTTGCCGGGTGCCCTTCCTGTCAGGCCTTGGTGGCTGCCGACAAGTCGGAAAACTCCAGCAAGCAGTATTGCAAGATCCATCGCACCAAGGGCCATGATCTCCAGAACTGCCGGCAAGTTGAACAGCTTGCCGAGAAACAGAGGGCCGAATATGAAAGGCGAGATAAGGAGAAGGCCCAAGATGGTGCTGACGGATCCGGCAAGAAGCACGGTGGCCGAGGGGGGCGCTGCGGCAAGGCCAAGCAACAGAAGGATAGGCCCGCTCGGCGCCGAGACAAAGAAGAAGATGATGATGAGTCCAGTGAGCAAGAATTCCAGAAAGCTACAGAGGCCATGTGTATCGATGGAGGTGCCTCGCTGCATTCTTCCCACCATCAACTCAAACAGTGGGTGCGGGAAGTCAATGCGGCAGAGCCACCCCTAGATGCATGTAGGCCCCTGAAGTGGTCCAACACGCCTATCGTTTTCGACGCCGAGGATCACCCTGATCGCACAACTGCGGTCGGGTGCTTGCCATTGTTGGTCTCGCCAACGATTCGCAACCTCAAGGTGACAAAAATGCTAGTTGACGGTGGGGCCGGCCTAAACTTAATCTCACCGGATGTGCTCAAAAAGCTCCAAATTCCCGACGAGGACCTCGAAGAAACGGGTACGTTTCAAGGGGTTAATCAGGGAAGAACCCAGCCCAAGGGCAAGATTACACTGCCGGTGACATTTGGTAGCGAGCTCAACTATAGGACCGAGAAGGTGGTGTTTGATGTCGCCAAGATCCCCATGTCATACAATGGGATCCTTGGTCGGCCAGCGCTGGCTAAGTTCATGGCAGCATCACACTACACGTACAACATTTTGAAGATGCCTGGGCCGTTGAGCGTCATCACTATCCATTCCGATAAGAAGGATGCGCTCATCTGTGCCGACCAACTTTACCAGGAAGCAGTTGCAGCACCTGCCATCAAGGCACCTGCTCCTGCCGCTGGAACTCCCGGGGGGAAGAAGAAGACCGGCAAGAATCTTGGCGCGAACTCCAGCAAGCACACCTCCTCGGAGTGCTGCGCTTCCGTTGAGGATGCACCAGAGAGTTCCACCGGCAAGAACAAGAAATCCAAGGCTGCTCCACCGGAGACCAAGAAGGTGCCCGTCAGGGAGGACGGAACGGGGGGAACTTTCACCATAAGTTCTACCCTAGATGACAAATAGGAAAGCGCGCTTGTTGCCTTCCTATGGGAGAATGTCGACGTGTTTGCATGGCAACCGTCTGACATCCCCGGTGTTCCCAGGAAGGTAATTGAGCACCACCTTGCTGTCTGTCCTCATGCGCGGCCCGTCAAGCAAAGGGTCAGGAAGCAAGCCTTGGAGCGGCAAGAATTCATTGCCGAAGAAATCAGAAAGCTGGAGGCGGCAGGATTGGTCAAAGGAGTGCTTCATCCAACTTGGTTGGCCAATCCAGTTGTAGTGCGGAAAGCGAATGGGAAAAGGAGGCTTTGTATCGATTATACAGATATCAATAAAGCCTATCCAAAAGATCCCTTTCCCTTGCTGCGCATCGACCAGATTGTGGATTCCACCGCTGGTTGTGATCTCCTGTCCTTCCTTGATGCCTATTTAGGTTATCATCAGATTTTTATGGCAAAAGAAGATGAAGAGAAGACCGCATTTATCACCCCATGTGGTACGTATTGTTTTATACGAATGCCTTTCGGGTTGAAAAGTGCTGGTTCGACATTTGCGAGAGCAATCCAAATTGGTTTTGAGCCTCAACTCCATAGAAATATGGAGGTGTATATGGATGATATAGTGGTCAAAACCAAAGACAAAGCAACGCTCATTCAAGATTTAGAAGAAACATTTGCAAATCTGCGCAAGATCAACTTGAAGCTCAATCCTGAGAAGTGCGTGTTCGGTGTTCCTTCCGGCAAGCTCCTCGGATTCTTTGTATCTTGCCGGGGAATCGAAGCGAACCCCGACAAGTTCAAAGCTATTGAGCAAATTGAAGCGCCGAGATGCGTCAAGGATGTGCGTCGTCTTGCCGGCTGTGTTGCTGCTCTAAGCAGGTTTATTTCCAAATCTGCTGAGCGCGCCCTGCCCTTTTTCAAAATTTTGAAGAAGGTAGGTCCAATGAAATGGACTCCGGAGGCGGAGGCTGCGCTGCAAGATTTGAAGAAATACCTTTCCTCTCCGCCGACGCTAGTCGCGCCTAAACCACAAGAGCCATTGCTGCTGTATCTGGCAGCAACAAATCAAGTGGTTAGTGCTGCGCTAGTGGCGCAGAGAGAGGCTGATGAGGAAGCAACACCAGCGGCAGGACCGCCAGGTGACACGGCAAGATCTTCCCCGGTAAGGGTTGATCCCGGCAAGACAGGATCTGCGCAAACAGAAGAACCAGTGCAGAAGAAGAAGAAGGTGGTGCAGCGCCCAGTTTATTTTGTTAGCTCTCTTTTACAAGGAGCTAGGTCAAGATATTCTGGTGTGCAGAAGTTGCTTTTCGGCCTTCTTATGGCCTCGAGGAAGCTGCGCCATTCTTTTCAAGCACATGAAATCACCGTCGTCACTCGCTTTCCGTTGCAACGGATTTTGCAAAATCCAGAAGCAACCGGCAGGATCGTGGAGTGGGCGTTGGAGTTGTCGAGCTTTGGCCTCAAGTTTGAAAGCACTTCGACGATTCAGAGCAGGGCCTTGGCGGAGTCCATTGTAGAATGGACCCCAACGCCGGACGAAGAGGCTCAGGAAACAACTCTCCCCGGCAAGGAAATCGATCAGCAATGGGTTATGTACTTTGATGGGGCTTTCTCGCTGCAAGGCGCCGGTGCTGGCGTGCTGCTTGTCGCACCCACCGGAGAGCACCTCAAGTACGTAGTCGAAATGCATTTTCCCCGGGAGAGTTCGACCAACAACACTGCAGAATACGAGGGTTTGCTTGCCGGTCTCAGGATCGCGGCAGACCTCGGTATCAAAAAGCTCGTCATCAAAGGCGATTCACAACTTGTCGTCAGGCAAGTTAACAAGAGTTATCAAAGTCCATTGATGCAAGCCTACGTGGATGAAGTGAGGAAAATGGAAGAGCGCTTTGACGGTCTGCAAATGGAGCACGTTCCTCGTGCCGAGAATAGTGTTGCTGACGACCTGTCAAAGCGTGCCGCCCTCAAGTTGCCTGTGGAACCAGGAACTTTTGTGCTCCAATTAACTCAACCATCCGTGGCACCATCGATGCGGCAAGAAAAGAGAAGAAAGTTGAACTCTAGTCAGTACTTCCCGGTAGAGCTCCCCGGAGCCGCCGGCAAGGAAGTTGCCAGGATCGACATGCCTGCCGGGGAACAACAGGCTCCGGCAAGGCCTCAAGCCCTTGCTGTCGAGACAAATGTTCCCCCGGCGGAGGAGATGCCTTTAGTCCTAGCCGTCGAGCCTCAGGCTCCAGCATGGGCGCGGCACATTGTCCATTTCCTTCAGACAGGAGAACTCCCGGAGGAACAGGAAGAAGCAGAAAGAGTAGCCCGTCGGTCTGTTATGTACAAGTTCATCGATGACGTCCTATACAGAAAGACACCAAACGGTGTGAAATTGAAGTGCATTCCTCGGGAGGATGGGCTAGAGCTGTTGGCAGAGATACATGGAGGCATATGTGGTTCTCACATAGGATCAAGAGCACTTGCCGGGAAAGCATTCCGGCAAGGTTTCTTTTGGCCCACCGCTCTCTAGGATGCAACTGCACTAGTCACCAAGTGTGAAGCGTGCCAGTTTCATTTGAAAAAATCACATCAACCAGCTCAAGCTCTTCAAACAATCTCTCTCTCCTGGCCATTTTCGGTCTGGGGGCTCGACATACTGGGCCCTTTCCCCCATGCTACCGGGGGCTTTGAGTACTTGTATGTTGCTATCGACAAGTTCACAAAGTGGCCGGAGGTGGAAGCAGTGAGGAAGGTGACAGCACAATCAGCCGTCAAGTTCTTTAAAAGGATAGTTTGCCGTTTCGGTGTACCCAACAGGATCATCACCGACAACGGCACGCAGTTCACAAGTCGCACCTTCATGCAGTACGTCCAAGACTTTGGCGGCAAGATTTGTGTTGCCTCTGTTGCTCACCTGAGAAGCAACGGCCAAGCAGAGGGCTAATGCTGAAGTGCTGCGCGGTCTCAGGACCAGGACTTTTGACAGACTGAAAAAGTGCGGAAGACGCTCGATTGATGAGTTGCCGGCGGTTCTTTGGTCAATCAGAACGACACCAAATCGAGCCACCGGCCAGACGCCCTTCGCTTTGGTCTACGGAGCGGAAGCAGTTCTCCCCACAGAACTCACCTACGGATCACCTCGAGTGCTCGCTTATGATGAGCATGAGCAAGAGCAACTGCGGCAAGATGACGCTGTGCTCCTTGAGGAGAATCATCTTCAGGCTGCTGTGCGAGCTGCATGCTACCAGCAAGCTTTGCGCCGCTACCATAGCCGCAAAGTTCATGCCCGAAGCCTTGAGGAAGGCGACCTTGTTCTTTGGCGGATTCAGTCCGCCAAGAATTCAAACAGGTTGACGCCAAAGTGGGAAGGCCCTTATCAGGTAGTACGAGTCACCAGGCCCGGCGCTGTCCGCTTGGAGACCGAAGATGGTGTTCCAGTGAGCAATTCCTGGAATATCGAACATCTTCGCAAGTTCTACCCATAAGGCGCGGTTGCCGGGGGCTCCCGGCAACCACCCTTTTGTACAAGTCTTGCCGGCAAGGCATGTGATCCTTTGTACAAAGCCAGGCGCAGACCCTGAGCGCAGATGAATAAATTTAAGTGTTGTACATTCCCTTATTGATTCCCATGTTCATATTTATATATGCATGTTTGTCTAAGATGTTGTATAACACCTACTCCCGGTAAGTTCTAGCGAACCGCCAAGGTTTCATGTCTTTATTTTCTCTTCTTTTTAAAGACAGAAGGATTCCTCGCGTGCACATTTGCCGGGGGGGGGGGGGAAGGGAGATATGAGTACCAGTTGGCGACGTTCGGAATTGACGCTTGCCGGAGGAAGGACAGTGACAGAAAGCTAAGTTCTAAAAACTTAGAGCAAGTTTCCTTTATTGCAAGTTATTTCCTTGGACGATTCCGACTCTTGTATGGAAAATCTGCACGCGAAGGAGCCCTTGTCGTAATCAGTTGCGCCCTTATTTTGTTTCGAGCCCGCTCAACGATTTAAGTGGCTGCACTGAGAACGCCAAGGAGTCTTGCCGGCCGCTGCGCCTCCAGCAGCCTGCTGAAGTCCCGCACCCAGCGCTCGCGGCAGGTTGCGCGTCGGCAAGTTTTTCAGTAAGCGTAGGGTGAACTCCATACATAAAGGAATCAGACAAGGAAAATAGCAAGCATGAACCTAAACATAGGCGAGTTATATTACATTCATGAGCTGCCGCAATTCTAACTTGAGACTTAATTGTCTTTTACATGGAATGATGACGGCAAGAAAAGGCGGAGCACTTAATCCCTGCGCTGGCCTTCGATCCTTTTGATGGAATCCACCTTCTCAAGGATAGGCGCGATAAGTTCTTCAAGCGCCTTGACGTTTGCGTCCCTTGGCAGATGGCCGAGCGCGTTGGAGAGGTCGATGCCGGGATTGCTGTGCACCACCTTGATAAGCACCTTGCGAAGGACGGCCCGGCAAAGCCGGCGAGTCTCGTTGGCCAATTGGGTCGCCCAGCTAGACTGGAGCACCCTCAAGGAGTCGATGATGCTTTCAAAGAACATCGTCAACCTGGCACTTGAAGATATCCTTTCCTCGGAAGAATACCTGAAGTTCGACAGGCCCATGGTTGACAGTTCTGCCATAAGCTTCTCCGCAGCGGCGATGAGACGTCCAGTCCAGATCTCCACCCCCTTCTTGTAATCGATTTGGGTGGCGGCAACGCTCTTGAGCAGGTTCCTCTCTCCTTGGAGATCCTTGAGTAGAGCCTTCTCACGGGCCTTGCCGGCCTCGAGAGACTTCTGCAACGTGGTCAGCTTCAATTCCAGAACTGCAATGGCATCAGCTGCAGAGGAGAGCTGCTTGGTTTTGTTGGACAGGGCAACTTGCATCTCCGCCAAGGAGTGGAGGGAGCTCCTTGCCGTGCTCTTCGAGATCTATTTCCAGCTTCTTTACCTTGTCGCTCAGCTCGTTCTTGGTGGCCTCTGCAGCTTCGGCAGCATCGACGGCCTCCTTGAGCTTGCTGGCATGACTTGCAGTCAGCGCTTCAAGCGCCTCTTTATGTTTTTGCTCCAGCTCCTGGGTCCGCCGCGCGACAAGCTTCTCGATATCTTCATCTTTGCTGTGAAGCTTGGCGGCGAGCGCCTGCTCATGTGCGGTGAGATCTTCCTCATGAGCATCAAGAGCAACGCGGCGCCCCGTCAGGAGGGCATCTTCAGCAGCAATCCTTCGAGTAGCTTCATCCTGCGCCTTCTCCATATCAGATTGCTTCAGGAGGATCTCTGTCCACTGTTGGCTCACCTGTTCCCGGCCAGCAGTCAGCTCTTGGAGGGCCTCGGCGTACCAGGTTTGCATTTGTTTGACGCACCTCTGGAAATCTGCCTCGGCCGCCTCGATGATTGCCATTCTGGAATCCACTTTATCTTTCTGGGCGCGGTGGAGAGCCTGGAGCTTGCGGAAATTCTCGCCCATGGCCTGAAGGAGCTGATCCTCTTCAGATTTGCGCTGCTAGTGCTGGGATCATCAACAACCTCGAGCCCGGCAGCAGCGATGATCTCTTCGTCAAAAACTTCTCCTTCGGCTGGTGCCCCAATGCTTGCCGTCCCCAACAAGTTGACAAACAGGTTCTCGCCAACCTTGAGGTATTTGCTGGATGAGGGGCCTTCAGATGTTGATGGTTGGTCTTCAGTGACCGCCTCACCAGTGGCAGGGGGCTCCGTGGCCGGTGCAGCGCCTGGCGCTCCTGCGGCAGGAATGCCGTCAGTACGGTCATCAGCCTCCCTGTCGCCCCCTTCAGTAGGTTCCTTGGCGGGTTCCTCCTGTGCAGTCTTGGCGGCCTCCCCGTCAAGAGCACCACCAGCCTCGACAGTGTCATCCTTGGTAGCCTCGCTGGCAGCGATCCTGTCTGCTTCAGCAGCGGCGTCCCTGGCGGTCCCCTCGATGACAACGTCGACATCCATGTGTTCCATCACAGGGAACTCTGAAGAATGAAGGAGGAGAACAGAATAAGATCAAGATTGAAGTTTGAAGCGACTAAAGACAGAGAGATAAGGGAAAGAGTAACAAGCGTTCTGAGGCAATCGATTACCTGCGTTGAGCTATTGAGAGGTGGCCTCGCCCCTCCCGGCAACTTTGGTTGCCGGGGGAGGGTTGCCGATGTCCATGCTTGCCGGCTCCTCCTCGGTTAGGATGGGCTCGTCGGTAGGATCTCTTGCCGGGGACGTGCTTGTGGGCGGTGTGGTCGATGAAGCTGGCACGATGAGGATGTCTTCCGA
Organism: Thinopyrum elongatum; assembly: GCA_011799875.1. Classification (NCBI taxonomy): domain Eukaryota; kingdom Viridiplantae; phylum Streptophyta; class Magnoliopsida; order Poales; family Poaceae; genus Thinopyrum; species Thinopyrum elongatum. Next base: position 316,941,548 of record CM022300.1, read on the forward strand.
CAACTCTCCTTGTTGCCGTTCTTCTCCTGCGAGCCCAAGGATATCAGCGGCAAGAATGGAAGCCTCAGCACCCGCCAGCGGAAAAAGAATAGTGAACTTACGCTGGGGGCTGTGCTGGGGGCTGCATTGAGGACTGGGCTCCGGGCTGACGACGACGGTTTCTGGCACGCTCGTGGAGCCTGCCGGGGGCTCGTCGCCCGTGGAAGTCTTTGTCCTCTTCGCCATCCTCTCCAGCAAGGTTTCTGCATCACTGTAGAGACAATACGAGCAAGTCAGTAAGGTCGATCCAAGATTGGAATATAAAGGCTGTGGCAAAGTACTCACTCTTCTTCTTCTCGCTCCGGACTAAAGCCGGAGATGTTGAAATCGGCCTCCGCTGCAATGTCTGAGTGGGGAGGCGGAGGAGGGGTCCTAGGTCGCTTGGCTGTGGCAGGCGCCGGGGCAGCTTCCGGTGCGGTAGTGCGAGACACCCCTGCCGCCCCAGCGGTGGCCGCTGGTGTGGGTCTCACGCACCGCGCAGGTTGTTGACGAACCCCTTGCCGCGGTGCAGTCTTGCCGGCCACTTTCTTGCCGGGAGCCTCGCCGCTCGATGAAGGCTGGCTTGCCGGGATGCCAGATGCAGCCTTCCGAAGAACACGCTTCGTCTTCTTCACGGCTGGGAGCTCTTCTTGCGTTTCTTCTTTGGCCGTGTCCTCGTCGGACGAGCTCTCAGCGGCTGTGCTGCTCTGTTCCCCGACAGCTTTGTCCTTCCTGGCAGGTTTTTCCTCCACTACTACCTCTGCGTCACTGGTTTCCCATTCTGTGAAGCCAACGCTACCGGCCTCCGCGGTCAGATTTGCTTCCTCCACCCTAGTAGCAATGTAAGCTACTTCTTGGTCAGTGGTGGCTCGGATGAAATCTGTCTCTTGCCGGATGGGTCTCTCCGTCAAGTTGTCAAAAAAATTCGGTGCTTCCTCCTCGGTTGGCTCGGCCCAAGTCGCGTCAAGACCGTGGGCGTTGAATATCGGCATGAAGGCGATGATTGACCCCAAGGTGGAGTTGTTGCACAAAGGGACAATCCTTGCCGGCAGCCGATGCTTGTCTTCGCGCTGGAATAGTTTTTGACGGAGAGCGCCAAGCTGCATAGTGGTCAGATTATTATTCAACCCGGGGCGCAATCTCATGATATCTGCCGTGTTTCGGTATTCCCAAGCTGGCCTTCCCCTGTTCTGCAAGGGGGCGATGCGACGGCGGAGAAAGTCGAAGCCAATCATCTCCATTGTCAGCCCGGCAGCTTTCAGGCGAAGAATCCTAGTGGTGGCGATTGCGAGCTTTTCGTCAACAGCGGCAAGACTGCTCCAACCGCTGCCGTGGACCACCTTCTGTTGCCGGGGAAGACAAAACGGATGGGTATCTGCTTCCTTGATCCAGCACCATTCAGCCCGCCATTCGTCCCACTTTTCGCGGTAAACTCCTTCTGGGTATATTTCCTTATTCCAAGCCCTTGGAATCAAGGCGATAGAACCAGAGAGGGCCTCTCCTTTTTAGATGCGGGGGAAGAAGTAATGGCGAAAAAGAGTAGAGTTGGGAATCATTCCGGCAAAGTTTTCACAAAGATGGGCAAAGATGGACATGCATAGTACCGCATTCGGCGTGAAATCGAGAAGATGAAAGCCGTTTGTGTACATGATATCATTGAAGAAGTCGGAAAATGGGGGGCAGAGCCCGCAATAGAAATACGCAGCGAAGAAAGGGTATCTGTCTGACCCACTTTTGGAACAAGAACCTGGAATCACGCGTGTGGCGGGGTGAGCTTGCGTCTCCTTCGCCCACATGCATTGGTACCGCCTCTTCAGAGCTTCTGCATCGAGCGATGGGGCGAAGACGACATACTTCTTCCGCATCTTCACCAGTTCGCTCTCCGAGAAGTCGGCTTTCGCTTCCTTGCCCTTGCCTTTGCTGGTGTTGGGCGGCATGGCGGCCGTGAGGGCGGAAGCCGGGGGTGAAGCGAGCGTGGAAGTGGCGGGCGGAAGAGGAAAAGCTTCGCTCTGAGCTCAAGAGGAGGAAGGCGATGGCGACGGCCAGATTGAGAAGAAGAGGTGGGTAAATAGGCTTGTGCCTCTGCGGCTTCTCCTTTTTATGGGGAAGGAGCGGGGCCGCCTCTTTTATTCCCCAATGTGAATGCGCCTCTATAGGCGCGTCGCAGTTGCAGCCTTTGAGGCACGCTCCCCACGCCGCGCGTTAGATGCGCGTAGTGGGGGGCACAGTAAACGAGATATTTACGAGCAGTTAATCCCCTGCCACGCGTGCCCGTGCACTGTTTGGGCCTAGCCCAACAACGCCTCGCACTCGTGTATGGCCTAGGCCCGGGGGCTCCTGTCGGTGTACTAAGTATTGGGCCACTAGTACCCCGTACTTGTGCACGGGCAGTTGTAGCCATCCTCGCGGTAAGGCTTGCCGGGGAACAGTTCGAGGTTGATTCAAGCCATCAAAGAAACCATCCAGTCAGAGATCTGAGGATCAGCAGATAAGGAGCGCTGGAATCCGAAGGCCAGCTTCCCCTGCAAGATCTTGCCGGGGTGGCCTGCGGAGCCCGGCAAGGATCGGTGCCTGGCAGGGCTTGGCACCCGGCAAGGTTTTGTTGTTGTGCCACTGCTCTAGCACAGCGACAAGCCCGACATTCTGGGTCCTTCTTTGGATGCGTGGCGATGCGCCAATGGAGGAGAGCTTAAGCGGTGCTGATGGGATGGCCCCTTTTTCCATCCCCAAGAAAGTAAGGACACCTAAACGGACACCTCATGGTGCATTAAATGCGTTCGTCCTAGTCCGTCAGGGGTTAGGTATGATTACCCTGTAGCTACTTTACACCTCAATGTATGTACATTTTGCCACTGTGGTGACCCCTTTGAGCGTATAAAAGGAGGCCCAAGGCAACTGCTACAGGGGAGGAGAACTTCTGGCCCATTCTGCATGCGTAGCTGCTCTTTGAACGTACTGTTCACAGCGAGCGCTCCTGAAGGCTGGGCTCAAGAACACTAATAAGAACACAAGGCAGGAGTAGGGTTTTACGCTGATCAGCGGCCCGAACCTGGGTAAAATCTTCCCGCGTCGATCGTTGGTTCTGCTCTTTGCGTATACCTCTCCCCCCGCCGAATCGTAAAGGGGTCTCTCGGGATCCCATAGGTGTCGCACGCCGACATTGGGCTTTTCAACCAATGTCCACACTTGATTCCTCTCGAAGTTGTGTATCTCTTCATGCATAGAGTTTATCCAATCCGTATCCTCAAGCGCTTCTTCTACCTTCATAGGTTCAACACTAGAAATGAATGAGTTGTGTTCACAAAAGTTAGCCAAACGAGTTTTAGAGCGAGTGATTCTCCCAGTTTGGATATTATCGAAGCTTTGTTTGACGGGATGATCTCTTGAGACTCTTGCTCTAACTCATGAGACCTTTTGCTTGGGTTGAGGTGGAACATCCTCATCATCATCTTCTTCTTCATTGTTGGTGGCGTTGTCGTTTGCTTGTGGAGGTGGAGAGGGAGGTCGAGGTGGTTCATCTTTTTGTACTTCCTCATTTCCTTCGTCTTGACGTGTTCCACTTGTGGATGCCTCCAAGTCAACTTGTGGTTCACCTTGATGTGAAGTTGAGGCTTCCACTTGAATGGACAAATTACTCCCCTTCACCTCCGTTGGGTGAATTTTGCCAATAGACAAATCTTGAATTGCTTCCGAGGGATCTTTATCTCCTACATCAATTGGCAATTTCTCTACTTGCGAGCCATTAGATTCATTAAACTTCACATCTACTGTCTCTTCAATCTTTCGGGTGAAATTATTGTAGACACGGTAAGTGTGAGAGTTTGAGCCGTAACCGAGTAGAAAACATTCATGAGATTTAGGAGCAAATTTCAAATAATGATGCTTATCAAGAATGTAGCACTTTGAGCCAAATACTAGAAAGTATCCAACTTGGGGTTTGTTACCGGTGAGTAGCTCATATGCCGTCTTCCCAAGAAGCTTGTGAAGATATAGTCGATTCGTAGCATGACAATCTGCATCAATCGCTTCCGCCCAAAAGTGTTTTGGCATCTTGTATTCATCAAGCATCATTCTCACCATCTTGATAAGTGTACGGTTCTTCCTCTCAACAACTCCATTTTGTTGAGGTGTGTATGTAGCCGAGAACTCATTTGAAATCCCTTCTTCATCAAGAAAGGTATCCACATTGGCGTTCTTGAACTCCGTTCCATTATCACCCCGAACCTTCTTGATCTTCACTTCAAATTGATTTTGGGCCTTCTTAGCGAAGCTCTTGAAGATCTTTTGGACCTGTGATTTGTCATCAAGAAAGAACACCCACGTAAATCTTGAAAAATCATCAACAATGACCAAACCGAAAGAGTTACCACCAAGGCTCTTATAAGCATTGGGACCGAAGAGATCCATGTGAAGTAGCTCAAGTGGTCTTCTCGTGGTCATGATGTTCTTCACGGGATGACTTCCTCCAACTTGTTTTCCTGCTTAACAAACACTACAAAGTCTATCCTTGTCAAATATAACATGTTTAACACCAAGGATATGATCACCTTTAATAAGCTTATCAAGATTTCGCATGCCCACATGACCTAACCTTCTATGTCATAGCCATCCTTTAGAAGATTTAGTAATTAAACAAGTGCGAGGTTGGGCTATTTTAGTGAAATCAACAATGTATAGATCACCTCTACGGATACCGGTAAAGACCATATTATGATTATCTCTATGAAACACTTGGCAATCTACTTCGATAAATAGAACATTGAAACCAAAGTCAGCTAGTCTAGATATGGAAAGAAGATTGTGACCAAGAGATTCAATGAGCATAACATTTTGAATAGAGCTATCATTGGATATGGCCACTTTACCAAGGCCAAGTACCTTACCCTTGGGGTTGTCTCCAAAAGTGACATACTTGCGTGGGCCATCATTTTTAGCAAGCTCACGGAACATGTCTTCATCTCCGGTCATTTGATCGGTACATCCACTATCAAGAATCCACTCTTTTCCTCAGACCATGTAGCCACGAAAGTTAGCCATGAGACTAAGATTTCTCATAGTCTCCTCATAGTCAATATCACTTTTGTTATCTTCATCATAATAGCCATGCTCAATGTCATCATAATCATGTGTGTGATCATCACCTAGAGCAAGTGATTCATTAGATTTATGACCATGACAATGTTCAAGTTTATGAATTCTAATTGTCTTCGAGATGATGCTACTAATGATTCCAACATCACCCTTGCCATGCATAAGATCATGGAGCTCAAATAGACATTCATCAAACTTGGGATCACTAGGCTTCATTTTATGAAAGGCAATGGATTTATGAAGAATCTCATCTAGATTTTTCAAGGAGTAATTTGGAAAGTGTTCCTTAAGGTAATTCCATATAGTATATGCACATTCAAAGGTTGGCAAGCAAATAAGAAAATTTCTAGGTAATCCTCTAATGATAAGATCAATAGTCCTAAGATTGCGAACCATGTCAAGATACTCATCGGGGGTAGGATGCAAAGGATCAATGGGAGGCACATAAGGGCTAAGAATATACTTGTTCAATATTGAAAATCTCAAGCATCTCATTTTTCCATGAACCATAAAACTCCCCATTAAGAATTGGCACTCTATGTCTAATACTTCTGAACGTAGACTCATCCATCTTCCTCCAATGGTGATTAAACAAAGCAATGGAGACCAATGATGATGCGGAGCATCCTACGGCCATCCCCATGTACACTACGACTACTCCCCGAGCCCCAAGTGGACATACGATGAGACCTCAAGCATACGCCATTGGACACAAGGTGAACTCATTCCTAAGTCCTTACCCTTTCCATTCGTGCGAGACATGGTTGCTACCTAATGCAAAGACACTACATGTGCTCAAGAACCAAGGACTAAAGGAGAAAGAATGGCCAGCATCAAGACTTGTGCAGAGTTTCTCCCAAGCCTGGCACTTCCGGCCACAGCCTAGAACCTCCGGCCCCCGGACCTTCCGGCCATCCCAGAACCTCTGGCCCCCGGACCTTTCGGCCATCCCAGAACCTCCGGCTCTGAACACTCCACACTACAGGAATCAGCTTCTTTTACCGTCTGCCATGGCAGACGGCAAAGGACCAGAAAGCTGATGGCAAACCTCTTTGCCGTCAGCCGCTGACGGCAAACCTGTCCGGCACAGTAAGGTACGGTAAACAACTTCTTTGCCATCTGTTTTCTCACAGCGGACAACAAAAACCCTTTGCCGTCGGTGGCAGACAGCAAAGAACAGACGTTAGCCGTGTTAGGTGGCTAACGGGAGGCTTTGCTATCTGCCAGCTGATGGCAAACCTCTCCAGCCTTTGCCGTCTGCCACAGAAGGCAAATTGACCAAATGGGTCAGCTCCCAGGTTGCACAGGTTGCTACCACGTGGCCTCTTTGCCGCTGTGGCAGACGGCAAAGACCCCTTTGCCGTCGGTGGCAGACGCCAAAGTGCCTATATTGTTACTGTTTTCTGTTATATCCCTGCATTTTCAAAAGACATATATGATATATATAGTTTCAACCGCAAACATAGCCCATGTATCCAACATCTAGCAGTCCATCAATGTAACAGAACACATAGGGTATTAAAAGGTCCAATACATACATAGTTTCACGGAGTTCATCAACATACATACATAGTTTCACGGAGTTCATCAACATACATTGTTCATCAACACAAAATCAAAACAGAAACCAAAACTAGCAGTCCATCAATGCTAGCTTCCAGGAAGTGAATCAAATCTGCAAAAATGGGAGTAAGCAAGTTAGAAGAAGAAGAAGAAGAAGAAGAAGAAGAAGACTAGAAGAAGAAGAAGACAAGAATAAGAAGAAGAAGAAGAAGAACAGAGAAGAAGAATAAGAATAAGGAGTAGAAGATGGAGAAAAAGAAAGAAGAGAAAAAAAGGAAGAATAAGAAGATATTTTCTTCTTCTTCTTCTTTTATCATCTTTCTTCTTCTCCTCTATCTTTTTATCCTTTTCCTTCTCATTCTCATTCTTCTTCTTTTATTCTTTGTCTTTCTTCTCTTTCTTCTTCTATTCTTTCATTTTCTCCTCTTCCTTGTTTTTCTTCTTCTTATTCCTTATTTGTGTCATTTTAGAGCTAACTTAGGTAATTATGCCATTTTTGAGCTAACTAAGCTTATTATGTCAATTTGGAGAAAAATAAGGTAAGTATAGGTCATTTTTGTGCTAACCTAGGTGATGATGCCATTTTTTAGCCAACTTAGGTAAGTATAGCTCATTTTTTACCTAACTTAGGTAATTATGCCATTTTGGAGGAAAATAAGCTAAGTATATGAAATTTATGAGAGAACCAAGGTAATTATGCCATTTTTGAAATGAATAAGCTAATTATGTCATAAATGAACTAAATAAGTGAATTATGTCATTTTGGAGGATAATTAGCTAAGTACGTGTTTTTGGGGGAAAATAAGCTAAGTATGTGGCATTATAGGGCTAACAAGCATGTACGAAGCTAAGTATGCATTTGTTAAGCAAAACACTAGAGAAAACTTACCGTCCGGCAATCCTCGACCCTCGACCCCCGACCCCTCGGCGAAGCTCGATCCTCGGCATCGAACACTACATCCACGTACCACAAGCGACGCCGGCACCCAGCCTCCCGCAACAACAGTTCTCGGGGCCGATGGCGGTCGAACAGCTTGGCGAATTTGTCTGGCAGTCTCTGCGATGAGGATTAAAAGCCAAGTTTTGAAACTTCAAACAACCAAACTGACTCATGACAAAAAATCAGAGCATAGAAAGAGAAACGAAAGACGAAATAGTACATAGTGAGAGGTTGTGCAACTAGGATGATTTTCTGTACCAGCTTTTTTAATTAATTGGAGAGGATGATGGCGAAGAAATCAAAAGCCATTGGTGTCTTGTGGTCATTTCCGTACATTCTATGTCGGTGTACTAAATATTGGGCCTTTAGTACCCCATACTTGTGCACGGGCGGTTGTAGCCATACCTGCGGCAAGGCTTGTCGGGGGAACAGCTGAAGATCGATCCAAGGTTATCAAGAGACATCCACGCCAAGGATCGGAAGATAAGGAGGAATGAAGACCAAGGGCTTGGCTCCCGGCAAGATCTTGCCGGGGTAGCCCGACAAGCCCGGCAAGATTCGCACCCGACAAGGTTCCGCCACTGTGCCACCGCTGCAGTACAGTGACCGGCCTGGCATTCTGGCCCCACTTCTGGATGCGTGGCAAGGCACTAGTGGGGGCGAGTTTAAGCGGTGCTGATGGGATGGCTCCTTTTTCCATCCCCAAGAAAGTAGAGACACCTAAACGGACACCTCATGGTGCATTAAATGTATTTGTCCAAAACCATCTGTGGTTAGGTATGATAACCATGTAGCTACTTTACACCTCGCAAATAAGCAGTTCATCACTATGGTGACCCCTTTGATCATATAAAAGGAGGCCCAAGGCAACTGCTACAGGGGAGGACGATTTTCATCCCATTCTGCATGCGTAGCTGCTGCTTGAACTTACTGTTCATCGCAAGCGCTCCAAGAACTGGGACGAATCACTGATAATAAACTAAAGCAGGAGTAGGGTTTTACGCTGATCAGCGGCCCGAACCTGGGTAAAAATCCCCTCGCGTTGATCCTCAGTTCTGCTCTTTGTGCGTCCCTCTTTCCCTGCCGAACCGTAAAGGGGTCCCTCGGATCCCATAGGTGTCGAACGCCGACATCTTTGGAGCGCCAGGTAGGGGGATCGAGGTTGCACAAACCTGATCTGGTGATCAGCGCGTCAGTTTCTTCACCATCTTTGTTACCATGCTGCCCAAGAAGAAGGGTGCATCAGCGGCTGTTCCGTCTACGTCCGTCTTGCCCGTGCCTACTCGGACGGGTGACAGCGTGGATGCAGGAGGTGGAGGTTTAGAGCCTCCACGATGTTCTGGTGATCCAAGCCAGGCGAGCGGTGTCGTTCGCAGCGACGACGGCAACCCGCACGCCACTAGATCCAGAGATGGAGCCGTGCTGCCTACAGGCGGCGCAACGAACTCCAGAGATCGGGGGACACCGTCCAGGGCTCCCGCGCTGGCGCAGGCATCGCGGCCTTCCCAGGCCGCACGCGGCGAGCAGCGCCGTGACATCGGTGGTTCTGAACGTCCCCATGCAGAGACTTCTGCGCACCGATCCCAAGGTGCGCTGGCCCAGCGTGCACACCAAACTGTCGGTGGAGGTGGCGTGCGGTCGCGTGGTCGTGACGATGCTCCTTCTAACGCTGTTAGGAGTCAGAGCACCTCACACACCTCGCACCTGTCGCCGCCGCCTACGCCAGCAGAAGCTTTGGCACGTGCGCAGCTGCTCCTCGATTTTCCTCCTGCTCCGGAGAAGATGGAGGAGTGGCGATCTACTATCCAGAGCCTTGTCGGCTTCGCCAACAAGGATAGACCGCAACAAGCGGGGCCCTCGCGGCAGCGGTCTATCGTTTCGGCGCGAGCCGGTGGTGAGAAGACCAGAGGCGGTGCTACTATGGTGCACTCCCCCCCACGAGAACAACAGCGGCCGTCACCCCGGCGGACCGAAGGGTGTGATGATGATTACACGGCGTCGTCCGATCCGTGGATGCACCGTGATCAGCGTCAAGTTCTTCGGGAACGGAGTAAAGAAGACACTCGAACTACCATCGAGCGCCGACGAGAGGCGCGTCATCAGTCTGATAAACGTGCAGGGCCTACTGTCGACAAGCCTGCGCCAGGGGACGCAGGCGACTTGCCTTATGAGGTAGGTTGTCCAGCGTTTACCCGTGAGCTGCGGCGAGTCCAGTGGCCCAACTCCCGAACATTCAAACCAGAGGTTCCGGAGAAATATGACGGCAAGACTCATCCCTCGGAGTTCCTGAGCATCTACACCATTGCGGTGCAGGCTGCCGGAGGCCGAGACGACAAGATACTTGCCAATTACTTCCCGTTGGTGCTCAAACCCAACGTCAGGTCGTGGTTGATGCATCTGCCGGAGAATTCCATTTCTTCCTGGTCAGATCTGTGCCATCAGTTTTTTGGCGCCTTTGTTGGAGGCCACCAAGCTCCTGGCCAAGAAAGTGATTTGCATCTCCTCCCTCAAAAGGAGGGTGAACCCCTGCGCAAGTTTATCCAAAGGTTTAGCCGAGTGAAATACAATATTCCAGACGTTCATCCTGCCGCTGTTGTTAGCACGTTTCATCAGAACGTGCGTAACCGCAAGATGCGCGAAGAGCTGGCGATGAACAAGGTCAGGAGTATTGCCGAGCTTTATGCTTTGGCAGATAAATGCGCTCGAGCTGAAGAAGGGAGGAAACTCCCAGGCGAGAATGTTGGCGCAGGGGGCGAATCTGAAGATGAAGATGTTGCCACCCCGTCGAAGAAAGGCCGACAGCGGAACAAGAAGCACAAAGGCAAGGCCGTGCTTGCTGTCGAGGGATCCGGCAACCCCGGCACCGCCAAGAAGGCCAAGGTTGACGACCCCGGCAAGGAAGTTGCTGGGTGCGCTTCCTGTCAGGCCTTGGCGGCTGCCGACAAGCCGGAAGGCTCCGGCAACCAATATTGCAAGATCCATCGAACCAAGGGCCACGATCTCCAAAACTGTCAGCAAGTTGAGCAACTTGTCGAGAAGTAGAGAGCTGAGTACGAAAGACGAGATAAGGAGATGGCCCAGGACGGTGCTGAGGGATCCGGCAAGAAGCGTGGTGGCCGAGGAGGCCGCCGCGGCAAGGCTAAGCAACAGAAGGAGAGGCCCGCCCGAGGCCGCGACAGGGACGGGGGAGGCGATGATGATGATGAAGACGATGAATCTAGCGAGCACGAGTTTCAGAAAGCCACAGAGGCCATGTGTATCGACGGGGGCGCCTCGTTGCATTCTTCTCACCTCCGGCTTAAATAGTGGGTGCGTGAGGTTAATGCAACGGAGCCGTCGCCTGAAGCACGTAAACCTTTGAAATGGTCCCACACGCCTATCATTTTTGACGCTGAGGATCACCCTGATCGCACAACTGCGGTCGGGTGCTTGCCTTTGTTGGTGTCACCAACTATCCGCAACCTCAAGGTGACAAAAATGCTAGTTGACGGTGGGGCCGGGCTGAACATAATCTCGCCGGACATGCTCAAGAAGCTGCAAATTCCTGATCAAGATCTTGAGGAAACGGGCACGTTTCAAGGGATCAATCCAGGAAGGACCCAGCCAAAGGGCAAGATTACGCTACCGGTGACATTTGGTAGCGAGCACAATTTCAGAACAGAGAAGGTAGTGTTCGATGTCGCCAAGATCCCCATGACATATAATGGGATCCTTGGCCGCCCAGCGCTCGCCAAGTTTATGGCGGCATCACACTATGCATATAATGTGTTGAAGATGCCTGGACCGATTGGTGTCATCACTGTTCACTCCGACAAAAAGGATGCACTGATCTGCACCGACCAACTCTACTGGGAGGCAGCCGCAGCACCTGCCGCCAAGGCATCTATTCCTGTCGCTGGAACTCCCGGAGGGAAGGAGAAGAAGACCGACAAGATCTTTGGCGCAAACTCCGGCAAGCGCACCTCTTCGAAGTGCTGCGCTTCCGTCGAGGACGCACCGGAGAGTTCCACCGGCAAGAATAACAAGTCCAAGGCTGCTCCGCCAGAGACCAAGAAGGTGCCTGTCAGGGAGGACGGAATGGGAGGAACTTTCACCATAAGTTCCACCCTAGATGACAAATAGGAAAGCGCGCTCATTGCTTTCCTGCGGGCGAATGTTGATGTGTTTGCATGGCAACCATCTGACATCCCCGGTGTTCCCAGGAAAGTAATTGAGCACCACCTTGCTGTCTGTCCTCACGCGTGGCCCGTCAAGCAGAGGGTGAGAAAGCAGGCCTTGGAGCAGCAAGAATTTATTGCCGAAGAAATCAGGAAGTTGGAAGCGGCAGGTTTGGTCAGAGGGGTGCTTCACCCAACCTGTTTGGCCAATCCGGTCGTAGTGCGCAAGGCGAATGGGAAATGGAGGCTGTGTATTGATTATACAGACATCAATAAAGCCTGTCCAAAAGATCCTTTCCCCTTGCCGCACATCGACCAGATTGTGGACTCCACTGCCGGTTGTGACCTACTATCGTTCCTTGATGCCTATTCGGGGTATCATCAGATCTTCATGGTAAAAGAAGATGAAGAAAAGACCGCATTTATCACCCCATGTGGTACGTATTGTTTTATACGAATGCCTTTCGGGTTGAAAAGCGCTGGTTCTACATTTGCGAGAGCAGTCCAAATCGGTTTTGAGCCTCAGCTACATAGAAATATGGAAGCATACATGCATGATATAGTGGTCAAAACCAAGGATAAAGCGACGCTCATACAAGACTTAGAAGAAACATTTGCAAATATGCGCAAGATCAATTTAAAGCTCAATCCCGAGAAATGTGTGTTTGGCGACCCTTCCGGCAAGCTTCTCGGGTTCTTTGTATCTCAGCGTGGGATCGAAGCGAACCCCGACAAGATCAAAGCTATCAAGCAGATTCAAGCGCCAAGACGCGTCAAGGATGTACGTTGCCTTGCCGGCTGCATTGCTGCCTTGAGCAGGTTTATCTCCAAATCTGCTGAGCGCGCCCTGCCCTTTTTCAAAATTTTGAAGAAGGCAGGTCCAATGAGATGGACTCCGGAAGCGGAGGCAGCGCTGCAAGATTTGAAGAGGTACCTCTCCTCTCCACCGACAATAGTCGCACCTAAGCCACAAGAGCCGTTGCTGCTGTATCTAGCGGTAACAAATCAAGTGGTTAGTGCTGCGTTGGTGGCGCAGAGAGAAGTTGACGAGGAGGCAACGGCAGCGGTAGGACTGTCAATTGACACGCCGGGATCTTTCCCGGCAAGGTCTGGTGCCGACAAGACAAGATCTGCGCAGTCAGAGGAATCAATACAGAAGAAGAAGATGGTGCAGCGCCCAGTTTATTTTGTCAGTTCCCTTTTGCAGGGAGCTAGGTCAAGATACTCTGGTGTGCAGAAATTGCTCTTCGGCCTTCTCATGGCCTCGAGGAAGCTGCGCCATTATTTCCAAGCGCATGAGATTACCGTCGTCACCCGCTTCCCGTTGCAGTGGATTTTGCAAAATCCAGAGGCAACCGGCAGGATTGTAGAGTGGGTGTTGGAGTTGTCGAGCTTTGGCCTCAAGTTTGAAAGTACTTCAACAACTCAAAGCAGAGCCTTGGCAGAGTTCATTGCGGAATGGACCCCAACGCCAGACGAGGAGATTCAAGAGACAACTCTTCCTGGCAAGGAAACAGATCAAGAATGGATTATGTACTTTGATGGTGCTTTTATGCTGCAAGGCACCGGGGCTGGTGTGCTGCTTGTCGCACCCACCGGAGAGCACATTAAGTATGTAATTCAGATGCATTTTCCCTGGGAGAGCTCAATAAACAACACTGCGGAGTACGAGGGCCTCCTTGCCGGTCTCAGGATCGCGGCGGACCTTGGTATCAAGAAACTCATCATCAGAGGTGATTCGCAGCTTGTTGTCAGATAAGTTAACAAAGATTATCAGAGTCCATTGATGCAAGCTTATGTGGATGAAGTGAGAAAAATGGAAGAGCGCTTTGACGGTCTACATACAAAGCACATTCCTCGTGCTGAGAACAGTATTGCCGATGACCTGTCGAAACGCGCTGCCCTTAAGTTGCCTGTGGAACCTGGAACTTTTGTGCTCCATTTGACTCAGCCATCTGTAGTGCCATCAATAGGACAAGCAAAGAGAAGGAAGTTGAATTCTGGTCAGTACTTTCCGGCAGAGCTCCCAGGAGCCGCCGGCAAGCAGGTTGCCGGAGTCAGCGGCAAGCCTGCCGGGGAACAACAGGCTCCAGCAGGGGCTTAGGCCCTTGCCGTCGAGACAAACGTTCCCCCGGCAGAAGAGATGCCTTTAGTCCTAGTTGTCGAGCCCCAGGCTCCAACTTGGGCACAACCCGTTGTCCATTTCCTTCAGACGGGAGAACTCCCTGAGGAGCAGGAAGAAGCGGAAAAAGTAGCCCGTCAGTCCAGCATGTACCAGTTCGTCGACGGTGTTCTGTACAGAAAAAGGCTGAACGGTGTGAAATTGAAGTGTATTCCTCGAGAAGATGGACTGGAGCTGTTGGCAGAGATACATGGAGGCATATGTGGCTCCCACATAGGGTCAAGAGCGCTTGTCGGAAAGGCATTCCGACAAGGTTTGTTTTGGCCCACCGCTCTCTAGGATGCAACTGCACTAGTAACCAAGTGTGAAGCATGCCAGTTTCATTCAAAGAAATCGCATCAGCCAGCTCAAGCTCTTCAGACAATCCCTCTCTCCAGGCCATTTTCGGTCTGGGGGCTCGACATACTGGGCCCTTTTCCCCGTGCTACCAGGGGCTTTGAGTACTTGTACGTTGCAATCGACAAGTTCACAAAGTGGCCGGAGGTGGAAGCAGTGAGGAAGGTGACAGCGCAATCAGCCGTCAAGTTCTTTAAGGGGATAGTTTGTCGTTTCGGTGTGCCCAATAGGATCATCACCGATAACGGCACACAGTTCACAAGTCGCACCTTCATGCAATACGTCCAAGACCTTGGTAGCAAAGTTTGTTTTGCCTTTGTTGCTCACCCGAGAAGCAACGGCCAAGTGGAGATGGCTAATGCCGAAGTGCTACGCGGTCTCAGGACCAGAACTTTTGACAAGCTGAGAAAGTGCGGAAGGCGCTGGATTGATGAGTTGTTGGTGGTTCTTTGGTCAATCAGAACGACACCAAATCGAGCCACTGGCCAGACACCCTTCGCTCTGGTTTACGGAGTGGAAGTAGTTCTCCCCACGGAACTCATATACGGGTCACCTCGAGTGCTCGCTTATGATGAGCTTGAGCAAGAGCAACTGCGACAAGATGACGTTGTGCTCCTTGAGGAGGATCGTCTTCAGGCTGCTGTGCGAGCTGCACGCTACGAGCAAGCTTTGCGCCGCTACCATAGCCGCAAAGTTCACACCCAAAGCCTTGAGGAAGGCGACCTTGTTCTTTGGCGGATTCAGTCCACCAAGAATTCAAACAAGTTGACGCCAAAGTGGGAAGGCCCTTATCGGGTAGCACGAGTCACCAGGCCCGGCGCTGTCCGCCTGGAGACCGAGGATGGCATTCCAGTGAGCAACTCCTAGAATATCGAACATCTTCGCAAGTTTTACCCATAAGGCGCGGTTGCCGGGGGCCCCCGGCAACCTCCTTTTGTACAAGTCTTGCCAGCAAGGCATATAATCCTTTGTACAAAGCCAGGCGCAGACCCTGTGCGCAGTTGAATAAGCTTAAGTGTTGTGCATTTCTTGTTGATTTCCATGTTTATATATATATGCATGTTTATCTGAGATATTGTATGACACTTGATCCCCGGTAAGATTAACGAACCGCCAAGGTTCCATATCTTTATTTTCTCTTCTTTCTTTTTCACAAAGGATAGAAGGTTCCCTCGCGTCCAAGTTTGCCGGGGGGGAGGGAGGAAGGTATGGATACCAATGGACGATGTTCAGAATTGGTTTCTTGCCGGAAGGAATACAACGACATAAAGCTAAGTTCAAAACTTTGAGCAAGTTTTTCAAGTTTTACTATTAGGCTATTTCCCTTGGACGATTTCGACCCTTGTATGGAAAACCTGCACGCGAAGGAACCTTTGTCGTAATTGGCTGCGCCCTTGTTCTGTTTCGAGTCCACTCAACAGTATAAGTGGCTGCGCCAAGAGCGCCAATGGGTCTTGCCGGCCACTGCACCTCCAGCAGGCTGCTGAAGTCCCGCACCCAGCGCTCGCGGCAGGTTGCGCGCCGACAAGTTTCCAGTAAGCGTAGGGCGTAATCATATGGAAAGAAATCGAACAAGGGGAATGGCATGCATATATTCAATCATAGCAAGTTATATTACATCAATAGTTGCCGCAGTTCTAACCTAAGACTAAATTGTCTTTGACATGGAATGGTGGCGGCAAGAAAAAGCGAGACAGCTAGTCCCTGCGCTGGCCTTCGACCCTCTTGATAGAATCCACCATATCGAGGATGGGCGCGACAAGCTTCTCAAGGGCCTGGAGATCTGCATCCTTCGGCAAGCGGTCGAGCACTTTAGTGAGATCGATGCCAGGGTTCTTATGCACCACCTTGATGAGCACTTTGTGGAGGACGGCCCGGCAAAGTTTGCGGGATTCGTTGGCCAACTGGGTCGCCCGGTTGGACTGGAGCAGCTTCAGAGCATCAATGATGCTTTCGAAGAACATGGTCAACCTGGCGCTCGGGGATATTCTTTCTTCTGAAGAATACCTAAAGTTTTGCAGGCCCTCCCGGCCCATGGTTGACAACTGTGTTGTGAGCTTCTTCGCAGTGTCAACAAGGCGTTCAGTCCAGATTTGCACGCCTTTCTCATAGTCAACTTGGGTGGCGGCAGCGCTCTTGAGCAAGTTCCTCTCTTCCTGGAGATCTTTGCTCAGGGCCTTCTCGCGGGCCCTGCCGTCCTTGAGAGACTTCTCCAACGTGGTTAGCTTCAGCCTCAGATCGGCAATGGCATCGTTGGCTGAAGAGAGCTGCTTGGTCTTGTCGGACATAGCAACTTGCATCTCCGCCAGGCTGTGGAGAGTTTTTTCCCTGTCGGCCTTGAGCATCGAGAGCTCCTTGCTGTGCTCCTCAAGGTCCACTTCCAGCTTCTTCACCTAGTCGCTCAGCTCATTCTTGGCGGCTTCTGCGGCCTTGGCAGCATCGACAGCTTCCTTGAGCTTGCTGGCGTGATCTGCAGTTGCAGCTTCGAGCGCTTCTTTGTGCTTCTGCTCCAACTCCTGGGTCTGCTGCGCGACAAATTTCTCAATCTCTTCGTCTTTGCCGCGGAGTTTGGCGGCAAGTGCCTGCTCGCGCGCGGCAAGGTCTTCCTCATTAGCGTCAAGCCCAATGCAGCGCTGCATCAAGAGAGCTTCTTCAGCGGCAACCTTTTGCGCGGCTTCCTCTTGCGCCCTTTCCATATCAGATTGCTTCAATTGGAGCTCCATCTAGCTTTGGCTCACTTGTTCCCGGCCGGCAGTCAATTCTTGGAAGGCCTTGGCGTACCAGATCTGCATTTGCTCGGCGCGTTTCTGGAAATCCACCTCGGCTGCTTCGACAATTGCAGCTTTGGCGTCTACCTTCTCCTGTCGAGCACGGTGGAGCGCCTAGAGCTTGCGGAAGTTATCGCCCATGGCTTGGAGGAGCCGATCTTCCTCGGATTTGCCGCTGCTGGCGCTTGCTTCATCGACAATCTTGAGCCCGACAGCAGTGATGACTTCTTCATCAAAAGTTTCTCCTTCGGTCGGTGCCTCAATGCTTGCCGTCCCCGGTAGGTTGACGAACAAGTTGTCGCCAACCTTGAGATACTTGCTCGATGGGGGGGGGGGCTCAGATGTCGATGGTTGGTCTTCGGCAAGCATCTCACCGGTGGCTGGGGGCTCTGTGGCTAGTGTAGCGCTTGGCGCTCCTGCGGCAGGAATGCCGTCAGTACGGTCATCGACCTCCTCGCCGGCCCTCTCGGCAGGTTTCTTGGCAGCCTCCTCGGCAGCAGCCTCGCTGACCTCGACGGTGGCATCTTTGGTGGCCTCGCTAGCATCAATCCTGTCAGCTTCGGCAGCAGCATCTCTGGCGGTCTCCTCGATGACGACGTCGACATCCATGTGTTCCATTATAGGGAATTCTGAAGGACGAAGGAGGGAAGCAAAGTTAAATCAAGATCAAAGTTCATAAAGATATAGAAAGAATCACAAGCGCTTTGAGGCAAGCAGTCACCTGTGCCGAGCTGATGAGGAGTAGCTTCACCCCTCCCGGCAACATTGCTTGCCGGGGAAAGGTTGCCGGTGCCTTTGTTCACCAGCTCCTCCTCCTCCAAGGTGGGCTCGTCGGTGGGGGCTCTTGCTAGAGATGTGCTTGCGGGCTGCATGATTGACGGGGGCGGCACGATGGGGGCGTCTTCCAACGCCTCCCCTTGTTGCCGTTCTTCTCCTGCAAGCCCAAAAGATGTCAGCGGTAAAGGTAGAAACCTTAGCACCCGCCAGCGGAAAACGAGTAGTGAACTCACGCTGGGGGCTGCGTCGAGGGCTAAGCTTCGGGCTGATGGAGATAGTCTCTAGCACGCTCGTAGAGCTTGTTGGTGGCTCGTCGCCCATAGATGTTTTCACCCTCTTCGACATCCTTTCCGCCAAAGTTTCTGCCTCCCTGCAGAGACAAGACAAAGCAAGGCGATGAGATCGATTGAATTCAGAATTTGGGAAATAAAGATTGTGACGGGATACTTACTCTTCCTCTTCTCGTTTCGGGCTGAAGCCGGAGATGTCGAAGTCGACCTCCGTTGCAATGTTCGTATGGGGAGGCGGAGGAGGAGTCCTGGGTCGCTTGGCTGCGGCAGGTACAGGGGGTTGGTGTGGCTCTGCCGCCTCAGCTTCCGGTGCTGCTGTATGGGACGCCCCTGCCGCCCCAGTGGTTGCCGCAGGTGTGTGTCTCATGCGCCGTGCGGGTTGCTGTCGAACCCCTTGCCGCGGTGCAGCCTTGCCGGCCACCCCCTTGCCGGGAGCTTCGCTGCTCGAAGAAGCCTGACTTGCCGGGATGTCAGAGGCTGCTTTCCGAAGGACGCGCTTTACCTTCTTTGGAGCTGGGGGCTCCTCCTGCGGCTGCTCCTCGGCTGCCTCCTTGCCTGATGAGCTCTCAGCGGCTGCGCCGCTCTGTTCCCCGGCAACCTCATCCTTCCTGGCAGGTTTTTCCTCCAGCACAACTTCTGCGTCACTGGTTTCACATTCTGTGAAGCCGACGTTGCCGGCCTCCGCGGCAAGATTCGCCTCTTCCACTCTAGTGGCAATATACGCCAATTCTTCGTCAGTGGTGGCACGGATGAGGTTTGTCTCTTCCCGGACGGCCCTCTCCGACAAGTTGTCGAAGAACTCTTGTGCCTCCTCCACGGATGGCTTGACCCAGGTCGTGTCAAGGCCGTGGGCATTGAACACTGGCATTGCGGCAATGATCGACCCCAGGGCGGAGTTGTTGCACAAGGGAATAATTCTTGCCGGCAATTTGTGCTTGTCTTCACGCTGGAATAGCCGGTGGTGGAGAGCACCAAGCTGCATGATCATCAGGTTGTTGTTCAATCCGGGGCGTAGCCTCATGATATCTGCCGCATTCCGGAACTCCGAGGCCGGTCTCCCCTTGTTCTGCAGAGGGGCGATGCACCGGCGAAGAAAATTAGAGCCTATCATCTCGATTGTGGGCCCGACGGCTTTCAAGTGGAGAATCCTGGTCGTGGCGATTGTGAGCTTGTCATCTTGATCGTCAAGATCGCTCCAGCCTCGCCGCGAACCACCTTTTGTCGTCGGGGCGAACAGAAGGGATGGGGGTCTGCTTCCTTGATCCAGCACCACTCAGACCGCCACTCTTCCCACTTTTCGCGGTAAACCCTGTCCGGATATATCTCCTTGTTCCATGCCCTTGGGATCCAGGCGAAAGAACCGGTAAGGGCATCCCCTTTTTTGACGCGAGGAATGAAATAATGGCGGAAGAGGGCGGTGTTGGGAACTACTCCGACAAAGTTTTCGCAAAGATGGGCGAAGATAGCCATGCAAGTTACGGCATTCAGCGTGAAGTCTAAGAGATGGAAGCCGTATGTATACATGATATCGTTGAAGGAATCAGAGAATGGAGGGCAGAGCCCGCAGTAAAAGTAAGCGGCGAAGAAGGGATATCAATCAGGGCCGCTTTTGGAAGAAGAACCTGGGGCCACGCGAGTTGCGGGGTGAGCTTTCGTTTCGCTCGCCCACATGCACTAGTACCGGTTCCTCAAAGTTTCCGCGTCGAGCGTCGGAGCGAAGACGACGTACTTCTTATGCTTCTTCACAAACTCGCTCTCCGGAACATCGGCCTTCATCTCCTTGCCCTTGCTCTTGCTAGCCTTCGGTGGCATGGTGGTTGCAAAGGTGGATACTGAGGATGGAGCGGGTGTGGAGGCGATGAGCGGATGAGGAGAAGTTCTGCTCTGGCTCGGGAGAGAGAGGGCAATGGCAGATTTCAGATTGGAAAGAAGAGGGGGTGAAAGGGCAGCGCCTTTGCGGATTCCTTTTTATGGGGAAGGAGCGAGGCTGATTCTTTTACTGCCCAATGTGAACACACCTATACGAGCACACTGCGGCCGTGGCCGTTCAGCGCACGCTTCCCACATCGCGCATTCAACGCGCGTAGTGGGGAAGTGCAGTAGGCGGAATGATTACACGCAGTTAATCCCTGCCACGCGTGCCGTGCACTGTTTGGGCCTAGCCCAACAATGCCTCGCACCCGTGTGTGGCCTAGGCCCGGGGCTCCTGTCGGTGTACTAAATATTGGGCCTTTAGTACCCCATACTTGTGCACGCGCGGTTGTAGCCATACCTGCGGCAAGGCTTGTCGGGGGAACAGCTGAAGATCGATCCAAGGTTATCAAGAGACATCCACGCCAAGGACCGGAAGATAAGGAGGACTGAATACCAGGGGCTTGGCTCCCGGCAAGATCTTGCCGGGGTAGCCCGACAAGCCCGGCAAGATTCACACCCGACAAGGTTCCGCCACTGTGCCACCGCTCCAGTACAGTGACCGGCCTGGCATTCTGGCCCCACTTCTGGATGGGTGGCAAGGCACTAGTGGGGGCGAGTTTAAGCGGTGCTGATGGGATGGCTCCTTTTTCCATCCCTAAGAAAGTAGAGACACCTAAACGGACACCTCACGGTGCATTAAATGCATTTGTCCCAAACCGTCAGTGGTTAGGTATGATAACCATGTAGCTACTTTACACCTCGCAAATAAGCAGTTCGCCACTATGGTTACCCCTTTGATCATATAAAAGGAGGCCCAAGGCAACTGCTATAGGGGAGGACGATTTTCAGCCCATTCTGCATGCGTAGCTGCTGCTTGAACTTACTGTTCATCGCAAGCGCTCCAAGAACTGGGACGAATCATTGATAATAAACTAAAGCAGGGGTAGGGTTTTACGCTGATCAGCGTCCCGAACCTGGGTAAAAATCCCCTCGCGTTGATCCTCAGTTCTGCTCTTTGTGCGTCCCTCTCTCCCTGCCGAACCGTAAAGGGGTCCCTCGGATCCCATAGGTGTCGAACGCCGACATTCTGCTACAGCGCAACAACCCTTCTTATGACCGCAAGACACCAATGGTGGTCAGAAGAAGGGTTGTTGTGCTATAGCAAAATTTATGGAAACGACCGCAAGACACCAATGGCTTTCGAGTTCTTCACCATCATCCTCTCAAATTCATTAAAAATCTGTTACAGAATATCATCCTAGTTGCTCAACCTCTCACTACGTATTGTTTCGTCTTTGGTTTCTCTTTCTATGCTTTGATTTTTTGTCATGAGTCAGTTTGGGTGTCTCAAGTCTCTTACGTCCGCATCTTAAGCTACGACACCAGCCGTGCCATGCTCACCGTAAAATTTTAGGACATCACATCACATAAAGCATTGACACTTCGTACCAGGGGATTCTTGGCCTGGGCGACGGCGCCAAGACCGGTGGGACCCACTGGCTCCACCATCTATCCCCTCGGCGACCGGCGATCCTCGACCCTCTGCCCCGACCCTCGACCCCTTGGCGACCGGCAATCCTCGACCCGGTTCCGTCGGTGCCGACGCAAGAAGTCGGAGAGGAGAAGAGAAAAGTGTGACCTGGTTTCATCTATTATGATCCTCTTAACCCTGATGTAGGAGGAGGAGGGGGAGGTAGGAGGAGGAGGAGGCGGGAGGGATGAGGAGGAGGAGAAGAAGAGATAGCAGAAAGCAAGAAGAGAAGAAGCAAGAAGAGTAGACAGAAGAAGAGGAGTGAGCAGGAGGAGAGGAGGAGGAGGAGCAGAGGAGAGGAGGAGGAGGAGGAGGGGCGGAGGAGGATGAGTGAGTAGGAGGAGGAGGAGGAGGCAGGAGGAGGGAGGAGGAGGAGGAGGAGGGGAGGAGGAGGAGAGGAGGAGGAGGAGGAGGAGAGGAGGAGGAGGAGGGGAGGAGGAGGGGAGGGGAGGGGAGGAGGAGAAGGAGGGGGGGTAAGTGAGGGAGTGGGAGAGGGGGAGAGGAGGGGTAGGAGAGAGGGAGGGGAGGGGGAGAGGGGGGGGAGGGAGAGAGTGAGGAGGTGAGAAGAGGGAGAGGGGGAGGGGAGGGGGGTTCGGAGGGCAGGAGGGGGGGGGACGGGAGATGGGAGGGAGGGAGGGAGGTGAGGGGGAGGTGAGGAGGAGGAGGAGGAGGGAAGGAGGAGGAGAGGAGGGCGGGAGGAGACGGGGGAGAGGAGAGGGAGAGGTTGTGAAGCGAGGGGGGGGGGGGGAGGCAGAAGTAGGCCAGGGAGGAGGGGGAGGGAGGCAGAGGAGGGGGGAGGGGTGAGGAGGGCAGAATGGGCGGGGGGGGGGGAAGGGGGGGAAGGGGAGGAGGGGAGGGGAGGAGATTGTGGAGGAGGGGGGTTTATTGGGATCTTCGGGAGGGGGGGAGATGCGGGAGGGGGCAGGAGGGGGAGGGGGGAGGGGGGAGGGAGGGAGGGGGGAGGAGAGAGGGGGGAGGGAGTTGGGGGGAGAGGGGGGGAGGGGGGAGGAGGAGGGGAGGGAGGGATGAGAGGAGGAGAGGAGGCGGGGGGAGTTGATGGGGGGAGAGATGGGGGGGGAGGAGGGGAGGAGGAAGGAAGGAGAGAGGGAAGGGGGAGGGGAGGGGAAGGGGGGAGGGGGGAGGGGAGAGGAGGGAGGAGGAGAGAGGGAAGGGAGGGGAGGAGGGAGGGGGGATCGGGAGGAGAGCGAGGGAGGGGGAGGGGGAGGAGGAGGGGAGGAGTGGAGGAGGAGGGAGGGATGGGTGGCGAGGGGAGGGGAGAGGGGGGAGAGGGGAGAGAGGAGGCCGGGAAGGAGAGGGAGGGAGGGAGCAGGGGAGGGAGGGAGGGGGAGGAGGGGAGAGGGAGGAGGGAGGGGAGAAGAGGAGGGAGGGGGGGGGAGGGAGAGGGGGAGGGATGGGAGGAGAGGGGGTGTTGGTTGGAGGGGAGGGAGAGGGAGAGGGGGATGGGAGGGGAGGAGGGAGTGGAGGAGGGGGAGGAGAGGGGAGGAGAGAGGAGGAGGGAAGGAGGGGAGAGAGGAGGAGAGAGGATGACTGGAGTGAGAGGAGCGAGGGGACGGGGGGGGAGGGAGGAGTGGGTGGAGGAGAGAGCAGGGGAGGGAGGAGGAGGGGAGGGCGAGGGGAGAGGGGAGAGGAAAGAAGGAGAGACGAAAGAGGGAGGAGCATGTGAAGAAGGAGCAGAGGAGGGGAGAGGGAGGGAGTGAAGGGAGTTGAGGGCGGAGGGAGGGGAGGGAGGAGAGGAGGAGGAGGAGGAGGGACGGAGGAGGAGGAGGGTGTAGGAGGGGAGGAGGCGGATGAGGGGGGATGGCGGGAGGGAGAGAGAGGCGTGCAGAGGAGGAGTGGGATGGAGGCGGTGGAGGCATGCGGCGAGGAGGTACGGAGGCGGGAATCGGAGGGGAGGCCTGCGGCGGTGACGCGCGGCGTCGGTCTAGTACGTAGGCGGCGGGGGGCGTGATTCGTCGGAGGAGCTGCGTTTCACCTCTTCTTCTTTTTTTTCTTTTGTTCAGAACTAAACCTAAACCTAAAAACTAAAAACTAAAACTAAATATAAACTAAACATAAACCTAAAACTAAAAAATAAAAAAAAACAGAAAAAAGAGGTTGAGGAGCTCACCGCAAAGGAGGGGGGCGGCAGGTGGAGGAGGGGGGCGGCCCAATGGAGGAGGTCGCGGGCGGAGAGGGGGGCAGGTGTGAGAGGAGCGGGGGCGAGAAGGGGAGGAGGAAAGGGGAGGAGGGGGGAGGTGGAGAGGTACGGAGGCGGGAGGGGGGTGTGGATGGTGGGGGAGCAGGGCGGAAGGGAATGACGGGGCAAGCATGGACGACGGGACGACAGGGTGGGGTCCCGGGGTGAGCGTGATGCAGGCGGCGTGGTGGTGGGGCGGCGGCAGCGTCCGGGCGGCGGGGGCGACTCGGCGGCACTGGCGATGGGGCCGTAGGGCTCTAGGGCGGCGGGATGGTGCGGGCAGCGGGATGTTGCGGGTGGCGGGGTGGTGCGGGTGGCGGCGGTGCTGGGCGGCGGCGGTGCGGGCGCGGGCGGCGTTGCGGGCGCTGGTGGGCGGACAGAGATGGGAGAGAGAGAGGGGTGGGGCCGCGGAGAGAGTTAGAGGGGTGACCGTTAGTTTGGATGGGGCACGGTCTTTGCCGTCTGCTAGCGGACGACAAAGAGGTGGGGGGGTGGGCCGTTACAACGCTGCCCTAAAATGGACCCCACCCATCTCTTTGTCGTCTGCTAGCGGACGGTACAGATTCTTCGCCGTCAACTAGCAGACGGGAAAGAAATGGCTGATGGCAAATTGCATCTTCGCCATCAGCCAGTTCTTTGCCGTCTATTTTTTGTAAGCAGACGGCAAAGACCTCCTTTGCCGTCAGCTAGCAGACGGTAAAGAAGTGGCTGGTGACAAATCCTGTTATTCCAGTAGTGCCAGATGACACCCGGACGTGCCAACTCTCTATCCAGCTCGGAACACGCCTGGAACCTCGCCCGGAACCAATGGCCCCCGGAACTTCCGGCCCGCCTGGAACTTCCGCCCCCCGGAAACCAGACCAGCCCCGACCGTGCCAACTCTCTGTTAAACCGGACCTTTGGCCAGAACCTGCCAGGAACTTCCGGACCCCGGACCTTTCAGCCCTGCCTGCGCGCAGTGACTCTCGGCAGAGGCCCATGTACCCCTTCGCCCCCCTAGACTATATATATATATTCCTTCTTCTCCAACATTTTAGGGTTAGCATTGTGATAGTTCATTTTGGAGATTAGAGGATTGCTCATCCAGTTGTTCCCCTACTCCATTGGAGACCGAGGCCTCCGCGGAGAAGATCCCAAGTGGATTCAAGGCCCCGTCAAAGGAAGATCCCCTCGTGGACTCAAGACCCCATCTCCTCGTGGATTGGGAAGAACTACTGACCGTTTGTATCGTCTCTTGTTGTGTTTGGATCTTATATCTCCCTTTGTGTTCATGGATCTAGCACATGTGTGATCATTTCTTGTTGGTTTGAGTGTTTCCTCCCGTTTCCCCTCTCGTGTGTTCTTCGTGGGATCCCCTCCAAATCGTGAAAGATGGGCCCCTAGGGTTCGGCCGTACATCATCTTGGTATCATGAGCCCGGTTGATCACGATTTTGGAGTCTCCCCCATCATTTTCTCACCTGATTTGTTGTGTTTTTGTCCCAATTTTGAAAATCCCCACAAAAATAGCCCCACTTTTTTTTGTGATTTGTTGGTTTGATGAGATTTTGTTGATTTTGATCCATGGATTTGATGTGTTCCATGTGGATTCTAGGTTTCCCCATCTTTTCCCCACTTTCCATCAATCAAATCTTCTCAATTTTGACCCTAGAAATTAAGTTTTTCCGCCCCGTTCTCAGATCCAGAATTTAGGGTTCATCCTGGAAGAAATTCTGCGACCCCCGGAACTTCCGGACTCCCCCGGAACTTCCGTCCATACCCCGGAACTTCCGGGCCAAACAGAGAGTTTACCCAAAATCCCCCGGTTTCCCCTATACTTTTTCCGCAACACCCGGAACTTCCGGCCACCCCCCCCCCCCCGGAACTTCCGGCCCTAGCCCTGGAACTTGCGGCCTAACCAGCAACATTACACCAAAATTTCAGCACTACCCTTCTTTACCTTTTTGGTCATAACTTTTCGCTCCGAACTCCGATTTGAGTGTTCTTTGGCTCATTTTGAAGCTATCAACGTGCCCGAGGACCTCACCTTGGTTTCACCACCATTTGACTCCATCAAAATTTTGGAATTTTGGCAAGTTTGCCTAGGCCCTCCACCATATCATCCGCATTTCCACCATTGCTTTCCGCAACTTAACCCATTTTGATCCTTATAGCATTTGTGGTTGCTTGAGTTGTGGTTTGAGCCTTCTAGGGTGTTTTGGCTACTTAGGGTCGTTCTCCATCAAACACCATCATAACTTCCGCATAACCTTGCCTACCATACACTTCCACCACCCCAACTTAACCCAATTTTGTTTGCGTTGTGAGTTGTGTCTCCTAAGGTGTTTCGGCTACTTAGGGACGGTGACTTCAACTCTGACTCGCATAACCAACCACCTCCCCTTCCACATTGCCTATTCCAAAGCCCATCATTGCACTTCTGTAATCCCATTGAGCTTCTACAACACCACCACCGCTTTCCGCTACCACCATTTGACATTTGCCTTTGGAGATTTTGAGTTTGCGGTTTTTCCGTTTCCTAGGGTGTTTCGGCTAACTAGGAACGGCTCGACATCGACAACACCGCCCGCTCAACTTCGCCAAGGATTCGACATCGACCACCTTCACCATTTTGACACCCTAACCGTAAGCAAGAACGGTAACCTCTATATCATCTTGGTATCCCATCATTGTACATTCATTATTGCCATTGCATTGTTAACCCAAAGCCCACTTTGCGTCACTTTCCTATTGAGACTAGCCATTTGAGTATTGCCCGGCAACGTTACTTGTGCACATTAGTGATCATCGATACGAACCTTCCATTGCATACATACCATATCATTTTGGTATCCTCATCTTGGTATCATCATATCATCTCTTGTGTCACAAGATTGTTCCCGCATATACACAATTGCTATCTTGGTTTGTGCATTTCACATAGTGGCCATAACAAAAAAAAGAAAGAAAGAATAAGCTTTTAAGAAAAGAGAAACAATGAGCTTGTAAGCAAATAGCCATAGCATCGTCACATTACATATCGTATTACCATCATTGATCATCTTGGATCATCATGTGAGAAACACCGGGAACCATACATACATAGCATACTTGGGATAGAAAGTTGATACATTTTGCATCTTATAGGTTGTGCACAAGTGTCGTATCCGCCTATTGGGAAATTGTGCTAGCGTCTCTCTAGAGTTGTGCAACACGAGCCTTTTCCGTGGATTCCACATTTTGAGCTCATTCCTTGGTTGCACGACCCCATTTATCTATCCGTGTGTGTGTGTTTCCGTGTAACATTCATTGCTATTGGTCTACTTGTTTTACTTGCAAATTTGTGAATCTCTTTCAACATTATTAACTCTTGCTAACATTTTGCATCCAATTTTTGTGCCACTATCCTCACCAAGTTACTCCAAAAGCTTTACTTGTGTATGTGTGAGAATTGACAAGATCCGGTACCAATTGTGCTATTTCCTTGATACATTATTGAGTGATCATTGATCCATCTTCAACATTGGATATGGTACATTGGTCTAGTTCTTTCCTTTCTCTCACTCACATTTACTCGAGTCTTGTTATGGATAGGCGAAGCATTTCATCTCCGGTCTTCGATGACAACGACGGCGCGAACAACTACGTCAACACTCACCACTTCGAACTACAACAAGCAATGCAAGGTGTACAATCTACCTTGTGAAAGTGCAGCGACAACCTCGCCATCGACATACGTCACTCTGAAGCAAGGAAAAGGGACTACATCAACACCAAGTTGGACGAGCTAAAGGATCAACTACGAGACATGGTGGTCGACTACAAGTCTTCTTCTACTTTGTCATCCTCAAAGAAGCGGTGAGCGCGTCACAAATGTTTGGAGCGCCCTTGCGATGCAAGTGCAATTCGTCCACGTCCACATCTCCATGGCGACCATCATCACATTTGTGATCCACATCGTCATGAAGGTCAAGTCACCTCCAAGAATCATGTGCATGACAACGACGAACGACATCTACTATGAGCTCAGGCACGACAACGACACCATCAAGATGAAGACGCTCGACATGCGCAAACCTACAAGTCCCAACAAGCTCTACATCAAGCTACGGCCAACCTTCACGAACACAAGAGAAGACCGTGAGACAAGTACCACCAAGAGGAAGCTATGGCTACCACAACCACTTCGGCATCTTCGCCAAGTGTTCTCAAGGCATCTTCGCCTTGGACATACGGCATATTTGCCTACTTCCCATGAGTACGCCTACATCGACATCATCAAGTCCAAGGTGACCACCTACAAGCGAGGGTGACACTTCCATCTTCGGAAGCCCCTCAAGGAAGATGGCCAAGCATGGGAAATTCCCTTCGGTCATGGAGACGAGCTACGAGGTGCCACATCATATGGACCTCCTACGACAAGACGACGACAAGACGGTCGAGCAAGGGCCATCCCCTTCGACCACGGCGGCGAGCGCGAACCCCTTCAACAACATGAATACGGCACCCCAATGGGACTTATACTCCGAGTCAAGCTACGAGACTGCACATGAGACTTTCTCTTTGGTCTCGGAGCAGAGCGATGATTTGCCACACCCTATGGCATTCATCTTTGGAGGCGTTATGGATGAGGAGGTTGAGCATGGGACTATCCCCTCAACCAAGGCGGCGATAGGAGTTGAACATGGAGACATTTGCACCTACATCTCTCCGACACCCACATATGACGAGATGCCCCAATTTCCATGTGAGGAGAGCAACCACCCCATGAGTGAGATGAGTGACTCCACCATATATGACATTGAGTGCATTCCCTATGAGAGGATGAGTGTGACCACCACTAGCCCCACAGATGAGAGCATGTCACACATCCTATGTGAGGTTGAGAGCCATTTGAGTGACTCCACCAATCATATGAGCGAGAGCATCCTACCGGGAGTCAGTGAGCCACAACACTTAGTGAGTGAGGTAGTTGAGAGGGCTTGTGAGGCCACTATGATTTCTAATGACTTAACCTCTACTCCTAGAGTGTTTTCCTTTTTGGTGCTAGATTTCCCACAAGACAAAGTGCCAATCCTCGACGAGTCCATACCTCCAATGGGCAAACCGATGGCCATGATGGACGATGATGCACCCCCCACATGGTACCATCAACTTGATGAAGCACTACTAGGGAAAACCCTAGTAGTAACACTAGAAATAGTGCTAGTAGTAGCGCGGGTAGCCGCGCTACCACTACGGCACTACTGCTAACTTGTAGCAGTAGCATTGGTTGAAACGCGCTACTGCTATCCCTACCTAGCAGTAGCGTGTGTTGGCCCAGCACTACTGCTAGATAGTTGTAGCGCTGTTCCTTACCAGCGCTACTGCTTGCTGTAGACCAGTGCTACTTCTAACTTTACATGTAATTTTTTTACTACGTATTTGCGCTGTATTTGTACAGGTTTTATACAGTAGTGTAGTCATATCATAAACATACAATTGGCTCATCATATCATACACATAATAGTCTCATCACATCATCCAACACAAATGATGTCGTCTCTTATCATAATCTCGATATAGCGATACAAGTTAAGTGACATGTCTCGAATACAAGAAACTGCATGTTCATCACATACACATGTTTCATCATCTATATCGAAACTAAGATATAGAAGAGAAGAGCGATCACTATGAGCAAGAGCGCGATAATGTAGTAGTTCTTGAGGCGCTGGTTCTGATCCCTCCCTCGCGCTAGCGTGAACCTCAAGTAACTAGCTTCTGCTTCGGCTCTCCTCTTGAACCCCTTCTGGCTGCCGCCCAAGTACCCCGACACCTGGGCCTGACACTCTGGCCACTTGTTGTATACTCCCGGAACCTTCCCTACAGACACGGCATAGCACTTATAGGCCATCGATGATCTAAAAACCTGCATCATGATATAATGAAATCATCGATAATATGCAACATAATATATAGTGGAGCAATAGAAAGAGACAGACTTAGCAAAAATAGAAGCAACATGTCATAAGCATAAATAACAAAGTTCATCCTACCCAAACTACCCTAACTAGAGTGATCTTCGCTAGTTGAAAAGGACGGTTTAATTACATCACAAAGTTTCGTCGTGCATAAATTCAAAGTTTCATCATAGAGAAAGTAGTGACTAAATGGACACATTATCATATATCGTCAATCACTCCAACATGTCGTGCCATCCTTCCAAATCAGGGAGGAAGTCCCCCGAGCGAAGTGAAAGGCTTCATGTCGATACGCTGAGCGGCTATGCGTGCTCGGACGTCTTCCCGTGATATTTGCCCTTCTTTGTAGAACATCCCTGTTTTTTCGAGGACCTCCTTCATGATGACTTGGGCAAGTTCGCGCTGGATGTGATAGAACTCAGCTTGGAGTCGATGGTCTGGTACATTTCCTAGTTTCTTGGCCCATTGCAGAATATCGGCATCGCCGGATTTAGCTAACATGCGCAGGTTCTCGCAATCCCGTCTGTACTCCAGCATGTGGTGCATGACATAGAATCCATCACTGAGAGTGCCTCTCGGTTGTTGGATGCAGCAGAAGTCGGTCTTATGGCCGAAGCAGGGCGCATGGTTCTTTGTCTTCTTAACCGCGATCTCTCCACCCCGATGGCCGTAGCTTAAGATAGCACAGTCGAGAACAGCCTTGATGTGGGTGTAATCCTTTTTCCTTATGTTCTTCGACGAGTCCAAGTAAAGAGCGGGGGAGAATCGGGGGTAAAGAATGATGAGGACAACGCGCCCCTCACTACGCAAAATAAGTACACCTCAAATTAGCCTCAACGCATGCAAATGAATGATTGAAATCGAAGGAGAAGGATATCCGCTAATGACTTACATGGGATGATAAGGCAGGAGAATCGTCTCCTTGTCCTTATTGGCGACCATGAAATCGACGATGTAGTTCCTCGCATATTCGCGGTCCTTTGAGCAGACTGCCAAGAAGCCCTCATGGATAAAGTATGGGTCAGCAACACAGATAGAAGATATTTGCTCGCGCCTGACGATGTAGTTCATATAGAAGGCATAAAGGCGGACGAACGTAAAATCCAGCTTTGTCATGTGAAACATGTCAAAGATGTAATCAAATCGAAGGAAGAACTTATCCGTGGGGAATGTGTGGACGTAGAATGACCTTTGCTGCGGCATGTTAACCACGTAGAGAGGGTATCCTGGATTTTTCGAGGCGATAAGGCTTTTCTCACTCAATAGCATATCGTCATGAAGTCTCCTTAGATCGCCATCTATGGCCTCAACCGCTGCCTTAGGTAGGATCGGATCACCGGGGATATGGTATTTCGCCGCACCTTTGATAGGTATATAGTCTACAACCCGAGGCCGATGAGGCGGCTGGCTCATAGAAGCAGCTTTGGCAGCATTAGGGCCTTTCTTCGGTCTCTTCCTATGCTTTTTCGATGATTGCAGGAAGTGAGACTTCTTGCAATCAGCCTTAAGACAATCCTACTCTGGCAATTCACGCATCAACTCATCACACTCAAACCCTGAGTCATACTGCTAAGCCATCAATCCTCCATTGTCATAGCCACCGGTACTGAGATACTGTAGAGGGTCATCATCCTCGTCCATGGCATCATCCATTGCTTCTTCGATATTGAGCTATTGGCCAAGCATCAATTTTTGCCACCTCATGTACAACACAAGAGCGGAGCTCTAAAGGAAACATAGGTGATGGTACTTCTCTTGTCCCACTAGTGGACTATCTTGCAAATGATTGCTTGCATGATGTTGATCACCTTATGGATTCATCGCATACTATGTCTTCTACATGCTTTGATATGCCACCCATTTATGATGAATATGATGATGAGTATGTCAATTTGCCTAGTTGTGATGCTATGCTCCATAGGATATCATGTGAAAATTCTATTGGTCACATTATGTTTGACAATCCATTAAACTTGTCATATGCTATGAGTGAGATCTCCCATATTGCATCATTACAATGTCAACATCATAACTATGCATATCCCATTCAAATAAATCCCATTTGCATTTATGGTATAGATGAGGAGATGATGGTTATTGGAGTTTGTTTCTCTTGCGATGATATTGCTATGCTACCTTTGCAAAATTTGTGCAATTCATCCCATATGCCATGCCATGAGATTGGTTTTAGCTCGCATGATTGCATCAATTGTGTGCACCATATGCATACCATTCATGACAATGCTCTAGATATTACTAGTGATGCATTACACAATTTGAGTGTCCATTATGCTATACATAACAACAAACCTATCATGATGGATGACATGTTTCTATATCATGCATCTCATTTATTTGAGCATTGGATATTTGGTGCTAACCAACACATACACGTGCGCATCATAATGGATGTTGTGTACATATACCACGCACACATAATTTTTCCCTTGCCTTTGTTTTGTGTAGGTACTTATGCAAACTCGTCAACCTCACAATCTCATGAGTTGACGAAACGAGCTCTTGAGAGCAATGATGCTTTGGGATTCCGTGGAGTCTCCTTACTACTGTTCCCTTCACGCAAGGACTATGCACATCTCTTTTACTTGGCTCTCACGCGGCTATGGCTATATACCATTTGTCACCTTATGCCCATTTTACCATGTTCACTTTGCATGTTATGCTTCCTTCAATGCGTTTGCCATGCAATTGCGTCCCTTGCTTGCACTTACATATGATGCACCATTCTACTACTACTATGTGTATTTGCAAGCTTGGTGGAGATACTTGTTGCTATTGCCATGTTCTATACATGCTCCATTCTATTGTTGATTCTTGTGTTGGGAGAGTCATGATGTTCCATTGCTATTTACATAGGACTTCTTTCCAATACAATGATGATTCATTACTCATATCTTGTTTTCATGATTGTGATAGGTCATGTTCATTATATATGCCCACTATTTGCACACATGATATGATTGCCATGATTACCTCTAGTATGTTGCATTCATAAGGTGAAATCCTTCCCTTTGAGTAATATTCAAATAGGCATATTGGATGGACCATACTTTCATTGTTGTCTCCTTCTTCTTGTCTACATGATACATATATTGGATGGAGGACTGACATTGGAGATGGCCCATATGGACCTTCAAGTTGAGAAGTGCTTGGACTCAGTGGATGCACCTACTTTGGAAGCACCACCGGACCACCATTTATGCCACGACATCGTGCCATGGTATGACAATACCCATGACAAGTTTGCACTTTATACATGGATTGACTTGCATTATGATTGCCTTGTTGCATCTTCTATTCCCATGTTATCAATGATATATGAGCTTGAGAACTTTCTTAGCAAATTAGTTGTGATCTTCCTTGATGGCATATTGATACATCATGATCACATTGCCCACCATCATTTGCATGATAACATAATCATATTGAGCATCCATTTCCATGTTCATGCTTTTGATAAACCATCCCATTAGGACATCATTTTGCACAATGGTTGCATTAGTCACATTCACAACACCTTTGTGCATACAACAAATGAATTTGATCACATGAATGCTTTACATACCATTCTACATCATGTGCCTTGTCATGAACAACTACATCGGACGAACTCATGCTTAAATTATGGACACCATGTGTGCGCTAACCATTCTATTTCTAAGTGTCCATTGTGTTTGCTATTTTTGTATGTACACCATTTCTACAACATTTTGGAGTACTTGATTGCGCAATGTCTTCCACGCCGTCCAACTACAAGTCCGTCCATGGCTACCATTTCCATGGTGATGAGGTTCACGATCCGAGGTCAGATCCTTCCCACAGGGGGGGGGGGGGACATGATGCGGAGCATCCTACGGTCATCACCATGTAAACTACAACTACCCCCCGAGCCCCAAGTGGACATACGATGATACCTCAAGCATACGCCATTGGACACAAGGTGAAATCGTTCCTAAGTCCTTCCCCTTTCCATTCATGCGAGACATGGTTGCTACCTAATGCAAAGACACTACATGTGCTCAGGAACCAAGGACTGAAGGAGGAAGAATGGCCAGCATCAAGACTTGTGCAGAGTATCTGCCAAGCCCGGAACTTCCGGCCACAGCCCGGAACCTTCAGCCAATAGACCTTCCGGCCATCCCGGAACCTCCGGCCATCAACACTCTAGATGACGCCCGGACGTGCCAACTCTCTGTCCAGCCCGGAACACGCCCGGAACCTCGCCCGGAACCTCCGGCCTCCCTGGAACTTCTGGCCCCCGAAAACCAGACTAGCCCCGACCGTGCCAACTCTCTGTTAAACCTGGACCTTTGGCCGGAACCTACCTGGAACTTCCGGACCCCGGACCTTCCGGCCCTGCCCGGAACTTCCGGCCTGCATGCACGCAATGACTCCGGGCTGAGTCCCATGTACCCCTTCGCTCCCCTAGACTATATATACTCCTTCTTCTCCAACGTTTTAGGGTTAGCATTGTGATAGCTCATTTTGGAGATTAGAACATTGCTCATCCACTTGTTTCCCTACTCCATTGGAGACCGAGGCCTCCGCGGAGAAGATCCCAAGTGGATTCAAGACGCCGTCAAGGGAAGATCCCCTCATGGATTCAAGACCCCATCTCCTCACGCACTGGGAAGAACTATCAACCATTTGTATCGTCCCTTGCTGTGTTTGGATCTTGTATCTCCCTTTGTGTTCATGGATCTAGCACATGTGTGATCGTTTCTCGTTGGTTTGAGTGTGTCCTCTCATTTCCCCTCTCATGTGTTCTTCGTGTTCTTCGTGGGATCCCCTCCAAATCATGAAAGATCGGCCCCTAGGGTTCCTCCCTAAATCAAATGCTCTGATATCAATTGAAAGGATTGAGAAGAGGGGTCTAGAAGGGGGTGATTAGACCCTTAACAAGTAAAAGTGACAGTTTTTAATTTCTTCAAGTTAAGGTTGAGTTTAGCACATGTTAAAGGGCATCCAATACATTTCAAGCAAGCATGACAATAGCATAGGCAGCGAAAAAGGTAAAGCATGCAGTTTGCAAGAATATAAAGGGATGGGATTGGAGTGCGCAAATGCAATGGAGATGCGGAGAATTTTTGGCGTGGTTTCGATAGGTGGTGCTATCGTACGTCCATGTTGATGGAGACTTCAACCCACGAAGGGTAATGGCTGCGTGAGTCCACGGAGGGCTCCACCCACGAAGGGTCCACGAAAAAGCAACCTTGTCTATCCCACCATGGCCATCTCCCACGAAGGAGTTGCCTCACTCGAGTAGATCTTCATGAAGTAGGCGATCTCCTTGCCCTTACAAACTTCTTGGTTCAACTGCACATCACGAAGGAGGCTCCCAAGCGATACCTAACCAATCTAGGAGATACCACTCTCCAAAAGGTAATAGATGATGTGTTGATGATGAACTCCTTGATCTTGTGCTTCCAATGATAGTCTCCCCAACACTCAACTCTCTCTCATAGATTTGGCTATGGTGGAAGAAGGATTTGAGTGGAAAGCAACTTGGGGAAGGCTAGAAATCAAGTTTCAAATGGTAAGAATGGAATCTCTTGATCTCAACACATGAGTAGGTGGGTCTCTCTCAGAAAATGAATGGTGGAAGTTTAGGCATGTTCTGATGGCTCTCTCACAAATGGAGAAGGGGGTGGAGGGGTATATATAGCCTCCACACAAAATCCAACCGTTACACACTTTTGGCTCATCTCGGTGGCACCGATCAGCTAAACTCGGTGGCACGGATCTGTTCAAAAATATGAACGTTAGGAATCTCGGTGGGACTGACTGGAAAAGCTCGGTGGGACCGATGTGCTTGGGCTTAGGGAAAACCTCGTCTCGGTGGCACCGATTGCATCAACTCGGTGAGACCGAAGTGAAGCAATAAGGCAACAGAGAGTTGGCAAGCCATCTCGGTGAGACTGAAATAATTGCAACAAGTAACAGAGAGTTGGCAAGGCCATCTCGACCGAGATCCATATCGGTGTGACCGAACTGTTAGGATTTCAGGCAGTGGCTATGTCAAATGAACTCGGTGGCTCTGGATAGAAAGAATCGGTGGGGCCAAGTTGGAGCTTAGGGTTTGGACATATTTGGATAGAGAAAGTGGCTGAGGGTTTTGGAGCAATATCACTAAGCACTTTGAGCATGTAGACCATTAAGAAACACCTCATTCCTTTTTAATAGTATTGGCTTTCCTATGGACTCAATGTGATCTTGGAGTCTTGAGCTTTTGCCAATCTTTGTCCTTAGCATTTTGAAGGGTTCCACATTCTCTTGTCATTGCCACTTCACTGTTGAACTAATCTGAAATGTACTGGATAAAACTATTAGTCTAACAAGAGATATGTTAACATTAATTACCAAAATCACCCAGGGAGCACTTGTGCTTTCAACGGGAGGTGTTTTTTTAAACAAAATAGAAGGGAAGTGCGCCAGGCTACAATGGAACAAAGTGCAAGCAATGCATCCAACAGGTGGCCTAGTCTGATGAATATCTTCTTACCCCTTCGTACATGCATGTATCTTAATGATGAGATTGGATGACTACCGAAGTAGACACATAAATTGTTGGTTCTCAATCAGCTGAAACAGAGAAAAATAGTAAACTTTAATATCCTTCGCTCTTCCAGGGTCTTTCACGTTGTGTCGCATGATGGGTCATTGTTGTCCTTGTATCGAACATCTTTTTCTTTCCCGTTTGGCTTTGCAAATTATCTTGTAAACCATTATAACCTTAAGGGCCTTATTCTAAGGCTGGACAATAGCTTCTTATCTAAGTAAAAAATAAAAAATAAAAGTAGTAAACTTCGACGCTTTTCAACTAGCTTCCCACACACATAAACTAAACAACCACAAAGTAGGCCTTTTCTTAAGTAATGTTCAAAATATCATCCAATTCACCGATTTATCATCCAATTTATCGCTTATCGGTGAGTGACCACTTAGATTATATCTTATCTTTGTTATTTATCATTTAGGCCGATTTATCGCTCAGACAAGCGATTAATCAGGAATCTAGCGATTAATCAGGTTGGTCCCCAGTGGTCAAAAACCCAAACATTACATCCTCTTCAGCAGGCTCCCGCACGTGACACTTCATGCCCCGTTCAATGGGACATGTGTTGTTGTGTTGTCCATTTTATTTGTCATTAACTCATTATTTGACACGTAATATGTAGTTATGTATCGATCTAGTGTTGTCCTATTTAAAGGCTTAGAGCACACTGATGGTTGTTTCCATTTTTATCTTATTAGTGCTTGGAACCTGGGAATTGCAAGCAAAAACTGGCCGATTAATAGTCGACCGATAAAATCAATTAATAGGCCAATTTCTAATTAATCTGTAATCCCTAGCCAACCGAAACGCTAACAATAAGTGATATCCTCAACATTGTTAAGAGTGTGTGGGTGTCGCCTATGGGTGTCGTTTCCCTCCTTGGAGGCATCGCTTAGGTGTGTCGGCATCTCCCCCTCTTGTTTGGGTTGATGTCCCCAGGCGAAAGCCTAGGTCTTGGACCAGCGATAGCGGTGTCCTGGCGCCGTTCCTCAGTTGGGAGCATCGTGGGTGGAGACATGGCTTGGAGGTTCGGTGATGCGGTCCTCCAGTCCGTGTCGCTAGTCCGAGTAGAGGTTCTTTGTCGGCGTACGGCACCTATGGGATCCGGGGGACCCCTTTACGGTTCGGCAGGGAGAGAGGTACGCGCAAAGAGCAGAACCGATGATCAATGCGAGGGGATTTTTACCCAGGTTCGGGCCGCAGATCAGCGTAAAACCCTACTCCTGCTTTAGTTTATTATCAGTGATTCGTCCCAGTTCTTGGAGCGCTTGCGATGAACAGTAAGTTCAAGCAGCAGCTACGCATGCAGAATGGGCTGAGAGTCGTCCTCCTCTGTAGCGACTGCCTTGGGCCTCCTTTTATATGATCAAAGGGGTCACCACAGTGACGAACTGCTCATAAGCGAGGTGTAAAGTAGCTACATGGTTATCATACCTAACCACTGACGGTTTTGGGCAAACGCATTTAATGCACCGTGAGGTGTCCGTTTAGGTGTCCCTACTTTCTTGGGGATGGAAAAATGGGCCATCCCATCAGCACCGCTTAAGCTCGCCTCCACTAGTGCCTTGTCACGCATCCAGAGGTGGGGCCAGAATGCCAGGCCGGTCGCTGTACTGGAGCGGTGGCATAGTGGCGGAACCTTGTCGGGTGCGAATCTTGCCGGGCTTGGCAGGCTACCCCGGCAAGATCTTGCCGGGAGCCGAGCCCTTGGTCTTCAGTCCTCCTTATCTTCTGGCCCTTGGCGTGGATGTCTCTTGATAACCTTGGATCGATCTTCAGCTGTTCCCCCGACAAGCCTTGCCGCAGGTGTGGCTACAATTGCCCGTGCACAAGTATGAGGTACTAAAGGCCCAATATTTAGTACACCGACATTCTTGGGCGCAATGTACGTCGACGCCGGTGAGTCCAAGATGGTGGCTTTCTCGGGGCCAACCGAGTCCCTCCACCCGCTCGCAATCTTCTTTTGGTAATCAAGGCTGGTTGGTGCATCGGCAAGGGAAGTCCGGTTAGAGTTGCTACTCTTCGAGGTGATCGGTGTATGTCGAGACGCGGCCTTGTTGCTCTGGTCAGGACAGGTTCCTTTGCGTTGTGTTTGTAATGTGTGCGGTGGCTTCTCTCATATTAGTTTGGGTGTGATGTTGGTACTACACTTGTTGTTCACGGTGAGTTGTAGTATCTTGTAATTGTATTCTGCCTTCTATAAAAATATCTCGAAAAACAAAGTAGGCATTACGAGGCAAATAAGATTCCAATCAACATTAGCTGTTTCTTTTTGTATGATCTGTCCTTGTATAAACATAAACTGATATATACACAACCAATAGTATACATATTCTTGAGCACCAATTTCCCTCGCCTCCCACCATGCACACTAATCTTTAAAAAATATAGCATGACCTATACAAAACGATGAAGAGCAGAACAAAACAAGAACCACCCAAAGGGAGATAATAACCAAGAAAGAGGCAAAAGCAAGAGCAATTTGCACCCACCTAATTAAGTTATCTCCCAAATCAACACCCCAAGAAACTGCACCGATCGTTTCTCTTCTTCTACCACCCTTCCTTCAACTGCGTGTGCACATTTCAATCCACCAAGTGATAGGAAGAGATGCATTTGACATGCATGCATGCATCAATATCTCTCGTTAAATTTCCTCTTTTTTTTTTCTTCCTTTTTCTCTTTGCACGCATGCACGTACGAATTGATTGGTACGCTAGCTCTTCTAGCGTATGGCTTAGGTGCCGCTCACTCCTCGAGTACTGGCGACGATGGGCGGTAGAGGTCGTAGGGCGCCCAGAGGTAGTCGACGGTGCACGGCCGCCGGGCATCGAGCCGGTGCCACGGCTTTCCCTTGCCGCTCCAGTGCAGCAGGCTGATGGGTCCCGGGTGCAGGCCCCGGCACCGCCCTTTGACATTGTCGCCGCCGAGCCCGTGCTGGTTCCACCGGTGGTCCACGGCCTGGATGTCCCCGGCGAGCACCAGAAGGAACGGCGGCAGAGAGCCGAGGTGGTAGATCCTCTTCTGCTTCTGCACGGCCATCCACCCTTCCACCTGCCTCGTGTACCCGCCGGTTCGCCACTGGTCCACGTCCATCACCATCACGCCGGTGTTGAAGTAGCACGGGCGCCGCCCGTGGAACGTCCCGCTGAGCGCCGGGTCCATCCAAAATGTGTCCGTGAAGTAGTTGGTGAAGTTGGCGTGGCAGTACTCCGGTGCGCCCACCACGTGGCCCGCGAGGTCCACGGAGAAGAGCGTGAGGATGTCGTCGACGACGATCACGTCGGAGTCGAGGTAGATCACCCGGCGCACGTCGGGGGGAAACGTGTCGGCAAGGTAGATGCGCGCGTAGTTGAGCGGCTGGTCTAGCGCGTGGCGGATGGACCGGGAGATACGTCCCCGGACGCGCGATGGATCGAATCGGTACACGCGGAGGTCCAGGTAAGGGAAGGTCGCGCGCAGCATGGCGACGAGGTCACCGTCCATCCGGGCGGCGAGGAAGTGAAACACCACGTTCTCCGGGCACGCTGTGTGCTGCAGGATGGAGAGCACGCCGGCCATGGTGCCGCGGAGGTAGTTAGCGTCCAGCGTCATGGCGACGTTCACCTTGTCACCGCCGGCGCACTCGGCGCCGTTGCGGAAGGCGGGCGCCTCGCGGAACGTAGGGATAGAATCCAACGGCTGCCGGATCATCATGGCGGGGTCGACGCGGATGCCAGCGACGGCGGTCGCCGCGTCTCCGAGCAGGACGAGGAGCGCAATGACGACGACACAGCCGGTTGGAAGCATCGTGTGTGTCCGGCCAGCGGAGCGGGCGAGACAATTGAAGGGTGACCGAGTGGTTATCGCCGGCAAGGCAAACCAATGGCGACAACGGCGGCGGCAGGGAAGAGGGCACGGAGAAGGTGGCCACCCTGGTCCCTGGCAATGGTTGGGACGGGGTTAGGAAGGGAGGGGGGCCACCATCAAAACGGTGGAGAAAGGAGAGTGTAAGGTGAAGAGGAGAAGGGACAAACATGGTGGCAATGGATGGGGGTGGTGGGCGGCTGGGAGGGAAGGTAGGAGCACGGACAAGAAGGTGGTGGCACCAATAAGATGGCTCTGCTACCTATAGTTGGATCATTTCCATGCATTTCGTGTTGACATGGAGTAATATGGATTGGCTTTCAGTTGACTACAAATTAATGCTTTGCCAAGCTACTGTCTGATTAGAAACAGGGACAACACTAGGACAACTCCAACGCTCACCGTCAAGCCGCCCACATACGATTCGGACCGTGCGGTCTGATGCGGTCTGAACATGCTGTGCCATTTAACGCGGGTTTGTATCGGTCTATCGGACAGGTTGAGCGTACTGTTTTCGTAAACCTGAGACAAACTAAGGGGCGTTTTGTGGGCGTCCGAACCACTACCATGCCCATGTCTGACTGCACTGGCCCACCATAAAAAAAGCCACCTCCCGCCTCTCCCTGGCTTTTCATCAAACGCCCGCACCGCATTCATGCCGGCCTAGAGCATGCTACGGCCGGCATTGATGCGGCGATTTCACCAGACGGGAGGGCGGCGCTGACGGACGTGTTCTCTTGGGCGTCGCCGCTTCACGGGCGTCGCGTCCCGAGAAACCAACTTCGGCCGCTGTGCCGCATTGAAGTTGGCTGACCGCCCCTTCGGCTGGCCTGGCCACTACTATTTAAGCCGTGCGCCAGCGATGTACAGAGGCGCACCCCCTCTCCCCGGGCACCGCCCCTTCCCTTCCCCTTCACCGTGCCCGAGCCCCTACTCCTTTCTGAGCCCAACGGCAATGCCGAAGTCATGGTGCTCCGCGCCGGCAGGCGAAGTCGGTGGAAGCTCTTCGCCGGTGGTGGTTCTTGGCACTGCCGCCGTCGCTCTCCAGGCCCTTCGGCATCCATGGCAGCCGGCTCCTCCGCCAAGGAGGAGATCGTCATCGACCAGACACCGCAGCAGCAACCGCAGCAGCCCCGCCTCCTCTCGGAGGCTCCTGTGACGGACGAAGAATTCATCCGTTAGATCGAGATAAGGATGGAGCGTGCGCTCTGTCACATGGGGCCGTCGCCACCATCATCGGCGCACGTCAAGGAGGAGCCGCTGTTCCAGCCGCACTACTGCCTGAAGCGCGGGCCGGTGTCCTTGCTCCAGCTGGTCAAGGACGAGCCAGCCTCGTTCCAGCGCAACCGCGGCGTCCAGATCGGACGACGCGTCAAGTACGAGCCGATGTCGCCCTCGCACAATTGCGGCGTCTAGATCGAAAGCCACGTCAAGGACGATCCGACGTCCCCCCCCCCCCCCCCCCCCCCCCGCGAGCAGCCGGTATGCCCGCATGGACTGGCCCTTGTCGCCGCCATGCCTCCACCGCCGCACTGTCAAGGAGGAGCTACCGCCGGTGATTGATACGTCTCCAACGTATCTATAATATTTGATTGTTCCATGCTATTATATTATCTGTTTTGCATGTTTTATATGCATTTATATGCTATTTTATATTATTTTTGGGACTAACCTATTAACCTAGAGCCCAGTGCCTGTTTCTGTTTTTTTCCTTGTTTTTTAGCTTCGTGGAGAAGGAATACCAAACGAAGTCCAAACGGAATAAAATCTTCGCAATGATTTTTCTTGGACCAGAAGACACCCAGAAGACTTGGAGATGAAGTCGGAGGAGCCACGAAGCGGCCACAAGGGTGGAGGGCGCGCCCAGGGGGTAGGGGCGCGCCCCTGCCTTGTGGGCCCCCCGTGACCCTCCTGACCTAATTCATTCGCCTATATATTCACATATATTCCCAAACCACCAGAAGCATCCACGAAAACACTTTTCCACCACCGCAACTGTCGGTGTAGTAAACAGGGGGGGTGTTCACTACCCCTGGACACGCACCGGCAAGTCGCAGCCTCCAGGCGGGAAGCGCATGGCAAGAGGAGGAATCCACTCAAGGAGTACATTCGAAGCCCGGTTCCCGGCAAGGTCTACTTGCCGGGAATGGGTCCACGCATCGCCGGCAATGCAGAGCTGGCAAGACAAGACTCCAGGCGGGTCGACCAGAAGATCAAGTCTACTACTGCCGGCGGGATCAGGGCTGGCAAGCTCAGGACTCGACAAGACTAAAGATAAGGCCCCGGCAAGGTTCTTGCCGGGATGACCAGCTGAACCCGGCAAGGCTTGCCGGGGGACAGCTAGACTGAAGACAAGGCCCCGGCAAGGTTCTTGCCGGGATGACCAGCTGAGCCCGCCAAGGTTCCTGCCCGGCAAGGTTATGCCACTATGCTACTGCTCCAATGCGGCCGCCAGCATGGCACTCTGGACCCTTCTCCAGGCATGCGTGGCAGAGCACTGTGCCAAGCGGTGCTGATGGGATGGACCCTTTTCCCATCCCCAAGACGCTAAGGGACACCTAGACAGAGCATTTAATGCGCTTGTCCTGACCCGTCAGTGATAAGCATGTAAATGCTGTAGCAGAGTACTTGCCGCGGCAAGGTACTTGCCCCGGCAAGTCATTGGCTGCGGCAAGGTATTGGCTGCGGCAAGGTACTTGCCCCGGCAAGTTACCTTGCGCGGCAAGCTATTGGTTGCGGCAAGCTATCAAGTGCGGCAAGGTCTTGCCGCGGCAAGCGTTACTGTACCACTGAGCTACTGTGCTGCTGCTCCAGTGCCTCTGCCAGCATGGCGCTCTGGGTCCTTCCAAGCGTGCGTGGCAGGGCACTGTGTAGACGGCGGTGCTCTGTAGCTAGCGGTGCAGGAGCAGGTGGGATAGGCTTTTCCCACGTCCAATACGTCCAGATACATGTATTTGGACAGCTAAGGCATGGGCATTTAATGCCCTTGTCCCCTGCCGTCAGTGGTAGGTAGGACATGTCATCCTAGTAATAATGGCCTTACTATAGCAACTTTCCACCTCTACCTTTACTGTTTGCCACCTGTTGGTGACCCCTTTGTGCGTGTAAAAGGAGGCCCATAGGCAACGTGGAGTGGGGGAGAGGAACTCAGAGATTGAGAACTCCAGTATTGTACGCAGCTACTCTGTACTGTAGCGCTCCTGGAGCTAGAACAATCATCCAGATAATACACCAAAAAGCAGGAGTAGGGTTTTACGCATCCGTGCGGCCCGAACCTGGGTAAATCTCTCCCGTGCGCTGTCGTGTTCTTCGCTAGATTTGCTCTTCGTGCGACCGTCTCTCCCTGCCGAACGTAAAGGGGTCCTTCCCTGGGTCCCATAGGTGATCGCGGATTCGTCCCCGACATGCCACCTGTTGGTGACCCCTTTGTGCGTGTAAAAGGAGGCCCATAGGCAACGTGGAGTGGGGGAGAGGAACTCAGAGATTGAGAACTCCAGTATTGTACGCAGCTACTCTGTACTGTAGCGCTCCTGGAGCTAGAACAATCATCCAGATAATACACCAAAAAGCAGGAGTAGGGTTTTACGCATCCGTGCGGCCCGAACCTGGGTAAATCTCTCCCGTGCGCTGTCGTGTTCTTCGCTAGATCTGCTCTTCGTGCGACCGTCTCTCCCTGCCGAACGTAAAGGGGTCCTTACCTGGGTCCCATAGGTGATCGCGGATTCGTCCCCGACATCTTTGGCGTGCCAGGTAGGGGGTGAGGGGCTGCGCGAACCTGATCTGGCGATCAGCGCGGCAGTTTCTTCGTCATCTTCACCGCCATAGCGTCCAAGAAGAAGGGCCTGAACCTTCGCAAGAAGCTAAGTTTTAAAGCTTTAATTACTTTCTGCTGTTAAGTCTTATCCTGGACGATATTTTTGTGCATAACCTGTGCGCGAAGGAGCGCTCCTGAAACATTCTGCGCTCCTGGTTGTTTTGGGTCCGCCCAACAATACAGACGCAGCTGCGATTATTTCTAAGGCGTTAAGCTCCCGAAGAGGCGGCGTTCTCGATAGGCTGCTGGACAGGACCCGATCCTAAGCGCCATCGACCAGAACGTGCGCATTCGGGGAGTATTCCGGCAAGCGTGGGGGGCTCACTGTGCAAAAATGCAGTCGTTTAAGGAGAAGGACTTAGCGAGTTTTATTCTAAGGTTCCTGCGTAGACCCGTATGCTGAGGAACTTTCCCGGGGCTAGTCGCGCTCCTAGTTGCCTTGAGTCCGCTCGGCAACCTGGGCAGCTGTGCCAGAGCTGGGAAGGTAAACCTTTTCAGGAGGCGGCGTTCCCGGCAAGCTGCTAAGGATCCGTTCCTCAAAGCGCTACTGACTGGATCGTGCGCACCGGAAAGTGTTCCGGCAAGCAAGGGAATATTCAGCAGGAGTCAAGATGGCAGCGAATTAGACATTAACCAGAAGCTAATTAACTTGTTGTGCTAAAAACGCTGTTGTGGCATTTCATGCCCAGTCAGTGTTGCAGGAACACGCATGGAAGGCGAGCTCGGGGGCTGGCAGCGCCCCAGAGAGTAACCCTCTTAAGAGCCTTCCCGGCAACAAGCTTGCCGGAAGCTGGCGTTGAGAACGTCAAGGTTCTCCGCCAGAGTCAAGAGCCTTCCCGGCAACCCCTTGCCGGAAGCTGGCGTCGAGAACGTCAAAGTTCTCCGCCAGAGTTAAGAGCCTCCCTTGCCGGGGGCTCGGACGACCACTCTTTGAGCAAGAAACAAGCTCGGGGGCTAGCGGCGCCCTAGCAGAAAAAACTAAGTTGCACAGATTTTTCGGCAATTGCATTCATTTTACCGTCCTCACTCGCTTCTTACACC
Organism: Thinopyrum elongatum; assembly: GCA_011799875.1. Taxonomy (NCBI): domain Eukaryota; kingdom Viridiplantae; phylum Streptophyta; class Magnoliopsida; order Poales; family Poaceae; genus Thinopyrum; species Thinopyrum elongatum. Next base: position 316,986,528 of record CM022300.1, read on the forward strand.
TACACGCGAAGGAGCTTTCCCGGGACTAAGTGCGCTCCTAGTCGCCTCGAGTCCGCTCGGCGATGTGAGCAGCTGCGCTAGGGCCGGGGAGGTAAACCTTTCCGGGAGGCGGCGTTCCCGGCGAGCTGCTAAGGACCCGTTCCCCAAGCGCCGCTGACTGGAGCGTGCACACCGGAAAGCTTTCCAGGAAGCGTGGGTCGTCTTGATTGATTCCTCGTTCTCGTATATCGACCTACACGCGAAAGGACCTTGCCGTGGTTAGTTCGCGCTCTGGTTTCGCCTCGAGTCCGCTTGGCAAACTTAGCAGCTACGTTCTGGCCCGGCAAGTCGCCTTGCCGGCGGCGGCGTTTCCAGCAGGCTTCTAAAGACCCGCACCTAGCGCTCGCGGCAAGCGTGCGCACCGGCAGGGTTTCCAAATAGCGTAAGGAATAAGATATATGCAAGGACGGAATCAGTCAAGGGGGAAGCATGCATTCATTTAGCATGAAGGAATATCTCTTGTGCCATAAAGCTTGGCCTAATTAAGCAACAGGGTTGCGACCTCCAGGCGGGAGGGACGGCAGGGAACAGATCTACATGTTGCCGATGCGCGTCGTTGGGCCTAGCCCGGACAACCACTGTGCACGCCTGTCCGGCCCAGACCCGGGGGCTCCTGTAGGTGTAGTAAACAGGCGGGGTGTTCACTACCCCTGGACACGCACCGGCAAGTCGCAGCCTCCAGGCGGGAAGGGCATGGCAAGAGGAGGAATCCACTCAAGGAGTATATTCGAAGCCCGATTCCCGGCAAGGTCTACTTGCCGGGAATGGGTCCACGCATCGCCGGCAATGTAGAGCTGGCAAGACAAGACTCCAGGCGGGTCGACCAGAAGATCAAGTCTACTACTGCCGGCGGGATCAGGGCCGTCAAGCTCAGGACTCGACAAGACTAAAGATAAGGCCCCGGCAAGGTTCTTGCCGGGATGACCAGCTGAACCCGGCAAGGCTTGCCGGGGGACAGCTAGACTGAAGACAAGGCCCCGGCAAGGTTCTTGCCGGGATGACCAGCTGAGCCCGGCAAGGTTCCTGCCCGGCAAGGTTATGCCACTATGCTACTGCTCCAGTGCGGCCGCCAGCATGGCACTCTGGACCCTTCTCCAGGCATGCGTGGCAGAGCACTGTGCCAAGCGGTGCTGATGGGATGGCCCCTTTTCCCATCCCCAAGACGCTAAGGGACACCTAGATAGAGAATTTAATGCGCTTGTCCTGACCCGTCAGTGATAAGCATGTAAATGCTGTAGCAGAGTACTTGCCGCGGCAAGGTACTTGCCCCGGCAAGTCATTGGCTGCGGCAAGGTATTGGCTGCGGCAAGATAGCAGCTGCGGCAAGGTACTTGCCCCGTCAAGTTACCTTGCGCGGCAAGCTATTGGTTGCGGCAGGCTATCAAGTGCGGCAAGGTCTTGCCGCGACAAGCGTTACTGTACCACTGAGCTACTGTGCCGCTGCTCCAGTGCCTCTGCCAGCATGGCGCTCTGGGTCCTTCCAAGCGTGCGTGGCAGGGCACTGTGTAGACGGCGGTGCTCTGTAGCTAGCGGTGCAGGAGCAGGTGGGATAGGCTTTTCCCACGTCCAAGACGTCCAGATACATGTATCTGGACACCTAAGGCATGGGCATTTAATGCCCTTGTCCCCTGCCGTCAGTGGTAGGTAGGACATGTCATCCTAGTAATAATGGCCTTACTGTAGCAACTTTCCACCTCTACCTTTACTGTTTGCCACCTGTTGGTGACCCCTTTGTGCGTGTAAAAGGAGGCCCATAGGCAACGTGGAGTGGGGGAGAGGAACTCAGAGATTGAGAACTCCAGTATTGTACGCAGCTACTCTGTACTGTAGCGCTCCTGGAGCTAGAACAATCATCCAGATAATACACCAAAAAGCAGGAGTAGGGTTTTACGCATCCGTGCGGCCCGAACCTGGGTAAATCTCTCCCGTGCGCTGTCGTGTTCTTCGGTAGATCTGCTCTTCGTGCGACCGTCTCTCCCTGCCGAACGTAAAGGGGTCCTTCCCTGGGTCCCATAGGTGATCGCGGATTCGTCCCCGACAGCAACCTTCTGTACCCGTGAGATCCCATCTAGGGACCTTTTTCGGCACTTTGCCGGAGGGGGATTCGATCACGGAGGGCTTCTACATCAATCCTATTGCCCTTCCGATGAAGCGTGAGTAGTTTATCTCAGACCTACGGGTCCATAGCTAGTAGCTAGATGGCTTCTTCTCTCTCTTTGATTCTCAATACCATGTTCTCCTCGAGGTTCTTAGAGATCTATTCGATGTAATACTTTTTTGCGGTATGTTTGCCGAGATCCGATGAATTGTGGATTTATGATCAGATTATCTATGAATATTATTTGAACCTTTTCTGAATTCTTTTATGCATGATTTGATATCTTTGTAATTCTCTTCGAACTATCGGTTGGGTTTGGCCAACTAGATTGGTTTTTCTTGCAATGGGAGAAGTTCTTAGCTTTGGGTTCAATCTTGCGGTGTTCTTTCCCAGTGACAGCTGGGGCAGCAAGGCACGTATTGTATTATTGCCATCAAGGATAAAAAGATGGGGTTTATATCATATTGCTTGAGTTTACTCATCTACATCATGTCATCTTACTTAATGCGTTACTCAGTTCTTCATGAACTTAATACTCTAGATGCAGGCAGGAGACGGTCGATGTGTGGAGTAAAAGTAGTAGATGCAGAATCGTTTCGGTCTACTTGACACGGACATGATACCTATATTCATGATCATTGCCTCAGATATCATCATAACTTTGCGCCTTTCTATCAATTGCTCGGCAGTAATTTGTTCACCCACCGTATTATTCGCTATCTTGAGAGAAGCCTCTAGTGAAACCTATGGCCCCCGGGTCTATTTTCCATCATATAAGTTTCCGATCTACTATTTTCCATCATATAAGTTTCCGATCTACTATTTTCCATCATATTAGTTTCCGATCTACTCTTTTGCAATCTTTTACTTTCCAATCTATAAACCAAAAATACCAAAAATATTTACTTTATCTTTTATTTAGTTTTATCTATATCTATCAGATCTCACTTTTGCAAGTAACCGTGAAGGGATTGACAACCCCTTTATCGCGTTGGGTGCAAGTTGTTTGATTGTTTGTGCAGGTATTCGGTGATTTGTGCGTTGTCTCCTACTGGATTGATACCTTGGTTGTCAAACTGAGGGAAATACTTATCTCTACTTTGCGGCATCACCCTTTCCTCTTCAAGGGAAAAATCAACGCAAGCTCAAGAAGTAGCAGGAAGAATTTCTGGCGCCGTTGCCGGGGAGATCTACGCCAAGTCAAGACATACCAAGTACCCATCATAAACTCTCATCTCTTGCATTACATTATTCGCCATTTGCCTCTCATTTTCCTCTCCCCCACTTCTAAAACTATTTTCGAAAAGATTTGCCATTTTATTCGCCCTTCTTCCGTTCGATCTTTTGTTTGCTTGTGTTACCATGTGCCTTCTTTTTGCTTGCATCTTCGCTTGCTAAATGTTTATGGATCCTCATCCGATTGCTAATCTTTTTAAGAGATCCAATTATGATGAACCAATTGCTAGTGAGTTTTGTGCACTAGATTATCTTTATGAAGTTTTGCTTGAAATTCGTGAATCTGAAAATTGTGATGAAGAAATTTATGAAGTGATTCACGATAGCTCCTTGAATAAAAAGCATGATTGCAATGGTTTTACTATAAATTCTATTGATGTCAATTGTGCTAATAATATGCAAAACCCTAAGCTTGGGGATGCTAGTTTTGATATGTCAACTACTTATTGCAATGATCATGATTGGGGTGATTCTTCTTACGATCTTGAAAATTTATTTAAGCCTCATGATAATAGTGTTTGCAATAATATCGAAAGTGGGTTTGGAAGAGTGTCAACTTTAGGAAATAATAATCCCACTACTTTGGAGTTTGATCAATATTATGAATTTTTTTTATAAAAGTGGGCTTGGAGAAGTAAGGACTTTACTCTATGTTAATCCCACTATTTTGGAAGAGTGTCAACTTTGCATGCATGCGGATCATGAAGAGAAAATTTTATGTGATAGTTATATTGTTGAATTTGAATATGACCCCACATGTAATTATTATGAGAGAGGAAAATATGGTCATAGAAATTTTTATGTTGCTAAATTACCTGTCTTCATGTTGAGATTGTCTATGTTTTATTCTCCTTCCTTGCATATGCTAGGTTTTTCTTGTCTTGATAATTTGTTTGCTTATAAAATGCCTATGCATAGGAAGTATGTTAGACTTAAACTCGTTTTTCACATGCTTTATGATGCTCTCTTTGCGCTTCAATTCTCGTCTTTCATGTGAGAATCATCGAAATCTCAATGCCTGGCTAAAAAGGCTTTAAAGAAAAGCGCCTGTTGGGAGACAACCCAATATTTTTCTTTTCTGTTTTTCAATAAATAATTCATCTAGCCTCTGGTTAGATGTGGTTTTAGGTTTTAATTAGTGTTTGTGCCAAGTAAGACCTTTAGGATGGCTTACAGTGATAGTTGATTTGATCTTGCTGAAAAACAGAAACTTTTGCGTCCAGTCACAGAATTTTAATAATTCACTGGAGCGTTCAAAAACCCTGAATTTTTTATACGAGATTGATATACAAATTGCCTCTGTTTTGCTAATTTTCCAAATTTTTGGAGTTATTGAAGTATTAGAACAATTCGGATCTTCGCAGACTGTTCTGTTTTTGATAGATTCTGTTTTCTTTGTGTTGTTTGCTTATTTTGATGAATCTATGGGTACTATCGGGGGGTATGAACCATGGAAAAGTTGGAATACAGTAGATATTACACCAATATAAATAAAGAATGAGTTCACAACAGTACCAAAAGTGGTGATTTATTTTCTTATACTAACGGAGCTTATGAGATTTTCTGTTGAGTTTTGTGTTGTGAAGTTTTCAAGTTTTGGCTAAGGATTTGATGGACTATGGAATAAAAAGTGGCAAGAGCCTAAGTTTGGGGATGCCCAAGGCACCCCAAGGTAATATTCAAGGACAACCAAGAGCCTAAGCTTGGGGATGCCCCGGAAGGCATCCCCTCTTTCGTCTTCGTCTATCGGTAACTTTACTTGAGGCTATATTTTTATTCACCACATGATATGTGTTTTGCTTGGAGCATCTTGTATGCTTTGAGTCTTTGCTTTTTAGTTTGCCACAATCATCCTTGCTGTACACACCTTTTGAGAGGGACACTCATGAATCGTGATTTATTAGAATACTCTATGTGCTTCATTTATATCTTTTGAGCTAGGCAATTTTGCTCTAGTGCTTCACTTATATCATTTTAGAGCACGGCCGTGGTTTTATTTTATAGAAAATGTCGAACTCTCATGCTTCACTTATATTATTTTGAGAGTCTTTAAACATCATGGTAATTTGCTTTGGTTATAAATTTAGTCCTAATATGATAGGCATCCAAGAGGGATATAATAAAAAATTTCATATAAAGTGCATTGAATACTATGAGAAGTTTGATTCCTTATGATTGTTTTGAGATATAGAGATGGTAATATTAGAGTCATGCTAGAGAGTAATTGTGAATTTGAGAAATACTTGTGTTACAGTTTGTGATTCCCGTAGCATGCACGTATGGTGAACCATTATGTGATGAAGTCGAAGCATGATTTATTTATTGATTGTCTTCCTTATGAGTGGCGGTCGGGGACGAGCGATGGTCTATTCCTACCAATCTATCCCTCTAAGAGCATGCGCGTAGTACTTCATTTTGATAACTAATAGATTTTTGCAATAAGTATGTGAGGTCTTTATGAATAATGTTGAGTCCGTGGATTATATGCACTCTCACCCTTCCACCATTGCTAGCCTCTCTAGCGCCGCACAACTTTCGCCGGTACCATACACCCACCATATACCTTCCTCAAAACAGCCACCATACCTACCTATTATGGCATTTCCATAGCCATTCCGAGATATATTGCCATGCAACTTTCCACCGTTCCGTTTATTATGACACGCTTCATCATTGTCATATTGCTTTGCATGATCATGTAGTTGACATCATATTTGTGGCAAAGCCACCATTCATAATTCTTTCATACATGTCACTCTTGATTCATTGCACATCCCGGTACACCGCTGGAGGCATTCATATAGAGTCATATTTTGTTCTAAGTATTGAGTTGTAAGTAAATAAAAGTGTGATGATCTTCATTAGAGCATTGTCCCATGTGAGGAAAGGGTGATGGAGACTATGATTCCCCCACAAGTCGGGATGAAACTCCGGACGAAAAATAAAAAAAAGAGGCCAAAAAAATGAGAAGGCCCAAATAAAAAAAATGAGAGAAAAGAGAGAAGGGACAATGTTACTATCCTTTTACCACACTTGTGCTTCAAAGTAGCACTATGATCTTCATGATAGAGAGTCTCCTGTATTGTCACTTTAATATACTGGTGGGAATTTTTCATTATAGAACTTGGCTTGTATATTCCAATGATGGGCTTCCTCAAATTGCCCTAGGTCTTCGTGAGCAAGTGAGTTGGATGCACACCCACTTAGTTTTCTTTAGAGCTTTCATATACTTATAGCTCTAGTGCATCCGTTGCGTGGCAATCCCTACTCACTCACATTGATATCTATTGATGGGCATCTCCATAGCCCGTTGATACGCCTAGTTGATGTGAGACTATCTCCTTCTTTTTGTCTTCTCCACAAACACCATATTCTATTTCACCTATAGTGCTATGTCCATGGCTCACGCTCATGTATTGCGTGAAAGTTGAAAAGGTTTGAGAACATCAAAATTATGAAACAATTGCTTGGCTTGTCAACGGGGTTGTGCATGATTTGAATATTTTGTGCGATGAAGATGGAGCATAGCCAGACTATATGATTTTGTAGGGATAAGCTTTCTTTGGCCATGTTATTTTGAGAAGACATAATTGCCTTGTTAGTAAGCTTGAAGTATTATTGTTTTTATGTCAATATTAAACTTTTGTTTTGAATCTTATGGATCTGAACATTCATGCCACAATAAATAAAATTACATGGATAAGTATGTTAGATGGCATTCCACATCAAAAATTCTGTTTTTATCATTTACCTACTCGAGGATGAGCAGGAATTAAGCTTGGGGATGCTTGATACTTCTCCAACATATCTATAATTTTTTATTGTTCCATGCTACTATATTATCTGTTTTGGATGTTTTATATGCATTAATATGCTATTTTATATTATTTTTGGGACTAACCTATTAACCTAGAGCCTAGTGCCAGTTTCTATTTTTTTCTTTGTTTTTTAGCTTCGTGGAGAAGGAATACCAAACGGAGTCCAAACGGAATAAAATCTTCGCGATGATTTTTCCTGGACCAGAAGACACCCAGGAGACTTGGAGAAGAAGTCGGAGGAGCCACGAGGCGGCCACATGGGTGGAGGGCGCGCCCCCCTACCTTGTGGGCCCCCCGTGACCGTCCTGGCCTAATTCTTTCGCCTATATATTCACATAAATTCCCAAACAACCAGAAGCATCCACGAAAACACTTTTCCACCGCCGCAACCTTCTGTTCCCGTGAGATCCCATCTAGGGACCTTTTCCGGCACCCTGCCGTAGGGGGATTCGATCACAGAGGGCTTCTACATCAACCCTATTGCCCTTCCGATGAAGCATGAGTAGTTTATCTCAGACCTACGGGTCCATAGCTAGTAGCTAGATGGCTTCTTCTCTCTCTTTGATTCTCAATACCATGTTCTCCTCGATGTTCTTGGAGATCTATTCGATGTAATACTTTTTTGCGGTGTGTTTGCCGAGATCCGATGAATTGTGAATTTATGATGAGATTATCTATGAATATTATTTGAATCTTCTCTGAATTCTTTTATGCATGATTTGATATCTTTGTAATTCTCTTCAAACTATCGGTTTGGTTTGGCAAACTAGATTGGTTTTTCTTGCAATGGGAGAAGTGCTTAGCTTTGGGTTCAATCTTGCGGTGTCCTTTCCCAGTGACAGTAGGGGCAGCAAGGCACGTATTGTATTGTTGCCATCGAGGATAAAAAGATGGGGTTTACATCATATTGCTTGAGTTTATTCCTCTACATCATGTCATCTTACTTATTGCGTTACTCTGTTCTTCATGAACTTAATACTCTAGATGCAGGCAGGAGTCGGTCGATGTGTGGAGTAATAGTAGTAGATGCATAATCGTTCCGGTCTTCTTGACACGGACGTGATGCCTATATTCATGATCATTGCTTTAGATATCGTCATAACTTTGCGCTTTTCTATCAATTGCTCGGTAGTAATTTGTTCACCCACCGTATTATTTTCTATCTTGATAGAAGCCTCTAGTGAAACCTATGGCCCCGGGTTTATTTTCCATCATATAAGTTTCCGATCTACTATTTTCCATCATATAAGTTTCCGATCTACTATTTTCCATCATATTAGTTTCCGATCTACTATTTTACTTTCCGATCTATAAACCAAAAATACCAAAAATATTTACTTTTTATTTTATATAGTTTCATCTATATCTATCAGATCTCACTTTTGCAAGTAACCGTGAAGGGATTGACAACCCCTTTATCGCATTGGGTGCAAGTTGTTTGATTGTTTGTGCAGGTATTCGGTGATTTGTGCGTTGTCTCCTACTGGATTGATACCTTGGTTCTCAAACTGAGGGAAATACTTATCTCTACTTTCCTGCATCACCCTTTCCTCTTCAAGGGAAAAACCAACGCAAGCTCAAGAAGTAGCAGGAAGAATTTCTGGCGCAGTTGCCGGGGAGATCTACGCCAAGTCAAGACATACCAAGTACCCATCATAAACTCTCATCTCTTGCATTACATTATTCACCATTTGCCTCTCTTTTTCCTCTCCCCCACTTCTAAAACGATTTTTGAAAAGATTTGCCTTTTTATTCGCCCTTCTTTCGTTCGATCTTTTGTTTGCTTGTGTTACCATGTGCCTTCTTTTTGCTTGCATCTTCGCTTGCTAAAAGTTTATGGATCCTCATCCGATTGTTAATCTTTTTAAGAGATCCAATTATGATGAACCAATTGCTAGTGAGTTTTGTGCACTAGCTTATCTTTGTGAAGTTTTGCTTGAAATTCGTGAATCTGAAAAGTGTGATGAAGAAATTTATGAAGTGATTCACGATAGCTCCTTGAATAAAAAGTATGATTGCAATGGTTTTACTATAAATTCTATTGATGTCAATTGTGCTAATAATATGCAAAACCCTAAGCTTGGGGATGCTAGTTTTGCTATGTCCACTACTTATTGCAATGATCATGATTGGGGTGATTCTTCTTATGATCTTGAAAATTTATTTAAGCCTCATGATAATAGTGTTTGCAATAATATCAAAAGTGGGTTTGGAAGAGTGTCATCTTTAGGAAATAATAATCCCACTACTTTGGAGTTTGATCAATCTTATGAAATTTTTGATAAAAGTGGGCTTGGAGAAGTAATGACTTTTTTCTATGTTAATCCCACTATTTTGGAAGAGTGTCAACTTTGCATGCATGCGGATCATGAAGAGAAAATTTTATGTGATAGTTATATTGTTGAATTCGAATATGATCCCACATGTAATTGTTATGAGAGAGGAAAATATGGTCATATAAATTTTTATGTTGCTAAATTACCCCTCTTCATGTTGAGATTGTCTATGTTTTATTCTCCTTCCTTGCATATGCTAGGTTTTTCTTGTCTTGATAATTTGTTTGCTTATAAAATGCCTATGCATAAGAAGTATGTTCGACTTAAACTCGTTTTTCACATGCTTTATGATGCTCTCTTTGTGCTTCAATTCTCGTCTTTCATGTGAGCACCATCGAAATCTCAATGCCTAGCTAAAAAGGCTTTAAAGAAAAGCGCTTGTTGGGAGACAACCCAATATTTTTCTTTCCTGTTTTTCAATAAATAATTCATCTAGACTCTGGTTAGATGTGGTTTTGTGTTTTAATTAGTGTTTGTGCCAAGTAAGACATTTAGGATGGCTTACGGTGATAGTTGATTTGATCTTGCTGAAAAACAGAAACTTTTGCATCCAGACATAGAATTTTAATAATTCACTGGAGCATTTAAAAACCCTGAATATTTTATAGAAGATTGATATACAAATTTACTATGTTTTGCTATTTTTTCAGAATTTGTGGAGTTAAATAAGTATTAGAACAATTCGGATCTTCGCTTGGGTAAGGATTTGATGGACTATGAAATAAGGAGTGGCAAGATCCTAAGCTTGGGGATTCCCAAGGCACCCCAAGGTAATATTCAAGGACAACCAAGAGCCTAAGCTTGGGGATGCCCCAGAAGGCATCCCCTCTTTCGTCTTCGTCTATCGGTAACTTTACTTGAGGCTATATTTTTATTCACCACATGATATGTGTTTTGCTTGGAGCGTCTTGTATGATTTGAGTCTTTGCTTTTTAGTTTGCCACAATCATACTTGCTGTACACACCTTTTGAGAGGGACACGCATGAATCGTGATTTATTAGAATACTCTATGTGCTTCACTTATATCTTTTGAGCAAGGCAATTTTGCTCTAGTGCTTCACTTATATCTTTTTAGAGCACGGCGGTGGTTTTATTTTATAGAAATTGTCGAACTCTCATGCTTCCCTTATATTATTTTGAGAGTCTTTAAACAGCATGTTAATTTGCTTTGGTTATAAATTTAGTCCTAATATGATAGGCATCCAAGAGGGATATAATAAAAAATTTCATATAAAGTGCATTGAATACTATGAGAAATTTGATTCCTTATGATTGTTTTGAGATATAGAGATGGTAATATTAGAGTCATGCTAGTGAGTAATTGTGAATTTGATAAATACTTGTGTTAAAGTTTGTGATTCCCGTAGCTTGCACGTATGGTGAACTGTTATGTGATGAAGTCGGAGTATGATTTATTTATTGATTGTCTTCCTTATGAGTGGCGGTCGGGGACGAGCGATGGTCTTTTCCTACCAATCTATCCCTCTAGGAGCATGTGTGTAGTACTTCATTTCGATTACTAATAGATTTTTGCAATAAGTATGTGAGTTCTTTATGACTAATGTTGAGTCCATGGATTATACGCACTCTCACCCTTCCACCATTGCTAGCCTCTAGTGCCGCGCAACTTTCGCCGGTACCATACACCCACCATATACCTTCCTCAAAACAGCCACCATACCTACCTATTATGACATTTCCATAGCCATTCCGAGATATATTGCCATGCATCTTTCCACCATTCCGTTTATTATGACACACTTCATCATTGTCATATTGCTTTGCATGATCATGTAGTTGACATCGTATTTGTGGCAAAGCCACCATTCATAATTCTTTCATACATGTCACTCTTGATTCATTGTACATCCCAGTACACCGCCGGAGACATTCATATAGAGTCATATTTTGTTCTAAGTATCGAGTTGTAATTTTTGAGTTGTAAGTAAATAAAAGTGTGATGATCTTCATTAGAGCATTGTCCCATGCGAGGAAAGGATGATGGAGACTATGATTCCCCCACAAGTCGAGATGTGACTCCGGACGAAAAATAAAAAAAAAGAGGCAAAAAAAATGAGAAGGCCCAAACAAAAAAAAATGAGAGAAAAGAAAGAAGGGACAATGTTACTATCCTTTTACCACGCTTGTGCTTCAAAGTAGCACCATGATCTTCATGATAGAGAGTCTCCTATATTGTCACTTTCATATACTGGTGGGAATTTTTCAATATAGAACTTGGCTTGTATATTCCAATGATGGGCTTCCTCAAATTGCCCTAGGTCTTCATGAGCAAGCGAGTTGGATGCACACCCACTTAGTTTTCTTTTGAGCTTTCATAAAGTTATAGCTCTAGTGCATCCGTTGCATGGCAATCCCTACTCACTCACATTGATATCTATTGATGGGCATCTTCATAGCCCGTTGATACGCCTAGTTAATGTGAGACTATCTCCTTCTTTTTGTCTTCTCCACAACCACCATATTCTATGCTACCTATAGTGCTATGTCCATGGCTCACGCTCATGTATTGCGTGAAAGTTGAAAAGGTTTGAGAACATCAAAAGTATGAAACAATTGCTTGGCTTGTCATCGGGGTTCTGCATGATTTGAATATTTGGTGTGATGAATATGGACCATAGCCAGGCCATATGATTTTGTAGGGATAAGCTTTCTTTGGCCATGTTATTTCGAGAAGACATAATTGCCTTGTTTGTATGCTTGAAGTATTATTGTTTTTATGTCAATATTAAACTTTTGTTTTGAATCTTATGGATCTGAACATTCATGCCACAATGAAGAAAATTACATGGATAAGTATGTTAGGTAGCATTCCACATCAAAAATTCTATTTTTATCATTTACCTACTCGAGGACAAGCAGGAATTAAGCTTGGGGATGCTTGATACGTCTCCAACGTATCTATAATTTTTTATTGTTCCATGCTATTATATTATCTGTTTTGGATGTTTTATATGCATTAATACACTATTTTATATTATTTTTGGGACTAACCTATTAACCTAGAGCCCAGTGCCAGTTTCTGTTTTTTCCTTGTTTTTTAGCTTCGTGGAGAAGGAATGCCAAATGGAGTCCAAACGGAATAAAATGTTCGCGATGATTTTTCTTGGACCAGAAGACACCCGGGAGACTTGGAGATGAAGTCGGAAGAGCCACGAGGCGGCCACAATGGTGGAGGGCGCGCCCAGGGGGGTAGGGCGCACCCCCTGCCTTGTGGGCCCCCCGTGACCCTCCTGACCTAATTCTTTTGCCTATATATTCACATATATTCCCAAACCACCAGAAACATCCATGAAAACACTTTTCCACCGCCGCAACCTTCTGTACCCATGAGATCCCATCTAGTGACCTTTTCCGACACCCTGCCGGAGAGGGATTCGATCACGGAGGGCTTCTACATCAACCCTATTGCCCTTTCGATAGCTAGTAGCTAGATGGCTTCTTCTCTCTCTTTGATTCTAAATACCATGTTCTCCTCGATGTTCTTAGGGATCTATTCGATGTAATACGTTTTTGCGGTGTTTTTGCCGAGATCGGATGAATTGTGGATTTAAGATCAGATTATCTATGAATATTATTTGAATCTTCTCTGAATTCTTTTATGCATGATTTGATATCTTTGTAATTCTCTTCGAACTATCGGTTTGGTTTGGCCAACTAGATTGGTTTTTCTTGCAATAGGAGAAGTGCTTAGCTTTGGGTTCAATCTTGCGGTGTCCTTTCCCAGTGATAGTAGGGGCAGCAAGGCACGTATTGTATTGTTGCCATCGAGGATAAAAATATGGGGTTTACATCATATTGCTTGAGTTTATTCCTCTACATCATGTCATCTTACTTAATGCGTTACTCTGTTCTTCATGAACTTAATACTCTAGATGTAGGCAGGAGTCGGTCGATGTGTGGAGTAATAGTAGTAGATGCAGAATCGTTTTGGTCTACTTGACACGGACGTGATGCCTATATTCATGATCATTGCCTTAGATATCGTCATAATTTTGCGCTTTTCTATCAATTGCTCGGCAGTAATTTGTTCACCCACCGTATTATTTGCTATCTTGAGAGAAGCCTCTAGTGAAACCTATGACCACAAACAAGAGACGTCACCGTCTACTCCAACAAAAACAGGAACAAGCCGCTTGAGAAGATCCGGCCTGACTGCTCAGCAGTCGGCCCGAATCTCGGGGGCTACACCCAGTGGGTGCGCTGGCGCGCCCCCCACTGGAAGCCGGCTTACGTACCTCGGCTCTGAGTCAGCGCAGTGGTCCGGGTGGTGAGCGTCCGGTTCTGCGTGTTGTAGGCGGCCGCCCGCATGTTGTGGTAGTCCTGCAACAAAAACAAGCATTTCAGCAAACAAAAAGAATACCTTTGAGTTCCAACCCGCCTGCTCAGCAACCGGCTCGGAACTCGGGGGCTACACCCAGTGGGTGCGCTGGCGCGCCCTCACGGAAGGTAACAAGATGAAAAAGCAAAAACAAGATGCACCTACCCGGACGGACGACCACAGCGCCAGCAGCTCTCCCCTCGCCTTCAGAAGAGTCGCGTTGTGGGCGAGGAACTGGTCCTCCACGTCCCGCACCACCAAGTTTAGGGCGGCTGGGCCGGCCCCTGCCACCCAACCTGAAGGAGCAGCGCTCGTAGCCCCGGTGCTGACCCCCCGCGAGCTCGAGGCCGCGGCCTCCACCCGCCTTGGCTTTGAGGTCGCCCGCGTCGCCCGCGGGCGCGCCCGCGCAGGAACGTGCGCCGCCAAGGCCCGGCCCGCCGCCTGCCCAGCGCCGGCTTGCGGTGCCTCCGGCTGGCTGGGCCCGCCACCTCCTCGACCGCTAGCATCCGGCGCGCGCCGAACCTCCTCCACCTCCGGGATGGCGGCGTTGGTGACCACCAGCCCCGGCACCGACTGGCCGGCTCCGGCTGCCCCCGGCGGCGTTCGGTTCTCCACCACCTGCACTTCCGGCTGCTCAAGAGTGACGGTCTCCGGTACCTCACCACCAGCCGGATTCACCGTAGCACTGGCGTTGGCCTCCACCTGCACCTTGGCCGCGGCCTCCGCCTCCACCGTCTCCACGGCCTGGGCCTCCGCCTGCGCCATTTCCTCCGCCCGGGCATCGGCCCGCGCCTTTTCCGCGGCCTCCTGCTCCTCGCGCGCCTCCCGTGCGTTCCTCGCCATCGCCTCCCAAACAGTGGAAGCCGGATCCACGGGCCTGGCCTCCTCGGAGCTGCCCGCCGCGTCCATCAATGAGGCGGACGGAGCCCGCATGATGACGCAGGCCATTCTGCTCAACAAGAAAGCAAAGGATGAGGAAACCCCCAAGGGAGAAGAAAAATGTGAAGTCAGGGAGGCAAGCGCGTGTACCCGGATGTATACGGCATGGGCTTGGGCCCCTTCCGGGCGGCGGCCACCTTCAGGGCCTCTTGCCGCCTGGTCGCATCCGCCTGCTTGGCTTTCTTCGCCGGGTGGCTACCAAACCTCCTCGCAAGGAGGCGACGTTTATGTCCGCCGGCTGAAGCAGCCGGCCGCGACGTAGAAGGGCCGGCTGCTGCCCCCACGCCTCCGCCAGGTCGGCGCCGATCCTCGTCGTCCTCATCATCGTCCGATCAAGACCGGACATCACCGACTCCTCACCTCCCGAGGAGCCGCCAGCTCCGGCGCTGCCTCCTCCGGTAGCCTCGTCGTCGCCACCTTCCTCCATGGCGGCCGCTCCCAGCTCGGGTCGCCCACGTCGCTGTCTTCGCGGTCCGGCATCCATGTTCGGTCCACGGCCGACCCACCTTGGCCCGGGAAGCGCTGCCTCAAGGCCGGCTGGTCAGGACGGAAGAAAGGAGAACATTATAAGTAAAGCAGCCGGACCTGGCACTTACCGCTGGGGGCGGGTTGGCCTGACTGTATGGCTCCTTGCCGATGTGCCACTCCTCCTCGCTGAGCTTGCAGTTGGAGAAGTAGTTCACATGGCGGACCACCTCCACCTCCGGCATCTCCTTGGTGGACATCCGGCATGGGTCCCAGCGGCCGCTCATCTCGCTGATGAGATGCGGCCGAAGTTGGAGGGGCAACACCCGGCGCATGACGAAGCTGGCCAACAGGTCGGCCGGCTTGAGCCCCTCCTAGTCAGTCATCTCTTGAATCCGGGCGAGGACGCTGACGATGAGGGCCGGCAGGCGCTTGGGCGGCTTCTTTTGCCAGTTGTCCCACGGCCCAGCAGGCGGCCCGGGCACGAAAGCCGACTGGTTGATGTAGTCGTTGACCAGATGGAGATTTCGGACGTAGAAATAAGACTTCTGCCAGAGCTTGGTCGACTTGTGCAGAGGGATGGCCGGGAAATGGGTGACGCCTGTTGAGTGCCTCAGAGCGACGCATGCCCCGCACTGGGCCGGCTCGTCCTTCGCCGACGTGCCCAGCTTGAGGTAGAAGAATCTACCCCAGAGCTCAAGCATGGGCAAGACGCCGAGGTACCCCTCGCAGAGCATGACGAAGGCCGCCATGAGCACCACCGTGTTGGGGGTGAGGTGATGCGGCTGCAGGCGGTAGAAGTCGAGGAAGGCCCGGAAGAAGTTGCTAACCGGGAGCCCGAAGCCGCGAAGGAAATGAGTGCGGAAGACAACGACCTCACCGGGCTCCGGCCGTGGCGAGATCTCCCGCTCGGGGGGAGGCGCACGCCCACGTTGTCGGCGTGGGGAAGCCTCCGCGTCGCACGGAGGAAGTCAATGTGGTCTTCATGCACGTTGGAGCCCAGCCAGCTGCTCTTCGCCATGGCTGGAAGACGGCAAGGAGAAGCCCAAGGACGAGAGCGTAGGCGACGCTGCGGCGGCGTGGGGCAACCGTGGCGGAGCAGTGGCCGCGGCGGAGCAGCGGCGGAAGAGCAGCAACAGCGGTAGCGAGAGGAAGAAGAGGGAGTAGGAGGGGATGCGCGTGCGCTTCACCGCCCCTCCTCCTCCCCCTATTTATAGCCGACTGGGGTGAAGCCGAGGCGACGTGGGGGCGTGGGATTAAATGCGCCCCATGCCCCGCACGCCCCCGTGTATTCCGCGTAGTGAAGGCGCATTAATCACGCCACAGAAGGGCAACCGCCACCTCCGGTCGCGATGGATCCACGCGCGGGCCGAGGCCCTGTAGTGGCGGGCCCCAGCCTGCGGTGGCGTCCTGTCCCGCGCGTGGGCTGGCAAGCCGGCTTGACCCGCTGACGCCGCGTGGCGCACGCGTGGCGGGCAGCGCCACCCCAGCTCCCGCCTCGTCAATTCAAATCCGCCAGGCGGCCACTGCCGTGGCCGGCTACTGGCGTCCGGCTCCTCCCAGCCGGACAGGGCGGAGGGCGAAAGATCTCTCGAAGGGGAAACTGCAGAGGCACTTCGCCGGTCGGCCATAAAGCCTCACCAGCTTCGGGGACTACTGTCGGGGGGACAGACCCCGGGTAACCTCACCCGCACTTAACAACATTTCAAGGCATCGGGGCAAGCCAGGCCCCTCAGGCCGGCAGGCCTCGCGACGGGCCCCCAGGGCCGGCTGGTGCCATACGGCCGGCCTCCAGAAGACGGCACGCTCTTCGAGGGCGGCGGGGGTACGGGCCGGCTTCTAACTGGCGGCCCGCCCCTTCCCTCGGAGTCTGAGCCCGACCAGGCGACAAGCTGGGGCATGGCCGCAGTGCGCCATGCCTCCCCCAACACACGGCCGTATGGCTACAGTGGGCACCGCCCGACGCGGAGCTGTAGCCATGGCGCACCCGACACGGCCTCCGTCGGCACGGGCGGCGCCACAGTGAAGAGCCATCAGCGGGGTCCACAGGCGGCGGGCCCCATCTGTCCGCCGGTTCCTCGGCAGCCGGCAAGGCCCGACAGAGGCGGGCCCCAGCAGCTGGCTGAGAACCCGGCCCCCATAGACACTGACAGCCAGGGCCTACCACCCGGCCAGGTTACCATTGTACCCCTGGTTGGTTAGCCTATAAAACCCCCCAGGCCACACCCATGCAAACGGTTCTTCTCTGGTTCCACCTCAGTTTCATACACACCACAGCCAGGGAGAGGAGAGAGCTAGCCTCTCCCTTCTTCCTCCTCTGGCCGAACAGCTCTAGGAGCGCCATTGTACTCTTTGCTTCATAGTGATCATGCGGAGACCCCGCAGAGCAGGAGTAGGGGTTTCGTCTCTTAGGAGAGCCCTGAACCTGGGTATATCTCGTGTCCATCCGAGCTTGTGCCCACTCCCGATTCCAGGACCTGATGACGATCTCATGGCCCCAACCACGATAAGCCACCCCTTGGCATCTGTCGAGATTTTACCACGACATCAGGTACTTGAAGTACATCTGCCACATCTCATACAGCAATAGAGTTTTCTGACACAAAAGGTACATTCTAATGGCCATCATACTAATTTAAAGCCATTTCTTGTTCTTCCCTTTAGTAGCCTTGATGCCTTCTAGCACAGGGCCTTCTCCCTTGTTCTTCTTGGCTCTTTTGCTCAGAATTTCTTCAGTTGTATCTTTGCGAGGTACCTTGCAGAAAGAGGTGTTCAAACTTTTAATAACTTTGGTAGACAGGACATGTGGTGCAACATGACATGCCAGACAATCTTTGTCTCTACAAACTGCTTTCTTAAAACCTTTTGTCAATTTCTATAATCTACAGCTCCTTCTTACCTTAGTTTCCACTAGGGGAATGTTGTCCTTCCTCTTTTTATTCTTGTGCAGAGCAGATGTAGAAGATGTTGACATGGTCTCTGAGCTGCTCTTCTCTCCAGAGGCACACACTTCTTTCACCTGTGTATCCTGGGAAGGAGTGGAGATGAGACGTTCCATAGAGTTATTACTTGGGCAGATCTCTGGGATAGTGAAAGGAAGAGTAGAATTACAGGAAGATGCTTGTTTGATAATATCCCATACATTAGATGAGATGATTTTTTGGCCCAAGTAAATTTATCTGGAGTTAGAAAGTTGACAGACAGAAAGTTAATCTAGTCTGATGGTACTTGGATAACATTGACACTGTCTGTGGTGGGAGCAAAATGCTTTCTCCATATCTTAGCTTCTTCTCTTCCAAGTATTGCCTCCTCATTGCTCAATGTAGCAAGGTTGTGGGTAAGATCATCAATCTGATCCTTCTCTGTGTTGAAAGTACCTGGGCAGACAGTGTGAGCCTGGTTAGCAAAAGCAGGTACAGGGAAACCTGGAGGAGCTGCCAAGTCTGACGTGGATTCTTCACCTGTCTCTGCAGTCTCATTCTGCCCCTTCTTGATTATAACTTGTGCATCATTCTCCATAGCACCCCCCCCTTAGAAATCATCTCATCATCTCTGTCCTTATCCTTTGTGTCCTTACCGAGATTATGGTGGGCTACAATAGTGTTTGCCAAAGCAAGCTGAGGTGCTGAAGCTTGCATGTAAGTGTTTTCCAAAACTTCTGATAGCATAGGATCCTCTTGGGTGTCTCTGTAAAGTGTTACTCTTTGCAGGTTGAAAGGCTCAAGATTTGGATCTGGTAGAGGTACTGCTGGCAGAGTAGGTGCAGCTGCTTGCATCATAATACTAGGCTGTGGTGGTTGCATTTCTTCAGCTAGCAGGACTTGCTGGGCTTGTAGTTGCTCTAGCCCATTGGGCTGCAGAATCTCATTTAAATCTGGAATGATGTTGAGCATTGGCACCAAAGGGCCATTAGCAGAGGCATCTGAACTAACACTGTTGTCAGGTAGTACCATGTATACAGTAAGGCTACTGTTGCCTTCTTGTGCCACATTGGCAATATCTTCCATAGGCTCCATAATATCATTCAGAGCAAGGAATTCTCCAGCATGTATCTCCATATCTGCATCTTGTGGCATGGACTAATGGCCCCACCCTGGTAGGTTGTCCTCTTCTGCCTCTTCCTCAGCTTGAGCATTTCCATTAACCTGATCAGCATTGTCAGCATTGAGTGCAAGTTGGAGATTGATCTGTGGGCCTTATTGTTGTGTACAACTTGTAAAAACTTGCACAAGTAAGCTATCATCAACCTCAACATTACCCAGTTCATTTAACATATGCTTCTTGCCATCATCAGAGTACTTGTTTTATGCGACACGATAGCAGTACCATGAGATGAAATAACCATCAGTAAACAAATACATGGACTAATATGAATATAAAGTTCACGATTCCACCAACCTAAATATATCGCAAAGCAGCTACATCTGATGTTCTGGTTTGAAAAGCAATGATGTAATCCATCGCTCTATCATTATTTACCGAAAAGGGCTTTCGCCCCACTTTATAAATAAAGCAAATCACACATTACAGCCGGCAATACCATAAGAAACGAAAGACAAACACGACAGGATACAAAACACTATGGAACAGCTAACGAGCTCCGAAGGACCCGTAGGATCTCGAAGCCCATGACAGACGCAGATCATGCCATCAATGCAACTGCGACAAGGGATCTATTCATCGCCGGAGGAAAGCCACGCTCCATCCCTCCCAAGGCCAACATGTTGTACTGCCGCTGCCTCTGAAGAGGGCACCCCTGCCCTCTCGTCCTGGATCGAAAGACATCGTCCCATCGGCAGGCAGAGCAACTCACCCCCGAGCACGCATGGACAGGCCAACCAGTTGTCGGGGATAGGACGACAGCCGTGGCGAGCTCGCCTCTGTGGGAAACCCATACATCACCACCGTCTCTAGCGAAGACCCAAAAGCCCACCGCAGCTATCGAGCAGTGACACTACTGAAGATTGGCAGACCACCACCGGACCAAACTGACCACAAAGAGCTCCCAACGTGGCGCCTTCACCTAGGACCAAGAGGCGGAGGGCAGGGTGTAGGTCTCGATGTTGCCCAGAGAAGGAGAATGGCGCCACGGGTGTCGCCAACATCGTGAACGGCCTCGTCGGTCAAGGGTTTCCCTCGACCCAGAGCCCGCACCCAACGCCCGTCCGACCAACAGAATGGGAGAAACCAAAGGGCGCCCATATCCCGGCCGGCCGTGGAGAACAAGGCGCCAGAGAAGCCACCACCTTCAGGTTGGATCCATGCTCACTGCCACCTCGCCCCCCGACGCAGCCAAAGGATAGCAGACCATAGCACCAGCGCCACCCCCCGTTGAAGAGGAGGCACCCTCTCTCCATCAGTGGCCCCAACCACCCACGACAACCGCAGATCGACCAGATCGAACGCGCCCAACCTAGCCCATGCGGCCACCATATCGGCCTCACACAACCAAGCCCACCCACCACCACTGTGGTGCCGCGCCGCCGCCTCCCAACACTGCCGCTATCGGATCCACGCGTCCCGCCACCGGAGAGGACGCTGGACCTAGCTCCCCCATGAGCGGTTGACCCGCGCTGCCGGGATCCCGATAGGGAAGGGAGGGGAAAAGCCCCACCACCGCCAGCGCCGCACGGGCTTCACCCGGCGGACGCCCTCCGGCAGCGGCGAGGAGGAGGAGGAGGGGCCTCCCACTGGCGGCGGAGTTGGAGCGATCCTCTGCTGCATGTCTATCATTATTTATAGATAGAGGTAGTTTTCTGTCCAGTTTACTTTGAACCTCGTTATAGGAGGCATGCCTTCTATTAGATGCAACTTTCTTATAAGTGCAAACATCATGCTGCACTATCCTCAGAAACCCATTTCGCTCATAGGCACTGTACAGAAGCACAAATTGTCAAATAAATTTGATTACTTCTGTCATGGTCATACATAAAGTACATGGTTAGAGAACTAAAGTTGTACCTTGCTACATTTTGAAGTGTAGTTTGGATCACTTTCAAAATGAACATACACCTCTACAGTATCCAAAATGCAAGAGTTAACTACCGATTATTAAACATGACATTTTTACTGCAATTCAAAATGAACAGATAAAACACAGTTAAAAAGCACACACCTATTGCTGCTAAAGGAGAATCTGAATATGTAGAACAGAGTATACACATCTATTCCTCCCAAATCACAGTACCTTAATTTCAAAAAGTAATGGCCAGTCCAAAAAGACATACAAATTATCGGAAAGTCGCCAGCAGACTGGCAATCAGATAGAAGGGAGAAATGAATTGGTCATGCAACAGACCCTCATTGGAGAAAAGAATATACAACACACTCGGATATGATTATGCTAAAAAAGAGAACATACCTTAGAGGAAGAGCTGTCAATTACCATGCAAAAGCTGCTCTTATTGGCAATGAAATGCCTCTAGGTCAAAAATAGATGTGTGATCTCGACTTCGTTTAAATGAAAGGTGTTGGCTTATTAAATTTACAGGACTAAAAGGACAACATGCACATATTATCACCTAAGTTTGCACGGGATCGCTAACCAGATAAGGATGAGCAAATCAAGTAATCCCCCATTATAAATAATAACTTACTAAAAAGGTCCACTCCCTAGCCCATTGAGCATATTCAGTAGAAAGTAATTGAAGCACTAACAAGAGTAATAAAAAAGTAAGATTGTGATCAGAAGATTGTAGCTTACCATGATTTTTTTTGTGCCTACACTGAACTTCTTATCATCATGGCTGCAGAAGAGACAAAAGAGAAGTATACAGTTGATTAGATTTAAAACTGATTTCCAATAGTCCTCCTGCATCGTAGGTACCATGTTCCCTTGAAGGTAATATCAACAAAATAAATGTCTTTCTCTGAAGTCTCGATGAACATAATAAACATATATGTATGGAATATAGAGTAATTCAAAAAAAAAGAACTGATCCAATTGAAAGGGATTGTGTGAGAAATGAAACAACTCCATTAACATTTCAAACCCGGATGAACCTATCTATAACAACAGTCAAATAAATAGATGAGCGGACATATACCCGAACTCCACTACGGAAAGAGTGGGTGATTACTTTTCACGCTTATTCCCCAATAGGTATTTTATCAGATGGATCAAATGAACTACATTGTATTAATCAGTTCTTGGTGTTTCAGGCCAAAAGATGAGCTCCAAGAGTTTCTGAAATCAGTCTAGCACTCTAGCTAGCATAGGATTACACCACCCATCATTCTTCCCATGATTTGTGGTACAAGATGGTGGCGCCGCACTCCTGCAATTGACGTGTGGTTAAAGTGTGACCAGCAGCTGCATTCACCTCAAAAGAAAAATAATAATTGGTAGAGATCTAGAGGAAACTGAGTGAGAAATAGCTCAGGTTAAGCATTCATAATTTGGTTCTGTCGTAAAAACTTGGTCAGAACATAAATTACCTAAGACTCTGCTGTACAGAAGCTCTAACTCCATGAACAAATTTGGATCTTTTCTTTGTCCTGGAGATAACATCTTTAGTATTTCAAGCATGATGTAGGAAAGAGTTATTGTAAAAGCCTAAATGATCATGGAAGAAGCAAGAAGAGTGTCTCTTAAACCTGCGCGTACCTTTGATCCACAATTGTGGACCCAGTGATTTTCTTTGCTATAACAGCCCTTGTGAAGTGATCTTGCCTCATGAGTGTCTCCTATACCTACGTTGAAATATAGTTGTGCCAGACCACACCTCAAAAATTGACCCATTGGAAGTATAACACAGATTCAACTGGCTGCTAGAGCAGCTAGCTAGGCATGACAAATTTCTATAAACTTGCACAAATTAAGAAAAAACAACTTTTTCTTGAGTAATTTCCCAAAGTCCACACCCTGCAGCTAGATCTTTGCATGTATTACACTCTAATTTGGCCTTTAATGCATACGTAGCTCCTCAGTTCCTAGTTGAGATGTTATATGCATGTACACACGAGCTCGTAGAGAACATACACCAGAAATTTCTCCCTAATTAGTTTGAAAACGAAACCAACTACTGGTATCCTTGACAGATAAATAAGAACATAAGATCAAGCGAAATGTAACTGATCCATAGATCCCTGACCCATGTACAATTTCTGACTTTCTCATTTCTTTGTGGTGCCCACTTTTGAGTATAGCAGAGCTCATTTTCTCACCATGATTGAATTGATCACCACGCATCAGAGGATGATATCCTGACAGTCCACGCCGTTCTGACGCCGGGTCGCTGCTTGAGCCCACTCATCGTGCAGCCACCAGGAACTTGTGCGACGTCTACGCGACCATGACTGACAGGGAACCTAGTCTTGTAGGATCGCTTTTGATTCTTTGTCGTCGATGGCGTGGCGTACACGGTGAAGGAGGTGGGAGCGACGAATGTGGTATTTGGGAACATCCCCGTCTTCTTGGCCCACGGCTGGTTCTTGGGGGACACCCTGTTTGCCGCCAACACGCCCACGCGACGGCGGTGTGCCGACCTCGGCTCCTTCCGCACCCCAGTTGATCTGCTTTTCCTTGGTGCGGCAGGCCCGGAGGGAGCGGCGTCAGCTCCGTGGTGACCTTCCAGGTCCTCGCGACAGGCTTTGGGGTCTTGAGCAGATTGGCAACCACCATGATGGCGTCCGTTGCGCGGGCGGCAGCGGAGGCGCGGAGGGTGTCCGTGGGGAGAGGGGGAGCACGGAGGTGGGGAGGGAGGCAAGGCGCAGTCGGAGCAGGGGATGATGCATTTAGCGGGGCGTGATGTGCGGCGGTCTGTTCACCTTGGGTGGATCGTGGGGGGCACGACATGTGTAGAGTGTGCCTAGCAGAACATTTAATCTGGAGCGTTAATTTGTGTGGCAGATCTTTGATGTAATATGGATTGTTGGATATGCGCTAGTTTGATTGATCTAATGTCTCTGGTATTCTTGCGTATAATTTGTTGTGTGGTTTTAGGGGTATTCAAGTTTGCTTTTTTAATAGTAGTGGAGATACGGTTTTTGTCAACCAAACACCGATTTAAAACTGAACAGTAGATAGTGTCTATTTTTCTAAATCGAACCGAATAACCAAAAGCCAATTTAGCCAATATTTTGGTTAAAACTATTTGGTTCGATTTCGGTTTTTGGTTTGAAATTGCCCACCTCTATTGATAGGTGTTCTGGTTTTGCAGATTAACAATAAACTTTTCCCTAATATACTCTCGACGTATGGGGCCAACATGTTGGTGAAATAATCATTTTTATTCCTCTCTCTCTCTCTCTCTCTCTCTCTCTCTCTCATCCTTTCTCTTCCATGGCACGGTGGCGGCAACGTAGGTCCAATCAACGCGCCTGAGCGATGAGGCAGGCTATCGGGCCATGTTGTTCTTTCAAAACCTACTAGCACATGTAACCTTTAGTTGCCATGGCAAAAAAGTATAGCTAATCGCCATGACAAATCATAGTACATTTCATTAAGCGTAGATGGCCATTGCATGTCTAATTTGGTGGCAATTTTTAAGTAAATAGTATGGGAAATAATCCCCCATTTGCACACACATCCGACAAAATTGGTGAGTGCATGAAATTGAAAATGATGAATTAGCATAAAAACAAATCAAGAAACTGCATAAATTCAGTACACAACATAATGACTAACTAGTTAACCAAAAATTGTAACACACCAACCAAACTAACTTGCAAGCTGCTCCAAACTCATAGAAACCTTACATAGCAATGCAAAATTAGTAAGGATTGGGTAAAAATCCACGAGGAGAGTGGATGTAGAAGGGATGAGGCAATGTATATACAAGAACTGTTCTGCTCCTTGCCTACCGTAGTGGCGCTCTATCGTAGCTCCTCGTGCAGATGTTGTCCCTCAACTACAAATCAGTTGTGCGCCAGCACGACAAAGCACTTCTTCTCACAACAATCAGAGCCTATTTTGTGATGGCCCACTTGTGTCGTGCAAAACCAATTTTCGTCACCAAAAATGGTGTGTTGACGTTTTTCGGCCATCACCCCCACCGTCATCGAAGTGTCGTCACACAAAATAAATTCTTGATGGTACCACCTTTTGTATCACGCAATATCATGTCTTTGGCAACGAACCCAAATACATCATTAACGACCATTTTTGGTGACGCCCCAGACTGCCACCTATGATAGGCAGATCTGTCACCTAAGATCATTTTTGGTGACATAATCCATGACCAGTTCATGGGCTTGACCGGTCAAAAGTTCTGAGAAATGGGGCCAACAGTTGCTGACGTGGCTGCTTTCATGTGGGTCTGCTGTAGGTTTT
The DNA here is from genome assembly GCA_011799875.1 of Thinopyrum elongatum. Taxonomy (NCBI): domain Eukaryota; kingdom Viridiplantae; phylum Streptophyta; class Magnoliopsida; order Poales; family Poaceae; genus Thinopyrum; species Thinopyrum elongatum. The sequence continues at coordinate 317,012,072 of CM022300.1, forward strand.
ACCACCGATGGCGCCCGTTAGTAATAAGTCAGGCGTCAGTTTTGACAGGTCAACAACACTGATATATGGGCCCAGAAGATGCTGATGTGTTGCTTATATGTGGAACCATGCATCATTTTTTCTGTGACAATGACCGTCGCCAATAGTTACGATGTTGGCATTGGACTGGTCAACGACTCTGACATATGGGCCCAATGAGATGCTGGCGTGGATGCTGGCAAGTGGGTCCATACTTGACACCTTCAAGTACTTTTTGCTACTCTACAGGGGTAATCTTCACATATTCAAGTTCATTCCGCGCATCTGGCAGAAGATGTTTCACAACTTCACGTTCTTATTGTTGGTCTATCAGGGCCTTCTTGACACCTTCAACTTCTAGGTGCTGTCATTTTAGGGTCATCTAGATAGCTTCAAGTTCTAGTTGTTGTTGTTGCTCCGCCCGGGCCGTCTTGACGTTTGGGGTATGTGATGCCATTGGTTGGGGCTGTTGCATGTCCAATCCCTTGGGCAATGGTATGCACTCGTGCCAGACGGTGTTGTGCCTTGCACGAGGGCAGTTGCACACGGGGGGGGGGGGGGTGGTGATATTCCTAGTTACACCAGCATATATGAACAACCCTAACAACACATGTATAAACAACCCATGAACTCTAGGGTTCGTACAATAAGATGCCAAGTTATGCAATTAGCTTGAATAAGCCAACAATGATTAATAATAAAAGGGCAACATCCAACCATACCTTTTTTTTGAAGACGCAACATCGCACACCATTGCAGGACATTGAAGACATCAAACAGGTGTGTTTTTCCACCCTGTTCATGTTTTAGGTACACATCTTCCTCGCGAGGCTGGTTGCGTGCCTTTTCCTTCTACCGTCACATGCTCGACAAAATTCATGCTGCTCCACAACATGGTACAACAGTCCAGTAACAGGAACACGAAGAGGCACAGAAGGAAAGAAAACGATAGGAGCACTGGAGCAATGAAGAGACTTAAACAAAAAAAACACAACCAAGAATTTTCGACCACCCTCTGAATGTTGTTTCGAGTTACATGGATTGTCGTCATCATCGGAGAGATCCAGTTTCTCAGAAGGTGGAGTGACAAAGTCCACTTCCCATGCCATGGAAACATTTTTTGCTGCCATGGCAAGGTTTTGGGCGTCTCCTGATGATAGCGCTGCAGAGGCCATTTTTACTGCCATGGCAGTCCTCGCCTAGGCTGGCTGCAGTGGTTGACGCAGGCATTCTCGCTAGCATGGCTATCGAATCAGCGGCCGTCCCTGCTGGTGGTGAAATCATGGCTCCGTGGCCTATGTTTGTCGTACCGCTAGTAACAAGGAGGTGTCCATGTCCGCGCCCGTGTGGCCCTTCATCGAGAAGTGCCACCGGGTGGTGCTGTCGGCCGCTGGGATGAAAGGCCTCTTCGATAACAACTTAGTGAAGGAAGCAGCCGTCGCCTTCGTCAACAAGTCCACCACCGTCATGAAGTTGGCAAATGACCTTGTCGTACACCTCGAGCCCATGTACCGAGGTGCCACGCTACCCCGACCCTCACCGGTCACCATGGGGATGACCTCTTCAATGCCCTGGTAGCCCTACGGCAGCTCGTCGTCACGCCAAAAAATATCTGCCTCAAGGTCGCGCTCGGCTAAGGCAGGAGGAAAGCAAAGCGAGAGGAAGCCTGGTGTGCGCGACACCAAACGAGTGTCATAAAACAACGAACTTATAGGAAAACACAATCTTCTTAAGGAAAAGACCAAAACACCCATGAAGAACACCGAATCGGGAGACCTCGATGCGCACAAGCCAGGCATTGTCCCCAGGAATCCCCTCATAGGGTAGTCCCGGTGGCCCGGGTATGTTAAAGAGTGAGGGACATGCCGTGCAACAGACGCTCACATCCCGAGCCGACTCGCATCAGCCAAGCGAAACAACCGGCACAAAGCGAGCAAACCAACCCTATATGTGGTGGTCACGTGGGCGTGCCTGGACTATTGTCGTTGCAACCCCTGGTTGGATGGCCCTCAAGGCTGGCTGGACCGACATCGTGTTCCCCGACTAGATGGTGATTGTGTCCTGGACCAGGGGGCACTTAAGATGTCGACTCCCGGCCAAGTGGGTCGGGTCAAGGACCCCCTTTGTCTGTTCTGTTCTCGGCCACTTCAGGTAGCCCATGACACATACAAGGAAGATTCCACAAGACTGGGCATACAAGACAATGCCTTATCTCTACTGGCATAGCCGACTAGGACTCCTGTTATCCTAGACCTTCGATACATCATATAAACTAAGGTCGGGCTAGTCGATAGTTCATTAGAATCTTACACAACAATCTCATGGTAGACACCTGTACTCTATAATACACCCCAATACAATAAACACAAGCAGAATGTAGGGTATTATCTCTTCAAGAGAGCCAGAACCTGGGTAAAATCTTATGTCCTTGTTACCATTGCTTCAGATGCCTGGCTTAGAATCCCTACCCTAAGATCTGCCATATTTGGCTCCATCAATGGTGGCCCATACATGTCCTCCTAGGTGATCACTGCAGTGGGATGAGAATTCAGATCGGCCCTGGTGCGATCTACACGTTGGAATGGATCTTCGACTTTGGCACCAACATCTTCGCCGCATACTCTACTGGTCACCTCGGCTAGGTCGAGGACTACACCCATGTCGGATCTGTCAGAGATCAATGAGCATATTCATCAACATCAACTTCGATCTCAACCGAGATCATGGAAAAATTTGTCCACGGAGCTCCGGGGCTCAACATCAACATCACCCTCGCGCGATCGTGCAGAATTTTCTAGACAATGGATTTGTTTTTGGCTGTCCCCGCATCCTCGGGCATCGGTTTGATGATTCCTTTGGTGGGATTGTGAGTACTTGAGCCTACAACAACCCTGTAAAATTTTACGTGTTTCAATAGTGTCGTGCGTACGATGATCTATGGGACCCGCAAAGGCCCCTTTGCGGTTTGACTGGGCAGATCAACAAGCACAAAGAGTAGAATCAACACTCTATGTGAGAGATTTACCCAGGTTTGGGCCGCTGTGAAGCATAAAACCACACCCCTACTTTGATTGTATTGGATGTGTTGAGCTCATGTACAAGGAGTGCAGCTTGCCAACAAGGTGCGCGGGTAGTGCAGCTACGTGTGTACTTGAACAAAGTGTCGACCTTTTTAAAGGTAGCCATGGGCCTCCTTTTATAGATGAAGGGGTCACCACAATGGCAAAACAGTTTTTACACAAGGTAATAGTGACTACAAAGCCAAATACCTAACTCTGACGGGTTAGGACAAAATCATTAAATGCGCCATGAGTGTCGTGCTGGTGAAGCTTGCCGGTAAGGGTTGTCTCTCCTTCTGTCCTGTTTGCCCAACGACCTCTTATTATCTGGACACGCCTCCAAGACGGGTGCCATTAAAGTTGTGTCTTCGGCAGCGAGTTGCCACGTGCCGAGACAAAGCTCACCAAACAGCCTACCCACTCGACACCTACTTGATAGGCGACTGATGTGTCGCTCAGGTGTAGCAATGGACAAGTGGTGGGAGCTTGCCGACACGGAGCTTGTTGGGTCTTCGCGTGCCGTCAGGTAGCTGGCCGGCAACCAAAGTCTTGTTCTTCAGCACTAAGATAGTACTTCTCAATGACCTGTCTTGAGGTCTTCTTCATGGTCTTGTACATCAAGTCTTGGGTCTTGTTCAGAGTAGTCCTCTAGCAAGCCCTGCTGTCGGTGCAACAAACCCTGGTGTATGTTGCCCTGACTGTACACAGGCTCAAGGGCAAGGTTCCAGCATCCAAGCTTCACCAAGGCCAAGCAGGAGAGATAGCTCTTTGAAGAATCAAAGGGTGGATCAAGAAGACCAAGACAAGCCTAGACAGCAAGATATCACCAAGGGGAGAAAGCCTCCCTTGCCGGGCAGGCGAGCTTGGTCAGGTCGAGGCCACCCTAAGAGCAAGTCCCAAGACCTCCCCAGCAAGGGTTGCCGGGTCGCTGGTGGCCTATTATCCCACCAAGGCTCCACCGTTCCACCTCACAGTGACGCAAGTCGCTTATCGGTGCGGTGTCGAGCCCTCAAGTGAATAAGTGGCAGTCATTCAGCACGTGGCAGCCATTCCTGAGGAAGATCACCCCTAAATGACACTCGTCCATGGGCATGTCATGCAGACAGGCGATAAGATGGTTGAATGGCATGGCAAGGCTTCCCGGGCTGCATCCACGACGTGACACGAAGTGATGCATTTAATGCGCCTTGTCCTGTCTGTAGAGTTAGGTATGATAGCACTGTGGCCATCTAATCACTAGATAATGACTGTTTTGCCACTGTGGTAACCCCTTTTTCTATAAAAGGAGGGCCGAGGCAACCTTAGAAAGGATTCGGACCCTTGTATACTCATACGCGCGTAGCTGCTCTCCCCGAGGCGACCTTGCCGGGCTTGAGCACTGTGCATTTGCCACGGTCTACCACTCAATCCACCAAAGCAGGAGTAGGGTTTTACACCTCGCGGTGGCCTGAACCTGGGTAAAAACCACCTGCGTCACCATTGCCATGCTTTTCTACGACCTCTGCTCTTTGTGCAACGTGCCCTTCCCCCTTGCCGAAGCACAAAGGGACCGATGAACCCATCGGTGATCGTGTCAAACCACAACATCTTTGTCGCGCTAGGTAGGGGGAAGCGCTTGTGCAAACCCAAGGACGTAAACAACGCGTCGATCTTCATCACCATCTCCTTCGACGACGGCATCATCACCCATGGCGCCCAAGAAAAAGTCCGGTGCAGCATCCCATCCTTCCACTTTGAAGGCCCCCTCGCACGCAACCACCGATCCCATGGGGGCTGCGATGGCGTCGGGGGAAGCAAACGCCGCGGGGGACGCGACTGGTGCAGGCGGCGCCATCGTCGTTCCTCTCACGGCTGAGGTGGGAGCGGGAGGCGCCGGAGGAGGACAGCGTCAACAACATCCTAGCGGCCACGCTCCATAAGATGCGGGAGGGGAGAACATCCAATTCTCGCCTCTCCACCTCACTGGAGAATGCATCCGCAGTGATGGCGCCCGATCCGGCGCGAACCGCAACCTCCTAGCTGCCCCAGCTATGGGTGCAGCTATGAGACACACGCCTTCCCCAAGACAAGGCAATCAAGACGAAGCGCCGAACGGAGCCGTCAACCCCCAAGCGCGTCCTTCTCATCGTCATGCCGCCCTCGCGACTGGCTCGCGACGCCGCAACGGCCGATACCGTCAGGAGTCGGGCAACGTCGTGATCTGCATCGTCGTCCATGCCAAGCACTGCTTCGGAGGCCATGGCTCGAGCCCAGGTGCTGTTGAGATTCCCGCCAGCTGCCGACCAAATGGATGAATGGAGAGCCACCATTCAAAGTTTGATTGGTTTCGCTGAGGCAGGGGGATAGCAATGGGCGGCCTCGCCACGGCATCCGCAGGAAGCGGCAACGGCCCGAGCCGCTGGTCGTGCTGAAGGGGCCAATCTCATGGTGCAGCCCTCCCCCCACGACAGCCAGCGCAAGGGCCGCAGCCAGAGCCGCACGACCAGGAACACGACGAGGTGTCAATGGCTTCATCTGATCCTCGAGCCCATCGAGATCAGCGGCCGGTCCTGGAGGACAGGCGGAGGGAAGACGCGCGCGTGACCATAGAACGGCACCGCGAAACCCACCGCCAGTCCAACAAGCGCAATGGCCCCAACGTCGACGAGCCTGCGCCCGGTGGAGGCAGATACCTACCCTTCGAGGTTGGGTCTCCTGCCTTCACTCGTGAGCTGCGGCATGTCCGTTGGCCATCTGCCCGTACGTTCAAGCCAGAGATACCAGAAAAATACGATGGAAGACTGAACCCGATAGAGTTCTTGAGCATCTATACCATTGCTGTTCAAGCTGCCGGGGGAAGAGATGAAAAGATATTCGCCAACTACTTCCCTTTGGCACTCAAGCCAAATGTGAGATCGTGGCTGATGCACTTGCCGTAGAACTCCATCTCGACTTGGGCTGATCTGTGCCACGAGTTTGTTGGTTCCCTCACGGGCGGCCATCAAGAATTAGGGCGGCCTAGTGATTTGTAGCTCCTTCCACAAAAGGAAAGGGAGAGTTTGCGAAAGTACATGCAGAGGTTTAGTCGGGTGCACAGGAACATTCCGCATATCCACCCGGCAGCTGTGATTGCCGTGTTCCAGTCCAATGTGCGCAACCGCAGGATACGTTCCAAAATGAACGTCCGGTTGCCCAAGACTGTGAACGAGATTTACACCTTGGAGGATAAGTGTGCCCGTATGGAAGAGGGGAGGCATCTCCCTGGAGAAGAGGACAGCGTCGACATCAACTCAAAAGATGACGACAATGCTGCCGCCAGAAGAAGAAGAACAAGAAACACAACAAGAAGCGCAAGGACAAAGCAGTGCTGGCTGTTGAAGGATCAAGCACTCCTAGTACCAGCAAGAAGGCCAAGACCGAGGCTCCCGGCAAGGAAGTTGCCGCGTGCACTGATTGCCGGGAAGCTTTGGCTGCCGAGAAGGCTGGGAAGGCAGACAGGCCATACTGCAAGATCCATCAGACCAAGGGCCATGATCTCCAAGAGTGTCATCAAGTTGAGCAACTCGTCAAGAAGCAAAAAGCAGAGTACGAGAAGCGCGACAAGGAGAGAGACCAAGATGGCATTGGTGGGAAGGGCCGAGGCGGCCGAGGAGGTCGCCCCGGCAAGGTTCCCCAACGTCAAGAGAAACCTGCTAGAGGTCATGAGAAGAAGGAATGTGGTGACGAAAGCGATGAGGGGGATGAAAAGGAAACCAGCGAGAAAGAGTTCCAGAAAGCCACTGACGCCCTGTGCATTGACGGGGGTGCATCCTTGCACTCCTCTCACCGCCAGCTGAAACAATGGGCGCGTGAGGTCAATGCTATGGAGCCAACGGCAGATTCACGGAAACCACTCAAATGGTCTCGCACGCCTATCATCTTTGACGAAGAGGACCACCCTGACCGCACCACTGCGGTAGGGTGCTTGCCGTTGTTGGTTTCACCAACAATCTGCAACCTGAAGGTCACGAAGATGTTGGTTGATGACGGGGCCAGGTTGAATCTGATTTCCCCCAAGGTGCTCAGCAAGCTACAGATAACAGATGAAGAGCTCAAGGTTACTGGCACGTTTCAAGGAATCAACCCCGGCAGGAGTCGTCCAAAGGGGAAGATCACGCTGCCGGTGACATTTGGAGGGGAATTAAACTACCAGACTGAGAAAATTGTGTTCGATGTGGTTGAGCTTCCGTTGGCGTACAATGGGATACTTGGACGACCTGCCCTGGCAAAATTCATGGCGGCATCCCACTATGCCTACAATACATTGGAAATGCCAGGACCAATGGGTGTTATTTCTATCCCATCAGACAAGAAGATCGCAATCATATGTATGGACAGGATGTACCGGGATGCGGTCGCTACCGAGGCCATGGAGGCCGCAGTCCCCGCCAAGGAAAACAAACAAGGGAGAAAAGCTAGCAAGGATGCTGGCAAGGTATCCAGGAAGCGCGCCTCTCCGGAGTATGCTGGACCCGTCGATGATTTGCCAGAGAGTTCTACTAGCAAGAGGTCCAAGGTTGCTGCACCCACTGTGAAGAAGGTTTCGGCAGGGCTGGTTGGCGCTGGTGGTACATTCACTATCAGCTCCACCCTTAACGAAAATAGGAAAGCACGCTCGTTGCCTTCCTGCGAGCGAATGTTGATGTGTTTGCTTGGCAACCATCAGACATCCCCGGTGTTCCCAGGGAGGTAATCGAGCACCACCTTGCTGTCTGCCCTCATGCCTGGCCCGTCAAGCAGAAGGTCCGGAAGCAAGCCTTGGAGTGGCAGCAGTTCATTGCTGAGGAGATCAAGAAACTTGAGGTAGCTGGTTTGGTCAGAGGAGTATTGCACCCAACATGGTTGGCGAATCCAGTGGTGGTGTGCAAGGCGAATGGGAAATGGAGGCTTTGCTTAGATTTCACGGATCTGAATAAAGCATGCCCGAAGGACCCATTCCCCTTGCCGCGCATCGACCAGATCGTCGATTCCACCTCCGAGTGTGATCTGCTTTCCTTCTTGGATGCCTACTCCGGGTACCACCAGATATTCATGTCCAAAGAAGACAAAGAGAAGACATCGTTCATAACCCCCTGTGGCACGTACTGCTTCGTACGGATGCCCTTCGGATTAAAGAGCATTGGAGCCACTTTTGCAAGAGCAGTACAAATTGGTTTTGGGTCCCAACTGCACAGGAATATTGAAGCTTACATGGATGACATAGTGGTCAAAACCAAGGACAAGTCTACTCTCATTTGGAAGAGACCTTTGCAAATCTGCGCAAGATCAACTTGAAGCTAAACCCAGAGAAGTGTCTGTTTGGCGTTCCTTCCGGCAAGCTACTTGGCTTCTTCATGTCCCACGGGGGATAGACGCCAACCCCGACAAGATAAAGGCGATCGAGCAGATTCAAGCACCCAAGATAGTTAAAGATGTGAGGCGCCTGACTGGATGTGTTGCCGTGCTAAGCAGGTTCATTTCCAAGTCTGCCAAGCACGCCTTGCCGTAATTCAAAATCTTGAAGAAGGAATGGCCCATGGAGTGGACCCCGGAGGCAGAAGCTGCGCTGCAAGATTTGAAGACCTATCTTTCCTCTGTTCCCACCTTAGTCGCTCCTAAACCACAAGAACCATTGCTGCTATACCTAGCAGCAACCAATCAAGTGGTTAGTGCGGCACTGGTGGCACAGCGGGAGGTAGATGAGGGAGCAGCCGCGGCTACCGACCTCTCCGGAGGGGAAGGTGAACTTGTCCCGGCAAGGTCAGATGCAGACCAAGACAAAGGGGAGCGAAGTAACAGAGACAATTCCAGGATCACGGCAAGGAAGAAGGTGGTGCAGTGGCCAGTGTACTTTGCCAGCTCTCTACTGCAGGGGGATAGGTCAAGGTACTCTGGCATGCAAAAGTTGATTTTTGGCCTCATCATGGCCTCAAGGAAACTGCGCCACTACTTCCAAGCCCACGAGATCACAGTAGTCACCCGATTCCCTTTGCAACGCATACTGAGGAACCCTGAAGCTACTGGCAGAATAGTGGAATGGGCTTTGGAGTTGTCAAGCTTTGGTTTGAAGTTTGAGAGCACATCAACCATTTAGAGCAGAGCACTGGCAGAGTTCATTGCGGAGTGGACACCTACCCCAGACGAAGAGGCACTGGAAACGGTTATCCCCGGCAAGGAAGCACCCCAAGAATGGATCATGTACTTTGATGGTGCCTTCTCACTACAAGGTGCAGGAGCTGGCGTGCTCCTCGTCACGCCCACTGGAGAGCACCTCAAGTATGTGGTCCAGATGCATTTCCCCCGGGAAAAGACAACCAATAACACTACAGAATATGAGGGACTCCTTGCCGGGTTAAGGATCACGACAGAGTTGGGGATTAAGAAGATGATCATACGAGGAGACTCGCAGCTTGTGGTGAGGCAAGTGAACAAGGATTATCAGAGTCCATTGACGGAGGCATACATGGAGGAAGTGAGAAAGCTGGAGGAGCGCTTTGATGGATTGCAAATAGAGCACATACCCCGTGCGGAAAACAGCATTGCTGATCATCTGTCAAAGTGCGCTGCACAAAAGCTTCCTATGGAACCAGGGACTTTTGTTCTCCACCTGACTCAGCTCTCCGTATCCCCGACAACAATGGCTAGAAAGAGGAGGAAACTGGACTTCGGCAAGCCTCTCCCGGCAGAGCTTCCGGAAGCCCCCGGCAGAGAGGTTGGCGGGAACTACTCCACTTCACTTGGCGAGCAGCACCCTCCCGCCGAACTACCAATCCTCGCGGTTGAGGCATGTGCTCCCACGAACGAGGAGGTGCCGCTGATCCTTGTTGTCGAGCCTCAGGCTCCGACTTGGGCATGACACATAGTTCATTAGCTCCAAACAGGAGAACTTCCCGAAGAGCAAGAAGAAGCTGAAAGAGTAGCCCGGAGGGCCAGCATGTATCAGTTCGTCGATGATGGACTATACAGAAGGAGGCCCAATGGTGTGAAATTAAAGTGCATTTGCCGGGAAGAGGGGAAGGAACTGTTGGTAGAGATACACGGAGGCATGTGCGGCTCGCATATTGGATCAAGGGCCTTGGTTGGAAAAGCTTTCCTACAAGGTTTCTACTAGCCCATGGCCCTCCAAGATGCAATCGAGCTAGTCACCAGATGTGAAGCCTGCCAGTTCCACTCCAAGAATATCCATCAACCTGCTCAAGCTCTCCAGACAATCCCTTTGTCATGGCCCTTTTCGGTCTGGGGGCTCGACATCTTGGGCCCCTTCCCCCGTGCTACCGTGGGCTTTGAGTTCTTGTACGTCGCCATCGACAAGTTCACAAAGTGGCCAGAAGTGGAGCCCGTGAGGAAGGTGACCGCACAGTCAGCTATCAAGTTCCTGAAAGGACTGGTGTGCCGCTTCGGAGTACCCGCCAAGGTCATCACTGACAACGGCACCTAGTTTATGAGCCGCGCCTTCATGCAATACGTTCAAGCCCTCGGAAGCAAAGTTTCATTTGCATATGTTGCTCATCCCAGAAGCAATGGACAAGCTGAGAGGGCAAACGCTGAAGTGCTGCGAGGACTCAAGACAAGAACATTTGATAGGCTGCAAAAATGCGGCAGTCGCTGGATTGATGAGCTGCCGGTGGTTCTTTGGTCCCTCCGTACGACACCAAATCAAGCTATCGGCCAGACTCCCTTCTCCCTAGTCTATGGGGCAGAAGCAGTGATCCCGACGGAACTCATAGACGGGTCACCTCGAGTACTTGCCTACAATGAAGTAGAGCAAGAGCAGCACTGGCATGAAGATGCCGTGCTCCTCAAGGAGAACCGTCTCCGGGCTGCTACGCGTGCTACATGCTACCAGCAAGCCCTGCATCACTATCACAGCCGCAGGGTTCATGCCCAGAGCCTTGAGGAAGGTGACCTTGTCCTTAGGCGTATTCAGTCCGCCAAGGGTACAAACAAGTTGATGCCGAAGTGGGAAGGCCCTTACCGGGTTGTACGAGTCACTAGACCTGGCGCAGTCCGTCTGGAGACCGGAGATGGCATTCAATTGCAAAACTCATGGAATATTGAGCATCTCCGTAAGTTCTACCCGTAAGGTGCGGCTGTCGGGCCCTGCCCCGGCAGCCACCCTTTTGTACAAGCTTTGCCGATGCTACATGTAACCTTTCGTACAAAGCCAGGCACAGACCCTGAGCAGCAGGTAAAATAAACGAAGCGCTAGGGGCCCCAAAAAGTTGTATGCATGCATAGCATAACATGAGCATGGCATGATCATGTAGATAAGAGCATATGTAGTATTGTTTTCCTCTGCATTTAACCGCAGGGATCTTGCCGCGGACTCGGTCCCAAAGAGAAGAAACGAGGACAAGCCTACATATCAGTCCCCGACAAGGCAAACAGATAAGTTCCTTCTTGTCCATAAATGTTCTGTAAGATGAAAACTTGTGCATACGAAAACCTTGTCGCCTTCGAAGCATAGGTGCTCCCATCCTTTATCCCGAATGTTGCTTTGGTCAAGGTGGTTGTAGTGGACTTTGACGAAGGAGGTTCGACAAGGGGCTGGTACCTGTCCATAGTTTTGAGCCCGGCAGGCTAGGCCCCGCAGCAACGAACGGAAGGAACTGGCAGGATAGCTTGCCGAAGATAACTTGTTTACTTAAATGTTGTCGGGGACGAATCCGCGATCACCTATGGGACCCAGGGAAGGACCCCTTTACGTTCGGCAGGGAGAGACGGTCGCACGAAGAGCAAATCTAGCGAAGAACACGACAGCACACGAGAGAGATTTTATCCAGGTTCGGGCCGCACGGATGCGTAAAACCCTACTCCTGCTTTTTGGTTTGTTATCTGTATGATTGTTCTAGCTCCAGGAGCGCTACAGTACAGAGTAGCTGCGTACAATACTGGAGTTCTCCATCTCCCAGTTCCTCTCCCAGTTCCCCTCCCCGTTCCACGTTGCCTGTGGGCCTCCTTTTATATGCACAAAGGGGTCACCAACAGGTGGCAAACAGTAAAGGTAGAGGTGGAAAGTTGCTACAGTAAGGCCATTATTACCAGGATGACATGTCCTACCTACCACTGACGGCAGGGGACAAGGGCATTAAATGCCCATGCCTTAGCTGTCCAGATACATGTACCCGGACGTCTTGGACGTGGGAAAAGCCTATCCCACCTGCTCCTGCACCGCTAGCTACAGTGTACCGCCGTTTACACAGTGCCCTGCCACACACGCTTGGAAGGACCCCGAGCGCCACGCTGGCAGAGGCACCGGAGCAGCACAGTAGCACAGTGGTACAGTAACGCTTGCCGCGGCAAGACCTTGCCGCACCTGACAGCTTGCCGCAACCCATAGCTTGCCGCGCAAGGTAACTTGCCGGGGCAAGTACCTTGCCGCAGCCAATGACTTGCCGGGGCAAGTACCTTGCCGCGGCAAGTACTCTGCTACAGCAAACCTCAGGCTGGGCCTCAACTGTCCCTCCCGGCAAGCTCCTCTTGCCGGGGCCTTAACTCTTGCTTTGTATACTTTGTTCTTGAATGGCTTAATAATCTTGAGCTTCTCTCTGGCTGTCCTCCCGCAAGCCTGGCCGCGGGATGCTACTACTGCCCGTGCACAAGTACGGGGTACTAGGGTACCCCTATTCTAGTACACCGACAGGAGCCCCCGGGCCTGGGCCACACACGGTGCCGGGCGTTGTTGGGCCAGGCCCAAACAGTGCACGGGCACGCGTGGCTGGGATAAGCCGAAACGTCTCTATGCTGTTTAATTGCACGCTCTCCCACGCGTCGCGCGTTGAATGCGGAGCGTGGGAAGCGTGCGCAGTTATCTCGAATGACGAAGGGGCGGATGGTTCCGCATCTTTCCCCATAAAAGGAGGGACCTGCAGAAGCACTCACACACCCCTCTCACCATTCTCGATCTCCAAATCTCCGCCTTCTTCTTCCTCCGCTCCAAAACAAAGCGGTTTCCCAATCCTCCGCCACCGCGCGCGTCCGCATCTCCCTCGGACCTCAGCTCCGCCTTCGCCATGCCTCCCAAAGGAGAAAAGGGGAAGACGGGGAAGTCCTCAAGGACGGAGACCCAGGCGCAGTTGAAGAGGCAGAAGTACGCGCTCTTCGCTCCGACGCTCACGGGGGCGGATCTGAAGGCCAAGTTCCAAGGCATGTGGGTCGTGAGGACCAAGGCGCATCCGGCCACCCGCGTTCGCCCAGCCACCGACGAGAGCGAAGTGAGCAAGTACCCCTTCTTCGCTTGCTACTTTTGGTGCGGGCTCTGCCCACCGTACTCGGATTTCTTCAGCGACGTCATGTACACCTTCAATCTCCGTCTGCTAGATCTCACACCGAATGCCGTATCCACCATGGCAATATTTGCGCATCTGTGCGAGAACTTCGTCGGCGTCGCACCCAACACCGCGCTGTTCAGGCATTACTTCACTCCCCGTGCTGAAAAGGGGGAGCCTCTCACTGTTGGCGTCTCGTTCGTTTCAAGATTGGGCGCCAAGGAGCATTATCTGAAGGGGGATCTCCGCCCAAGATGGGGGGAAATCCGGTCTGAATGGTGTTGGATCATTGACGATGAGCCGCCACCATACTGTGAGCTTCGCAAGACCCCAGCAGCGCGTGGCATGGACTGGAGCGATCTGGATCCCCAGGACAAAAAGCTGGAGATTGCCGCTACCAGGATCATACGGCTCAGGGAGGCCGGGCTCACCAAAGGGATGGTTGGCACAGACTTCCTCCGCCGCCGCATTGCTCCTCTGCAGCCGAGAGGAAGGCCGGCCTCTGATTGGAAGAACCCAGCCGATATCATGCGGCTGCGCCCTGGACTGATCAACAACTTCATAGTTCTGCAGCACGACTTCTTCATGCGAGAACTGTTCAAGCAAGAGACAGATCCAGAGAAGCGCGACAAGGCGTTCACGCTGCCGAAGCACATCGTGCCCCTTTGCAACAACTCCGCATTGAGTGCAATCATCGCTATGATGCCGCTCTGCAATGCGCACAGCGTTGAAGCAACTTGGGACGTGCCGCTCGAAGAAGACGTGCGGCGATTCTTTGACTCCACGGTCGAAAAGCAGGTCCGGGTGGAGGAGTGGCTTGTCCGCAACACCACTGAGAAAGAAATAGAATTCATTGCTCGAAGAGTGGAGGAGGACAGGCTCGCCAGGGAAGCTGGCGATTTTGGTTATACTTTGGCGGAGCTCGACGAGGCACAAAAGGAGAGCCTTGCCGAGCAGGGGATGCTTGCCGGGAAGGGCAAGCTCGCCGCACCTGGCAAGGATGTCGGGCCAAGCCAGCCTGCCGACGAGTCAGGCAGCTCGGAGGATGAGGGCTCCTCTTCCGAGGAGGGCACCGAAAGCCCACCGCAGTCAGAGTCCTCAGCCCCTCTGAGGACGAAACGCCTTCGCAGGCTTGGCAAAGTGGCTGAGCGGCAAGAAGTTCAACAACCGCCGGAGCGCCGTTCGACGCGCTCGACCGCGGCAAGGGCTGGTGCTGCGGGAGCGTCTCACGCGACCCCGGCAACTGGAGCAGGGTCATCAAAGACCACTGCTACTACCCCCGCCAAGCGGCCAAGGAGCCTAGCTCCCCGTCCTCCCCCTCCTCGCACGGAGGCGGACTTTGATTTTTCCGCTCTCAGCGAAGAGGACGACGAGGAAGAGTAAGTTCCCTTGCCGCGACCCTCAATCTTTGTAAGATTTTGTTTCTGTCCTCACTTGTCGCGCTCCGGCCTTGCTTCCGCAGGGAGGAAACCTTGGCGGAGAGGATAAGGAAGAGAGCTAAGGTCTCGACGAGCAAGACCATGGTGGTCGTCGAAGATGAGCCCACGGCAACCACCGGGGGAGCGTCTGAGACCATCCCGACCAGCTCGGAGCCCAGCCCTCGTCGCAGCCCCCAGCGTAAGTATTTCAACTACCTTTCGCTGGCGGTCGCTGAGGAACAAGCATTTGTCACTGACATCTTTGGGCGTGTAGGAGAGGAGCAGCAAGTGGAGCCATCTGAAGGTGCTCCAGAAGTACCACCCCCCTCGACCACACCGCCAAGGAGAAGATCTCCGGTAAGTGCTCCCACTAGCGAGCCGAGCCACGAAGAGGAGCCGGCAAGCGGCGAAGCGCCAAGCACCAGCGCTGGCGACCCCACCCCAATGACAAACGTTGACTGGGGAGGGGAGCCCACCGCTCCTGAGCTCAACACGGGTAAACCCACTTGCCGCAAAACTCTTTCTACTTTCTTTCTTTTGTCTTCTTGAATTTCTTCCTGAAGCTCTTTTTTCTTTACTTCTCGGGTTGGCAGAGCCCTCCTCGGTGGAGCCAATGAACATTGACTCTTCTGCCGAGGAGAACACCGCAGGGGCCATCGACGACGAGGCCGCCAAGGCCGCCGCTACCAAGGCCGACAAGCTGGCAGCCGACAAGCTTGTCGACGAAAAAGCTGCCAGGGCTGCCGAAGAGGCCGGCAAGGCCGCCGAGGATAATACCGCCAAGGCGCCCACCGATGAAGCCGCCAAAGCTGCTGAAGCTGAGGCCGCCCAGAAGGCTGCTGAGGAGGCCGGCGAGGGAGCCGGTGGTCGTACTGACGGCCTTGAGGCCACAGGAGCGCCAGGCGCTACTCCGACCACGGGTCCCTCAACCACTGAAGAGGCGGCAGCGCCCAACTCACCTCCGCCAAGCAAATACATCCGGGTCGGCGAGAACGTCTACGTCAGCCTCCCCTGGACGGTGGGCTCCAGAGCGCCAACCGAGGAGGATGTTGTGGACGAGGAGATCCTTGCCGCTGCCGGGCTCCAGCTTGTGGATGCGCCAGGCGCCAGCAGCAGCAGCACGTCTGAAGAGGAGCAACTGCTCCAAAAGCTGCTGAATCTTCATCGCGCCCGACGGGAGAAGCTAGCTTCCAGGGAGGCGCTCATCGAGAAGGCCGAAGCTGACATGTTGAGGCGCGCGGAGATCTTGGCGGACGTCCGCGCGCGATCTCTTAAGGCGTTAGAGGTCAAGCGGGCACAGCTGGCCGAAGAACGGCAGGCCCTCCTCCTGATGAAGCAAGACATTGAACAAAAACAGGAGGAGACCGCCAAGGAGTTGTCTGCTCAGGCCGGTGATCTGAACCAGCGGAAAGTGGACCTTGATGTCCACGAAGAGGAACTTGCCGAGCGCAAGAAGAAACTTGCCGAAACCCTCCAGCAGAAAGACGAGGAGGTGGCAAGACTTGTCGCAGAGCGGACCCAGGGGCAGGCACAAAAACACCAGAAGGAAATCGAAGCCTTGGCCCAAGAGTACGCCAGCAAGTTGGTGGAGGCCACCAACGTTGTCGCTGCTGCAGAAGTAAACAGGAAGGAAACGGAGGGGAAAATGGCAAGACTAGAGGCCGCCCTCAAGGCAAACGGTGACAAGCTCTCAACGCTTGAAAGTGAGAGGGCAAAGGTGACCCACACCTTGGCGGAGATGCAAGTTACCATAGCCAAGAAGAACAATCTGCTTGCCGCCGCCAACGACTCCAGAGCAGACCTGAAGCTGAAGCTGACCACGCTGAAGGAGACGCTCGACACCACCAGAAAGCGCGAAGGGCTTCTAATGACAGAGCTCCAGAAGGAAAAGGGTCTGCTTCAAGACGCTATTGCAACCCACAAGAAGTTCAGGGATAACGTGGGGATCTTCACAGACAGGCTTGCCAGCGCCGCCGAGGACATCGACAAGGAGCTGACTGCCCTGAAGGTGCCGGACTTCGGGTACTCCACCGACAAGAACACGCAAACTAGCGTCAAGCTAGCCGAGTTCTTCGACGGAGTAGTAGAAGCACTCCAACAGCTCCAAGTCAATCACAAGGCTCAACTGGCCGACGAGTCACGCAGGCTTTGCCGGGGAGTTCTCCGGAGGTTGTTGGTGAAGATAGCATACAGAAACCCGGGCGTCGACTTCAGCAACATCTTCAAAAGCTTGCCGAAGGGATACGACCCCGCGCCACTAGAGGCCCTTGTCGCGCCCATCGTGGAGAGGGTGGACCAAATCCAGAGAGTCGAAGGCGAGCACCGCAATTAGAGAGCCCATTCTTCTCCCTCCTTGCCGCTGCTAGACATGTTAAAGAACAATCTGTTTAAGCCACGACAACTTATCTTGTAATATAACTTGCAATATTTTGGAGTTAATGCATGTCATCTCCCTTGAGCAATTTCTTTCTTTGTGTATACTTGCCCTACGCTTATAGGGAACTTGCCGGTGCGCGCACCATTGCCGCGAGCGCTGGGTGCGGGACTTCAGCAGCCTGCTGGCGGTGCCGCTGCCGGCAAGCAACCTTGTCGCGCTCAGTGCAGCCACTTAGGTTGTTGAGCGGACTCGAAACAAGGTAAGGGCGCGACCGATTACGCTTAGGTTCCGTCGCGCACAGGTTTTCCATACAAAGAGTAGTATCGTTCAAGGAAAATAACCTTGAAAATAAAAAAGAATTTGATTGTTCAAACTTTGGCACTTAGCTTTGTCGCTGATCTCTCCGCGGCAAGGTCTTGTCACTGCTTGCCGCTGCCTTCTTCCCGACAAGGCAAAGTTTCTTTGAACGACGCCTGGTCCATATCATTATCCCATCCCCCCCGGTAAACTTGTGCGCGAGGGAAGCTTCTGTCTCTTTGAGAAAAAGAAAGAAGAGAAAATAAAGATATAGGAGCTTGGCGGCTCGTTAATGCTTACCGGGGAGGCTGTACTGCACAGTATGTCAGATAATCATGCAAAATAAAAGTAAACATGAAATCGTCAAAAACTGCGAAATACAAAAGCTTTATTTATGCACAGGGTCTGCGCCTGGCTTTGTACAAAGGATTACATGCAACAGCGGTAAGACTTGTACAAAAGGTGGTTGCTGGGGAAGGGCCCGGCAACCGCGCCTTATGGAAAAAACTTACGAAGATGCTCAATGTTCCAGGAATTGATCACTGGAATGCCATCCCCGGTCTCCAGGCGGACAGCGCCGGGCCTGGTGACTCGTTTCACCCGATAAGGGCCTTCCCACTTCGGCGTCAACTTGTTTGAATTCTTGGCCGACTGAACGCGCCGAAGAACAAGGTCGCCTTCCTCGAGACTTCTGGCATTAACTTTGTGGCTATGGTAGTGACGCAAAGCTTGCTGGTAGCGAGCGGCTCTCACAGCAGCCTGAAGACGATCCTCCTTGAGGAGCACAGCGTCATCTTGCCGCAGTTGCTCTTGCTCAAGCTCATCGTAAGCGAGCACTCGAGGTGACCCGTATACGAGTTCCGTGGGGAGAACTGCCTCTGCTCCATAAACTAGAGCAAAAGGCGTCTGGCCAGTAGCTTGATTTGGCGTCGTCCTGATCGACCAAAGAACCACTGGCAGCTCCTCGATCCAATTCTTGCCGCACTTGCGCAGCCTGTCGAAAGTTCTCGTCTTGAGCCCACGCAGCACTTCAGCATTTGCCCTTTCAGCTTGACCGTTGCTTCGCGGGTGAGCAACAGAAGCGAAACAGACATTGGAGCCAAGGTCTTCGACATACTGCATGAAGGCGTGGCTCGTGAACTGGGTACCGTTGTCGGTGATGATCCTGTTAGGAACACCAAAGCGACAAACAATTCCCTTGAAGAACTTGATGGCTGATTGTGCTGTCACCTTCCTCACTGCTTCCACTTCCGGCCACTTCGTAAACTTGTCGATGGCCACATACAAGTACTCGAAGCCCCCGGTGGCACGGGGAAAGGGGCCGAGGATGTCGAGCCCCCAGACCGAAAATGGCCAGGAGAGAGGGATTGTCTGGAGAGCTTGAGCTGGCTGATGAATCTGCTTGGAATGAAACTGGCACGCTTCACACTTGGTTACTAGTGCAGTTGCATCCTGGAGGGCGGTGGGCCAAAAGAAACCTTGCCGGAAAGCCTTTCCAGCAAGGGCTCTTGACCCTATGTGGTGACCACATATGCCTCCATGAATCTCCGCCAACAGCTCCTGTCCTTCTTCCCGGGGAATACACTTCAATTTCACACCGTTTGGTCTTTTTCGGCACAGCATGTCATCGACAAATTGATACATATTGGACCGTCGGGCTACTTTCTCCGCTTCTTCCTGCTCTTCGGGAAGTTCTCCTGTCTGAAGGAAACGGACGATCTGCTGCGCCCATGCTGGAGCCTGTGGCTCGACAACGAGGACTAAAGGCATTTCTTCTGCTGCGGTATCATCAGGCCCTACGGCAAGAGCTTGTCGCTCTACCAGAGCCGGCCGTTCCCCGACGAGCTTGGCGGGAACAGCCGCTTCAACGACAAGAGCCTGGGGCCCTGCTGGAGCGTGCTGTCCTTCAACAAGCTCGTCGGGAGCAGTTCCTTCAACGACGGAAGCCCAAGGCCTCGTCGGAGCATCTTGCTCCTCAGCGCTTCGATCAGGAGCGCCTGCTTCAACGACAAGGACCCGAAGTCTTGTCGGAGCAAGTTGCCCCTTTGCCTCTTGCCTAGGAGCACCCGCTTCAACGACAAGAGCGTGAGGCCTTGTCGGAGCAAGTTGCCCCTCTGCATCTTTGGCGCTGGCTTTGGCAGCCTTCTTGCCGGCGGCTTCGGGGAGCTCTGCCGGGAAGTAGTCGCCAGAAGCCAACTTCCTCTTCCTGCCTTGCCCTACTGATGGCGTCACGGATGGCTGAGTTAGTTGGAGCACAAAAGTGCCTGGTTCCACAGGCAATTTGAGTGCGGCGCGCTTTGACAAACCATCGGCAATGTCATTCTCAGCACGTGGGACGTGCTCAATTTGTAGGCCGTCAAAGCGTTCCTCCAACTTCCTCACCTCATCTACATAAGCTTCCATCAATGGGCATTGGTAGTTCTTGTTCACTTGCCTGACGACAAGCTGCGAATCTCCCCTGACAATAAGCTTCTTAATCCCAAGGTCTGCCGCGATCCTGAGACCGGCAAGCAACCCCTCATATTCTGCAGTATTGTTCGTCGCTTGTTCCTTGGGAAAGTGCATTTGGACCACGTACTTGAGGTGCTCTCCGGTGGGTGCGACAAGCAGTACGCCAGCACCGGCGCCTTGCAGCGAAAAGGCACCATCAAAGTACATGAGCCACTCTTTGCTTGTCTCCTTGCCGGGGAGAGTCGTCTCTGGGATTTCTTCGTCTGGCGTTGGTGTCCATTCTGCGACAAACTCTGCCAAAACTCGGCTCTGCATGGTTGATGTACTCTCAAACTTGAGACCAAAGCTCGACAACTCCAACGCCCACTCGACAATCCTGCCTGTCGCTTCTGGATTTTGCAAAATCCTTTTCAGCGGGAAGCGAGTGACGATGGTAACTTGATGTGCTTGAAAGTAATGGCGCAGCTTTCTCGAGGCCATGAGAAGGCCGAAAAGCAACTTATGCACACCAGAATACCTTGACCTAGCTCCCTGCAGAAGAGAGCTCACAAAGTAGACCGAGCGCTGCACCATTTTCTTCTTTTGTATCACTTCGCCTGACTGCGCAGACGAATCCTTGTCGGCAGCAAAACTTGTCGGGGGAGCCCCCAGCTTGTCGCTGGACGTGCTTGCCGCAGTTACTGCCTCCTCATCCACCTCTCTCTCTGCTACTAGCGCAGCACTAACCACTTGATTGGTTGCCGCTAGATACAGCAACAACTTCTCTTGTGGTTTAGGTGCGACAAGTATTGGAGGAGAGGAGAGGTATCTCTTCAAGTCTTGCAGCGCTGCCTCCGCCTCCGGAGTCCATTTCAATGGACCTGCCTTTTTTAAGATTTTGAAAAATGGTAGGGCGCGCTCAGCTGACTTGGAGATAAACCTACTGAGAGCAGCAACACAGCCGGCAAGTCGTCGTACATCCTTGACGCGCTTCGGTGCTTCAATTTGCTCAATGGCTTTGATCTTGTCAGGATTGGCTTCAATTCCATGTTGAGACACAAAGAACCCGAGAAGCTTGCCAGAGGGAACTCCAAACACGCACTTCTCGGGGTTGAGCTTCAGGTTGATCTTGCACAGATTTACAAAAGTTTCTTCTAGATCTTGAACCAAAGTAGCCCTGTCCTTGCTTTTGACCACTATATCATCCATATAGGCTTCCACATTTCTGTGCAGCTGAGGCTCAAAAGCAATCTGGACGGCTCTTGCAAATGTCGAACCAGCATTTTTCAAACCAAATGGCATACGTACGAAACAGTATGTGCCACAGGGTGTGATAAATGCGGTCTTTTCCTCATCTTTCTCAGCCATGAAGATTTGATGATACCCTGAATATGCGTCAAGAAATGAAAGCAAATCACATCCTGCCGTGGAGTCAACAATCTGGTCTATGCGGGGCAAAGGAAATGGGTCTTTGGGACAAGCTTTATTGACATCAGTGAAATCAATACAAAGCCTCCATTTTCCATTCGCTTTGCGCACGACAACAGGATTGGCCAACCACGTAGGATGGAGCACTCCTCTGACGAGGCCTGCTGCTTCCAACTTCTTGATTTCTTCCGCAATAAACTCTTGCCGCTCCACAGCTTGCTTTCTGTCTTTCTGCTTGACGGGCCTCGCGTGGGGACAAACGGCAAGGTGGTGCTCAATTACTTTCCTGGGAACACCGGGGATGTCGGACGGTTGCCATGCAAACACGTCGACATTCGCCCGCAGGAAAGCAACGAGCGCGCTTTCCTATTTGTTGTCAAGTGTGGCACTGATGGTGAAGGAACCACCAGTGCCGTCCTCCTTGGCGGGCACCTTCTTTGTCACCGGCGGAGCGGCTTTGTTCTTCTTGCACTTGCCGGTGGAGCTCTCTGGTGCGTCCTCGACGGCAGCGCAGCACTCCGAAGAGGTGCGCTTGCCGGAGTGGGCACAGGAGCTCTTGCCGGACTTCCTCTTGTTCTCCCCCCCGGGAGTTTCAGCGGCAAGTGCCTTGGCGGCAGTTGCGGCAGCTGCTTCCCGGTAGATCTTGTCGGCGCAAATAAGCGCATCCTTCTTGTCGCAGGGAACTGTGATAACACTTACTGGGCCTGGCATCTTCAACACGTTGTAGGCAAAATGAGAGGCTGCCATGAACTTGGCGAGCGCTGGACGGCCAAGTATCCCATTATAAGGCAATGGAATATCGGCAACGTCAAAGGTGACCTTCTCGGTCCGGTAGTTCAGCTCGCCGCCAAATGTCACTGGCAGCGTGATCTTCCCTTTCGGCTTGCTCCTTCCTGGATTGACTCCTTGGAAAGTACCAGTTTCCTCAAGCTCGCCGTCAGGGATTTGAAGTTTCCGGAGCACAGCGGGCGAAATCAGATTCAAGCCGGCCCCACCGTCAACTAACATCTTCGTGACCTTGAGGTTGCGGATCGTTGGTGAAACCAACATCAGCAAGCACCCGACCGCCGTTGTGCGGTCAGGGTGGTCCTCAATGTCAAAGACGATAGGCGTGTCGGACCACTTCAGAAGCTTTCTGGCGTCAACAGATGGTTCCGCCGCATTGATCTCTCGCGCCCACTGTTTAAGTTGGCGGTGAGAAGAATGCAACGAAGCACCACCGTCAACACACAAGACTTCTACGGCTTTCTGAAATTCGTGCTCACTGGATTCTTCATCATCTAGATCATCATCATCATCATCTTTGTCGCGGCCACGAGGAGGCATGTCTCTCTGCTGCTGCTTGGCCTTGCCGCGACACCCTCCTCGGGCAGTGCGCTTCTTGCCGGACCCGCCAGCACCTTCTGGGGCCTTCTCCTTGTCGCGCCTCTCATACTCAGCTTTCTGCTGTTCGACAAGCTGCTCGACTCATCGACAGTTCTGGAGATCGTGTCCCTTGGTGCGGTGGATCTTGCAATATTGCTTGTCGGAGCCGTCCTGCTTGTCGGCAGCCACCAAGGCCTGACAGTTGGCGCACGCGGCAATCTCCTTGCCGGAGCCCTCGACTTTGGCCTTGTCGGCGTTGCCGTTGCCGCTGGACTGCTCGACGGCAAGCACAGCTTTGCCCTTTTTCTTCCTGTTGTTCCGCCGCCGGCCCTTCTTTGCCGGGTCGGTACCTTCGCTGTCAGAGCTCCCCCCTGCGCCAACACCTTCACTGGGAAGTTTCCTTCCCTCTTCAGCACGCTCACACTTGTCGGTGAGAGCATATAGCTGGCCAATGTCTCTGACCTTGGTCATCGCCATTTCCTCCCGCATCTTGCGGTTACGCATGTTCTGATGGAACGCGCTAATAACCGCAGCGGGGTGAACATCTGGGATGTTGTACTGTACGCGGCTGAACCTTTGAATGTATTTGCGCAGGGGCTCTCCTTCCTTCTGGGGGATGAGATGAAGATCACTCTCCTGGCCATGAGGTTGATGACCGCCAGTAAAGGCACCAACAAACTGATGGCACAGGTCCGCCCATGAAGAAATGGAGTTCTCCGGCAAGTGCAAGAGCCATGAGACGACGTTGCGCTTTAACACGAGCGGGAAGTAGTTAGCAAGAATCTTGTCGTCTCGTCCCCCGGCAGCTTGCACCGCAATGGTGTAAATGCTGAGGAACTCCGACGGGTGTGTCTTGCCATCATACTTCTCCGGCACGTCAGGCTTGAAAGCCTTGCGATTGGGCCACTGGACCTGCCGCAGCTCACGGGTGAACGCTGGACAACTTACCGCGCACGGCAAGTCGCCAGGATCCCCTGGCGCATGCATGTCAACAGCGGGCCCTGCGCGTCTGTCGGACTGACGATGTGCTTCTCTCCTTCGCTCGATAGTGGTACGAGCGTCTTCTCCTCTGCGTTCTTGAAGAACGAGGCGCTGGTCACGACGAGCTCGCGGGTCAGACGACGCCGTGGAATCATCGCCACGGGCGTCGTTTCGACGTGTCGGCGACCGAGGCCGTCTGGGCGGGGAGTGTACGGTTGTTGCCCCCTCGCCGTTCTTGTTGGTGACAGCATTGTCACCAGTTCTCTTGTCGGCCGCGCGCACCGGGTCGGCATCAGCGAAGCTGAGAAGGCTCTGAATGGTTGGCCTCCACTCGTCAAGCTTATCTGCTGGTGGAGGGAAGTTCAGGAGTAGCTGCGCACGCGCCAACGCTTCTGCTGGTGAGGGAGGTATCGAGTGGCGTGAGGACTGTGGGATGCTCTTACTCCTAACAGTGTTAGAAGGAGCATCTCCACGCCCAGGCGACCGTACCTCGACCCCGCCAACGTGTTGTTGCGTATGGTGACCCCGCGCATCTCGAGATCAATGCGCCAGTTCATTATCCTAGGAACTACCGTGGGAGGCGAAGAGGGCGAAAGGAGTGACTGGGCAGAAGCCTAGCCCGACCCCGTCAGGACCTGCCGGGCGCAGCCTGACAAGATCGGGAGTGGCGAGGCTGTGAAGGAAGGGGACGGAGAGAGCAGCTTGGCGGTGCCCTGGTCACCACCCCCAGGGCCAGCAAGGCATCCCAGCACATGCGCCGGCTAGGAGAGCCTGCCGGAGCTCAGCTGGAAGACTGCTAGAGGAGGCGAAGGCACCAAGAGAGCGTCCCCCTCCCCGGCAGCCGTCGAGAAGAGGCTGGTGATGATGGTGCCAGGGAGGGAGGGGAAGAGCGAAAAGATGAGGCAGCGGGCCGGCAATACGAGACGAAGGCGTCGGTGCCATCATACTCTGATCTGACGGCCTGCCACCCGCCTTCTCCATCTTCCCTCGTTTTTTCCTCATCACCATCGCTCCAGGAGGGCGCCGACCCCTCGACCTGTCACCTCCCTCGGAGAAGCGGCAGACAGCGGCGGCGTTCGAAGCGTACGAGGAGCGCCACTCCCCACCTTGGTGGGCAGAAAGGCACCGCCATCTTCAGCGTCAACCCCGACCTCACTGGAGAGGGCAGTGCTGGGATTATCAAGGATCCCGAGCACGGCACCACAGGCAGGCGCCGGAGGCCCCAGGGACCTCGCCGACGGGATGATAAGCCTCGACCACTCGCGGCAAGGGCATGTACTCCCCTCTAGGCGGCTGGCTTGTGTGGGGGAAACGAGCGCTCCACCATTTTGGAGGAGCGCAATGCCTCCCACACTACGGTCGATTCGGCGCGCACGTCTACAACAACCGCATCTCCTACAACCCCGGACCACACTCACTCCCCGAGCGTCAACACGAGTGTTCGGCATCGCCACCCCCAGACTAGAGCCCAGGGCCTGGCCCCAGTCTCCCTCCCTCGACATAACAAAGAGGGAGGCAAGAAGTGAAAGGGAAGAGGTGCGTGGATGGATGCCTCCGTTCCCTCTCGCACCCCCTTTTTATAGGCAGGCTGGGGGCTGATCCTTCACCTCCACCCCCGAGGGGCTCTTTCTGATCCGACCCGTTCAAGCTACCACCGACGACCGGGTCCGATTGCCGCCCTCTTACACCAATCCAAGAAGACCAGGCCTTTGCCATGACGCTCTTTCCCGCGCCACGCGCCTCCGTTACCTACCCTACTCGGTGCATGTAGCATACGTGGCAAAGGATAAGGGCGTGGTGGGATGAGTGAATTGGTAGTTACTCCCCCGTGGGCTAAAGTCATTCATGGGACATTACAGAAATGGCCCCACCACAATTGGCGTCATGCGATGCATGAAAAAACCGGAAACTGACTCAAGCACTAATTGATGAAGAGGCAGAGAAAATATCGAAGGATGAGCTACCACAAACTCTTCGCCTGTGTACTAGATAGGGCCTACCCCGACAACGCTTAGCCATGCGTTTGGGCCTGGCCCGGGAGCTCCTGTCGGTGCAACAAACCCCTGTATGTTGCCCTGACTGTACACAGGCTCAAGGGCAAGTGAGGGAGTCATGGACTAAGGGGTCCTCGGGGTTACGGCCCATTGTACATGGGCCGGACTGGTGGAGCCGTATACTGACAGGAGATCCATGAAACCGTGGTGTGCTCTCCAAGTCAAGAAGGCGGTGGATCTCTTTAAACCATTATTGTAATCTATCTTAGGTAGCCCTAACCCTATCGGTGTCTATATAAACCGAGGGTTTTTAGTCTTAGGGCTAGAGCTACATTCATCACCTCATCGCCTTAGGGTTTAGCTCATACGGATCTCGAGGTAGATCTCCTCTGTAAACCACATCATACATCCAATATAATCAAGCAAGACGTAGGGTATTACCTCTTCGAGAGGTCATGAACCTGTGTAAACACTGTGTTCATCGTCCCTTGTTCCCCATCGATCCTAGATCCACAGCTCGGGACCCCCTACCCCGAGGTCTGCCGGTTTTGACACCGACATTGGTGTTTTCATTGAGAGTTCCGCTGTTGGATCGCCAGAAGAATCGATGGCTCAACCGGTCGTTGGAGACCACACGCGTGCCGAGGGCTTCCCCGCCCCTGGTCATCCCTTCGTCTTCGGTGGCATGTTGGTGCGCACCGATCCCACAAGTCGCCTCGACCAGATCGAAGGCTTCACCCCCGTTGAAGGGTTCATTGGTTCAGGGGCATCGACCCTAGGACCAGCAAACTCACAAAAATCTGTTGTCTCTCAGAGTCCGGCCCTGAAGCCCGACTCTGGCAGACCGCCCACAAGATCTCCCACCGAATCGTCGGAGTGTCCGGCGCCCCCATGTGGCCAGCCGGCAAACCACTTGGCGAGTCTTTTCCGTGCAATGGGAATCTCTGTTATCAGGCCTACGGCCTACAATCGAATCGGGCTTAAACCCGACGACCGAGAAATCAACACCCCTCCGATCACGCACCTTGTCACCAAGGTCGAAGAGGCCCACGAGGGACCATAGCCCTGCAAGCTAAGAACGGTGTACACTCGAATCTCCAGCTCAGAGTCAGACACCAGCTTGGACGTACTTCCGGACTCGAGCCCCAACGCTAGATCCGGCCTCAAGCCAATCCAGTTGCACACTAGTCCGAATCCGAGCTCGTCACGACCAGAACCAAACACGACTCAACAACCCATGAAGGATAGTCCGGGTCCGCGGCAGGAGGGAATTCTCGAAATTTTCCAACCCACCCACCACACAGAATACTCTCCGAATTCGGGAAACCCAGACATATGGGACCTCATGTATGTCAAACAGCTGCCAAACAAGATAGTCCACAATTATTGGGCTAGATTTCTCTTGGTAAAGAACAGGATGGCACCTGGCTGTGACAAAGAAATAATTAAAGCCTTCCAGTTTAACTGCAGGGACGAGGGCCTCTAAACGCCCTCGCGTGTCATCGAATTCAAAGCTTCACCAAACTATCAGACATGGTACGCAAATATTGCGCTATGGAGAACAGGTGGAGGGTGCAACAGATGAACATGGGGCCACAGCCCGCCGTGCATCACGGAAAGCCTCGCTTTAAACGAGCTTACACAAATCGGTCACTGGAGCGCGAGCCTAATGAAAAAAAAACTAGGCCCAGATCGGTGTTACACGAGTTGTTGGATAAACCATGCCTACACTCGGTCTTGCTAGACGCAAACCCAACCCGTAGACTTCGAGCCTGTTGGGTTGTAAGACAAGTGGCCAAGTTTGGCGAGCCAATCTTGGGCCTTACACCCCCAGATAAACAGCCCTCGGCTTCACCACAGGACCATAATGTCCTTACGGTATCTGAGACATTTGCCTCAAACAATAAAAGGAAAAAGGCTCTTCAAGAGCTCAATCAAATATATCAAGTGACGGCCGCACAGCCATGGGCAGCTACTCCTATCACCTTCAACGAGAAAGACGAGCCAAGCCCCCGTAATAACCATGCACCGGCCGCACTGGTCCTCGACCACATTGTCGACGGTTTCCGGCTGACTAAAGTGCTGATGGACGGAGGTAGCGGCCTCAACCTCATTTATGAGGATACTCTAGACAAGATGCAGTTCAACAGGTCTCGCATCGAATGCAGTCATACCACGTTTCGGGGTTTAATACCCGGTAGGGAGGCACACTGCTCGGGACGCATAACTCAAGATGCCAGGGCCCAACGGGGTGATCTCTCTTAAAAGCGACCCAAGCAAAGCCTTGCGAGCTGAAAACTAGACGACATCCCTCGCCCTAGAGGCACTATTCGAAGCCCTCGCGGCTAAAGAGTTGACAGCGCTACGCACTATAGTCGACAGGGATGATGTGGTTCTCAGTAAAAGACAAAAACCCACATCATTCAAGCCAGTGGACGAAATAGTAAAATTTCAAGTGCACCTAATAGATCCCAACAAAACAGCTTCCATAGGAGCACAGCTGAATCCTGCAGTCGATGAGGCGCTAAGGACATTGCTGCGTGAAAACTGGGAAATATTCGCCTGGCACCCATCAGATATGCCAGGAAACCCACGAAGGCTAGCAGAGCACAACCTCAACATTTTAAAAGGCTTCAAGCCAGTGAAACAAACCCTGCGCTGATTTTCCGAACCAAAATGGCAGGCCTGGGCGAAGAATTTGCAAAACTGCTAGAGGCCGGATTCATCCGCGAGATCAAGCACCCCGAGTGGTTAGCAAATCTGGTTATGGTACCCAAGAAGGATAAGTCTTGGCGGCTCTGCGTCGACTTTAAAGACCTCAACAAGGCCTGCCCTACGGACCCATTCCCCCTGCCAAGGATAGACCAGATCATCGATGCCACCACTGGACACGACTTGTTATGCTTCCTCGACGCATACTCTGGATACCATCAGAGCAAGATGAAGGAGTCCGATCAGACAGCAACCGCATTCATCACCCCTTACAGGCCCTTCTGCTTCAACACCATGCCGTTCGGACTAAAAAACGCGGGAGCTACATACCAGTGCATGACTCAAACATGCCTCGAAAACCAAATTGGCAGAACAGTCGAGGCATACGTGGACGACGTGGTTGTTAAAACCAAACACATCGACCAACTGATAGACAACCTACGCCAAATCTTCGACAACCTACGGTCCTACGCTATACGGCTCAACCCGGAGAAATGCGTCTTCGCGGTCCCCACCGGAAAGCTACTCGGATTCATAGTTTCCCATAGAGGAATCGAAGCCAATCCGGCCAAAATTAGAGCACTGTCTCAGCTCGCAATAGCAACAGAGCTTAATCATATCCAGAAGCTAGCGGGATGCGTGGCTGCCTTGAGCCGCTTCATATCTTGCCTCGGAGAAAAGGCATTGCCACTCTACAAACTGCTCAAAAATACAAAGAACTTCTAGTGGACAGATGATGCAGCCATGGCACTAGAGGAGATTAAAACACTCCTCGCCGGCAACCCTATCCTGGCCGCACCTGGCGTCAGCGAACCCATGCTACTATACATTTCAGCCACCAATCAGGTGGTCAGCGTGGTGCTTGTCGTGGAGCGGGAATCCTAGGGCCACAAGTTCCAAGTCCAGAAGCCGGTCTACTACGTGTCCGAGGTGCTTACGCCATGCAAATCACGATACCCGCACTATCAAAAGATAGCCTACACGGTCTTCATGGCGTCTCGAAAGCTACGTCATTACTTTCAAGAATGTTCAGTCATAGTGGCATTAGAGGTCCCCTTGAATGATATAATCAATAATAGGGACGCCACAGGCCGCATCACCAAATGGGCCATCGAGCTTCTCCCCTTTGAGATAACATACAAGCCACGTTGAGCCATTAAATCTCAGGTGCTGGCCGATTTCATAGCCGAATGGACCGGGGCCGAACTACCCAGGGAGTACTCTACATACTCGCACTGGACAATGTACTTCAACAGCTCGAAGATGTTAGCCGGACTGGGGGCTGGGGTCATCCTAATCTCCCCCACAGGCGACACTGTTCGGTATGTCCTCCAAATAATGTACACAGACTCCAACAACGCAACCGAGTACGAAGCACTACTACATGGTCTTCGTATGGCCACATCAATGGGCGTGCAGCGCCTCGAGGTAAGGGGAGATTCAAACTTCGTGATCTCTCAAGTCAACGGCAAATTCAACGCCAAAGACCCCAAGATGGCGGCATACAGATACACGGTCCTCCGGATATCAGCTCGATTTGAGGGCCTACAATTTCACCATGTCGCTAGAGACAGCAATCAAGCAGCTGACGTCCTCGCCTGCATGGGTGCCAAGCGTGACCCGGTTCCCCAAAACACCTTCCTCGAGCAACTCTTTAAGTCCTCCGTGGTGTGGCAGGGCGACGTCAACGGTGCACTATCCAACGAGCCCGCTCACAACGCCTCGCCCGAAAATGAACAAGACGATCACATCATCGGTGGCTCCGCACTCAAGGAAACACCTTCTGCACACAAGGTAATGGCCGTAATCCCACCCTAGACAGAACCCCTACTAGCCTACCTCACAGAATAGCAGCTTCCGAAGGATCAAACCGAAGCACGACGCATAGTTCGGCGCTCTCAAGCATACAAGGTCCATGAGGGTGAACTCTATAAGAAGAGTGCCACAGGAGTTTTACAGAGGAGCATCTCCGAAGAAGAGGGGCAGCAACTCTTGGCAGAGATACATGCGGGCATGGGTGGACACCACGCGGCAGCTCGGGCTTTGGTCAGCAAAGCTTTCCGAGCATGTTTTTTCTGGCCTACTGCCCGTGAAGATGCCCGGACATTAGTCCAACATTGCGTCGGATGCCAGCTGTTTGCAAATCAAAGCCACATGCCCCCACAGCTCTTCGGACGATACCAATCACATGGCCTTTTGCGGTCTGGGGTCTTGACATGGTCGGGCCACTCAAAGGGGGGACAAACAAAAAGAAGTACCTATTGGTCATGGTCGACAAATTCACCAAGTGGATCGAGGCAAGGCCCGTCACTTCGGCAGAATCCAGTCCAGTCGTTCACTTCTTATCCGATGTCGTACACCGTTATGGTGTCCCCCACAGCATAATTACCGATAATGGTACCAACTTCACCGCCCAAGAAGTTAAAGACTGGTGTGGTAAAATGGGCATTAAGCTCGATTACGCCTCGGTGTACCACCCACAGACTAATGGACAGGTCGCACTACAAAAAAATACACTTCCGTGATGATACGTGTTTGTCATAGTAGGTCACGTTTTCTATCATGCATGTACATCCATGACAATTTTATGATAGAATCAAGATAGTTATACCTGTGCTGTCGTAGAAGTGTTCCATGACATTACCAAAATTATCATCACGGAAGTGTCCACTTCCATGATGATAAATTGCGCGTCATAGAAGTGCTTTCGTCAAGGGTGACCGACACGTGGCATCCACCGTAACAGGTCGCCGTTAAGCTATCGGGTTCCGGTTTGGATCCGATAACCCGTTAACAGCCCCGACCAATGGGGATTTTCCATGTGTAAAATTATCATTGGCTATAGCAACCATGTGTCAGCACCAGAAAAGAACAGATGTCAACCGCCCAATGGACAGGAGGCGCCTATGATACATCGACACGTGGCAAGGCCCAACAGCAGCCCATTTAGGTTAAAAAGGCTGGCCCAGTCAAAATTATCGGGCTGGCCCACTAACGGCTTTCTTGCAGACGGCCCATTCACAGTTAAGGCCCATACGGCTATTGTCAAATTGGCCCGTCAACGGCCCGTTCTAAACTTGTCATCATCGCGGCCCATGGTCACTTCTGGCCCGTTAACAGTCCACTAAGTATTTGGGCCGAATTACGACCCGGTGTGCTTCCGGCCTGTTAAAGGTCCTGCTTCATTTGGGCCCATTTTTTGGCCATTGAAACTGTCGGCCCATAAACGACCGTGAAGGATTTGGGTCATATTCGGCCATGTCTGACATTCGGCCTGTTAGAGGGCCACTGTAGATTCGGGCCACTTCCAGCCTGCTGTGATTTTCGGCCTATTAACGTCGGACGAAATCCATGGGCCATATGTGGCCCAACGTCACATCGGGCATATTAACGGCCCATATAAAACTGATACTAATCAAGCCCGACCGAACTTCCGGCCTGTTAAAGGCCCGTGTAGTAGGTCGGCACATTTACGGCCCATCTGAATTTCGGCCTATGAACGATCCGCATTGTAAATGGGCCACCACGAGCTGAGATACATTTCGGCCTGCTAATGACCAGTGGGTTATTTGGCACAATGAGTGCCCAATCTCACTTTCGGCCTATTAAAGGCCCATGTTATTTATGGGCTCGAGATATTTACACATGTTAATGGCCTATTGTTACTAAGGGCCCAAATTATGTTTAGGCCTGTTAAAGGCCCACTAGGGGCACATGCCTACCAAAAATATGAAAGCTTATGCTGATTTAGGCACATATATTTTTAGTGGGCTACATGCAAATTACGGCCCATAATCGTTTTTAGCCCAATTGGAATGGGCCTAACGAATGTTGGCACATTGGGCTCCTACGAAGCTTTCGGCCGAATACATTACTAAGATAAACCTACACTATACAAAAATAGCATCGTAATTTCTACAGCCTTTGGCAGCACGATAAATGATGTATCACAACAAAAGAAATTCCAGCCATACAACAAAAGGCCTGTTGGCATAAAGTTTACAGTCCTTGCAGATAAAAGCACCATCAGATGTATAGAAGCACAGACCATTTGACCTGAGTGCTAATGTTTCAGGCTGTAGAATCTGATGGAGCAGCATGATCATCCCCTTTTTTTTTCCGCCATTGCTCTTGAACAACGAAGCAAATGTCTGATAGTCTGGTTTCAAAACCATTCATATCTTGATGACATTTTTCAACCACTATTCTTTTTTCTGAAAACGTCCATTAGGGATTGGACTTGTGTCTGGAGCACAGATCTATCACTCTGTCTAGACGGAAGATTTTGTTCAGTAGGCGATTTGGACGAGGTTACCTTGACAACCAATCCAGAATTACGAAGGAAGGTGCTTTTTGCACTGTTAGTGGAGAGGTACTGACGCACTGCAGCAAGAGGTGACATTGTGCCTGTGGTAGCCTCGTCACCTTCAGGTGGTTGTGGCTATTCAATCATTTGTTCCATAGCTTGCTGAAAGTTTGAACTTGTAGATTAGTGTACCAGATAAGTTACTAATGAGACAAAAACAAACAAAGTAGGTTTCACGTTTATACATAACTTATTTTGGTGAACTACTGTAATACATTAGCATGTATTTTAGTGCCAACTACATAATAAAATCACTTTCGGAACATGTTTCCATGTAGCATGCCTACTGTATTTTCTATTTCCTCACATTCATTGACATGTAAGGATAAAGAGACATGGTTTAAAGTAGGATGAACATAGTATGACATCATTCATATCATGGGCAAACAGATATAAAACAAACAGACTATTGTATCATTGTGTGGGCACGTGAACATCACAACTAGATTACAGATCAAGACCAAAAGAATATCCTTCATCTCTTTTAAACCGTGTATGGTGAAATGATACGTTAAGATAACTATGTATAAAAGTGAACAGAGTAACTGACATTGGCTGCAAACCAAGCAGTTAAATGAACATGTCACAGTAACAAGCAGTTCAAAGGCAGGAGGAGTAAGGACTTACAACAGCGGCTTGAACTGGTGTGCTCATGCCCTTCATCTTGCTGGTGTGGCAATCCTTGAAGATTTGCACTGCATTCGGTTCAGGTTCTTTTTGGCCCGCACGGGCTTTCCTCTGTATTTGGAATAATTCAATATAGATACGATAATATGGCACAGAAAAAAGAAGGAAGTAGCAGCTATTTACAAGAGCCTCGCAGTGTGCAATATAGGTACAAGATCCTGTTGTCTGTTGGAATTTCACTTTAGAACGGTTGGTCTTGTTCTTCAAACAGTTAGCCTAGAAGAAGATACACTTGTAAGGCACATATCTAAATACAAGTTCAATATGTGATCTGATCAAATACATATACCCTACATGATACTTTGGATCAGACCAGTGTTTAACAAGGGCTGTCCAGTCTTCATCTGTAATATATTCCACTGGAGATGTTTGGGCGATTTCATTGTTAGCCTTGCCTTCAAAGTGAGTTTTTCTAAGGTGATACCGATACTGTCGCAGAGCAGACTGAAAAACATTAGTGCATGCTTGTTTAGTTGCATCATCTTTCAGATCCAACTTGAACCTCATCTGTTGAAAAAAGAATGTGAGTCTTATTTGGAGGAAGCTAGAAAGTATGGGACAGAGCAAGACAATATTACAAATTGCGATGAATAACATTACTTATGGATAAATGGTCAAGGAAGGTGTTAAACTCGGTATCGTCTTTCTCATTCCTGTACTGGATCCACGTTGGGAGGATACGTGCATGACACCTAACGGCAACAGCTGCCTCTGATACTAACTTGGCTGACTCTGTAGCATCACGTGGCCTTTTTAAACCTGCCTCAAAATGGATCTCCATTCTTCCTCTTTTAGATTTTGTTAATCTATCAAGCATTATCCCTGATGTCTGTTTCCGCTTGCGCCGTGGTGCTAGTTCAACAATGAATATGGAAAGTGTTAGTGCACATCAAACTGTGAGAGTACATATAAAGGAGCATGCAACTGCAACTTGACTCAGTCAGGTACCGTCTTGGTGTTGATGCTCATGAGGTTCATCTGATCTTCCCAAGTCTTGCTGTGTCAGCAGTGCTTCGGAAGTAGTGTTAGGTGTGAAGGCAGCTTGGGAACTGGCCAGTTGCGGCGCAAACGAACGAGTAACTCGTTGAGATGCCGGTACAGTTGAAGCGGATGCTGCAGCTGGTGGATCAGGTGATATTGTGTTTGTAGATTTAGCTGGTGGACTTGGACCTTCTACTGCACTATAAGTACCAGCAGAATCGCGAGGGCAGATCCTTTTCCGTTCCACCTGACGAGTAACGCCATTCCCTACTATATTCTTTTCCTTGCTCTTTTTTGACTTTGCCATGTCAAGCCGTACCCACAACACAAAAGAATAAAATCGCTCTTCAGAACTCATTGATGCATGATACAGACAAGCAAT
The DNA here is from genome assembly GCA_011799875.1 of Thinopyrum elongatum. Classification (NCBI taxonomy): domain Eukaryota; kingdom Viridiplantae; phylum Streptophyta; class Magnoliopsida; order Poales; family Poaceae; genus Thinopyrum; species Thinopyrum elongatum. The sequence continues at coordinate 317,046,832 of CM022300.1, forward strand.
ACTTTGATGTAAGACAACCGTATGAGGATGGAATATGTAAGAAAAACAGGACGGCGTGACATATTCACAGCTACGATGTGTAAACTAAGCAGAAGGATTTTCAAGAAAATAGAAGTAATGCAAGCTAGACACCATATGAAAGATGCAACCAATATCACTCTGCCAAGTTAAAAGTGTCTTGTCATAAGTGGTATTTCGAAAAATTAGAAGTAGTACAACCTAGAAATTAATGCAAGATGCAACCACTATCAAACTGCCATGTTAAATGCGTCCAATCATGAGTGACTGATGCGGGGTACACAACAGCAGTACTTTGATGTAAGAACATGGTATGATAGATAGATGCAGTGTATTCTAGACACAGAAAGGCATGTCATATGCACATGTATAACATATATACTCAGCAGGTGCAATTTAATCAAAATAGAAGAAATACAGGCTAGAAAACATATGCAACATGAAACCAATTATCACACTGTCAACTTAGTGCAAGCACTTGCGATGGTGGAGTACGGGAGATGAACTTATCATGTAGACTTGGGACTTCAACTGCATTAGCAGTAGGAGTGGCAAATCTAGAGAGTCTCTGTTTGTGTCGGTCCGGAGGATCACCAACATCCCCTAACTTACTCTTTTCCTTCTTGTTTTCTGATATTGCCTTATGAAGTCAAAACCACAAGAAGATGAATAAAATTAGCTCTGCATAACTGGTTGATGCATGATACAGACGAACACTACTTTGATGTAAGGCAAGCGCAGGATAGGAGGATGGAATATATACAAAAAAAGACAGCATTGCATATTCACACGTACGATAGGAGGATGGAATATGTATGAAAAACAGTAAGCAGAAGGCATTTCAACACAATTAGAAGAAATGAAAGCTAGGCACTATATGAACATGCAACCAATATCACTCTATCAGGTACAAAGTGTCTTGTCGTAAGTGCCATTTCAAGAAATTAGAAGCAGTACAAGCTAGAAGACAATGCAAGATGCAACCTACATCACAGTCCCAAGTTAAATGTGTCTTATGGGTAAGTGATTGTTGCAGGTATAAGTTGTAAGCTACGCAGATGCAATTCAACAAAATCAGAAGCAATACAAACTAGACATCATATGGAACACGCAACCACATATAACAGTTCCAAGTTAGAGCAAGCACCTGTGATGGTGGAGTAGGGGAGATGTGCTCATCATCTACACAGCTACGTTGACTGTCCAGCCTTGTGTTGTCTTGCAAATCTTGTTGGGAGGATGGCGGAATAGAATCTGTAGAGACCCTCTGTTTGAGTTGCTCCGAAGGACCACCATCATCCACTGCCGTACTAATTTCCTTCAGCTATATTGATTTTGCATTGTGAAGTCAAACCGATAAGAAAAAGAAATAAAATTCGCTCTTCAGAACTCATTCATGCATGATACTGACGAACACTACTCGGATGAAAGGCAAACACATGATACGAGGATGGAATATTTACGAAAAATAGGACGGCGTGACATATTCACACCTATGATGTGGTAACTAAGCAGAAGGCATTTCAACAAATTAGAAGCACTGCAAGCTAGACACCATATGAAAGATGCAACCAATATCACTCTGCCAAGGTCAAACTGTCTGGCGTTTCAACAAATTAGAAGCAGTACATGCTAGAAACCATATGCAAGACACAACCAATATCATAGTGGCGACTTAAAGGTGCCTTATCATAAGTGACTGATGCGGGATATGCAAGAACAGTAGTCTGATGTAAGAACATGGTGTGATCAGATATAGTATGTTCTAGAAACAGGAACACGTGTCATATTCATAGGCATTATGTGTAAAGTAAACAGATACAATTCAACAAAGTTAGAAGCAATACAAGGTAGACATCATACGCAACATGCAACCACAAATAATAGTGCCAAGTTAGAGCAAACACCTGTGATGGTGGAGTAGGGGAGATGTGCTCATCATCTACACAGCTACGTTGACTGTCTAGCCTTGCATTGTCTTGCGAATCTTGTTGGGAGGATGGCGGAGTAGAATCTGTAGACACCCTCTGTTTCAGTTGCTCGGAAGGACCACCATCATGCAATGCCTTACCAATTTCCTTCCGCTTTATTTATTTTGCATTGTGAGGTCAAACCGACAAGAAAAAGGAATAAAATTTGCTCTTCAGAACTCATTCATGCATGATACTGACGAACACTACTCTGATGAAAGGCAAAGTCATGATACGAGGATGGAATATGTACGAAAAACTGGACGGCTTGACATATTCACACCTATGATGTGATAACTAAGCAGAAGGCACTTCAACAAATTAGAAGCACTGCAAGCTAGACACCATATGGAGGGTGCAATCAATATCACTCTCCCAAGTTAAAACTGTCTTGTCATAGGTGGCGTTCATCAAACTAGAAGCACTACATGCTAGAAATCATATTCAAGATGCAAACCAATATCACACTGCCAACTTAAAGGTGTCCCATCATAAGTGACTGATGCAGGATACACAAGAAGAGTAGTTTCATGTAAGACACATGGTGTGATACACAGATATAGTATGTACCAAAAACAGGAAGGCGTGTCATATTCACACGTATCATGTGTTAAGCAGATGTTTACACTAATTAGAAGCAATACAAGCTAGACACCATATGCAACATGCAACCAGATATCACACTGCCAAGTTAGAGCAAGCACCTTGGATGGTGGAGTAGGGGAGCGGAGACTTGGAACATGTAATGCACTAGCAGTACAAGGAGAATCCGTACAGATGCTCCATTTACGTTGCTGTAGAGGACCACCATCATCGCCTTCCTTACTCTTTTCCTTCCTCTTTTTTGATTTTGCCTTGTCAAGTCAAACCCACAAGAAAAAGGAATAAAATTTGCTCTTCAGAACTCATTGATGCATGATACTGACGAACACTACTTTCATGTAAGGCAGCCGCATGATAGGAGGATGGAATATGTATGAAAAACAGGATGGCATGACATATAGACATGTATGATGTATAAAGTGTAAACTAAGCACAAGGTGTTTGAACTAGTTAGAAGCAATGCAAGCTAGAAACCATATGAAAGATGAAACCAATATCACTCTGCCAAATTAAAAGGGTGGCCTCATAAATGTATTTGACCAAATTAGAAGCAATACATGGCAATAGGCTAGAAATAATATGCAATATGCAACAAATAAAGGTGTCTCATCGTAAGTGATTGATGTAGGATACAGAAGAGAGGTAGTTTCATGTAAGAACATGGTTAACAGATAGATGTAGTATGTACCAAAAATAGGAAGGCATGTCATATTCACAGGTATAATGTGTAAACTAAGCAGATGCAATTTACCCTAATTAGAAGCATTACAAGCTAGACACCGTATGCAACATGCAACCACATATCATGCTGCGAAGTTAGAGCAAGCACCTTCGATGGTGGTGTAGGGGAAATGCGATCTTCAAGTATAGAGCTACGTTCAATATCTTCATTTAGGCTTGCTATTTCTTGAGAATCATGTGGGGAGGATGAAACTGCACTCTTTATAAGAGTAGCGCATCTCATACTAACCCATGGCCGTGACTGTCTCATCATAAGGGATAGATGCAGGATACACAAGAACAGTAGTTTGATGTAAGAACATGGTGTGATAGGCAGATGTAGTATGTACCAAAAACAGGAAGGCATGTCATATTCACATGTATAATGTGTAAGCTAAGGAGATGCAATTTATCAAATTAGTAGCAATACAAGCTAGGCACCATATGCAACATGCAACAAGATATCACACTACCATGTTAGAGCAAGCACCTGGGGTTCTGGAGTAGGGGAGATGAGATTTGGAACTTGCACTGCAGTAGGAGTAGCAGGAGAATCTGTAGAGATCATCTGTTTCGGTTGCTCCAGAGGACCACCATCATTCCGTGCCTTCGTCCTTTTAGATTTTGCCTTGTCAAGTAAACACACAAGAAAAAGGAATGAAATTCGCACTTCCAAATTCGTTGATGCATGATACTGACGAACACAACTTTTATGTAAGGCAACCACATTGTAGGAGGATGGAATATGTACGAAAAACGCTAAGCAGAAGGCATTTCAACAAATTCGAAGCAATGCAATCTAGACACCATATGAAAGATCCAACCAAAATCACTCTACCAAGTTAGATGTGACTCATTATAAGTGGCACTTCAACAAATTAGAGGCAATACACGTTTGAAATGATATGCAAGATGCAACCAATATTACACTGTCAACTTGAAGGTGTCTCGTCAGAAGTGATTGATGAGGGATACACAAGAAAAGTAGTTTGATGTAAGAACATGGTTAATAGAAAGACGTAGTATGTACCAAAAACAGGAAGGCATGTCATATTCACACGTATAATGTGTTAACTAAGCAGATGCAATTTACCCTAATTAGAAGCATTACAAGGTAGACACCATATGCAACATGCAACCACATATCACATTGCCAAGTAAGAGCAAGCACCTGCGATGGTGGTGTAGAGGAATTGCGGTCATCAACTAGAGAGCTACATTGACTATCTTCATTTAGCCTTGCTGTTTCTTGAGAATCATGTGGGGAGGATGACACTGCACTCTTTAAACGAGTAGCGCGTCTCACAGTAACCCACTGGGGTGACTGTCTCATCATAAGTGATTGATGAGGGATACAAAAGAGCATTAGTTTGATGTACGAACATGGTTAATAGACATATGTAGTATGTATCAAAAACAGGAAGGCATGTCATTATCAAAGGTATAATGTGTAAAGTAAGCAGATGCAATTTAACCAAATTGGAAGCAATACAAGCTAGACACCATATGCAACATGCAACCACATTTGATAGCGCGAAGTTAAAGCAAGCACCTAGGATGGTTGTGTGTGGCAATTGAGATCATCAATTGCAGAGCTACGTTTACTGTCTCCATCTGCTGACACTACACCCTTTAGAGCACTGAAACACTTAGTGCTTATCTTCGAATTACACTGGAGCGACTTCTGTCTTTTCTTTTGTGTATTCATCAACACTGCATCAGAGTCTGAAATACCCATGCATAAAAAAATTAGTGTGAGTACGGGTGAAGTGTGTGCACAAGTAGTACAGTGTAAAAGTAGCAGATAGCAGGTCAGTGAGAAATAAATGACGGGAGACATATGATAGCTCTACAACATGCATGGCACACGAAATTACTAGATTCTAGGATTTTGAAATATGAGCATAGGGATGGCTGGGAAATGCAGATGCTCCTCCAGCACACCACAAGGTGTGGTCCTATGAAAATAACAGTCGACTAAAAAACAAATAGGTCAGTCCATTTTTTCTGCACCGTCCGATGTACAAAGAACGGGCAGATCGCCTTCATCTACCTCCAGCCAGTCAGTGTTGACGATCTTCCTCGAAATGCCAGCGACCACTGGCCCAGTCCCCTGCCTCCGCCCTCCCCTCGACCTCACTGCACCACCGTGCTTGGCACCGCCCCCCGGCCATTCCTTCAAGCCCCGCCGACCTCCAGATCGGGCACAAGCAGCTCCTGCACCCCACACCCTATGATAGACACCGATGCGCCGCTTCCCCGGTGAACAGGCGGACTAGGTGCTCCGCGCGCCTAAGCGGGTGCTGCTTCTTTTAATTGTGAATCAACTGACCCTGAATTGAAATCAAGGCGGGCTACTGACCTCTAGCCAAGGTGAAATAGTAAATGGGAGGAAACCTTGTGCATTTAGTATCACGAAGAAGATGCAGTAAGAAGCGCTCAACTAGTTTCTTTCGTGGGATGAATACGGTGTGAGCAGAGACGTAAGATTTGCATGAATAAGGGAAGAGGAGTACCTCTTTCTGCTGGCAGTGCTGTGTCCTCCTTGTATTTTTCCGACGATCTTCTTGTGGTTCGCTGGAAATGAGAGGTTGTGGAGGACGGTGGAGCCTTGGACGAACCCATGGCCAAGTTGTTGAGTGTGGTGCGGTGGCCGTCTGTCGGCAGCGGGGAACCAGATCTGAGGCGGCGAACGACGTCGTAGCGGGAACAGCTCCGATGCGGTGGACGGTTGCGACAGTGGAGCGGCAGCAGTGAGGCGCAGGACGGCGTGGTCGAAATGGTTCTGGTACGATGGACGTCGGCATCGGCGTCGTGGAGGCAGCTCTACCTCGGCTTCAGCTGCTAAGTCCTTGAGGGCATTGCGGTTGCGGTTGCATTAGACGACGACGTCGCGGTATTGCCTCCGGCGTCATGGAGGAGGGTGGCGGTGGATTGGGCGTGATGGGGTGGAGGACGGAGGAGGCTGGGTTTTCGCGGCTTGTGGAGAGGGCGTTTTGGCGCCCACGGAGTATGAATGGGGAAATGGAGGGAGGGGGGAACTAAGGAGGAACAATGTTTCGGTTTGGGACGCGCTTGTTTGAAATTTGGGGAAAGTTACAAACTTTGCCCCCATCTAAAATTTCGGACATATTGCAGGTCCGGGGTAGGATAGTAATCTCAGGTGTCCTAAATGGTGGGAGGGATAGATTTCGGCCGAGCGCATGGGTGTTTAGGTGCCCATGGTGTATGAATGCTTCTTGGAGGCGGTTGAGACTGCCGTCTTGGTGAAGTTACAAACCTACCCCGGTTTAGACCTTTGGACATCGGGCCGATAGGCTACACGGGCCAGAGTCAGGACAGTAATTTCCTACCACCAAACATTAGTCTCGCGCGGTTTTGGGTGACCAGAGGCTTATTTGGCGCTTCGTTCAATATTTGGGAGCAGAAGCATTAACACTTTCGGTTCTCTTGAATTGAACTTTCAGGATTTGTCAAACTTCACAAATCTTGACTCTTGAAAATCCTAAAACTATGATTATTTTGGAATGGAGGGGGTACATTTGAATATACATTGTACACGACTATATATTATAAAAATATGCAACTTACCTCAGTTCATGCATGGTTCCAGATATAATCTCCTTGGTTGCAAAAAAATAGTTAGACATGCGTATGAATATATAGCATGTTCAAACGCACAACAAAGATTGATGCCCCCTTTTAGATCTGATTTACAAATTCCATTATCTCGGATTCAAATAGATGAATGCACTTCCTATGAATTCGAATCTTCGAAACCCCCTTTATGTTGAATTCAACATGTATTCTATTTCGTAACTAGCAATTTGGAATGTATCCATGTAAGTGAAAAATGTATAAAGTGCTTCACACTAACAACATGGAGTGCACTAATTAATGTTTATATATGAATTGCAAAAGCAATGCATTGTCTGGATTTCAAACCACTCTCACTCTATGGATCGATAATATGAAATAAACACATGCACATGCTAGAATTCAATAGAGTATGGGTGTCTGATAGACCGATGTTCGTTCATACAAAAATTGCAAAATTCATGATCTCATCCAAAAATAATAATGCCATTTATATTTTAATTTAATGCATAGAACCGCCTTTTACACGTAGATGCACTATGCCTCAGCCCGTTCTCACACACGCGCTATATATCTCTCTATCTAACGCATAAGTGCACACACTTTATATACATCGGCATTTCTCTCTCACACATGCTCACAATCTCTCCCGGGGTGTCTCATGCACACACTCTCTATATATCTCCCTCTCTCTTTATTACTACTATGTACCACTCTTTTCACTAATCTCAGTTGGACAACACTATTTCTCTCACATGCATATATACACACGCACGGTCTCTACTAGCCCTCTATAGGTACATTTATGTGCCTACGTGTCTCCCGCACGCACATTATCTTTAGGCCTCTCTCGCACACATTGCCCCCCCCCCCCACACACACACCTCTCTCTTAGTAGTTGGTAGATATGATTCCATTAGATCATTCGGTAGGATATCCCTAACTGTTAGGCTGGATGGTAATACGAGGCAAAGTTTTACCCAAGTCCGGGCCCTTGCAGTTGAGGAAAAATCCTACTCCTGGTACTGTATATTTGTGATAGGGGTGTGTACAAAATACACGTGAATACCAGGCATTGTGCGTGTGTGTATACTATCGACGAACTAGCCCCCGGGCTTCTATAACATACTCGGGGCCTAGGGTTACAAATCATATATAGTCGGCTTATCATCAGTGGGGATAGAGTCCTCCACGACTCTGGTAGCTTCGTCTTGTACGCCGAGTCCTCCACATGGGTCTTCGTATAATGCGTCTCGGTTCAACCTATGTGGCGCAGGATGGAACCGACCCATGAGTCCTCACATTGACCCACCACAACTAGAAATGATGTGCTCACCACACCCCACACGCAATCGGCCACTGAGAAAATAAGCATATACAATAGTACAATGTTATACATGAAAGTTAATTGCATGGTGCATCCAATAATATTAATTCTGCATTGTGAATGTTTATATTTTCTCCTAAAATATTAGTCACGGGAAAGAGAAACGAAGGGCATATCTCTCCTTGTCTCCACCGGACACCCCCTCTTTCTACACCACTTTCATGTACACACACAAACTATCCCTCGGCCCTCTAAAAGTATGCATGCCCCTGAAACATTCACGCGTGACGGTCACTGTATTTCAAGCGAAAGCACTATACGGTCACTGGACTTCAGAATATGCTCATTACGGTCATCGTATACATTCTCGTGGTGATCATACGGTATCTAGCTCACGATACGTCTCCGTATTTTGTTGATGACACTGACGGACATTGTATTTGATGCGTGCTCCGTATTTTGTTGACGACACTTACGGTCATTGTATTTAAAGCGAAAGCACGATATGGTCACTGGACTTCAGAATAAGCTCATCACGGTCACCATATACATTTTGTGGTGCTAACCAATCTGTGGTTGGATGGTTAGGAGGACAGTGGTTTCCCCAGCCCACCAGGGTTAAAGTCCTGGTGCTCGCATTTATCCTGGATTAATTTCAGTATTTTCTGGCGATGTGCGTTTAGTGGGAGGATACGTTCCCCTCGACTACGAGGCACCTATGGTGACTTCATAAAATCTCAAGATCATATGCTGGCTCACTCTCTCGAACGTGCTCATAGGGGTAGGGTCTGCGTGTGTGAGCTTATAGCGGTAAGTGTTTGCGCATATATATGAGCGCTTGCGTCTGTACTGTGTTAAAAAAATACATGTCGTGATTATACGGTCACTGGCTCACCCGTACAACTCCGTAATTTGTTGATGACACGATCAATTGACCAGTCAAACGTTCCACGTGGCACAACTATTGTTGCACCATCAGCGCGCATAACCGTGGTGCCCACCTGTCAGCGTGTATATGAAAGAAAGAAATGGTAGTTTGAGTCTATACTGTGTTAATAAAATACATTTTATGGTGATCACACAGTCACTGGCTCACCATACAGCTCCGTAATTTGTTGATGACATGATCAATTGACCAGTCAAATGGTCCACATTCACCAGCGCACATTACCATAGGGCCCACCCGTCAGCGCGTATATGAAAGACAGAAATGGTAATAAATTAGTGGTCGATGGGGATTCAAAGTCGTGAGACCTCTGGTTGGCAGCCCGCGCCCCCTAACCACAGCGGACAAGGATCGCCTTGTGATGATATGCTAAGCCGGCCGTTTTAATTATACGCACGCACGAGCCACTTTGGTGAATACAAACTCATCACACATGGGCACAAACATGCCCGCAACGCCCGCATGCATGCATGCAATACTCACACATACCGATTTAGCTTCACTTCAGTTGACTGAATCGACTTTTGGGTCAGTCGATTTTCAGGGGGTGGGGGGCTCGCCGGAGTTAAGGAAGAACCAGCCGCAGCGGGGAGGGGGCTCACCGGAGAGGTAACCCACTATCTATCTTAGGGTTCAGGGTGGGGGCGTTGTTCACCGGCGGTGGGGGGGGCGCGGTGGTGGGGAGGTGGCGTGGGGATCGCCGGAGAAAAAGCTCGGTGCGGGAGGGCCTAGAGGGATGGCCGGGACGACGGCGGACCGGCGGTGGGGAGTGGTTTCGGGGAGGGCGGGGCGACGGGGGCCGGCGGTTCAGCCGGTGGTGGCTGGTGGCTCAGGGGGGTGGAGGTTGAAGATGAACTGCGGGCCATCGATTTCGTATCCAACGGCTGGAAAATCTACTGACCAGAGATGAAAAAGTCAGTCGACTGACGGGTACCCTCACCCCATACATACACTTGCACGCACGCAACACTCGCATGAACACACACACGCATGCAGGCGTGCAACACTGACACGTACACATGCACTCACGAAGACACGCACGCACGCACACATGCGTGCAACACTGAAACGTACACATGCACGCACGCATCACTCGCATGCCTGCATGCACACAGCACACAACGCAAGACACACGCTCAACCTATACGTGTATGCACCCTTTGTTAAGGACATGGATTGTTACGGGTATTAATCAATCTTATCTGTGATAAGCAGAACATTGATGTTTGGAGCGGTCTTTATGAATCACAACGTATCGAACGGGCTATCAACGTATATATGAAAATTTTAAAATTCTCTTACATTATATAGTAGGCTTATCTACATGAAATAGATGATGTCACACTCAATGAACAATCATCGGTTTATGAAATGCCCGCTTCTGACCGCCCTGGCCAACCAAAAGCTCCTCTGCCATGCGCTGCCTGTGTTGGGTCACTGACATGCAGGCCAGGTACCCAACGAGCCCACACGTCAGTGGAAGAACGGCGCGGTGTCGTACGTCAGAGTCGAGGGCGCCGCTCGCTGCACGCCCGGCTGAACACACCTCCGTGCCGCATTCAAACGCCTCCATGAAACCCGTGTGGAAGCCGAGAAACCCACTCTGGACACACGTCCGTTCATGACCGGGCCGGCATTAAACGCAACTCTGGCCGAGCTCCTCCCGTCCGTCGTCTATTTAATCTCCTATTTAAACGAGGCCAGACGCCGGCCAAGAATCGCACACCTCCGCCGCTCCCCTATCTCCTCCTTCACCATTTTCTCCACTCTTACAATGGCTTACAAAGAGTAGTTATCCGGCATCCAAGCCGGCTGTGTGGCCCACCGAGCCCGCCGGATACGATCAATGCAGCTTGCTGATCCACCTCCCTCCCCTCGCCCAACGGACCCAGTTGCCACCCCAAGCCGGCGCGCGGTTTAGCAACTCACCACTCCAGGCCAGCTCGATGAGGAGGGGCGAGCTGCTCCACGCCAGCACGGCGGGGAGCACGGGCGTCATCGTTGCCGTCCACGCCACCGCCTCGTACCACGCCTCCCGTGTCTACGACCGCATCTCCCGTTTCTATGGCCGAGACTCCCATGCCTGCAGCCGCGGCATGCAAGCAGAGACAGAAGCCGGGTGCGCGGAGAGCGACGAGTCGGTGGCCAGCGCCTCCACGTCCACCGCCATCATCGAGGAGAAGTAGAACACGGGAGGCCGCCACCGCTTGGGTCCCATGAAGGCCACCGCCGAGGCGACACCGGCGTACACCGCAGGTGTCTTGCCAGATCCTTTTGTTGCGAGGACCTTCGTCGACCCCGCATGGGCTCCACGGAAGCGGAGAAGCCCCTTTCAGACTCCATCTTGGGCATCAGCCAATGATGTCATTTGAGCGGTGGGGAAGCGAGCGGTCCTTTGTGCTAAAGCATATACCTCTGGGGCTCCCGGCAGTCTGGTGATCATGCTGCTGGACATGAGGAAGACAAATGGATCGGCGGGCGACCATTTAGGCTAGGTATTATTATACCTGTGCTGTTCAGGACTAGCACCGCTTAGTTGATTTGAATGTAATGAAATCCATCATGTTTGTATGAAAATCCGGTATTTTATATGAATTCCGTCATTGTTTATATGAAATATCACCATGTTTGAATGAATTTCATCCGGTTGGTTGAGTTGCTGTTAGAATGTGTGCGGCTACAGTTGGATGGCGTAATTTGTGGGTCGCCAGTCGGTCTGCGGCCAGCTCGGGCGGAGTGGTGGGACAAAAAAAGCACAACTCGTGCGAGCTCGTCTCCAACACGTGCGCTGGAGGATGCATGAGCACCCGAGCTCTTCCTCGTTCATCGGTGGCAAAGGCTCGGGTGGACAAAAGGGTCGCCAATATTTTGGCTACCCCAGGCAAGATCCAAACAGCCCCGCCCAGCACATTCAAATCCCTCGTTCGCCGTGAAATTTTGGCATGTGTTGTTTTCATGGATATTTTGCTGTGTGAAAAAAAAAATTAAATATGAACGAATAATCGGTGTCCGCAGTCTTCTGCAGGGACACAGTTGGATGGCCTCATAGTAGTAGTAGTGTAGAGTACTACTAGTACTACTCCTACAAGATAGTGAGTGTTTACTACTTTATCTACGTACTAATTGCAACACATGCATGTGTTAGCAGTATAATGACCACGTACGGATTTGATGGTAAGATTTGTGTAAGTTGGATGTCATATTATTGCTCTAAGATGTGGTCAAATTAGTCTCCAAAACGCATTTTATACCCTATATGGATTGAGGGAGTACATGCATTGCTGAGGTTTCTCTTAATCCTTGCGTGCAACGTTTTTATTGAAGCTTGAAATGTGAACATGTGAATGGGAGGGACTACTACAACCCTTCCAAAAGAACTGTAGTACTAATGGTATCATACTCCCTCCGTTCACCATCTCACATGCTCAGTACTTTTGCGAACTATGGAAGTAACAAACTTATTCCACCACTCAGCATCTATTATGGATGCATTGTGGATTTTAAATTGAGTCATATAGACCGGAAAGTAGGCACTTAGGGCATCCACAATGTATGCTTTTTGTTTCCTCTAAGCCCTCTCTCCTCTTAGAGGCAGGCCTCTATACATTGCATGAACTGCCTCTAACAAAAAATTGGCTAGCATCACGTCTAACCTTAGAGGTTGCCTCTAACAATGTAACAATCCATCTGGCCCCAATTGTCAGCCATAGGAAGCATAAGAAAGTAGAACTACAAGAGAAATAGTACTGATTGGACAAATGTGTTGCTAATCAATACTTTTTATATTTCTGCTAGGGCCCACCTTAGAGGCTGGTTAGAGTCTCTATGCATTGTGGTTTTTTCATTTGATAAGAGGCAAACCATGTGGGGCCTACCTTAGAGGTAAGGCTCTATACACTGGAGATGCTCTGTATGTATTACTTTTGATGTGTCCCGTCAACTCGCAGAACGAGGAGAAGCTTTCTTAGTACACCGTCTCCCCCGCCCACGGGCGCGGTGGCTCGTAGAGTCGCAGGACAAGGAGAAGATTGCTTACTACACCTACGCCCGCTCCCTCGCCCACGCGCATGGTGGCTCGCAGGACGAGGAGAAAATTTTACTACTACTCCCTCCGTTACTCCTCGTCCCTACCTTGGGTAGAGAGATTATCATATTGTGTGAAATATATGTCTTTTAGTAGTAGGAGTAGTACACTGGTACATAGGAGTCCATGGTGCAGCAAGCTACCCTAGGCTATGTTACTACTCCCTCCTTTCCTATTTATGGCTCAATTTTAAAATCTCTCCAACCAAGGTAGACGGTGAGTTGTGGAATTAATTTCGTGGTTTGCACAAGTAATTAGTACGCTTGTTTTTCTCAAGAAGTTATGTTTACCGATGCATTACTTACAACGAATGCATGCATGACCACTAAATTTCCATGAACTTCTACATGCATTGGCGAGTTTTCTCTTGATACTGCTTGCATCGGGTGATTTAATGCACCTCGAAATCCAAACATGTGATGGTACTACTAGTAGAATTGAGACTTATAAAACGGAAAAATGAATTTTTTTTAGATGAGCCCTATAAACCAGAAAGGAGGGAGTAGTAAGTAGTACTACCTCCATTGTGGGTACGTACTCCGTAAAATCAGATTTTCCCAAAACTAAGTCGCTCAACCTATATTTGCTTGTTTCCCTTCCTGCCTCGTTGCCTCGAACAAACTATGCCAAACTCCCCTGCCTGCCGCATGGGAAAAGACCCGCCCTCGCCTTTTTTAGTCCGGGTTTGTATCGATGGATCACGCGAAGCAGCAAAAACCAAGCCGTGTCTTGTACTCCTCCGTCCTACTAAAAGAGTGGAGACGCTCGCTTTCATGAATTCTGTACTTCCTCTCGCCGACATGTGGGACATATAGCAACCGGGTCGACGTGTCATGCACCAAATAACAGTGCAGAACAGCAGGGGGGACGCACCCCAGTCGTAGCGCCCCAGTAGTAGTAATGAGCAATGAGACATCAAATCACAATGCCGCACCTTCCCAGACGGACGAAGCAACCATTATTTCACACTTCGCTGAATCCGCTTCGCCATCATCTCCTTAAGAAAACCACGTATTGCTTCTACCATTGTTCTGCCTCAAGAGGGATGCGCATTGCCTTGGTACATCATGACACGTGGGACCGCATGACAGGCCATGCTCCCCCGCCCACCGCTCGGTAAAATCACCTCATTTTTACTACTTCCTCCGTCTCAGTTTACAGGGCATGCACGTCGTTCTAGGTTGAGAATTTAACTAGCTATATATGTGATGAACAATATATGTTTAGGAACTACATCCGCTTAAGAATCCAATGATATACTTTTTGTGACATAGTAACTCATATTTAGTTAGTCAAATGGACGACCTAGAACTACGTGCATGCCCTATAAACCGAGACGGAGGGAGTAGTATCTTTTTAGATCAATATAGTCGGGATTCACCAAGGAGCAAAACCAAGTGGTAGGCTACTCCTGTCGTGTTGGCGTAGCAACTCAAGCAAGGTCAGTCCGCACACGAAATGGCGACACACTTAACAGGACCCCTTTGGCCGACATGTGGCTCATCCACCGTCTTGTTCCACGTGCGATGCACCAAATTATAGTTCGGAGCAGCGGTTGGACTTGGAGGCACCCTGGTCGTAGCGCTGCAGTAGTAGTAAATGAGTGATGAGCGGTCAAATCACAAAGCCCCACCTTTCCCGCATTAAGCTGGACAGACGAAGCAACCATCATTTCACTCTAGGGCGCAAGAGCATAAAGAAAAGAGAAAACCAATGATGCGTGCGGCAGCTACCTAGGGCACCCTAGGGTAGGGGGTCGTGAGTGGGAACTTAGTTTCCGTCTGGGTATGCGTCCTTGGATTGCTGTTGCATATTCAGCTCCTGTTGCAGCTTCAGACGTGTCAATTGGACAAATATGCCCATAGTGACTCAGATGAATATCTCGGCTCCGAAAACTTAAAGATATGAAAAGAGGAAGAAGTCGAGCTAGAAGAAAAATTCCCGCAGCAACCATAGTTGCCGCGTGTATAAGAGCCGAAATAGGAGTGGGTCCTTCCATAGCATCAGATTTTATCTCTATTCTATGTCGCAGGCGCCTATCCAGTCTATAAACAAATACTAATGAGAAAATGAAAACTATACTAAACTAAAGAAAACACTTTTCGGGAAATTTCCTCCACTACAAATCCGTTCTCCCTCGTCCTCTTGAAGAAAACCGATGATGTGTGCGGCGGGTAGGGTTTGTAGGAGTACTACGGCATGCGGGGACACGACGTAGTAAACGGGAGAGGGATTGAGTTCGAGTCGACGCCTTAACACGGATGGGCCGCTTGGTTTTACGGGAACGAGGCAGCATTTTGGGTTCAGGGACCAGTGGAGATATATGTAGTACAAAAAATTGTGGACGTAGGTTCGACCGAAAGGCAATGACGCATGGGCCCCGCATTTTGAGATACCAGCGGCCGTGTGAAATTTGCTACTCAAAATAATGCATAAAAGTTCCTCCAAAAACATCTATAACTAATGGGAAGTGAATGTATGCTTAAAATGAAAATGTAATACAAAGAGAAAAAATGAATTGCAGTTAAAAGAATGACATTTCTAACAAAAATGTGAATGTGAACTACATATGTGTGCATGTGACCAACACATACATTGTCAATACAAAATCTAATGCAAGAATTAACTTATGAGTAACATGCACGAATTGATGATGTGGTGCTTGCATGCATAGAGTACAAAAACAATGTGATTTATGACTTGCATGCATGACGTGTTCTTGTGCCATAGTTGCATGTCCAGGAAAAAAGCTACTAGTGGGTTGTACTAGCTATTTAGGAATAGAAGATGTATACATGGAAGTTGTAGGGAAAGAGATGACATGTCTCTCAATTCCTATGAGTAGGGATTGGAAAAGAGATGTCATTTGGTTCACATCATAGGAACTTTTCTATTGAATCTAGAGATGACATGTATCTCAATTCCTATGAGGAGGGATTAGAAAAGAGATGTCATTTGGTTCACATCATAGGAGCTTTTCTATTGAATATACGCTAATGTTTATTTTCCTTTGAAATTGTGGGAGTATAGGAATCCATTCATATGAACCAAGTGGCTCTAAAGCTATAAAAATGATATCATGTTTATTTTCCTTTGAAATGTGGAGTATATGAATCTATTCCTATGAACCAATTGGCTCTAAAGGAAAAAATCCTATCAAAATCATATCATATAGAGTTCCTATGATATTCCTCCACACCAAAGGATGGTTGAAATTGCTGCAGGTGATACGACGGTCTTTCTTTGTACACTCCTCCCCCATCTTTATAGTTACCTCTCGAAGATGAATGAAATGATATATACTGGGTATTCTATATGTGCATTTTGGTATACGAAAACTCGGTAAAAGTTTGCGAGGTACAAATTTTCAATAAAGCTATATGCACTACATTTTGGAACGGAGGGAGGAGCATACGGCAGTTGCAAACACTCACGTGGAAGATTTGTGTGTCGGAGGAGTGGCTGTTCTGTTAAATGACATGGAAAAACTGACACTGTCGGATGCCGATCTAACGATTCTTATGGCGTTCGTCAGGAAACGGCTTTTGGCGAACGTTTGTCAGATATGATTTACGGACACATGCATTGCATTAATACGTGCCCCCTCTCTCTCACGCACACACGCACCCTCACGAGTCATGACTCTCCCGAGTCCTCTTGCACCCACCGTCTATCTGTAGGTAGACGTCACACACATATGTGCTCTTCACACCCTACCCTCAGAACTTCTAAAAAATAAAAGATGTCGTGCACCTTTTATTTTAACTCACACGTCACACACTTATACTATTACCCTTGTGGCGAACGTTCTTTGGGCGTAGTATATTGTACTCTCACGAAGAGAAGCGGTGCACGCACGCACTAGTTCTGTCACACCCACTCGCGGGTACATGTAGGAGCGCATTTTTTAAGCTAGGAGCGCATTTGTTCACTAAGAGGCATCCCAATTGACATTTTGACTAGTCTAGTTTTCAACTTGATGGAGGGTCGGGGACCGCACGTGAATGATACAGTATTGTGCGTCCTGGACGCGGTGGCACGTTATTGATCGAGTTTTATTTTTACTTGAACTTTCAATGAAAATAGTGGTTCGTGCGTATTCAATTTAATAACGGCTGGTACAACAAAATAACTCCACTATATATATAAGCAGGAGCCTCGGCGCTTGCTTTACTAGGGTTCCTCTCTTTCACTCTCTCATGCTCTCCAGATCTAAGAAAGACATAGGTGGCCACACTCTCTCTCTGCTCACGGCTAGTCACAAATCCGGCCGGACCACCTCGACCGGGGCAGGGGTGTAGGTGCATGATTCACGCGGTCATCGGCGGCGAGGGAGGAGATCAACAGCTGCCCGCTTGTCCTGATTGGCGGCCGTGCCATTCTCTCTGAGACAGCGCCGGCTCGGGAGGGCCTCCGACCCCTTCTTCCTCCCTGCGGTATTGTGGCCAAGATGCGGCCTCCCAACGCCGTCTTTGCCACATGCCGATGACCCTCAGGTATATATTCCTTCGAAACCTGCCTTGGGCTACTGCCCCAGCTCCCCACGTGGCTGCGTGTGGATATTTTTCTACTTCCATCGGCTATTCCAAAGCCACCTATACTTTTACTATTATTAGAGGTAAAGCTAGTTCATACAGTCGAATCTAAGAGTTGGTTCAAACAGGGAAGAAAGTGGGAAAGCTGTAGCATGAATCTAGGACTTGGTTCTAAGAGGAAACGGGGGAAAGTAGTAGATACTGGCTACCCAACCGGTCTCTTGGCTGAAAAGGCAAAGAAAGCGTGGTGGATGGCAAAGGGTGGGGGGAAGTGGACCTGTCTCTTGGTCGAAAAAGGAAAGAAAGTGAGGGGTGTTGGGGGACAACGCAAATGAGAACGAGCAGGTCTAGATTTCCTGTGCTCACATAGGAAAATGTCGCCGAGGAGATAAAAAATGGGACAAATGCAGACATGCTGCCTGAGTGTTTGCCGCTCTCGGCAACCACATCTGCCTCACCACTTTATGCCCCTGCTGTCCCTACGCCCATATCGCTACCGTTAATGTAAAATCAGATGAAGCATTAAGCAATGCCACCTAATGTCACTATTAAGTAATGGTCTAGTGCCGTCGATAAATTGAAGCAATGCCACCTAATGTCACTATTAAGTAATGGTCTAGTGTCATCGATAAATTGAAGCAATGCCACCACCATTTTATGAAGTGCTTCTGTCTTGCTTTATTTCCCATGAATTGTGTTTTTGCAGTTACAATTAAATCTCACACCGCTAACATTGCTTCAACCTAGTGGAACAGCACAAATTTGATTGCACATTTACTGACCATGTGCTACTCTCATGACAGTAATACTAATGCTATTGTTCTGCATGTTAATCTAGTGGCAGTGTTGATGTGATGTGATGCTACTTACTTAAGGGCACTTTCATACTGTCAATGTAGTGCCAATTATAACACAATAGATGCTGCTGTTAATCATATGCCATTGCAAATAACTGTCACTATTTAAATAACCGTATTTCATATTTGCGCAAACAGGGATGTCTGTCTCCATATCATTTCTATCTGCGCAATCAAAAGTACACACCTCAGTTTTAGTAGAACTGCACAAAATGAGATGGCTATTCCTAGCTGCCATCATCTAACCACCCGTCTTCCAGGTATTCCTACATTGGTAGTAACTAGGTAGAATGACCAATGCAATCTAAAAGAAGCTGATTCGTACATTTTACTTCCTGATTGCAGTGCAGGGACGAGCGAAAACAACTGCATCCTAGTCGGGAATGCACTTTCTCCCAGTTCATCCATGGACCGAGGACTAGCTGGCACGGCTGCACAGAGGTTTTTGGGATAGGTGCACGGACAAGAGGCATTGTGGTCTGCTTATTTCTACAAATAGCAGTGCTTAAATTTAGTGGAATTGCACAAGAAGTTCAGATGGTCAGTACACTACATGGTTCAGTTCAGCATTCCAACTAAGAGCACAATTATAATTGGTTATTCTGGAATAAGAGAACCTAACCCTGGATGGTGGCAACAAGAAAAACCAGAGTGAACACCAGGAAATTAAAGCCTGCCTAGGGAGGCCCTTTGCTCAGAGAAGCCTTGCTTGATTTTTCCTGATTTGTAAACCTTCACACAACTTTGTCTTTAGCTGTGAACTAATATATGTTTGTTATGTTCTATGAATCAGTGAGATGTATAAAATTGCTTAACTTATGCTTTTCAAGTATTTTATGAAGCCGAGTTTAATGTGAATGTTCCACATGAACGCTGGACTAGCGTGTGAACGTTTGGAATTTACATTGTGGCCTCAGTTAACTGCATGAACCACTGTAACAAGATACGTAGTTGCTTATATGTCTGACAGCAGATTATTGATTGTTAGCTGGCCGATAGCCGACTTTACTAGTGTTGAAGCGAGCTGAGCCAATGTGCCATGTTTTGCACAACTGCTTACAAGTGGGGTAGCACCAACAGTGTTTACAAGTACTTAACCAGCCTTACGTACCCTATGTATACGTTGGCGCACAGTTCTCGAACGAGTACTCTATTTCATCAAACACACACTGCTCGTATGATAAACCGTGACAACTTATGTCTTACCATGACATATTACATGAAAAAACTAGCGAGGACGCATCTATTTCGGCAACAATTAGGATAGTTCTCACATGATTCACGGGCACACAAAAGTAGCAGCAGTTCCCATAGACGGATTCAAACAGAGTACTAGCCCAGAGGGCTCGATAATAGGCAAGGTTCGGATAATTAGACACAATCCAAAAGACTATTAAACACTAGCTGGGGCAACTATTTCATACCACGATCTAATTTGGGATGGACACAAGACGGACCTTGCCATGAACATCATCGAGGACGTCCGGCAGCAGCTCAATCCTGTGAACCTTCCTGAAGATAACATTGTGGCCTTGCCACTCATAAACTTGTTTGTGGAGGCATGCCACATCATCTTCCTGCTAAGCTTGACAAGAACAGTATGCCTCACAAACGAAGGAGTAGCTTTGAACTTCTTGTGCTTCAGTACACCCTGGACAACACGCCTGACAACAGTGAGGCTGGAATACATCTCGACATTGGTATAAGTGCAAATGGCTTCTAGGATCCAACAACCTAAGAACTCTGTTTTCCCAGTGCATATATTCAGGTCATCCGCCTCATAGCGAGTGACATGTACAACCACAAAATCCTTGTCTGCATCAGGGCTCTAATTGAAATAGAAACAAATTCTGAATTACTTTCCAATATAAGAAACACAAGTTATTTAAACCACTATGTAGAGTCAAAAGTATGCATGACAGGGAAGGTAGCATGGCATCGAAGCTAATAAAATTTTGCATTATCTATCACCACATACTTAGATGAAAAACCACAATCGAGATCGGCAAAGAAGAAAATCACCTTGGGCAGCTCAGCGGGGGGGGGGGAGGACACATCCTCGAAGGGGGAAAACTGCTCTTGCAGGGCCACGGGGGCTGTAACCTCAAACGGGGCGTTGACCATCTTAGTAGTGGCTGTGAGCGTATCTGGGGTCGGCTCGGTGGCTGCCTCGATCTTCTTGGAGCTCTGTCTCGTGGGGATCAGCCTCCCGCGTCTGCTCCAACATCGGCAGATCTTTGCCTGGTTCTCCTTGGTCCATCATGAAACTGATGAATACTAGGAGACCACTGAAAGGAAAACACAATCGCAATGACAATGAAACAAAAAAGTGAGTGAGGATCGGTTACTGCTTTGCAAAAGTTCTTTTTTTTCTGAACGAAAATATACCAACATCACGGATCCGCTTACCTTCCCTTCGTTGGGAGAGAAGAACAGTGGCAGATGTGAGTGTTGGCTTTCTTGAAGACGGTGAGGGAGAAGGGGATTCAGCGAAGAGTGAAATGATGGTTCCTTCGTCTGTCAAACTTAGACTGCGGGGAGGTGGGGTTTTGTGATGCGACGGCTCGTTATTGCTGCGCTACGACCGGGGTGACTCTCCGCCTGCATACTGCCTTCTAATTTGGTGGATGGCATTTGGGCCCGCGCGCTGCATGGCCCGCATATCGGTGAACAAAAGTAAAACGACATTCAGTAGAGGGAGACGTTTCAATGACCTCGGAGGAGCCAGAAGCGGTAGTGTATCCACTGTACTAGTAGTAATTGGTTTTCTGGGTAGCTGTAGAGTGTCTCCACTATACTAGTAGTAATTGTTTCTCTGGGCGCAAGACAAAACATCCCATCCACCCTAGTAAATAATAAAATCAATTCAAAAGTCCATATATTTACTTAATGAGAGGCGCTACCCAGCACACCACCCCCCAAAAAAACATGGGTGCTCTTCTTCCTCCTCACTCCCACCCACCTCACGTCAGCTCGCTCCACTCGTACCCCCAAATTCCCCCCCTCACTCCTACAGAAAACCCCAGCTCCCCTTCTTCCTCACTACTACAGAAAAAAACCCCAGCTCCCCTTCTTCTTCACTCGCACTACAACTGGGCTCGTCATTCGTTACTCTGCTCAAATCCATGAGCTCGACGCAACGCCCTCGAGGAAAATGGAGTCGGCTGACCCCAGCGCCAAGAAGATGAGGCTCCCGCCAGCGGCGACGCCTGTTGTAGATCCCACACCCGGCAGCGCGGGGAGAAGCGGCGAGCCCGCCCCCACCAGATCCCAGGAACCCATAGAATCTTGGGTGGACCGCATCAGCGATCTCCCGGACGCCATCCTTGGGGAGATCATCTTGCTTCTCCCCACCAAGGATTGCTGCCACACCCAAGTCCTCTCAATTTGGTGGCGCCCTCTATGGCGCGCCATGCCCCTTAATCTCGACTGTCGTCAGCTATCTCTCTTTAATGATTTTGAACTCCCCAGAGCCATCATCTCCTCCCACCAGGGCTCCGTTCTAAGCCTCTGCATCCCGTCATGCTACCTGAGCAAGCATACCATGCCCTCCAGGGTGGACGCCTGGCTGAAATCCCCTAAATTCACAGAACTACAGCTGCTTGAGTTCTACTATTCCCCAGGAAATCACCTACCAGATACCGAACGCCATGTACTTGTGCCTTCAGCACCGATGTCCATCTCGCGGTTTTCCTCCTCTCTCGACGCCGCCACCTTTGCGCTGTGCTACCTACCAGACAATCTGGTACTAAACCTTTGACTCCCATTTCTCAAAAAACTTTCACTTGTGCGGGTTCATATATCAGAGGCCTCATTGCACAACATCATCCACTCTAGTTGCCCTGCCATGGAGTGCTTGGTGCTTGTTTTCACAGTTAGAATCGGTTGTCTCCAAATAAAGTTGCCTAACCTTGTAAGAATTGGAATTTCTTTTGACGGAAGGCAGCTCATCATCCAAGATGCCCCTTCACTTCAAAGATTGATCCTTGATTCTAGTTATTCAACGTCGCAAATAATCGTCGTCTCTGCGCCTAAACTGGAGACCTTGGGTGTAATACATGATCTCTGTGCTCATTTCAAGATGGTGTTTGGTTCCACAGTTCTTCAGGTACTGTATATTATCATCTACACTTGTAACCATAAGTTGCATTTTAAATTTCTGCGCATAAGTTATATATCATCTTGGAGTACATATTTTGTACTAATATTATGTTCTATGCTCAATGAAGAGTTTCTCCATGGATAGCCTATCAATGGTGCTGGATTCTGTCAAGATCTTATATATCCAACTGAATAGTTTTGATCTGAACAAGATTATTGACTTGCTGCAATGCTTTCATGTCTGGAGAAGTTGTATATAAAGGTGATAATTTCATGCACATTGGAAGCCCGCATATAGTGTACTAGAATTAACCGTTCGGCTGTTGCTCTTTCGACACTCTTTTTTTAGACCTTAACTGTTTTCAATCTTCATGTCTATTTAGGCAGCAGGACGGGGTAAGAAACTTATAACCAATCGGTGGATTCGTAAGCACCGGGATTTTCTCACTTCTCATGACATTCGATTGAAGACAATAAAGCTGGAACGATATGTAGCCAACCATGCAAACACTGGATTTGCCACATTCTTCCTGCTGAATGCGAGGTTACTATTGTCCATCAGGCTTAAGTTTATCAGCAGCATGGTTTTGATGAATGGGTATGTCGAAGAGCAAAAAAAGGAGTTTCAGGTGGACAAAAGAGCTTCTGAACATGCCGGGCTTCTATTTACAACATCTTGTGGTCATAATCCAGTAAATTTTACGACCCAGGATGTTCATTCTATGGACCTGACCGATCCATTTGACTGTGACTGCCGAAACAATGCTGGAGTTAGATGTTGTTGCCCTTTTCAATCTGGGATTTGTATAAACCTGATGAACAATTAACCCTCGTGCTTTTGTACGGTTTGTAAGCTGGAGTTAGATGTTGTTGCCCTTTTCAACACGGTTGTGACTGTCATATTTTCTTTGAAACAAGGCAAATGGCTTGCCATTTGTTTAATTAAGAGTGAAATATTGTAACAAATCCCAACCAAGGGAATTAACATCACTCTCGCCGGCTGCTTGAGCTCACTTTGCATTATAGAACCCAAGTGATTAGCCCCCACCAGCACCCACAAACTTATTTTGAACTAGCACACCAAATGGGCTGTAAATTTTCATAAGAATGGCTGCATGACCGTGACAGATTTGGATTCTGACATTTGGGACCCACGAGGAAAAAGCCTATCCAAGGTGGTGTCGACTTACTAGCTAGTCAACAAACAATTCTGCCTACCAGCCGTTGGATTGACATCCAACATCTGTCGCGTATCTTCTATCTCTTGTCTTCTTCCTCCAGCCGCCCAAACCAAACCACCCCGTCGGTTCCGCCTACTCCCGCCTCCCACGGCTGGCTGCGCCTCCGCCGCCCTACCATACCCTCCAACATTGGCCAGTCCCTTCCTCTATTCTCCCACATGTCCTGTTATTCTCTAGCGATGTCAGCCCCAACAGGCACCCGCACCCGAACCAGTCAACCCTCGTACTCCCCTCCGCCTGCGACTGGACCGACGCATCTTCCACGGCTACTGTTCGTTCCGTACGAGGCCTCGCCGTCGTCCTCCGCCTTGGTTCGCTCGCCGTGCGTGGTGCGCCGCCCTCTTGCATTGTCAACGTCATCAACAACCGAGAGGAACAAGGAGATGACTGTACGTGGAGAGGATGCCAGTAGGGACCCACTAGGGTCATGGTAGTACGCAAGCAAGTGCCTCGTTATTACAAGCCCAAAAAAATGGTTCCTGCTAATGGTTGGACATCTGGGGCCCGCGCAATTGTCAACGTAGTCAATAAATGAGAGAATTACACAACGAGCGGATGACACCAGGGACCCAGCAAGTCGCGCAGTTGTTATTTACTTTTTTTTTAGGAACAAGCAGTTGTTATTTATACTATTTTTAGAGACGGATCAGGGTAACAACGGGGCTGTGCGGGGGCTGTGGCCCATCTAGCCAGGGTTTTAGTTATGTTTACCACATCATGAGCCCAGTTGTGTTTTTTTGTTGCTGAAAATGGCTAGCCCAGTTCTACTTTTTTTTAAAGAAATACCCAACTGAGGCCTACTTGCTTTGTCAGTCCTGCTGGGCTGCAAATCTTTCAAGACGATGAGAGTTTCATTCGGCTTGCCCAGAAAATGGGCTATAAGTAATGAGAAATGGGTTGTAAATTTTTAAAACACATCAAACCGGGAATTAGTTTCAATTTTTTTTCATTTAAAGATTTTAAATTCCATTGATTTTTATGCGTGGACAATTATTTGGATTTTATATTTATATAAATTTATTTTTCAAATTAGTTTGAATGTGACTCAAAATTTCGGGATTAGAAACAGTTGCCCGCACCGAAATATGCAAAATTTCGTATAATTTTTAACCGTGGCTACAATATGGGCTGTAATGCTAACAAAAAGAATTTGGGCTCCAAAAAAATCCTTAAGAATCAGCAAATGGGCTGTAAATTATTAGAAATAATGGCTGATGGGTTGTATGCTGTTTTCCACACATTTGAGGCTGACTTGTGCACCTACTATAGGTTGACGCGTACGCTTTCCTAAAAAATAAGGTTGACGCACACGCAACACTGTGTCAACTTAGTCAACACACGAGAGCAGTGACTATTGGATGTCCATCCAACGGCCGTTATGCTTCTTCAATCTCTGCTCTTCCTACTCCAACCGCTCAAACAAGCGCCGACGGGACTGCCTGCTCCCTCCTCTCGCGGCCGGCTGTGCTGCTGCGCAGGCCTCACCGCCCCACCGTACTCCCATCGCTGGCCAAGCCATCCCTCTACTCACCCACACCTGCTGTTATTCTCAGGCGACGGCAGACAAACCAGTAAACCCTCGTACTCCCCTCCACATGGGAAACAACTGCCGAGTCTTCCCTGGCTCCGTGTCGTTCTCTTCCTAGGCCTCGCCGTCGTCCACCGCCCTGGTGCTCTCGGCGCAGCGTGGTCAACGTGGTCAACGAACGACATCCATCGGAAGTGGACTATACGTGGAGAGGCTGACAGCTGGGTCCACGACCGCACGGAAGGAAATGCCTCCTTATTACTCACAAAATAATGATTCCTCCACCTGACAGCTGGGACCCACCAGAAGGGCCTCTGTATTTCGCAAAAAAAATGTTCCCCCCGCTGACAGCTCGGACCCACCAGCTATATCTTCGCACGCAAGGAAGTGCCTCCTTATTACGCACAAAAAATGAATACTCCCCCTGCTAGCTGGGACCCACCATAGTGGGAGGCTGACTTGTGGGCCTACTAAGTTGACGCGGACGGAGGGCTTTGTCAACTTAGTCAATATGAATGATTGTAGCTCCAGTGACCGTACGATGTCCATCCAATGGCCGTAGTGCTTCTTCAACCTCTGGTCTTCTTGCTCCAGCCGCCCAAACCAGCGCCGGTCATGCCGCCTGCTCCTGCCTCCCATGCTCGGCTCTGCTGCCACGCAGGCCTGACCGCCCCACCCTACTCCAACCTCTGGCCAGGCCATCCCTCTACTCACCCACAACCCCTGTTATTCTGTGGCGACGGCAGCCTCACACCACAGCCGAACCAGTCAAACCTCGTACTCCTCTCTGCATGGGCATCCACTGCCGCGTCTTCCCTGGCTCCACGTCGTCCCCTTCCTAGGCCTCGCCGTCGTCCACCGCCTTGGTGCTCTCGGCGCGGCGTGGTCAATGTGGTCAAGGAACGACTTCCATCGGAAGAGTACTGTACGTGGAGAGGCTAACAGCTAGGTCCACGGCCGCAGCAAGGAAGTGCTTCCTTATTACGCGTAAAATAATGATTCCTCCACCTGACAGCAGGGACCCACCGGACGGACCACCGTATTTCACAAAAAAACGTTTCCCCCCTGACTGATGGAACCCACCAGTTACATCTTCGCACGCAAGGAAGTGCATCCATATTACGGGTAAA
This sequence comes from Thinopyrum elongatum, assembly GCA_011799875.1. Taxonomy (NCBI): domain Eukaryota; kingdom Viridiplantae; phylum Streptophyta; class Magnoliopsida; order Poales; family Poaceae; genus Thinopyrum; species Thinopyrum elongatum. Next base: position 317,073,489 of record CM022300.1, read on the forward strand.
AAATATGATTCTCCCCCTGACAGCTGGGACCCACCAGCTATATCTTCGCAGGCAAGGAAATGCCTCCTTACCTCCCTTATAGCTGGGACCCACCCGGTCGAACTGTACGTAGGGTTGTCTGTCTGGTCGCGAACGTGTACGTACATACTGGTCGATCGGTCTGTCTGCAGGCTGCAGCGATGAACCGTGGCCGAGTAAGGAAGGGCACGTGTCGTAGTAGATTCGCGGATGTAGCATGTCACGCAGTCCCATCGATATCGTGTAAACGTACGTACAGCCATGGTGCAAGAAAGTAAATAAGGCCACGTACGTACATACGGGTGGGGTCTCGAATGCCTACTCGCGCATACGTATGACCAGGGCTCGTGTACATGGAGAGGCAGCGGAGAGCAGCGATGGCGTCCGGTTCATCAGCAGCCAACTGGCTGGGTCGTAACGGAGAAACTACGTCATGTTCATCGGGAGGCAACGGAATGCATCCTGTTCATCGGCAGCGAACTGGCTTGGACGGAACAGCCGAAACGAGGCCTGGCGTACCGCTGAACGGAGGAAACGGCCTTCTGTTCGACTGCCTATGGTCGAAACGGGATCCTGTTCACCGGGAGGGGTCTGGCGTACCGCAAAACAGAGGAAACGAACTTCTCTTCAACCTCCAACAGTCGAAACAGTGTCCTGTTGATCGGGAGGGGTGTGGCATACCACAAAACGGAGGAAACGGACTTCTCTTCGACCTCCTACGGTCGAAACAGGGGTCCTGTTCATCGGGAGGGGTGTGGCGTACTACAAAATGGAACTCCACGGGCTACTGTTCATCCACCGTCTACTGCCTCGCTCCAGCCTCCACGGGGCTACTGTTCATCCACCGTCGACCTCCTCCAGCCTCCACATGTGACTGTTCATCCACGGCGTCTCCCTCCTGCCTCCAAAGCTACTGTTCATCCAGCCCTCCACCGGCTACTGTTCATCCAGCCTTCCACCGGCTACTGTTCAACCAGCCCTCCACGGGGTCCTGTTCATCCACCCCCAACCGGCTCGATCGGGGTCATGTTCATCCAGCGGCAACGGCCTCTACTACCATGGGGTCCTGTTCATCCAACCCCCATCGGGAACTGTTCATCCAACCCCCAACAACGCTCACTGTTCATCAAGAGGCAGCAGGTTCGATCGGCTTCAGTTAGCAGCAGTAGTGAAGGAATCGCTCGATCGGGTTCAGTTAACAGCCAGGGATCGATCGATCGCTCGGGTTCAGTAATGCGTAGCAAGTGCAATTGCTCGGGTTCAGTAGGTGAACGCCTCGCTCGAGTTCAATTAGAGCCCAACGCCTCACACCCATGCGCGTATGAGTATGAGAGAAATGCGCAATCCCTCCGTGCATCACCCGGCCCCGACCACCCACCGTAACTGGAAACTCCCCGATATTTTCCTTGCCCTCGCTTCTACCACGGTTTTTTCCGTCATGGGCGACCCAAAGAATGTCATGCAGCTGCATCTCTGGCCCGCCCATGACAAAAAGCCCATTTTCTATCATGATTTTTTGTCATAGAAGTAGGATCCCACCACATCTATGATGATATCGGGTTTTGTCACAATTATCGTCATAGAAGTGTCATAAGCATGACAGAAAAAAAATTCATTAGGCCAAAAATGTCACGGATGTGTCTTTTTTTTGTAGTGTCGAACGAGCCAACAGACTCATTATGAGTGGCATTAAGCCTCGCCTAGTTCGATCCCTTGAACAATCAAACTGCCATTCGGTCAAGGAACTCGATCCCGTACAATGGGGGCTGCGCACTACTCCTAATCGGTCAATCGGATACACACCATTTTTTATGGTATACGGTGCGGAAGCAGTCCTCCCATGCAACCTTATCCATGACGCGCCTAGAGTGCGCATGTACGAAGAAAAGGAAGCCGAGCTCGATCGGCAGGATGATCTGGATGCTCTGGAAGAAGAACAGGACATAGCTCGAGCTCGGTCCGTGTTCTATCAGCAGCAAGCGCGACGTTACCACAACCGTGAAGTTCGGGCGAAGACATATAACGTGGGAGACCTCATCCTCCGACTCCCCGAGAAACAGAAGAATAAACTATCACCTAAATGGGAGGGACCATACATCATTGATAAAGTACTCATTGGAGGAGCATATCATCTTCCCCGCCCGTCCGACGACTGCCTCGAGCCGAACCCGTGGAACGCAGCCCGGCTGCGGCATTTTTACGCCTGAGCTTGATATACATCTCCACCTTTTCCTTCTTTTATTTTCCCTTTTTCCCTCTTTTTGACATGCTGCTAGTTTGGCTAAACCGAACCATACCAAGCTCCTTCTATATACATCACCGAATGTAATACCCAGGCGTGCATGGGGGCTCCGTTAAAAGAGCCGAATAAATGTATAAATCACCTTCGTACGGATTGCGTCCTTCTCACACATGTCAAGCCAACATATGCACTTGTTCGACTTAAGATCTTTGCCAAGCTGGGTTGCCTGGCTCCTGTACTTACCCCTATGTTCCTGATTGTTCGGCTAGGGCGTAAAGGTAGCACCTCTGTGATTGTTACGACCGGGTCACCCGGGACCGTACGTCGGACGGGTGAAGCCGAAAGCTAGCGTTCTTACAGAATACAACAAGTCGGCCTAAGGGAATTGAATATAGCCTTGAGCTTACTACCAGGGTTCTTTTTTAAAGCCATTGGTGTCCGTTGACCCTACGTATCCGGACTATAATTTTACCCGATGAAAGTAACTCTTAAAGGAACTATTTTCATCGAAAGATGTTTCTTACATTAAACAGTAATATAACATTGCTCTCCGCATATGTTTTGTCTGTTTAAACCAGAGGGCCGGATTGCCTGGTTCCCAAATTGTTGCCTTGTTTCCCATGGTACACAGTACGGAACACTCCCCGATCTCTGATCAGAGAGGCAGAAGCCGATGGCCAGTTAAGACAACATTCTTTCAATAACAATAAGAACGCGGATTGAGCACGGTCAACATAAAGTACATAGATACATAGAATTGAAAAGATTACTCATTGTCGACATTGTCTATCAATTGTTCTAAAGCACAATCCTTTTGAGAATAGCGAGCGGCTGGCATCACTTCATCGTACACCAAGCTCAGTGGTATCTCTTGGTCGTCAGGACCCACGGGACCAACTCGGGCCATATGCACCGGGTCTAGCTTGGTGAAACGGGTCTTTACCATTGCCCATGCCTTGCGTGCTCCTTCTCAACAGGCCGAGATCTTCCATAATTTGAACCTTCGCCGAGGCCCTTTAAAGCGACTGGCTAGTTCAGCCATGCTCTCTGGCGGCGCATCTGATGGCCATAATGCCTTAGCCATGCTCTTCATGGCTTTTCGGGCCCTTTCATAGGTCTTCGACAGCTCCTTTACAAGGTTCCCGTCATAGGCGCTGACTTCTTCCTTGAGCTGCCCAGTCAGGAGACCTATCAAGCAGGTGTTGCATATCGTCATTACAATGCCAATGTCACTGGACTACCATACCGATCAGAGCAGTACTTACCAAATATGCCACCTTTTAGGTTCTGGTTCTCCTCCAAGGCTTGCGCCAGCTGGGTTCTTAAGCTTTCAATTTCCTCATTTTTTCACCGGTTCTCTTCCTTGAGCTCATTTTTCTCCTCCTGACTTCACGTCAGCACTCGTTTGCCAGCCTCTAGCTCCCTCTGTAGCTCGCTTGTAGCGCCCGCGGCTATACGGAGAATACGGTGTTAATGCATAAAATAGAATGTATGCCTGCGCAAAAAGTCTTTTCTACTCACCGGACAATTCGCTGCTGGCTTTTCGAGCCGCATCTATTTCGGCCTTGGTTTCGACCAACTGTGTCTGACTAACTTTAAGGTCCTCGGACAACTTTTTGTTTTGCTCTCTCACGGCCTACAAAAATAATATCATTAGACACCCTTAACTCGGCCGTCCTGCCCAAATTAAGGCTTGGGGGCTAGGTGGTTAGGGAACATGATCTGCTTTCAAGCTATATACCTGCACCTTCGCGGCAAAAAGACCGGCAATCCCTTCAAGACCTGTCCGGGCCGCTCCAAGGTACGCATCCACCGAATTAAAAGCACTAAATTCATGTTCGGCAAAGGTAGTATGACGTAACGTCTCCCTCCGGCGGCGATGATTCATTACGCTCTCGACTTCGGAGTTGGTGACTGAAACATCGTCGGAATCCGCCAGAGGCACGCCAGCTGCTATGTGTTCGGGGGAGGCTCTGGCTTGTGCCGAAGACTTGGGAGCGAAGCTGCGATTCGGTGCACCCATGGAATCTTCGGGTTGGTGCAAAGGCATACGCCTTCTGCAAAAGTTGAGCAAGTTTCAGTAAAAGAATGCTAAAACCAACCCTCGCTGCAATTCCGAAATACGTTACCGCTGGGCCGAGGGGGCAGGTGCTTCTGCTTCAGCAGAGGCTTTCCGCTTTGATCTCCCGTTAGGGGCCGAACTTGGCACGGTCCGCACTCCTCCCAAAACGGTCTTACGCGTAGTGCGGTGACCCTTGGGAGCAGAAGTCAGCACGTGGGGAATGGCGCGAGATGAGTGCCCTGTTCGGGTAAGGGTCTTCTTTTCACTTACTCTGGAAGAGGGAAGAGCCCCGGGGTGATCAGGTGTCACGGCAACTTTGACACCATCAAGGCTCTCCTGAGAGAAAACCCCGTCTTCAAAATCGATCGACGTCTCAGGGTCGTCATGATACCCTGGATCGTCATCACGGGAATGATTCTCCGGTTAAGGAGGAGGTCAATTAATGGACGCAACCTGACGCCTCCAGCCCTGTTTAAATACAACCAGTCAGAGTTCAGGTGTAATCCGTGAGCTCAACATAGTGGATTGTGGCTTACCCAATCGGCTGGATTATATCCGGAGCAGCCCTCCCGAATACTCATGCGAGCGAACTCTGCCTCCTCTCCCATGAAGAGATCAGCCAACATTTTGGCCAGGGCCGCCTTGTTGTCTGGCCCTTGTCGTTGGTAATGGGTCAAGTCATTGGTCCCGTTATGGCACCATAAAGGATGGCCCCGCTGCTGCAGGGGTTGCACGCATCGGGTTATGGTAATGGCCATTACTTCAACCATGGTCAGCTTACTGCTGGTAAGCAGCCTGATCTTGGCCGCCAGCACACGCACCTCTTCACTGTCCCATTGGGAAGGGCCTCTGGGCCGCCAGTTGAACCGCTTTATAGGTGGGTCATTTGAGTATTCAGGCAACCCTTGCCGAATTGTATCGGTGAGTGGAATGTCTTCGATGTAAAACCACTCTGAGGTCCATCCTTCGGGATCTTCCTATGGGGTCCCGACTGGGTATCCTATCGCAGCTATTCGCCATACTTTGGCGCTGCCTACCTCAAATATGGATCCCTCCCGGAGGTGAGGGATAAGACAGAAATACTTCCTCCACAAGTCAAAGTGGGGCTCGCAGATCAGAAATATCTCGCACAAGTCTACAAAGCCAGAAATGTGTAATATGGATCTCGGGGTGAGGTTGTGGAGCTAGATCCCGTAGAATTCCAACAGGCCCCGTAGAAAGGGATGAATAGGGAAACCCAAACCTCTCAAAAGGAAGGGCATGAGACATACCCTCTCCTCCTTTCTTGGGGCTGGGGAGTTCTCGGCAAGGGCGCATCCATCAACGGAGATAAGACCAGCATGAACTGGAACCAAATTAGCCAGAGGGAGGAAGCACTACGTCCGCAAGCGACTCAATTGGAGGTGTGAGACTGAACAGCTCGACCAATTGCCTGGGAGCGGGCCGTGAGGGCGCGAGGATGAACCTGGGAGGTTGGCCATGGCATTGGAGAATTTCTTTGGTGTCATTCTTGGCGAAGGGTGAGGTAACTGTTCTCAGCACCTTTTGGTTCTATAAATAAGCGTCTTATCGTGAAGCCGAAAGGACGGGTGCATGGAAGGATGGCGTTGGGCCGCACGCCCTCTAGAAAGGTGTGCGAAGCACTTGCCCCGAGGAACAACATTAAACTCTGGTGGTCCCACCTCAATCTCGAGATGTCTTCGGATCCTAGAATCTTGAAACTTTCCGGACCCGAGTATATTAGAGCGGGTTCCGGATAGTGTTCGGTGAAATTGATATAGCTTTAAACAGAATGAAGGAGTAAAAGAACTTGTCTCGCAAGCCGATGATGTGAAGATTCCAGAGGACAATCCCCGGCGTTGGAGGCAAGTTCGGGGGGCTACTGAGGGAGTCATGGACTAAGGGATCCTCGGGGCGACGGCCCATTGTACATGGGCCGGACTGGTGGAGCCGTATAGTGACAGGAGATCCATGAAGCCGTGGTGTGCTCTCCAAGTCAAGAAGGCGGTGGATCTCTTTAAACCCTTATTGTAATATATCTTTGGTAACCCTAACCATATCGGTGTCTATATAAACCGAGGGTGTTTAGTCTTAGGGCTAGAGCTACATTCATCACTTCATCGCCATAGGGTTTAGCTCATATGGATCTCGAGGTAGATCTACTCTGTAAACCACATCATCCATCCAATATAATCAAATAGGACGTAGGGTATTACCTCTTCGAGAGGGCCTGAACTTGGGTAAACACTGTGTTCGTCGTCCCTTGTTCCCCATCAATCCTAGATCCACAGCTCGGGACCCCCTACCCCGAGGTCTGCCGGTTTTGACAGCGACAGCAAGGTTCCAGCATCCAAGCTTCACCAGGGCCAAGAAGGAGAGATAGCTCTTTGAAGAATCAAAGGGCGGATCAAGAAGACCAAGACAAGCCTAGACAGCAAGATATCACCAAGGGAAGAAAGCCTCCCTTGCCGGGCAGGCGAGCCTGGTCAGGTCAAGGCCACCATAAGAGCAAGTCCCAAGATCTCCCAGGCAAGGGTTGCCAGGTCGCTGGCGGCCTGTTATCCCGCCAAGGCTCCACTGCTCCACCTCACAGTGACGCAAGTCGCTTATCGGTGCGCTGTCGAGCCCTTAAGTGAATAAGTGGCAGTCATTCAGCACGTGGCAGCCATTCCTGAGGAAGATCACCCCTAAATGACACCTGTCCATGGGAGTGTCACGCAGACAGCGAGAAGATGGTTGAATGGCACGGCAAGGCTTGCTGGGCAGCATCCACGATGTGATACTAAGCGGTGCATTTAATGCACCTTGTCCTGTCTGCAGAGTTAGGTATGATAGCACCATGGCTATCTAATCACTAGATAATGACTATTTTGCCACTGTGTAACCCCTTTACCTATAAAAGGAGGGCCGAGGCAACCTTAGAAAGGATTCGGACCCTTGTACACTCATATGCGCATAGCTGCTCTCCTCGAGGCGACCTTGCCGGGCTTGAGCACTGCGCGTTCGCCACGGTCTACCACTCAATCCACCAATGCAGGAGTAGGGTTTTACGCCTCGCGGCGGCCCGAACCTGGGTAAAAACCACCCGCGTCACCATTGCCGTGCTGTTCTATGACCTCCGCTCTTTATGCAACGTGCCCTTCCCCATTGCCGAACCACAAAGGGGCCGATGGCCCCATAGGTGATCGTGTCGAACCACGACACCTGCCGTCGGGAAGGCTACAACAACCTGTGCACAAGTTAGGGTACTAAGGCACCCATGTCTTGGTACACCGACTGGAGCCCCCGGGCCTGGGCAACACACGTATGCGTGGTGTCGTTGGGCTAGGCCCAAATGGTGCACAAGCACGCGTGGCTGAGGATAACTGTCGTAATCTTCTCTTTTACCACGCCCCCATGATGCGCATTAAATGCAAAATGTGTGAGAGGTGGATTGAAATGGTCTCCAATGGTAGTGCGCCTTAAAAAGGCATCCACGTAGGAGAGTAAAGAGCCAGCCCCCGCACCTTCCCCATAAAAAGGAAACCACGAGGGGTGCTGCTCACTTACCCTCTTCTCTTCCAATCTAGCATCCGCCTTCTTCTTCAACCTCGCGCAAGAACTGAGCGGATCTTCTCTGTGCTGCTCCACCTACGACATCCATCAACTCCCCACTCTAGAAGCCTCCATGGCACCAGAGAGCTCGCAAGGCAGTTGATCCATACGGGAAGAAGAAGAAGGATGAAATAGCAGCATGACGACGGGACAACGCCGTCTTCCCGCCGGCGCTATTGGCTGATGATTTGATGAAGAAATATTCATATGTCTGGTCGAGCAAGACCAAAGATCATCCAGCTACAGAAGTTCTTCGAGGATCTACCACACCAACGAACGAGAAATTCCACTTCTTCGCCGGTTACTTTTACTGCAGGCTCTGTCTGCCCTTCTCGGATTGTTTCGTGGAGGTAACGCTATTATATGGATTCAGACCACTAGACTTTGCCCCCAATGCGATTACTTGCATGTCCATTTTCACACAACTGTGTGAAAATTTCCTAGGGATAGCACCCAACCTCGCTCTGTTCCGGCATTTCTTTATTCCCCAAATTGCGAATGAAGCTCTCTCCGATAGTGTCACTTGGATTCCAAGGACGGAAATCAAGAAGTACTACCTTGACTTTAAACTACACACCAAGTGGAATGAGTGGAGAGCAGATTGGTGCTGGATTAAGTAGGAGCATATTCCGCCTTTCTGTCATCTGAGGACCCAAAGAATTAAAAAGGATCCCACTTGGAGTAATGCTGGCCCCAATGAGACCAAGCTCGGGATTGCTCTGTACAGAATCCTCAGCCTCAAGGACGCCGGCCTGACCACTGAGATGGTGGGGGCCGATTTCACCCACCGCAGGATTGCTCCACTACAGCACAAGGGAGACCGAAGAGCTTGGGAGTACAAGAATCCCGCAAACACCTTGCACCAGTACACAGGTCTTGACAACAACTTGACTATGATGGAGCATTACTGGCTCATCTGTCAACTCTTCAACAGAGGATGTTTATTCCACTTGCCGGGAAAGGTGACCCCGCTTTGCAACAGCTCTGCCAATTACATCCTGGCAAGGATGCTGGAATGCAACGCCAAGGGTGTCGTGGACGAGTGGAAAGTGCCCACCAAGAGGGAAGTGGAAAAATGGCTTGCCGACTTGAAAGAGGAGGCCATCAGGGTGGAGAAGAACATGGTTCACCCTACCAAGAATGACGTGGCCAAGTTCCTTGTCGCAAGGGTGGAAGAAGCCAAAAAGGCTGCTCTTCTCCGGGAAAGAGCTAAGAGTGCCAGCAAAGGAAAGCAAATCAAAGAGCATGTTGAAGAAGGCGCTAAGGAGCATGCCAAAGAGGACGCTGAAGAACATGCTGAAGAGCATACCAGCGAGACCTACGATGAAGACGAATATTCTGATGATCATGGAGATGGCGATGCTGGTGAAAGTGAAGGTGATGACGAGGAGGAAGAGGAGGAAGATCCTTATGATCCTCCTACTCACATCAAGACTGCTGTCTTGAAGAACCCTGGCAAGAAGAAGGCAGCGCACATCGATCCGACAAACGACGAGCTTGCCGGAGCAAAGGCAGTTGGCAAAGCTTCCCGGGCCCAGCCTATTGGACGACAACATCCCCACGGTGCCACCTCCCGAAAAACAATTCCATCAACCATCGAAGAGGTTGGCGCTTCACAGCCCCCGGCCTCTTCAGGGACAAAATGGGCCAAGAGCACTCCGCCACCGTCCACTACCGCCGGTACCGAAGAGACGGCACTCTATGACTTATCCATCCTTAGCGAGCCTGTCAAGGAAGAAGAGTAAGCACTCCACCCTTCCTTCATCATATCTTCAATTGAATGAACTATATTTGTTGTTGATTTTCACTATCTGGAATGTCTTGGCCTTGAAGGGACGAGGTGCCACTATCAGAGAGGCACCAGAAGAGAGCCAGGACCACTGAAGAAGGCGAGGCGGCAACAAACATTGAACATGATATAATTCCTTCTGATGTTGTTGGCTCCAGCCCCCAGCGTGAGTCCAACCTTTAGTTCCTGCTGACAAGCACCACTGACGAGTCCATCATCATGCAGACCAACAAGGAGACGGAGAGCACTCTACTAGAATGAGGACACCAAGGAGCGGATCCTTTGATGGCACCCTCTACTTCTGTTCCTCCGCCAAGCAACTCGCCGACAAGATCCACTCTTCTTCTAGAAAAGCACCAAGAAGAGCTTGTCCATGTCGAGGATCCGCCGGCGACTAATGTTGCCAGGAACAGAGCGACGTCAACTAATGTTGCAAGAGAAGATATAAGATCTTCTCCACAAACCCACCAAGGTAAACCTTTGTCCAAGTGCTATTTAATCGTTGTTGGCTTTTCTTTTTGTTTTCTTGAACTTGATCTAAATCTTGAATTTCCTTCAACTCCTTGCCTTTCCTTTTTCATATCATAGACTTGACTCCACCAGAAGAGGAGGAACCCATTGTAGATGTCCAAGAAATTGCAAAGGGTGCGGCTGATGAGGCTGCCAGGATTTCCGCCGAAGAAGCTGCGACATCTGACGTTGAAGGGTCAAGGAAAGCTGCCGAAGAGGCCGACAAGGCTCCCGACAACACATCTATCTTAGTCATCACAGATGTCAAAATAAAAGAGGCTGGTGCTAAAGATCCAGCCCTGCTTGAAGCACAGTCTACGGCAAATCTCCTACAGCCCCCTTTAGTTGCAAGGATTTGAAGCCCCCGGCTCATCTGATGCCAGGAAATCTATCTTCGATGACGCAATTGCTGGAATCCTCATTCCCTTGACTCGTATCTCAGAAATGGATCCCTCTGAAGACAGCTCTGCAGATTTTGCCTTCTTGAAGACCATGGCGGCTTGTTTCAAGGACGTGTAAGAGCGCTATAGCAAGCATTGGGAGAAACTCCAAGCACAACAACAAAACATAGAGATCGCTGAGCAGAAGTTAAACGAGAAGGTTCAGGAAACCCACAAATGGTATGATGAAAAACTTCAAAGCATCAAGGAAAAAGATGGCAAGTTTGTCACTGCTAGGAAGGTAGCAGCACCTCTGGGCGACAAGTTATTTGAGCGAGAAGCACAACTTAACGCAAGAGAGAAAGAACTTGCTGCCAAAGAAGAATCACTTACCGCCAAGCTACTGGGCAAGGATGAAGAAGTCTAGGCTCTCCTTGCACAGCGGACCCAGGAGCTAGAGCAAAGTCATAAGGAAGCCCTGGAAGCTCAAGCACTGGACCACGCCAACAAGCTCCAAGTGGCCATAAAAGCCACTGAGACCATCAAGGTTGAGCTGGATGCTAGGGTGAAAAAGCATGAAGAAGATCTCGCAACTGCCTTCAAGGAGTCCTTGGCGCTCAAAGCAGATATGGAGAAGACAACTCACACCATGGCGGAGCTGCAAACCTCACTATCCGCCAATAACCAAGAGCTCACTAGTGCCAAGAATTCCATTGCAGATATGAAGTTGAAGCTCAAAACTCTGGAACAGAACCTTGAGGAATGCAAAGCCAGAGCAAAGAACTTGCTGGTAAACTGGAATAATGAGAAGGCTTCGCTCTCCAATACTGAGAACACCTTGAATGACTCGAAGAACAATGTAGAGCTCTGGACTACAGGCATCATTGATATTGCAGAATGCCTCAGTTCACAATTAATCGTCATGAAAATGGACAGCTACATCTTCATGGATGACGAACATGAAGTTCCAAGTGCTAGGCTTAGCCTCTTCTTCGAAAATCTCATCAAGGCATTGGAGAAGCATCACGAGGAGAGATCCGCCAATTTTGGTAGTGAGTCCCACAAACTCTGCCACGGCGTCCTCTTCAAGGTACTTGTGAAGGTTGCATATAAGAATCCTGACATTGATCTTTCCAAAGACTTCACCAGTTTGCCAAAGGGAGCCGACACCAAGGCCATCAAAGAACTGGTCGCCCCTATCGCGGACAGGGTTGGCCAGGTCCCTAGGACCAAAGGCCAGCACAGGAATTAGCCTCCTCGCCATTTCTTGTCGCAAGTGCGGTCCATGTAAAAGACAAATTTATCTTACGTTAGAACTTTACTTTGCTTTTGATGCAATATAATTCGTACTGATGGATGAATGTATGCTATTCCCCTTGTCTTATTCTGTCTTTGCATGATTTTTGTGCCCTACGCTTGCCAAAAACTTGCCGGTGCGTACACTCTTGCGGCGAGAGCTTTGCGGAACGGATCCTTGGCAACCTGCCGGAAGTGCCGCTGCCAGCAAGTTACACTTGATGGTCTTAATGCAGCTACTTAAGTTGTTGAGCGGACTTGAGGCAAAATAAGAGCGGAACTGATCCCGACAAGGTTCCTTCGCGTGTAGGTTTCTCATACAAAGGCCAAAATCATTCAAGGAAAAATATTAGCTACAACAAATAATTTGTTTCAAAGTTTTCCAACTTAGCTTTTTCTTTGTTGTACTTCTTATCATAAAATGATAACTTGAACGCCATTTGGGTATCCATATCCATACTGTCACTCCCCCCGGGAAACTTGCACGCGAGGAACCCTTATGTCCTTTGAGAAAAAAGCAAGAAGAGAAAAGAGGAGGCTGGAGACCTTGACGGCTCGTTAATCATTTCATACAAGGCAAAATGAATCACAACATCACATGTATACATGCAAAATCTAACTTATAAATTGACAAGAGTTGTGAAACACTTAGCTTTATTTCACTAAGCATAGGGTCTACGCCTGGCTTTGTACAAAGGATTACATGTCTTGCCGACAAACTTGTACAAATTGGGTTGCCGGGAGGCTCGACAACTGCGCCTCATCGGTAGAACTTGCGAAGATGCTCAATGTTCCATGAGTTCTACACCGAAGTGCCATCTTCGCTCTCCAGACGGACAGTGGCAGGTCTGGTGACTCGTACCACTAGATAAGGGCCTTCCCACTTTGGCGTCAACTTGTTTGATCACTTCGCGGACTGGATCCATCAAAGAATAAGGTCGCCTTCCTCAAGGCTTTGGGCGGGAACTTTGCGGCTATGGTAGCTGCGCAAAGCTTGCTGGTAGCATGCAGCTCACACGGCAGCCCAAAGATGATCTTCCTCAAGGAGTGTGGCGTCATCTTGCCACAGCTTCTTTTGCTCAACTTCATCATAAGCGAGCATTCGAGGTGACCCGTACATGAGTTCCGTGGGGAGCACCGCCTGTGCACCATAGACTAGGGAGAAGGGTGTCTGGGCGGTAGCTCGATTTGGTGTCGTTCTAAGTGACCAAAGAACCGCCAGCAACTCATCAATCCAATGCCTTCCGCACTGGTGCAGCCTATCGAAAGTTCTTGTCTTGAGGCCACGCAACACTTCAGCATTTGCCCTCTCTGCTTGGCCGTTGCTTCTCGGGTGAGCAACAGACACAAAGCAGATCTTGCTTCCAAGGTCTTGGCAGTATTGCATGAATGTGCTGCTCGTGAACTGTGTGTCGTTGTCGATGATGATCCTGTTGGGTACTGCAAAACGGCAAACAAGTCCTTTGAAGAACTTGATGGCTGACTGTGCTGTCACCTTCCCACTAGCTCTACCCCAGGCCACTTTGTGAACTTGTCGATTGCGACCTACAAGAACTCAAAGCCCCTGGTAGCACGGGGAAAGGGGCCCAAGATGTGGAGCCCCCAGACTAAGAAGGGCCAGTAGAGAGGGATTGTTTGAAGGGCTTGAGTTGTTTGATGTGTATTCTTGGAATGGAACTGGAACGCTTCACAGTTAGTTACTAGTGCAGTTGCATCTTGGAGAGCAGTTGGCTAATAGAAGCCTGGCTGGAAAGCTTTGCCGACAAGGGCCCTTGATCCTATGTGAGAGCCACATATGCCTCCATGTATCTCCGCCAATAGCTTCTGTCCATCTTCCCGGCAAATGCACTTCAATTTCACCCCATTTGGTCTTTTTCTGTGCAGAATGTTGTCAACAAACTGGGACATACTTGGCTGACAGGCTACTTTCTCAGCTTCTTCTTGCTTATCGGGAAGTTCTCCTGTCTAAACGAAATGGACAATCTTTTGTGCCCATGCTGGAGCCTAGGGCTCAACGACAAGGACTAAAGGCATCCCTTCAGTTGCGTGAGCGCTTATCTTAATGACAAGGGCATGCGGTCCTATCGGAGGCTGCTGCGCACCGACAAGCTTGGTGTTGTCTCCAACAGCTTCCTCGCCGGCGGTTTCTGGGAGCTCTACCGGGAAGTACTCGCTGGTGTTCAACTTTCTTATTTTGCTTTACCACGTTGATGGTGTATCAGATGGCTGAGTCAAATGGAGCACAGAAGTCCTTGGTTTCACAGGTACCATCTGGCGGCACGTTTTGACAGATCGTCAACAATGCTATTTTCCGCACGACGAATATGCTCTATTTGTAATCCCTCAAAGTGCTCTATCAATTTTCTCACTTCATACACATAAGCTTCCATTAATGGGCTCTGGTAATCTTTGTTGACCTGCTTCACAACAAGCTGCGAGTCACCTCTGATGATCAACTTTCTGATCCCAAGATGCACTTTGATCTCAAGACCGACAAGCAACCCTTCATACTCAGCAGTGTTGTTCGTAGCTTTCTCCCAGGGAAAGCTCATCTGTATCACATACTTGATGTGTTTTCTGGTGGGTGCGACAAGCAGCACGACAACACCGGTGCCTTGCAGCGAAAAGGCACCGTCAAACTACATAATCCAGTCTTGCGTTCTTTCCATGCCGGAGAGAGAGGTCTCTTGAATCTCTTCGTCTTGCGTTGGCGTCCATTCTGCAATGAACTCTACCAAGGCTCTGCTCTGAACAGTTGATGTACTTTCAAACTTGAGACCAAAGCTTGAAGCTCCAACGCCCACTCGACTATCCTAGCGGTGGCATAAGGATTTCTCAAGATAGACTACAACGGAAAGCGAGTGATGACTGTGATCTGATGTGCATGGAAGTAATGGTCCAACTTCCTCGAGGCCATGAGAAGGCCGAAAAGCAATTTCTGCACACCAGAGTACCTTGACCTAGCCCCCTACTGAAGGGAACTAACAAAGTACACAGGGCACTGCACCGTTTTCTTCTTCGGCACTACTTGTTGACTTACTTCATTTGCTTGCGCTGAATCTGACTTATCGGCACCAGATCTTACCGGAGAAAATTCCAGCTTGTCGCTTGATGGATCTGTAGCTGTTGCTTCTTCTTCATCAGCTTCTCTCTCTGCCACTAATGCAGCACTAACCACTTGATTTGTTGCCGCTAAGTATAGTAGCAACGACTTTTGTGGCCTATGCGCAACTAGTACTGGCGGAGAGGAGAGGTACTTAGTTGAATCTTGTAGCGCGGCCTCCGCTTCCGTAGTCCATTTCATTGGACCTGCCTGTTTCAAAATTTTGAAAAATGGCAGGGTGCGCTCAACAGATTTGGAGATGAACCTGCTTAATGCAGCTACGCAACTGGCAAGACATCGCACATCATTGATGCGCTTGGGAGCTTCAATTTGCTCAATAGCTTTGAACTTGTCGGGATTGGCTTCAATTCCACGTTGAGATACAAAGAACCTGAGAAGCTTTCCGGATAGAACACCAAACACACACTTCTCAGGGCTGAGCTTCAAGTTGATCTTGCGCAGATTTGCAAATGTCTCTTCTAAGTTTTGAATGAGGGTTGATTTGTTGTTGGTTTTGACCACTATATCATCCATATAGGCCTCCACATTTCTGTGTAGCTGAGGCTGAAAACCAATCTGGACTACTCTTGCAAATGTTGAACCAACACTCTTCAATCCGAAAGGCATACGTGCAAAGCAGTATGTGCCACATGGAGTGATGAATGCTGTTTTCTCCTCATCTTCCTTGGCCATGAAGATTTGATGATAACTAGAGTAGGCGTCAATGAAAGATAGTAAATCGCAGCCGACAGTGGAGTCACCAATCTGGCTGATGTGCGGCAAAGGAAATGGGTGTTTGGGGCAAGCTTTATTGATATCAGTATAGTCAATACAAAGCCTCCACTTCTCATTTGCTTTGCATACGACAACTGGATTGGCTAACCAATTTGGATGCAGTACTTCTCTGACCAGGCCTGCCGCTTCTAGCTTCTTGATCTGTTCGGCAATGAACTCTTGCCGCTCCAGGGCTTGCTTCCTAACCTTTTGCTTGACGGGTATCATGTGTGGGAAGATGATAAGGTGGTGCTCAATTACCTCCCTGGGAACACCTGGGATGTCAGATGGTTGCCATGAAAACACATCAACATTCGCCCGTGGGAAAGCAATGAGCGTGCTTTCCTATTTGCTGTCAAGGCCAACACTTATGGTGAAAGTGCCGCTTGTGCCATCCTCCTTTGCATACACCTTCTTCGTTGCTGGTGGAGCTTCCTTGCACTTCTTGCTCTTGCCGGCAAAGCTCTCCGGGACATCCTCAGTGGGTGCGCAAGACGTCGAAGAGGTGTGCATCCCGAAGTCCTTGTCAGAGGTCTTGCCGGTCTGCTTGTTCTTCTTCTTCCCCCCGGGAGCTTTGTCGGCAAGAGCAAGTGCCTTGACGGCAGATGTTGCAACTGCTTCCTAATAGAGCTTGTTGGCGCATATGACTACGTCCTTTTTGTCGGAGTGAATGGTGATGATGCTCATTGACGCTAGCATCTTGAGTGTGTTATAGGCATAGTGAGACGCCGCCATAAACTTTGCCAACATCGGGTAACCAAGAATTCCATTGTATGGCAATGGGACCTTGACGATGTCGAAGACAACTTTTTCCGTCCTATAGTTCAACTCATTGCCAAATGTCACCAGCAAGGTGATATTCCCCTTTGGTTGGCTCCTTCCTGGGTTGTTCCCTTGAATCATTCGCGTATCCTTAAGATCTTCCTCTGAAATCTGCAGCCTCTTGATCACATCAGGTGAGATCAAGTTCAAGCCGGCTCCACCATCAACCAGCATCTTTGTCACCTGGAGGTTACGTATTGTTGGTGAAACCAACAACGACAAACACCCGACCATAGTGGTGCGATCAAGGTGGTCTTCGGCATCAAATATGATGGGCGTGTTGGACCACTTGAGTGGCTTCTGCGCTTCCACTGCCGGTTCTATTGCATTGATCTCACGCGTCCACTGCTTGAGCTGATGGTGAGAGTAGTGCAAAGATGCACCTCCATCGATGCACATGGTTTATGTTGCCTTCTGGAACTCTTGCCCACTGGACTCCTCTTCATCCTCGTCATCATCTTCATTTTCCTCCTTCTTGTCTCAGCCTCAAGTAGGTTTCTCCTTTTGCTTCTTGGCCTTGCCGTGGCAGCCTCCACGACCACCACGACCCTTCTTGCCGGAACCTCCAGCATCGTCTTGGCCTTTCTCCTTGT
The DNA here is from genome assembly GCA_011799875.1 of Thinopyrum elongatum. NCBI lineage: Eukaryota > Viridiplantae > Streptophyta > Magnoliopsida > Poales > Poaceae > Thinopyrum > Thinopyrum elongatum. The sequence goes on from CM022300.1 coordinate 317,090,672, forward strand.
TGTGCTTCTCGTATTCAGCCTTTTGCTTTCTGGCAAGTTGCTCCACTTGCCGGCACTCCTAGAGATCATGGCCCTTGGTGCGGTGGATCTTGCAGTATGGCTTGCTGGGGCTTTCCATCTTCTTGCCTGCCACGGCCTCATGACAAGAAGTGCATCCGGCAACCTCCTTGCTAGAGCTCTCGATCTTGGGCTTCTTGCCGGCATTGGATTTTCCGGAACCCTCAACTGCCATCACAGCTTTGCCCTTGCGCTTCCTGTTGCGCTTGCGGCCTTTCTTCTTCAGGGTCGATGCGTCGTCGTCTTCGAAATCGACCTCAGCACTAGTATCTTCCCCAGGAAGTCTCCTCCCCTCTTCAGCCCGCGCGCACTTGTCGTCCAACGTGTATAGTTCATTGATGGTCTTCACCTTCTGGATATTCAGCTCTTCCCACATTTTGCGATTGCGCCCATTCTTGTGGAATGCGGCAATCATAGCAGCAGGGTGTATATCCGGAATGTTACAGTGCACACGGTTGAACATCTACATATATACTTACGAAGGGACTCCCCCTCCCTCTGCGGTAGCACATGGAGATCGCTGGGCTGACCGACTACATTGTGGCCTCCGGTGAAAGCACCAACAAACTCATGGCATAAGTTCGACCAAGAAGAGATGGATTTCTCTGACAATTTCATCAGCCATGGCCTCACATTGAGCTTGAGCACCAATGGGAAGTAGTTGGCAAGAATCTTGTCGTCCCATCCCCCGGCATCCTGCACCGCAATGGTGGAGATGCCGATGAACTCAGAAGGGTTGAGCTTGCCGTCGTACTTCTTCGGCAGCTCTGGCTTGAAAGTGCAGGAGGATGGCCACTGGACTTACCGTAGCTCATGAGTAAACATTGGGCTCCCCACCTCGTAAGGCAAGCACCCAGGATACCCCGACGCAGGCTCATCAACAATGGGCGCTGTGCGCGTGTCAGATTGACAGCGCTCTTCCCTCCGCCGCTCGATCTTGCTTCGAGTGTCTTCAACGCGTCATTCTTGAAGAACTTGGTGTTGGTCTCGGCGGCCCCATGGATCGGACGACACCATGGACACATCGTCAAGGGCATCGACCCGATGGCTCTGCCTCTGCTATTGTTGTCGTGGAGGGGATTGCACCATAGGTGCACTGCCTCCGGTCCGCTCGCCAGCAGCACGCACCGGCACAGTGGGCTACTGGTGCGTGGGCCCTGCCTTCTGTGGCTTGTCATTGTTGGCGAAGCTGAGGAGGCTCTGTATAGCAGCTCTCCACCCCTACATCTTCTCTGCAGCATGAGGGAAGTCTAGGAGCAACTGGGCTCGTGCCAAGGCCTCTGCTGGCGTGTTCGGCATGGAACGGTGCAAAGAGCGAGTGGTATTCTTACTCCTGACAGAGCCAGAAGGAATTCCATATCGGTCCAGCAGCCGTGGTCAGTTTTCACCGGCATGCTGGCATGGACATTGGCCTTGCACATCCAGAGAATGATGCACAGGGGCTTTGCCATGGCGGTGCCTGGACCCGCTGACGTCTTGGTGCTTCTCGTCGCGAACGACCTGAGATGGTCATGGCATGTGCGCCGGCGTTGGCGTCTTGGATGCTACTGGAGCGTCCTTGGAGGTCACTGTACTTCCCATGGGCTTCGCACCTCTGTCCTTGGATGCAGCAGCAGCTGGATCCCTGCTCCTCATGTTTCGGACGACGCTGCTCGCGTGGCTTGCATTGCCAGAGCGTTGTGGTTGCTGTTCTGCTCCGCCGCCACCTCCACCTCCGTCCGTATGCATAGGCATCGGTGTCGGTAGGTTGGACGTGGATGGAGCTCCCACCATAGCACCCTTCTTCTTGGGTGATACGTCTCCAACGTATCTGTAATTTTTTATTGTTCCATGCTATTATAGTATCAATCTTGGATGTTTTATATACATATACAAGCAACTTTATATCACTTTTGGGACTAACCTACTAACTTAGTGCCCAGTGCCAGTTGCTGTTTTTTGCTTGTTTTTGACTTTGCTAAATATCAGTACCAAACGAAGTCCAAATGCCACGAAACTTTTTGTAGATTTTTTTCGGGCGATAAGAGACCCTGGAAGCTTTGGGAGGACACGAGAAGACGGAGCAGTTGCCCCCTTGGCACCAGGGCACACCAGGGGCCTCTGGCGCGCCCTGGTGCATAGTCGATACCACGAGCCTCCGTTTGACCTACCTCCGCCTCTATAAATACCCTAAAATAATAAAACCTACCAGGGAGTCGAGGAAATACTTTTTTCGCCGCAGTAAGCCTCTGTTCTTGAGAGATCCCATCTGGGGACCCTTTCTGGCACTCTGCAGGAGGGGGAATCAATCACGGAGGGGTTCTTCATCATCCTTTATGCGCCTTCGATGATGCATGAGTAGTTTACCATAGACCTATGGGTCCATAGTTAGTTGCTAGATGGCTTCTTCTCTCTCTCTCTCGATGTTCTTCAATACAATGTTCTCCTTGATGTTCTTCGAGTTCTATCCGATGTAATTCCTTTTTGCTGTGTGGTTGTTGGGATCCGATGAATTGTGAGTTTATGATCAGATCTATCCATGAATATTATTTGAGTTTTCTTTGAACTCTTTTATGCATGATTATTATAGCCTCATATTTCTTCTCCGATTTATTGATTTGGTTTGGCCAACTAGATTGATTTATCTTGCCATGGGAAGAGGTGCTTTGTAATGGGTTCGATCTTGCGGTGCTCAATCTTAGTGACAGAAAGAGACATGACACGCATGTATCGTTTCTATTAAGGGTAACAAGATGGGATTTATTTCATACGTGAGTTTATCTTGTCTACATCATGTCATCTTGCTTAAGGCGTTACTCCGTTTTCTCATGGACTTAATACACTAGATGCATGTTGGATAGAGGTCGATGTGTGGAGTAATATTAGTAGATGCAGAATCATTTCGGTCTACTTGTCTCGGACGTAATGCCTATATACATGATCATTGCCTTGGACATCGTCATAATTATTTGCTTTTCTATTAATTGTCCAACAGTAATTTGTTTACCCACCTTATGCTATTTCCTCGAGAGAAGCCTCTAGTGAAAACTATGCCCCCCAGGTCTATTTTCTATCATATATTAAAACCAAAAATACATTGCTGCAATTTTCCTTTATTTATTTTATTTTGTATTTTTGTTAGATCTATTTATCAAAACTATACAATTTAATCTTGCTCATAACCATTTAGGGATTGACAACCCCTCTATGGCGTTGGGTTGCAAGTATTTGTTGTTTGTGTGCAGGTGAAGTTTACATAGTGTTGCGTGTTTCTCCTACTAGATTGATAACCTTGGTTTCATAACTGAGAGAAATACTTATCTCAACTGTACTGCATCATCCTCTCCTCTTCGGGGAAATCCCAACGTAGCTCACAAGTAGCAGGAAGAATTTTTGGCCCCGTTGCCGGGGAGACATCATCAACATCTATCAAGTACCTACGCATAAACTTTCATCTCCTTGCATTTAATTTATTTGCCATTTGCCTCTCGTTTTCACCTCCCCCACTTCTAAAAAGTTTTTACAAAAATACAAAAAATATTTTATGTTTGCCTTTTTCTTGTTCGATATTTTGTGTGCTTGTGATCTTCTGTGCGTAGTCACGATGTCTCAAGAAAATACCAAATTGTGTGATTTTTTGAAAAATAATAATGATGACTTTATTAGAACTCCTATTGCTCCTCCCACCGCTACTATAGAGTCTTATGATATTAATGCCGCTTTGTTGAATCTTGTTATGAAAGAACAATTTTCCGGTAATCCTAATGAGGATGCTGCGTCCCATCTAAACACTTTCGTAGAATTGTGTGATATGCAAAAGAAAAAGGATGTGGACAATGATATTGTAAAATTAAAATTATTCCTGTTCTCTTTGCGGGATCGTGCAAAAATTTGGTTTTCATCTTTGCCATGAAATAGTATTGATTCTTGGAGTAAGTGCAAAGATGCTTTTATTAGTAAGTATTTTCCTCCCACGAAAATTATTTCCCTTAGAAATCAAATTATGAATTTCAAGCAACTTGACCATGAACATGTTGCCAAATCTTGGGAAAGGATGAAATTGATGTTAAGAAATTGCCCTGCTGATGGTTTAAATTTGTGGATGATGATACAAATTTTTTATGCGCGATTGAATTTTGTTTCTAGAAATCTTTTAGATTCCGTCGCAGGTGGTACTTTTATGGATATTACTTTGGGTGAAGCTACTAAGTTACTTGATAATATCATGGAAAATTATTCACAATGGCATACTGAAATAGCACCTACTAGTAAAAAGGTGAATTTTGTTGAAGAAATTAGCACTTTGAGTGATAAAGTTGATGCACTTATAAAATTGGTTGCTAGTAAAAATGCTCCTATTGATCCTAATTATGTGCCTTTGTCTACTTTGATTGAGCAAAATAATGATCCCGTAGATGTGAATTTTGTCTCACGAAACAATTTTAATAGTAATGCATATAGAGGGACTTTTAATCCTAGGCCGTGTTCTGGAAATTTCTCTAATAATTATGGCAATTCCTATGGTAATTCTTATAATGATAATAGGATGTCCTCTGATCTTGAGAATAATATTAAAGAGTTTATCAATGCTCAAAAAGTTTTCAACAGTACGATAGAAGAAAAATTGAGTAAAATTGATGATATGTCTAGGAGCATTGATAGAATTATTCATGATGTGGAAAATCTCAAGATTAAAATTTTGCCACCCAAGGTTGATATTAATTGATTAATTAAAGCTTTATATGTCTCCATGGATGATAGTAAGAAGAGAACTGCTATGCTAAGGGCTAAAAGAGAATTTTTTAAAGTGATTCCTCCTGATATTTTTGTAGTAATGATGAAGAGGTTAAAATCATTGGTGTTTCGTCTATTCATTCCTTGTTTAGTAATATTAAACTTGATGATAAGGGTACTGAATAGGAGTCAACTTTAGTTACAAGGCTTCCCCATAGTTCGGAGGGTGAAAATCTTGATGAAAAAATTACTAAAAGTGGGTTTGAAGAGGTAAAACCTTTAACTAGCGATGTGCCCACTCTCTTGGATTACAAATATTTTAATTATGATAGTTGTTCTTTGATTGAGTGTATTTCTTTGTTACAATCCATGTTAAATTTACCCAATGAATATTAACAAAATAAGGCTTTTACTAAACATATCGTAGAAGCAATGATGAAAGCTTTAGAAGAAAAGCTAGAATTAGAGATCTCAATTCCTAGAAAATAATATGATGAATGGGAACCCACCATTAAAATCAAGATCAAAAGTTATGAGTGAAATATTTTATGTGATTTGGGTGCTAGTGTTTCCACAATTCTGAAATCTCTATCTGATGTGCTCAGTTTTACTAATTTGGATGAATGTTCTCTTAATTTGCACCTGGCGGATTCTACTATTAAAAAGCCTTTGGGTAGAATTAATGATGTTCTTATTCTTGCAAATAGGGACTATGTTCCCATTTATTTTATTGTGCTAGATATTGATTGTAATCCGTCTTGTCCCATAATACTTGGTAGGCCGTTCTTACGAACTATAGGTGCCGTGATTGATATGAAAGAAGGGAATATTAAATTTCAGTTTTGGTTAAAGAAGGGTATGGAACACTTCCCTAGAACTATAATTAAGCCACCATATGAGTCAATCATGAGGGTAACCTATGGAGCAAAAACCAAAGATGACAATACTTGAAACTATGCATTATGCCTAGCTAGGGGCATAAAACAATAGCGCTTGTTGGGAGGCAACCCAATAGTTATGTTTTATTATTTATTTTCTTTTCTGTTTTTCTATAAATAGAAAATTATGCTACTGTTGTGATTGTGTTTTAATGTTTTAATTAGTGTTTGTTCCAAGTAAATCCTTTAGGATGGTTTGGGTGATAGTTGACTTGATTCTGTTCGAAAACAGAAAGTTTTGCCTCCAGTAGAAGAATTATCAAAATTTGCTGGAACATGGAAAAATTCTGAATTTTTTACACATGATTTATATACAAATTGCCCACGTCGTACTTATGTTTCCAAATTTTTAGAGTTACTGAAGTATGAGATTAAATCAGGTTTCTACAGACTGTTTTGTTTTTGACAGATTCTATTTTCGTTGCATTGTGTGCTTATTTTGATGAATCTATGGATTGTATGGGGGTTATAAGCCATGGTAAAGTTAGAATATAGTAGGTATAATGCAATAACAAAATATGAATGGGTTTACAATAGTACTTAAAGTAGTGATTTGTTTTATTATACTAATGGATATCACGAAGGTTTTGTTATGTTTTGTGTGATTGAAGTTTTCAAGTTTGGGTGAGATCACGATGGATGAAGGAATAAGGAGTGGCAAGAGCCTACGCTTGGGGATGCCCGAGGCACCCCGAGGTAATATTCATGTACTCCCAAGCAACTAAGCTTGGGGATGCCTCGGAAGGCATCCCCTCCTTCTTCTAACGACTATCGGTTATTTTACTTGGAGCTATATTTTTATTTGTCACATATATTGAGTTTTGCTTGGAGCGTCTTGTATGATATGAGTCTTTGCTCTGTTTGCTATTTAGTTTGTTACAATCATCCTTGCCAGACAAACTTATTTGAGAGAGCCATATGTTATCATGATTTGTCAGAATTGCTCTATGTGCTTCACTTAACTTTTTTGATCTAGGCAATTGCTCTACGTGCTTCACTTAAATCTTTTAGAGTACGATGGCAATTAAATTTTGAAGAAATGTACACTCATGCTTCACTTATATTATTTTTAGAGTTGATATGACTATGTTTTAAAGAAATGAACTCTCATGCTTCACTTATATTATTTTGAGAGTTAGTAAATTTTGAAGAAATGAACTCTCATGCTTCACTTATATTATTTTGACAGTTGGTAACTTTTGAAGAAATGAACTCTCATGCTTCACTTATATTATTTTGGGAGTTAGTAAAATTTGAAGAAATATTTTTTCTCTTGTGCTTCACTTAAATCATTTTGATAGTTGATAATAGCAATGGTAATTTGCACGAGATATGAATTTGGTCTGAAAGTGATAGATATTCAAGAGGGATGTAATAAAACTTTCATGAAGATCATTGGATATTAAAAACTTGATTCCTTGCAATAGTTTTGCGATATGAAGATAGTGATATGTGAGTTATGTTGGTGAGTAATTATGATTTAGTAAGAATATTGGTGTTAAGGTTTGTGATTCCCTATGCAAGCACGAAGTCAATAGTTATGCAACAAAGTTATATCCTACTTATGGTGCATTATTTAGTGTTAGTTATGTTTAATGTGTGTTTATGACCGTTTTCGTTTTTTGGTTGGCCGCTTCTCAATCTATTTGCTAGCCTTCATGTGCATCCAACTCCTTAAACCAAAGTTGTGCCAAATGAGTCCACCATACCTACCTATATGCGGTATTTCCATGCCGTTCCAAGTAAATTTGTATGTGCCAACTCTAATATTCAAAATAAATTTCTGTTTTGTGTGCCCGTAAAGCTCACGAAGCGGCAGGGGGTGGACAATATTTTCCATGCTAGGTATTTTATTCTCATGATGAGTGTTTATTCACTTGTCATTGCACGAGACTGTGGCAGGTAATAGGGATGCCCAGTCCCGAAATGAAAAAATATTTTATATGTTCTTAATAATAAATTCCTTGGAAAGTGTTGGTATAGAAGGCACCCATGTATACGGCTAGTCATTGATTGTGTGAGAATGGTGGAAAAGAAATAAACTTTACTTTCTGTTTGGGAACCGCCTATGATTTATCTAGCATGGAAGATATTGGGAATTCTCAGTCGTTTTCGTTGACAGGAAAAGCATGCCTCTCAAAATAAATTTTATCTCTCAATTTAAGCTTTCAGCTCTGGCTCCTCTACAAATCTTTGCTTCCCACTACAAAGGGCCTATCTATTTACTTTTATGCAATTTTTATTTTAAATTTGAGTCTCCATATTCTCTTATAAAGCACCAACTAGGGATCACTATTGTCATACTTGTGCATTGGATGTAGCTAATATTTGAGTGTGTTTCATGAATGGATCAATGATTGAGCATAATGGGCTAGGGATAACTATCTTTATCATTGATATTTTGAAAGACATGGTTGCTTGTTGATATGCTTGAGTATTGATGTTTCCATGTCAAATTATAGACTATTGCTTTGAATCATTCAAGTCCAAATGTCCATGCTAAAAAAGAAAAGATTATATGATGAATATGATAGGTAGCATTCCACATCAAAAATTATGTTTTTATCGAGGACGAGCAGGAATTAAGCTTGGGGATGCTTGATACATCTCCAACGTATCTATAATTTTTTATTGTTCCATGCTATTATAGTATCAATCTTGGATGTTTTATATACATTTACAAGAAACTTTATATAATTTTTTGGGACTAACCTACTAACTTAGTGCCCAGTGCCAGTTGTTGTTTCTTGCTTGTTTTTGACTTTACAAAATATCAATACCAAACAAAGTCCAAAAGCCACAAAACTTTTTGGAATTTTTTTCTAGCGATAAGAGACCCTGGAAGCTTCGGGAGGCCATGAGAAGACGGAGCAGTGGCCTACTAGGCACCAGGGCGCGCCAGGGGCCTCTGGCGCACCCTGGTGCATAGTAGGGCCCATGAGCCTCCATTTGACCTATCTCCGCCTCTATAAATACCCTAAAATCAGAAAACCTACCAGGGAGTCCACGAAATACTTTTTTCACCACCGCAAGCCTCTGTTCTTGAGAGATCCCATCTGGGGACCCTTTCTGGCACTCTGCCGGAGGGGCAATCAATCACGGAGGGGTTCTTCATCATCCTTGCTGCCCCTCCAATAATGCGTGAGTAGTTTACCACAGACCTACGGGACCATAGTTAGTAGCTAGATGGCTTCTTCTCTTTCGATGTTCTTCAATACAATGTTCTCCTTCATGGTCGCGGAGCTCTATCCAATGTAATTCCTTTTTGAGGTGTGTTTGTTGGGATCCGATGAATTGTGAGTTTATGATAAGATCTATCCATGAATATTATTTGAGTTTTCTCTGTACTCTTTTATGCATGATTATTATAGCCTCGTATTTCTTCTCCGATTTATGGGTCTGGTTTGGCCAACTAGATTTATTTATCTTGCCAAGAGAAGAGGTGCTTTTCGACGGGTTCGATCTTGCAGTGCTCAATCTTAGTGACAGAAAGAGACATGACACGCATGTATCATTGCTATTAAGGGTAAGAAGATGGGATTTATTTCATACGTGAGTTTATCTTGTCTACATCATGTCATCTTGCTTAAGGCGTTACTCCGTTTTCTCATGAACTTAATACACTAGATGCATGCTTGATAGCGGTCGATGTGTGGAGTAATAGTAGTAGATGCAGAAACGTTTCGGTCTACTTGTCTCGTACGTGATGCCTATATACATGATCATTTCCTTGGATATCATCATAATTATTTGCTTTTCTATCTATTGCCCAATAGTAATTTGTTTACCCACTGTATATTATTTTCTCGAGAGAGGCCTCTAGTGAAAACTATGTCCCCCGGGTCTATTTTCTATCATATATTAAAACCAAAAATACCTTGCTGCAATTTTCTTTTATTTATTTTATTTTTTATTTTTGTTAGATCTATTTATCAAAACCTATACAATTTAATCTTGCTCATAACCGTTGAGGGATTGACAACCCCTCTACACGTTGGGTTGCAAGTATTTGTTGTTTGTGTGTAGGTGTTGTTTACATAGTGTTGCTTGGTTCTCCTACTAGATCAATACCTTGGTTTCATAACCGAAGAAAATACTTATCTCTACTGTACGGCATCATCCTCTCCTATTCAGGGAAATCCCAACGCAGCTCACAAGTAGCATTGGGCACCATGGATGCTAAAGAAGATGTTGATAAAGTTGGCGCATAGACTGCTGAATCAGGTTCGCGCAAGCGATCCCCCTGCCTGGTGCACCAAAGATGTCATGCATACGATAATCTATGGAACCGGCAAAGGCCCCTTTGCGGTTCAAATCGGGAGATCAACAAGCACAAAGAGCTAAACCAACAAGCTACAGGAGAGATTTACCCAGGTTCGGGCCGCTGTGAAGCGTAAAACCCTACTCCTACTTTGATTGTATTGGATGTGTTGAGCTAAAGTACAAGGAGCGAAGCTTGCCGGCAAGGTGCGCGGGAAGTGCATCTATGTGTGTACTTGAACAAAGTGTCCACCTTTGTAAATGTAGCCATGGGCCACCTTTTATAGATGAAGGGGTCACCACAGTGGCAAAACAGTCTTTACACAAGGTAAATAGTGGCTACAATGCCAAGTACCTAACTCTGACGGGTTAGGACAAATGCGTTAAATGTGCCATGAGGTGTCGTGCTTGTGAACCTTGCCGGCAATGGTTCTCTCTCCTTTTGTGCCATTCGCCCAGCTATCTCTTATTATCTTGACATGCCTCCAAGACGGGTGTCATGAAAGTTGTGTCTTCAGCGGCGAGCTGCCACATGCCAAGACACAGCTCACCAAATAGCCTGCCCGCTCGACACCTACTTGATAGGTGATTGATGTGTCGCTGAGGTGGAGCAGTGGACAAGTGGTGGGAGCTTGCTGGCACGGAGCTTGCCGGGTCTTCGCTTGCCGTCAAGTAGCTTGCCTGCAACCAAAGTCTTGTTCTTCAATACTAAGCTAGCATTTCTCAATGACCTGTCTTGAGGTCTTCTTCATGGTCTTATACATCAAGTCTCAAGTCTTGTTCAGAGTAGTCCTTCGGCAAGACCTATCATTGGGAAGGCTACAAATGCTTGTGCACAAGTTAGGGTACTAAGGCACCCATGTCTCGGTACACCGACAGATAGTGAAATCTCCAGTAATCGCCGATATACTGAAGCCCTGGCTGATCTGAATGAAATCCACAAGAGTATGCAAGAACGAGTCCAATGGCTAGCTCAAACATCCTTTGAAAGATCCAACCGTTCATATGGTGAAGAATTGTCATATATGTAACCCCTTAAATTTTCAACTTGATCCAACGGTGCAAACTCTAGGAGGAGCCCGAGCAGTGCATCAATGTCGAATCTTTGTTTTTGCGCGAAAATGAATCCGACCTGAGCTCATCTTTTTTCATGAATGCGATATTGGACATCCATTTTGGAGGAGTTTTTTGCAGGGTATTGTGTTTTGTTCTCAAACACATACCTAAATTTTTTTGGCCTTTTCCAAGGTGCTCTTCATCGTCGCGCCAGTGTCACGTAGTCCAACCGCATTGGCCCATGGATGCCAACCTGCAACAATGTCATCGTACCTTCACTTCATCGGACCAACATCAACCATGTCGCATTGTAGTGCTGAGGAGGAGTTTGGCATCACCATGACTACCTCGCTGCCCCACAGAGTGTTCGGGCCGGGCGCGTGTTACTTATGAGTTGCGTTGGGATTTCCCCAAAGAGGAGAGGATGATGCAGTACAGTAGAGATAAGTATTTCCCTCGGTTAAGAAATGTAGGATCGAAAGTATGTCTAGAGGGGGGGTGATTAGAGTACTTGACCAAATAAAAATCTATGCTTTTCCCAATTTTAGTTGTGGGCAGATTTTAGCAAATTGCACAAGTCAAGCAATCAACCTACACATGCAATTCTAAGAGTATAGCAGCGAAAAATAAAACATTGCATAGGAAGGTAAAGGGAAGGGTTTGGAGAAGGCAAACACAATGGAGACACGGAGATTTTTGGCGTGGTTCCGATAGGTGGTGCTATCGTACGTCCACGTTGATGTAGACTTCAACCCCCGAAGGGTTCCACCCATGAAGGGTCCACGAAGAAGCAACCTTGTCTATCCCACATGGCCATTTCCCACGAAGGACTTGCCTCACTTGGGTAGATCTTCACGAAGTAGGCGATCTCCTTGCCCTTACAAACTTCTTGGTTCAACTCCACATGATTACGCAGGCTCCCAAGTGACACCTAACCTATCTAGGAGACACCACTCTCCAAATGGTAATAGACGGTGTGTTGATGATGAAGTCCTTGCTCTTTGCTTCAAATGATAGTCTCCCCAATACTCAACTCTCTCTCACATATTTGGCTATGGTGGAAGACGGATTTGAGCGGAAAGCAACTTGGGGAAGGCTAAAAATCAAGGTTCAAATGGTAGGAATGGAATCTCTTGATCTCAACACATGTGTAGGTGGTTCTCTCTCAGCAAATGTATGGTGGAAGTGTAGGCACGTTCTGATGGCTCTCTCACAAATGGAGATGGGGGTGGAGGGGTATATATAGCCTCCACACAAAATCCAACCGTTACACACATTTGACTCCTCTCGGTGGCACCGATTAGTTTAACTCGGTGGCACCGATCTGTTCAAAAATATGAACATTGGAAATCTCGGTGGGACCGACTGTAACAACTCGGTGGGACCGATGTGCTAGGGCTTAGGGCAAACCTCGTCTCGGTGGCTCCGATTGCATCAACTCGGTGAGATTGAAGTGAAGCAATAAGGCAACATAGAGTTGGCAAGCCATCTCGGTTAGACCGACTGTAATTCTCGGTGAGACTGAAATAATTGCGACAAGTAATAGAGAGTTGACAAGGCCATCTCGGTGAGACCGAGATCCATATCGGCGTGACCAAATCGTTAGGGTTTTTGGCAGTGGCTATGTCAAATGAACATGGTGGCTCCAGGTAGAAAGAATCGGTGGGGCCAAGTTTGGAATTAGGGTTTTGACATATTTGGATGGAGAAAGTGGCTGAGGGTTTTGGAGCAATATCACTAAGCACTTTGAGCAAGTAGACCATGAAGCAACACCTCATCCCCTTTTAATAGTATTGGCTTTCCTATGGACTCAATGTGATTTTGGATCACTTAAATAGAAATGAAGAGTCTTGAGATTTTGTGAATCTTTCTCATTAGCATTTTGAGGGGTCGACATATCTAGTCCATGCCATGCCAATCATTGAACATCCTGAAATATTTATCTTGAATGTATATTAGTTCAATGAGCTATATGTTGTTACGAATTACCAAAACCACCTGGGGATTAGTTGCACTTTCAATCTCCCCCTTTTTTGGTAAGTGATGACAACATATAGATCATAGCTTCGACAATTGATTAAATGAATGAAATACATTGTCGCTTTGAGAAGTTTGTGATAAGCAAGAGCTCCCCCTAAATTTGTGCATATTTAAAAATTTGCGTTTGAATGCAAATGCACAATCGATTAGGATCATGAGTCACTCTTCCAGGTCACATACATCTTGGTGGAGTGCACAAAATGATAAGAGGGAAATAACATGCACGCATCACCAAACACATAAGTGAATGATCGTACATAAGTAATTGTAGAGATAAGCATTAAGCACACATTAAGCATGGTATGATCAATCACACAACCAAACGTAGCATCTCACAAGCATAAAAACAACCAAGTAGCACGAATCAATCGAACAATGTAGCAATGGGCAATAAAAACCAACAAGCAAAAGAACAAGACACTCTCTCTCAAAGCATATGATCTATACATTTTCTCCCCCCCTTTGGCAACAAGTTACCAAAAAGCTTGAAAAAGTACAGAGCTATACGTCTCTCTAGGGACGATCCTCTGGAGCTCCTGAAGGGGTCTTCTGGCTTGTGGCTCCAGTGTGCGTAGAAGGCGTGGAGAGAACTGCTTCTGCAAATGCTTCTACTGAAGTCTGTTGAACTAGTGGTGTAGACACTGTAGGTGGCACTGTAGCGATAGTGGCAGGTGCAGAGTGAGTGGTCCTCGTGGCTGCAACTGGCACAGCTAAAGATCTGGTTGCCCTTGGCATAGTCTGTAACCTCTCAGTAGTGGTGTGCTCATTGCCATATTCAGCATCATCTCTAAGCTTCTCCACAATAGACTGGATCTCTGTGACCTTGACATCAAGATTATATATCTTGTCATCCACAATCCGCTCTATGCTCTCCTGGTTCTTGGCTAAGTTTGCAAGAATTCACTCAATCCTCAGTGTTGCTTCCAACAGATATGTCATTTGGTCTTGCTTTGTCTTGAGATTTGCTACTGGGGCATTGGGTGCAGTGGCTTCCTTTGCTACTTTTGCTGCTGCTGCCGCCTGAGCCTTCTCTTGAGCCACAACTGATGTGGGGTGTGAGGCATCCATCACCACCACATTATCCCTGAACTCTGGCTGAAGAGGGAGGTGCTCACGATCAAGTAGATATGTGTATGTACCAACCTTGGAGTTGATAAGCATCTGGATGTGTGGGGCATATCCACAAGACCTCTTCTGCTCAGCAGTTATCCTCTTGATTGTCTCAACAATTAGGCTCATAACTTTGAATTTCTGTGGGTGTCAAACAAATGGAGCAAGTTAATGGAGTGGCCACGAATCATCCTCTCATCTCTAGATTTGGGCAACAGAGTGTGCCTCAAAATGGTGTTTGTGGCGGCCAAACCAGCTAGCAAATGCCTGATTGACCCAAACATGTGGCTCTCAAGATCCTTTGGAGGGATTTCCTTGTACATGTTTGCCATTGTGTTGTGGTCCATCCGGGGCTTCCCATATACATCAACATCATTTTCTTCTTCCTCAGGGGCATTCAGAAGTGAAAGCCACTCAGAGATAAATGAATGGTACTTGTGTCCCTCAGTCATCCATGCAATCTTGCCATCTGGATAAAAGTGTGATGTGGAGTAGAATTGCATGATCATATCGCCATTCCACTTTGTGAGCTTCTGACCAACGAACTCATCAACACCGGCAAGTCTGAAACTCTCATGAACATGGGGGAAATAATCTTCATTGGTATCGATGTATTTCCAGTCCACCCACTTCATGTCACTGACAATGGGTTCTTATCGAGCAAAACTATCTCATATAAGTCTTGTTATTCACGGGTGTGGAAGCGGTAATCACATGCTGTCCTCCTCCTGGCTGAATATGGATCCACTTTCCTCCATTCTCTCAGACCTTTGTCCTTCCTAAGCATCATGTTTTCAGCAACTGGATGAGCATTATCATGTTCTGGGATCTTGGGCTTGAGCTTTCTGAGCACTAGTGCCTCAGCATCATCCCGAACCTCTGGCACTGGGACCTTGTTCTTCTCTGCTGCACATATGTTCCTGGTAGATCTGTTAGGAGCTGGAGCTTTGGGCTTGGACTTAGAGGGGTTGGAAGATTTCATAGCATCAGACATCAACTTCTGAGTCTTAGCAGGAGGTTCTCCTTCTTCTGGTTCTTCCTCCTCTTCCTCCTCATCCCTCATCATGAAAGGTCTGCCAATCAGTCTAGCAGTGGTCTTCCTCACCCTCTTCTTCTTGTTGTTGGCATCAGCATCAGCACCACTTGGTTCCTCAAGTGTGAATTGCCTGGTTTCTTGTGTAGATGAGGTTTTCCGAGGTTTTGACATTGGAACTATCCTAACAGCAGTCTTTTGCTTTGCACCTGGCTTGGTGGTCGCTGCAGAGTCATACTCCTTTCTGAGTACTGCCTTTTTCTACTTGGAAGTGGCCTCATCTGCCACAAAATCTTAATCCTCACTGTCAGAGGTTTTCTTCTTCTCTGTCCTGGTGGTAGCCTTTGGAAAATTGCTTGGAGTGCTCCTGCTGCCCTCATCATAGCTGTCATTGGGGCTTGAACCCTCACTGAGATCAACATTCTGTTCTGACTCATTCTGGCTGTCACTTGCACTAGACATCTTGCAAAGCTGACCCTGTGAATAGATGGGTATGGGCAGAGTAGATGAGTTATCACAAAAGCCGATAGTTTTTCAAAAATTTGAGTCCAAACATTAGTTTTAGTTTTCCACACAAAGCATTTCGGAGCTACCGATTTGATCATCTCGGTGACACCGAAGCACTCACAGAGCCTAAACACACAATATCGGTCAGACCCAGTTGTGGTTCGGTGCCTACGAGATGCTAGGGTTTCATTGAAACTTTACTCTCGGTCTCACCGATCAGTATGTTTTGGTGGAACCGAGTTGTACTTGTGCAATGTCCAGGGCCAATCGGTGAGACCGAAAATTTCATTCCAGTCAGTCCGAGATGAGCTCGGCGGAAACCTAACCCTAAATGTTTTCTTCGAAACTATTCTAATGGAGTTTTTTGGTGGAAAGATTAATCTCAAACATGGCAAGATACTAGGCATTATCCTTGTGCATTGAATCGAAAGGGGAAAGCACGAGGAGATCGAATCGTACCCTAACTCGGTGATGATCCTCTACGGCGGCAACGACGGAGGAGATTCCGTTGACGGCGGCGGATTCCTGCAGAAGAGACGCACACGAGACGACGGCTATGATCCGGAGACTAAGGGGGCGGCAGCAATGGGGCGCGGGCGCGTGATGTTTGAAGAATTTTTCAACCGTACGGGCCGCTGGATATAAATACCCATGTGCTATCGGTGGCACCGAGTGGAACGAATCGGTGGCACCGAGATGTGAACCTGCGTGCAGTTACAACAACTCGGTGAGACCGAGTCGGTCTAATCGGTAGCACCGAGATGGAAAACCTAGATAAATCTAATGCTTTCGGTGTGACTGAGTTTGAGTGGATTGGTCTGACCGAAACGTAGTGGAAGGTTTTGGAAGGCAGCCGTTGACAAATCGATGGCTTCGAGTGCTCCTCACCCGAAGGGTCCGAAAAGAACTAGTTCAATTTTTGTGATATAGGATGAATAGAGTTTGAGACAAGAAGAGCATGGATAGCTAAAGAAAGTTCTTAGGCATTCTTGTACATCCACTTGGCCAATAAGAACCAAGACAATCAAAACAACAAATGGATGTCCTCAAATGGAGAAAATATGCAACCAACATGCTCATACAATAAGATAGCAAATGGAATATGTGTCAAAGCATGCACAAACAATTGTAGCATCTATCAAGCAATTGGCGATGACTAGGTCATCTATGTTTGAGTATATTGACTTACGAGTGAAATGAGAACATTTCATCATAGGTCATACTCATCGTTTAAGCATAAGTGGGGTTACCACTTTTACATAAAGCATTAATGTGTTGACACCATTAGAGTTGCTTTAGCTCAATTTTTAAAGCAAAGCTCCCCCTAGATGTGATATCCCCCCTAAGAGGGATGAACTAACCTTGGGTTTTGTCGATGATGACTTCATGTAGATAGTGAAGATGTGGATGCTCAATGTTTATGTAGATCATTCAGAGCAATCCATTGGAGTGTTGCACTTTCAATACCTACATGGGTTAGTTCCACAAGGAACATACAAGGATATCCATAGACATAGAGTGAATTGCACATATGACGATGCCCATGAAAGCAATAGGTTACCTTGTCCCTTGTTTTACCAACAAGAGGGTTTGTGACTCCATGAACTAGTGCAAGATATGAAAGTTGATTGCACAAGTCCTTGCCATAATGCATATGAGTGAAGTATGTTGGCGGAGTCACCCTCAAGAATCCTCTAGTTCTTCTTCTTTGGGACCCACATCAACTTGATGGGAATCCTTGGAGTTGTAGTTGTATTTGATGAAGTATAGCTTGACATAGTCTTGGGAACCCACTTGACCATGGCTTTAGGAGCTTCTTCAAATGAGTCAATCTCTTCTTGAAGCTTGTCCTCTTGTGGTCTTGTGGTGGAAGATCATCTTTAGCTTGTGTTCCCTCAAAAGAAGTGGGGTCATACTTCTCTTGATGAGGAACAAACTTCGTCTTGGCGTATTGATCTTCTTCCCATTCAACTCCGTTGGCATTGAACTTTAGTTCAAAACCAATACCTTGATTCTTCCGGTGCCTTCCTTGCTTGCGTACAATTTCCTCAAATTGCTTACTCCCGACAAGGCTCTTGTAAACACCTTTCTCTATAATTCCCTTCAATAAGCTATTTTCTTGCTCAAGCGTAACTTGGCTAAGCGAATCATTAGTGGTATCAAGAGAACTACTAGAAGCAACAATATTGGATTTAGCATGATTATTTTTACTACTAGAGGAAGAATCTTTATTGCTCTTGTTGCTAGATTTTACTTGTGGCATATAAGTAGACAAGAGGAGATGTTTGGCAATGTAAGAAGAACTCTTCTCTCGAATATCATCATTGATAGCTTTTAGGAACTCATGCTCTTGCTCTAAATATAGCTTCTCGAAGCGTAGATTCTCATGGGTCTTTAGGAGCTCTCTATGATCCTCTTGAGTTGTTTCATGAGCTAACTTAAGAGTGTTTAGTTCTTTAGTTAGACGCTCAATCTCCTTCTTATCATCGTCATTCATTTCATCTTGATTAGCATGATTATTAGCAAGTTCATCATGGTTTTCATTACTAGTTTGGTCAACAAGTAAATCATCATCACCTAGCAAATCATCTTCATCAATATCAAAATCAAGATACTCGGGGTGTGATACCTTGGGCCTTTAGCCATGAAGCATCTTCCAATTCCTTCATTTGGTGAGTCAAATATGTCGTAGGAGTTGGATGACACTAGTACAAGACCGGCAACACCTTAATCTTGAGTATAGTCAGAGTCGGAGTGATAGCTTCTCTCGGAGTAGTTGTCGGAGTCGGAACCGGACACCCATTCACCAACGAGAGCTTGATGTCTTCGTCTTGTGTAGCTCTTTGATGACTTGTCCTTCCTTTCTGAATCCTTGCTTCTACGAGAGTGTCTTTGTTTATAACGATCATCTCTACTCCTTCTCTCTCTTGTAGGTGATTCATCTCTTCTACTTCTCCTTTTTGGTGAGTCTTCTCTTTTCTTGTAGGGAGCCGTACACTCATTGGAGTAGTGTCTGGGTCTTCCACAATTGTAGCAATTACGATCACGACTAGAAGATCTTTTGTCATTGTAGGACCTTGACTTGGACCTTCTCTATTTGCTTCTACTCTTGTAGAATTTGTTGAAGTTCTTCACCATTAAGCTCAATTCTTCATTGTAGACTTGCTTCTCACTTGATGTTGTAGGAGCATCACTTGAAGCTTTGTAAGCACCACTTGACTTGTTGTGGAGCTCTTCCTTATCCTTGAGTGACATCTCATGAGCAACAATTCTACCAATGACTTTCGTGGGCTTGAGATCTTTGTAATTGCGCATCATTTGGATCAATGTGCACATGGTATCATATTTTCCATTCAAGGCTATAAGGATCTTCATAATGATGAATTTGCCGGTCATCCCTTCACTTCCTAAGCCAGCAATCTCATTTGGAATGAGAGCAAGCCTAGAGTACATTTCAGCGACTCCTTCAGCATCCTTCATCTTGAACTTGTCAAGTTGACTTTGAAGCACATCCAACTTGGATTCCTTGATGGACTCGGTACCTACGTGCATACCAACCAAAGTATCCCAAATCTCCTTTGCATTCTCAAGGCGGCTGATTTTGTTGAATTCTTCAAGGCACAATCCATTAAAGAGAATATCGCAAGCTTGAGCATTGTATTGCAACATATTCAACTCTTCTGCGGTCGCTTCATGATCCGGTTCTTTGCCATCTTCAAAGAATTCACCTTGCAAGGAAATACGCACAACAACCCAAACAGCGGGGTTATGACCAAGAATATGCATTTTCATTTTATGCTTCCAACTAGCAAAATTTATACCATCAAAATAAGGACCTCTACGGTGATAGTTACCCTCGCTAGACGCCATACTCTCCTAGGTTGTGAAACCAAGGCTATGATAACCAAAGCTATGGAAATAAAGGCTAATGGAGACCAAAGCTCTGATACCACTTGTTGGATCGAAAGTATGACTAGAGGGGGGGTGATTAGACTACTTTACCAAATAAAAATCTATCATTTTCCAAATTTTAGTTGTTGGCAGATTTTAGCAAATTGCACAAGTCAAGCAATCAACCTACACATGCAATTCTAAGAGTATAGCAGCGGAAAGTAAAACATTGCATATGAAGGTAAAGGTAAGGGTTTGGACAAGGCAAACGCAATGGAGATACGGAAATTTTTGGCGCGGTTCTGATAGGTGGTTCTATCGTACGTCCACGCTGATGGAGACTTCAACCCACCAAGGGTAACAGATGTGCGAGTCCACGGAGGGTTCGACCCACGAAGGGTCCACGAAGAAGCAATCTTGTCTATCCCACCATGGCCATCGCCCACGAAGGACTTGCCTCACTCGGGTAGATCTTCATGAAGTAGGCGATCTCCTTGCCCTTACAAACTTCTTGGTTCAAATCCACATCACAACGGAGGCTCCCAAGTGACACCTAACCAATCTAGGAGACACCACTCTCCAAAAGGTAATAGATGGTGTGTTGACGATGAAGTCCTTGCTCTTGTGCTTCAAATGATAGTCTCCCCAACACTCAACTCTCTCTCACATATTTGGCTATGGTGGAAGAGGGATTTGAGTGGAAAGCAACTTGGGGAAGGCTAGAA
Source organism: Thinopyrum elongatum (assembly GCA_011799875.1). NCBI lineage: Eukaryota > Viridiplantae > Streptophyta > Magnoliopsida > Poales > Poaceae > Thinopyrum > Thinopyrum elongatum. Next base: position 317,111,002 of record CM022300.1, read on the forward strand.
ATCAAGGTTCAAATGGTAGGAATAGAATCTTTTGATCTCAACACATGAGTAGGTGGTTCTCTCTCGGAAAATGTATGGTGGAAGTGTAGGCATGTTCTGATGGCTCTCTCACAAATAGAGATGGGGGTGGAGGGGTATATATAGTCTCCACACAAAATCTAACCGTTACACACATTTGACTCATCTCGGTGGCACCGATTAGTTTAACTCGATGGCACCGATCTGTTCAAAAATATGAATGTTGGGAATCTCGGTGGGACCGACTGGAATAACTCGGCGGGACCGATGTGCTAGGGGTTAGGGCAAACCTCATCTCGGTGGCTCCGATTGCATCAACTCGGTGAGACCGAAGTGAAGCAATACGGCAACAGAGAGTTGGCAAGCCATCTCAGTGAGACCGATTGCAATTCTTTGTGAGACCGAAATAATTGCAACAAGTAACAGAGAGTTGGCAAGGCCATCCCGGTGAGTCCGAGATCCATATCGGTGTGACCGAATCGTTATGGTTTCTGGCAGTGGCTATGTCAAATGAACACGGTGGCTCCGGGTAGAAAGAAATGGTGGGGCCAAGTTTGGAATTAGGGTTTGTACATATTTGGATGCATAAAGTGGCTGATGGTTTTGGAGCAATATCACTAAGCACTTTGAGCAAGTAGACCATTAAGCAACACCTCATCCCCTTTTAATAGTATTGGCTTTCCTATGGACTCAATGTGATCTTGGATCACTTAAATAGAAATGAAGAGTCTTGAGCTTTTGCCAATCTTTCTCATTACATTTTGAGGGGTCCATATCTCTAGTCCATGCCATGCCAATGATTGAACATCCTGAAATATTTATCTTGAATGGATATTAGTTCAATGAGATATATGTTGTTATGAATTATCAAAATCACCTGGGGATTAGTTGCACTTTTTAGAACCAAGGTTATCAATCCAGTAGGAGAACCACACAAAATAACAAATACTTGCACCCAATGCAAACAAGGGGTTATTAATCCCTTGGTGGTTAATTCCAAGGATAAAATCTTGTAGTGATAGATAAATAAACAAAAACACAAAATGAAATAAAGTAAATAAAATTGCAGCAAGGTATTTTTGTATTTTAATATATGATAAAAATAGACCCGGGGACCATAGATTTCAGTAGAGGCTTCTATCTTGAACATAGCATACGGTGGGTAAACAAATTACTGTTGGGCAATTGATAGAAAAGCGAATAATCGTGAGGATATCCAAGGCAATGATCATGTATATAGGCATCACGTCCAAGACAAGTAGACCGACTCCTGCCTGCATCTACTAATATTACTCCACACATCGATCGCTAGCGAACATTCATCTAGAATATTAAGTTCATAAAGAATGGAGTAACGCCTTAAGCAAGATGACATGATGTAGACAAAGTAAACTCAAGCAATATGAATAAACCCCATCGTTTTATCCTTAATGTCAACAATACAAGTACATGTCTTGTCCCTTTCTGCCACTGGGATATAGATCACTGCAAGATTGAACCCATCACAAAGCACCTCTCCCATTGCAATATAAATCAATCTAGTTGGCCAAACCAAATCACTAGATCGAAGACAAATACAAAGGTATAATAATCATGCATAAAAGAGTTCAGAGAAGACTCAAATAAATATTCATGGATAATCTGATCATAAACTCACAATTCATCGGATCCCAACAAACACACCGCAAAAAGGATTACATTGAATAGATTTCCATGAACATCAAGGAGAACATTGTATTGAAGATCAAAGAGAGAGAAGAAGCCATCTAGCTACTAGCTATGGACTGGTAGGTCTATGGTAAACTACTCACACATCATCGAAGGGGCAGCAAAGTTGATGTAGAATCCCTTCGTGATTGATTCCCCCTTCGGTAGAGTGCCGGAAAAGGCCTCCAGATGGGATCTCATGAGAATAGAAACTTGCGGCCGTGGAAAAAGTGTTTTGGGTGGCTCTGTGTTGGTTTCCCAATTTTAGAGAATTTATAGAGGCGGAATTAGGTCAAACGGAGCAAAGGTGGGCCCACAAGGCACCAGGGCGCGCCTACCCCCTCGGCACGCCCGGGTGGCTTGTGGCCACCTTCTTCCCCTTCTGACTTCCTCCCGAAGCTTCTAGTGTCTCTTATGTCCTGAAAAAATTGTCAAAAAGTTTCGTGGCATTTGGACTTTGTTTGGTACTGATTTCCTGGAAAACAAAAAACAGGCAAAAAATAGCAACTGGCACTTGGCACTAATTTAATAGGTTAGTCACAAAAAATGATATATAATTGTATATAAAACATCCAAGATTAATACTATAACATCATGGAACAATAAAAAATTATACATACGTTGGAGACGTATCAAGCATCCCCAAGCTTAATTCCTGCTCGTCCTCGAGTAGGTAAATAATAAAAACAATTTTTTTATGTGGAATGCTACCTAACATGTTCATCATGTAATCTCTCTTGTGGTGTGAATATCGAGGTCCGAGTCAAAGCAATAGTGTATAGTTTGACATAAAAACAATAACAATAAGGCATACCAACAAACAATCGTGCCTCTCAAAATATCAACGCTAAAGAACGTTACCCCTACAAAATCATATAGCCTTGTCATGCTCCATCTTCTTAACACAAAGTATAAATTGTGCACTACCCCGGTGTTAGCCAAGCAATTGGCTCATACTTTTTAAAGCGCTTCAGCTTTTTTAACCCTCACGCAATTCATGAATGCAAGCCATGGATATAACACTATGGGAGGAATAGAGTATGGTGGTAGAGATTGATATGGAGAAGACAAAAAAGGAAAGAGTCTCACATGGATGAGCCTAATCAACGGGCTATGGAGATGCCCGTCAATTGATGTCAATGCAAGAAGTAGGGATTGCCATGCAACAGATGCACTAAGAGCTATAAGTGTATGAAAGCTCAAAAAGAAAACTAAGTGGGTGTGCATCCAACTTGCTTGGTCATGAAGACCTCAGGCATTTGAGGAAGCCCATCATTGGAATATACAAGCCAAGTTCTATAATGAAAAATTCCCACTAGTTATATGAAAGCGAAAGCATAGGAGACTCTCTATGTCATGGTAGAACACGGCCACCTATGGGACCATCGGCCCCTTTGTGGTTCGGCAGGGGGGAGGACGCATTGCACAAAGAGCGGAGGCCATGGGACAGCACGGCAGTGGTGACGCTCGTGGTTTTTACCCAGGTTCGGGCCGCTGAGAAGCGTAAAACCCTACTCCTGCTTTGGTGGTTTGATGGAAAGACCGTGAAGACCGCGCATCGCTCGAGCCCGGCAAGATCGCCTTGGGGAGAGCAGCTACACGCATATGAGTACACGAGTGTCTGAATCCTTTCTAAGGTTGCCACGGTCCTCCTTTTATAGGCTAAGGGGTTACCACAATGGCAAAACGGTCATTATCTAGCGATTAGGTAGCTAACAGTGCTATCATACCTAACTTTGGTGTCGGGGTACACAAACAAGGGTGTATGTTTTCCCTAACTTGTGCACGGACAGTAGGCCTCCGACCCGGCGACACCGAGCATCCAGGACAAAACCAAGCAAGAGAGAGAGAGAGCTCTTTGAGAAATCAAAGGGCGGATCAAGAAGACCAAGACAAAGCCAAGACAGCGAGATATCACTAAAGGGAAAACATCCCTTGCCGGGCAGGCGAGCCTTGTCAGGTCAAGGCCACCCCGAAGACAAGTCCCAAGACTTCCCCGGCAAGGATTGCCGAGGCCACTGGTGGCCTACATCCTAGCCAAGGCTCCACCGCTCGACCGCTTCGCAATGCAAGTCACCCATCGGTGCGGTGTTGAGCCCCCAGATAACTAAGTGGCTGTCATTCAGCACATGGCAGTCATTTAGGAGGAAGATCACCTCTATATGACACCCGTCCAGAGGCATGTCAAGCAGACAGATGGAAGATGACTAGAGCGGCGCGGTAGGCTTGCCGGGCCACATCCATAGTGTGACACATGGCAGTGCATTTAATGCGCTTTGTCCTAACTGCCAGAGTTAGGTATGATAGCGCTGTTAGCTATCTAATCACTCGATAATGACCGTTTTGCCATTGTGGTATCCCCTTAGCCTATAAAAGGAGGAATGTGGCAACCTTAGAAAGGATTCGGACCCTCGTGTGCTCATACGCGCGTAGCTGCTCTCTCCCCGAGGCGGCCTTGCCGGGCTCGAGCGCCGCGCGTTCTTCATGGTCTCTCCATCAATCCACAAAAGCAGGAGTAGGGTTTTATGCTTCTCAGCGGCCCGAACCTGGGTAAAAACCACCAGTTTCACAACTGCTGTGCTGTCCCACGGCCTCCGCTCTTTGTGCGATGCGTCCTCCCCCCCGCCGAACCACGAAAGGGCCGATGGCCTCATAGGTGGCCGTGTTCTACCATGACATCTTTGGCGCGCTAGGTAGGGGGCGCAGCGCTCGTGCGAATCCGAGGTCGTAAACAACGCGTCAAGCTACACCGGCGTCAGCGTCGACACTCGCATCGCCAGCGGCTCCCGAGGCGAGAGGACATGCCTCTCCCTCGGTCCGCCTTGCCCGGGCCTTGTCGCCCTATCCCAAGGAGAAGGACGAGACACGCAGCGGCGCTGTCCTCCTGGCGGATTCCCGCCAAGCATGTCCGGTGACTAAGAAAATCACTAAGGCAAGCAGAAAGCACGGTATGTGGCCTCCTCCTCCTCCACTTTCGCTGATAAGCCCACGTGGAACTCGGTCCAGCATTTACCCCGCTGAGGGAAAATCCTGAGTGAAGCGCTGGTGCAAAATCCGTTGATTGACGCCCCGGCAAGCGCGCTCCGGTAGGGCTGTCCACGCAAGCGTGACCTTACGCCTACATCCGTGGTATCATCAGCAGCAAAAGGGGGAGGAGAGAGGAGTCGACCCTTCCTTTTGCACTATGCATTGTCGCCTGCAGGCGTTCGATTATCCCCCTCCGACCCTTGCCGGGGGCGGACATGCAACTAATGAACTGCCAAGGTTCCCTCTTGCACGTGTTTTTCATGTTGATTCAGCAGACTTGAGGCAAGTACGGGAATGTTGTCCTCTCAAAGTATACAGATGTGATAGACAGCCGCGGTGATGGAAGGAGCGAAGCATGAACAAAAAAAGGCTAAGTCAACATGCTCACCAACTCTCCTTCCAGAGTTTTGCATTTGCTTATCCCTCGGACACCCAAGTTTTCTTTGTATGGTTAAATCTCTCATGTGATGGCACCTTGCCGGATTTGTCTGCGCCCCTGCTTTGTTTCGAGCCTGCTCAACAAGTGGGTGGCTGCGTCAAAGACTCCTAAGGAAAAACCTGCCGGGGCATGTCCTCGCCAGCTGAATGCTAAGGACCCGCTCCACACAGCAATCGCGGCAGCATGCTACTGGTGGGCAGCCGAAACACACAAAAAGAAGCCAACCATACGAGCATCCATGGGTAAAACGCAAGAGGGATAACATGTGCTTAAGCTTAATTAAATACCAGTTCGACAAGAGCAAAAGCAAATTTAGCATGGGGCCTAAACGCGAGACATGCATTATGTTTTTGGTGCAGGGCGCCATGGCAACAAGAATAGTTCGCGGCTGTGCCTGGCTGTCTTCTCAGACCCTGGGGACGGAAAGAACCTTGTCAGTGAAGGGTGCAGCCTTCTCCTCGGCAGCAAAAACGTCAGCCCCCGCCGGCAGCCTCTTGAAGCCATCGACGAGGTCGAGGTCTGGATGGCAGAAGACGAGATTGCTCAAGACCATGAAGAGGGCGTTGCGGGCGAGCTTTCGGGACTCGTGGGCGAAGAATGCGTCCCTCTCGTCCTCATATGTCTTCAACCCTTCGATCAACCCATCGAAGAAGATCGATAGCTTGACACTGGGAACCTCATGTTGGCCCACAAAGAAAGCCCAGCTCTTCATCTTCATTGTTGCGATCTGGGTAGAGAGGTGCTCAGCGATATCCACCAGATTCTTGATCCAGAGGTCGCGCTGCCCAACTTGGTTTGCCAGCTTGTCCTCTGCATCTTTTCGGTGGAGTCTTGCGTTGTCCAGATCCTTCGTCAGCTGCCTCTCATGGGCGTCAGCAGACTCAATCTTGCTTTCTAGAGTGCCATGCCATGCCTTCATATCAGTGATGGATCCATTGGCAGTATTAAGGTCCTGGCTCTTGGATGAAAGCTGTGATTGCACCTCTTTCAGAAGGATTTCTACATTCTGCACTTCCTCCTTGAGGGTCGCAGTTTCCTTGGCACTCCCGGCAAGCTCCTCTGTCAGTTTGGCCACCTATTGGTCGAGATCAGCTTTGGCAGTGGATGCGGCGGCAAGGTCATCAGCAATCTTCTTCAGCTGGGCAGCAGAATCATGGGTGAGCACGTCGAGGGCTGCCTTATGCTTGTCCTCCAGATCCTTGGTACGCTGCTGGACAAGGACCTCTAGCTCCCGTGGAAGGTGGTCTTGAGGTTCTCTTCCCGGGAAGAGATTTCCTTCTCTTTGGCGTTCAGAAGCGCTGCACGCTCTGCCAAACGAGCTTCCCGGGTGGCGACATACTCCTTGGCCATAGTGATCACCTCTGGTTGCCGCTGAAGGATTTGGAACTGCTTCCCGTGCCACTCGCATAGTTCATTACCTTTGTCCCTCAGCTTTTGATCCATGAGGTTGGCAGAGTTGCGTTGCTCCTTGAGTGCCTGCCCCTTCTGGTTGTAACTGTTTTGCATCTCCTTGATGCCAACCGCCACGAACTCCAGGAAGTCCAGGTCTAGGACTGCGCTGACCGAGTCTTCGGCCTCTTCGACTTGCTAGGATAGCAGTGCCATGATGCGTTGGATCTCCTCGTCAAGATCTGCACTCGCTGCCGCGGATGAGCCAGGGGCTCCAAGACCAGGTTGGGCAAGGACCAGTGCTAGACTACTCGAATATGGCTACAGGGCCGCGGTCGAGGGGCCAAATTGGGGAGGGGGGCTCGTGGTCTGAAGGGGCACCTTCTCTTCGACCATTACCCCCAGTCCTGGCACACTGCCGGGGGCCTTCTCTAGGGCCTCTCGGATATCCCCGGTAGTATGTTTCTGGCCCTCCGCGGCAGCAATCTTGGCGGCCTCTTCAGCAATGTCCTTACCAATGCTGGCAACCTCTTCGAGCAGCTCAGGTTCCTCGGTCACTGGGATTGCAAGCGAGATCAGCAAGGGACAGCAAGGAAATAATATGCATCAATAAGCAAGAGACTCGAAGCAGAAATAAAACGAACAATAGAAGGTGAAGAGCGGGCAAATTACCTAGAGATGTTTGTTGTGGGGGGCATCGGTTTCCCTGGCAACACCTGTTGCCGGGGTGTAACCCTTGCTCACTTCCTCGGTAATCACTACATCAGCATGAGCTGATCCTTCTGTGGAGGCCCTTGGCTGGGATTTCTCGGCTTGGGCATTGGACAAGGTGAGCCCCTCCTGGGGAGCCTCGCTCTGGACAAGCTCTCCCTTTCCCTTGGCGGAAAAAGGGACCCGCTCTCCCATGCCCTCACTGGCGGGGAGGGCCTGCCCCATACCTTCGTGCTGGGGGCAGGGCCGGGGGCTTGGCACGGGATCATCCATGCTGCCTCCCGCCAAGCCCGTGACCTCCAAAGGCCCCGACGCATCCACTTGCTTGGATCGCTTAGCCCGATGGGCGAGGGTCTCTTCCTCATCTCTGCCAAAAACGACAAAGCAAGATTGGGTCAGCAAACCTATAAGTGCATGATGCCTCGACAAGAAGAGATGACATTTTACTTACTTTGAATCGATGAGCATGGAGCCCAGCGTGAACTCCATAGGTGGTGGGGGTCGCTCTGCCTCTCTTCAGGGTCAGAGGGGCGGTGCTTCCCGGAGCTTCAAGCCTTTTGAGGAGGCCGGGGGCTCCAGCGAAGACGAGCTGCGCGAAGAGCTCGAGCTTGATTCGGAGCTGGGGTCGACCCCTATGATGGTTTGCCGCTTGGTGGCAGGGGTCTTGGCCCCAGAAAGACGAGAAGAATGGTGGCGCACCACGTCCGGCCCATCACCCTTAGAGATGGTCTTCTTCTCCCTCTTGGCGACGGGCGCAGGGACAGGGGCCGTGATTCCCCGGCTAGGCCTCCTGCAAAGACGCTACTCCAGGTCTGGTTCGGGGGCTTGAGGGGCTGCTGTGAGCCACTCCTCCTTAGGCTGCTCCACCTCCTCGGCCCCGTCCTTTTCCTGGACTTCCGCTGCCACAGCATACAAGGCTTCGATCCTGGCAGGCTCATCCCCGGCAGGATCACCCTCGGCAGGCTCATCCCCGGCAGTTTCCTCCGAGGCATGCCCCTCGCTTCTGCCATGGGAAGAGCCCTCATCTTCGGCCTCCTCCTCCACTCTTCTGGGCTTCGCCTTCCCGGTAGCCCGAAGTGCCTTGTCCTCCTCAATCCGCCTCTTGATGTACTCTGCTTTCGTCGTGGAGGTGCGCTTGAACATGTTGCCCTCAACCCTGGAAGCCCTTTCTTGCAAATTGGAGACCCACTCGATCTCCTCGTCAAGCTCTGGTAGTTGCCAATCGTCTGCAACTCCGTAAGCATTGCAGTCGGGCATCCACTACAAAATCTGGTCCAGGGCAGAATTGATATTCAGCGGGATGACCTTTGCCGGCATTTTGAATTGCCCGAGGCTGCCGAACAGCTGTTCGCACAGCCAGGCATGGCCATAAACTATCAAGTTGTTGGTCAGGCCTGGGTACAGGCGCATCCTGTCCCGTGCATCTCTGTACCGCCAGGCAAACCTGTCCCTTTGCTGCAGCGGTGCAGTTCGGCGTCGGAGGAAGTCAGCCCCCACTAGTTCGATGGTTAGCCCGGCAGCCTTGAGGCGGGCGATCCTATTCAAAGCCGGGCGAACCCTATCATCAGTAAGGCCTAGCTTCCCCCAATCCTTGCCGTGCACGACGCACTCCGTCCGCGCGCGGCAGTACTCTGGAGCATCCGCATCCTGAATCTAGCACCAATCTGCCCTCCATTCCTCCCATCTGCTGCGCTGCTGACCAGGAAGATAATCCCAAACATTCCTTGCCACCCGGGGTTCCATCTTATGTTTCCTGAGCGGAGATTCTTGTCCTCAACCCGCGGGACGAAAAAGTGCCTGAACAGATCCACACCGGGGGCTACTCCGACGAAATTCTCACACAGATGAGCAAAAATCCCCATGCATGCCATTGCATTTGGCGTGAAATCCAAAAGGTGGAATCCGTAGACCACCATCATCGCCTCGAAGAAATCAGAGAAAGGAGGGCTGAGGCCGTAGAGGAAATATGCGCAGAAAAAGCGTTATGAATTTAGCGGGTCCTCTTTCCCCTCCGCCAAAACCGCCGGAGCACCATGCCCTTTCGGGACTTCTCTCTCCCACATATACGCATACCTCACGGCCAGGGTGTTGCTATCCAAGCTCTATGGGGAGAACACTACATCTTCCCGCCGCTTCCTGTCCAACTCCGCCGCTTTCTTCTTTTTCCCCTCCGCCGTGGTTTCCTTCATGATGGTCGGCCACTTCCCCCTTCCGGAGGCTTTCTTCCCCATCCTTCGGGGCTGCGTGGAAGATGGAAGGCTGGGTGGGAGATCGGAGGCGAATGCATGCACAGGGGTGGTTGCTTGGCTTGAAGAGGAAGATGATGGAGGGGGAAACGGATGCAAATGAGCAGGGCCCCTTTGCGTTTTTTCTCTTTTATGAGGAACGAACGTGGGGGGGGGGGGGTGGCTCTTCGCTGCTTCCTCTCAGGAAGTTACCGTTTTACATTAACAACTACAGTCCCATGACGCTATGACATGCGGTAATTGCGCGGAGTGGACGTTGAGGCGACTGGTCATCATAAGAACCGCTGCAAGCGCAGCATTCCTTCAACTCGTGTCCGTGCACCGCTTGGGGCCTAACCCAACATGCCCGGCGACACGTTTGGCTCAGGTCCGAGGGCTTCTGTCGGGGTACGCAAACAGGGGTGTATGTTTCCCCTAACTTTTGCACGGACAGTAGGCCTCCGACCCGGCAACACCGAGCATCCAGGATAAAACCAAGCCAGAGAGAGAGAGCTCTTTAAGAAATCAAAGGGCGGATCAAGAAGACCAAGACAAGCCTAGACAGCGAGATATCACTAAAGGGAAAACCTCCCTTGCCGGGCAGGCGAGCCTGGTCAGGTCAAGGCCACCCCGAAGACAAGTCCCAAGACTTCCCCGGTAAGGATTGCCAGGGCTACTGGCGGCCTACATCCCCGCCAAGGCTCCACCACTCCACCGCATCGCAACGCAAGTCACCCATTGGTGCGGAGTCGAGCCACTAGATAACTAAGCGTGGCTATCATTTGGCACATGGCAGCCATTTAGGAGGAAGATCACCTCTATATGACACCCGTCCAGAGGTGTGTCAAGAAGACAAATGGAAGATGACTAGAGCGACAAGGCAGGCCTGCCGGGCCGCATCCACAGCGTGACACATGGCAGTGCATTTAATGCGCTTTGTCCTAACTGCCAGAGTTAGGTATGATAGCACTGTTAGCTATCTAATCACTGGATAATGACCATTTTGCCATTGTGGTATCCCCTTAGCCTATAAAAGGAGGACCGTGGCAACCTTAGAAAGGATTCGGACCCTTGTGTGCTCGTACGCGCGTAGCTGCTCTCTCCCCGAGGCGACCTTGCCGGGCTCGAGCGCCGCACATTCTTCATGGTCTCTCCATCAGTGCACCAAAGCAGGAGTAGGGTTTTACGCTTCTCAGCAGCCCGAACCTGGTTTAATACCACCAGTGTCACAACTGCCATGCTGTCCCATGGCCTCCGCTCTTTGTGCGATGCGTCCTCCCCCTGCCAAACCACGAAGGGGCCGATGGCCTCATAGGTGGCCATGTTCTACCACGACATCTGGCAGTTAGGACAAAGCGCATTAAATGCACTGCCATGTGTCGTGCTATGGATGTGGCCCGGCAGGCCTGCCGCGCCGCTCTAGTCATCTTCCACATGTCTGCTTGACACGCCTCTGGACGGGTGTCATATAGAGGTGATCTTCCTCCTAAATGGCTGCCACGTGCCAAATGACATCCACATAGTTATCTGGGGGCTCGACACCGTACCGATGGATGACTTCCGTTGCGATGCGGTGGAGTGGTGAGTGGTGGAGCATTGGCGGGGATGTAGGCCGCCAGTGGCCCCGGCAATCCTTGCCAGGGAAGTCTTGGGACTTGTCTTCGGGGTGACCTCGACCTGGCCAGGCTCGCCTACCCAGCAAGGGAGGCTTTCCCTTGGTGATATCTTGTTGTCTTCGCTTGTCTTGATCTTCTTGATCCGCCCCTAGATTCCACAAAGGGCTATCTCTTTGGCTTGGTTTTGTCTTGAATGTTTGGTGTTGGCTTCCTTGTTGCCGTGCCTGTGTACAGTCCGGGCAACACACGTGAAGCTTTGTTGCACATACAAGAGCCCCCTGGGCCTGGTCCAAACGTGCTGCCGAGCATCGTTGGGGTAGGCCCTATCAGGTGCACAGGCAGGGGTCTTGCGCTGATGTCCTCATTTTCTTGATATTTTCCTTGCTTTTTCATTAACCTGTGTTTGAGTCAGTTTCCGGTTTTCCCGTGCATCGTGCGAGACGTCGTGGGGGAGATTTACGCCATGATCCATGGGTCGCACATGTCCCATGTTCATGGGGCGGTAACTGCCATTCCACTAACCCCCCTAACCCCGCCGTTTCTGCCACGTATGCCGCATGCATTGCGCAGGGTTGGTGGCGGACACAGAGGGCACGGGAATGAGTGCCAAGGCAGAAAGCCAGGCACCATGGATAGGTGCAGGAGGTCGGTCTTGATTCCATGCACCGTTAGTGATGCAGAGGAGTCAGATTGGTGGATTGGGGCGGTTGCCTCCTGGGTGAGGAGCCAACCCCCGGCCTCGTCCACCTATAAAAGGGAATGTGGGCGAGGTGCTGGCTCACACCCATCTCTTCCTCCTTCCGTCTGATATTATTTCTCCACCATGGTGAGGGGGAGAGGGCGTAGTGGCACATCAGTGGTGGCGAGAAGGGCTTCTGCTCGACAGTGCCTCCCTCCTCCTATTGGGGACACTGGGGCGGAGACCGCCGTCAGAGGAGGCGGGAGAGGGCGTGGCCGTGGTCGTCGTGGCGCTCGGGGTCTAGGAGGATGGGGCGGTGTTCTGATCGCACCCCCTCCGGCCGCTCAGGACCCGAACGAAGGCCACGTCGGGAACGAGCCACAGGAGTTTATCGTCAAGCTGCGTGGGACCCCACGCAGCCGTCTTCGGCTTCCCACCCCATTTGCAAGGGTGATGGAGGTCGCATAGTCACCGGGGCTGAGGCTGCACATGAGGGGCTGCTGCAATGGCAGCATGCGGGCGGACGTGGAATTCCCCGCTCCTCATGTCATGCTTCTCCGGCGTGGCTGGAAGACCTTTGCTCTTGCCCATAGCTTGGCGGTCGGGCACGTTCTCCATTTCAAGTTAATGGATGCCGCCCTACTCTCCATCAAGGTCTTTGGGCGTTCGGGTGCTCGCTTAGGGTGCTGCGCGGAGAGCTCGACTGACGACGAAAGCTCCTCCTCGAGCAAAAGCGATGAGGAGGACAGTGATGCCGATGATGACGGCGCCGACGGGGAGGACGACGGCTCCGACTCCGGCTGAATGCCGGCCGCACTGTCACCATCAGCGGGAGGCCGGCGGTACCACCATCTCCTCCCCGGCAAGGTGATTTGCCGGGGCATTAGGTGTGGATGGTGTCTTCGGCTCCTCCAGTAGTCTTCCAGCTGGACCCCGGCAAGCTTCCCCATGGACTCCGGCTTCGTCCGCCCTGCCGTGTCCTGCTGGCCCTGGTGGCGGTGACCAGGGCGTCGCCTAGCCGCTCTCCCAGCCATCACCTTCGTCCGCGCCCTCTCAATCTTGTCAGGCTGCGTCCTGCAGGTCTTGACGGGGTCAGGCTGGGCTTCTACCCAGGCACTCCTTTTGCCCTCTTTGCCTCCCACTGTAGTTCCTAGGAGGAGAGGGACAAGAAAGGGATTATGGGGCACTTATCTTTTTTCAATCTAAAACATGTAGGCACTTGCCAAACTTTAGTTTCAAATATGTAATCCCTTCTATCCATGTTTGTACTCTGTAAGCTTTGTACTCGTTTATCCACATATTAATGAAAAAAGACGGTCTTGCCGGGTACTTGTGCATGTACTATATCCATGCAGAGGAGGAGTGCCTCTATACTTTTAAGTAAACAAGTTTTCTCCGGCAAGCTATCCTGCCGGGCGCCTTCCGTTTGTTGCTGTGGAGCTGGGCCCACCGGGCTCAAAACTATGGAAGGGGACCGGCCCCTCGTCGAACCCCCTTCGTCAAAAGCCACTGCAACCATCTTGACCGATGCAACATTCGGGTCAAAGGATGGGAGCACAAATGCTTCGAAGGTGATGAGGTTTCTCTATGCACAAGTTTTCTTCTTACAGAGACATGTATGGACAAGAGCAAACTTATTTGATTGGCTTGTTGGGGATTAGTACGTGAGGTTGTTTCCGTCTCCTCTTTTTGGGACCGAGTCCGTGACAAGAGTCCTGCAGTTAGTGCAGAGGAAAACAAAGCAACATTTGATCTTGTCTACATGATCATGGCATGTTCATGTTATGCTATGCATGCATGCAAGTTTTTTTGGGGGCCCCTAGCGCTTCGTTTTATTGTATGTGCTCAGGGTCTATCCCTGGCTTTGTACAAATAGTTACATGCGCATCGGCAAGGCTTGTACAAAAGGGTGGCTGCCGGGCAGGGCCCGACAGCCGCGCCTTACGGGTAGAACTTACGAAGATGCTCAATTTTCCATGAGTTTTGCAACTGAATGCCATCTTCGGTCTCCAGATGGAGTGCACCGGGTCTGGTGACTCGTACTACCCGGTAAGGGCCTTCCCACTTTGGCGTCTACTTGTTTGCACCCTTGGCAGACTGAGCACCCTTGGCAGCTGTGACAGCGACGCAGGGCTTGCTGGTAGCGTGCAGCATGCGTAGCAGCCCGGAGACGGTTCTCCTCAAGGAGCACGACATCGTCATGCCGGTGCTGCTCCTGCTCTACTTCATCGTAGGCAAATACTCGAGGTGACCCATATATGAGTTCCGTGGGGATCACTGCTTCTGCCCCATAGACTAGGGAGAAGGGAGTCTGGCCGGTAGCTCAATTTGGTGTCGTACGGAGGGACCAAAGAACCACCGGTAGCTCGTCGATCCAGCGTCTGCCGCACTTCCACAGCTTGTCAAAAGTTCTTGTCTTGAGTCCTCGCAGCACTTCAGCATTCATCCTCTTAGCTAGTCCATTGCTCCTGGGATGAGCAACAGAGGCGAATTCAAACCTTGCTTCCGAGGGTTTGCACGTATTGCATGAAGGTGCGGCTTGTGAATTGGGTGCCGTTGTCAGTGATGACTCTGGCGGGTACTCCGAAGTGGCACACCAATCCCTTCAAGAACTTGATAGCTGATTGTGTGGTCACCTTTCTCATAGGCTCCACCTCCGGCCACTTTGTAAACTTGTCGATTGCAATGTACAAGAATTTAAAGCCCCCGGTACCACGGGGGAAGGGGCCCAGGATGTCAAGTCCCCAGACCGAAAATGGCCATGACAAAGGGATCGTCTGGAGAGCTTGAGCAGGTTGATGGATATTCTTGGAGTGGAACTGGCAGGCTTCACATCGGGTGACTAGCTTGATTGCATATTGAACGGCCGTGGGCCAGTAGAAACCTTGCCAGAAAGCTTTTCCAACCAAGGCTCTTGATCGAATATGGGAGCCGCACATGCCTTTGTGTATCTCTGCCAATAGTTCCTTCCCCTCTTCCCAGCTAATACACTTCAATTTCACACCGTTGGGCCTCCTTCTGTATAGCGTGTTCTCGACAAACAGATACATACTGGCCCTCTGGGCTACTCTTTCAGCTTCTTCTGGCTCTTCGGGAAGTTCTCCTGTTTGAAGGTAACAGACTATGTGTCGTGCCCAAGTTGGAGCGCATATCTCAACCGCAAGAACTGGTACTTCGGCGGGAGGGTGCTGCTCACCAGGCGAAGTGGAGTTGTTCCCACCAACCTCTCTGTTGGGGGCTTCAGGAAGTTCTGCCGGGAGAGGCTTGCTGGAGTCCAGTTTCCTCCTCTTTTCTGGCCATTGTTGTCATGGATACTAAGGGTTGAGTCAGGTGGAGAACAAAAGTCCCTGGTTCCACAGGAAGCTTCTACGCAGCGCATTTTGACAGATGATCAGCAATGCTATTTTCCGCACGTGGCACTTGCTCTGTTTGCAATCTGTCAAAACGCTCCTCCAAGTTCCTCACCTCTTCGACGTATGCCTCCATCAATGGACTCTGGTAATCCTTGTTCACTTGTCTCACCATAAGATATGAGTCTCCGCGAATGATCAACTTCTTAATTCCCAATTCTATTGCGATCCTGAGCCTGGCAAGGAGTCCTTCATATTCCGCAGTGTTGTTGGTAGCTTTCTCCCGGGGGAAATGCATTTGGACCACATACTTGAGGTGCTCTCCAGTGGGTGCGATAAGGAGCACGCCAGCCCCTGCACCTTGCAGTGAGAAGGCACCATCAAGGTACATGATCCACTCTTGGGGTGCCTTCTTGCCGGGGATAACTATTTCTGGTGTTTCTTCATCTGGGGTTGGTGTCCATTCCGCGATGAACTCCGCCAATGCCCTACTCTGAATGGTTGATGTACTCTCATACTTCAGACCAAAGCTTGACAATTCCAAGGCCCATTCAACTATCCTACCAGTGGCCTCCGGGTTCCTCAGTATGCATTACAAAGGGAAGCGGGTGACAACTGTGATCTCGTGGGCTTGGAAGTAGTGGCATAGTTTCCTCGAGGCCATGATGAGGCCAAAAATCAAAATTTGCACACCAGAGTACCTTGATCTAGCCCCCTGCAATAGGGAGCTGACAAAGTACACTAGCCGCTGCACCACCTTCTTCTTTGCCGCGGTCTTGGAATTGTCTCCGTTATCCTACTCTTCTTTCTCCTGATCTGCACCGGACCTTGCTGGGATAGGTTCACTTTCCTCTCCGGAGGGGACAGTAGCTGCGGCTGCTCCTTCATCCACTTCCCGCTGCACCACCAACGCTACACTAGCCACTTGATTGGTTGCCGCTAGGTACAGCAGCAACGGCTCTTGTGGTTTGGGAGCGACCAAGGTGGGAGCAGATGAAAGATAGGTCTTCAAGTCTTGCAGCGCTGCTTCTGCCTCCGGGGTCCACTTCATTGGCCCTGCCTTCTTCAAAATTTTGAAGAACGGCAAGGCGCGCTCGGCAGACTTGGAAATGAACCTACTCGGTGTGGCAACACATCCGGTCAGGCGCCTCATGTCTTTAACTGTCTTGGGTGCTTGAATTTGCTCGATCGCCTTGATCTTGTTGGGGTTGGCCTCTATCCCCCGGTGGGATACAAAGAAACCAAGTAGCTTGCCGGAGGGAATGCCAAACACACACTTCTCAGGGTTTAACTTCAAGTTGATCTTACGTAAATTTGCAAAGGTGTCTTCCAAGTCCTGAATGAGAGTTGATTTGTCCCTGGTCTTGACTACTATGTCATCCATGTAAGCTTCAATATTCCTGTGTAATTGAGGCTCAAAACCAATTTGTACTGCCCTTGCAAAAGTGGATCCAGCGTTCTTCAACCCATAAGGCATCCGCACAAAGCAGTACGTGCCACATGGGGTTATGAATGCGGTCTTCTCCTCGTCCTCCTTGGACATGAATATCTGATGGTATCCAGAGTAGGCATCCAAGAAGGAAAGCAGATCACACCCGGAAGTGGAATCTACAATCTAATTGATGCATGGCAAGGGGAATGGGTCCTTCAAGCATGCCTTATTCAGATCCGTGAAGTCTATCCAAAGCCTCCATTTCCCGTTTGCCTTGCGCACCACCACCGGGTTCGCCAACCATGTTGGGTGCAATACTCCTCTCACCAAATCAGCTGCTTCAAGTTTCTTGATCTCCTCGGCAATGAACTATTGCCGCTCCAAAGCTTGCTTCCTGACTTTCTGCTTGACGGGCCGGGCATGAGGGCAGACAGCTAGGTGGTGCTCGATTACCTCCCTGGGAACACCAGGGATGTCAGATGGTTGCCAGGCAAACACATCTACATTCGCCCGCAGGAAGGCAACGAGCGCGCTTTCCTATATATCATCAAGGGTGGAGCTGATGGTGAACATTCCACCAACGCCATCCAGCCCTGCCGGGACGTTCTTCACCGTGGGTGAGGCAACTTTGAGCTTCTTGCTAGTGGAGCTCTCCAACAAATCATCGATGGGTGCAGCACACTCCGAAGAGGTGCGCTTCGCGGATTCCTTGCCGGTATCCTTGCTAGCTTTCTTCCCTTTCTTACTTTCCTTGGCGGGAGCTGCAGCTTCCGTGGCCTTAGCGGTGACTGCGTCTCGGTACATCTTATCCACGCATATGACTGTGTCCTTCTTGTCTGACGGAATGGAAATGACGCCCATCGGCCCTGGCATTTTCAGCGTGTTGTACGCATAGTGAGATGCCGCCATGAATTTTTCCAGGGCTGGATGACCGAGGATTCCATTGTACGGCAGGGGGAGATCAACCACATCAAACACAACCTTCTTGGTCCGGTAGTTTAATTCTCCTCCAAACGTCACCGGCAGCGTGATCTTTCCCTTAGGACGACTCCTGCCAGGGTTGATCCCTTGGAAAGTGCCAGTAATCTTGAGCTCTTCATCTGATATTTGAAGCTTGCTGAGCACCTTGGGGGAAATCAGATTCAACCCAGCCCTGCCGTCAACCAACATCTTCATGACCTTGAGGTTGCGGATTGTTGGTGAAACCAACAACGGCAAGCACCCTACCACGGTGGTGCGGTCAGGGTGATCCTCTTCATCGAAGATGATGGGCGTGCGGGACCATTTGAGTGGTTTCCGGGGGTCTACTGCTGGCTCTACGACATTGACCTCACGTGCCCACTATTTAAGCTGGCGGTGAGAGGAGTGGAAAGATGCGCCTCCGTCAACGCACAGGGCCTTAGTATCTTTCTGGAACTCTTGCTCACTGGTTTCCTCTTCATCAACTTCATCACTTCCGTCTTCGCCTTCTTTCTTCTCACGGCCTCCTGCAGACCTCTCTGGATGCTGGGGAACCTTGCCGCGGCGGCCTCCTCTACCGCCTCAGCCCTTCCCGCCAACACCTTCTTGGTCTCTTTCCTTGTCACGCTTCTCGTATTCAGCTTTCTGCTTCTTGACAAGTTGCTCAACTTGGTGACACTCTTGGAGATCATGGCCCTTGGTCCGGTGGATCTTGCAGTACGGCCCGTCAGCCTTCCCAGCCTTTTTGGCTGCCGCAGCCTCCCGGCAATCAGTGCACGTGGCAACTTCCTTGCCGGGGACTTCGGTCTTGGCCTTCTTGCCAGTACTAGGAGTGCCAGAGCCCTCAACAGCCAATACTCCCTTTTCCTTGCGCTTCTTGTTGCGTTTCTTGTTCTTCCTCTTCGGGTTAGTGGCATCGTCGTCATCCTCTGAGTCGACTTCAACGCCGTCTTCTTCTCTGGGGAGTCGCCTCCATTCCTCTGTTCTGTCACACTTATCCGCCAAAGTGTACAGCTCATTCACAGTCTTGGGCAACCGAATATTCATCTTGGAACGTATCCTCCTGTTGCGCACGTTGGACTGGAACGCGGCAATCACAGCTGCCAGGTGGATGTCTGGGATGTTTCTGTGCACCCGGCTAAACCTCTGCATGTACTTCCGCAAGCTCTCCCCTTCCATTTGTGGAAGGAGCTGCAGATCGCTGGGCCGTCCTGGTTCTTGATGGCCGCTCGTTGAGGCGCCAACAAATTCATGCCACAGGTCAGCCCATGAGGAGATGGAATTCTCCAGAAGGTGCATCAGCCATGACATCACATTTGACTTGAGTGCCGAAGGGAAGTAATTGGCGAACACCTTCTCATCTCTTCCCCTGGCAGCTCGAACAGAGATAGTGTAGATGCTCAAGAACTATGCCGGCTCCAACCTTCCATCATACTTCTCTGGTATCCCTGGCTTGAAAACGCGGGCAGATGGCCAACGGACTTGCCGCAGCTCGCGAGTGAAGGCAGGGCACCCAACCTCGAATGGCAAGTATCCTCCTTCACTGGGCATGGGTTCGTCGATGTCTGGGCCATTGCGCCTGTCAGATTGGCAGTGGGTTTCGTGGCGTCGTTCTATGGTGACACGTGTGTCCTCCCTCCTCTGATCTTCTAGGACCTGCCGCTAATCTTGACGGGCCCGAGGGTCAGATGAAGACATTGATACCTCGTCGGGCTACTGGTTGCGTGGTTCTGGTTGTGGTCCTTGTGCTGGCCGCCGCGGAGGGGACTATACCATTAGAGTGGCCCCCTCAACATGGTCAGCAGCTCAGGCCGTGGCTGTCGCTTGCGGGTGCTGTGGCGGATCCGCCTGCTGCAATCCTCCCGCTTCAGCAAAACCGATCAAACTCTAGATGGTGGCTCTCCACTCATCCATTTGATCGGCCGCTGGTGGGAATCTCAGCATGAGTTGGGCTCGCACCATGGCTTTCGAAGCGGTGCTCGGCATTGACGACGACGCAGACCGCGGCATCGCTCGACTCCTGCCAGTACCAGTGGCGGCGGTGCCGTGCTCTCGTAGTCGCGAGCCAGTGGCAACGGTGGTATGGTGGCGAGAAGGGTGCGCCTGGGGGTTGATGGCCCCGTTCGGCGCTTCGTCTTGGTTACCCCGCCCCGGGGGAGTTGCTTGCCCCGCTGTTGCGCCCGTTGCAGGGGCAGCCAGGGGGCCGCGGTTCACACCGGAGCGAGTGTTGTCGCTGTGGCTGCTCTCTTCGGCACGGTGGGGGGGGGGGTGGAGACTGAGCGTTCTCCCCACCCATGCGTTATGGAGCACGGCCGTTGGAGTGTTGTTGCTACCGCCCTCCTCTGTTGTTTTCCGCTCCCCCCTCGGCCGCGGGGGGAACGACAATAGCACCGCCTGTGCTGGTAATGTTCCCCATGGCGTCCGCGTCCCTCGACGCCGCTGCAGCCCCCACAGCATTGGCGGCTGCATGCGAGGGGGCCTTCGAGGTAGAAGGATGAGCAGTTGCGCCGGACTTCTTCTTGGGCGCCTTGGATGATGAAGCCAATGATGAAGAAGACGATGATGAAGACTGACGCGTTGTTTACGACCTCGGGTTCGCACAAGCGCTTCCCCTACCTGACGCGCCAAATATGTCGTGGTAGAACATGGCCACCTATGGGACCATCGGCCCCTTTGTGGTTCGGCAGGGGGAGGACGCATTGCACAAAGAGCAGAGGCCATGGGACAACACGACAGTGGTGATGCTGGTGGTTTCTACCCAGGTTCGGGCCGCTGAGAAGCATAAAACCCTACTCCTGCTTTGGTGGATTGATGGAAAGACCGTGAAGAACGCGCGGCGCTCAAGCCCGGCAAGGTCGCCTTGGGGAGAGCAGCTACGCATGTATGAGTACACGAGGGCCCAAATCCTTTCTGAGGTTGCCATGGTCCTCCTTTTTTAGGCTAAGGAGTTACCACAATGGCAAAACGGTCATTATCCAGCGATTAGATAGCTAACAGTGCTATCATACCTAACTCTGACAGTTAGGACAAAGCGCATTAAATGCATTGCCATATGTCGCGCTGTGGATGTGGCCTAGTAGGCCTGCCGCGCTGCTCTAGTCATCTTCCACCTATCTGCTTGACACGCCTCTAGACGGGTGTCATATAGAGGTGATCTTCCTCCTAAATGACTGCCACGTGCCAAATGACAACCACTTAGTTATCTGGGGGCTCGACACTGCACCGATGGATGACTTGCGTTGCGATGTAGTGGAGCAGTGGAGTGGTGGAGCCTTGGCCGGGATGTGGGCGCCAGTGGCCCCGGCAATCCTTGCCGAGGAAGTCTTGGGACTTGTCTTCGGGGTGGCCTCGACCTAGCCAGGCTCGCCTGCCCGGCAAGGAAGGCTTTCCCTTGGTGATATCTTGCTCTCTCGGCTTGTCTTGGTGTTCTTGATCCACCCCTAGATTCCTCAAAGGGCTATCTCTCTGGCTTGGTTTTGTCTTGAATGTTTGGTGTTGGCTTCCTTGTTGCCGTGCCTGTGTACAGTCCGGGCAACACACGTGAAGGTTTGTTGCACCAACACTCTATATGAAAAACATGGTGCTACTTGGAAGCACAAGTGTGGAAAGTATAGTAACATTGCGCCTTCTCTATTTTTTATCATTTTTTCTTTTTTTTGTTGGTCTCTTTTTGGCCTCTTTTGTTATTTTTCGTCCAGAGTCTCATCCCGACTTGTGGGGGAATCATAGTATTGTTCATCATTTCCTCACTTGGGACAATGCTCTAATAATGAATATTGTGATCATCACACTTCTATTTACTTACAACTCAAAATTACAACTCGATACTAGAACAAATTATGACTCTATATGAATGCCTCTGGTGGTGTACCATGATGTGTTCTAGCATAACACGTAAAAAAGTGATGAACGGTGGCTGAGCCACAAATACTATGTTAGCTATGTGATCATACAAAGCAATATGACAATGATGATGTGTGTCATAAAAACGGAATGATGGAAGTTGCATGGCAATATATCTCGAAATGGCTATGGAAATGCCATAATAGGTAGATATGGTGGCTGTTTTGGGGAAGATATAAGGAGGCTTATGTGTTATAGACAATTGCAGTGAAACTTTTTGAAGAGTTTTTTCTGCCCAAAAGAGACCCAGGAGGCCCAGGAGGTGCACCAGAGGGGCCCTATGGGGCCCACTAGGCACCAGGGCGCGCTAGAGGCCCCTGGCGCGCCCTGGTGGGTAGTGGGGCCCATAGGCACCCCCTCCACCGCCTCTCAGCTCTATAAATACTCTAATATTCCAGAAACCCTGGAGGAGCAGAGAGAAAATAGTTTCCGCCGCTGCAAGTTCCAGAACCACGAGATCCAATCTAGAGGCCTTTTCCGGCACTCTGCCGGAGGGGTCAACAATCACGGAGGAGTTCTTCATCAACACCCTTGCCCCTCCGATGATGCGTGAGTAGTTTACCACAGACGTACGGGTCCATAGGCAGTAGCTAGATGCCTTCTTCTCTCTTTTTGATCTTCAATACAATGTTCTCCTTGATGTTCTTGGAGATCTATTTGATGTAATGACTTTTTGCGGTGTGTTTGTTGGGATCCAATGAATTGCGAGTTTATGATCAGTTCTATCGACGAATATTATTTGAGTCTTCTCTGAACTCTTTTATGCAGGATCTTTATAGCCTCGTATTTCTTCTCCAAAACTTTGGTTTGGTTTGGCCAACTAGATTGATTTTTCTTGCCAATGGAAGAGGTGCTTTGTGATGCGTTCGATCTTGTGGTGGTCAATCTCAGTGACAAAAAGAGACATGACACGCATGGATCATTGTCATTAAGAATAAAAAGATGGGGTCTATTCCTACATGAATAGATCTTGTCTACATCATGTCATCGTTCTTATTGCATTACTCCATTTTTTCCGTGAACTAAATACACTAGATGCATGCTGGATAGCGGTCGATGTGTGGAGTAATAGTAGTAGATGTAGAATCGTTTCGGTCTACTAATCTTGGATGTGATGCCTAAATAAATGATCATTGCCTTGGATATTATCATAATTATTCGCTCTTCTATCAGTGCCCAACAATAATTTGTTTACCCACCATATGCTATTTTCTTGAGAGAAGCCTCTAGTGAAATTTACGGCCCCCGGGTCTATTTCTTATCATATTATTTTTAGATCTAGTAATCCAAAAATCCAAAAATACCTTGCTGCACTTTTTTTCCTTATTTTATTTTGTGCTTTTGTTAGATCTATTCAACTAATCTCATACAACTTAATCTATCTCAATACCGAGGAGGGATTGACAACCCCTCTTACGTGTTGGGTTGCAAGTATTTGTTATTTATGTGTAGGTACTGTTTACATAGTTTGGGTGGATCCTCCTACTAGATTGATAAACTTGTTTTCATAAATGAGGTAAATACTTACCGTTGCTGTGTTGCGTCATCCTCTCCTCTTCGGGGAAATACCAACATAGATACAAGCAATCAGGAAGAATTTTTGGCACCGTTACCAGGGAGGATCACGTCCAGATCTATCAAGTACCCAATCTCAAATCTCATCTCCTTGCAATTTTCTTTATTTGCCATTTGCCTCTCGTTTTCATCTCCCTCACTTCTAAAACTTTTTTAGAAAAACACAAAAATATTTGCCTTTTTATTTGCCTTCTTTTCGTTCGCCTTCTTCCTGTTTGATCTTTTGTTTGCTTGTGTTACCATGTGCGTTTTATTTGCTTGCATCTTCTCTTGCTAAAAATCTATTGATATGGATCCTCATCCACTTGATAATCTTTTTAAAAGATCCAATTATGATGAACCAATTGGTAGTGAATTGAGTTCATGATACGTCTCCGTCGTATCTATAATTTTTGATTGTTTCATGCCAATAATATACAACTTTCACATATTTTTGGCAACTTTTTATATGATTTATTGGACTAACCTATTGATCCAGTGCCCAGTGTCAGTTCCTGTTTGTTGCATGTTTTTTGTTTCGCAGAAAATCCATATCAAATGAAGTCCAAACGCGATAAAAATTTACGGAGAGTTAGTTTTGAATATTTATGATTTTTGGGAGATGGAATCAATGCAAACGGGGGCCCACAGTGACCACAACCCACCAGGGCGCGCTGGGCACCCCCTGGCACACACAGGTATCTTGTGCCCTCCTCGGACGTCGTTTGGGGCCCTTCTTCTGGCACAAGAAAGATAATTTATGGAAAAAAATTGTGTAAAAATTTCAGCGCAATTGGAGTTACGGATCTCTAGGAATTTAAGAAACGGTGAAGGGCCAGAAAACGGGAACATGAAACAGAAAAGAACAGAGAGGGAGGTCCAATCTCGGAGGGGCTCCCACCCCTCCGCCGCCATGGAGGCCATGGACCAGAGGGGGAACTCTCCTCCCATCTAGGGGGAGGCCAAGGAAGAAGAATAAGGAGGGGGGCTCTCTCCCCCTCTCTCCCGGTGGCGCCGGAGTGCCGCCGGGGCTAGGATCGTGACGTTGATCTACATCAACAATCTTGCTACCATCTACACCAACTTTCTCCCCCTCTATGCAGCGGTGTAACACCTCTTCTCCCCAATGTAAGCTCTACTTAAACATGGTGCTCAACTCCATATATTATTTCCCAATGATCTATGGTTATCCTATGATGTTTGATTAGATCCGTTTTGTCCTATGGGTGAATCGTGATATTGGTTGGTATGATTGTATATTTTATTTATGGTGCTACACTACGGTGCCCTCCGTCTCGTGCAAACATGAGGGATCCCCGCTGTAGGGTGTTGCAGTATGTTCATGATTCGCTTATGGTGGGTTGCAAGAGTGACAGAAGCTTAAACCCGAGTAAGTGGGTTGTTGCGTATGAGATAAAGAGGACTTGATACTTAATGCTATGGTTGGGTTACATGACCTTAATGATCTTTAGTAGTTGCGGATGCTTGCTAGGGGTCCAATCATAAGTGCATACGATCCAAGTAGAGAAAGTATGTTAGCTCATGCCTCTCCCTCATATAAAATTACAAGAATGATTACCGGTACTTGTTATCGATTGTCTAGGGACAAATGACTTTCTTATTGACAAAAGCTATCTACTTTTATTAACTTGCAATTTATTCGTAGTTTTATTCTCGCAAAGTACTCGTAGTTTTATTCTTGCAAAATAGTTTCATACTTGTTTTAGGTAAAGCAAACGTCAAGTGTGCGTAGAGTTGTATCGGTGGTCGATAGAACTTGAGGGAATATTTGTTCTGCCTTTAGCTCCTCATTGGGTTTGACACTCTTATTTATCGAAGAAGGCTACAAACGATCCCCTATACTTGTGGGTTATCAAGACCTTTTTCTGGCGCCGTTGCCGGGGAGCAATAGCGTGGGGTGAATATTCTCGTGTGTGCTTGTTTGCTTTATCATGAAGTAGTTTTTATTTCCTGTTCTAAGTTGTTCTCTATCTTTAGTTATGGATATGGAACACGAAACACCAAAAAAATTAGGTCTACTTGCTACTCATGGAGATGGGGAACCTCCTAAAACCCTCGATTCTTGTTATGTGAAAAATATTATGCTCTACTTCGATAATCCTGAGAAAACCCCATTCAACATGATAATGGGAGACACGTTGGATCAACGTGAATACTTTAGGGATTATCGCTTGACACAAAAAGGGAAACTTTTATGGGATCAAATTGATATGTTGCATTGGTATGCTTGGAATTTATGGCAGAGATATGATTATACTTGTTGCTCTAGGATGAACGCTCCACATCTTCCCTTTACATGCAAATTTAATGATAATGAAACCTTGGCTTCTTATGTCAATGGTAGATATGATTATTATGATGTGGAACGAATAGAAGAATTTGTTGCTTTTAAGGGTGCTTATGAAATTGTATCTTTCTTTTTAAAGTATGAAGCTTTTGATGATGATGTTTATAAACCTGAAAATTTTGCCATCCTTAAATATTGCTATGAAAATTATAAATACAATTCCGATATTGATATATTTATTGAGAAAGTCTCCGCTGTCCAAGAAGAGACTAATATTTTGCAGGAGTCTATGGAAGAAGAAATTGATGAAACTGTGAGCTCATTGGATGAAAAATATGATGAGGAGAGCGAAGAACAAAAGGAGGAAGAGCGGATTAGCTACTCGTGCCCACCTTCTAATGAGAGTAACTCTTCAACTCATACATTGTTTAATTTCCCTTCGTGCTTACCGAAGGATGAATGCTATGATAATTGCTATGATCCCGTTGATTCTTTTGAAATATCCCTTTTTGATGAACTTGATGCTTGCTATGCTTGTGGCCTTGATGCCAATATGAATTATGCTTATGGATATGAACTTGCTATAGTTCCTTATGTTAAGAATGAAATTGTTGCTATTGCACCCACACATGATAGTCCTATTATCTTTTTGAATTCTCCAAACTACACTATATTAGAGAAGTTTGCTCTTATTAAGGATTATATTGATGGGTTGCCTTTTACCGTTGCACATGATGATTTTGATGAATATAATATGCATGTGCTTGCTTCTCCTACTTGCTATTATTATGAGAGAGGAACTACATCTCCGCCTCTATATGTTTCCAAGACGATAAAATTGCAAGAAACTGCTTATGCTATGTATTGGCCTTTACTTGATGTGCATGAATTGTTCTTTTATGACATGCCGATGCATAGAAAGAGAGTTAGACTTTGTCATTGCATGATATATGTTGCTTTGTGCTCACTACTAAATGCCAAATCATTGCTAATTAAAATTAGCTTTGATATACCTTGGGATCCGGGTGATGCATTGGAGAAGTGAGGGTCGACCTTGAACACTTGTGTTCACGCTCATGGAAACAATGTAAATTTTTCATGAATATTCTCACAAAAAAAATTATCCCCTTGTACAAATCCATTGTATTATAAAAATAATGTGCCAAGATTTGCCTTTAGGATGATTAGATTGCTTGTTGGTATGTGCGGTGCAGAAACAGAAACTTTGGCTGTAGTGCGTGATTTTACATTTTTTACTGGAACGTTGAAAGGTTCTGAAACTTTTTGAAAAGTATTTCTATACAAATTTTTTATTTGTTCCTAATTTTTTAGAATTTTTAGAGTTACAGAAGTATGGTGAACGTTCAGATCTTTACAGACTGTCCTGTTTTCACAGATTGCTGTTATAGCTTCATTATTTGCGTATGTTTGAAATCTTGTTGAGACTCCTTTGACATGGGGCCATAGAATTATGATAGAATACAGTGGGTAATGTTTTATTATAATTATACAATAATGTTATAGCAGTACATGATGGGATTTTACTGCCATATTCACTAACCCCGCTACTAAAAGTTTGGTTAAGTTTTGTGTGGATGAAGTGATCAAAGATCGAGGAGGTCTCGATATGTGGAGAAGGAGGAGAGGCAAGAGCTCAAGCTTTGGGATGCCCAAGGCACCCCGAGTAAATATTCAAGGAGACTCAAGCGTCTAAGCTTGGGGATGCCCCGGAAGGCATCCCATCTTTCTTCAACAAGTATTGGTATGTTTTCGTCTTCGTTTCGTTCATGTGATATGTGTAAATCTTGGAGCGTCTTTTGTGTTTAGTTTTCATTTTTATTTTATGCACCATGCTGGTATGAGATAGTCCATGGTTGATTTATAGAATGCTCATTGCACTTCACTTATATCTTTTGAGTGTGGCTTTATAGAATGCTTCATGTGCTTCACTTATATCATTTGAAGTTTGGATTGCCTGTTTCTCTTCACATGGAACACCGTTATTTGTAGAATGCTCTTTTGCTTCACTTATATTTCTTAGAGCATGATCTTTTGTAGAAAGAATTAAACTCTCATGATTCACTTATATCAATTTAGAGAGTCAAAAGGAATTGGTCAATTGCATGGTTATTCATCAAATCCTACATAAAACTTGTGGATCACTGATTATTCGGTCCCTCGCGCCGGGAGACGAGGCGCTCGATGGCTGGGTCATGTACTTCGACGGCGCATTTCCGCGGCAGGGCACAGAGGCTGGAGCCGTACTCATCTCGCCAACCCAAGATAGGCTATGCTACACTGTGCAGCTCTGCTTTCACCATGGCGAGAAGGTCTCCAACAACATCACTGAATACGAGGGCCTGATCGCTGGCCTCAGGGCCGTGGCGGCCCTGGGGGTCAAGCATCTCACTATCAAGGGCGACTCTCAGCTCCTCATCAACTTCTCCAACAAGGAATACAAGCCTAGGGACGAGCACATGGAGGCATACCTAGAAGAGGTACACAAAATTGAAAAACGCTTCTTGGGCTTGGAATTGCAGCACGTCCCGCGTGGCACGAACAAGGAGGCGGACGACATCGCCAAGAGGGCATCCCGACGCGAGCCCCAGAGGCCTGGCATATTCGAGGAAAGGCTCTTCAAACCATCGGCAGCCCCACCCACTGCAGGCCTGACGCTGCTTCGGGAGGAGCCACCCCAGGCCCCCTCCTCGGGTGCCCTGGCCTGCGGCCCGACCTCAGGAGCCCGCCTGCTTCTGGCGCTGGAACCTCAGGAGGGTTGCTGGACCGAAGAGTTCAAGGTGTACCTACTCCGCAGCACCCTGCCGGAGAAGGAGGAAGACGCGGAACGCGTGGCCTGTCAGGCCATCGCTTATTGCCTGCAGGACGGCGAGCTCTACCGAAGGCGCCCCAATGACGTCTCGCTGCGATGCATATCCAAGGAGCAAGGGCGCGAATTGCTGGCTGACATCCACGACGGGGATTGCGGGCACCATTCTTCATCACGCACCCTCGTGGGCAAGGTAATCCGGAGCGGGTTCTACTGGCCCACGGTGCTCAACAATGCCACCGAGCTGGTGCGATCCTGTGAGGCCTGCCAGTTCCACGCCAAACAGATCCACCAGCCCGCTCAGGGCCTCCAGACCATCCCGCTCTCGTGGCCATTCGTGGTCTGGGGGTTGGACATCCTGTGCCCGTTTCCCCGAGCAGCCAGGGGCTATTGCTACCTCTACGTCGCCATCAACAAATTCACCAAGTGGGCGGAGGTGGAGCCCATGTGCACCATTCCTGCTGGCTCAGCCGTCAAGGTCATCAAGGGCCTCGTGATCCGTTTTTGGGTCCCCAACTGTATCATCACTGACAATGGCTCTCAGTTCACAAGCAATCTCTTCAGGACATATTGTGCTAACCTTGGAACGCAGATATGTTACGCTTCAGTGGCACACCCACGGAGCAACGGCGAGGCCGAACGCGCCAACGTAGAGGTCCTGAGGGGCCTCAAGACAAGGAGCTTCAAGAAGAAGCTTGAGGCCTACGGTAGGGGTTGTCTCGGTGAGCTTCAGTCCATGTTGTGGTCCATCCGCACCACCGGGACTAAGCCCACCGGCGAGACCCCGTTCTTCCTCGTCTACGGGGCTGAGGCAGTCCTCCCACACGACATCAAACATCGCTCCCCGCGGGTCTTGGCGTTTGACGAGGCACGCCAGGACGCCTCGTGGGGGACATATCTCGTGCTCTGGGAGGAGGGCCGCCGCCAAGCCTCGCTCGGTGCCGCGAGGTACCAGCAGGCGTTGCGGCGGTATCACTGCCGCAGTGTCCGCTCCAGGACCCTCGAGGTGGGTGACCTCTTCCTGAGGCGGGTGCTTTCCAGGGAGGGGCTTCACAAGCTCTTGCCTATGTGGAAGGGCCCGTTTAGGATCGCTCGTGTCTCTAGGCCTGGCGCCGCGCGCTTGGAGACAAAGGACGGGGTCCCCATCCATAATGCCTGGAACATATAGCACCTCCGGAAGTTCTACCCGTGACACTCTCATGTAATAATGAGTGGGGCTGTACACGCCTCAAAGTCTCCTGAGCGCCGCCCTGGGGCCTCACGGGGGCTCCCACCCACGTCCAAGTGGAAGCCCCATGGTCCGCGCTGGCGGACGACACGGTCTTTCAATGACTATGCCCACGCCTAGTGGAAGCCCCATGCTCCGCGCTGGCAGGAAGACTAGAAGACTAGTGTAGGCGCTGGACGCGGCTATTCTTTTGCTTGCTTTAGTAGCCGATTTGCCACTTCTGGGAATGAAATTCGAAGTTCTCGCGTCTTTATTTGAAAGGGATGGGAATTTTTCTCCTTGCAGCATTTGCTCTTTCGAGTCTTGCAGTTGCCCGCCACTCCTCTCCACGCGTCTTGCGAGCGGGGGCTGGGCACGGTGTGTACGCCTGGGTCCGCCCACGAACACACCTCACCAAAGCCCTGGCATATTAATCCTCGCGCGACGCTCTTAAACGAGCCAACGGGCATGTGCGCCCTCCCGAGTCCTCATCTCCTGGCCTCGCCGGGCATCGCGACCCAGTGTACCAGTGACGATCGGTCCTCGCTCGGGGGCTCGTGTGGGGCGCGGCACCTTGTGAGGCATCTCCGGAGGCCCCATATCCTCGCGGCCATTGGGCGCCTCCTGAGGCCTGAGAACCTTCGGATCCTTCAGAAGGAAATCCCCGGCAAGATCTCTCTAGAATGAGAGACACGCAGGGGATCTAAGCTCTGGAGGAGCACGCGCTCGCGGAGCAGGAGTCTACCACAAGCACACCAAGCTAAGTTATCCTAATCACGATCGAAAAGAACCTATCGATTGGTAGCAACATGAATGCTAAGATACAAAATAAAAATGTTAAAATAACGGCACAGGCGCCATGGTCCATTACATGCCCCAGCAGGGCCTTCTAAATTTCTTCATGCAGGGAAAAAGGAAAAAAAAGCAAAAGCGGCCTCGCGACCACCGCGGCTCCTAAGGCCTGGCTCCAGCGACATCTGCGCTCAGTCGGAGTCCTCCTGCTGCTTCACCGAAGCACGATGGCGAGGCGGCTCGTCGTCCTCCTGAGCAGGAGCGTGGCGATGGGCTGGCTCGCCACCTTGCCCGGTCCGGGATCGATGACGTGGCTGCTCGTCATAGTCATCGTCGCTCGTGCTCTCCCCAGTGGAGGAGCCGCCATTGCTGGAGGCGCCGCGGCTGTCGCCAAGGGCGAGTTCATCGTCAAGGATGCCACCGCCCCTCCAGCTGTCGTTGTCGAAGGGGTGGACGTCGTCGTCATTGTTGTCGTCGCCCTTCGGACAGCACCCCAGACGCCTGCCATCCTCCCCGAAGATCCGGACGTAGAGGGTCGCCGCTCCATCATGCCTGAAGTGGAGGGTACATCTCCCCTGCAGGCCGCGTGCGCGGGCGACTGACTGCCACCCATAGTTCAGGTACACGTTGCCGGCGGGGGTGACCTCGACCTCCACCCACGAGGCCTTGCTGCAGCAGCCGTCGGCCGGCAGCCAGAGGTCGCCAGGCCCTCCGGCCGGTAGCGCGCCTGTGAAGACGCGCGGGAGCTGGAACCATGTGCCTGCTGGCCTCTCCACCCACACCACGAACTCCGAGGACGTGTCGGCCGAATGGAATCACGGGCGCGGAGGCCGGACGGCCGCCGCATGCTTCCCCCCTTGGTCGTGGCCGCCCTGGCTGCGGCGGCTTCCGACATAGGAGGGAGCCTTCCCACGACTGTCAGGGGTGTCCCGACCTTCGAGGGGGCGCGCCCACGCCCTCGGGGAGCCACCGCCGGCGTCGCGGCATACTTCTGGGGACGGCTGTGGCCCCTCTTGGGCGGTGGCGAGCCTGGTCCCTCCTTGGGGGCCTTTCCTTTCTCAGTGGTGGAAAATCTCCTCACCGGCGCCATAGATGCTTCGCCAAGATGGCGGGACGACGGAGATGAAGAAGGAGCGAGCAACAAGAAGATGAAGATGGGCTGGGGGCTCCGCCCCCTTTACATTTATAGGCAGAGGAAGGCTAACCGGCAGCCTCTCACGTTCCAAGCAATGATGGCCCCGCTGCATGCACCAGGCAGTTGTCAAGTCAGGCAGTTGCCGAGGCAATGTGGGGAAGCGGAGACGCCCACATCCCGTCAAGCGCCACGCGTCGGCCTGGCCCGTAGGCGATTGGGGCCCATGGCGCTTCGCCCTTGCCCTTTGGCTTGGCCTCGAAGCCAAGCCTGAGCGCGCCTTGGGCCCGGGGACTACTGTCGGCGTTCTGGGAATCAGGGTACCCAGACTTGCCTGCCTGCAGCCCACGGCATGGCTCCCTCGACGGCCTGGTACGGCTCATCTACAAGACCGCCAAGACAAGAAGCTCACGAAGGCCCCCTGGCCTCGTGAGGCGGACGACACCAAGACCTCCAGAGGGAGCGGCCTCCCAGGTGGCCTCCCGAGGAGCGGAGATTTCTATGCAGGTACCAGCCTCATGAGGCTGCGGTGACGCAAGCCATGACGACCAATGCCAGGCGGGCGCCAGAGGGCGCAGAGGAGGCAGTTTCCTCTTTGGTGCTAAGGAGGCAAGGATAGGTGTAGGTTCCCGAGGAATCTGGCAAATGTTTCCATTCCGGTGCTACAAGACCGAGACCACCAGCACGGCAGGACTCATGTCATTGCCGAGCCCACCGCTGCGTCACGACCAGAAGCTTTGCAGGTAAAGACCACCTTTCGTCAGGATAAGATGTACTACTTGTCCCCATTCAAATTGGCCACTGTGGGATCCCTTCCCGCCTACGTTTTGGGGGAAGAGGACCGAGGCCACTATAAAGATAGGTGAGCCACCACCATAGAAGTGGTCGACTCATTCTCACCCCCGATCCCTCGCAAGGTTGTTCATCCTCTGTACTTGTTCATCCTCAGCCCCTCGTGAGGCCAATCCACCACAAAGCAGGAGTAGGTTATTACACCGCAAGGTGGCCCGAACCTGGGTAAACTACCGTGTTCATCTTCTTCCTTGCTCATGTGAGTCCGGCTAGGCTAGGTTGTGGGGCGACGAGTTGGCAGTCTTGAGAGGTTGAGTTCTTCACACACGCCCCAGAGTTCGAACCTTCTTGGGTCTGTGAAACCCTGAATCCGACAGACCCGGCCATGGTGGAGGACTACATCAAGACCGTGGAATAGTTGCTTGCTCGAGACAAGTACAAAGTGGTCGGCATCGACCTCCAATACACTGGCAGTCATCCCGGGAAAGATCAGAAGGTTGCCGTCACCCAGTTGTGTGTGCGCCATCAAGGCCTCATCGACCACTACTGCATGGCCACATAGCCTTGCGACCGTTTCACCAGGTTTGTCAACAACACCGACTACAAGTTCGCTACGGTGGAAACAATGGACGATCTAAAAGCGCTCAAGGTTACGGGTTTAGCCTGCAAGAACCTTGTCGAAATCCATGGCCACTACAAGGTTTGGGGCAGCACGAAGTTGGACTCCCAAGTTGAACTCGCCTCGGCCATCATCAACCCCTACTACGAAAAGATGAAGCAGGATGCCAACAGAACATATCCGGTATCCTGGCACGGGGCCTGGATGCGGCAACTGGATGAAGCTCACCTCAGTATTACGGCCAAGAACGTGTACATATGCTACAAGATGAACAGGCGGATCATTGACATGAGGGAGTGCCTCCTTCCCATAATTGCCAAGGCTGGATCGAGCCACCAGCAGAGCAGTGGCGGCAAGCATCACAAGAAGAAGTAGATGATGATAAGATGATCATTTATCCTAGTTAATTATGCATGTAATAGTTTACTTTGGTGTGTGCAAATGCCATGCGTGTACTAGCCACCTATGTAATTGGATGTTTAATTTGGTTATGCAATCATGTCCTTGTAAGTATAGATGTTGTTGGTCTGTATGCAATCACATCACACACGGAACATACTAGGGAAACCGTCGTTGATGAATTCATCAATCACTGACATTTGTATACTAGGAAGCGTTTGCCCACAACACACACGGCTTATTAGCAGCAATCGTCTTTATTATTATCAGCCTTCGCACACATTTCTGATTATGGACCTGTTTGCCGCGTATCACACACATCTTGTTTACACGAAACATTTCTGTTCTCTTGGCTCAACACAAATAGTTCATCTGAGTGAACTGTATGCCCTCTATTGCACACACCTTGATCTAGGTGACTGTTTCTGTTGTGTCTCCTAATCACAAACAGTTCATTCGAGTGAACTGTATGCCGTATATCACAGACACCTTCATCTCACTGCCCGTTTCTGTTGTTTTGGCTCATTGCCAACAGTTCATTGGAGTGAACCGTATGGCACGCATTGCACACGCAACTATAATCTGAATCGTGTTTGATGTCTCCGCCATCGCAAACTATTCATGTCATTTTGACATTTTTACATCACCGTTTGTGATTAATGCATCGCACACAGTTTCCTCGAAGGTTCTCTGATTGTAGTGTCACATTTGGACCATCCTACAGTAGTGCATGGAGCATAATTTTTTTGACCAAAGAGATCAATGCTGGAAGCCGCCAATTGCCTGGTGAAGAAATCGTGGGTGTTGAAGCGAATGCCATTTAGAATATAGAAGACCAATGCCTTCGTAGTGCCTTCAAGCTTAGCAGAAGATGAGTGCCCCTTGATTGGCCACAGAGTATGCCTCAGAATGTGATAGATGGTGCGGGGAAAATACTCGAGGTCCTTCACAAAGAAGTGAGTTGGGTAATCAGCTTCGGCAGGCAATGGCTTCATCATTGAAAGCATCTGACTCATGTTAGGCTCAGGCTTTTGGAAGATGCTTTCCACTTCCTTCACATAGGCTTGACAACCTGGCTCATAGAGATCACCAGGAGTGGGTAGGGATGTGAGCTCGAGAAGATCTTGAGCTTTGGCTTCATGATGAACATCCCCTGTCATCCACTCAAGGACCCATGTCTTTGGATCCCTGTTGTAGCCTGAGATATGCATTGTGGCATACAATTGGACTAGCAGTTCCTCATTCCAATGATCCTTGTCCATGACAAACAACAGCAGGCCAACATCTCGGAAGCAGTCAAGGGCTTCTTCTAGGCTTCATCACAATAGAGGCACTTCTGAGGAAAGATCATGTCTTGATTATACAGAATGCACATGTAGTAATTGCACTGTAGGAAGCTCCACAATTTGTTAGAAGATATGTGTGGCTTCTTGTATGGATTCTTGGCTCTATCAAAGAATGTATTGTGCTGTCTGAAGTTCAGCACACTTAATGAGCACTTAGTTGTAGGAGCACTGTGCAGCCTTGACATTCTGGGCATTGGCTTCTGAGTATGAGGCCTTTGGTTGACATGCAACTCATACTGAGGACCATGCACTTCTAGAGGTGTGAGAATGGGCCATCTGACGCTAACCAATTCACCTTCACGATTGTAGGCCACTGCCATAGAATGCGGAATAGGTGTAGCAACAACATTAGCATCTGAAGTTGATGGCTGAGAGGCTTCAGGCTGCGAATTGGCTTCAGCCATGACTGCATCACTGGCTTCAGTAGTAGTGGCTTCAGCAACTGGAGTGTCAGATACAGTGGCTTCGGTTGGAACAATTTCCGGTGTGATAATCACATTAGCTTCTTCTTCATTTATATCGGCTGATGCAGCTGGAATGTCTTCACCCCTTTCGGCTTTAGACTCTGAGGCAGTATTTGAAGGGATGGCTTCAGGAAACACTTCATGTGTGACTGAGCTGGTATGTTGCATGTCCTCTCTAGGGATACTGGACATGGAGATGGAGGGCCTAGGGCCTTTGCAAAGCCTCCGAAATGCGAGCGACGCTTGAGGAGATGGTGTTGTCTTCTCCACGTCTTTAGGTGTGTCTTGGGGGGGTCTCAAGCACTAGAGTGGTCACTTGAGGTGGTGGTGTGCGAGGTATCACTTCATGCAGGGGGTGTTGGGGTGCTGCTCTTCCCGGAATGCATCACGGGCAATTGGTGTCGTGGGACCGCTAATGCTTATGGGTTCAGTATTTGAATGAACAGGCAATGATACCAGGTTCTGGGTAAGCTGAGGAAGGACTTCATCATCATCTGTTTGCACATTGTCTTGTTTACCAATGTCTTCAGCCACAGTTGTGTCAGTGGCTGAAATATCTTCAGTGTCATGATCCTCTGTGGGAGTAGGTTCATGCACGACAATTCTGCATTCTTGATGTGAGGAGGCAGGCAAAGCGACTAAGATGGGCATCAAAAGCAGCGGCTCCTAAGGAGTAGATGAAGAGGTTGGTGCTTTTACCCTTCGCGAAGCCTTTGATGACTTCATCTTCTACCGCTTCTAAGAAGAAGGGGCATCAGAAGCTTCATGGTGTTTACGCTTCTTTGCTTTGTCTTCAGCTTGCTTAGTCTTCTTCCCTTCGGAAACAACTGTTGGAACCGATGGCTTCGGACCAGCAAAGCTTGGAGGGAAGACAATCATAGGCACATCTTGCCTTGAAGCCTCAGCATTGGGGACGACTAGCTTCGTCTTCTTGAGCAGCTTGGGGTCAATAGCAGGGCAGCCAAGAGCGTTTCTCTTCAAACCCTCATTGTGATCTTGTACGCACTTTTCTAGATAGTGCTTCAATCATTCACGGGAGCCCTTGGCTTCATCACAACACTTTTGGAATTCATCTTTCAAGTCAATCATCACCCGATTGAACTTCTCAATGTCAGTGGCGCTGAGCTTGGCCATATGCTTCTGGAAGACAGCCTTCTCATGATCAATCTTGTTTTTCTGCTCAATTACTTTCTAAGCATTGGCTAGTTCCTAATTAATGAAACCTTGAAAGGTAACACTGATGCCAACTGGCAGTTGAAGATCTTCAAGAGATAGAGATGGATTGTCAAACCACTCATCAATGAAGTTGTTTAAAATATCTGCATCGAATAGGTGCAGGTTTTTGAAGATATCAGCTTCTTCCTGCTTATTCTTGATCAACAGCTCCAGAGCATCATCATCAAGATCTTCACGCTTGACAGATCTATGATGTCTCCATCATCTGGTAGTATGTTGGTTTGCAGAGGGCCTCACCCTATGGTGTACTTTGTCTTCGGCGAGGTCCTAGACATATCTTCAGAATGCACACTGGATTCAGGAGGTGCAATTTTCAGGGGCTTCACTCTTGAATCTTTTGGTGCAGTGGCAGCTTTTGAACCCTTTGCTTTCTTGGCAGGCTTCGGGGACTCAGGGGCAGCAGGTGGTTGCACACCTTCTTGGACAGCTTCAATACTTGCTCTTTGTTCAGCACAGTGCACAAGATAGGTGGCAAAGACACCGAAGGGACCAACGTACATGGTTCGGCTTCACTAGTGCCATCAGGCCTAGGTTCTGCTGGACCTGGGTTGATGTCAATCCCATAGTCCTTCTTGTTCTGAGTTGCTGAGCCCCTGGCAAACTGATAGTTGGCTTCAAAGAGATCATCCTCACGGCACCATAGTATACTAGAGGGATTAGGATTTTGAGGCATTGGCCGCCTCACCATGCACGGGTAGAAGCCTAACCGAGTGGCTTTAGCCTTAGTCTTTAGGTGAAGCTACTTGTAAACCATGTCAGCCCAAGGTGGCCGCACAACATTCTTTGCAGCATATTCTGGGGTCACAAATTTAAAGTGAAACCATTGCTCTACCTAGTACCTGCGGATCCATTGCACTCGGGATTTGCATTCTCCACATAGGTCTCCTCTGGATCAGACTTGTACATTTCATATAAATCAGGAGGTAAATCAAGTGCCGTGTTCTCACGATGCTGTCTTCCCCCTTTCTTTGAGGATTTTCCTCTAGCCATTGTCTTCACATAAATGATTGGCTTTGCTCTACTTGTTAGACAGGAACTGGCTTCAGGAGAGTCAAGATGTAGCTATAAGAAGTCTACAAATGAATTCAGACTATGAGAACCAAGAGACTCGCCCATAGACATGTACCTGTGAAAGAATTAGAGATGCGAGGGAAGAAGGAGAGGTCATATGCATTCTCAGAGGATTTTGAAGATAAAATCAGTGTGAAGACATTGACCTCATAGTGCGAAGACATTCACTTATAGAGATATGTTGGTTCCAGATTTGTACGAATCCAAAAATAAGTACAAGTGAGGAATCACACTAGTTGTGAACCATAAGTGAAATTACATTTGCGGTCATGAGATATGGAATATGGAAGATCCAAATTTGGAAGTGAAAGTACAACTTTCTGAAGGTATTGAAAGTTTATCGGATCAAACAAAAGGTAAAAAGTGAGATTTTATTTACCGCTCAAGAACTAAGGACGAACTGGAAGACGAGGCAGAGTGGAGGCCGAGCAGTTCAATCTCCCGCGCCCTAACATGGTGGCAGAAGACAGCTACGGCGCCGGCGGGGCAAAGATGTCCACAGCCGGCGTTAGTATGATGTCGAGGAAGTAGCGACAGCTAAGAGCTTCTTCTGCGGCGATGATGAAGTTAGCGATGGCACTAGGGTTCGAGGGTGAGAGCGACAAGAGTAGTAAAAGAATTATTGACCACAGGGGCTTTGTATTTATAAGGAGGAGGCTGGCTCGGTGAATTTACTGGGCTACCCCTAGTGGTTCATATTTTCGCAACGCGTGGTATGCATGCATAGTTTCAATAGCTGTGCCACGACCCCACCACATAGCTGGTTTGGAGGGAGGTCGTTCCGGCTTCTGCAGGGTCTGGCAAAATGGATAAGGATAATAAAAACATTTTGAATGTTGGTCACAAAATCTTCGACTGACAAGGACACAGTGAAGACAATCGACACATGTCAATAGAATGCATATGAAGATTTAGAGAGTTTGGTAGAGATAAGCAAAGATGGGATAAGGGTCCAGTCACATTCACTTCGTGTAGAAAAGGTAACTTGAAGACATAGCTACAAGTGAATGCTGTTGAGGACAAAACATATGTATATATATACATATATATAGTAAGATCAATTAAAACATGAAGATAAATCCATTGTTGAAGACAAAGCAATCATGAAGATAATGCAATGTATGCGACACCAAATGAAAATCTTCAAGGAAGTTTGGTGGTGGCGTTACCCACCGTGTAGGAAGTATTAGACCCAGACACAGCGCACAATTATCATGGCGCTCTAAAGTCAAATTCCACATTAACATCTTCACACTTAGAGTGTATATCTTCATGAATTGAAGACATACATTAGTTCATGAGTTGTACATCTAAGTCATCAACATGCATAAGCGTTAGGATGTGTGTCCATTCACAAGACATTTGAGGATTCTAAGATATTTAGCTCACAACGCAACTTGCAAAATCTCTTCTCATCCAAAGGCTTTGTGAAGATATCTGCCAATTGCTCAGTGTTGACATGAATGATATCAATGTCTTCCTTCAACACATGATCTTTGAGAAAATGATGACGAATCTGAATGTGCTTTGTCTTGGAGTGTTGAACAAGATTGTGTGCAATCTTGATGGCACTTTCATTGTCTCAGTAGAGGGCACCATCATCTTGTTGATGCCATAGTCCTTGATGGTTTACTTCATCCAGAGAAGCTGAGCACAACAAGATCCAGTAGCAATATACTCAGCTTCAGCAGTAGAGAGTGACACACAATTCTGCCTCTTTGAAGACCAACAGACAAGTGATCGACCAAGGAAGTGGCATGTGCCAGAAGTAGACTTGCGATCCACCTTGTCACTAGCATAATCAGCATCTAAGAATCCAACAGGATCAAACTCTGAGCCCTTTGGATACCATAATCCTAATGTTGGGGTGTGAGCCAAATATCGAAGTATTCGCTTCACCGTGAGGTGATGCGACTCCTTTGGTGCTGCTTGGAATCGGGCACATATGAAACACTAAGCATTTTATCTGGCCTAGATGCACATAAGTACAATAAAGAACCAATCATGGAGTGGTATACCTTTTGATCGAACT
Source organism: Thinopyrum elongatum (assembly GCA_011799875.1). Taxonomy (NCBI): domain Eukaryota; kingdom Viridiplantae; phylum Streptophyta; class Magnoliopsida; order Poales; family Poaceae; genus Thinopyrum; species Thinopyrum elongatum. The sequence continues at coordinate 317,150,237 of CM022300.1, forward strand.
CTTTACCATTGTCGTTGGAGCCCAATTGACCATTGGTTGGCATTGGCGTCATGTAGCCATTGCAATCTTGCATACCGAACTTCTTCAGACAATCCTTGAGATATTTTTCTGCTCCCCCATCATGGACATCTGGTATTGCTCTTGCATCATGTGACTAAACTCATCACTGTATCTTTGGTCAGTGCAGCCGAAGATAATGTCATCCACATAGATTTGGCATACAAACAGTTCTCCATCATATGTCTTCGTGAAGAGAGTGGGATCTAGAGAACCAGGTTTGAAGCCTTTGCTCTTCAGGAATTCTTTGAGTGTGTCATACCAAGCACGAGGAGCTTGTTTGAGGCCATACAATGCCTTGGGTGTGTCAGCTTGTAGACCATGCCAGGGTGCTTTGGATCTTCAAAACTGGGAGGTTGTGCAACATATACCTCTTCCTCAATTTTGCCATTTAGGAAAGCACTCTTCACATCCATTTGATACAGGAGGATATTATTGTGATTTGCATAGGCTAGCATTATGCGAATGGCTTGAAGCCTAGCCACTGAAGCAAAAGTTTCATCGAAGTTAATTCCCTCTACTTGTGTGTAACCTTGAGCAACGAGACGAGCTTTGTTTTTGACCACTTGACCATATTCATCTTGTTTGTTGCGGTAGATCCATTGTGTGCCAATAATATTGTGCTTGCGTGGATCAGGATGTTTGACTAGCTCCCACACATTATTGAGCTTGAATTGTTGAAGCTCTTCTTGCATAGCTTGAATCCATTCTGGTTCCATGAAAGCTTCATCAACCTTTTTGGGTTCGGATATGGAGACAAATGCAAAGTGCCAACAAAAGTGTGCTAGTTGTGTAGCTCTTGATCGATTGAGTGGACCAGGTGCATTGATATTACCAGGCCCTGATGGCTTCATTGGTGCTTTCTATCAGCGTGCATGGCTGATTATTAAACACGACATCATGGAAGCTATCATGAAGCTCTACGTGTGCGATGGCAGGGGATTTGCGAAGCTCAACACGGCCCTGATTGTCCTCATCCCCAAGAGATGTGACGCGGAAGAGATCGGAGACTATCGCCCGATTAATTTGCCCCATAGCTTTTCTAAATTATTCTTCAAGATGATGGCCACTAGAGTGCGAAGGAGAATGAAAGAGCAAGTTAACACCAATCAATCGGCTTTCATTCAAAGGAGGAACCTGCATGATAACTTCCTCTTGGATTGGCATGTGGTGAGGAAGATTAAGGCTCGTAGAGCACCGGGAGTGTTCTTGAATCTCGACATTTCACGCGCTTTCGACACCATCTCGTGGCCATTCCTTTTTGAAGTCTTGAAGGCCAAGGTTTTTGGCAATAACTTCATGAGATGGGTAGCGATCTGTCGGTGCAATAGACCCTGGGTCCATTGCATAGAGTGTGCACAGGCCAGAGACAAGATTACAAGACCAAGATCAGACCAAACAAGGAGGATCAATTCCTTTGAAGGATCCAAGTGCAAGTCAAGAAGGCCAATCTAAGCCAGAGGAACAAGGCATCGCTAAGGGAAGGACCTACCTTGCTGGGTAGGCGACCAGGCAGGGTTGGGTTTTGCCCTGGAAGCAAGCTCCCAGATCGGCCTGGCAGGCCTTCCGGGGCTGGCGGAGGCAAGTCACTCCACCGCTCCACCTCACAGGCGACGCAAGTCATTAATCAAAGCGGTGTCGAGCTCCAAGGTGACTAAGTGGCTGCTTTTTGCCACATGCCAGCCACTTCCTACAGCAAACACCTCCAAATGACACCTGTCCTGAGACGTGTCAAGCGAGCAGGCGCGAAGCTGGCAAAACAGCCCGGCAGGGCCTGCCGGGCGAGCTGTGATGTGACACTGAGCGGCACATTTAATGCGCTCTGTCAGCCTGCAGAGTTAGATATGATAGCACTGTTAGCTATCTAATCAATACGCAAAGACAGATTTGCCACTGTGGTGACCCCTTAATCTATAAAAGGAGGCCCATGGCGACCGTAGAAAGGGTTGGACCCTCGCATATCGATACGCGCGTAGCCACTATTGCCCCCAGAGCGACCTTGCCGGGCGAGTGTGCTACGTTCACCACCATTATCCACCATCAATCCACCAAAGCAGGAGTAGGGTTTTACGCTTCACGGTGGCCCGAACCTGGGTAAAGACTGCCTGTGTGATCTCTGCCGTGCTGCACGACGCTTCTCCACTGTTTGTGCAACATGCCCATCCCCCCGCCGAACCAAAAGGGGCTCATGGCCCCATAGGTGACCGTGGTTTCCCACGACATCTTTGGCGCGCCAGGTAGGGGAATTACTTGCGCGAAACCGAGAGCGTACGCTATGCGTCATCTTCATCGACATTTTCGTCGTTGACGGAGTCATCGACTATGGCGCCCAAGAGGAAGCCCGGAGCAGCAAATCACCCGTCCACCTCGAAGGCTCCGCCACCCGCGGCCGCCGACATCGCGGGGAGTGCGGGGCCTCGCAAGGGTGTGGATGCTGCGGGGGACGAGGTCGGCGCAGGTTGCGCCGTCACCACCTTCCCCACGGCCGAAGCAGGAACGGGAGGTACCGAGGAAGGACAGCATCAGCAACATCCCGATGGACATGCTCCACTAGGTACAGATGGACGGATCATTCGGCCTGAACCCCTTCTCCTCACCAACGGGCACAGTCACAGTGATGACGCTCGTTCTGGGGCGAATCGCAACCCTCCGGCCGCCCCCACTGCGGGTGCGACCGCAGGGCACGCGTCACCCCCGGGGCGGGCTGACCCAACTACTGTGCCCAATGGAGCCGCTGGCCCTCAGGCGCCTCCGCCGTGTCATCATGCCGTCCAAACGGCAGGTTCGCAGCAGCAAGGGCGTGGCACGGTCGCCACCGGCAACGTCAGGAGCCGAGCGACACTACGATCTACATCTTCATCACCTATGCCAAGCACTGCCTTAGAGGCCATGGCGCGAGCCCAACTGCTGTTGAGATTTCCACCGGTGGCAGACCGGATGGATGAGTGGTGAGCCACCATCCAAAATTTGATTGGTTTTGCCGAGGTGGAAGGATCACAGCAGGCCGGACCGCCACGTCCTTCCCAGGCAGCAACGGCGGCTCGTGCGGCTGGTCGCGTGGGAGGGGCCACCCTCACGATGCAATCCCCACCACGGCAAGCCACCCGGGAGCCGCAAAACCAAGCACCCGATGACGTCTCGATGGCCTCGTCAGACCCTCGAGCGCGTCAAGGCCGACAGCGTGCCCCGGAGGGCAGGCGAGGGGAAGGCGCGCGCGTCATCGACGAGCGGCGCCGCGATGACCCCCGCCGTTCCAATGGGTGTGATGGCCCCAACATCGACGAGCCCGCGCTCGGAGATAGCGGGTGCCTGCCTTTCAAGGTTGGGTGCCCTGCCTTCACCCGTGAGCTGCGGCAAGTCCGTTGGCCGTCCACTCGCATGTTCAAGCCAGAGATACCCGAGAAGTATGATGGGAGACTAAACCTGGCAGAGTTCTTGAGCATCTACACCATCGCTATTCAAGCTGCCGGGGGAAGAGATGAGAAGGTGTTCGCCAACTACTTCCCTTTGGCCCTCAAGTCAAATGTGAGGTCTTGGCTGATGCACCTTCCGGAGAACTCCATTTCGACATGGGCTGACCTGTGCCACGAGTTCATTGGTGCCTTCACGGGCGGTCATCAAGAACCAGGGAGACCCAGCGACTTGCAGCTTCTCCGGCAGAAAGAGGGAGAAACTCTACGGAAGTACTTGTAGAGATTCAGCCGAGTCCACAGAAATATCCCAGATGTCCACCCAGCTGCCGTGATAGCTGCCTTCCAATCCAACGTGCGCAACCGCAGGATACGTTCCAAGATGAACGTTCAGTTGCCCAAGACTGTGAAGGAGCTCTACACTTTGGTGGACAAATGTGCTCGGGTGGAGGAGGGGAGGAAACTTCCTGGAGAGGAAGATTGCGTCAGCATCGACTCAGAAGATGACGATGAAACCATTAGTAAGAAGAAGAACAAGAAGCACAACAAGAAGCACAAGGATAAGACAGTGATGGCTGTTGAGGGGTCAGGCACGCCTAGTACCTCCAAGAAGGCCAAGGCTGAAGCCCCCGACAAAGAAGGCTACCGCATGCGCTGACTGCCGGGAGGCGGCGGCTGCCGAGAAAGCTGGAAAAAGTGATGGGCCGTACTGTAAGATTTATCGGACCAAGGGCCATGATCTCCAAGAGTGTCATCAGGTTGAGCAGCTCGTCAAGAGACAGAAGGCTGAGTATGAGAAGCGCGATAAGGAAAAAGGTCAGAATGGCCCTGGCAGGAAGGGCCGGGGTGGTGAAGCAAATCGCCCCGGCAATGCTCCTCGGAACCAAGGGAAACCCGCCAAGGGCCGAGAGAAGGAGGATTGCAGTAATGAGAGTGATGGAGGGAATGAAGAGGAAACCAGCGAGCAAGAGTTCCAGAAAGCCACTGACGCCCTGTGCATTGACGGGGGTGCATCTTTGCACTCCTCTCACCACCAACTTAAACAGTGGGCGCGTGAAGTCAATGCCATGGAGCCAGCGGCAGATTCTCGGAAGCCGCTCAAGTGGTCACGCACGCCCATCATCTTTGATGAAGATGACCACCCCGACCGCATTACTGCGATAGGGTGCTTGCCGTTGTTGGTCTCGCCAACAATTCGCAACCTCAAGGTCACAAAGATGCTGGTTGACGGCGGGGCCGGGTTGAATCTGATTTCCCCAAAGGTTATCAGCAAACTCCAGATAGCAGAGGAAGAACTTAAGGCCATAGGCATGTTTCAAGGAGTCAACCCGGGCAGGAGCCGTCCTAAGGGAAAGGTTACGTTGCCAGTGACAATTGGACAAGAGTTGAACTACAGGACTGAGAAAGTTGTGTTCGATGTGGTTGACTTCCCCCTGCCGTACAACGGGATCCTTGGGCGCCCGGCTCTTGCCAAATTCATGGCAGCATCCCACTATGCCTACAATACCTTGAAGATGCCAGGGCCGATGGGCGTCATTTCCGTTCCATCGGACAAGAAAGATGCAATTATTTGCATGGATAAGATGTACCGGGACGCGGTCGCGGCAGAGGTATTGGCAAGGAATCCAGGAAGTGTACCTCTATGGAATGTGCCGCGCCCGTTGATGACACGCCAGAGAGTTCCAACAGCAAGAGATCCAAGGCTGCTCCACCTCAAGTGAAAATGGTCACGGCAGGGCTGGCTATTGCTGATGGTACTTTCACTATTAGCGCCACCCTTGATGACAAATAAGAAAGCGCGCTCGTTGCCTTCCTACGAGCGAATATCGATGTGTTTGCCTGGCAACCATCTGATATCCGCGGTGTTCCCAGGGAGGTAATCGAGCACCACCTTGCTGTTTGCCCACATGCCCGGCCCGTCAAGCAGAAGGTTCGGAAGCAGGCCTTGGAGCGGTAGCAGTTTATTGCCGAGGAAATCAAGAAAATTGAAGTAGCTGGTTTGGTCAGAGGAGTACTGCATCCAACATGGTTAGCAAACCCAGTGGTTGTGCACAAGGCTAATGGAAAATGGAGGCTCTGCATAGATTTCACGGATCTGAACAAGGCATGCCCAAAGGACCCATTTCCCTTGCCGCGCATCAACCAGATCGTGGATTCTACTTCAGGATGTGAGTTGCTCTCTTTTCTGGATGCATACTCTGGATACCATCAGATTTTTATGACCAAGGAAGATGAAGAAAAGACCTCATTCATCACCCCATGGGGCACATACTGCTTTGTGCGCATGCCTTTCGGGTTGAAGAGTGCCGGGTCCACTTTTGCAAGAGCAGTCCAGATTGGCTTTGAACCACAGTTGCACAGGAACATTGAAGCCTATATGGATGATATTGTGGTTAAGACCAAGGACAGATCAACCCTCATCGAGGATTTAGAAGAGACATTTGCTAATCTGCGCAAGATCAACTTGAAACTAAATCCAGAGAAGTGCATGTTTGGCATTCCCTCCGGCAAGCTACTTGGTTTCTTTGTGTCCAACCATGGGATAGAGGCCAACCCCGATAAGATCAAGGCTATTGAGAAGATACAGGCACCCAAGATAGTTAAGGATGTGAGGCGTTTGACAGGATGCGTTGCCGCGCTTAGCAGATTCATTTCCAAGTCTGCGGAGCGCGCCTTGGCATTCTTCAAGATTTTGAAGAGGGCAGGACCCATGAAGGGGACGCCGAAAGCAGATGTAGCACTGCAGGATTTGAAGGCCTACTTGTCTTCTGTACCTACTTTGGTCGCACCCAAACCACAAGAGCCATTGCTGCTATATTTGGCAGCAACTAATCAAGTGGTTAGTGCGGCCCTAGTAGCACAGCGGGAAGTAGAAGAAGCAGCCACCTCAGCAAGTGTCCCGCTCGGGGGAGAGGAAGAAAGCGGCCCGGCAAGGCAAGATACGGATCAGGACAAAGAAGAGCACGGTAGCGGAAACAACCCCAAGGACACGGCAAGGAAGAAGGTGGTGCAGCGCCCAGTATACTTCGTCAACTCCCTGTTGCAGGGGGCTAGATCCAGGTATTCTGGCGTGCAAAAATTGATCTTTGGCCTTACATGGCCTCAAGGAAACTGCGCCACTACTTCCAAGCCCATGAGATCATAGTGGTCACCCGCTTCCCGTTGCAAAGGATACTTCAAAACCCAGAGGCCACCAGCAGGATAGTGGAGTGGGCATTTGAGTTATCCAGCTTTGGCCTGAAGTTTGAAAGCACATCAGCAATCCGGAGTAGGGCGTTGGCAGAGTTTATTGCAGAATGGACGCCAACCCCTGATGAAGAAGTACAGGAAACAGTTATCCCCGGCAAGGAAGCGCCCCAAGAATGAATCATGTATTTCGATGGTGCCTTCTCCCTACAAGGTGCAGGGGCTGGCGTGCTTCTCGTGGCTCCCACTAGAGAGCAACTAAGGTACGTCGTCCAGATGCACTTTCCCCAGGAGGAGGCGACCAACAATATAGCAGAAAATGAAGGGCTTCTTGCCGGGCTCAAGATTGCTATAGAGTTGGGAATCAAGAAGCTGGTCATTCGAGGAGATGCACAACTGGTGGTGAGACAAGTCAACAAGGATTACCAAAGCCCATTGATGGAAGCATACGTCGAGGAAGTGAGGAGATTGGAGGAGCGCTTTGACGGGTTGCAAACAAAGCACGTACCCCGTGCGGAAAACAGCATAGCTGATCACCTGTCAAAGTGCGCTGTGCAGAAGCTTCCTGTGGAACCAGGAACTTTAGTTCTCCATCTTACTCAGCCCTCCGTATCCCCGACAACAATGGCCCGAAAGAGTAGGAAATTGGACTCCAGTAAACCTCTCCCAGTAGAGCCTTTCGGGGCTCCTAGTAGGGACCCTGCCGGGAACAACTCCCTTTCGATTGCCGGGATGCACCCTCCTGCCGGGCCACTGGTCCCCGCGGTCGAGGGATGCGCCCTCACGAATGAGGAGGTGCCGCTAGTCCTCGTTGCCGAGCCTCAGGCTCCAACTTGGGCAAGGCACATAGTCCATTTCCTCCAAACCGGAGAACTTCCCGAAGAGCAAGAAGAAGCTAAAAGAGTAGCCCGGAGGGCCAGTATGTATCAGTTTCTCAATGACACACTATACAGAAGAAGGCCCAATGGTGTGAAATTGAAGTGCATTTGCCGGGAAGGAGGAAAGGAACTGCTGGCAAAGATACGCAAAGGCATGTGCGGCTCCCACATTGGATCAAGGGCTTTGGTTGGGAAAGCATTCCGGCAAGGATTCTATTGGGCCACAGCCCTCCAAGATGCGGTTAAGCTCGTCACCAAGTGTGAAGCCTGTCAGTTCCATTCCAAAAATATCCATCTGCCTGCCCAAGCACTCCAGACAATCCCTTTGTCATGGCCGTTTTCGGTCTGGGGGCTTGATATCCTTGGCCCTTTCTGCCGAGCTGCCGGGGGCTTTGAATTCTTGTTCGTTGCAATCGACAAGTTTACAAAGTGGCCGGAAGTAGATGCCGTGAGAAAGGTGACTACTCAGTCAGCTATCAAGTTCTTGAAAGGATTGGTGTGCCGCTTCGGGGCCCCTACCCGGATCATCACCGACAACGGCACCCAGTTCACGAGCCGTGCCTTCATGCAATATGTTCACGCCCTTGGAAGCAAGATCTCATTTGCCTCTGTCGCACATCCCAGAAGCAATGGACAAGCTGAGAGGGCGAACGCTGAAGTGCTGCGAGGACTCAAGATGACGACATTTGATAAGCTGCGGAAGCACGTCAGACAATGGATCAATGAGCTACCGATTGTTCTTTGGTCCCTCAGAATGACACCAAACTGAGCTACCGGGCAGACTCCCTTCTCCCTAGTCTATGGGGCAGAAGCAGTTATCCCCACGGAACTCATTTACGGGTCACCTTGAGTGCTTGCCTACGATGAAGTAGCGCAGGAACAGCACATGCATGACGACGTTGTGCTTCTTGAGGAGAACCATCTCCGGGCTGCTACGCGTGTTGCACGCTATCAGCAAGCCCTGCGTCACTATCATAACCACAGGGTTCATGCCCTATGTTTTGAGGAAGGCGACCTTGTCCTTAGGCGTGTTCAGTCCGCCAAGGGTACAAACAAGCTATCGCCAAAGTGGGAAGGCCCTTACCGGGTAGTACTAGTCACCAGACCTGGCGCAGTCCGTCTGGAGACCGGAGATGGCATTCAATTGCAAAACTCATGGAATATTGAGCATCTCCGCAAGTTCTACCCGTAAGGCGCGTCTGTCGGGCCCTGCCCGGCAGCCACCCTTTTGTACAGGCCTTGCCTCAGCTGCATGTAACCCCTTGTACTAAGCCATGCACAGACCCTGAGCAACAGAGAAAAAAATGAAGCGCTGGGGGCCCCCGACAAGTTGCATGCATGCATAAGCATATCATAAGCATCGCATGATTCATGTAGATAGGTTGCATGATCATGTAGATAGATTGCATCTGACATCATCTTCATTTGCATAAACTGCAGGCTCCTGCCGTGGACTTAGTCCTAGGAAGAGGATGCGACGACAAGCCAGCACTGCGGTCTCTGGCAAGCCAAGCAGATAAGTTCCATCTCTTATCCATACATGTTTTGTGAGTAGGACTTGTGCATATGAAAACCTCGCCGCCTCGGAAACAAATGTGCTCCCATCTACTGACATGAACGTTGCTTCGGTCAGGATGGTCGTAGTGGCCTTTGGCTGAAAGGGGTTGGCGGGGGGCTGGTCTCTCCCGATGGGTTCTGCGCCCGGCAGGCTCAGCCTCACGGCAGCAGTCCTATGGGGTACCGGCAAGGTAGCTTACCGGGATCTACTTGTTTACACGAAAGTATGGAGGTGTTTCACCTCTGCATGGGTACCGTACATGCACAAGTGCCCGGCAAACTTTATCTTTTTCATTAATATGCTGATCGACAAGTACAAATCTCACGGAACATATACATGGATACGAGAGATTACATTATTTAAACTAAAATTTGGCAAGTGCCTACAGATTTAAGATTGAAAAAAGATAAGTGCCCCATGATCTCCTCTTTTCGTTTTCCCTCCACCAGGTATTGCGGTGGGAAAAGAAGACGACTGAAAAAGCACCCAAGCAGGAGCCCACCCCCGATCCCGTCATGGCCTGCCGGGCGTGGCCTGACAAGATCGGGAGTGGCGAGGCTGCGAAGGAGGGGCACAAAGAGCAGCTCGGTGGTGCCTTGGTCACCACCTCCAGGACCAGCAAGAAGCCCCAGCTCGAGCACCGGAGGGATCAACCACCGACGCCCAGCTGGAAGACTGCTGGAGGAGGGGGAAGGCACCAAGGGAACATCCCTCCTCGGCTATCACCTGAAGAGGCTGGTGATGATGGTGCCGGGGAGGGAGGGGAAGAGCGGAAAGATGAGGCAGTAGGTCGCCAATACGAGACGAAGGCGTCGGTGCCATCGTACTCCGACCTAACGCCCTGCCTCCCGCCTCCCCAGCCTTCCCTCGATTTCTCTCCATCAACACCGCTCCAGGAAGACGCCGGGCCCCCAGCCCGGCACCTCCCCCGAAGAGACGGCGAGCAGCCGCAGCGGCCAGGAGGCTCGACACGCGCCGCTACCCACCTTGGTGGGCAGGAAGACGCCGCCGTCCTTAGCAAGAATGCGAGATCCGCCAGAAGGAGCAGTGCTGGGATTACCAAGGACCCCATATACTGCATCCCGGGCAAGCATCAAGAGCCCCGGACACCTCGCCAACAGGGTGGCGACCCCCGGCGACACGCGGCACCAGACCAGACTCACTCCCCAAGCATCAGCACGAGCATTTGACATCGTCAACAACTCCAAGCAAGGGCACGGGGCCTAGCCCCGGGCTCTTCCTTTCAGCATACCCAGAAAAAGCAGATGGCGGAGTAGGAGAAGAATATGGATGAATGCCTCCGCTCCTCCCCCGCTCCTCCTTTTATAGGCGAGCTGGGGGTGGGGGCTGATTCCCCGGTGAGTACCCGCCGTCCTCCTCCATGAATCAAAGAAGATTGGGCCCCTGCCATGATGCTCTCCCGCATCACGTGCCTCCATTACCTACCCCACTCAATGCATGCGGCATACATGGCTAAGGATAAGGGCGCGGTGAGAAGAGTGAATTGGCAGTTACCCGCCCGTGCGTTAAAGTCATTCACGTGCCATTACAAGAATGGCCCCACCACAATTGGCGTTGCACGACGCGCGGGAAAACCAAAAACTTACCCAAGCTCAGGTTAATGAAGAAGCAAAGAAGATCTCAAAGGGCGGAACCATCCTTACATTTCTGCCTGTGCACTGGTTAGGGCCTACCCCGACGACGCCTTCGTGCCAGGCTCGGGGGCTCCTGTCGGTGCAACAGACCCTGGGTCCATTGCACAGACTGTGCACAGGCCAGAGACAAGATTACAAGACCAAGATCAGACCAAACAAGGAGGATCAATTCCTTTGAAGGATCCAAGTGCAAGTCGAGAAGGCCAAGGTGAGCCAGAGGAACAAGGCATCGCTAAGGGAAGGACCTACCTTGCCGGGCAGGCGAGCCTGGCAGGGATGGGTTTTGCCCCGGAAGTAAGATGCTAGATCGGCCCAGCAGGCCTGCCGGGGCTGGCGGAGGCAAGCCACTCCACCGCTCCACCTCACAAGCGACGCAAGTCATTAATCAAAGCGGTGTCGAGCTCCAAGGTGACTAAGTGGCTGCTTTTTGCCACATGGCAGCCACTTCCAACAGCAAACACCTCTAAATGACACCCGTCCTGAGACGTGTCAAGCGAGCAGGTGCGAAGCTGGCAAAACAGACTGGTAGGGCCTGCCGGGCGAGCTGTGATGTGACACTGAGCGGCGCATTTAATGCGCTCTGTCAGCCTGCAGAGTTAGATATGATAGCACTGTTAGCTATCTAATCAGTACGCAAAGACAGATTTGCACTGTGGTGACCCCTTAATCTATAAAAGGAGGCCCATGGCGACTGTAGAAAGGGTTGGACCCTCGCATATCCATACGCGTGTAGCCACTCTCGCCCCCAGAGCGACCTTGCCGGGCGAGTGTGCTACGTTCACCACCATTATCCACCATCAATCCACCAAAGGAGGAGTAGGGTTTTACGCCTCACGGCGGCCAGAACCTGGGGAAAGACTGCCCGTGTGATCTCTGCCGTGCTGCGCGACGCTTCTTCGCTCTTTGTGCAACATGCCCATCCCCCCGCCGAACGAAAAGGGGCTCATGGCCCCATAGGTGGCCGTGGTTTCCCATGACACGATCCTACTACAGTCGGCGTCAACTAGAGTCATTGTTATTGGAATCCAAGGCTGGAGGTTTGATCATGCACGAGGGTTGCAATAGGGAGACCCCAGCTCTCCACTGCTCTTTGTCATAGCAATGGAAGTCCTCTCAGTCCTGATATGCAAAGTGTCCAGTGTTGGAGTTTTGTCGCCCTTTAACATCGTCTTGGCCAACCAGAGGCTATCGTTATATGCAGACGATGTGGCATTATTCGTGCGCACCACAGAGCAGGATCTTTCTTGTATAAGAGAAGTGCTTCATGCATTTGGTCACGCTTCAGGCCTACGAGTTAATTATCGCAAAACATGGGCGATTCTAATCCAAGGACAGCAAGGAGATAGAGAGAGGGTGCAGCAGTTCCTTAATTACCAAATGGGAGTGTTTTCGTGCAAATACCTAGGCCTTCAATTAAGTATCCACTAGCTAACCATAGTAGATTGGCAACCAATGCTTGATCAGGTGAAATTCTTCATACCGGCTTGGCAGCGTGGGCTGATACAGAGACCAGGTAGACTAGTGTTAGTCAAGAGTGTGATCTCGGCGAGTCCGGTTTACCACCTTCTAGTTATGAATGCACCACAATGGGTGTTCAAAGAGATTGCCAAGTGGATGAGAGATTTTTTCTGGGCAGGGAAAGAAGCAGTCAATGGAGGTCAGCGCTTGGTGGCATGGCAAACTATATGCAGACCAGCCTGTTTCGGCGGCTTGGGAGTCAAGAACTTGAAGCTGCAAGGCCTACACCTCATGGTGGATCAGGAAGCAAAAGCAGTTTTTGATGGCATGGTGCTCATCAAAGTTGGAGATGGTAATAGGGTTCTGTTCTAGACTGATAGATGGATACATGGCTTTACAATAAGGGATATTGCCCCTTTGATTACCGGAATGGTTGACGATCATGTCAAGAGCAAGAGAACAATATAACAAGCTTTGCTCGAGGGAGCCTGGGTGCATGATATTATAGGAGAGCTCACTTTCATGGCGCACATATAGCTCATTCATCTGCAGCAGGCCATGTCAATGGTGGATAGGAACGACAAGGAGGCAGATGTTTTCAGTTGGCCGTGCGATGCAGCAGATACCTATACCATGAAGTCCACCTACAAGCGGCTTTGGCACGGTTTGAACCACTCTGCTACTACCAATCGTATCTGGCAGAGCTGGGCACCAGTCAAATGTAAAATCTTTGCTTGGTTGGCTTCCCAGTATCGGCTGTGGATGTCAGACCGAAGAGCTAGGTACGGACTGCAAGAGGCCACCTCGACGTGCTACACATGCTATCAGGAGGAGGACATCGTAGATCACATCCTAGCTCATTTCGTCTAGGCAAGGCAAGTGTGGAATGGCTACTTCGAGTACTTACAAGTCAACATACAAATTCCAAGCCACGATGACACATTCATGGAGTGGTGGGTGAGCGCGATTCCTTCCAAGGCAAGGTCAAGAGAGGGTTTGACTCTTTCATCATTGCGACCGCGTAGCCTCTATGGAAGCAAAGGAACGCAAGAGTATTCAATTGGGGCAATCAAGCTAGAACGGAAGGTAGCCTAGTGCAACAAATCTTCAAGGAGATCAAACTTTGGAAATTGGCTGGAATAGGAGTAGAGGGGTTAGCTAGATTTGTGAGAGAGTAGGCTTAGTTTTTTCTCGAAGTCGGAGGTCACGTGTAGACGTTTGACGTCAATCACAGTCTCTTGTAATCTATGTTTTCTCCCTTCTATAAAAATACGGTGCGCCATTAGCGTACTCTCGAAAAAAAAATTATCAATTATCTTCTCAATCTGAACCTCATTTGCCACACGAGGATGAACAGGGCGAAGACTTTGCTATTGCTGATCATTGTCTTCATTTTCAGCATTATCTTCAGGTTTAGAATTGTCTTCACGCTTGACAGGAGCAGGAATCACAACTTCTTCTTCTTCGTGTTCCTCGATGGGTATGATTTCTCCAGTACCAATTAGCTTTATGGATTCACTAGGAGATGCTTCATCTAGCACATTTGGCAGGTGCTCTCTTTGTGAGCCGTTAGTCTTATCGAACCCACATATACAGTTTCAACCACTTTATAGTGAAAGAGGTCGAAAACCCTGTAGGTGTGCAAATCCTTTCTGTAGCCAAGCATAAAACTATCATGTGCTTTTGGTGCAAATTTGGAAGTGTGATGTGGATCTGTAATCCAACACCTAGCACCGAAGACTTTAAAATAACTTACATTTGTCTTCTTACTAGTGAGTAGTTCATAAGATGTCTATCAGTGTATAAAACAGGGGTGTTCTTATACCCTGACTCATGCACAGGCAAGTAGTAGCTTCCCTGCTGGCCAAGGCTTGCCGGAGATTGCCAAGACCAAGATTCAAAACCCAATTGTTGATCTTAACTAGAGGAAAGAGAACAAGATGAAGCACCAATAACAGCCCTTGCCGGCAAGGCGAAGGCCCAGCAAGCTCCGTGGTCGGCAAGCTCTTACCAACCACCAGCGCTCCACCTCATCGAGAAGCTAGTCGCTAATCAATGAGGTGTCGAGATCGCGGGTGGTTAGGTGGGGTTTATCGGGCACGTGGCAGCGTGCTGGAAGGAGATTTACCTTTAATGACACCCATCCAGAATGCATGTCAAGATAACAGGAGGTAGTTGGGCTAGCGGTGCAACAACCTTGCTGGGGCTCCTCCTCCACCCGACACCTAACACAACATTTAATGCTTTTGTCCTAGTCCGACAGAGTTAGGTATGGTAGCATTGTTTGCTATCTAATCAACATGTAATTACTATTTTGCCACCATGGTAACCCGTTTAAGCTATAAAAGGATAGACGGGGCAACTTTTACAAGGATCGACCTTTGGCACAGCCCACACCCGTAGCTGCTATCCCTTCGTACCTTGCCGGGAAAGTGCACCTTTTACTTGTGCTCCCACACACACCCAATATACAAACCAGGATTAGGGTTTTACAGCTCAAGGTGGCTCGAACCTGGGTAAAAAACCCTGCGCACTTTCTTAACCCTGCTCTTTGCGCTCTTGCATCTCCCTAGCCGAACCACAAAGGGGCTCGATCGCCCCATAGATGGTTGTCCACCACGACATCTTTGACGCGCCAGGCAGGGGATCACTGGCGTGAACGAGGATTAGTAGATTGCGCGTTGATTGCATCAAGCTTCATCACCATCTTCATCATCAATGGCGCCCAAGAAGAAGGGCACCACAACGACAAAGCCCTCTACTTCCATAGTTCCTTCGCACGTGTCTGTGGGCGGCGCATGCGACGCCACCGCGGCGGGCAGCATAGATGCCGTGGCTGGCACGGCCGATGCAGGCGGCATGGTCGCCTTGCCCACCACAGCGGGAAAAGGAAGTGGAGGCGCCGAAGGCGATCATCTTCGTTGACCCTTTGGTGAGAACAATCACAATGGCGCGGGTGGTGCGGACGGACAAAACCCACCTCCTCGACGTGCCGGTGAGCGTAGCCACCGGAGCAACACTGCACGGTCGAGCGTGAGCCAAGATCTTCCTGCTGCAATGATGTAGGGCGGCACTGCTGCGCACAGACATCCGCGCCCACATGGCAAGACGCCTGTTGATCAAGTCCAATATCCTCAGGAACCACTTCCGCCATGCCAACCCACTGATGTGCCTGAGCCGCGGCGGCAAGATCGCAATGGCGCTCCTACTGGCTTCGCCAGGAGTCAAGCGACATCACGTTCTTTGCCCCAGGCCCTACCAGCAACAGCAGAGGAGGCAATGGCGTGAACCCAGATGCTGTTGAGCTTCCCTCCGACAGCAGAAAAGATGGATGAGTGGAGAGCCACTATCCAGAGCTTGATTGGATTCGCTGAGTCAAACAAGTCACAACAGCAACACCAGCAGCCACGGCAAACCCAGCAAATTGCGGATCCCGACAAAATGTTGATGCCTCCTCAGATCCGGAGACACGACAAGATTGACGGCAAGTGTTGCGAGACAAACGGGTAGAAGATGCCCGTACCACCATTGACCGACGCCGGGAAATGTGTCGTCAATCGGACGAGCGCAACAGCCCATTTGTTGATAAGCCTCATGATGTTGGGTGCCCCGCTTTCTCACGTGAGCTACGGCAAGTTCGCTGGCCGTCCGTCCGGGATTTCAAGCTAGAAGTACCAGAAAAGTACGATGACAAGCTGAACCCGGCAGAATTCTTGGGCATCTATACGATCGCCATGCAACCTGCCAGGGGAAGACATGAAAAGATCCTTGCCAACTACTTTCCATTGGTGCTCAAGCCCAATGTGAGGTCTTGTGTTAGGACCGAGAGTATATCGACCAGAGGGGGGGTGAATGGGAGATTCAAAAATTCTTTCGAATTTTATGAACTGATCCCAAACACAGCAGCGGAAATAAGGTTCGTTATAAAAGAACATAAACAAGTACATTATTGAGGAACGTATCTATCGATGTAGGAAGCAATAATAGTTCGAGCATAGGATATCATCAGTTTGACAATAATGATGGTGATGCAATATGCAAACAAAAGCAGTAGCATGATAGAAAATAGGGTGAGAACTATGAATGAAAAACACGCCAGATTTAATAAGATAAGTGCAAAGAGAAGTTTATACTACTGAGACGACTAAACAGAATGATGAGAAAGCAACATCGAGAGCAACAAACTTTAACAGATGGGTACGACAGGGATGACATAAATGAATGATATGCCACAGTCAATGAATGATCAGATAAACCATCATCACAGAGCACGAAAGTAAACTGCTGAAGGTAATGCAGTAAAGTAAATTGAACTAGTGGTGCTCGATGGCGACAGAAAGATTTGGTAGACCAGCTCGCCCTTCTGCCAAAGGACTACGTCTGGTTGGAGGGGTTGTGATTTAACACAGAAGATAAACTCTCTTCGCCCTATTCTCCTTAAACTCGGAGATGATCAGACTCCACTTGATTTCACTCGTGGTAGATACTTGTCGGTAATCTCCAAACCTTCGACAAACCTCTTCGCGAACCACAATGACTCTTGGTTGCTGAAGATCTTGCTTGGTGAAGACAATGACTCTTCAACACTCGAGCAGACACCTATATGTCTAGAGAGTGTGCAGCTCTCAAGAGTAATAGGTACAAGAACTCTTAACTTAGAACTACTGTGATTCTCAACCACTGTCTAAGTTTTCACCGGAGTAGCACGGCGAGGCTCCTTGCCAGAGTTACTTCGAGCAAGGGCTCGAGTGGAGGTGGATGAGGATTTGAGGAACTGGGAGGAAGAAGACACGAAGGTAGACATGATGAGGGATATATATAGCTGGCGAGCTGAACCTCCTCTCCGAGATTGTTGGCCCACAGTTGCGAGACATTTCGCTTTCGACGGACACGATCACGATCGTGAGGATCGTGGGTACGTGGCAACCGTTTTCTATGAGAAACTCGAGAAGAGCGGGAGACCGAAAGGTTTGAAGAAGGGCAAACACCAAAAATGATGAAAAGTTCGAAGTCGATTTCTTTTGCGACCAAGGATGTTGAACAGAAATTTTCTTTAGATCAAATTGCATGCTAATGATAGACATCATAGATTTGGATGAGAAAGAATAGAGGGAAAAAAGGGTCTGAAACAAAAACACTCAGCCAGAAGAAAGGAAACACAAAAATACGGAGCTATGAGTGAGTTGTTCATCAGACGAAACACAAACACGGTGAAATGAAGACAAACTCATGAACGAGAGCAAATAAACACGAAGAACAAGCACCAACAATATAGATCTTAGGTCTAAGAATAGACGAGTAGAATTCCTAAGAGAGTTCTTGCAAGAAGGGTTAGTTCTTTTTCGCAACCCACACTTGCGTGGCTAGCGAGAATCTCATTTGTTTTGTCTAAGCAGGGACATTCCTTTGATGAGTTCTGTAGTTCGCCGGTGCATTTCGAGAGTAATCATATGAATATGCATTGAAATTGTTTCCAAAGACATGAGCATAATGATTTGAGGAGGTATGCATGAACTACTTCTATCGAAGGTTTGACCGATGTCCATTCGAGGAAGTTTCAGTGCCAATCTGCGAATGATAGTCATTTACTCGAAGGGAATCACTCTGCATATTCAAGTTAGCAGTGACAGATAAATTTTCAATGATGCACTTCTTCACCCAGATTTGCTTCTTGGATGAACCTGACCTGCAGTTAGTTCCAACATACCGAGCGAAAACCTTACTATTCTGTTGTTTGAAGAATTTGTAGTTTGAGTCATCAGACTCGTCAGGAACAACAGAAGTGGGAGTGCCATATCGAGACAGAATTGCAAGTTCGAGAGTTTTACTTTTAGCAAGAGCCCAACTCGTTTGAGGATATTGCTCGGGAGTCCAGTAGGTTCCATCAATGTTGAGTTTTGTTTCGAAACCCAAGCCTTCCTTTCAGGGCTTTCTGTGCAGTATTGACTGCTTGAGCACATCATAGAGAGTTTGATGCCCTTTGAGGCTCTTTAGCATTCCTGTCTCAAGCAAGTTCTTTAACCTGCAATTTTCATCAGATATAGCAAAAAAAATCTTGGAAGAGGGGTAAGAATAACCATTCATAGTTGCTGCGATATTCTTGATGACAACATTAGATATTTCAACATTTGAATCAGCATTGCTACATTTTAGGCATTGTGAGCAAGGAGGCACAAAATCATCAGGAAGTTGTTTAGATTGCTCGGTGAAGAGAGAAGCTTTTTCTTTTGCTGGGACGTTATGAGACTCTTTCAGTGACTCGAGTTCTTGATTCCAGTTAAGGAGTTCACCTGATAAACTCTCATAGTTGACTGTAAGGGAATCATATCGGTTGGAAAGATCATCAGTAGTTGAAGAAAAAGCATCATGCTCTTTGATCAACTTTTGATTCTTCTCCATCTCTTTGACCAGTAATCCTTCGGCTTTCCTAAGATTCTTCTCAAGTTTTTCAAGCACATCTTGTTGAGATTTTGCAATCTTAACTAGTTTAGCATAGGCAATGTATTCAGGAGAATATTCAGTCATAGATTTTTGGTGTTTTGCTCATACCTGATCCTTAGAAGTTTTGGCCATGAGAAAGAATGCGATTGGTTCATCATCACTTGAAGCATTGTCATTAGTGTCTGATTTGAGTGATTTCTCAGATGATTCATAAGCAACGAAAGCATTGCTTCTTCCTATCCTTCTGTGATGCTCTTCATCTTCTGATTCTGATTCGGATGTCTCATCTTCAGATTCCATTTTCATTTCAGCACATACTCTGTTCTGCTATGATATTCTCTTCATATTAGATTCGATGGTTTCTTTGGTTTGCATGTCAGTGACTGCTCTTGTCAAAGAGGATGAGAAATATTCATTTTTCTTCGAGAGCTTAGTGTGACGATCCATTCGAGTGAATCCATTGCCGTGAAGATACATCCATCTGTTGCTAGGTTTTCTATCCCAGCAAGGACAGTCTGGTATGAGGTGACCGAATTGTTTGCACTTGAAGCACTTTACTTCTTTTGGAGGTAACCTTCTTGAAGATTCAGGCAAGTCAAATTCGTCATCATTTCTGAGACACGGATTCTGTCTTCTGAGATCACTTAGCCTTTCTGTGAGCATTTCTAGTTCCCTTGTGATAGTATGTTGATTCTCGACGTCTTCTTCTTATGAACTACCATAGTGTGAAAGAATTTCCCCTTCACTTTCTGAAGAAGATTCTTGATGTCCATTTTCAAGTTCCATCTTTTCTTCGTGAATAGACAACAACGTCATGATCTCGATGTAGTGAAGTTCTTCATAGTCTGGTCTTTGCTTGATGACAGCTATGGTTGGATCGAAGGTTGCATCAAGAGCACTCAGTAGCTTGCTTACTACATCTCTATCGGTGATATCTGTTACTCCTTGTTGATGAAGTCTTTCAATAGTATAGGGCAACCGATCCGTGAGTTCCATAGCACTTTCCTTACGAAGACTTCTGAAACCAGCAAACATGGCATGAACCATTTCAGTGTGTGGATCTGTTCCGGTAATGAATTCTTCATGAGCATTTTTTATGGCAACCCAGAGTTGCTTTGCAGTATCAAGCTTTCGGAACCAAATGGAAATGTCTTTTGAGATACTTTCACAGATAATATCTTTTGCTTGTGCATTCAACCGCAATATAGCTTTGTCATCAGAATTTGGAGCATCAGGGTGCTGAATGGTGTATCCATTTTCCACAATCTGCCAAAGTTCTATGTTGATGGCTTGAAGTCTGATTCTCATTCTCTTTCCAGTAGATATAGTCATTTCCATCGAAGATAGGAAACCTTTCAGAGTGCAAGGATCTACCTGAATACGACATACTCAAAACTCCAAGGTTGTTAAACCTTTAATAAGCAGAGACAGGGAGTACCTGCTCTGATACCAATTGTTAGGACCGAGAGTATATCTACCAGAGGGGGGTGAATGGGTGATTTAAATATTCTTTCGAATGTTATGAACTGATCCCAAACACAACAGTGGAAATAAGGTTCGGTATAAAAGAACTTAAACAAGTACGTTATTGAGGAACGTATCTATCGATGTAGGAAGCAATAATAGTTCAAGCATAGGATATCATTAGTCTGACAATAATGATGGTGATGCAATATGCGAACAGAAGCAGTAGCATGAGAGAAAACAGGGTGAGAACTATGAATGAAAAACATGCCAGACTTAATAAGATAAGTGCGAAGAGAAGTTTATACGACTAGGACGACTAAACTAAATGATGAGAAAGCAGCATGGAGAGCAACGACCTTTAACTGATGGGTATGATAGGGATGACATAAATGAATGATATGCCACAGTCAATGAATGATCAGATAAACCATCATCACAGAGCACGAAAGTAAACTGCTGAAGGTAATGCAGTAAAGTAAATTGAACTAGTGGTGCTCGATGGCGACAGAAAGATTTGGTAGACCAGTTTGCCCTTCTGCCAAAGGACTACGTCTGGTTGGAGGGGTTCTGATTTAACATAGAAGATAAACTCTCTTTGCCCTATTCTCCTTAAACTCGAAGATGATCAGACTCCAGTTGATTTAACTCGTGGTAGACACTTCTCGGCGATCTCCGAACCTTCGATAGACCTCTTCGCAAACCACAACGACTCTTGGTTGCTGAAGATCTTGCTCGGTGAAGACAATGACTCTTCAATACTCGAGTGGACACCTATCCGTCTAGAGAGTGCGCAGCTCTCAAGAGTAATAGGTACAAGAACTCTTAACTCAGAACTACTGTGATGCTCAACCACTGTCTAAGTTTTGGCTCTTGATTTTTCTCTCGGTGGATCTTAAACTCAAATCACTTAGAGAGGGGATGCTCAATCAATCTTCTCAGAAATCTTAAGCGGAGCAGCCAACATGCAACATTGGAGGAGGGTGGCTATATATATCCGCAGCCTTCCCTAAAGGGAAAAGACCAAATTAGACATGTGGAGCAGCCAATGGCCGAACGACACGAGTCCAACGGTCGGAAATTGAGCACAACGGTAACATTCCTTGTGGAGCAAGTAATGCTAACTCCTCAGTTCGAAAGATATCTCCTGCAGTACGAAGAACAACATCTACTCCTGGTAGGTAATCATTCGAAGCACAAAGAGATTTCTCTCGGTCTCGCATAGGTTTTGGGCTAAGCATCACAGCGGATCTAAGCTTCGAGAACCTATACCCCTCTTAATAGTACGGAGGTCCTACGACTCAAATGAATGAAAGAAGAACAAGGAAATGAATACTACATCTTCACTTTGTCTTGGACTTCCATTCGCTACAGTCAATTTTCTTTGGACAGAATCTCCGAACCAATTGCTTCACATCAGCATGTTTTCAACAGATGTAGCTCATTCACATCAATCTTCTCGCCTACATGTTTTCAACAGATGTAGCTCATTCTTCTCTACAATGCAGATATTCTTCGATGAAGTTCCTCGAACTTGACACCGGAGACAACATTCTCTTTGGTTCTTCATGGACTATTTCTCTCTGTGTGAACTAGCAAACAAATCAGTCCATGCCTGTTTCTGTCAACAATCTCCAAAACACAGGAGAGCAAATATTGCACCAACAATCTCCCCCTTTTTGGACGGTTGTTGACAAAATAGAACACATCAAAAGATAGATAATAGAATGAAATGGAATATGAAGGATAACGATAGATGAGAGATAATTACGAAGATAAAACATGCTCCCCCTGAATATATGCATCATTTGGAGAATGCATAGGAGATAAATTTGAATGTAGCAAGATGAATCTTCGTATGAGTGATATTGACATATAATCTAATTCATGGTCTCTTTTGATATACTGGACAGTGTCTGAGGTATTTCCTGTCACACACAACCTTTGAAAAAGATTTGTTAGATAAAGTGAATACGTTGAAATGATTTTCGACGAAGGATAAGCCATGAGGGTTCACTCAGAGCACAGTTTGAATCCACCTGAGATATAAGTTCCCCGCAAGTTAGATACTCTGGGAGAATTAGAGCAAGGGAATCATAGATATATTGCTCGGAGTAGATATGCTTCAGATGAGGATTTCCTGCAACAAAGATGATACAATGGAGATATGCGAGGAAAAACAGCTTATGAGCGAGTTCGCTTTTCGAATCTCAAGAAATTTAATCTGAAGCTAACTTTCTTCTCCTGTAAATTTAGATAGTGAAAGATAATCATTATAGAATATCTAAACATGATTTCCAATCTTCCTTCAAATGCTTTTTCCTTTCCCTGCATGATATATAAGTATCGAGGATAATTATTGCAAGGAAGTAAGCGTTTGATAGCACCTGCAAATAGATAATTGGAAGCGAATAGCATTGCAAGGGGGTTATTAACGGTACATGATGACCAAGTATTTCAACACCACAAGCAGTGCTCCAAGTTCCAAAAGCAAATAGTTTGAAGAAAACCAAATAGTTCAACAAAAACCAAATAGTTCGACAGAAAAGCAAAAGGCGAAAAGTAAACACCCTGCAAATAACCCGCTTATCTATCACTCGATGTTCTTCTCCCCTTTCTTGTCAGCAAGTGTCAAAAGGGAAATAGAATGCATGCGAGGAACTACTCATCCGAAGAATCCTCAGAATTAGAACTCGAACTGTTCGATGAAGTAGAGCAAGCAATGGTCGAGGCCGAAGTAGGAGTTGGAGACGTGGCATGGGCTTCCGAAGTAGCAGCGCGAGGTGCATCTCGCTTGTAGATGAATGTGCCTGCTGTGTCTTCAAGATCATCATCTGGTTCAATAAACAGCAGGTCGGTGTATGCGGAACACAGAGCAAGCACTAGGGTTTGCCTTCGGATGCGAGGAACTTCAAACAACTCCAGATGATCGTATTCTTTCTCGATACCCTTGGCAGATAGTTGTTTGCGAGAACAATGCTTGCACAGAAGGGTCCAGGAGCTCTTCTTTGTTCCTTCTCATACAGGAGAGCTTGGTGAGCATAATTGGGAAGCAGATTGATCTCAGTCATCATTTCCAGCTTCACTTTCCGGTCGAGCTTGATATGACTTCCCAGGGCTTGCTGAGTGCGAAGGCAAATCTCGTATACAGTGAATGATTCTCTTCATGAGGGATTTCAACTTTTGCCTTCTTGACCTTTGGAGCTTCAGCAGAAGCAGACATAGGAGCAGAAACATTAGCATCCATCGGTATCTTTCCTTTGTCAATGTCCTTACAATCCTCAGTGTATCGTAGACTGGTGGCATAGAAACTTCCGGAATATGTGGGCAAAAAAACTTTTCCTCAATGAGCTGCTCAATGACAAACATGACCCAGGGTGCATATGGCTTCAAAACTTGAGGGCTATCAGCCACGCAGGCCAGGTTGCGAATGAAAAGATCCAGAATGTCAAAATGAATACCTTGAGTTGTGGCTAGAAGAGCATTTTCCAAGATGCCATTGATGGTTTCTGGCCTGTTTGTTGGAGTGAGGGAGTTGCACAGGATATAGAACAACACTTTGTTCTCATAAGCCAGATTCTTTGGATTTTCCTCTATACATTCATCACCATCAAGTTTGGGATCCATCACCAGATGAAGTTGAGCTTCAGATACATCCCAATAGTGTAGTCTATGTTCAATAGTAGCATCAAATTTGCACCGAGGAAGATTCAACAGTGCAAGGAACTGGTCAGCCAAACATTTGATCTTTTCTTCTCATGTCATCCATTCGAGAATCCAATTACTGCTATTTGTAAGATCCCCTAAGATATAGAGAGTGCCATAGAACTGAAGAATCACTTCACGATTCCAGCCATGATTGAAACGAAGGAAGCTCTTCAGGAAGACTAGTTCAATCTGCTTGATGGTATGATGGAAGCATGGTAAACTTTTGAGCTCTGCGAAATTCAGAATCTTGTGCTTGAAAATGCAACTCTTTTCATACAGAATACGAGCATAATACACGGCATGTTCCTTTTTCCAGAATCTTGGTGGCAAGGAAGTTCTTTCTCCTTCATATGTGCTGGTTCCAAAGAATGCAAGTTTCAAAAGATGAAACTGCTCGTTAAAGGCAGGACCATTCGGGCCATCTTCAACAGGAAAGAAGGGAAAGGTTTCCAATGGGTTTCTCAGATGTTCCGCTTCACCCATAATCCTGGTACGAATGTCATCAGGTGCAGGCACACCTTCCTCAATAGGCTTGAGAGGAGCACGAGGCTTCCTTGATTTTCTTGTACAGATTGCTTTGAAGAACTTGACTGTCTATCATTTTTGCTCGCTGGAACTTCTTCAGCAGCTTTCTGTCTTTCGGGTACTAGGGCCTTGTCTTTCAATGTTTGTCCTTCGGTTGGAGGCACAACGACCTATTTCTCAGATGCTTGTGGCACAACTGGTGGAGCAATTACTTCTTGAGCCATTGGCTCATCAGATTTCTTTTCTTCCTCTTCCAACTATGGTGCAGTGGAATGAGGAGCAGAATCAACATCCATATGGGTAGGGGCACCAGATGATGTGACCAGGGTGGATTTGTCTCGGGAAGCATTTAGCTCCCCCTCATTCTTGTCAATCTCCTCTTTGTTTGATTTAGAGGGCCCAGCTTGCAATTTTATCGGAGGCAATGGATCTGCCTTCTCAACTTCAATTTCCTCATCAACATCATCAACCGAGGCTTGCTGCCTAGGCGAAGCATTTCCTTCATCAGTCTTTTCCAGGAAGATATCAACAACATCAGGTTGTTCTTGGGTTGCTAGAGTAGGAATGATGACCTCCACATGGCTAAATTGCTGCATTGGTTCATCCTCATGAGGTGGAGATGGTGGAATCTGCTGCAAGGGAGTACTGGAGTCAAGTGGAGCATCAACAATAGCCTGAAGGTGGTGGTCTTTGTTTTCTTTCGGTTTTCTAACTCTCTCTCTCTCTCTAGCCTTCTGATGTTTTTCTTCTTTAATTATTCTTCGAGCAAGATATGCCTTGCGGTCAATCTCCTCGTTTCTTCTGTCACACAACTAAGGTACCTCCATGTGCAACCGCGAGTGCCAATCAATTTTCTCATTCCGCATGAGACTGAGAGCCTTGGTGATTTCAACTATCTCTTTGTTCAGATTCTTTCTTTCGAATTCAGAGTTGGCCTCTCTCCTCATTTGCTCGACGCCTTGCTTGTCTTTGATAGCTTGATTCAGCTTCTTGGAGATTTTTCTCAGCTCAATGAAATGCTTCGTTACCATTTTGGTAACATCATCAGGAAGGCCCAAACTACTTATATCATTAGATTTTGCATCATATGCAGCACTCTCAATCACATCAATCATGAGATTGAAATCATACTTCTATTCCTCTGTGGAAGCAGGAATGCAGGGTCTGGCCTTCTTAGCAGATGCATCAAATTTTCCTTCAAATTGCAGCTTTCTCTTTGCTGCAGGGTTAGTCACAGATCTTGGAGCTGCATAACCCGAAGGTTTGTCAATGAGGGGAATGGATGCATGCCTTGTTGATCTCCTTAGAGAGGGTAAAACTTTCACAGGTGAGGGGCTCTTGGATGGCTGGTTGAGAATGACACATTGATCATACATAGGAATTTCATCAGGAGCATCTTCGCTGGATGACTCATTAGATGAGCTAGAAACGGCCTTCTTTGATCTCCTAATGATGGTTTTATTTCGGGGAGCACAAGGGAAAACAGATTTCTTGGACTTGCTTCCCTTAGAGGCAGAAGCACGATCCTTCTTCTTCTGGATGTCTTGCTGTGTCAGCGCGATGTTTTTCACTTCAACTTGGTTTTTCTTCACTTCCCTAGCATCACGCTTGGCTTTGGCCTTTGCCCTCTTAGCCGCTTCCTTGGGAAAATCAGCTATGGTTTCGAGGGATTCGGGATGAGCATTTGAAGGCGATTGTGGTCTGAATTTTTCATCATCTGGGCCCATGCAGTTTTCAGCAATGCAGTTATTCCATGGTGGTGTGAAGGCAAACAGAATCTGATACTTCTTGCAAACATTTTCATAATTGTACCATTTTCATGCCTTGTGGCGGCGAATCCTTTGAAGCCTATTGTTGCGTTCAGTTGTTGATTCACACTCTGGTGGAGTTCTGTAACTATCTGGATCAGACATTTTAGCTGTGGTATTCTTTTCCCTGCCATTACCACCCTTTTTAGGATTACAACCCGAGAAGATGGCTAGGGCATCTGTGACCAATTCATCTTCGGGCTGACTATGAGCAGAGAGAATCTCCTCATCAGTTTCTTCGGATTCAGACTCATGTTTCTTTTTCAGTGCTTCGGGAGGCTTTGAAGATTTTACTCCTCCTGTCAATCTCATTTGATCAGACCTTGGTGGATAATGACGCAATTCTCCTTTAGAATCTGAATACTCTTCCAAACTCTGTGTCATGACCAACCTGTGAGAAGAATAGATATGAGGTAAAATGGGGTAGGGTCATAAAAATGCGCATAAGGCATTTTGAACAAAAAAGAATGTTTTTCGAAGAAACATAGGAATTCATGGTGGTCTTAGAGAAGATATCCTCGATAGATTTGAAACAAGCCATGGAATGTTCAAGGCTAAATAAAGACTATCTAATCTTTAAGATAAGCACATATGTCGTGGGAAGACACGATCACCTACGGGGCCATCGGTGCCTTATGCTTCGGTAAAGGGGGAAGGTCACGTTGCTCAGAGAGCAGAGGCCATGAAACAACACGACGGTGCTGATGCAAGGGGTTTTTACCCAGGTTCGGGCCGCTGGGAAGCGTAAAACCCTACTCCTGCTTTGGTGGATTGGATGGAGGAACACGATGAGCATGCAGCGCTCAAGCCCGGCAAGGTGGCCTCGGGGAGAGTAGCTACGCATGTAAAAGTGTGCAACAGTCCGAATCCTTTGCTAGTTAGCCTTGGACCTCCTTTTATAGCTTAAGGGGTGATCACAGTGGCAAAGTAGTCTTTATCTGGTGATTAGATAGCTAACAGTGCTATCATACCTAACTCTGGCAGGTAGGACAAAGTGCATTAAATGCACTGCTAGGTGTCATGCTGAGGGCGAAACCTAGCAAGCCTGCCGTGCCGCTTAACCCTCTTCTGCTTATCTGCTTGACACGCCTCTGGATGGGTGTCACCTGAGGATAATCCGTCTTCCATGGGCTGCCACGTGCTTAGCAGAAGCCACTTAATCACTTGGGGGCTCGACACCGCATTGATAGGTGATTTGTGTTGCGGTGCGGTGGAGCGATGGCGCCTTGGCGGGAGTCCTCGCCCCTGGCAGACCTAGCAAGCTTGCTGGGGAAATCTTGGACTTTTCCCTGGGGCGGCCTCGACCCTGCCAGGCTCTCCTGCCAGACAAGGGAGGCCTTCCCAAGGTGATGCCTTGATGTCTTGCTTGTCTTAGTCTTCTTGATCCGCTCCTTGATCTCATGAAGAGAGGTTCTTCTGGCTTGCTGTAGCCATTCCTTTCTCATGCTCAGGCTGCCGAAGCGGTGGCTCTTGGTCCATGCACAAGTCAGGAGAAACATACACCCCTGTTTGTGTACCCCGACAGAAGCCCCAGGGCATGAGCCATACATGTTGCCGGGCACATTAGGTTAGGCCCTAAACATTACATGGACACATGTCAGAGGGATGCTGCCCATGCAGTGGTTGTTATGATGAGGAGTCAATTCAACGTCCACTCCGCGCAATTACCGCAGGTCGTGGGGTCGTGGAACTATAGCAGTTAATGGGTAGTGCGCCTGCAAAAACGGTAACTTCCTGAGGTGAGATGGCGAAGAGCCAGTCCCCGCGCCGGTTCCCAATAAAAAGGGAAGCGCGAAGCGGCACTGCTCATTCGTATCTGTCTCCCCTTCCTTCATCTTCTTCCTCAAGCCAAGCGACTGCTCCCACACCAACATCAGCCTCCAACGCCCTACTAGATCTTTCAACCACCCTCCAATCCCAGAGGATGGGAAAGAAGGCCACCGCGGTGAGGGGGAAGTGGGCGGTCCCTGCGAAAGATGCCGCAACAGAGGGGAGGAGGAAGAAGAGAGCGGAGGAGCTGGACAGGAAGTGGCAGGAAGATGTGGTCTTCTTCCCGTTGAACTTAGATGGTAACACTCTGATCGCGAAGTATGCATATATGTGGGGGAGGGAGGTTCCAAAAGGTCATGGAGCGCCTGTTGTCTTGCAGAAGGGGAGCAAGGCCCCATCGAACTCGTACCGCTTCTTCTGCGCGTACTTCCTCTGTGGTCTCACCTCCCCCCTCTCGGATTTCCTTGTTGCTATGATGACGGTGTACGAGTTCCATCTCCTGGATTTTACGCCCAATGCAATGGCATGCATGGCAATCTTCGCCCATCTGTGCGAGGATTTCGTCGGAGTCACCCCCAGTGTGAACTTGTTCAGGTTCTTCTTCGTCCCGCGGGTTGAAGACAAATCTCACCACTCGGGGAATATAAGCTGGATTCCCCGGGGCAAGAAGGAGGACCGGGATTACCGCCCTGGCCAGCAACGCAGCAGATGGGAAGAATGGAGGGCAGACTGGTGCTGGATCCAGGACAAAGATGCTCCGGAGTTCTGCGCAGTGCGGACTGAATGTGTCATACGCGGCAGTGACTGGAGCAAGTCGGGCCTCACCAACGACAGGCTTTGCTCAGCGCTGAACAGGATTTCCTGTCTCAAGGCTGCCGGGCTAACCATCGAACAACTGGCGGTTGATTTTCTCCGGCACCGCATCGCACCACTGCAGAAAAGAGATAGATATGCCTGGGAGTACGGGGATGCTGCTTATAGGATGCGTCTGTACCCAGGCCTTGTCAACAATCTGTCGATATACGGCCATGGTTGGCTTAGCGAACAGTTATTCAGCAGCCTTGGGCCATTCCATTTGCCGGCAGGGATTGTCCCTCTGCATATCAACTCCGCTCGAGACCAAATTCTGAAGTGGATGCCTGATTGCAAGGCTTATGGAGTCGAGGCTGATTGGCAACTGCCTGAACTGGATGCAGAGATGTAGTGGGTCTCCAGTCTGGAAGAAAGGGGTTCATGGGTGGAGGGCAACATGTTCAAGCGTACCTCCAAGGCAGAGGCAGAATTTATCAGGAAGCGGATTAAAGAGGACAAAGCGCTCCGTGCTGCCAGGCAGGCGAGGCACAGAGAAGAGGAGGAGGAGGAGGAGGTTGAAGGTTAAGGCTCTTCAGATGAAGGGAGTGAGGAGCGCGCCATGGAGGTGGCTGCCAGGAATGACCCTGCTAGGGTTGAAGTTCTTCATGCCAGGGCAGCAGAGGCCCAAGGAGGAGGTGGGGCCGAGGAAGCAGAGCAGCCTGAGGAGGAATGGCTCGCAATGGGTCCTCAAGCCCCAGAGCCAGATCTGGATCAACGCCCACGCAAACGGGCCAGCCGGAAGGCAGCGGCTTCAACCTCCTTGACGGTCACGAAGAGGGTAAAGAAGATTGCTTCCAAGAGTGACAAGCCAGAGCTAGTACGCCGCCACTCCACCCGCCTTTCTGAGGCCAAGACCCCTCCCGCCAAGCGACGAGCGGTCACGGGGGCTGATCCCAGCTCCCAATCAAGTCCAGCTTCTTCGCAAAGCTCAATCCCGCCAGAGACCTTGGCCCCGCCAACGAGCTCAAAGTAGCCGGGAAGCTCTGCTCCTCCAACTCTGAAAAGGGGTAGGCGACTCCGCCTCCTGCGGCGTACGCACTGAGTTCCATGCTCGTGGACCCAGAGTAAGGGGAACAATCCGAGCTCCTTGCTGAGATGTTATGCATTTGATTGTTGATTATTCAATCTTCCTTGTTATCTTGCAGATACGAAGAGCCCCTTGCTCAGCGGGCCAAGCAGACCAAGCACACAGCGGCGTCGGGTCCCTTGGCGATCAAGGGTAAGGCGGAGGACCGGTCAGGGGATCCTGTGCCTAACCCCCAGCCCAGCCCCCGGCGCGAAGGCATGGGATAGGTTTCACCTGCCCAGAGAGGCATGGAAGAACACGATTTATCCCCCACCAAGGGAGAAAGTCAGATCCCGCAGGGAGGGGCCCTCCCCAACCCAAGTCCAAGCAGAGAAGTCTCCGGCAAGGGCCTCCACCGAGGGGTCTACGCGTGATGAGGTCACGGTCACCGAGGGAGTGGATACAGACTGCACGCCGGCAATAGACGTTGTCGTGGAGGCGGGTGCTCCTCCTTAGCAAACACCACCGGGTATCCCACTTGCCTCTGTTTCTTCTTTCTTGAGTTATTTTGCTTCCTGGCCTTTGGCTTAGCAGTATCTAATTTCTCATTAATTCATCTGTTGATTTTTTTGCAGCTCCGTTTATTGAAGAACCCGAGCTCTTGGAGGAGGTGGCCAGTATTGGGAAGGATGCCACCGAATTGGCCACCAGGATTGCTGCCGCGGAAGACCAAGATCGGACTGCCGGGGCCATACAGGAAGCCCCCGAAGAGACAGAGAATATCCCCGGCAACACATCCGGTCAAGACGCGATCGTTGAGGAGAAAATCCCTCTCTAATCCATGGGGCCCCTTTCCTTGTTTAGTGCACAGACCGCAATCCCCCAGCCATCCATAAGCAAACTGGCACTGATCCTTACTCAGCATGGGCCAGCCGCTCTGGGCTCGTCTATTTCAGTGAGTGCAGATTTTGATGAGGAAATCGGACGCATACTTGCCCCACTGTCTTAGAGAGTTGAAGAGGACGGCGACTCTGCTGATAGCGCCAAAGACTTAGCTTTCCTACAATCTGTGGCGGCAGGGCTCAAAGATGCGCAACACAGGTATGATCTCATGTGGTAGGCAGTAAAAGGAGCAGCGCGACTCCACCGTTATTATGGACAAGAAGCTAGTGGACAAGGGCAATGAGTTCCGGGAATGGTACAGGAAGCAATCCCATTCCATCATGCGAAAGAGGAGGTGCTGGCCAAAACCAAGGAGGATATCACTTCCCGGGAGGTTCGCTTGACAGAGCATGAAGCGGTTCTGAACACCAAGGAGAAGGACATATCTGCCCGGGAAGGAAACCTTGAAGCCACCCTCCACGAAAAGGGTGACGAACAGGAGGCTCTTGTATAGCAGTGTACCAAGGATCTGGATGACAAGCACAAAGCAACGCTTGATGCGCTTACCCTTGAATCCTCTACCGAGCTGAAGAAGGTTACTGACGAGCTTGCTGCTGCGTCCGCCGCCAAGACTGACCTTTATCATGAAGTGAGCAAGCTGACAGAGGACCTTGCCGGGAGTAAGAAGGAGATCGCGGCTCTCAAAGAGGATGCACAAAAAATAGAGACCACCTTGAAGGAAGTGCAGTCGCAGCTTTCCTCCAAGAGCCAGGACCTTGATACTGCCAACGGCTCCATCACTTGAATGAAAACCAGGCTTGCCTCACTAGAGAAGGACCTAGAAACCACTGGTGCCCGTGAGAAATTGCTGATGAAGGACTTGTCCAATTCCCAAACTCTTCAAAAAGATGGGGAGGACAAATTTGAGAACCAAATCCAGCAGCATGACCTCTGGATCAAGAATCTCGTTGATATCGCCGAGCGTCTCACTGCCCAGATTGCAACGATGAACATGAAGAGCTAGGCCTTCTCCGTCAACCAACATGATGTTCCAAGTGTCCAGCTGACGCTTTTCTTTGAAGGTTAGATTGAAGGGCTGAAGACATATGAGGACGATAGGGCCATCTGCTTCGCTAGTGAATCCCGGAAGCTTGCCCATGACACCCTCTTCCTGGTCTTAAGCAATCTTGCCTACCGCCATCCGGAGCTCAACCTCTCCAACGGCTTCAAGAAGCTGCCGCCGGGCGTCGATGTTTCTGCTGCTGAGGAGAAAGCTGGGCCCCTTGCTGACAAGGTCCTCTCCGTCCCAAGGGTGACCAGAGAACATCAGCCTTGAGCTTATTCGTGCTGTTGTGCAACCCTGTAATAAGACACGAGATGTATTTTGTTTTTAGGCTTCGTACTGTTCCTGTTTTATTGCTTCGTTGAACTGATGTTAACTACGTTAAGGCATGCTATCCCTCTTGTGTTTACCCATTGGCATTCATATGATTAGTTTCCTTTGTGTACTTTGGTTGCCCGCCAATAACATGCTGCTGCGATTGCTTTAAGGAACGGGTCCTTAGCATTCAGCTGGCGAGAACACACTACCGGTGGGTTTCTCCTCAACAGTCCTTGACGCTGGCACCACTTTGTTGAGCAGGCTCGAAACAAAAGCAACCATACGAAACCACTGGGCTCGAAACAAAGCGAGCATATGAAACCACTGGCGCAGACAAACACGGTAAGGTTCCATCGCACAGAGAGCTTGCCATACGAAACCACTGGTTGTCTGAGGGATGCGCAAACGCAAATTTTGAAGAAAAGTCAACGAGCATGGCAACTTAGCTTTTATCGGCACCCCCTCTTGCCGGGGTGCATGTTTGATTATGCATAACATCTCTTCTTCCACTCGTGGCTGCCCATCCCATACACGTCTCCTGGGAGATCGTGCTCACACATCCACTTTCGTTCTGCAAGGATGAAAGATAGGAAGGAGCAAAGAGGGGAGGGACTAGGCCATCCATTAGTTACACACTCAGCCCAGGCACGAGCTGGGAGGGTCAACAAAAACATTTGCAACTAACAACATATGATGGGAAAGGAAACGAATTGGTCTCCCTTTCCCTTTTTCCCAAATTCCAATGGTCTAGACGCGGTTGGCATGAAAGACACGCAGGCACGAAAGGCATTGCAAGGGTTTGCTTGCCCGGAGCGCCAACCAACGGATTCGCACCAACGTTACACCCAGGATTTATCCCTGACGAGATAAATTCAGGAGCGAGCGCCACGTGGGCTTATCGACGCTGGCGGCCACACCGTTGCGTGACCAGATCATCGACGTTTAAGAAAAGAGGGGGATGCCAATTACGTTCCATTTTTTGATTCTCCCGTCCAAGCGACTTCCTTCGAGACCGAATGCGCACTGACGGGCGACTATTAGGAGGACGATGCCATCGCATGCCTCGATCCTTCTTCTGGCCGTGGGAGGCGCGGTGGTCATGCTATCCGCACCAACCATGAGCACCGCATCGCCGCTGCCCCTCGTCCTCCCCGCCGCTGTTGCAGTGGCGGAGACGAGCGACCGAGGCTGGGAGGATAAAGGCTAGCGAGTAGCACCATCTCTCTCTTCCAAAGCTGCTGCCGAAGATGGAGACGTCGGGGACGATGATGATGAAGATGATGGACGCGCTGCTCACAACCTCAGGTTCAAGCAAGCGTTATTCCCCCTACCTGGCGCACCAAAGATGTCGTGGGAAGACATGATCACCTATGGGGCCATTGGCCCCTTGCGGTACGGCAAGCGGGATGGTCATGTTGCACAAAGAGCAGAGGCCATGAAACAACATGACAATGGTGACGCTAGGGGTTTTCACCCAGGTTTGGGCCACTGGAAGCGTAAAACCCTTATCCTGCTTTGGTGGATTGGATGGAGGAACACGATGAGAACGCAGCGCTCAAGCCCGGCAAGGTGGCCTCGGGGAGAGTAGCTACACGCGTACAAGTATGATTCCTAAAGATCTAACGCAGTGAAATAAATCAAGGAAAATAGCATCGGTAAGAACTGTCCTAAGAATAGAGTTATGGACACTAGTAGTTCGAGATCAAAGCGCCCTAACTTGGCAGCTTGTATCAGCTACGGCAATGCAGGAGGAAAGATTACCGCACCGGCGTGATCAACTGCGACGAAGTTTTCACCAGAGTAGCACAGTGAGGCTCCTCGCCGGAGTTTGTTCGAGCAAGGGCTCGGGTGGAGGTGGACGAGGATTTGAGGAACTGGGATATATATAGCTGGAGAGCTGAACCTCCTCTCTGAGATCTACGACCCACAATTGTGAGACGTTTCGCAGTCGACGGACGCGATCACGATCATGGGGATCGTGGGTACATGGCAACCATTTTCTATGAGAAACTCGGGAAGAGCGGCAGACCGAAAGGTTTAAAGAAGGGCAAACACCAAAAATGATTAAAAGTTTGAAGTAGAAATGGCCTTCTTTGATCTCCTAACGATGGTTTTCTTTCGAGGAGCACAAGGGGAAACAGATTTCCTGGACTTGCTTCCCTTAGAGGCAGAAGCACTATCCTTCTTCTTCTGGATGTCTTGCTGAGTTAGCACGACGTTTTTCACTTCAACTTGGTTTTTCTTCGTTTCCCTAGCATCACGCTTGGCTTTAGCCTTCGCCCTCTTAGCCGCTTCCTTGGGAAAATTAGCTATGGTTCTGAGGGATTCGGGATGAGCATTTGAAGGTGGTTGTGGTCTTAATTTTTCATCATCTGGGCCCATGCTGTTTTTAGCAATGCAATCATTCCACGGTGGTGTGAAGGCAAACAAAATCTGATACTTCTCGCGAACATTTTCATAATTGTACCATTTTCTTGCCCTGTGGCGGCGAATCCTTTGAAGCCTATTGTTGCGTTAAGTTGTTGATTCACCCTCTGGTGGAGTTCTGTAACTATCTGGATCAGACATTTTAGTTGTGGTATTCTTTTCCCTGCCATGACCACCCTTTTTAGGATTACAACCCGAGAAGATGGTTAGGGCGTCTGTGACCAATTCATCTTCGGGCTGACTATGAGCAGAGGGAATCTCCTCATCAGCTTCTTCGTATTCAGACTCATGTTTCTTTTTCGGTGCTTTGGGAGACTTTGAAGATTTTCCTCCTCCTGTCAATCTCATTCGATCAGACCTTGGTGGATACTGACGCAATTCTCCTTTAGAATCTGAATACTCTTCCAAATTCTATGCCATGACCAACCTGTGAGAAGAATAGATACGAGGTAAAATGGGGTAGGGTTATAAAAATGCGCATAAGGTATTTTGAACGAAAAAGAATTTTTTTTGAAGAAACATAGGAATTCATGGTAGTCTTAGAGAAGATATCCTCGATAGATATGAAACAAGCCATATAGTGTTCAAGGCTGAATAAAGACTATCTAATCTTTCGGATAAGCACATATGTCGTGGGAAGACACGATCACCTATGGGGCCATCGGCGACTTATGGTTCGGTAAAGGGGGAAGGTCACATTGCACAAAGAGAGGAGGCCATGAAACAACACGACAGTGGTGATGCTAGGGGTTTTTACCTAGGTTAGGGCCACTGGGAAGCGTAAAACCATACTCCTGCTTTGGTGGATTGGATGGAGGAACACGATCAGCATGCAGTGCTCAAGCCCGGCAAGGTGGCCTCGGGGAGAGTAGCTACATGCGTACAAGTGTGCAAGGGTCCGAATCCTTTGCTAGTTAGCCTTGGACCTCCTTTTATAGCTTAAGGGGTGACCATCGTGGCTAACTAGTCTTCATCTGGTGAATAGATAGCTAACAGTGCTATCATACCTAACTCTGGCAGGTAGGACAAAGTGCATTAAATGCACTGGTAGGTGTCATGCTGAGGGCGAAACCCGGCAAGCCTGTCGTGCCGCTTAACCCTCTTCTGCTTATCTGCTTGACACGCCTCTGGACGGGTGTCACATGAGGATAATCCATCTTCCATGGGCTGCCACATGCTTAGCAGAAGCCACTTAATCACTTGGGGGCTCGACACCGCATTGATAGGTGATTTGTGTTGTGGTGCGGTGGAGCGGTGGTGCCTTGGCGGGAGTCCTCGCCCCTGGCAGACTTGGCAAGCTTGCCGGGGAAATCTTGGACTTTTCACTAGGGTGGCCTCGACCCTGCCAGTCTCTCCTGCCTAACAAGGGAGGCCTTCCCAAGGTGATGCCTTGATGTCTTGCTTGTGTTAGTCTTCTTGATCCGCTCCTTAACCTCACGAAGAGAGGTTCTTCTGGCTTGGTGTAGCCATTCCTTTGTCAAGCTCTGGCTGCCCAAGTGGAGGCTCTTGGTCCGTGCACAAGTCAGTGGAAACATACACCCCTGTTTGTGTACCCCGACAGAAGCCCCAAGACCTGAGCCATATGTGTCATCGGGCACGTTAGGTTAGGCCCCAAATAGTTCACAGACACGTGTCGGAGGGACGCTGCCCATGTAGCGGTTGTTATGATGAGGAGTCAATTCAACGTCCACTCTGCGCAATTACTCCAGGTCGTGGGGTCGTGGAACTGTAGCAGTTAATGGGTAGTGCGCCTGCAAAAACGGTAACTTCCTGAGGAGAGATGGTGAAGAGCCAGCCCCCGCGCCGGTTCCCAATAAAAAGGGAAGCGCGAAGGAGCACTGCTCATTCGCATCTATCTCCCCTTCCTTCATCTTCTTCCTCAAGCCAAGCGACTGCTCCCACACCAACATCAGCCTCCAATGCCCTGCTAAATCTTTCACCCACTCTCCGATCCCAGAGGATGGGAAAGAAGGCCACCGCTATGAGGGGGAAGCGGGCGGTCCCTTCCAAAGATACTGCAACTGAGGGGAGGAAGAAGAGAGCGGAGGAGCTGGACAGGAAGCGGCAGGAAGATGTGGTCTTCTTCCCGTCGAACTTATATGGTAACACTCTGATCGCGAAGTATGCGTATATGTGGGGGAGGGAGGTTCCAAAAGGTCATGGAGCGCCTGTGGTCTTGCAGGAAGGGAGCAAGGCCCCATCGAACTCGTACCGCTTCTTCTGCGCGTACTTCCTCTGGGGTCTCACCTCCCCCCTCTCGGATTTCCATGTTGCTATGATGACGGTGTACGGGTTCCATCTAATAGATTTTACGCCCAATGCAATGGCGTGCACGGAAATCTTCGCCCATCCGTGCGAGGATTTCGTAGGAGTCACCCCCAATGTGGACTTATTCAGGCACTTCTTCGTCCCGCGGGTTGAAGACAAATCTCACCGCTCGGGGAATATAAGCTGGATTCCCCGGGGCAGGAAGCAGGACCGGGATTACCTCCCTGGCCAGCAGCGCAGCTGGGAAGAATGGAGGGCAGACTAGTGCTGGATCCAGGATAAAGATGCTCCGGAGTTCTGTGCTGCACTGACTAAATGGGTCATACACGGCAGTGACTGGAGCAAGTCGGGCCTCACCGACGACAGGCTTCACCCGGCGCTGAACAGGATTTGCCGTCTCAAGGCCGCCGGGCTAACCATCGAACAGGTGGGGGCTGATTTTCTCCGGCACCGCATCGCACCAATGCAGAAAAGAGACAGATTTGCCTGGGAGTACGGGGATGCTGCCGACAGGATGCGTCTATACCCAGGCCTTGTCAACAATCTATCGATATACGGCCATGGTTGGCTATGCGAACAGTTGTTTGGCAGCCTTGGGCCATTCCATTTGCCGGCAGGGATTGTCCCTCTGCATATCAACTCCTCTCGAGACCAAATTCCTCTCGAGGCTGATTGGCAACTGCTTGAACCTGATGCAGAGATGCAGTGGGTCTCTAGTCTGGAAGAAAGGGGTTCATGGGCGGAGGGCAACATGTTCAAGTGTACCTCCAAGGCAGAGGCAGAATTTACGAGGAAGCGGATTGAAGTGGACAAAGCGCTCTGTGCTGCTAGGCAGTCGAGGTCCAGAGAAGAGGAGGAGGAGGAGGGGGCTCAAGGTTAAGGCTCTTCAGATGAAGGGAGTGAGGAGCGCGCCGCGGAGGTGGCTGCCGGGAATGACCCTGCTGGGGTTGAAGTTCTTCATGCCACGGTAGCAGAGGCCCAAGGAGGAGGTGGGGCCGAGGAAGCAGAGCAGCCTGAGGAGGAATGGCTCGCAATGGGTCCTCAAGCCCCAGAGCCAGATCTGGATCAACGCCCCCGCAAACGGGCCAGCCGGAAGGCAGCGGCTTGAACCTCCTCGACGGTCACGAAGAGGGTGAAGAAGATTGCTTCCAAGAGTGAGCCAGAGGTGGTACGCCGCCACTCCACCCGCCGTTCTGAGGCCAAGACCCCTCCCGCCAAGCAACGAGCAGTCACAGGGGTTGATCCCAGCTCCCAGTCAAGTCCAGCTTCTTCGCAAATCTCAATCCCGCAGAGACCTTGGCCCCGCCGACGAGCTCAAAGCTGCCGGGAAGCTCTGCTCCGCCAACTCTAAAAAGGGGCAGGGCGACTCCGCCTCCTGCGGCGTATGCACTGAGTTTCATGCTCGTGGACCCAGAGTAAGGGGAACAATCTGAGCTCCTTACTGAGATGTTAGGCATTTGATTGTTGATTATTCAATCTTCCTTGTTGTCTTGGCAGATATGAAGAGCCCCTTGCCCAGTGGGCCAAGCAGACCAAGCGCACAGCGGCGTCGGGTCCCTTGGCGAGCACGGGTCTGGCAGAGGACAGGTCAGGGGATCTTGTGCCCAGCCCCTAGCCCAGCCCCCGGCGCGAAGGCATGGGATAGGTTTCACCTGCCTGGAGAGTCATGGAAGAACACACATTATCCCCCGCCAAGGGAGATTGTCAGATCCAGCAGGGAGGGGCCCACCAGGAGGGGCCCACCCCAACCCAAGTCCAAGCAGAGAAGTCTCCGGCAAGGGCCTCCACCGAGGGGTCTACGCGTGACGAGGTCACGGTCACCGAGGGAGCGGATACAGACTGCACGTCGGCAACAGACGTTGCCGGGGAGGTGTCACACCCTAGCTAGTTCAGGCATTAGAGTGTTGCATCATGTTTAAGTTTTTCCAGAAACTTGAAATGGGGATGATAGAACCCCCAGCCCCCTTGGAAACAACTAGGGTTTACTAAAATCTTTTTCAATGAACCTGAAATGCCCTTCTAAAATGTCCATCATTTTTGTCTTGGGTTAGAACCTCTGCCAAAACTGGTTCACATTTTTCTAGGTCATCATAAGGTCATTGAATTAAATCATATGTAACCTGCATTTGGGCATTTAAATGCTAGTAAATATTTTAAATGTCCAAATAATCCCAAACTGAAATGTTCCATGTTGGATATACTCTATACAGTGGGCATGAGCAGTTTGGTGATTTTTGAAAGTGCCTAGGTATTTTTAGAAATGCCACAAACTTGCAGAAATTAGAAAACAGATATAAAAAAAAAAGGAAATAAACTTACCTGGCAAAGTCACCAGCCGGCCCACCTGGCGGCCCAGCACTGTGCTGGCCCATGCCAGCCAGCTGCTTCGTCCCCGCCAGCAGGCAGTGAGGTGACGCCGGCGTGCGCGAGCCCGCCACGCGCGCGCCAGCTCTTGCCGCTCAGCCGCTGGACGCCTGGATGTCCTCCACGTCGTCGCCTCGACCCCCTGGACACCTCATCCCCCCCCCCCCCCCCCCCCCCCCCCCCCCCCCCCCCGCCTCTCTCCTCCTCTCTCCCCACCATGGCCGACGCAGCCGCAGCCGCGCCACCACCTGAAACCCGCTCCACCATCGTCCCCGAGCCGCGCTGCCGTGTCCACGAGCTCCGTCGTCGTCCTCTCCATCGAGCAGACCGAGCCCCGAGCGCTTGTTCGCCTCGGTACCACCGCAACAGCCCCGCCCGACCTCGCCGTCGCCGGAGATCCCTTTCGCCGTCACCACTGCAGCAGCTCGTCCCCGACCTCGCCGTCTGCTCCGTCGTGACCGCCGTGAGCTCAGCTACCTCCCCATCCTTTCCGTTCTCGCTCTCGAGCCCTGCATCGACTGCACCAAGCTCGGCCGCACCCGCCGCCGCCTCAGCACGTCGCCGTCGTGGCCACAGCCACGTTGGCTCGATTCCGAGCACGCCATCGTCTTCGCCGCACTCGCAGGAGTCCACAGAACCACTCCACGCACCTCGCCGTGCCCCCTAGCGACGAGCCCGAGCTCGCCCGAACTCCGGCAGCCGCACAGCTCGTCGCCGGCGTCGTTTCCGGCCACCCCAGCTCCACCCACTGCCACCACTCGACGCGGCTCACTCCCCGCATCACATAGATGTGCTCCGCCGTCGTTTTGGTTGCCGGAGCACGAATCCCGCACTGCGTCGCCGTGTCTGGCCTCGCCGGCAGCTAAACGCCGGCGGGTTTGACCCCGCTGACAAAGTTTGACCCCCCCTGGGTCTATGACAGGTGGGACCCGCCTGCTAATTAACTTAGGATTAGGACTAACTAAAAATTAGTTAGACTAATGACACTGACACGCGGGACCCACTGGCCAGGTTTGACCTGGACCGGCCCCGAAGACCGCTGACGTCATCCTGACGCAATGCTGACGCAATAAGTATTTCTCTGGATTTATTTTTATTCAGGAAATTCCAGAAAATACTACAAACTTCAAAAATTCATAGAAATTAATCTGTAGCTCCAAATCAAACAAATTATATATGAATTTGGATCAGAAAAATCCAATCTTTCCATCTGTACTGGTTTCATGCATGTCAGAACAATTTAACCTTGCTGATTAGATGAAACAAGTTAATGCACTAATATGACCTCTTATTTTGGGTTTGCATTTGAATCCTTGATTCAAATGAACTCAAACCAACCTGTTCTAAGATGCATTAGCCAAAACACACTCATTTTGCCATGTCATAGCATGCATCATATTGTTGCATATTGCCATGTGATGATTGTGTTTCGATGTGTTCTTCGTGGTAGGTTCTGCCTCCGAGGATATTCACGAGTATCCAACTGAAGGGCAGTATTCCACTACCACTCTGTCAGGCAAGCAACCCCATTGATCATTTCGATACCAACCCATCTTCTCGCTTCTGCTCTCGTTTACTGCATTAAGACAACGCGTTTCAAACTGCTGTGTGTTGCGGTAGTTGAACCCATATCCTCTGCATGACCTGTCATTGCCACAGTAACTAGATGAAACCCACTAGCATGTGTAGGAGTTGATTGAGCCATGTCTGTGTTTCCTACCATGCTATGCCTGCTATGCTTAGAGTTGTGTCAGGTCTGGCTCATCAGGGTGATGAACTAGAGTGAATGGTTGTGTCGGTAATGAGAGTGAAGTGTTGAACATGATTTGGTAAAGGTATCGATGGAAGGCCATGTAGGAGTACATGGTGGGTTGTTTCATTGAGGCCGTCCTTAAGAACTGAGATCTGTATGCGTGATTTAAGATTCGGCTACTACCACACGTTGGGCCCTGAAATATGACCCCGCTCGACTTACTGACCCCTCTCGTCCTCTGTCCAGGAGTTGCAAGTAGTTACTGGTGTTTGTAGTTGCTGGAGGCCGTGCGCAGCGCTGACCTTAGGGGTGGGCTATGATGCGGTAGGCACGTGGCCGATGTACCGAGTCGCCCGTTTGGTGTCTCGGGAACCCTGCACACATCGTTTGGGGCCGTTGAGGACACCCCGGCCGGATTTCCTTGCGGATGGAACCCGAATAGGCGATAAACCTGGACTAGAGACTTGTGTGGTTAGTCAGGTCGTGGTCTACACCCACGTCGGCTTTCGCTTGAAGTCTGCCGAGCACATGTCGTGTGCAGACGCTAAGTGGTGGAGACATGTTTGACGAAGTACACCCCTGCAGGGTATAAAACTATTCGAATAGCCGCGTCCGCGGTAAAGGACTACTTGGTCGCTTATGCAGTTCATAGACAAGTTAATGGTTACTACTAAAAGACTCAAGATAAGTGTGAGTACCGCGGATGGCCCTCTCGTAGGATTACGAGGGAGGATCCACGGTGGAGTATTGTGATGGTGATTAGTGGACTCGTGTGCGAAAGCTAATTTTTCAAGTGGTGTCTCGTAGGATAGTGTAGCCAAGAGTCAAAGCTGGCTTGCTGCGATAACTCCACCACCCTTCTTGAGAATGTGCATATATATTGGGATCTGTTGTAAGACTTGCTGAGTACCTTTGTACTCATGTTGCTTTAATAACTGTTGTAGACGAGAACACCGCCCCCTCCGATGGGTTCTATGTAGATCTCGACGTTGACGAGTGACTTGCCACCCAGGTGGTGACCTGAGCTTGTGAAGGGCCTATGTAGATAGACAGGCTTCGTCAAGCCTTCTTTCTTTCTAGTGTCTGTACTCAGACTAGTTGCTTCCGCATGTGCTTGTATGTTTGTATGACTTGAGTGTCGGGTCGTGTGACCCCTATCTGTATGAACATGTTATGTATGGCTCCCCGGAGCCTTTAAATAAAGTACTTTGAGTTGTAGAGTTTTTATGTGATGCCATGTTGTATTTATACATATCGAGCATATTGTGTGTATGATTGAAATGCTTGGTATGTGTGGGATCCGACT
Organism: Thinopyrum elongatum; assembly: GCA_011799875.1. Classification (NCBI taxonomy): domain Eukaryota; kingdom Viridiplantae; phylum Streptophyta; class Magnoliopsida; order Poales; family Poaceae; genus Thinopyrum; species Thinopyrum elongatum. The sequence goes on from CM022300.1 coordinate 317,192,394, forward strand.
ATCTAGTTGTTTATCCTTGGCAGCCTCTCTTATGGGGAAATGTAGTCTGGTGTCTCCACTGAGCCTTGGTAGTCCGCTACAGCCCGGTTTACCGGAGTCCTGCTAGCCCAGCACTGCTGCTCCGGAACACTTAGACTGGCCGGCATGTGTTTCACTTCGTTCCTGTGTCTGTCCCTTCGGGGAAATGTCACGCGGTGATATCCGGAGTCCTGCCTAGCCTGCTGCAGCCCGGTTTCCTGGAGTCCTGCTAGCCCAGTGCTATAGCCCGGATTCACACGCTGCTGACCGACATGCTCGATGTTGATTCATGTATGCCTGTCCCCGTAAGTTAGTGCCGCTTTGGGTTCACGACTAGCCATGTCGGCCCGGGTTCTCTGTCATATGGATGCTAGCAACACTATCATATACGTGAGCCAAAAGGCGCAAACGGTCCCGGGCCATGGTAAGGCGACACCCGTGGGAATACCGTGCGTGAGGCTGCAAAGTGATATGAGGTGTTACAGGCTAGATCGGTGTGACTTAGAATTGGGGTTCTGACAGCGTTGGCATCAGAGCCGGACTGCCTGCAGGTTCGTTGAGCCAAACTGGTCGATGTCGAGTCTAGAAATGCTTTAGTTATATGTAGGGGAATTGATTGTGGGTGGGACGTAAGGCTCTTTTTACTCCTTTACCTTATGCCCTCTGATCTGAGTCATCCTTTTCTCTTTCTACGTGGGTTAAGGACTAGGCTCTCTTCTCTCTATCAGGTTCACGTGTTACTAATCCTTAGTAACTTATAGGATTGTTGGTTACAAGCCTCAGTTCAGTTTCTACTACTTCTAGTATGTTGTCAGTTGAACCAGAACCTTGATATGATGTTGTTGAGTGGCTTGCAAACTGTTGTGAATGTCTCAAATCTTTTTCTGAGCATTTACAGCCGTTATGCTGTCCGATTTCTCCTAGAAAATTCTAATGCCTTTGCTTTTTTTCGTGTTTCCAGATGGCCACTCGCACCCAGAATCAAGTGGTTCGTCTGACTCGGTGCCTCGATGTACCTGGTCACACGGCCATGCTGGTCCGAGTGATGATCGAGACAGGCTATCGATGGTATCCAGAGTATACCGTCGAAGAGCAGTTTCGAGACTTTAATCAAAGCCAATACCTTTGTACAGTCAGGATATACCCTTCCTATCCTGGAGCTACTGAACCCCTCCATTGCTCATATGGACTTGGGGTTACCATCGAGATGTCCGTGCAGGACGCTGCTTATTCGATGATGACTGTCATGCGAGCCAGACTTGCCTTGCTTCGGAACACTGATTTCCGCTATATGCCAGCATCACTCCCTGGGGCACAAGGGTACTATCAGGCCCTTTACACTGACTCTATCCATGAGAATTCACTACTCCGCACCACCACCGAGTTGCTTGAGGACAAGGACCGTGAGAATCGTGCCTTGCGAATGGAGCTCTTCAACACTCGTTCTGATCACTGGGCCACTCTGACACGGTTTGCACCCGCCGTGCAGGCTGGGTATATGGACATGAGGGACTTGTACCCCGTGCGGTCTGGTCTGCCAGATTGTATGGATTGGCGTGATGTAGGAGGCATCACCCCTCCCCGTGGACCCCGTCTTCCACCGTTTGTTGGACCAAGGCCACATCCGAGTCCTTTTGGACCGCAAGCTCCACAGGACCGACTGTTTCCAGATGATCATGTTCAGCTTCCAGGACATGGTGGTAATCTCTATGAAGATTACTATGGAGACGTCTGAGTTGGTAGCAGCTTCACTAGTATTGTAATAGTTGTATTTTCCACAGTCCTGCGTGACTTGTGGGATACGACTTGGTGTGTATCACGTTCCGGAGGTGTAGAAAAATAATGTATAGGAGCTTGGAATGCCTTCGATGAGATGTAACGTCTTTCACCGTAGTTGTACTTTAGCCTGGGCTTGTACTAAACTATGTACAGTGTGTATGACCGATGGTATATATATGGCAGTTTCTATATTACCATGTCGTGCAAAGGACCATCTCAGCATTTCATGTCGTCCATTACATTCTGCACTTCCTTGCCAGCATTTTGCCATCCTTGTCTAAGCCGTTGTCTTGTCTCTCCTAGGATGGTTAATACCCGCAACAACCCTGCTGCCCCGGAGCAGGGTGAAGCCAGTGCAGCTAGGGATGGGAATCTGCCTCACCCGCCTTCTCTGGCCGAAGTTATGCTGGAGGCAGAAAGAAACAAGCGTGAGACCAACCGCTTGCTAGCCCGCATTGAGGAGAATACTGCACGTCATCAGAGGAACGAATTGGTGTCAATCAATGACTTTATCAAGTTGTACCCACCGACATTCCATCATTCCGTCGAGCCCCTCGATGCGGATGATTGGCTTCGCAGCATCACCAATAAGCTACGTTCTGCCAACGTAGCCGAAGCTGATAAGGTTATCTACGCTGCCTATCACCTCGAAGGCCCTGCTAGCCTTTGGTGGGAAAACTATGAGGCCATGCGCCCGGCTGGCCAGATTACCACTTGGGCTGACTTTAGTGAGGCTTTCCGTGAGCATCACATCCCGGAAGGTCTCATGGATCGTAAGAGGGAGGAGTTCTGCAATTTCACCCAAGGTAGACTGACCGTGGATGCATACAGCCGTGAGTTTGGAAATCTAGCACGATATGCTCCTGAAGAGGTATCCACCGACGCCAAGAAACAGGCAAGGTTCCGCAAGGGACTTAGCCCCGAGCTTCGTCATGATCTTCGTCTGCACGAGTGCACCTCTTTTCAGAAGTTGGTGAATAAGGCCATCAGTGCTGAGACAGGTCAGACTGACTATGACGCCTCACGCAAGCACTCCCGTGACTTTGGTTCGTCATCCGGTTCTGGACATCAGAAGCGCCGGGTGTGGATTCCAAACACAGCCCTGCCACCCAGGTTCACTCCGAGGCCATCCTTTGAGGCGCCTCGCCCCAATCAGCAGTTTGCACCGTCCAAAGCCTATGGTGGCCCCGCTGCTAATGCTGCTCCACGCCCCAATGTTGTGACATGCTTCAAGTGTGGAGAGACGGGTCATTACATACGTGAGTGTCCCCAGAACAACAACCCCAATCAGCCCGGCAAGTCCGTTGGTTGTGACAAGCCAGCGGGAAAGACATATTACGCTAAGCCAGCCAGCACTGCACGTGGCCATGTCAACTATGTCTCAGCTGAAGAAACTCATGAGGATCCCAACGTCGTCCTTGGTACGCTCCTTATTAACTGCCATCCGGCAACTGTTCTTTTTGATACTGGAGCATCTCATTCTTTTATCTCTGAGAGCTATGCTCGATTGCACAACACCACATTTTGTGACATGCCCACCTCCATGGCAATTCAAACCCCTGGTTCTAGATGGCAAACCTCTAGAATAAGCCATGGAAATGAAATTCTTGTCGATAGATTGGTCTTCCTTGCATCACTGATAGCTCTCAAGTCCTCGGACATAAACATCATCTTGGGTATGGACTGGATGTCAGCCCATTATGCTAAGATTGGTTGCTCTTCTAGAACTGTTCAACTCACCCATCCATCGGGCAAGACAGTCAATGTTTTGACCCGAGTGTCTAAGCGTCAGCTCTACTCCCTAAATGCCAACCCTCTTCCAGACCTTGAAGATATTCCGGTAGTCCGCGACTTCCCGGATGTCTTTCCAGAAGAACTGCCAGGTGTTCCACCTGACAGGGATGTCGAGTTCGTGATAGACCTTGTTCCAGGAACCGTCCCAATCTCTAGAAGACCCGATAAGATGGCACCCCTAGAACTAGCCGAGCTTAAGAAACAACTCGATGAGTCCTTGAAAAAGGGTTTCATCCGTCCTAGTTCATCTCCATGGGCTTGCCCCGTCCTCTTCGTCAAGAAGAAGGATGGAACGGATCGGATGGTTGTAGATTACCGACCTGTCAACTTGGTCACAATCAAGAACAAGTATCCGCTCCCCAGGATCAACGATCTGTATGATCAGCTCGCTGGATCCTCAGTCTTTTCCAAAATGGATTGCGGTTGGGCTACCATCAAATCAAAATCAAGAACGGGGACATTCCTAAAACGGCCTTTGTTACTCGTTATGGCCAATACGAGTACACCGTCATGTCCTTCGGTTTAACCAATGCTCCAGCCACCTTCTCTCGGTTAATGAACTCGATCTTCATGGAGTATTTGGATAAATTCGTCGTGGTATACCTCGATGATATACTCATCTACTCCAAGAATGAGGAAGAACATGCCGAGCATCTAAGGCTAGTATTGATGAAACTTCAAGAGCATCGTCTTTATGCCAAATTCTCCAAGTGTGAATTTTGGTTGCCAGAAGTGACCTATCTAGGCCACGTAATCTCTGGTAAGGGTATTGCTGTCAATCCCGAGCGAGTTCAAGCCGTCCTTGATAGGACTCCACCTGAAACAGTCAAGCAAGTTCGGAGTTTTCTTGGCTTAGCGAGCTACTGTCGCCGCTTCGTCGAGAATTTCTCCAAGGTTGCTAAACCTCTAACTGAACTTCTCAAGAAAGATAAAAAGTTCGAATGGACCCCACAGTGCGAGTTCAGCTTTCAGGAACTGAAAAGACGCCTGACATCTGCTCCCGTACTTGTGCCACCAGATTTTTCTAAGGACTTTGTTATCTATTGCGACGCCTCGCGACAAGGACTAGGTTGCATACTCATGCAAGATCGTCATGTGATTGCCTACGCTTTTCGACAGTTGCGTCCACATGAGGATAATTATCCCACACATGATCTAGAGCTTGCAGCTGTGGTCCATGCACTCAAAACATGGCGACATTACCTTCTCGGTAATCGTTGCGAAATTTACACCGATCACCAAAGTCTGAAGTACATCTTCACCCAACCGGATTTGAATCTCAGGCAAAGACGTTGGGTCGAGTTGATTACGGATTATGACTTAGGAATAACTTACACCCCGGGCAAAGCCAATGTCATGGCTGATGCGCTAAGTCGTAAATCTTATTGTAACAACTTGATGTTACAACAAAGTCAACCACTTCTCCACGAGGAATTTCGCAAGTTTAACCTTCACATTGCTCCTCGAGGATTCTTATCCACCTTGGTGGCGAAACCTAACCTTACGGATCAAATCATAGCTGCCCAGAAGCGTGATAAGGGCATATCCCGCATCCAGGAGAACATTGCTAGCGGAGCTGCTAAGTGTTTCTCTATGGACGATCGAGGTGTTGTCTTCTTTGAAAACCGTCTAGTGGTTCCCAAGAAACAACAGCTACAGCAATTGATCCTTAAGGAAGCTCATGAATCCCCTCTCACCATTCATCCCGGTAGTACTAAAATGTATCAAGACCTACGCCAGAGGTTTTGGTGGACTAGGATGAACAGAGAAATCGCTCAATACATTGCTAACTGCGACGTCTGTCGTCGTGTTAAAGCAGAGCATCAATGGCCTGCTGGCACCCTTCAACCTTTGGTTATTCCTGAATGGAAATGGGATAAAATCGGTATGGATTTCATTACCGGGTTTCCCAGGACCAAGAGAGGGAATAATGCTATCTTCGTCGTTGTCGATCGTCTTTCCAAAGTAGCCCACTTCCTACCTGTTCGTGAGAGTATAACCGCTAGCCAGCTAGCTGATTTGTACATCTCCCGAATAGTGTCTCTTCATGGTGTTCCATTGGAGATTAACTCAGACCGTGGAAGTCTTTTCACCTCTCGATTTTGGGAAAGTTTCCAAAATGCTATGGGAACTCGTCTCTCCTTTAGCACCGCCTTCCACCCTCAATCAAGTGGTCAAGTAGAACGAGTCAATCAAATTCTGGAAGATATGCTCCGAGCTTCTGTCATCTCTTTTGGTATGGATTGGGAGAAATGTCTTCCATTCGCCGAATTCGCTTATAACAATAGTTATCAAGCTAGCTTGGGCAAAGCCCCTTTCGAAGTTCTCTATGGACGAAAATGCCGAACGCCTCTTAACTGGTCAGAAACCGGGGAAAGACAACTCTTTGGCCCGGATATGATTCAGGAAGCAGAAGAGCAGGTTCGCATTATTCGTGAGAAATTGAAAACAGCCCAATGTCGTCAAAAGAGCCAAAATGACCGCAAACATAAGCTCATGACTTATGAAGTTGGCGAGAAGGCTTACCTTCGGGTTACTCCTCTGAAGGGAACCCATCGATTCGGTATCAAGGGTAAATTGGCTCCTCGTTACATTGGACCCTTTCGCATTCTTGCCAAACGAGGAGAAGTTGCCTACCAATTGGAACTACCTCCGCATCTCTCCAGAGTTCATGATGTCTTCCACGTTTCTCAACTCAGGCGTTGCTTCTCGGACCCTATCCGTGAAGTGGACCACGAAATGCTTGATCTCCGAGATAATCTCACATATCGAGAATATCCCGTTCGTATCCTTGACCAAGCCGAACGTACCACTCGACGCCAGAATATCAAGTTTCTCAAGGTTCAATGGTCACACCATTCCGAGAAAGAAGCTACTTGGGAAAGGGAGGATCGTCTTCGACTTGAGTACCCCACCTTCTTCCCGGAGGATCCTAAATCTCGGGACGAGATTCTTTTGAGTGGGGGTGAGTTGTCACACCCTAGCTAGTTCAGGCATTAGAGTGTTGCATCATGTTTAAGTTTTTCCAGAAACTTGAAATGGGGATGATAGAACCCCCAGCCCCCTTGGAAACAACTAGGGTTTACTAAAATCTTTTTCAATGAACCTGAAATGCCCTTCTAAAATGTCCATCATTTTTGTCTTGGGTTAGAACCTCTGCCAAAACTGGTTCACATTTTTCTAGGTCATCATAAGGTCATTGAATTAAATCATATGTAACCTGCATTTGGGCATTTAAATGCTAGTAAATATTTTAAATGTCCAAATAATCCCAAACTGAAATGTTCCATGTTGGATATACTCTATACAGTGGGCATGAGCAGTTTGGTGATTTTTGAAAGTGCCTAGGTATTTTTAGAAATGCCACAAACTTGCAGAAATTAGAAAACAGATATAAAAAAAGGAAATAAACTTACCTAGCAAAGTCACCAGCTAGCCCACCTGGCGGCCCAGCACTGTGCTGGCCCATGCCAGCCAGCTGCTTCGTCCCCGCCAGGCAGGCAGGGAGGTGACACCGGCGTGCGCGAGCCCGCCACGGCGCCAGCTACTTGCCACTCGAGCCGCTGGACGCCTGGACGTCCTCCACATCATCGCCTCAACCCCCTGGACACCTCATTCCCCCCCCCCCTGCGCCTCTCTCTCGCTCGACGAGCATATTGTGTGTATGATTGAAATGCTTGGTATGTGTGGGATCCGACTATCTAGTGTTTATCCTTGGCAGCCTCTTTATGGGGAAATGTAGTCTGGTGTCTCCACTGAGCCTTGAGGTCCGCTACAGCCCGGTTTACCGGAGTCCTGCTAGCCCAGCACTGGGCTCCGGAACACTTAGACTGGCCGGCATGTGTTTCACTTCGTTCCTGTGTCTGTCCCTTCGGGGAAATGTCACGCGGGTGATATCCGGAGTCCTGCCTAGCCTGCTGCAGCCCGGTTTCCTGGGTCCTGCTAGCCCAGTGCTATGCCGGATTCACACGTGCTGACCGACAGCTCGATGTTGATCATGTATGCCTGTCCCGTAAGTTAGTGCCGCTTTGGGTTCACGATAGCCATGTCGGCCCGGGTTCTCTGTCATATGGATGCTAGCAACACTATCATATACGTGAGCCAAAAGGCGCAAACGGTCCCGGGCCATGGTAAGGCGACACCCGTGGGAATACCGTGCGTGAGGCTGCAAAGTGATATGAGGTGTTACAGGCTAGATCGGTGTGACTTAGAATTGGGTTCTGACAGCGTTGGCATCAGAGCCGGACTGCCTGCAGGTTCGTGTTGAGCCAAACTGGTCGATGTCGAGTCTAGAAAGCTTTAGTTATATGTAGGGGAATTGATTGTGGGTGGGACGTAAGGCTCTTTTTACTCCTTTACCTTATGCCCTCTGATCTGAGTCATCCTTTCTCTTTCTACGTGGGTTAAGGACTAGGCTCTTTCTCTCTATCAGGTTCACGTGTTACTAATCCTTAGTAACTATAGGATTGTTGGTTACCAGCCTAGTTCAGTTCTACTATTCAGTATGTTGTCAGTTGAACCAGAACCTGATATGATGTTGTTGAGTGGCTTGCAAACTGTTGTGAATGTCTCAAATCTTTTTCTGAGCATTTACAGCCGTATTGTGTGTCCGATTTCTCCTAGAAAATTCTAATGCCTTTGTTTTTTTTCGTGTTTCCCGATGGCCACTCGACCCAGAATCAAGTGGTTCGTGACTCGGTGCCTCGATGTACCTGGTCACACGGCCATGCTGGTCCGAGTGATGATCGAGACAGGCTATCGATGGTATCCAGAGTATACCGTCGAAGAGCAGTTTCGAGACTTTAATCAAAGCCAATACCTTTGTACAGTCAGGATATACCCTTCCTATCCTGGAGCTACTGAACCCCTCCATTGCTCATATGGACTTGGGGTTACCATGAGATGTCCGTGCAGGACGCTGCTTATCGATGATGACGTCATGCGAGCCGACTTGCCTTGCTTCGGAACACTGATTTTCCGCTATATGCCAGCATCACTCCCTGGGGCACAAGGGTACTATCAGGCCCTTTACACTGATCTATCCATGAGAATTCACTACTCCGCACCACCACCGAGTTGCTTGAGACAAGGACCGTGGAATCGTGCCTTGCGAATGGAGCTCTTCAACACTCGTTTGACACTGGGCCACTCTGACAACGGTTTGGAACCGCCGTGCAGGCTGGGTTGGACATGAGGGACTTGTACCCCGTGCGGTCTGGTCTGCCAGATTGTATGGATTGGCGTGATGTAGGAGGCATCACCCCTCCCCGTGGACCCCGTTCCACCGTTTGTTGGACCAAGGCCACATCCGAGGCTTTGGACCGCAAGCTCCACAGGACCGACTGTTTCCAGAGTGATCATGTTCAGCTTCCAGGACATGGTGGTAATCTCTATGAAGATTACTATGGAGACGTCTGAGTTGGTAGCAGCTTCACTAATTGTAATGATGGTATTTCCACAGTCCTGCGTGACTTGTGGGATAGACTTGGTGTGTATCACGTTCCGGAGGTGTAGAAAAATAATGTATAGGAGCTTGGAATGCCTTCGATGAGATGTAACGTCTTTCACCGACAGTTGTACTTTAGCCTGGGCTTGTACTAAACTATGTACAGTGTGTATTGACCGATGGTATATATATGGCAGTTTCTATATTACCATGTCGTGCAAAGGACCATCTCAGCATTCATGTCGTCCATTACATTCTGCACTCCTGCCAGCATTTTGCCATCCGTGTCTGCCGTTGTCTTGTCTCTCCTAGGATGGTTAATACCCGCAACAACCCTGCTGCCCCGGAGCAGGGTGAAGCCAGTGCAGCTAGGGATGGGAATTGCCTCACCCGCCTTCTCTGGCCGAAGTATGCTGGAGGCAGAAAGAAACAAGCGTGAGACCAACCGCTTGCAGCCCGCATTGAGGAGAAATACTGCACGTCATCAGAGGAACGAATGGTGTCAATCAATGACTTATCAAGTTGTACCCACCGACATTCCATCATTCCGTCGAGCCCCTCGATGCGGATGATTGGCTTCGCAGCATCACCAATAAGCTACGTTTGCCAACGTAGCCGAAGCTGATAAGGTTCTACGCTTCCTATCACCTCGAAGGCCCTGCTAGCCTTTGGTGGGAAAACTATGAGGCCATGCGCCCCGGCTGGCCAGATACACTTGGGCGACTTTAGTGAGGCTTCGTGAGCATCACATCCCGGAGGTCTATGGATCGCGTAAGAGGGAGGAGTTCTGCAATTTCACCCCAGGTAGACTGACCGTGGATGCATACAGCCTGTGAGTTTGGAAATCTAGCACGATATGCTCCTGAAGAGGTATCCACCGACGCCAAGAAACAGGCAAGGTTCCGCAAGGGACTTAGCCCGAGCTTGTCATGATCTTCGTCTGCACGAGTGCACCTCTTTTCAGAAGTTGGTGAATAAGGCCATCAGTGCTGAGACAGGTAGACTGACTATGACGCCTCACGCAAGCACTCCCGTGACTTTGGTTGTCATCCGGTTCTGGACATCAGAAGGCCGGTGTGTGGATTCCAACACAGCCCTGCCACCCAGGTTCACTCGAGGCCATCCTTTGAGGCGCCTCGCCCAATCAGCAGTTTGCACCGTCCAAAGCCTATGGTGGCCCGCTGCTAATGCTGCTCCAGCCCCAATGGTGATGCTCAAGTGTGGAGAGACGGGTCATTACATACGTGAGTGTCCCCAGAACAACAACCCCAATCAGCCCGGCAAGTCCGTTGGTGTGACAAGCCAGCGGAGGGGAAAGACTATTACGCTAAGCCAGCCAGCACTGCACGTGGCCATGTCAACTATGTCTCAGCTGAAGAAACTCATGAGGATCCCAACGTCGTCCTTGGTACGCTCCTTATTAACTGCCATCCGGCAACTGTTCTTTTTGATACTGGAGCATCTCATTCTTTATCTCTGAGAGCTATGCTCGATTGCACAACACCACATTTTGTGACATGCCCACCTCATGGCAATTCAAACCCCTGGTTCTAGATGGCAAACCTCTAGAATAAGCCATGGAAGAAAATCTTGTCGATAGATTGGTCTTCCTTGCATCACTGATAGCTCTCAAGTCCTCGGACATAAACATCATCTTGGGTATGGACTGGATGTAGCCCATTATGCTAAGATTGGTTGCTTTCTGAACTGTTCAACTCCACCATCCATCGGCAAGACAGTCAATGTTTTGACCGAGTGTCTAAGCGTCAGCTCTACTCCCTAAATGCCAACCCTCTTCCAGACCTTGAAGATATTCCGGTAGTCCGCGACTTCCCGGATGTCTTTCCAGAAGAACTGCCAGGTGTTCCACCTGACAGGGATGTCGAGTTCGTGATAGACCTTGTTCCAGGAACCGTCCAATCTCTAGAAGACCGATAAGATGGCACCCCTAGAACTAGCCGAGCTTAAGAAACAACTCGATGAGTCCTTGAAAAAGGTTCAATCCGCCTAGTTCATCTCCATGGGCTTGCCCCGTCTCTTCGTCAAGAAGAAGGATGGAAAGGATCGGATGGTTGTAGATTACCGACCTGTCAACTTGGTCACAATCAAGAACAAGTATCCGCTCCCCAGGATCAACGATCTGTATGATCAGCTCGCTGGATCCCAGTCTTTTCCAAAGGATTGCGGTTGGGTACCATCAAATCAAAATCAAGAACGGGGACATTCCTAAAACGGCCTTTGTTACTCGTTAGGCCAATACGAGTACACCGTCATGTCCTTCGGTTTAACCAATGCTCCAGCCACCTTCTCTCGGTTAATGAACCGATCTTCATGGAGTATTTGGATAATTCGTCGTGGTATACCTCGATGATATACTCATCTACTCCAGAATGAGGAGAAACATGCGAGCATCTAAGGCTAGTATTGATGAAACTTCAAGAGCATTCGTCTTTATGCCAAATTCTCCAAGTGTGAATTTGGGTGCCAGAAGTGACCTATCTAGGCCACGTAATCTCTGGTAAGGGTATGCTGTCAATCTCCGAGCGAGTTCAAGCCGTCCTTGATAGGACTCCACCTGAAACAGTCAAGCAAGTTCGGAGTTTTCTTGGCTAGCGAGCTACTGTCGCCGCTTCGTCGAGAATTTCTCCAAGGTTGCTAAACCTCTAACTGAACTTCTCAAGAAAGATAAAAAGTTCGAATGGACCCACAGTGCGAGTTCAGCTTTCAGGAACTGAAAAGACGCCTGACATCTGCTCCCGTACTTGTGCCACCAGATTTTTCTAAGGACTGTTATCATTGCGACGCCTCGCGACGACAAGGATAGGTTGCATACTCATGCAAGATCGTCATGTGATTGCTACGCTTTGACAGTTGCGTCCACATGAGGATAATTATCCCCACCTCTCGAGCCCTGCATCGACTGCACCGAGCTCGGCCGCACCCGCCGCCGCCTCAGCACGTCGCCGTCGTGGCCACAGCCACGTTGGCTCGATTCCGAGCACGCCATCGTCTTCGCCGCACTCGCAGGAGTCCACAGAACCACTCCACGCACCTCGCCGTGCCCCCTAGCGACGAGCCCGAGCTCGCCCGAACTCCGGCAGCCGCACAGCTCGTCGCCGGCGTCGTTTCCGGCCACCCCAGCTCCACCCACTACCACCACTCGACGCGGCTCACTCCCCGCATCACGTAGATGTGCTCCGCCGTCGTTTTGGTCGCCGGAGCACGAATCCCGCACTGCGCCGCCGTGTCTGGCCTCGCCGGCGGCTAAACGCCGGCGGGTTTGACCCCGCTGACCTAGTTTGACCCCCCTGGGTCTATGACAGGTGGGACCCGCCTGCTAATTAACTTAGGATTAGGACTAACTAAAAAATAGTTAGACTAATGACACTGACACGCGGGACCCACTGGCCAGGTTTGACCTGGACCGGCCCCGTTGACCGCTGACGTCATCCTGACGCAATAAGTATTTCTCTGGATTTATTTTTATTCAAGAAATTCCAGAAAATACTACAAACTTCAAAAATTCATAGAAATTAATCTGTAGCTCCAAATCAAACAAATTATATATGAATTTGGATCAGAAAAATCCAATCTTTCCATCTGTACTGGTTTCATGCATGTCAGAACACTTTAACCTTGCTAATTAGATGAAACAAGTTAATGCACTAATATGACCTCTTATTTTGGGTTTGCATTTGAATCCTTGATTCAAATGAACTCAAACCAACCTGTTCTAAGATGCATTAGCCAAAACACACTCATTTTGCCATGTCATAGCATGCATCATATTGTTGCATATTGCCATGTGATGATTGTGTTTCGATGTGTTCTTCGTGGTAGGTTCTGCCTCCGAGGATATTCACGAGTATCCAACTGAAGGGCAGTATTCCACTACCACTCTGTCAGGCAAGCAACCCCATTGGTCATTTCGATACCAACCCATCTTCTCGCTTCTGCTCTCGTTTACTGCATTAAGAAAACGCGTTTCAAACTGCTGTGTGTTGCGGTAGTTGAACCCATATCCTCTGCATGACCTGTCATTGCCACAGTAACTAGATGAAACCCACTAGCATGTGTAGGAGTTGATTGAGCCATGTCTGTGTTTCCTACCATGCTATGCCTGCTATGCTTAGAGTTGTGTCAGGTCTGGCTCACCAGGGTGATGAACTAGAGTGAATGGTTGTGTCGGTAATGAGAGTGAAGTGTTGAACATGATTTGGTAAAGGTATCGATGGAAGGCCATGTAGGAGTACATGGTGGGTTGTTTCATTGAGGCCGTCCTTAAGAACTGAGATCTGTATGCGTGATTTAAGATTCAGCTACTACCACACGTTGGGCCCTGAAATATGACCCCGCTCGACTTACTGACCCCTCTCGTCCTCTGTCCAGGAGTTGCAAGTAGTTACTGGTGTTTGTAGTTGCTGGAGGCCGTGCGCAGCGCTGACCTTAGGGGTGGGCTGTGATGCGGTAGGCACGTGGCCGATGTACCGAGTCGCCCGTTTGGTGTCTCGGGAACCCTGCACACATCGTTTGGGGCCGTTGAGGACACCCCGGCCGGATTTCCTTGCGGATGGAACCCGAATAGGCGATAAACCTGGACTAGAGACTTGTGTGATTAGTCAGGTCGTGGTCTACACCCACGTCGGCTTTCGCTTGAAGTCTGCCGAGCACATGTCGTGTGCAGACGCTAAGTGGTGGAGACATGTGTGACGAAGTACACCCCTGCAGGGTATAAAACTATTCGAATAGCCACGTCCACGGTAAAGGACTACTTGGTCGCTTATGCAGTTCATAGACAAGTTAATGGTTACTACTAAAAGACTCAAGAGAAGTGTGAGTACCGCGGATGGCCCTCTCGTAGGATTACGAGGGAGGATCCACGGTGGAGTATTGTGATGGTGATTAGTGGACTCGTGTGCGAAAGCTAATTTCTCAAGTGGTGTCTCGTAGGATAGTGTAGCCAAGAGTCAAAGCTGGCTTGCTGCAATAACTCCACCACCCTTCTTGAGAATGTGCATATATATTAGGATCTGTTGTAAGACTTGCTGAGTACCTTTGTACTCATGTTGCTTTAATAACTATTGCAGACGAGAACACCGCCCCCTCCGATGGGTTCTATGTAGATCTCGACGTTGACGAGTGACTTGCCACCCAGGTGGTGACCTGAGCTTGTGAAGGGCCTATGTAGATAGACAGGCTTCGTCAAGCCTTCTTTCTTTCTAGTGTCTGTACTCAGACTAGTTGCTTCCGCATGTGCTTGTATGTTTGTATGACTTGAGTGTCGGGTCGTGTGACCCCTATCTGTATGAACATGTTATGTATGGCTCCCCGGAGCCTTTAAATAAAGTACTTTGAGTTGTAGAGTTTTGTTGTGATGCCATGTTGTATTTATACATATCGAGCATATTGTGTGTATGATTGAAATGCTTGGTATGTGTGGGATCCGACTATCTAGTTGTTTATCCTTGGCAGTCTCTCTTATGGGGAAATGTAGTCTGGTGTCTCCACTGAGCCTTGGTAGTCCGCTACAGCCCGGTTTACCGGAGTCCTGCTAGCCCAGCACTGCTGCTCCGGAACACTTAGACTGGCCGGCATGTGTTTCACTTCGTTCCTGTGTCTGTCCCTTCGGGGAAATGTCACGCGGTGATATCCGGAGTCCTGCCTAGCCTGCTGCAGCCCGGTTTCCTGGAGTCCTGCTAGCCCAGTGCTACAGCCCGGATTCACACGCTGCTGACCGACATGCTCGATGTTGATTCATGTATGCCTGTCCCCGTAAGTTAGCGCCGCTTTGGGTTCACGACTAGCCATGTCGGCCCGGGTTCTCTGTCATATGGATGCTAGCAACACTATCATATACGTGAGCCAAAAGGCGCAAACGGTCCCGGGCCATGGTAAGGCGACACCCGTGGGAATACCGTGCGTGAGGCTGCAAAGTGATATGAGGTGTTACAGGCTAGATCGGTGTGACTTAGAATCGGGGTTCTGACAGCTCCTCCTTAGCAAACACCACCTGTCGGGGAACACAGACAGGAGTATATATTTTCCCCTAATTGTGTGCGGACAGCGAGCTAACGGGCTCAAAGACAAGATTACAAGACCAAGACCAAACCAAACAAGGAGGATCAATTCCTTTGAAGGATCCAAGCGCAAATCTAGAAGGCCAAGGAGAGCCAGAGGAGAAAGGCATCGCTAAGGGAAGGACCTACCTTGCCGGGCAGGCGAGCCTAGCAGGGTTGGGTTTTTCCCCGGAAGCAAGCTCCCGATCGTCCCGGTAGGCCTGCCGGGGCTGGCGGAGCAAGCCACTCCACCGCTCCACCTCACAACCGACGCAAGTCATTAATCAAAGTGGTGTTGAGCTCCAAGGTGACTAAGTGACTGTTTTCTGCCACATGGAAGCCACTTCCTACAGCAAACACCTCCATATAACACCGGTCCTGAGACGTGTCAAGCGAGCAGGCGCGAAGCTACCAAAACCGCCCGGCAGGGCCTGCCAGGCGAGTCGTGATGTGACATTGAGCGGCGCATTTAATGCGCTCTGTCAGCCTGCAGAGTTAGATATGATAGCACTGTTAGCTATCTAATCAGTACGCAAAAACTGATTTGCCACTATGGTGACCCCTTAATCTATAAAAGGAGGCCCATGGCGACCGTAGAAAGGGTTGGACCCTCGCATATCCATACGCGCGTAGCCACTCTCGCCCCAGAGCGACCTTGCCGGGCGAGTGTGCTAACTTCACCACCATTATCCACCATCAATCCACCAAAGCAGGAGTAGGGTTTTACGCCTCGCGGCGGCCCGAACCTGGGTAAAGACTGCCCGTGTGATCTCTGCCGTGCTGCGCGACGCTTCTCCGCTCTTTGTGCAACGTGCCCATCCCCCCGCCGAACCAAAAGGGGCTCATGGCCCCATAGGTGGCCGTGGTTTCCCATGACACCACCGGGCATCCCACTTGCCTCTGTTTCTTCTTTCTTGAGTTATTTTGCTTCCTGGCCTTTGGCTTAGCAGTATCTAATTTCTCATTACTTCATCTGTTGATTTTTTTGCAGCTCCGTTGATTGAAGAACCCGAGCTCTTGGAGGAGGTGGCCAGTATTGGGAAGGATGCCGCCGAAGAGGCCACCAGGATTGCTGCCATGGAAGACCAAGATCGGACTGCCGGGGCCATATAGGAAGCCCCCGAAGAGACAGAGAATATCCCCGGCAGCACATCCGGTCAAGACACGATCGTTGAATAGAAAATCCCTCTCCAATCCATGGGGACCTTTTCCTCGTTCAGCGCACAGACCGCAGTCCCCTAGCCATCCACAAGCAAACTGGCACTAATCCTTGCTCAGCATGGGCCAGCCGCTCCGGGCTCGTCTATTTCAGTGGGTGCGGATTTTGATGAGGAAATCGGACGCATACTTGCCCCACTGTCTCAGAGAGTTGAAGAGGCCGGCGACTCTGCTGATAGCGCCAAAGACTTAGCTTTCCTGCAATCTGTGGTGGCAGGGCTCAAAGATGCACAGCACAGGTATGATCTCAAGTGGCAGGCAGTCAAAGGAGCAGCGCGACTCTGCCGTTATTATGGACAAGCAGCTGGTGGACAAGGGCAATGAGCTCCGGGAATGGTACAAGAAGCAATCCCATTCCATCATGCGGTAAGAGGAGGTGCTGGCCAAAACCAGGGAGGATATCACTTCCCGGGAGGTTCGCTTGACGGAGCGTGAAGCGCTTCTGCACACCAAGGAGAAGGATATCTCTGCCCGGGAAGGAAACCTCGAAGCCACCCTCCATGGCAAGGATGAGGAACTAGAGGATCTTGTCCAACAGCGTACCAAGGATCTGGAGGACAGGCACAAAGCAACGCTTGATGCGCTTACACTTGAATCCTCTACCGAGCTGAAGAAGGTTACTGATGAGCTTGCTGCCACGTCCGCCGCTAAGACTGACCTTGTTCATCAAGTGAGCAAGCAGACGGAGGACCTTGCCGGGAGTAACAAGGAGATCGCGGCTCTCAAAGAGGAAGCACAGATAACAGAGACCACCTTGAAGGAAGTGCAGTCGTAGCTTTCCTCCAAGAGCCAGGACCTCGATACTACCAACGGCTCCATCACCAGAATGAAAACCAGGCTTGCCTCACTATAGAAGGACCTTGAAACCACTGGTGCCCACGAGAAATTGCTGATGAAGGACTTGTCCAATGCCCAAATTCTTCAAAAAGATGCGGAGGACAAATTGGAGAACCAAATACAGCAGCGTGACCTCTGGATCAAGAATCTGGTTGATATCGCCAAGCATCTCACTGCCCAGATTGCAACGATGAAGATGAAGAGCTGGGCCTTCTCTGTCAACCAACATGATGTTCCAAGTGTCCAGCTGATGCTTTTCTTTGAAGGTCGGATTAAAGGGCTGAAGACGTATAAGGACTATAGGGCCATCTGCTTCGCTAGTGAATCGCGGAAGCTTGCCCATGACACCCTCTTCCTGGTCTCAAGCAATCTCGCCTATCGACATCCGGAGCTCAACCTCTCCGACGGCTTCAAGAATCTGCCGCCGGGCGTCGATGATTCTGCTGCTGAGGCGAAAGCTGGGCCCCTTGCCGACAAGGTCCTCTCCGTCCCAAGGGTTCCCAAAGACCATCAGCCTTGAGCTTATTCGTGTTGTTGTGCAGCCCTGTAATAAGACACGAGATGTATTTTGTTTTTAGGCTTCGTACTTGTCGGATTTCGGGTTCCGCAAACCCTTGAGAGCTTCGAATTCTGGGGTGCATGCAAAGAACTCATCCTCCCCAGTCTGCCTACTCGCTAATCTCACAGCCTAGCTCGACGAACTGTAAGGAAAAGAGACACAGAAGTTTACCCAGGTTCGGGCCACCTTGCGGTGTAAAACCCTACTCCTGCTTTGTGGTGGATTGGCCTCGGGGGGTTGAGGATGAACTAGTACAGTGGTGAACAGCCTCAGGAGGAGAGGTGTTCTTGAGCTCGAGTGAGCTGGTGGAGTGACAGTGATCTGAATGATCCGTCCGAACTTAACTTGCCCTCCTCTACGATGGTGGCTAAGTCCTATTTATAGTGGCCTTGGTCCTCTTCCCAAATGAAAGGCGGGAAGGGATTCCACAACGGCCAAATTCAAAGGGAGACAACTATTACATGTTGTCCTTACAAAAGTAGTCTTCGCCTACGAAAGCCTCTGGTTGTGACGCCGTGGTGGGCTCGGCGATGACCTCCGTCCTGCCGTCCTGGCAGTCTTGGTCTTGTTGCACGGGAATGGAAACCTTTGGCTAATTCCTCGGGACTCCGCGCCTGCGCTTGCCTCTTTAGCACCAAAGGGGAAACTGGTACACTGCGCCCGCTGGCGCCCGCCTGGCCTTGGTCGTCATGGCTCACGTCATCCGGACCTCATGAGGTAAGGCTTGCATAGAGATCTCCGCTCCTCGGTAGCCAGCCTGAGGAGGCCGCTCCTCGTGGAGGTCTTGGTGTCGTCCACCTCGCGAGGCTTGGCCCCTCGTGAGGGTCTTGAGTTGTTGTCGCTGAAGCTCGGCCATACCAGGCCGTCGATGGAACCACGCCGTGGGCCGCAGGCAGGCAAGTCTGGGTACCCCTGTTCCCAGAACACCGACAGTAGCCCCCGGGCCCAAGGCGCGCTCGAACTTGGCTTCGAGGCAAAGCCAAGGGGCAAGTGCGGAGTGCCGCGGGCCCTAACCGCTTGCGGCCTTGGTCGACGCATGGCTATTAATGGGACATGGGCGCCTCCGCTTCCCCACGCCGCCTTGGCAACTGTCCCTGGCTGACAAAAAGGCTAGCGCTTGCCGCTGAGCCTTCATTACCCTTCTTCCATCTTGCTCCAGATCCCCTTCTCCTTCTGCTCAGCGCGCCTCCAGATCTGCTGAATCCTTTTCGAGGACTCGCCACCGATGGCCACCGATAAGGCGAAGTCATCGGCCTCTGCCATGCGCTCGGCTCCCTGGTTTGAGCCGGCCTTGAGCGCGTCCTCCATCGCCGAGGAGAAGCACCTTGCCGCTGTGCTCCCGCTGACGGCGGGCGGCTACAATGAGGGAGGGGAGACGGCGCTCCGGGTCTGCTCCACCCAGCCGGAAGCCTTGGGTGACACCTTCTACCCCTTCTTCCTGCACAGCGTCTTCGCTGGGCTGGTTCCCCCCTTTCTCCCATTTCTTCTACGCCGTCCTCAACAACTATGGTCTCCACGCCCTCGATCTTCATCCCAACTCCATCCTCCTCCTGTCGATCTTTGCCTTCTACTATGAAGCGTTCGTGGGGGTGCCGCCCTCCGTCGCGCTATTCCGCCACTTCTTCTACCTCTGGATAAGCAGCGGCCAGTGCTCCGGGTGCGCCAGCTTCATCGCGGCCAACGGCAGCAACGCGATCTCACGGGCGGGGAAGAAGCTGGAGGACTTCTGGAACAAGTGGATCTTCATGGATGCCAAGTGCTCCCACGCTCGGCTGGAGCTGCCGACCGCGCTGTCGAGGCCCCTGGATCGATGGGCTCACGAGGAGCTCACCGACCCCAGGGCGGAGCAGTTGCTGGAGAGCATGACGGCCGACCTGAAGGCGGAGGACCCGAAGGCGGAGAAGCTGACAGGGGCCATGATCGTCAAGGAGTTCCTGATGCAGCGCCTGGCTCTGCTGCAGGCGCACTCGCGCCCCCTGTGGAGCTTCAAGGGCGTGGAAGACGACCTCCGGTTGCGCCCGGACAACTTGTCTAACGAGGAGCTGAACAAGGTCGTTTGCACCTTGCTCGGGAAGGACCAGGGTGGCCCCTCCTTGACCCTTCACACCCATCTCCCATTGTACCGCTGCGCCGACGGGGAGAAGATAGCCGCCGCCATGCCTGTCTTCAACGAGCGGGGGCTCGTGCCATTGGAGCCTTCCCTGCCCGCAGGCTCCCCGGTGCCGGTGTCCTCCGGCGATCCCTCCGAGGAGGAGGAGAATGAGAGCTCGAAGGCGACCTTGGAGGAGGTGGGGGAGACCTCTCCCCCACGGCGGAGCAAGCTCCTCCGCGCCTTTTCTGACGACGACGCCGACGAGTACCCCGTCAGGGAGTCGCCGCGCTCCGCCGGGGTCACCACGAGGTCCAGGGGCACCACCCTGAAGAAGCTGAAGTAGGGTGTCCCGAAGAAGGATAGGTCATCATTGCTTCCCCGAAGTGGCGCCTCCTCCCCGCCGTCGGCCGCCGCTGCCGCAGATCTGGCCGCCGCGCGCTCATCAACTCCCGAGACCGCGGCGGGGCTCGCGCCCACGAAGCCTATGGGCATCGCGCTCCTGAAGAGGACGACGAATTACATCGCCACGGATCAGTAAGCGTACCATCTTGTCTTTGCTTCCTGCTCTTGAAGTAGTGCTCTGACATTTTCCTCTCCGCGGCCAGGCCAACGCCGGCGGTGAAAAAGAAGAAGGAGGAGGCGAGGGCTCCTGAGGCCAAGCAGCCCACCTCAGCCTCGGAGGTTTTGGGGCAGACAGGCAAGGCTGGCTCGCATCCTCCTGCCGCACTGTTGCCCTCGCGAGGCACAGGGGCCCAGCCTCAGGAGAAGGACGCCCCAGCGGCCGCGCCGGCTTCAGAGACGCTTGCCTTCAGCACGCCTGCTGACGACCCGAGGGCTCCGGAGCCCCCGGCCATCCTTGCTGCTGCTGCTTCGCCAGTCTTGATGCCATCCCCGTCTCCTCTTCCAGCCGCCACCCTGGCAGGCCGCAGCTCTTCTACTACGCTCGGTGCTCTGGAGCAGGCCTTCTCCACGTTGGATCCACTCCGGAACAATCTTCGGGGCCCCGACCGGCGCCGGGCGTCGGGGTGCCTGGAGCTGGTCTCGGGGTGGCTCCATGCTGACTCGTCCGTCAGGGCGTCCCGGGACCAGGCCAACGCTGCTGAAGAGGATGGCCAGAAGGTGGTCGGCATGGCCGCCAATGCCTGTGACATGGCGCTGAAGGATGCAAAGGACGCTGAGGAGCGCTGTCGCGTGGCGGAGGCTGAGCTGAAAGCCCTCCGCGATGAGCAAGCCACCCACGCCCACCAACTCGAGGAGCAGGAGGAAAAGCTGAAGGAGCGGGAGTCTGCGGTCGCCGGTCGTGGCACCGAGCTGGAGCAGGCATCCCGGGAGCAGGCCACAGAGCGCGGCCGCCAGGAGAAGCTGAAGGAGGAGGTGGAGGCGGCCCAGGCGTCCCACGCCCAGCTTGTCTCCGACGAGAAAGCTTGGCTGGAGGCCAGGGAGAAACTCCTTGCCAAGGCTGAGGAGGCGGCCACCATGGGGCGTGCCGCCTTTGACTCCCTCAAGCAGAGATCCCGCAAGGCACTGCAGGATGTCTACGGGAGCGGGTACAAGGAGCCACTGGTGACTCCGGAGGATGGCCCCGCCGGGCTGCTCCCCAAGCTCGTCGCGGCGCTCGAGGGCATCATCGTCGGAGTGGTCCCCATGGTGGAGGGGGAAGCCCGCGCGCTTTCGGCCTTGGCCGCAATGCTCATCTTCAGGCACCTCCATCTTCAGGACTCCAGCTTCGACTTTGGTGCCCTGCTCGATCCCGCGGACCATGAGCTCCAAGATGCTGCTGCCGAGGCCGTGAAGGGTCAAGTGGAGGCCCTCCTACAGAAGTTCCTTGCTGTCGACCCCGTGCCTACAGCTGACGGCAAGGACGGCGGCGACGTCGTCGATGACGGGACTCCCCAAGCAGGCAATGGCGGCATCCAAGGATGAAGGAGATGGCGGCGCTTTCCCCATGTTTTATTCCTGCAACATGTATCGTGCCTCGTGGATGCGTAAGAACTTATGCTTTGGAACTTTAAGAGAGAGTATGTTTTGTAATAACTTGCTAAGGTTCTGCGGTTTCCTTTCCGTTTGCTTTGATGTTCTGCGTTGGCAGGGCCCGGCCCCGTGCATACCTCAGTATGTTTTGTAATAACTTGCTAAGGTTCTGCGGTTTCCTTTCCGTTTGCTTTGATGTTCTGCGTCGGTAGGGCCCGGCCCCGCGCATACCTTAGCCGCCGTTGGGTTGTCCGGATTGCCAGGATGAGACCAAGGGTTGAGGGGCTACGTGGCCAGTTAGGCACCTGAGTCGCGATGCTCAGGAGTCCCCCTTAACGTACGAACAGCCCTCGGGAAGGAGACGCAAGAGTGGGTCTTGGCGTTCTGCGTCGGCAGGGCACGACCCCGCGCGTACCTCAGCCGCTGTTGGGTCATCCGGATTGCCAGGACGAGACCAAGGGGTGAGGGGCTACGTGACCAGTTAGGCCCCTGGGTCGCGATGCCCAGGGGTCCCCCTTGACGTGCGAACAAAAAACACCCATACCTGTCCTCGCCGGGTTTTCGCTCGGGAGGGATGCACGAAGACCAGGTTCGAGGGACCTGGCAAGGTGGCGTACGCCAGGCATGACCTGAGCGTAGCCCCCGTGCCCAGCCCCCTCACGCTACTCTCCCGAGGGGAAAGCAGCGCGGTGAGGCTGAACACCGAGCCTGGTGGCTCTCCTGAGGTTAGTGCAGCCGTTAGGCTGCCCGCAGTTGTTTATCACCAGCGCGGAGCATGGCGCTACCGCTCTTGCACGGGCATAGCCGCTCCTTGACCGTGTCGACTGCCAGCGCGGAGCATGGTGCTTCCACTGGTACGTGGGTGGGGGCTCCCTCTGATGGGAGACCCCGGGGCGTGTACAGCCCCGCCCTGACACGTGGCTTGCACGGCAGGGCTAGAGGAGGTGTGTATGGGCACTCGTGAGCCAGCGCGGGACTCACGAGGCCCTACCTCAAGGCGGGTTGCGCCTGAATTTGATTCATTACACTTGTGATAGTCCTGCGAGATGGTTAGGCAACCTGCACCGAGTGAATCTCCTGAGGTTATCGCATGAGAAGGCCAAACACCAACGACACCATGAGGTGACGTGAACGGGTCCGGCCCGCCAGACAGAGCTCAGCCGTTGGGTTTGTCGATGCTGCAGGGACAGACCCGAGCACAGACGCTATGTCCAGTCTTCTCATGTGAATGTCCTGAAGAACGACAACCGGCAAGCGGCTCCCGCGGTGGCGAGGCACCGGGTCGCACGCCCTAACTTACCCGCCACCGATTAGCTCATGCGAGAACAAGGCACTAAGGACCATGGGAGGTGACGTGCACGGGAGCTGGCCCGTGAGCCAAAGCTCAGCCACTTGGGTTTAGTGACGCTGCAGGGATGGACCCGAGCACAGACGGCGTGTCAGTCCTTAATCATGAGGCGGTCGTGGGTGGGCTTGCAAGGGCGTACGATGTTCGTGGTGATGAAGCACCGGACAGTCAAGTGATAATCATAAATAAACTCATGGATAGGGTAGAGCTAGTTCTGATAGATGCAAAATGATACATGCCGCAGGGACGGACCCACGCGGCTTGGGGATAATGCAGCCCAAGGGGCGCCCCCAACTGAACAAACCAGAAAATGTCACCTGGCACCGTTGCTGAAGAGATGTTGGGGTAGCTGAAGACGCGTGCTGCAGAAGTCGCTCCTAATGAGCTGCCCAGGCCTTTAACCTCAGGTGGCTCTAGGGGCCCGGGGGGCTCGCAAGGATCCATATCCTCCTCTGACAGGATCGCCTGGCTTCTGGCCTCATGAGCTGCCAGGACGCCCCGCATGTGGCGCTGGAATGCAGCAGCTGCGCTCGACAAGCCCAAAGGCATGCGAACATAGCTGTGAGGGGGACCCTCGCACCGGCCAGCGCGGGATGGCCAGAAGCGCTCCTGAGATGCGACCCTGTTGAGCCCTAGGATGTTGACGTAGACGCACACGCTGTCCTCGCCGGGACAAGGAGCCGCGCCGGGTGGTGGGCGATGGTCGCCTCGCATAGCTCTTGCCTCCTGAAGCTCCTTGATTGCCTTGGTGATGAACTCCTGAGCACCTGGCACCTCGCGCCTTGTACCCTCCTGGTGGAAGCGCGCGCCGAAGCACGCCTCCGGATGGTGCCCGAGCGCCTCCCTCGTGACGTTGGCCAGGTCAGAGGCCCTCCAGAGGAGAGCCCCCGAGCCCAACCTGAGAGGGGCGCCGGTCGCGCCTTCCTATGCAAGAGAGGGAGGCGCCCCGTCAGTGAGCGCAGGGCCTAAAGTGGTGCCACTGGACACCTCGCTCTCCTGAGGTCCTTGGCGGAGCAGCTACTTCTTCTTCTTGGGGACAGCCTCAGGAGGGTAGATGGCGCCCTCATCGTCTGGGTTCTCGACAACCGCAGCCTGGTAGGCGCGCTCGAGAGAGCACACGGCGTCCTTCTCCTCACAGGCGACCGTGAAGACGCCGCAGCTCCCTGGCATCTTGAGGACATTGTAACCATGATGAGTCACTGCCATGAACTTGGCCAGGGCCAGATACCCAAGGATGGCATTGTATGGAAGGCGAATGTGGGCGAAGTTGGGTAGTTGTCGCACTTGCCCAAGGTGACAGGGAGGCCGATCTGCCCTATCAGGGTGGTGGACCTGTCCGTCACTCTTGAGAAAGGCTTGGTAGGCTGCAGCTGGTCATATGGCACCTAGAGTCGGTCGAATGTCTCGATGGAGAGAACGTTGAGCCCCACACTGCCATCGATGAGAGTCTTGGTGACGAGCACGTTGCTGATGGTAGGCGAGCAGAGCATCGGGAGAGCGCCGGCAGTTGCCACACACTTGAGCTGATCGGATGAGTTGAAGGTGATGGTGCACTTGGACCACCTGAGCGGATGCGTAGCCTCGAGCTTGGGGAGGGCCGTGTTCACCTCACGGGCAAACTGCTTGAAGATGCGATGAGAGGCAGGGGCCTGAGCGCCGCCCAGGATGCAGGCTATGGCACGAAGCTCCTGGAAGCCCCCACCCCCCTCGTCCTGGTGGTGGTCGTCATTCCTTCTTGGTGGTGGCGGCAGTGGAGGAAGGCCAGCGTTGCCCTGAGGATGGTCTTCATGAGGCGGTTCCCTCCAGGGGCCCTCGCGAGGCTAGCCCTGCCAGCGGTCCTCATGAGGCTGATCGCGCCATTCTTGGCGGGGGTCACGGCCGTCCCAGCGTCCTCCACCTCGGCCTCCTCCGTGGCCATCGCCTCAGTCGCTGCACTCGGGGCGTCGACCGAGGCGCCCGTCACAGATGGCCCTGAGCTCCTGGCAGTCGTTGGTGTTGTGGCTGTGCACATTGCGGATGACGCAGAATGGGCGGCTGCCCTTGGATGACTCTGGGTGGTCGCAGCCGCGCTTCATCTCTAGTTCGGCCGCGAGCACGGCCGGTCCCTTGCGCTTCACGTCCTTGGCTTTGGCCTTCTTGTCTGCTGGGTCAGCCCCTGGGAGCTCGAGGAGAGAGAGGCGACCTTCCTCAGCTGTCGCACACTTGGTTGCCATGTTGAACATCTCCAGAGCCATGCACTAGTCCTCATGTATGGCGAGCTCCTCCTTCATCTAGACGTCGCGGACGCCATCAGTGAACACCGAGATGATGGCCTCGTCCGACACCTTGGGGATCTTGAGGCGGACATGTTGAAGCGCTAGATGTACTTCTGCAAGGTCTCTCCTGGCTACTGCTTGATGCGCCGCAGGTCACCCGCAGCCGGCGGACAGCCACGAGTGCCCTGGATGTTGGCGGCAAAATGCTCTCGCATTTCGTCCCAGGAGGAGATCGATCCCGTGGGCAAGTTCAGGAGCCACGAGCGCGCACCATCCTTGAGGGCCATGGGAAACCAGTTCGCCATAACCTTCTCGTCGCCGTTGGCTACCTCGATGCTCAGCTCGTAGAGCTGCAGGAACTCGGCAGGGTCGAGGGTGCCGTCGTAGCGCGGAGGCAGGTCGGGCTTGAACTTCCCTGGCCAGACGACAATGCGAAGCTCCGGAGTGAATGCGCGGCAACCCGCTGTGGTCACGGGAGCCCGTCGTGGAGGTGGAGCCTGGTCTTGGCGCTCGCGCGCCACCGCTGCAGGCGGCGCACGGTCTTGACGTGGCGGTGCTGGGAGTGCACGAGCATCTTCTTGCGGCCGCTGCACCAACTGGCAGCTTTCATCTTCACGCGCCGGCGCCTTGCCCGGCGGGTCGCGCCGTGGGCCCTCGCGCCTTGGCTCGAGGGCGACATCTTGATGGGGAGATGGAGGAGGTGCTCCGTGGGCCACATCACCCGCAGCAGGCGGCGGGTGAGGCTGCGAGCGAGACGGTGCAAGAGAGTCCCCGGCGGCGCTGATGAGCTCGGCGATGCAGTCCAACCAATCTTCGTAGAGGTCATCGACGGGGCGGTAGCGCAGGAGCTCGCGTGACATGAGCAATGCAGCCTGCGCGTTCACCGGCCCGTGACGAGCATGAGACGACGAACCAGCCGAAGTCAGCGATGGGGTGGCGGTGCGTCCATCCCACCGCACAGAAGGGTGCAGCGACGAAGCTTGCTGATCGTGCCCCGTGGGGCCGGTGGCAGCGTTCGCCATTGGAGATGAGGGACGGCGAGGGCAGCCGTCACCCACAGGCGCTGTCTGAGCGACACGAGCGGCCAGGGCGGCCCGGTGCTCAGCACGAGCTCGAGGAGCGTCAGCCATGGAAGCAGTGGAGCGGCGATGGATCGACCGGCGGAAGAGAGGCTCCGACACACCCACACCTGGCGCGCCAAATGTCGGATTTCGGGTTCTGCAAATCCTTGAGAGGTTCGAACTCTGGGGTGCATGCGAAGAACTCGTCCTCCCCAGTCTGCCTACTTGCTAATCTCACAGCCTAGCTCGATGAACAGTAAGGAAAAGAGACACAGCAGTTTACCCAGGTTCGGGCCACCTTGCAGTGTAAAACCCTACTCCTGCTTTGTCGTGGATTGGCCTCGGGGGGCTAAGGATGAACTAGTACAGTGGCGAACAGCCTCAGGAGGAGAGGTGTTCTTGAGCTCGAGTGAGCTGGCGGAGTGACGGTGATCTGAATGATCCGTCCAAACTTAACTTGTCCTCCTCTACGGTGGTGGCTAAGTCCTATTTATAGTGGCCTTGGTCCTCTTCCCAAATGAAAGGCGGGAAGGGATTCCACAACGGCCAAATTCAAAGGGAGACAACAAGAACATGCTATCCTGACAAAAGTAGTTTTCGCCTGCGAAAAACTCTGGTTGTGACGCCGTGGTGGGCTCGGTGATGACCTCCGTCCTGCCGTCCTGGCGGTCTTGGTCTTGTTGCACGGGAATGGAAACCTTTGGCTGATTCCTCGGGACTCCGTGCCTGTGCTTGCCTCTTTAGCACCGAAGAGGAAACTGGTACACCGCGCCCGCTGGCGCCCGCCTGGCCTTGGTTGTCATGGCTGACGTCATCCGGACCTCACGAGGTGAGGCTTGCATAGAGATCTCCGCTCCACGGGTGCCAGCCTAAGGAGGCCGCTCCTCGTGGAGGTCTTGGTGTCGTCCACCTCGCGAGGCTTCGCCCCTTGCTAGGGTCTTGAGTTGTTGTCGCTGAAGCTGGGCCGTACCAGGCCATCGATGGAGCCACGCCGCAGGCCGCAGGCAGGCAAGTCTGGGTACCCCCGTTCCCAGAACGCCGACAATACTGTTCCTATTTTAATGCTTTGTTGAACTGATGTTTACTACGTTAAGGCATGCTATCCCTCTTGTGTTTACCCATTGGCATTCGTATGATTAGTTTCCTTTGCGTACTTTGGTTGCCCGCCAACAACATGTTGCCGCGATTGCTTTGAGGAATGGGTCCTTAGCATTCAGCTGGCAAGAACACGTTGCCGGTGGGTTTCTCCTCAACAGTACTTGACGCTGGCACCCACTTTGTTGAGCAGGCTCGAAACAAAGCGAGCATACAAAACCACTGGGCTCGAAACAAAGCGAGTATACTAAACCATTGTGCGCAGACAAACACGGTAAGGTTCCATCACACAGAGGGCTTGCCATACGAAACCACTGGTTGTCTGAGGGATGCGCAAATGCAAATTCTGAAGAAAAGTCAACGAGCATGCCAACTTAGCTTTTATCGACGCCCCCCTCTTGCCGGGGTGCACGTTTGATTATGCATAACATCTCTTCTTCCACTCGTGGCTGCCCATCCCATACGCGTCTCTTGGGAGATCATGCTTGCACATCCACTTTAATTCTGCAAGGACGAAAGATAGGAAGGAGCAAAGAGGGGAGGGACTAGGCCGTCCATTAATTACACACTCATCCCAGGCACGAGCTGGGAGAGTCAACAAAAACGTTTGCAACTAACAACATATCATGGGAAAGGAAACGAATTGGTCTCCCTTTCCCTTTTCCCCAAATTCCAATGGTCTAGACGCGGTTGGCGTGAAAGACAAGCAGGCACGGAAGGCCTTGCCAGGGTTTGCTTGCCGGGAGCGCCAACCAACGGATTCACACCAACGTTACACCCAGGATTTATCCCTAGTGGGATAAATTCAGGACCGAAGGCCATGTGGGCTTATCAATGCTGGCGGCCTCACCGTCGTGCGACCAGATCATTGACGTTTAAGAAAAGAGGGGGATGCCAATTACGTACCGTTTTCTGATTCTCCCGTACAAGCGACATCCTTCCAGACCGAATGCGCACTGACGGGCGACTATTAGGAGGAGGACGCCATCGCATGCCTCGATCCTCCTTCTGGCCGTGGGAGGCGTGGTGGTCATGCTATCCGCACCAACCATGGGCATCGCATCGCCACTGCCCCACATCCTCCCCGCCGCTGCTGTAGCGGTGGAGACGAGCGACCAAGGCCGGGAGGACCAAGGCTAGCAAGTAGCACCATCTCTCTCTTCCAAAGCTGCTGCCAAAGATGGAGACATCGGGGACGACGATGATGAAGATGATGGACGCGCTGCTCACAACCTCAGGTTCGCGCACGCGCTGCTCCACCTACCTTGCATGCCAAAGATGTCGTGGGAAGACACGATCACCTATGGGGCCATCGGCCCCTTGTGGTTCGGCAAGGGGGATGGTCATGTTGCACAAAGAGCAGAGGCCATGAAACAACATGACGGTGGTGATGCGAGGGGTTTTTACCCAGGTTCCGGCCACTGGGAAGCGTAAAACCCTAATCCTGCTTTGGTGGATAGGATGGAGGAACACGATGAGCACGCAGCGCGGCAAGGTGGCCTCGGGGAGAGTAGCTACACGCATACAAGTGTGCAAGGGTCTGAATCCTTTGCTAGTTAGCCTACGACCTCCTTTCATAGCTTAAGGGGTGACCACAGTGGCCAAGTAGTCTTTATCTGGTGATTAGATAGCTAACAGGGCTATCATACCTAACTCTGGCAATTAGGATAATGTGCATTAAATGCACTGCTTGGTGTCATGCTGAGGGCGAAACCTGGCAAGCCTGCCATGCCACTTAACACTCTTCTGCTTATCTGCTTGACACGCCTCTGGACGGGTATCACATGAGGATAATATGTCTTCCATGGGCTGCCACGTGCTTAGCAGAAGCCACTTAATCACTTGGGGGCTCGACACCGCATTGATACGTGATTTGTGTTGCGGTGCGGTGGAGCGGTGGTGCCTTGGCGGGAGTCCTCGCCCCTGGCGGACCCGGCAAGCTTGCCGGGGAAATCTTGGACTTGTCCCTGGGGCGGCTTCGACCCTGCCAGTCTCTCCTGCCCGGCAAGGGAGGCCTTCCAAAGGTGATGCCTTGCTGTCTTGCTTGTCTTGGTTTTCTTGATCCGCTCCTTGATCTCACGAAGAGCGGTTCTTCTGGCTTGGTGTAGCCATTCCTTTGTCAATCTGTGGCTGCTGGAGCAGAGTCTCTTGATCCTCGCACAAGTTGGGGGAAACATACACCCCTGTTTGTGTACCCTAACAGCACACATGAATCCTAGGTCGAGGAGAACAAGTACGAGGAAGATCTACAAACCGTACCAGTCAAATCCTAGTGATTCCTAAAGATCTAACACAGTGAAATAAATCAAGGAAACTAGCATCGGTAAGAACTGCCCTAAGAATAGAGTTATGGACACTAGCAGTTCCAGATCGAAGCGCCCTAACTTGGCAGCTTGTATCAGCTACGGCAATGCGGGAGGAAAGATTACCGCACCGGCATGATCAACTGTGACGAAGTTTTCACCGGAGTAGCAAGGCAAGGCTCCTTGCCGGAGTTGCTTCGAGCAAGGGCTCGGGTGGAGGTGGACGAGGATTTGAGGAACTGGGAGGAAGAAGACACAGAGGTAGACATGATGAGGTATATATATAGCTGGCAAGCTGAACCTCCTCTCCGAGATCTACGACCCACAGTTGTGAGACGTTTCGCAGTCGACGGACACGATCATGATCATGGAGATTGTGGGTACATGGCAACCATTTTCTACGAGAAACTCGGGAAGAGCGGGAGACTGAAAGGTTTGAAGAAGGGCAAATGCCAAAAATGATTAAAAGTTCGAAGTCGATTTCTTTCGTGACCAATGATGTCGGACATAAATTTTCTTCAGATCAAATTGCATGCTTATGACGGACACCATAGATTTGGATGAGAAAGAATAGAGGGAAAAAAGGGTCCCAAACAAAAACACTCAGCCAGAAGAAAGGAAACACAAAAACACGGAGTTATGAATGAGTTGTTCATCGGACGAAACACAAATACGGTGAAATGAAGACAAACTCATGAACGAGAGCAAATAAACACAAAGAACGAGAACAAACAATATAGATCTTAGGGCTAAGCATAGACGAGTAGAATCCCTGAGAGAGTTCCTGTAAGAAGGGTTAGTTCTTCTTCGCAACCCACACTTGCGCAGCCAGCGAGAATCTCATTTGTTTTGTCTGAGCATGGACATTCCTTTGATGAGTTCTATAGTTTGCCCGTGCATTTTGAGAGTAATCATATGAAAATGCATTGAAATTGTTTCCAGAGACATGAGCATAATGATTTGAGGAGGTACGCATGTACTCCTTCTGTTGAAGGTTTGACCGATGTCCATTCAAGGAAGCTTCAGCGCCAATCTGTGAATGATAATCATTTACTCGAAGGGAATGACTCTGCATATTCAAGTTAGCAGTGACAGATAAATTTTCAATGATGCACTTCTTCACCCAGATTTGCTTCTTGGGAGAACCTGACTTGTAGTTAGTTCCAACATACCGAGCGAAAACCTTACCATTCTATTGTTTGAAGAATTTGTAGTTTGAGTCATCAGACTCGTCAGGAACAACAGAAGTGGGAGTGTCATATAGAGACAGAATTGCAGGTTTGAGAGTTTTAATTTTAGCAAGAGCCCAACTCGTTCGAGGATATTTCTCGGGAGTCCAGTAGGTTCCATCAAGGTTGAGTTTTGTTTCGAAACCCAAGCCTTCCTTTCGAGGGTTTCTGTGCAGTATTGACTGCTTGAGCACATCATAGAGAGTTTGATGCCCTTTGAGGCTCTTTAGCATTCCTGTCTCAAGCAAGTTCTTTAACCTGCAATTTTCATCAGAGATAGCAAAAAATTCCTCGGAAGAGGGGTTAGAAATACCATTCATAGTTTCTGCAATATTCTCGATGACAGCATTAGATACTTCAGCAATTGAATCAGCATTGCTATGTTTTAGGCATTGTGAGCAAGGAGGCACAAAATCATCAGGAAGTCGTTTAGATTGCTTGGCGAAGAGAGAAGCATTTTCTTTTGCTAGCACATTATGAGACTCTTTCAGTGACTCGAGTTCTTGATTCCAGTTAAGTTGTTCACCTAATAAACTCTCGTAGTCGACTGTATGAGAATCATATCAGTTGGGAAGAACATCAATAGTTGAAGAAAAAGCATCATGCTCTTTGATCAACTTTTGATTCTTCTCCATCTCTTCGACTACTAATCCTGCGGCTTTCCTAAGATTCTTCTCAAGTTTTTTAAGCACATCTTGTTGAGATTTTGCAATCTTAGCCAGTTTAGCATAGGCAATGTATTCAGGAGAATGTTTAGTCATAGATTTTCGGTGTTTTGCTGATACCTAATACTTAGAGGTTTTTCCATGAGACAGAATGCGATTGGTTCATCATCACTTGAAGCATTGTCATTAGTGTCTGATTTGAGTGATTTCTCAGATGATTCATAAGCAACGAAAGCATTGCTTCTTCCTATCCTTCTGTGAAGCTCTTCATCTTCTGATTCTGATTCGGATGTCTCATCTTTAGATTCCATTTTCATTTCAGCACATTCTCTGTTCAGCTGTGATATTCTCTTCATATTAGATTCAATGGTTGCTTTGGTTTGCACGTCAGTGACTGTTCTCGTCGAAGAGGATGAGAAAGATTAATTTTTCTTTGAGAGCTTAGTGTGACGATCCATTTGAGTGAATCTATTGCCGTGAAGATACATCCATCTATTGCTAGGTTTTCTATCCCAGCAAGGATAGTCTGCTGTGAGGTCACCGAATTGTTTGCACTTGAAGCACTTTATTTCTTTCGGAGGTAACCTTCTTGAAGATTCAGGCAAGTCAAATTCATCATCATTTGTGAGACACAGATTCTGTCTTCTGAGATCACTTAGCCTTTCTGTGAGCATTTCTAGTTCCCTTGTGATATTATGTTGATTCTCGACGTCTTTTTCTTGTGAACTGCCATAGTGTGAAATAATTTCCCCTGCACTTTCCGAAGAAGATTCTTGATGTCCATTTTCAAGTTCCATCTTTTCTTCGTGAATAGACAATAGCGTCATGATCTCGACGTAGTGAAGTTCTTCATAGTCTGGACTTTGCTTGATTTCAGCTATGATTGGATCGAAGGTTGCATCAAGAGCACTCGGTAGCTTGTTTACTACAGCTCTATCGGTGATATCTGTTACTCCTTGTTGATGAAGTCTTTCAACAGTATTTGTCAACCGATCCGTGAATTCCATAGCACTTTCCTTACGAGACTTCTGAAACCAGCAAAAATGGCATGAAGCATTTCAGTGTGAGGATCTGTTCTAGTAATGAATGCTTCATGAGCATTTTTTATGGCATCCCAGAGTTGCTTTGCACTATCAAGCTTTCGGAACCGAATGAAAATGTCTTTTGAGATAGTTTCACAGGTAATATCTTTTGCTTGTGCATTCAACCGCAGTATAGCTTTGTCATCAGAATTTGGACCATCAGGGTGCTGAATGGTGTATCCATTTTCCACAATCTACCAAAGTTCTACGTTGATGGCTTGAAGTCTGATTCTCATTCTCTCTTTCCAGTAGATATAGTCATTTCCATCGAAGATAGGAAACCTTTCAGAGTGCGAGGATCTACCTGCATACGACATACTCAAAACTCCAAGGTTGTTAGACCTTTAATAAGCAAAGACAGGGAGTACCTACTCTGATACCAATTGTTAGGACCGAGAGTATATCTACCAAAGGGGGATGAATGGGAGATTCAAAAATTCTTTCGAATGTTATGAACTGATCCCAGACACAGCAGCAGAAATAAGGTTCGGTATAAAAGAACTTAAACAAGTACGTTATTGAGGGACGTATCTATCGATGTAGGAAGCAATAATAGTTTGAGCATAGGATATCATAGGTTTGACAATAATGATGGTGAGGCAATATGTGAACAGAAGCAGTAGCATGAGAGAAAACATGGTGAGAACTACGAATGAAAAACATGTCAGACTTAATAAGATAAGTGCGAAGAGAAGTTTATACGACTGAGACGACTAAACTGAAAGATGAGAAAGCAACATGGAGAGCAACGAACTTTAACTGATGGGTATGACAGAAATGAATGATATGCCACAGTCAATGAATGAATAGATAAACCCTCATCACAGAGCACGAAAGTAAACTGCCGAAGGTAATGCAATAAAGTAAATTGAACCAGTGGTGCTCGATGGCAACATAAAGATTTGGTAGACCAGTTCGCCCTTCTGCCAAAGGACTATGTCTGGTTGGAAGGGTTGTGATTTAACATAGAAGATAAACTCTCTTTGCCCTATTCTCCTTCAACTCAGAGCTGATCAGACTCCAGTTGATTTCACTCATGGTAGATACTTGTAGGCGATCTCCAAACCTTCGACAGACCTCTTCGCGAACCACAATGACTCTTGGTTGCTGGAGATCTTGCTCGGTGAAGACAATGACTCTTCAACACTTGAGCGGACACCTATCCGTCTAGAGAGTGCGCAGCTCTCAATAGTAATTGGTACAAGAATTCTTAACTCGAAACTACTGTGATGCTCAACCACTGTCTAAGTTTCGGCTCTTGATTTTTCTCTCGGTGGATCTTAAACTCAAATCACTCGGAGAGGGGATGCTCAATAAATCTTCTCAGAAATCTTAAGCGGAGCAGCCAACAGGCAACGTTGGAGCGGGGTGGCTATATATAGCTGCAGCCTTCCCTGAAGGGAAAAGACCAAATTGTATATGTGGAGCAGCCAATGGCCGAACGACATGAGTCCAATGGTCGGAAATTGAGCACAATGGTCACATTCCTTGCGGAGCAAGTTATGCTAACTCCTCAGTGCGAAAGATATATCCTACAGCATGAAGAACAACGTCTACTGCTCGCAGGTAATCATTCGAAACACAAAAAGATTTCTCTTAGTCTCGCATAGGTTTTGGGCTAAGCATCACAGCGAATCTAAGCTTCGAGAACCTATACCCCTCTTAATAGTAAGGAGGTCCTATGACTCAAATGAATGAAAAAAAGAACAAGGAAATGAATACTATGTCTTCACTTTGTCTTAGATTTCCATTCGCTGCAGTTGTCGGAATCGGGTCTCCATGGACCCAACAAGGTTTGAACTCTGGGGCATGTACGAAGAACTAACCTTGCCGTAGCCTCAAGCTCATCGCTCCATGGCTTGGTCTCATCGAGTTCATGCGAGCGGGGAGAGAAAGGACACAACAGTTTACCCAGGTTCGGGCCACCTTGCGGTGTAAGACCTACGCCTGCTTTGTGGTGGTATGGCCTCACGAGGAGGTTGGGGATGAACTAGTACAATGGGTTAGCAGCCTGGCAAGGGCTCGGTGGTGAGAATGAATCTGTCCGAAGAGGATCAGAACCAGATCCTTCTCTGTGGTGGAGACAAGCCTATATTTATAGTGGCCTTGGTCCTCTTCCTTCATAGCTTAGGCGGGAAGGGATTCCACAACGGCCAATTTGAAATGGGACAAGAGGTACATATTATCCTGACGAAAGGTGGTCTTCGCCTGCAAAGCTTCTAGCCATGATGTGGTGGTGGGCTCGATGATGACATCCGTCCTGCCGAGCTCGTGGTCTTGGTCTTGTTGCACCGGAATGGAAACCTTTGAGGGATCCCATGGGAACCCGCGCTGGTCCTTGCCTTCTTAGCACCAAAGAGGAAACTGTCATCCCCTGCGCCCGCTAGTGCCCGCCAGGACTTGGTCGTCATCGCTCACGTCATCGTGAGCCTCGTGAGGCGGGGTACCTGCATAGAGATCTCCGCTCCTCGGGAGGCAGGCTTGGGAAGCCGCCCCTCGGGAGGTCTTGGTGTCATTCGCCTCGCGAGGCCGGTGGGCCCTCGCGAGGGTCTTGCTCACAGAGTCTTGTAGCTGGGCCGTACCGGGCCGTCGAAGAACCCGTGCGCTAGGCCGCAGGCAAGCAGGTCTAGGTACCCCCGATCCCAGAACGCTAACAGTAGCCCCTAGGCCCAAGGCGCGCTCGTCCTGGCTTCGAAGCGAAGACAAGAAGTGAAGGGCTATGCGATGCAGGCCCCAATCACCTACAGGCCAGGCCTAAAGCGTGGCGCTATGGGACGTAGATGCCTCCACTTCCCCATGTCACCTTGGTAACTGACCAGACTGACAAAAGCCTGGCGTGCACCGTGGGGCCATCATTGCCCTCCTTCGCCTTGCTCCTGATCACCTTCTCAGACAGAAGCTCCTCCAGATCCAATCGCATCGCCATCCTTCTCTCTGTTCCCCGCCACCAAGGATTTCTCAGATGGTGCCTGTAGGGAAATCGAAACTTGTGGCTCAGGCCACGACCTCCTCATATCTCCCGCTGGCGCTTGCAGTTTCCATCGTTGCTAAGGAGGAGTATCTCGGCCCCATGGTTCCGCTCACGGTGGGGGACACGAGCAAGTGGGGCGAGACCCTGGTCTGCACCGGCTCCGCAGAGCAGAGCACCCTGGCGAAGATAGTCTACTCCTTCTTCCTCCATAGCATCTTCTCAGGGCTTGTCCCGCCCTTCTCGGTGTTCTTCTGCGCTATCCTCAGGCACTACAAGATCCATGCCCTACATCTCCATCCTAACTCCATTCTCCTGTTGTCCACCTTTGCCTTCTACTGCGAGGCCTTCGTGGGCGTGAGGCCTTCAGTGGCCCTCTTCCGCCACCATTTCAGCTTGCGATTCCATGATCGGGAGCAGCATTTTGTGTGCGTCTCCTTCATCGCAGTCCAGAAGGGGAATTTGCTCCTAAAGGTCTGGAAGAAGGTGGAAGGTTTTCGGCACCACTAGGTCTTCCTGGATGTCCAGGGCTCCAATCCGCTCCTCGAGCCCCCGACGGAGCTGCCTGAGCGGATCCCGGAGTGGGGCTCCACGAAGCTCACCGACCCGCGGGCGCAGCCCGTCCTGGAGAGGATAGCCGGAGACATGGAGGCCAAGCTGCTGACGGGGGCGATGATCGTGAAGGAGTTCCTGACGTAGCTCTTGGCACCACTCCAGTCGCACTCGAAGCCCCGAGTACCAGGGCGCGAGGGACGACATAAGGCTGCGCCCCGCCGGCCTAACATGTGAGGAGCTGGACAAGACCTTGATGGCTCTGCTCGGCAGCGATCCGGGGGATGTCCCCGAGGCCTACGCACCTTTATACCGCCGCGACGACATGGAGGACCTGGTCGCCCCCATGCCCGCCTTCAACGAGTTGGGGCTCGAGCCGTCTGACCACCCCAATTCCCCCGTGCCGTTGTCCTCTGGCAACAGCGACGACAAAGAGGACTTAGAGGGGACTGAGGGCGACGACGTGGAGGAGGTGTCCCCCTCGTCGCAACGTGAGCTTCTCCGCAATCTCGAGGATGATGACGACAACGACGAACTCCCGGACGTAGACTCCCGCGCTTTGTTAGGATCCCCAGGCGGCCAGAGCCCACTCCTCGGATGATGCGAGCATCTGGCCGGGCGACATCAGGCAGGGATGCGGTAGCGCCCTCTTCGGCGGGCGCCCCACGACTCAGCGGGGCAGCCAGGGAGTCAGACCCATCCTCGACAGGCACCTAGTCAAAGGACGGGGTGGCCTCTACCGAGGCGGACACGGCCTCTTCGGTCACGACACCTCAGGCTGGCCTCCTCACCCCTCCAGGCGGCGATGCCGTGGCGGGGCCCATCGATGGCCACTCCGACCGCCCCCGGGACGCGACCAAGGCCACGCCGAAGAAGAGCGGGGTGCCTCGGCCTCCGCGGAAGAGGAGAAGAAGAGGAAGTGGGCCGAGCCAGACGAGTAAGTGACCTTTCCTGCTTTCCGACCAGGCGCCGGTTGCGCGTGTGCTCATACTATTCCCCTCTTGATGACCAGAAGTGGTGATGCGGCGAGAGAAGAAGAAGATGGGAGTCATGTCGAAGGGGCTCCTTATTCTGATGGGGTGATCGGCACTTGGTCGTGGCCTTGGCGGGCGCAGAGGCGCACTGCGTTGGCCTGGCGCAACCCTTGGGCATGCAGGCGGCGCCGCGCCAGGGCGCGCGGGCATGCTACCCGCTCCTGGTGCCTCACCGGCACCGCTCGGGGGGCCGGTCGTAGAGGCCTCAGTGATGCAGCCCGCTGAGCCACATGCTTCGGCCGCAACACCTCCGGCCTCGAGGGAGGGGGCAGTGACCTTGGTCCTTCACGCCACTCCAGCCCCCGCTTCTGGGCGGGACGAGTCGCAGCCCACGGTGCAGCCTCAAGAGGCCACAACGCCTACGACCAGGGCAGTTGACATGATGACCTCCAGTGGCACGGCACTAGAGCTAGCCACGAGGAGTGGCGTGAAGCCAGCTCAGGACATTGCGGCAATTCCTCCACGGCCAGCCCTCGTGCTCATGTGCTATGAACCCCTGATCAGGTGCGGGGCTTTCACTCACGCCCTTGCCGCGCTCGACCGGCTCAAGGCGGATCTCCAGGATGCTGACAAGCGCCTCAGGCAGGAGCACCTGAAGCTTGCCACGGGGTGGCTTGATCTGTCTATGGCCAGCAAGGTGACCCAGGATCGGGCCGAGGCCCTCGCCGCCGAGAGCAGGAGGGAGGATGACAAGGCAAAGACTGCCTGCGACACGGCGTGTGTGGAGGCGGACGCGGCTGCCAAGTGCTGCGGCGATGCAGAGGCCAACCTGAAGGCGCTCCAGGAGGAAGAGGCCGCACGCGCGCAGCAGCTTCAATAGCAGGAAGACGACCTCAAGGCTCGTGAGGCGCAGCTCGCCGATCACGACTCCATGCTGTCGAAAACAACTAACCACCAGGCTGTGGAGCGCGAGCGCCTTGCCAAGCTGAAGGAGGAGGTGGACGGGGCCCAAGCATCCAACGCCAAGCACGTCTCAGAGGCGATTGCCTAGCTGGACGCCAGGGAGAAGACCCTTGCTGACGCCGAAGGAAGAGCAGCCATGGAGCGTGACGCCTTCCCCTCCCTGGAGCTCAGGATTCGCCAGGCGCTGTAGTCCATCTGGAGGGGAGGGTTTAAGGACCCGCTCGCGACCCCTGGGGGTGGCTACGCAGGGCTCTCTTCCAAACTTCTCGAGGAGCTCGAAGGTGCTGCCGCCAAGGTGGACTCCATCCCGGAGGACGAGTGCCGTGGCGTCTTCTCCTGGCAGCAACACGCGTCTTCAGCCACCTCTTCCTCCATGATCCCGGCTTCAACTTCGATGCGGTGATTGGCCCGGTTGCTCTTGAATCCCGTGCCACCACGGCGGCGGTCGTGAAAGACCATGTGGACGCACTGCTGAAGAAGTTCATTTGCAACTCCGATGCCGACATTGCGACGGCTGAGGCGGGCGGCAGCGACGGCGACAATGGTGGCAGCAGCAATGTCGAAGACGAGTCCGTCGTGGTTGAGGCAGACGAAGGCAACGGCCATGGCGACGGCGATCCTTCCTCCTAGAATTTATCCTGCGACACTTATCATGCCTCGTGGAGGCGTAAGACTTTGTTTGAATTTGTAGTATGTTTGATGCCTGTAATAACTATTTGAACTCCGTGATTTCTTTTCGCGCTTGGTTTCCTTCTTGCTTGCCTTTGTGCTCTGCGTCGGCAGGGCCCAGCCCCGCGCACACCTCGGCCGCCATTGGGATGTCTGGTCGCGATGCCAGGACGAAACCAAGGGGCGAGGGGCTACGTGACTGGTGAGGCCCTTGAGTCGCGATGCATAGGGGCCCCCCTTGACGTGTGAGCGGCCCTCATGAAGGAAACATGGGTAGCGGCGAGGTTTATCCGGGGCCCTTCATACCTTTCCTTGTCAATCTTCGCCTGGGAGGGACACGGGAAGACCAGGTACCAGGGACCTGGTGAGGTGGTGTGCGCCAGGCCTGGACTGAGCGTAGGCACCATGTCCAGCCCCCTCGCACATGCATCCAAGGGGAATGCTGCGAGCAGTGCCGCGTGAAGAGCCGAGAGGCCATCCTGAGGTTGATGCAACCCATAAGGCGCCCTTAGTTGTTTTTTCCACCAGCGCGGAACATGGGGCTTCCACTAGGCGTGGGCATGGTCGCGGTTCGACCGTATACGCCAGTGCGGAGCATGGGGCTTCCACTAGGCGTGGGTAGGGAGCTCTGTATTAGAGTCTCCGGGCGTGTACAACCCTATTTCATTCGTACGCGTGACCGGCACGACAGAACTTTGAGGAGGTGTATCTAGGCACTCGTGAGCCATCACGGGACTCAAGAGGCCCTACCTCAAGGCGGGTTGCGCCTGAACTTTTGGCGCGGAGAGCGCTTATGAACCTGAGTGATGAGGGCGACCTGCACCGAGTGAACCTCTGGAGGCCATAGCATGAGAAGGCCAGACACCAAGGACCCATAGGAGGTGACATGAACGGGGCCGGCCCATGAGATAGAGCTCGGTCACTTGGGTTTATCCACGCTGCAGGGACGAACCCGAGCACAGACGCCGTGCCAAGTCTTCTCATGCAACAACCTGCAGAAGGACATCCGGCGCGCGGCTCTCGCGATGGCGAAGCGCCGAACTGCAGTCGAACAAACCGGGCCGCACGCCCTAACTCGCTCACTCGAGATTAGCTCATGCGAGGACAAGGCACCAAGGACCCTGGGAGGTGACGTGCATGGGTGCTTGCCCACGAGACAGAGCTCGATCGCTTGGATTTAACCACGTTGCAGGGATGAACCCGAGCACAGACGCCATGCCAGCCCTTAATCACGAGGCGGTCGAGGGTGGGGTTGTGAGGGCGCGGCGACATTCATGGCGACGAAGCATCGGGCACGCAGGTTGGAATATTAAGGAAATTTTACCAAAGCCAGAGCTAGTTCTGATACATGCGCAAAACGATACAGCTGCAGGGGCGGGCCCTGACAGCTTGAGGATAATGCAGCCTGAGGGGCGCTCTCGACTAAACAAACCAAAAAGTCACCTGGCACTGGTGTTGTAGAAGCATCGAGGTAGCTGAAGATGCATGTAGTGGATATTGCTCCTCATGAGTCAGGCAGCTCCGGAGACCTGGGGGACACGCGAGGCCCGGGGGGCTCACGAGGCTCCGGGACCTCCTGAGACGCGACCACCGAGCACCAGGCGCTGGTACGAGGCGCCCACGTTCAGTAGGCCAAACAGCATGCTGACGTAGTTATAGGCATAGCCCCCACTCCGCCCGACACGTGACGGCCAGAAGAGGTCCTACGAAGCGGCCCTGTTGAGGCCCGGAATGTTGACGCAGATGCGCAGATCGCCACCCATATCGGGGGCTGCAGCTGCACTGGCGGGCCATACGGGGCGACGCTCGCCGCGCTTGGCTTGCGCCTCCTAAAGCTCCTCGATCGCCTTGGTGATGAATTCTCGTGCCCCTGGTGCCTCGCTACGTGCTCCTTGCCCATA
Source organism: Thinopyrum elongatum (assembly GCA_011799875.1). Classification (NCBI taxonomy): domain Eukaryota; kingdom Viridiplantae; phylum Streptophyta; class Magnoliopsida; order Poales; family Poaceae; genus Thinopyrum; species Thinopyrum elongatum. The sequence goes on from CM022300.1 coordinate 317,233,229, forward strand.
GGGGCGCGCATTGAAGCACGCCTCCAAGTGGTGCCCGAACGCCTCCCTCGTTGTGCTGTTCAGGTCAGAGGCTCTCCAGACGGGAGCCCCCGAGCCCATCCTGAAGGTGGTGCTGGGCGCGCCTTCCTATGCAGGAGGAAGGGGTGCCCTAGCAGCGGGCACGGAGCCTGAGGCGATGCCAGCGGGTTTCTTGGTCTCCAGATGTCTCTTGGGGAGAAGCTCCTTCTTCTTCGCGGGGGTGGCCTCGGGAGGCAGGATGCCACCTTCGTCATCAGAGTTCTTGGCCGCCGCATCACGGTAGGCATTCTCCAGAGAACAGACCATGTCCTTCTCGTCGCAGGCAACCGTGATGACGCCGCTGCATCCTGGCATCTTGAGGACGTTGTAGCCATGGTGGGTTGACGCCATGAACTTGGCGAGAGTAGGGTACCCGAGGATGGCATTGTCTGGGAGGCCGATGTGGGCGACGTCGAAGTCGATGAGCTCGGTGTGGTAATTTTCGCGCTTGCCGAAGGTGACAGGGAGGCACACCTGCCCTAGGGGAACAGTGAAGCCGTCGGTCACCCCAGAGAACGGCCTGGTGGGCATGAGCTGGTCATAGGGCACCTGAAGCATCTCGAAGGTCTTGACGGAGAGCACATTGAGGCCAGCACCATCATCGATGAGAGTCTTGGTGACAGAGACATTGTTGATGGTGGGCATGCAGAGCATGGGGAGCGCGCTGGCAGTGGCCGCGCACCAGAGGTGATCCTTGGAGTTAAAGGTGATGGCGTACTACGACCACCTGAGGGGGCGCGCAGCCTCAAGCTTCGAGAGGGCTGCGTTCACCTCACGGGAGGACTGCTTGAAGATGCGGTTCAAGGCGGGTGCCTAGGCACCACCAAGGATGCAGGCAATTGCGCGAGGCTCTTGGAAGACCCCAGCCCCATCATCATGATGGTTGTCGTCGTTTCTTCTTTGTGGTGGTGGCAACGGAGGGAGGCCGGCGTTGCCCTGAGGACGGGCCTCACGAGGCTGATCACGCTAGGGGCCATCACGAGGCTGGTCGCGCCAGTCCTGACGAGGGTTGCGGTTGTCCCAGCGGCCTCCGCTGCGACCTCCTCCACGGAGCGCCCTGAGCTCCTGGCAGTCATTGGTGTTGTGGGTGTGAACATTGTGGAAGACGCAGAAAGGGCGGTTATCCTTGGCTGGGTTGTCGCGGTCGCGGCCACGCTTCAACTCCGGCTCTACCGCCAATACGGTGAGGCCCTTGCGCTTAGCCTCCTTGGTCTTGGCCTTCTTTTCTTCGGGATCGATATCAGGGAGCTTGAGGAGGGAGAGGCGGCCCTCTTCCGCCCTAGCGCACCTGTCCGCCAGGTTGAACAACTCCAGCGCCGTGCACAGGTCGTAGTGGATGGCGAGCTCATCGCTCATCTTGACGTCCGTGACGCCCTCGGTGAACGCCGAGATGATGGCTACGTCCGTGGCTTTCGTGATCTTGAGGCGAATGTTGGTGAAGCGTTGAATGTATTTGCGGAGGGTTTCGCTCGGCAGCTGCTTTACGTGCCACAGGTCATTGACGGTGAGAGCGCGGTCGCGGGTGCCCTAGAAGTTGGCGATTAAACACTCGCGAAGCTCATCCCAAGAGGAGATTGACCCCTCAGGGAGGTGCAAGAGCCAGGAGCGAGCGCCGTCCTTGAGAGCCATGGGGAACTAGTTTGCCATGACCTTGTCGTCGCCATTCACCGCCTCGATGCACAGCAAGTAGAGCTGGAGGAACTCTGTAGCGTCCGGGGTGCCATCATAGTGTGGGGGCAGGTCTGGCTTGAACTTGCTGGGCCAAACAACGCGGTGCAGCTCTGGTGTGAAGGCACGGCAGGCTGCCACGCTTACGGGCGCAGTTCGCGTGAGGGGAGCATGATCGTGACGCCCATGCGCTGCAGCCCCAAGAGCTGCCCAGTCTTGGTGCTGGCGTGGCGGTGCGGGGAGCGCATGCGCGTCGTACTGCGGTTGCTGCACCACCTGGCAGCTGGCTTCATCTCGTGCTGGCGCAGGTACCCTATGCGGTGGGTCGCGCGGACGTGTGTCGCGCTTGGGCTCGGCATCGGCGTTGCGCAGAGGAGGAGGCGGAGGCGCGCCGTGAGCTACATCGCCCTCATGGGAGGGCGGGGGATGGAGCGAGTGGGAAGGCGTCGGGGCCTCACCGACGGCGTTGACGAGCTCGGTGATCCGGCCTAGCCAGGCGTCGTAGCCCTCATTGGCGGGGCGATAACACAACAGCTCACGCGCCATGAGCAACATAGCCTACACGTTTGTCAGCCCGCGACGAGCATGGGAAGACGACGCCGTGACGGGGGTGAGGGAAGGAGTGGCGGTGCGGCCATCACGCTGCACGGAGGGTGGCAGCAAAGAGTCCTGCCGCTCATGAGCAGCAGGGCCGGTGGCAGCGTTGGCTGCGGGAGAAGCGGAGCAGCGAGGAATACCGTGACCCACGGGCGCCTTTTGGGCAATGAAAGCGGCCCAGCGCTCGGCCCGAACTCGGTGGGCATCGGCCATGGGAGCGACGAAGCAGAGACGAAGCAAAGCGGAAGGGAATTTCGACACGCCCCTACCTGGTGCGCCAAATGTCGGAATCGGGGCTCCGCGGATCCAACAAAGTTTGAACTCTGGGGCGTGTTCGAAGATCTAGCCTTGCCGCAGCCTCAAGCTCATCACTCCATTGCTTGGTCTCATCGAGTTCGTGGTAGGGGGGAGAGAAACGACACAGCTATTTACCCAGGTTCGGGCCACCTTGCGGTGTAAGACCCTACTCCTGCTTTGTGGTGGATTGGCCTCACGAGGAGGTTGAGGATGAACTAGTACAGTGGGTGAGCGGCCTTGCGAGGGCTCACTGGTGAGAATGAATTTGTCCGAAGAGGATCAGAACCGGATCCTTCTCTATGGTGGAGAGTAGCCTCTATTTATAGTGGCTTTGGTCCTCTTCCCTCATAGCTTAGGCAGGAAGGGATTCCACAATGGCCAATTTGAAAGGGGACAAGAGGTACATCTTATCCTGACGAAAGGTGGTCTTTGCCTACAAAGCTTATGACCATGACGCAGTGGTGGGCTCGGTGATGACATCCATCCTACCGAGCTTGTGGTCTTGGTCTTGTTGCACCAGAATGGAAACCTTTGGGGGATCCCCCAGGAACCCGCGCTGGTCCTTGCCTTCTTAGCACCAAAGTGGAAAGTGTCCTCCCCTACACACGCTGGCGCCCGCCTGGCCTTGGTTGTCATGGCTCACGTCATCATGAGCCTCGTGAGGCGGGGTACCTGCATAGAGATCTCCGCTCCTCGGGAGGCAGGCTCGGGAAGCCGCCCCTCGGGAGGTCTTGGTGTCGTTCGCCTCGGGAGGCCGGAGGACCCTCGCGAGGGTCTTGCTCGCAGAGTCTTGTAGCTGGGCGGTACCGGGCCATCGAAGAACCCGTGCGCTGGGCAGCAGGCAGGCAGGTCTGGGTACCCCCGATCCCAGATGGCCGACAGCAGTCAATTTTCTTCGGACAGAATCTCCGAAGCAATTGCTTCACATCAGCAATAAATTTTTGAGGGGTTAACTCCTTCACATCAATCTTCTCGCCGACATGTTTTCAACAGATGTATCTCATTCTTCTCTGCAACACAGATATTCTTCGGTGAAGTTCCTCGAACTTGACACTGGAGACATCATTCTCTTTGGTTCCGCATTGACTATTTCTCTCTGTGTGCACTAGCAAACAAATCAGTCCATGCGTGTTTCTGTCAAAAATCTCCAAAACACAGATGGGCAAATATTGCACCAACATCTTTGTTGCTGAAGTTGCCAGAGAACCCTATCTCCTCATGGTCAGATCTGTGCAGCGAGTTCATTGGCACCTTTACCAGAGGTCAGAAGGGGCCCGGACGGCCCAGTGATCTGCCAGTGAGAATTTGTGCTGGTATATACAGAGGTTTAGCTGTGTGCCCCGCAACATTCCAGATGTACACCCTTTAGGTGTGATTGTCGCGTTTCACACGAACGTGGCCAATCGAAAGATGTGGGAAAAGACGAACGTCCGGTTGTCGAAGACGGTCAACAAGCTCTACACGTTGGCGGACAAGTGTGCATGTGCTAAAGAGGGGAGAAGGCTTCTCGGGGATGATGCTGGCGTCGAAGTCGATTCTGAGGACGATGATATCACCGCCCCAAAGAAGAAGGGCCGAAAGCGCAACAGGAAGCGCAAAGGCAAGGCAGTTATGGCTGTAGAAGGCTCTGGTAAATCTAGCCCCTTCAAGAAAACCAAAACAGAGAGCTCCAGCAAGGAAGCTGCTACATGCACTGATTGCCAGGTGGCCGCGGCGAGCGAGAAAACCGGTAGGTCTGACAGGCCATATTACAAGATTCACCGCACCAAGGGCCACGTCCTTCAGGAGTGCCGGCAAGTTGAGCAGCTGGCTAAAAAGCAGAAAGCTGAGTACGAGAAGTGCGACAAGGAAAAGGGCCAGGATGGTACTGGTTGATCCAGCAAAAAGAGTTGTGGTGACCGAGGAGGGCGTCGCGGCAAGGCTAAACAACAGAAGGAGAAACCTGCTAGAGGCCGTGAAAAAGAACAAGATGATGAGAGCGAAGAAGAGGATGACGATGAATCCACTGAACACGAATTCTAGAAGGCAACAGAAGCCATGTGCATTGACGGGGGTGCATCTCTGCATTCCTCTCACCGCCAACTCAAGTAGTGGGCACAGGAGGACAACATAGTGGAACCAGCAATAGACGACCAGAAACCACTCACCTAGTCACACACGCCTATCATTTTCGATGTCGAGGACCACCCTGATCGCACGATTGCGGTCGGGTGTTTGCTGTTGTTGGTCTCACCAACGATTCGCAACCTCCAGTTCACGAAAATGTTAGTTGGCGGTGGGGCTGGCTTGAACTTGATCTCTCCAGAAGCAATCAAGAGGCTGCAAATTTCTGATGAAGAGCTCGAGAAAACTAGAACATTCCAAGGAATCAATCCATGAAGGAGCCAACCCAAGGGGAAGATCACGTTGCTGTTGATGTTTGGCGGGGAATTGAACTATAGAACAGAGAAGATAGTGTTTGATGTTGTCAAACTCCCTTTGCCTTTTAATGGAATTCTTGGCCTCCCAGCTTCGCCTAAGTTTATGGCAGCATCTCATTATGCCTATAACACGTTGAAAATGCCAGGGCCGATGGGTGTCATCTCCATCAATTCGGATCAGAAGGATGTAGTCATATGCGTCGACAAGCTTTATAGAGATGCGGTTGCAGCAGAGGCTGCCAAGGCAGCAGCTCTAGCCAAGGAAAATAAGAGCAAGAAACCCGGAAAAGCGTCTGGCAAGGATTTCGAGAAGCGCACCTCCATGGAGGGCTGCGCACCCGTTGAAGACTTGCTGGAAAGCTCCACTGGCAAGAGGTCCAAGGACACTGCGCCAGCTACAAAGAAGCTGCCGGCAAGGGAGTATGGCTCTAGCGGTACTTTCACCGTCAGTGCCACCCTTGACAGCAAATAAGAAAGGGCGCTCATTGCCTTCCTGCAGGCGAATGTAGATGTGTTTGCCTGGCAACCATCTGACATCCCTGGTGTTCCCAGGGAGGTAATTGAGCACCACCTTGTTGTCTGTCCCCATGCTTGGCCTATAAAGCAGAAGGTCAAAAAGCAAGCTTTGGAATGACAACTATTCATCGGAAGAAATCAAGAAGCTCGAAGCAGTAGATCTGGTTGGGGGGGGGGTACTACATCCAACTTGGTTAGCAAATCTAGTTGTGGTGCGCAAGGCAAATGGAAAATAGAGACTTTGTATCGACTACACTGATCTCAACAAGGCATGTCCAAAGGATCCTTTTCCCTTGCCACGCATCGATCATATTGTAGACTCTACCGTCAGCTATGATTTAGTCTCCTTCCTTGATGCTTATTCTGGATACCACCAAATATTCCGCTAAGGAAGATGAGGAGAAAACCGCATTCATTACTCCATGTGGCACATACTGTTTTGTGCGCATGCCTTTCGGATTAAAGAGTGCTGGTTCAACATTCATAAGAGCAGTCCAAGTTGGTTTTGAGCCACAACTACACAGGAATGTGGAAGCATATATGGATGATATAGTTGTCCAGACCAAGGACAAATCAACCCTCATTCAAGATTTAGAAGAAACATTTGCAAACTTGCACAAAAGCAATGTGAAGCTGAACCCTGAGAAGTGTGTTTGGCGTCCCATCCGGCAAACATCTCAGGTTCTTTATATCTCAATGTGGAATTGAAGCCAATCTCGACAAGATCAAGGCAATTGAGCAAATTCAAGCACCTGAAACCATCAAGGATGTGCGGCGTCTTGACGGTTGTGTTGCTGCTTTAAGTAGGTTAATTTCAAGGTCCGCTAAGCATGCTCTGCCGTTTTTGAAGATATTGAAAAAGGCAGGTCCAGTAAAATGGACTCCAGAAGCGAAGGCTGCGATGCAGGATTTGAAAAGATACCTATCCTCCGCGCCAACCCTAGTTGTGCCTAAACCACAGGAACCGTTGCTGCTATACCTAGCAGCAACGAACCAGGTGGTTAGTGCCGTGCTAGTAGTGCAGAGGGAAGCTTATGGCGAAGGAGCAACAATGGCAAGCCCATCCCATGACAAGCCTGAATCCTCTGCGGCATGATGTGATGCCAACAAATCAGAAATAGCGCAAGTAAATGAAGCCGATCAATAGATAGTGCCAAAGAAGAAGATGGTGCAGCAACCAATTGTCGGTGTATTAAATATGGGTGTTTCATACCCTAACTTATGCACAGACGAGTATCAGCTCCCCCACCAAACTAAAGTCTCAAAGTAGATATTCAAATCAAAGAAACAACTCTTCGGGAGATCAAGGAGCGCATTAAGAAGATTCAAGACAAACCTCAAGCTCAACAACAAAACCAACCCTTGTTATCAAAGCCGAGCCGGCAAGGCGGAGGCCCGGCAAGCTCCGTAGCCGATAAACCCCCACCAACTGCCAGCGCTCCACCTCACTAGCCCGCTGGTCACTGATCATTGAGGTGTCGAGCCCGCAGGCATTTAGGTGGAGTTCACCGGCACGTGTCAGCATGCTGGAAGGAAAGTTACCTTTATCGACACCCGTCCAAGTAGCATGTCAAGATAATAGGAGTTAGCTAAGTAAGCGGTGCAACATCCTTGCTGGGGCTTCTCCTCCTCACGACACCTAGAGATGCATTAAGTACTCTTTTTCCTAAATAGTAGAGTTAGGCATGATAGCATTGTTTGCTATCAAATCATTATGTAATTACCTTTGTGCCACTGTGGTAACCCCTTGAGCTACAAAAGGAGGGCCAGGGCAACCTTTACAAGGGTTTGAACCCATTCAAACCCCATGCACACTTTCTCGTGTTGCTGCCTTCCCCTTTGCGCCTTGCCGGGGGAAAGTGCACCTTGTACTTGTGCTTCCACATTCTCAATACATGCAAGCAGGAGTCGGGTATTACACCTTAAAGTTGGCCTGAACCTGGGTAAACGATCATTGCGCCCTATGTTAATTCTGCTCTTTGCATTCTATGCATTCCCCTCGCCAAACCACAAAGGGGATAGATCACCCCATAGATAGTCGTTCCACACCGACAACTTTGGCGCGGCAGGTACGGGCTTCACTAGTGTGAACATGAATAGTAGACAGCGCATCAATTTCATCGAGATTCTTCACCATCTTCATCATCCATGGCGCCCAAGAAGAAGGCCCCCATGGCGATGAAGCCTTCCACGTCCAAGTTTCCTTCACATGCGTCTGCGGATGGCGCAGGCGGCACCATCGCCGCAAACGGCGCGAACGTTGCAGTAAGCGTGACCAGCGCAGGCGGCGCGGTCGCCGTACCCACTGTGGTGGGAGCGAGCGATGGAGGCACTGGAGGCGGTCACCTTCCACGACCCTCTAACAGAGACAACAACAATGGCGCAGGTGGCACGGGCACGCAACTCCCGCCCCCTCGACATGCCAGCAAGCGCAGCCACTGGAGCAATACTGTCTAGTTGGGCGCGAGCCAAAATCCTTCCATTGCAGCAACTATGGCAACAGCGACGGAGACAACATCCAAGCACACGCCGTGTCCGTCGCAAGATGGACGCAACATGACCCTGAGCGGCGTTGTCGATCATGCACAGCACCGCCCGCACGGCAACCCGCTGTCACCCTCGTAGTATGACGGCAAGATCACAACGATGCTCCTGCTGGATCTTACAGGAGTTGAGCGACGTCACGGTCTTCGCTATCCAACATGCCTTCAACGGCAACGGAGGTGATGGCGCGAGCCCAAATGCTGTTGAACTTCCCTGCAACACTAGATAAGAATGATGAGTGGGTGACCACCATTCAGATTTTGATTGGGTTTGTGGAGGCTAACAAACCCCAGCTAGCAGAGCCCTCGTGAAGCCCACAAACTACACCAGTGGTTCAGACCGACGGCCATGTTGTAGGTGGAGCGCCAACATTGCAGTCACCTCCACGGCATCAACCCCAACAGCAACATCAGCAGTCGTAGCGAACTCAACGAGCTGCCGTGCCTGATGATGTGTCGATGGCCTCTTCAGACCCGCGGGCACAGCAAGATCAGTAGCAGGTACTGCTGGATAAGCGAGCCAAAGACGCTCGTACCACCATTCAACGACGTCGGGAGGTGCGCCGTCAATCTGACGAGCGCAACAGTCCAGTCGTCGATGCGCCAACGCCTATTGTTGGCGGGTATCTACCTTATGAGGTTGGGTGCCTTGCTTTCACACATGAGCCGTGGCAAGTTCCTTGGTCGTCCGTCCGAGCATTCAAACCGGAGGTGCCGGAGAAGTACGATGGCAAGCTCAACCCGGCAAAGTTCCTCGGCATATCCACGATCGCTGTGCAAGCTGCCAGACGAAGAGATGAAAAGATCCTCGCCAACTATTTCCCATTGGTACTCAAACCCAATATGAGATCTTGGTTGATGAACTTGCTGGAGAACTTCATTTCTTTGTGGTTAGATCTATGAAACGAGTTCGTTGGTGCTTTCACCATGGGCTAATAAGGCCCTGGACAGCCCAGTGACATGCAAGTGATCCCACAAAGATAAGGAGAAGATCTACGCAAGTATATCCAAAGATTCAGCCATGTACACCATAGCATACCAGATGTGCACCCTACAGCGGTGATTGTCGCGTTACATACGAACATGCGCAACCGCAAAATGCGGGAGAAGATGAACATACGACTGTCGAAGACTGTCAATAAGCTCTACATGTTGGCCGACAAATGTGCACATGCTGAGGAGGGGAGAAGGCTCCTAGGGGAAGATGCTGGCGCTAAAGTCGATTCTGAGGACGAAGATGCCGCCACCCCGAAGAAGAAGGGCCTGAAGCGCAATAGAAAGCACAAGGGCTAGTCAGTTATGGCCGTAGAAGGGTCTGATAACACTAGTTCCGCTAAGAAAACAAAGACAAAGAGCTCCGGCAAGGAAGCTGTCACGAGCGCTAATTGCCAGGTAGCTGCGGCGGGCAAGAAGACTGGCAAGTCTGACGGGCCGCACTGTAAGAGTCACCATACCAAGGGTCATGACCTCCAGGAGTGCAGGTAGGTTGAACAGCTGGTTGAAAAACAGAAAGCTGAGTACGAGAAGCGTGACAAGTAGAAGGGCCAAGATGGTACGGGTGGGTCCGGCAAGAAGGGTAACGGGGGCCAAGGAGGGCACTGTGAAAAAGCCAATTAGCAAAAAGAGAGGCCTGCCAGGGGCGGGGAAAAGAAAGAAGGAGATGAAGAGAGTGAAGAGGAAGATGACGACGAATTCCGTGAACATGAGTTCTAGAAGGCAACGGAGGCCCTGTGCATTGACGGGGGTGCATCCTTGCATTCCTCTCAACGCCAACTTAAACAGTGGGTGCGTGAAGTCAATGCAGCGGAGCCGACAGCAGATGCCCAAAAGCTCCTCAGGTGGTCCCACACACCTATCATTTTTTATGCCGAGGACCACCCTGATCGCACAACTGCGGTCAGGTGTTTGCCGTTGTTGGTTTTACCAACGATACGCAACCTCAAGGTCACGAAAGTGCTAGTTGACGGTGGGCTGGCTTGAACTTGATCTCTCCTGAAGTGATCGAGAGGCTGCAGATCCTTGAGGAAGAGCTCAAGAAAACCGGGACATTCCAAGGGATTAACCTGGGAAGGAGCCAGCATAATGGGAAGATCACGCTGTCGGAATCGGGGCTCCAGGGACCGAAGAGGTTCGAACTCTGGGGTGCGCTCACTCCTACCGCCCTACTCTTTCCTACTGCTAACCACGGCGAGGGCGAGCTAGAGGGAATAGGTCGGTGACACGGTGGTTACCCAGGTTCAGGCCACCTTGCAGTGTAAAACCCTACTCCTGCTTGGTTTTCAATTGCACTCGCGAGGGACACTACTAGGAAAGGGCTTAGAGGTGAACCCAATTTAGTGGCGGGCACGACCAGGCACCCGCCACAGGAAGTTAGGAGAAGCAGCAGTGGAGGGTAACAAAACAAGATTACCACAGCTAGGGGCACAGCAGTGGCGGGCGATATACGCCACCCGCCACAAAAAAGCAGGACTGGGCATGGTCACGTTGTGAATGCCTCTTGTGGCGAGTGGCTACGTTTACCCGCCACTGTTTTGACAGGTAGCAGTGGTAGTCATGGTAGTTTGCCCACCACAATTGTTAGCGGCAGACTGTTCCAATTCAACTGAAGGGTTGCCGCCCGCCACACCAAATTAGCAGTGGCAGGTCTTACGGCGCGCCTGTCACAGATGCTTCGCACAAACCTACACGCGTGCACCCCCTCTCTCTCCCTTACCCCACACTCCCACTCTCACTCTCGCTCTCTCCCCCATCTCGCTCTCATCACCGCCCTCGCCCTCCATCGCGGCGCTGACCACGTCGCCGTCGCCGTTTCCTGCCACCGTTGCTGTCCGCTACTGTCATCGCCGACCACTGCTGCCGCCGTCCTCGCCCTTCGCCGTGTCGCCCTCACCCTCGATCCGTCACCCTCACCCTCGGTCCGCCTCCCCTTCACCGTCCCCTCAAGCAGGTATAAGGTCGCCGTCCCCCCTTGTATATCCGGTCGTCCTCGTTGCCACCTGCCGTCACGGCTACCACGCATGTCCCACTAGGATTAGGGTTAGGGGTTTCATCATTGTATTTTTAGTTTTTAGTTTGTACGTGGTTGTAGTTTCAAGCTATTTTTAGTTTGATAGTAGTAGTTTCAAGTTGTGTAGTTTGTAATGCACATATTGTAATAAATTGTAGTTGTACTTTATAGTTGTAGTTTGACATTTCTAGTTGTAGTTCGATCGTTGTACTTTGTAGTTGTAGCAATCAAAACTAGCCGTATCTATGAAATCAATAGCTGTTTAGTTGTAGTTTATAGTTCTTTACAGGGATACATACTAGAAATTTTGGCTAAGCATCGACTTATTTCTGTTTCACCAAATTTCTTGTACTTAATGTATCCATTTTTCTGAGGAGGTCATGCCAAATTTGTTTGTTTATTGATATTGTGATGTAGTAGATGTCTTCATTTCTTTACAGGGATTCATACTATAAGTGCTAAAGTTTTGGTGAAACGTTGATTTATTTTTGTTTCGCCAAATTCATAGCTCTTAGTGTGTCCATTTTTATGCAGAGGTTATGCCAAATTTTTTTGTTTATTTTTAATTCAGATTGTGATGTTGAAGATTTCTTCGGTTCTTTCGCCAGATTTATTTATCTGCATGTTTTAGGTCATTTTTTCTCGAAATGGTGGACAAGGTATGTACCGTGGTGTTTCCCAGAGGCCCTGGGGGAAGTGGGGCGCCCAAATCCAAAACCCCGTCACTGGCAAGAAATAGTGGCTCGGCACGTTCGACTTCTACGAGGAAACGGCGTGCGCTTACGATGCCAAGGCGCTCGATTACCAGGGGCGAAGGGCCCAACTCAACTTTCCTCGGGATGCTTGGCGCGCGAGTGAGATAGCACCTCCTAACACGAGGATAGTCTCCAGGGCCGAGGAACAGGAGCACCAGAAGACCGAGGCGCTCCTCAGGGCCCGTGACCGTCAGAGTACCGATCCCTAGGTGGAACAGTATCTTTAGGAGGATCCGCATCTGTACGCCAGTAACGAGGCATTGCTGGTCACCGCACGCAACTGAAAGGATGCCGAGGACGACCTGATAAACTGGGATGATCTCGCCAACCAGTCGGACAAGGATGACGATGACGACTCCGGCTCTGACATTGACTTTGACTAGGAGTTGATCTCTCCATCATGCCTTGTCGTATAACTCCGTGCTTCAGATGTTTGAACCTTTAATGTAGTACTTATGAATCTTGCTATGGCGTACTATATATGTCCATGACTTCGTGATAAACCTGCTTATATATATACACATAAATTCTATTCTGATCACGGTATGAGAATAATATTCTGATAACTACCTGACCCATCCCAGCAGTAGTACCTGAACTTCCCCTGGTGCTAGGTTGAACTTCTGCCAACATTGTCCAAATGAGGCTTGTGATATACCGTTTGAAAGCTGTGGACACGAGTATCATGATCTAGGTTCAATTTTTGACAAAATCTAAATGGTTTAAGAGCAGTTTTGAAAATTGTTTTTCTTCATACAAAAAACGTGAATCGTTTTTTCGAGCCCATTTCTAAACCGTTTATCGGAGTGAGGCAAATAATATGGCATTGGAAAGCTGTTGCAAATCCGCTCATTCCACATATAGAATTTTTTTCCAAATTCCATACAGTTAAAGAGTAATTTGAAAAATCACATAATTTCTCAAACCGAACAGCCGAGTTCGCATTTTTGAGCCCATTTCTAAACGGCTAATCGGATTGAGGCAAATGATATGGCATTGGAAAGCTTATGAAAATGCACTTGTTTTTGGTGTAGAATTTTTTTCTAGTTTTAAAAGGTTTAAGAGTACTTTGGAAAATGGTCGAAGTTCCTCTGAGTTCGTATTTTCGAGTTAATTTTTCAGCGGTTTCTCAGAATGCAGCAAATGATATGGCGTTAGAAAGCCTGGAGAAATGCGAAACTTTTATTTATAGATTGTTTATCCCAATTACTTAAGGTTTTACGTCAATTTTGAAAATGGCCAAAATCATATTTTGGCCGTAATTTTCGCAAACTTTATCGGAATGGGGAAAATAATATACCATTGGAAAGCTATAGAAAATGCAAAACTTTTACGTTTAGAAAGTTTTTTCTAGTTCCCAACCGTTTTTAAGTAATTTTGAAAATGGCGAGATCATGCGTTCTGCCTTCATCGCCAAAACAGAGTATTCGAAACTGCACTTCGTGAAGACGTTGAACTTCTGGGGCATGTCTGTCTGAACTTCACTCTATTTTTCGCATGCTGTTTTTTTTTGTAACTCCCCAACCACTTACCGGAGTTGAGCAAATGATATACCGATGGAAAGCTGTTGAAAGGACACAACTTTTCTGTGTTGATCATTTTTTCATACACACGACGGTTCAAAAGAACTTTTGAATACGTAAAAACATGTTTTCAACGGTATACATGAAACTTTTAAACCGTTCATCGGAATGTAGCATATAATATACTATTGGAAAGCTTACGAATTTGAGCACTTTTTTCATGTAGACATTAGATTCGAATTCATTCCCGTTTGAGAGCAGTTTTAAAAATGGCAAAACCGATGTTGTTTTTGCCTCTTTTTTAAACATGTAAATGAAGGTGGACGTCTTTGCACTAGAAATTTGAATTGTGCCGGGAGGAGAACGTGAACTTCTTGCAACAAAGCTTTTAAGCTTTTAGTTTGGTATTCTTTTATTCTCATCTGGAACGCATTCCATGTAGTAGTTGAACTGCTCATTATTTTGACATTCAACTTCTATCACGTATTTTCATTTGTAATTTCTCACCCGTTCGTGCGAGTTGCACGAATGATGCACCTTTTAGAAACATGTTGAAAAGACACAACTTTTACTAATACGGTTAAAGTTTTGTTTCGAACAACATACACCAATTTTTTTAACCGTTTTTGTGTAATAGAGCTTATGATATAACCTTTGGAAAGTTGTTGAATAAGGGGAACTTTTTTCATGTTGTCTTGTTTCAATTTTGTAATGGAATGAGAGAATCATTTTAAAACACCAAAAGCAACATCTTTTTTATGTTTTTAACATGTAAATACATGGTGAACCTCTCTCATAACAATTTTTGAACTTTCCCGGGACGAGCACTTGTACTTCTAGCAACAAATTTTTAGACTTTGCCTTTTTATTCTTTTTTTCTCATATTAAATGAACACCATGCAAAACGTGAACTTCTGGCAGTTATCAACTTGTACCTCTCTTTGTTTCGCTTTAGTAACAGAAAAAATATGAGTTTTCTATAGACATCAAACCCGCTCTAACTTTTTTATTGGAACTTCTTTGTGTATTTTTAGAAATGTGAAAATTGTAGTTTTGTTAGAAATATCAAACTTCATCGTTATTTCAAACTGAACTTGTTGGCTTTATTCTTTAATAACTGGAAAAAACCGATTTTCAACTAAATATCAAACTGTTCCGCTTTTTCCATTTGAACTTCTTGGTTTTATTCTATAGTAACGAGAAAACCTAAGTTTTTTACATACATTGAACTACTCTGTTTTAAAATTGAACTTCTTGGTTTTAATCTATAGTACTGAGGAAAATCTGAGTTTTTATAAACATCAAATAGCTTCACAGTTTTTATAAACATCAAAGAGTAACGGGGAAGTCCTAGTTATGTAATAAATATCGAACTCCTCAATTATTTAAAGTTGAACTTCTAGGTCTTTTTTTTAATTTGATCTTCATGGGTTATTCTTTAGTACTGGGGAAATCCTAATATAGTAATAAACATTGAACCACTCCATTTTTTAATTTGAACTTCTAGGGTTTTTATTAAATATTGAACTACTCTATTATTTAATTTGACCTTCTTAGTTTTAGTTTTAGAAATGGGAAAAATCATTTTGTCAAACATTAACCATTTTGTTATTTTAACTTGAACTTCTTGGTTTTTTTATTTTTTTATAAACATCAAATTGAGCTGTCATATTAATTTCAACTTATTATTTTTTTTAGGACTAACATCTTTTTAATCGGTGCACTCTTTTCTCAGAATGATTTATTTTTGTTTTTTTGAACATGTAAATCCTAGGTTTTAATAACCTCCGAACTTCTGTGTTATTTTAATTTGAACTTCACTTTTTTTAGTAAATAATCGTTTTTAATTTCTAAATAAATATCGAATTTCAATGTTTTTTCAATTTGATCTTCATGGTTGATTCTTTGATAACTAGGGATTTTTATTTTTTAATAACAGTAAAATCCTAGCATTCTTAATAAACATCGAACCACTTATTGGTTTTTTGTATACATGGACTACTTCTTTTTTATTTGAACTTTTCATTTTAAACTTTAGGAACGAGGAAAATCTGTGTTTTTTATAAACATCAAACTGCTCCATTTTTTAAATTTGAATTTGTCCATTTTCTTTCTTTTAGTAAGAGGGGAAATCGCCATGGAGACATGCAGCCGTGTTCACATCTGCATGCGTGTGAAACAAACATCACCGAAGAAAAAGGAACTGTGGGCCTCCAGGAGTTATTCACGTGGAAGAGGGAGGGCAACTAATTAGGGTAATTAATTCTAGCGGGCCTTATTCCTATTTTTTGGAACAAATAGAAATTGCTAGTGAGCCCTATACACCGGACGGGGGGAGTATGTTATATCTTGTGAAGTTTTGATATTTTGTGTCGAGACATTTTATGCATTTTTGTGTCGAGACATTTTATGCCCCGATCCCTTTTTTTGTTGATTTTTCTTCTGTATGTGGTACATTTGAACTTAGAAATTTCTGAAACATGAACTTTTTGTGCTATTGAAAATTAAAAAAATTACACACAGAAATATACATACACGGTACACCACAACAATTACTTTGTTTTTTTGTCTATGAATTATCTAGTGAACTTATTTGGCTTTTCCACTTGAACTTCTAGTGTTTTTTTTACTTACTCAACCTCGCATGTCAACTTATTTTCCTTATTTTTGATTTTTCTTGCCCCTAAAATTTGAACTTCTGGACCTTTTATCCGTGAACTTATTTTCAGATTTTTTTGGTGAATTCAACGTTTTTGATATGCTTTTAAGCTTTCTCATTTTTTTTATTATGTTATAACTTTTTTCCTTATCTGCACTTATCCAGCTGTCGTTTTTGAACTTCTAATAAGGTTTTTGCGCCGTCGGTAGCTCCTTTTTTTCTAAGTGAGTGTACAATTTTCACTTTCTCATACTATCACTTTTAACTTAATTACATGATGTTCTAGAATGGAACATTTTGTACTCGCTCGGGTTGCCACAGTTTTCTTTATTGTTCGCCTCTTTATTTTTGGACAACCAAGGTGTGTGTTTTTCCTAATGGGAACATTTTGAACTTCTCATCGACAATTTTTTTTTGTGTGTGCACATCTTTGTGCGCATTGGTGGGCAAACTTGTGTGTTTACAAAAAACAGTTGAAGAACAAAACCTTGTTCTCCTTTGTAGCATAAACACAAACAGTTCTGATGCACACGAGCAAGCACAAGATCTCAAACGAGTACTTCTTCTGCTCGTGTACACACACAGTACACACTCACCATCAGCACACACATCCAGGACCCAACACAACGCTAGCTCACGAACGCAGTGAGCAGCAGCATGCCATAGCGTTATGGAGTAGTCAGTGGCAGCATGCCATAGCACCATGGGCGGCTCCGACCGCTCCGGCAGTCTGCAACAGGTCCTGCCCTGGTCGCCTCCACGCTCCACATCCTCCCAGCGACGCACACATCAGCTCCCCCGTCGGTGGCTCGCACGAGAAATAAAGAACCAAGTGGTAAATTCAGCAGAGCGGTGTGGTGTTTCATGTCATCCCAATGGCGGAGAAGCTGGACTGCATCCTGGGGCATAGGCGAATCATCGGAGGCCTCGTCCTTGGAGCCAGGATATAGAGGCCCATGACGGCCGGCGAGGGGATGTTTGAGCGGCCAGTCGCCCGCGTGGAGTAGGGTTGTCCTGAGGCTGTAGCGGATACAGGCTGGAGGCGGCGCCGGGGGGCAGTCCGTGGTGGCGTCCGGACACCGTTGACGGCGGCAGCCGGAGCCGCACCACCTCCCCCATGAGAGCTAGCGGTGGACTGCAGCGGCAGCTAGCGAAGGACTGCATAGGCAGCGGTAGCTAGCGGCGGACGATGGCGGCGCGATCCGGGTAGGGAGGCGGCAGCATGATCTATGGAGGGTGACGGGGGCAGCGGCGCAATCCGGGGAGGGAAGCGGCGGCGGCGACACAATCCATGGCGGGGGCGACACGGCGGCCGGATCTCGGGGCGGGGGCGGCGCGGTGGCTGGTTCGCGGGGCAGGGGCTGCGCGACGACCGTATCTCGGGGCGGGCCGGCGCCGGCGATGGTGGGTGGCTGGATCGGAGAGGGAGTGGGTGCATGGGGATGGTGGCTGGATCGGGGAGGGAGTGGGGGTGTGGGGAGGTACGGTGGGGATTTTTTCTTTTTCTGTTCGGTGGGATTTTGGGATCTGAGGAACCAGCCCTATAGAGAGCCCGCTGGAGGTTATATATATATATATATATATATAGGACAACACTATTCTAATCCCAGGATTAGGATAACTATTCTGATAATAGCGCCCTATAGAGAGCCCGCTGGAGGTTCCTCAGATCCGAAAATCCCACCGAACAGAAAAAGAAAAATCCCATGCAGTAGAATTCAGGCTCTTCTTGAGGGATGGATTCGAAAAATCTGTGGTAACAATATTCATCATTCAATTCTAATCACTTACTGACTTGTTGTATTGTGCATAGCATTAATTACTAACTGTATTATTCTTAATTGTTACAAAGTGTATCCCATGCAACTTAAGGGTCCAATTCGATAATTTAATTGGTGATAGTTTCAACTTTTCAGATGGTCAAGGGCAATCGTACAAAATTGATGTTTGTAAACAAAAGGATAGAACCATCATAGGAGGCGACGGATGGAACAAGTACATTTCAAATAATAAGCTCACCGGGGCAGAGTACATAGGCTTTTATTTGAAGAAAGCGGTCAACAAGTTATGGATTAAGTATTTCTTCGACCAAGATGATGAGCTTGACGAGGATGATGCCAAAGATTTCGAGGATGATGAGGATGATGAGAGCCAAGATGATGATGATGATGATGCTAGCGAGGATGATGATAGCCAGGAGCATGAGGATGAGTATGAGGAAGATGATGAGGGTATCGGAGATGATGATGATGATGATCCATAAAATTATGCAATTTTCTCTTAAAGAATGAAAGAGCATAATGAGGATGAGAACGCCAAACTCATCGCGATCCTACTATCAAGTGTGCGCTACTTGGGGAGGCCATTTGTGCATCCTTTTACCAAGACCAACATCGTGAAAAACACAATGGTATGTTTTGTATCTTTTCTCTTTTTTTTTGTTCATAACACTATATGGCAAGATGTCTAACATTATGTTCTCTATTTTGTTTTTAATCACGGGGATCATAGAAATTACCTATGAAGATGATTTGTGCCGAGGACATCCCTGCTGCCGGCATGGCCGGAGTAAGCCTTGGAGCAGCAGGTCCTGTCACCAGCGTTCGATACAAGATGGACACAGACGTCCGCATATCATTCTATGAGGTTGGCTGGCGGGAATTCTAGAATGGAAAGAGACGACTAATGGTTGACACAGCAGTGCTCATCACGATAAGGAGTAGCAAGAACAACAACTTCCAGATGATGGTTGTTGTAGATCTTATTTAGAAATAAGGTCCATTCAAACATCTCCTAGCCGATGAACTCTTAGTTACTTTGATGTTGGTTTGTAAACTGGAACAAACTAAAGTGTTACTAGATGTTATGAAGAGTACTAATTGCCTAGTAAACTTGCATGCCTAAGCATACAATGCATGCTTGATTTGCGTTTATATTGGATTTATGCAAAATGCATCCATGGCAGCACAATTGGTGCCGTGGTTGCAAAAATTTAATTCGCATGAATAAACAATCAGTGGCGGGTGTGCCAATATGCCCGCCAATGCAGCATGAATATATAGTGGGGAGCAGACAACAACGCCCACCACTGCAGGAAGGTAACCAATGGCGTGCAGGTTTGCTTGCCTGCCATTGCTGCACTATACCAATGGCAGGTGCCCGCCCACCACTGATAGCTATATAGCAGTGGTAGAAGGTCAGTGGCGGGCGCCCCTGGGAGCCTGGCCCGCCACTGCTGGCCATTTTGCACCTGCCACTACTAGGCATTTTGCAGTAGTGGGAGAGTGAGAGTACAAGACGTTGTTCTTCTCTACGGCGCCACCCTGCCCTCTTTTATACTTGCCTTGGTCCTCTTCCCCCGAAAACATTGGCGGGAAGGGTTGCCACACAACGGCACTTTTGAAGGGGGACAGGGATGCAGTCTATCTCGACGAAAGGTGGTCTTCACCTAGAAAGCCACCATCCATGATGCGCCAGTGGGCTTGGTGACGACCTCCGCCCTGCGTGCCCGTCATCTTGGTCTTCTTGCATCGTTGGGGCAACCTTTGGGGTTCCTTTGGGAACCCGCATACTGGCCTTGATCCCTTAGCACGAAAGAGGAAAGCCTCCTTATCCGCGCTTGCTGGCACGGTGTCTGGCATCGTTCATCGCCGCGCACATCACCCACGTGAAGACTCAGGACCGCGCGACCGGACTGAGCAGCTCCTGACTCGTTCGCTTCCGAGAGGGACCTCGGGAGGCAGCCTCGGGAGGCCGCCTTGCAAGAGGACCTCGCGAGGCTCCTATTGGCGCCTACCAGCCTGCTTGGGATAGCGGCTGACGGGGGCCTCACGAGGATTCTTTCTTGTGAAGCTTGCTAGTGGGCCATCCGCTGGGCCCTAGGCACATGCCGCGTCCTAGGCCGAAGGCAGACGGGCCTGGTTACCACGGTCCCATGGGCCCGACAGTAACCCCCGAGCCCGTGGTGCGCATGTCTTCGCCCGTCAGGGGAGGAAACAGCGCGGGCCCCAACCGCCTGCGGACCAGGCTCGACACGTGGCGCACGATGGAATGTGGGGCACCCCCACTTCGCCCACGATGCCTCGGCAACTGCCCTGGCTGACATAAAGCCTGCCCGCGCGTGGTAGGAGGCAATCATTGCCTTCCTTGTCCACCTCCGAACGCGAAGAGGTGCAAGCCGCTCCTCTTCAGCTATAAAGGCAAGGGGGAAGACCCCGGCCCATCATCTTCCTCCGACGCTTTCCTCATACTCCACAATCAGAACCGATCTCTGCGACAATGGTGATGGGGAGAGCCCGCCTACGTGGGCCCAAGCGGCTAGGGAAGGGGTAGTGCCCGCGGGCGCAGGCACGGAGGGCGAGGTGCCCGCGGCCAAGGTGGCCGGGGCGGCGTGGCCGCCCTGCATCCCCAGGCAGGGCAAAACACAGGCTGAGGTGGCCCGCGAGTTCATAGTGGGCATGCACTGCCGGCCCTGCACCTGGCTTCGCCTCCCCAACTCTTTTGCGGCAGAGATGGCAGATTGCGCGCCTCTAGGCCTATGGGTGCAGGCGGCGGCTACTTCAACGGCCCCTCCTGGGTGGCGACGTAGTTCACCCCCACGGGCTTCATGTTCATGAAGCGGGGGTGGAAGTCATTTGCCCTTGCTCGCGGCTTGAAGCGGGGGCACATCCTCCTGTTCAAGTACGACGGGGCCGCCACGCTCTTCATGAAGATCTTCGGGGTCACCGATGACCACATGAAGTGCTGCATGGAGAGCGAGGACAGCGACACCTCCGGCGAAGACGTTGACGATGGCGACGCGTCCCCCTCAGACGAAAGCGGGAGCCGCGACGACTCCCCCCGCATCAAGAGCGAAGACGAGGACGCCGACTAGGGTGCCACCGTCGCCCGAGCCAAAGACCTGGGGAGTGGACGCGCCCGCCTGAAGTTTCTTCTTTTTTTCTTTCTCTTATCTCCACTGGATCAGTGTAGGCCCCGTGGGGGGTGTGAACAACTATGCCTTTTTGCATCTTTAATTAATGCTTTTGCGGTTCACATCATGTGTTCCCCCCTAAGATCCCCTCACGAAGCTTGCCCCCTTTTTTCTTGCTTGCCGAGGTGCTCTATGTTGTCAGGACCCAGCCCCCGTGTGAGCCTCAGCCGTCATTGGTATGTCAGGTCGCGATGCTTGGACAAGGCCAGGAGGTGAGGAGCAGCAGAGGCTAGTGAGGGATCCTAAGGCACGATGCTCAGGAAACCCCCCCCCCCCTTTGATGTGTAAGCGACTTGCGCAAAAAAAGGGCGACAGCCTTCACCTGGGTCATGGGAGGAGGGAATTCTAGAGACGGTAGCTGCGCCCCGTGAGGTGGTTAGACTTAGCTTTTAGTGGGGAGCTGCGTCGGGTGAGCCCCAGCAGCCATGGCTTGGTCCTCAGAGCCTTTGCCTCGCGAGTCCTTTTTTGCAGTCACGCGAGGTGCTGCCTGCGGGATTCCTAAGCGCTTGGTTCCTGGGGCAGCTGCACATTTGGCAAGTTTTGGAGCACGCGGGGTGACGCGCACTTGCCAACTTGCTCATGTATGTTCCATGAGGAGATAAGGCACGAAAGATCTAGGTGAGGTGACGTGCATGGGGGCAGGCTCGCGAGCTAGAGCACAATCACTTGGATTTATTAGCGCTGCAGCGACGGAACCGAGCACAGACACCATGCCCAGCCCCCGCTCATGGGAGGGTCAAGAGAAGAGTCGCAAGGGCGCGTCGCTCTCAACAGTGGTGCGGCACCGAACAAATGATTAAGCAAGCAACATAAACTCATTAGGGCATAACCAGATTTGTTACACAACCAAAAAGTGAGACACCTGCCGTGTTAGGCACTGGTCAGCCTGACATCGATGCAGCCCGTACGGCCCCTCAATTTGAACAAACCAAAAGGTCACCTGATAATATGGCTCTGCGGGAGCATTGAGCTTCTCGGCGGGGAGCATTGCGGGAGCTTGTCCTTCAGGAGTCTTGTGAGGGCCAGAGAACTCGCGCGGTTCCATCGCGAGCCGCACTAACCTTGGGAAGGCGGTGTGGCATTCATCAGGTTGAAAGGCATGCGGGTGTAGTTAGTGGCGAGGCCCCTGCCTGGGCCAACGCGCGATGGCCAAAAGAGGTCCTGGGAGCAGGCCCGCGAGGTCGATGCACATGTGCACCTTGCCATTCCTCTTGGGGACGGCAACTGGGTTGGTGGGCCACGCGGGGTGGTGCTCGCCACGAATGGCTCGAGCTTCCTGCAGCTTGCAGGTCTCCTGAGCGATGAACTCCTGCTTCTCCAGCGCCTGGCGCCGTGCTCCTTGCTTGATGGGGCGTGCGTCAAGGAACACCTCCGAGCGGTGCCCGAGCACCTCCCTTGGCACACTGGTCAGGTCAGATGATATCCAGGCGACAGCACCTGAGCCTACCTGAAGGAAGGCACCGGGCGCGCCTTCCTATGTGGGAGGAGGGCATGCGCTGGCGGCGAGGATAGGGCCTGGGCCACTACCATCGGCTGGTGCCTTCCATCCTTGGGGTAGTCCTGGGAGAGTAGCTACTTCTTCCTTGCGGGGGTGGCCTCAGGAGGATTGGCGGCGTCCTCGCCAGTAGAATGCGTGGCTGCGGCGGCTCGATAGGCGTGCTCGAGGGACCAAACCGCATCCTTCTCATCACAGGTGATGGTGATGACGCCACTGCAGCCAGGCATCTTGAGGACATTGTATCCGTGGTGGGTTGCCGCCATGAACTTGGCGAGTGCCGGGTACCCCAGGATGGCATTGTACGGGAGGCCGATGTGCGCCACGTCGAAGTCGATGAGCTCAGGTGGTAGTTGTTGTGGGTGCCGAAGGTGACAGGGAGGTGCACTTGCCACAAGGGGATGGTAGACCCATCAGTCACCCCGGAGAAGGGCCTGGTCGGCATCAGCTAGTCGTAGGGCATTTGGAGCGTCTCGAAGGTCTCGATGGAGATCACGTTGAGGCCGGCGCCCCAGTCGATGAGGGTCTTGGTGACTGTGTCGTTGCTGATGGTGGGGGTGCACAGCATGGGGAGCACGCCTACCGCAACCGTGGAGTTGAGGTGGTCCTTGGAGTCGAAGGTGATGGTATTCTGTGACCACTTGAGGGTCCGTGCGGCTTCAGGCCTCGGGAGGGCAGTGTTCACCTCGCGAGAGAACTGCTTGAAGAGGCGGTTGGACACGGGAGCCTGGGCTCCCCCGAGGATGTAGGCTATCGCGTGAGGCTCCTGATAGCCCCCAGCCCCCTCGTCATGCTGATTGATGTCGTTCCTTCTTGGTGGCGGCGGCAGCGGCAGAAGGGGGGCATTAGCCTGAGGACGTGCCTCGAGAGGCTGATTGCGCCAGGCACCCTCATGAGGCTTGTCGCGCCAGCCCTGGCGGGGGATGCCGTTGCGGTTGTCCCATCGGCCGCCAACGCGGCCTCCTCCGCGGGCGGCGCCACGGTCGTTGTGGTCTTCCCGGTGGTCGAAGCGCTCGTCGTGATGTGACTTGAGCTCCTGACAGTCTTCGGTGTTGTGGGTGCGCATCTTGTGGTACACGCAGAATGGATGATCGTCCTTCTCGGGCTAGTCGCGGTCACGCTCGTGCTTCTGCTCGGGCTCCGCCACGAGCATGGCAGGGCCCTTGCGTTTGACGTCCTTGCCCTTGGTGTTGCTGTCGTTGGGCTCAGCGTCGGGGTCGTTGTGGACGAAGAGGCGACCCTCTTCAGCCTTGGCGCACTGGTCGGCGAGGTCCAATAGCTCGAGCAGCGAGTCTAGCTCATCGTTGATGGCGAGCTTCCCCCGCATCCTGACGTCCGTGACGCCAAGGGAAAAAGCAAAAATGATGGTCGCGTCAGAGGCATGCGGGACCTTGTGGCACACCTGGCTGAAGCGCTGGATGTATTTGCGGAGGGTCTCGCTGGGGCACTGCCACACGTGACGTAGGTCGTTGATGGTGAGGGGGCGGTCATGCGTGCCCTTGAAGTTAGCGACAAACTGGTCGTGGAGATTGATCCACGAGGAGATCGACGCCTCAGGCAGGTTCATGAGCCAGGAGCGCGCGCCATCCTTGAGGGCCATGGGGAAACAGTTCGCCATGACCTTGTCGTCACCATTCGCCGCCTCGATGCTCAGCGCATAGAGCTAAAGGAACTCTGTGGGGTTGGGGATCCCATCGTAGCGCGGGGGGAGCTCCGGCTTGAACATGGTGGGCCATACCACCTGACGCAGCTTCCTGGTGAAGGCTCGGCAGCCCACGCTGCTCGAAGGAACTCCACCAATGAGGGCGGCACGATTCTGGCCGCCGGCCACTCAGACCTCTTGGACTATCCTATCTTGGCATTGGCGCTATTGCTCGAGGAGCACACGTGCATCAGGTGGCGCACGGTGGACGATCTGGCAGCATGCCTCATCTCAGGCAAGCAGAGGCGCTCCGCAGTGTAGGTCATGTGGACACGCGTCACGCCGGGGCTCACCGAGGTCGCTGTGCAAGGGGTCTGGCGGAGGCGCGCCGTGCGCCACGTCCCCATTGCGGGATGGTGGAGGGCGGAGCGAGTGACAAGGCGCCGAGACGTCTCTGGCAGCGTTGATGAGCTCGGTGATGCGACCAAGCCAGGCGTCGGCCGGGTGGTAGCGGAGTAGCTCGCAAGCCATGAGTAGCACTGCTTGCGTGTTCGGCAGCCCACGGCGGGCGAGGGAGGAAGAGGCCGTAGCAATGCGGCCATCCGGCCACACAAAGGGGTGCATGGATGAGTCCTGCTGCTCGTGGGCAGCAGGGTCAATGGTGGCGGCAGCCGCGGCCTCGGCACAGTGGCGGCGATTGCCGCAGCCTGCAGGCTCCGTCTGGGCGACACGAGCCGCCTGGCGCATGGTGCGAGCGTTAGCCTTGGAGTTGGTGAAGCGGAAGTCAGAGCGGAGCGGAAGAACAGCGGCGCACCCCTACCTGGTGCACCAAATGTCAAAATCGGGGCTCCGGGGACCCAAGAAGTTCGAACTCTAGGGTGTATCGTTCCTACCACCCTACTCTTCCCTGCTGCTAACCACGGCAAGGCTACGGCGAGGGCGAGCTAGCGGGAATAGGCCGGTGACATGGTGGTTACCCAGGTTCGGGCCACCTTGCGGTGTAAAACACTACTCCTGCTTGGTTTTCAATAGCACTCGCAAGGGAGGGTGAGAGTACAAGATGTTGTCCTTCTCTATGGCGGCACCCTGCCCTCTTTTATACTTGCCTTGGTCCTCTTCCCCTGAAAACATTGGCGGGAAGGGTTGCCACACAACGGCAATTTTGAAGGGGGACAGGGGTGCAGTCTATCCTCATGAAAGGTGGTCTTCGCCTACAAAGCCGCCGCCCATGACGCGCCGGTGGGCTCGGTGATGACCTCTGCCTTGCGTGCCCATCGTCTTGGTCTTCTTGCACTGTTGGGGCAACCTTTGGGGTTTCTTTGGGAATCGGCATGCTGGCCTTGGTCCCTTAGCATGAAAGAGGAAAGCCTCCTTATCCGCACCTGCTGGCATGGCATATGGCATCGTTCGTCGCCGCGCGCATCACCCACGTGAAGACTCAGGACCGCGCGACCAGATTGAGCAGCTCCTGACTCATTCACCTCTGAGAGGGGCCTCGGGAGGCCGCCTCGCGAGTGTCCTGGTGGCGCCTACCACCCTGCTTGGGACGGCGGCCGATGGGGGCCTCGCGAGGAGTCTTGCTTGTGAAGCTTGCTAGTGGTCCATCCACTGAGCCATCGGCACGCGCCGCGTCCTGGGCGAAGGCAGACGGGCCTGGGTACCCCCAATCCCACGGGCCCGACACACGCTGCCGATGATGTTTGCCGGGTAACTGAACTACAGGACGGAGAAGATAGTGTTCGATGTTGTCAAGATCCCCTTGCTGTTTAATGGAATTCTTGGTCACCCGGCATTGGCTAAGTTCATGGCAGCATCTCATTATGCCTACAATACGCTGAAAATGCCAGGGCCGATGGGTGTTATTTCCATCAACTCCGACAAGAAGGATGCAATCATATGTGTTGACAAGCTTTACAAAGATGCGGTTGCAACGGAGACCATCAAGGCCACAGCTCCCGCCAAGGAAAAAAGAGTGAGAAGCCCGGTAAGACATCTAGCGAGAATTCTAGGAAGCGCTCCTCTTCGGAGTGATGCGCACCCGTTGAAGACTTGCCGGAGAGCTCAGCCGGCAAGAGATCCAAAGCCGCTCCACCTACAACAAAGAAGGTGCCAGTGAAGGAGGACGACACTCGTGGTACTTTCACCATCAGCGCCACTCTTGACAGTAAATAGGAAAATACGCGCTCATTACCTTCATGCGGGCGAATGTAGATGTGTTTGCATGGCAACCATCTGACATCCCCGGTGTTCCCAGCGAGGTAATTGAGCACCACCTTGCTGTTTGTCCCCACGCTCGGCCTGTCAACCAGAAGGTCAGGAAGCAAGCTTTGGAACGCAACAGTTTATTGCTAAAGAAATCAAGAAACTTGAAGTAGCAGGTCTGGTCAGGGGAGTTCTACATCCAACTTGGTTGGCAAATCTAGTGGTAGTGCGCAAGGCAAATGGAAAGTGGAGACTTTGTATTAACTACACTGGTCTTAATAAAGCATGTCCAAAGGATCATTTCCGCTTGCCGCATATTGATCAAATCATAGACACCACTGCTAGCTGTGAGTTGCTCTCATTCCTTGATGCATATTCTGGATACCATCAGATATTCATGGGCAAGGAGGATGAGGAGAAACCCGCATTCATTACTCCATGTGGCACATACTGCTTCATGCGTATGCCTTACGGACTAAAGAGTGTTGGTTCAATGTTTGCAAGAGCAGTCCAAATTGGTTTTGAACCACAGTTACATAGAAACATGGAGGCTTATATGGATGATATATTGGTCAAGACCAAGGATAAATCGACCCTCATCCAAGATTTAGAAGAAACATTTGCGAATTTGCGCAAAATCAACATGAAGCTCAACCCTGAGAAGTGTGTGTTTGGCGTTCCATCTAGCAAACTTGTCGGGTTCTTTGTGTCTCAACGAGGAATCGAAGCAAATCCCGATAAGATCAAGGCCATTGAGCAGATTTAAGCACCCAAGACTGTCAAAGTTGTGCGATGTCTTGCCGGCTGTGTTGCTGCTTTGAGTAGGTTCATTTCAAGATTTACTGAGCGTGCCCTGCCATTTTTCAATATATTGAAAAAGGCAGGTCCAGTAAAATGGAATCCGAAAGCGGAGGCTGCGTTGTAAGATCTGAAAAGGTACCTATCCTCTGTGCTAACCTCAGTTGCGCCCAAGCCAAAGGAGCCATTGCTTCTGTATTTAGTGGCAACGAACCAAGTGGTCAGTGCTGCACTAGTTGCACAGAGAGAAGCAGGTGACGAGGAAGTAGCATAGGCAAGTCCTTCCCACGACAAGGCAGAATCCTCCCCGGCAGGGCTCAATGCCGGCAAGTCAGTGGCGATACAAGCAAAACAAGTTGATCAACGGATCTAGCCAAAGAAGAAGGTGGTGCAGCAGCCGGTGTACTTTGTTAGTTGTCTCTTGCAGGGGGCTAGATCAAGGTACTCTTGTGTGCAGAAGTTGCTTTTCGGTCTCCTCATGGCCTCTAGAGAGCTAGGCCACTACTTCCAAGCACATGAGATCATTGTTATCACTCACTTCCTGTTGCAGCGTATTCTGAGGAATCCAGAGGCAACTGGCAGGATAGTAGAGTTGGCGTTGGAATTGTCAAGTTTTACACTTAAGTTTGAGAGCACTTCAACCATGCAAAGAAGAGCCTTGGCGGAATTCATTGCAGAATGTATGCCAACACAAGATGAGGAAATTCTAGAATTAACTCTACCCGGTAAAGAGACTGAAAAAGAACGGGTCATGTACTTTGATGGTGCCTTCTCGCTGCTTGGTGCTGGAATGCTGCTTGTCACACCCACCGAAGAACACCTCAAGTACGTGGTTCAAATGCACTTTCCCAGGGAGAAGGCAACCAACAACACCACGGAGTATGAGGGCCTTCTTGCCGATCTGAGAATTGCGGTGGAATTGGGTACCAGAAAGTTGATCGTTCACGGAGATTCACAACTTGTTGTGAAGCAGGTAAACAAGGATTACCAAATCCCGTTGATGGAAGCATATGTGGAAGAAGTGAGAAAATTGGAAGAACACTTTGATGAGTTGCAAATAGAGCATGTCCCCCGCATTGAGAACATCATTGTCAATCACTTGTCAAAGTGTGCTGCCCAAAAGCTACCTGTGGAACCAGGGACTTTTGTTCTCCATTTGGCTCAACCATCAGTTACTCCATCAACACATGCCAATAAGAGAAGAAACCTGAATACTGGCAAATATTTTCTGGCAGAGCTTCCTAAGACCGCCAGTCAGAATGTTATCGGGAGCAGTGACGCGCTTGCCGGTGACCTGTAGCCTCGCACAGAACTTTAGGTTCATGTCATTGAGGATAGCGCTCCCGCAGCCGCAGAGACGCCTTTAGTCCATGTCGTCGAGCCACATGCTCCAACATGGGCACAACATAAAGTTCCATTTCTCCAAACAGGACAGCTTCCCAATGAGCAAGAGCAATCTGAGAAAGTAGCCCGTCAATCGAGTATGTATCAGTTTGTGGATAACACTCTATGCAGAAAGGGACCGAATGGGGTGAAATTGATGTACATTTGCCGGGAAGATCGACTCAAGTTGTTGGCAGAAATACATGGTGGCATATGTGGCTCTCTGATATGTCTCCGACGTATCTATAATTTTTTTATTGTTCCATGCTGTTATATTATCAATCTTGGATGTTTTATATTCATTTTATAGCTACTTTATTTCATTTTTTGGGACTAACCTATTGACATAGTGCCTAGTGCCAGTTGCAATTTTTTGCTTGTTTTTTACTTCGCAGAATATCCATATCAAATGAAGTCTAATTGCAGTGAACTTTTTGGAGAATTTTTTCTGCCCAGGAGATGCACCAGAGGGGCCCTATGGGGCCCACTAGGCACCAGGGCATGCGAGAGGCCCTAGGCGCGCCCTGGTGGTTAGTGGGGCCCACTGGCACCCCTCCACTGCCTCTCAGCTCTATAAATACACTAATATTCCAGAAACTCTACAGGAGCAGAGATAAAATAGTTTCCGTCGCCACAAGTTCCAGAACCACGAGATCCAATCTAGAGGCCTTTTCCGGCACTCTGCCAGAGGGGTCAATGATCACGGAGGGGTTCCATCAACACCGTTGCCCCTCCGATGAGGTGTGAGTAGTTTACCACAGACCTATGAGTGCGTAGGCAGTATCTAGATGGCTTCTTCTCTCTTTTTGATCTTCAATACAATGTTCTCCTCGATGTTCTTGGAGATCTATTTGATGTAATGACTTTTTGTGGTGTGTTTGTTGGGATTCGATGAATTGCGAGTTTATGATCAATTCTATCTATGAATATTATTTGAGTCTTCTTTGAACTCTTTTATGCAAGATCTTTATAGCCTCGTATTTCTTCTCCGAAACTTTGGTTTGGTTTGGCCAACTAGATTAATTTTTCTTGCCATGGGAAGAGGTGCTTTGTGATGGGTTCGATCTTGCGGTGCTCAATCTCAGTGATAGAAAGAGACATGACACGCATCTATCGTTGCCATTAAGGATAAAAAGATGGGGTCTATTCCTAAATGAATAGATCTTGTCTACATCATGTCATCGTTCTTATTGCATTACTCCATTTTTCCATGAACTTAATACACTAGATGCATGCTGGATAGTGGTGGATGTGTGGAGTAATAGTAGTAGATGCAGAATCATTTTAGTCTACTAATCTTGGACATGATGCCTATATACATGATCATTGCCTTGGATATCATCATAATTATTTGCTTTTCTATCAATTGACCAATAGTAAAAAAATTACCCACCGTATGCTATTTTCTTGAGAGAAACCTCTAGTGAAATCGACGACCCCTGGGTCTATTTTCAATCTTATTATTTTCAGATCTACGAATCCAAAAATACCTTGCTTTAGATTTTTTTAATCATTTTATTTTGTGCTTTTGTTAGATCTATTCAACCAATCTCATACAATTTAATCTATCTCAATACCGAGGAGGGATTGACAACCCCTCTTACGTGTTGGGTTGCAACTATTTGTTATTTCTGTGCAAGTACTGTTTACATAGTTTGGGTGGATCCTCCTAGTGGATTGATAACCTTGGTTTCATAACTGAGGGAAATACTTACGTTGCTGTGCTGCATCATCCTCTCCTCTTCGGGGGAATACCAACGCAGATACAAGCAATTAGGAAGAATTTCTGGCGCCGTTGCCGGGTAGGATCACGTCCAGATCTATCAAGTACCCAATCACAAATCTCATCTCCTTGCAATTACTTTCTTTGCCATTTGCCTCTCATTTTCATCTCTCCCACTTCTAAAACATTTTTGCAAAAATAAAAAATATTTTTCGTTTGCCTTTTTGCTTGTTTGCTATCTTTGCTTGTGTTGCAATGTGCCTTCTATTTGCTTGCATGTTTGCTTGCTAAAAATCTATTGATATGGATTCTCATCCACTTGCTAATCTTTTCAAAAGACAAAATTATGATGAACCAATTGCTAGTGAGTTGAGTGCACTTGATTATCTCTATGAAGTTTTGCTTGAAAATCATGAATCTGAAAATTGTGATGAAGTGTTAAATGAAGAAATCTATAAAGTGATTTACGATAGCTCCTTGAATAAAAAGCATGATTGCAATGATGTTATTATAAATTCTATTAATGTCAATTATGTTGATAATATGCAAAACTACAAGCTTGGGGATGCTAATTTTGCTATGTCCACTACTTATTGTAATGATCATGATTGTGGTGATGCTTCTTATGATCTTGAAAATTTATTTAGGCCTCATGATGAATATGATATTGATAATAATGTTTGCAATAATATTGAAAGTGGGTTTGGAAGAGCATCAACTTTAGGTAAAAATAATCCCACATATTTGGAGAGTGTTCAATCTTATGAATTTTTTGATGAAAGTGGGTTTGGAGAGGTCATGACTTAAGTTGATGATAATCCCACTATCTTGGAAGATTATAAAACTGTTATGCATGTGGATCATGAAGAGAAAATTTTATATGATAGCTATATTATTGAATTTGATTATGATCCTGCATATAATTATTATGAGAGAGGAAAATATGGTTGTAGAAATTTTCATGTTATTAAATTTCCTCTCATTATGTTGAGATTGTCAATGTTTTATTCCCCTCCTTTGCATATGATAGATATTTCTCGTCTTGATAATTTGTTTGCTTATAAAATCCCTATGCATAGGAACTATGTTAGAACTAAATGTGTTTGTCACATGTATTATGATGCTCTCTTTGTGTTACAATTTTTAACTTTCATGTGAGCATCATTGAAATACCAATGCCTAGCTAAAAGGCTTTAAAGAAATCGCTTATTGGGAGTCAACCCAATGAATACATAATTTTTTCTTTTTGTTTCTGTTTTTGTGTGTTTACACAATTATGCCTTTGTTACGATTATGCTTTTTATGTTTGGCTTGGGTGATAGCTGATTTGATCTTGTTGAAAAACAAAAACTTTTACGTCCAGTAGCAGAATTGTTGAAAATCAGTGGAGCAACAAAAAATTCTGAATGTTTTACACAAGATTGATATATGAATTTCCTCTGTTGTCCAAATTTTTCAGAAGTTTTGGAATTACAAAAGTATGAGTAAAATTCGAGTCTTTACAGATTGTTCTGTTTTTGACAGATTTTGTTTTCGTTGCATTGTTTGCTTATTTTGATGAATCTATGGACTATACCGAGGGGTTTTTAGCCATGGTAAAGTTAGAATACAGTAGGTATAATGCAATAACAAAATATGAATGGGTTTGCAATAGTACTTAAAGCAAAGATTGGTTTTCTTATACTAACGGATCTCATGAATGTTTTTGTTGCGTTTTGTGTGATTGAAGCTTTCAAGTTTTGGGTGAGATCACGATGGATGAAGGAATAAGGAGTGAAAAGAGCCTAAGCTTGGGGATGCCCATGGCACCCCAAGGTATTATTCAAGGAGAACCAAGCAACTAAGATTGGTTATGCCCCGGAAGGCATCCCCTCTTTCTTCTAACAATCATCGGTAATTGTACTTAGAGCTATATTTTTATTCGTCACATATCATGAGTTTTGCTTGGAGCGTCTTGTATTATATGAGTCTTTGCTTGTTTTTATTTTTAGTTTGCAACAATCATCCTTGGGGGACACACCTATTTGAGGGAGCCATAATTATGCCATGATTTATTAGAATTGCTCTATGTGCTTCACTTAAATTTTTTGAGCTATGGAATTGCTCTAGTGCTTCACTTATATCTTTTTGAGCACGGTGGTGCTTTAATTTTTGAAGAAATACTCTCATGCTTCACTTAGATTATTTTGAGAGTTTGTAAAGTTTTAAAAGAATATCCTCTCATTGCTTCACTTATATTATTTTTAGAGATGAAAATTGTTTTGAAGAAATATGTGCTCTCATGCTTCACTTAAATTTATTTCAGAGCTTTGTTAGTAGCAATGGTATTATATGAAATTAGTCCCAAAGTGATAGATATTCAAGAGGGATATAATAAAAACTTTCATGAAGATCATTGGATATTATAAACTTGATTCCTTGTAATAGTTTTGAGATATGAAGATAATAATATGTGAGTCATGCTGGTGAGTAGTTGTGCCTTAATAAGAATATTGGTGTTAAGGTTTGTGATTCCCTATGCAAGCATGAAAGTCAATAGTTATGCAATGAAATTACAACCTACTTGTGGTGCATTATTCGCTGTTAGTTATGTTTAATGCTCTTTTATAATCATTTTCGTTTCTTGGTTGGTCGCTTCTCAATCTATTTTCTAGCCTCCATTTGTACTAAGTAGGAATACTACTTGTGCATCCAAATTCCTTAAACCAAGTTTTGTGAAATAAGTCCACCGTACCTACCTATATGCGGTGTTTTCATGCTATTCCAAGTAAATTTATATGTGCTAACTCTAATTTTCAAAATGAATTTCCTTTTTGTGTGCCCGTACCGCTCAAGAAGCGGCAGGGAGTAGCCAATATTTTCCATGCTATATACTTTATTCTCAAGATGAGTGTTTATTCACTTGTCATTGCACGAGAGTGTGGCAAGGTAATAGAGATGCCCAGTCCCGAAATGAAAAAAAATATTTATGTTGTTCAATAATAAATTCCTTGGAAAGTATTGGTATGGAAGGCACCCATGGATACGGCTAGCCATGGATTGTGAAAGAATGGTAGAAAAAGGAATAAACTTTATTTTCTGTTTGGGAACCTCCTATGATTTATCTAGCATGGAAAGTATTGGGAATACTCGGTTGTTTTTGTTGACAGGAAAAGCATGCCTCTCAAAACAATTTTATCTCTCAATTTAAGCTTTGAGCTCTGGCACCTCTACAAATCCCTGCTTCCCTCTGCGAAGGGCTAGCTATTTACTTTTATGCAATTTTTATTTTTTTGAGTCTCCATCCTCTCTTATAAAGCACCAACTAGGGGACACTATTATCATACTTGTGCATTGGGCATAGTTAATATTTGAGTGTGTTTCATGAATGGATCAATGATTGAGCATAACGGGCTAGGGATAGCTTTCTTTAGTGTTGATATTTTGAAAGACATGGTTGCTTGTTGATGTGCTTGAGCATTAATGTCCTCATGTCAAATATAGACTACTGCTTTGAATTGTCTAAAAGTCCAAATGTCCATGCTACAAAAGAAAAGATTATGAGATGAACATGTTAGGCAACATTCCACATCAAAAATTCTGTTTTTATCATTTACCTACTCGAGGACGAGCAGGAATTAAGCTTGGGGATGCTGATATGTCTCCAACGTATCTATAATTTTTGATTGTTCCATGCTGTTATATTATCAATCTTGGATGTTTTATATTCATTTTATAGCAACTTTATATCATTTTTGGGACTAACCTATTGACATAGTGCCTAGTGCCACTTGCTGTTTTTTGCTTGTTTTTTACTTTGCAGAATATCCATATCAAATGAAGTCCAATTGCAGCGAAACTTTTTGGAGAATTTTTTCTGCCCAGAAGACACCCAGGAGGCCCAGGAGGTGCACCAGAGGGTCCCTGTGGGGCCCACTAGGCACCAGGGTGCTCCAAAGGCCCCTGGCGCGCCCTGGTGTGTAGTGGGGCCCACAGGCACCCCTCCACCACCTCTTAGCTCTATAAATACTCTAATATTCTAGAAACCCTAGAGGAGTAGGGAGAAAATAGTTTCCGTCGCCGCAAGTTCCAGAACCACGAGATCCAATCTAGAGGCCTTTTCTGGCACTCTGCCGGAGGGGTCAACGATCACGGAGGGGTTCTTCGTCAAAACCCTTACCTCTCTGATGATGCGTGAGTAGTTTACCATAGACCTACGGGTCCATAGGCAGTAGCTAGATGGCTTCTTCTCTCTTTTTGATCTACAATACAAGGTTCTTCTTGATGTCCTTGGAGATCTATTTGATGTAATGACTCTTTGCGGTGAGTTTGTTGAGATCCAATGAATTGCTAGTTTATGATGAGTTCTATCTATGAATATTATTTGAGTCTTCTCTGAACTCTTTTATGCATGATCTTTATAGCCTCATATTTATTCTCTGAAACTTTGATTTGGTTTGGCCAACTAGATTGCTTTTTCTTGCCATGGGAAGAGGTGCTTTCTGATGGGTTCGATCTTGCGGTGTTCAATCTCAGTGACAGAAAGAGACATGACATGCATCTATCGTTGCCATTAAGGATAAAAACATGGGGTCTATTCCTACATGAATAGATCTTGTCTAGATCATGTCATCATTCTTATTGCATTACTCCGTTTTTTCATGAACTTAATACACTAGATGCTTGCTCGATAGCGGTCGGTGTGTGGAGTAATAGTAGTAGATGCAGAATCGTCTCGGTCTACTAATCATGGACGTGATGCCTATATACATGATCATTGCCTTGGATATCGTCATAATTATTTGCTTTTCTATCAATTGCCCAACAATAATTTGTTTACCCACTGTATGCTATTTTCTTGAGAGAAGCCTCTAGTGAAATCTACGACCCTCGGGTCTATTTCCTATCATATTATTTTCAGATCTATGAATCCAAAAATCCAAAAATACCTTGCTGAACTTTTTCTTTACTTATTTTATTTTGTGCTTTTGTTAGATCTATTCAACCAATCTCATACAATTTAATCAATCTCAATACCGAGGAGGGATTGACAACCCCTCTTACGCGTTGGGTTGCAAGTATTTGTTATTTGAGTGCAGGTACTGTTTACATAGTTTGGGTGGATCCTCCTAGTGGATTGATAACCTTGGTTTCATAACTGAGGGAAGTACTTACCATTGTTGTGCTGCATCATCCTCTCCTCTTCGGGGAAATACAAACATGGACACAAGCAATCACTCTCACATAGGGTCAAGGGCCCTTGTTGGCAAAGCTTTCTGACAAGGTTTTTATTGGCCTACGGCCCTCCATGATGCAACTAAGCTAGTAGCAAGATGTGAAGCATGCCAGTTCCATTCGAAGAACATACATCAGCCAGCACAAGCTCTCCAAACGATCCCTCTTTCCTTACCCTTTTCGGTTTGGGGGCTCGAAAGCTTGGGCCCCTTCGCCGTGCTACCAGGGGCTTTGAGTTCTTGTACGTCGCCTGCGACAAGTTCATAAAAGTGGCATGAAGTAGAGCCAGTGAGAAAGGTGACTGCACAATCAGCCATCAAGTTCTTTAAGGGACTAGTTTGGCGTTTTGGAGTTCCAAACAGAGTCATTACCGATAGCAGCACACAGTTCGCGAGCCGCACCTTCATGCAATACATCCATGGCCTTGGAAGCAAGGTTTGCTTTGCCTCTGTTGCTCATCCAAGAAGCAATGGGCAAGTAGAACGGACAAATGTTGAAGTGTTGTGTGGCCTGAAGACAAGAACCTTTGATAGGCTGCATAAGTGCGGTAGGTGCTAGATTGATGAGCTGCCGGTGCTTCTTTGGTCACTCAGAACGACACCAAATGAAGCTACTGGCCAAACACCCTTCTCCCTTATGGTGCACAAGTGGTGCCCCCCACAGAACTCACATACGGGATGCCTCGAGTGCTTGCCTACTACGAGGTAGAGCAAGAGTTGTTGCGGCAAGATGATGATGTGCCCCTTGAGGAAGATCATCTTCGGGCGGCTGTGCGAGATGCATGCTACCAGCAAGCCTTGCGCTGCTATCATAGCCGCAAGGTTCATGCCCGGAGTTTTGAGGAAGGAGACCTTGTTCTTCGGCATGTTCGATCCGCCAAAGGATCAAACAAGTTGACGCCAAAGTGGGACGACCCTTATCGGGTAGTACGAGTCACCAAACCTGGCGCAGTCTGTCTGGAGACCAAAGATGGCATTCGTGTGCTGAACTCGTGCAATATCGAGCATCTTCGCAAATTTTACCCCTGGGGCGCGTTGTCGGGCCTTTTCCCGGCAACCCCTTTTTGTACAAGCCTTGTCTCCAAGACTTGTAACCCTTTGTACAAAGCTAGGCGCAGACCCTATGCATATGTGAATAAAGCTAAGTGTTCCACGAACTTTTTATGCATATTTACTTATGTATCAATATGAATAATGTTGTGATTACACCTCATTTGAATGAAATGGCTAACAAATTGCCAAGGTTTCCACACTGTCCTTTTCTCTTCTTTCTTTTTCACAAAGACAGAAGGGTTCCTCGCGTACATGTTTCCCGGGGGGGATGATGGACTACAATTTCAGATGGCGTTGACGCACGATAAGAAGTACAACGAAGAAAGCTAAGTTGGAAATTTTTCAACTAAAAATTTCTTTGTACATCTTGGAATTTTCCATTGGTTTGGATTTATACATGTATGAAAAACCTGCACGCGGAGGAACCTTGTCGTGTTTATTTGTGCTCTTATTTCTGCCTAGAGTTCACTCGGCAAAAAATTTTGTAGCTGCGTTGAGACCGGCAAGTTGCCTTGCCAGATACCATACTTCTAGCAGGCTACTAAGGACCAGTCCTTCAAAGCGCTCACGGCAAGCATGCATTCCGGCAAGTTTGTAAAACAGCGTAGGGTGTCGGATTCAAATCATACAAAACACAAAGACAAACGACAGAAACTATACATGTTTATTTGAGTATAATAGATGTCATATATTTATTGAAAAATGCTCGATAATGTTTTCTTTAGCCCTTTCTTTCTAGGTTTTACATCAAGTATAACCCAGGGAAAAAGGGGAGCCTAGGCGAAGCGCTCCCGACAGACCAATCTACAGGTGTCCAGCTACAGATGATGGTGCTGCCGGTGCTCAGCTACAGATGATGGTGCTGCCGGTGTTCACCTGGAGTCTGAGTCGCCATCTTCGGACATCACACTCGGGTAATCTTCGTCGTCTTCGTCTTCACCATCGTCCTCCTCATTGCTGTCGCTCAAGGAGGAGCTTTCACTGTTGCTCGAGCTCTCCGCGCAGCACTCCATACAAGCGCCTGAAGCCCCGAAGAACTTCACAGAGAGCGTATCGGACTCCACCAACTTGAAGTGGAGGAGGTGCCCCTCTGCCAGATAGCGGGCATGAGCGAAGGATTTCCACCGACGCGTGAGGTACATGATGCCGTTTGTGGGGAACTCAACGTTCACTCATGCGACACCGTTGCAGCAACCATTCATGCGTAGCCACAATCCGAGAAGCTGGTCAATCTCCATTACCCTGGCGAAGGTACAAGGGAGCCGCAGCTGGCTTCGTAGTGGGTCACGCAGCTCTACGACGAACTCAGGCATCGTGTCCTCTGTATGGCCTTCTATCGGGGGCGGAGCAGCTGGAGGTGGAACAACGAGTGCCCTGCTTCGGCCTCCTCGTCCACGAGCGCCACGTCGTCCACGATTTCGACCTATGGCCGCGCCCCGCACACTAGAGCCGGCCTCCGCACCCGCGGCCGAGGCAATGGTATTCTGCCGAGGAGAAGCACTCGCTGCAATGGTAGAAGCACGAGCCCGACCTCTTCATCTTGCCATGGTGGTGGCAGATGCAGGAAGAATGGAGAAAGGAGAGGTGGATGAGCATCGCCTCCCGTGACCCCCTTCTTTTATAGGGAGAGGAATGGGGGCTGGCTCTCCACTATCCTAAGGTAACCGCCCTACTCCACCAATCCCATGGTCTGCATTTCTGGCAAGTGCATTACTCCATCAACCACCCTGTCTCGCCAATCCGGTGTCCTAGCTCCCCTGATCGAAGCACTATCTCCACGTCCGCCCTTCTGCACCAAGCCCACGTCTCGTGTCCAATCAGCGTCACGGGGGGTCGCAGTAAAAGGAGGGAGAGATGACAAAGATAGCAGTTCCCTCAAACCACGCGTGATTGTGGACCTACCCAGGCTGAACCTGGTGGCAACCCGTGTACGCACGCGCTCCTGGTTTCTAACATAGGCAGTGAATGCCGCCTAGATGACAAGAACACCAGAGGAAGGCTTGGGGCTAGCTCAAATTCAGATTAATGAAGAAGCAAAGAAGATTTCAAGACACAGACATCATTTCGACAGGATCAACATTGCTTGTTTGTGCATTGTTTGGGCCTAGCCCAACGATGCCCGGCAACACATGAGGCCTAGGCCCAGGGGCTCCTGTCTGTGTATTGAACATGGGTGTTTCATACCCTGACTTACGCACATACGAGTAGCAGCTCCCCCGCCAAAGTAAAGTCTCAAAGAAGATTTCAAATCAAAGAAATAGCTCTTTGGGAGATCAAGGAGTGCATCAAGAAGACCAAGGTTCAAGACAAACCTCATGCTCAATTGCAAAAGCAACCCTTGCCGTCAAACCCGAGCCGGCAAGACGGAGGCCCGGCAAGCTTATGACACTTCTATGACGATAATTGTGACAAAACCACGTATCATCATAGATGTGGTGGGCTCCTACTTCTATGACAAAAAATCATGACAGAAAATGGGCTTCTCGTCCTGGGCGGGCCAGGGATGCACCTGCATGACATTCTTTGGGCCGTCCATGACGGAAAAAATCATGGTAGAAGCGAGGGCAAGGAAAATATCAGGGAGTTCTTGGTTACGGTGGGTGGTTAGGGCCAAGCGATGCACGGAGGTTTGCGTGTTTCTCTCCTACACGTACGCGCGTGTGTGTGAGGCATTGGGCTCTAACTGAACCCCAGCGAGGCGTTCGCTTACTGAATCCGAGCAATCGATCCCTTGGCTGTTAACTGAACCCGAGCGAGTCATTCGCTGCTGACTGAACCCGAGCGATTCCTTCGCTGTTGCTGCTAACTGAACCCAAGCGATCGATCACTCTTGCTGCTTACTGAAGCCGATCAAGCCCCCGTGCAAGATGTAGCTAGCCGGTGTTTGGTTGCCTCTCGATGAACAGTGACCGTTGATACCGTGCGCGTGGTACGTAGAACGAGTCGAGACATGGTGAGTCGAGCCGATTGGTTGGCTGTGGATGAACAGTTCCTGGTGGGGGTGGGATGAACAAGACCTCGTGGTAGTAGCTAGGCTGTTGTTGCTAGATGAACAGGACCACGAGGAGGCCGCCGCACCCCAGCCGGATGGGGTGGATGAATAGGACCCCGTGGAGGCTCTATAAAAAATAGCTGGTGGAGGCTGGATGAACAGTAGCCCCATGGATGAACAGTAGCTGGTGGAGGCTGGAGGAAGTCGATGGTGGATGAACAGTAGCCCGTGGAGGCTGGAGCGAGGCAGTAGATGGTGGATGAAGAGGACCCTGTTTCGACCGTAGGCGCTCCAACAGAAGTCCATTTCCTCGGTTTTGTGGTACGCCACACCCCTCCCGATCAACAGGACCCCGTTTCGACCGTAGGCACTCGAACAGAAGTCCGTTTCCTCCATTTTGCGGTACGCCAGATCCTTCCCGATGAACAGGACCCCGTTTTGACCGTACGCGGTCGAACAGAAGGCCGTTTCCTCTGTTCAGCGGTACGCCAGACCTCATTTTGGCTGTTCCGTCCAAGCCGGTTAGCTCCCGATGAACACGACGCATTCCGTTGCCTCCCGATGAATATGATGCAGTTTCTATGTTCCGACCCAGCCGGTTGGCTTCCGATGAACAGGATGCCGTTGCTGCCGTTTGTTGCCTCTCCATGTACACATGCCCTGGTCGTACGTATGCGCGAGTAGCTAGGCGTTCGAGACCCCGCCCGTATGTACATACGTGGCCGTATTTTTTGGCATGTGGTTGTACGTATGTGTACACGGTTTAGAAGGGACTGCCAGAACTGCTACGTCAGGGGCTCTACTACTACACGTGCCGCTGCTTGCTCGGCCAAGGTTCATCGTTGTAGAGAGACCGATCGACCAGTATGTACGTACACGTTCGCGACCAGACAGAAAACGCTAAGTACGCTTTGACCGGGTGGGTCCCAGCTGTCAGGGAGGATAAGGACGCACTTCCTTGCGTGCGAAGATATAGCTGGTGGGTCCCAGCTGTCAGGGGGAAGAATCATTTTTTTGCCCGTAATATGGACGCACTTCCTTGCGTGTGAAGATGTAGCCGGTGGGTCCATCTGTCAGCCTCACCTCATAGAGTCCTCTTCCGATGGCTGTCGTTCATTGACCATGTTGACCACGCCGCGCGGACAACACCCAGGCGGTGGACGACGGCGAGGCCTAGGAAGGGAACGTCGCGGAGCCAGGGAAGACGAGGCAGGTGGATGCCCATGCGGAGGGGAGTACAAGGGTTCACTGGTTCGGTTGCGGTGTGAGGCTGCCGTCGCCGGAGAATAACAGGAGGTATTGGTGAGTAGAGGAATGGCCTGGACGGCGATGGGAGTAGGGTGGGCCGTTGAGTCCTGCGCGGCAGCACAGTCGGCCACGGGAGGCGGTAGCAGGCGGTACCACCGGCGGTGGTTTGGGTGGCTGAAGTAAGAATATCCGAGATTGAAGAAGCACGACATCCGTTGGATGGACATCCAACAGCCACTGCTGCAAGAATCGTGTGTTGATTATAAGTTGACAAAGCCTTGCGTACGCATCAACTTAGTAGGCCCACAAGTGTGTGGCAGAGAACATATAGCCCATTTGCGATTTGTAATAATGTACAGCCCATTTTTGAATTCTAATGGAATTTACTACAGCCCATTTACAGTTTGTTAAAATTACAACTCATTTTCTAGCCAGGACAACGATTAATAATTCCAACCAACCGCTCAAAACAGAATTCAATAAAATATCCCACATTTTGATGGGATCCGAAATATTTTTATCCCGAAATTTCAAGTCAGATTAAATATAATTTCCAAATAATTTTTTATTAGGTAAAAATCAAACAAAATATTGCGAGCGCAACAAGTAATGAAATTAAAATTGAAAAATCGAAAAATAATATTTTTTTAACTAATTACCTGTTTGGTGCATTTTTTTATAGTTACAGCCCAGTTTTTATAATTACATCCCATTTATTATTTCTTAAAGCCCATTTTCTTGTTAAACCTAATGCATCCCTCCTAGGAAAGATTTGCAACCCAGCGGGGCAGAGAATAACAAGTTGACCTGGGCTGGGTATTCCTCAAAAAAAAGTATAGCTGTGCTAGCCAATTTCACCTTGAAAAAAATTAATACCTGTCCTTGATATTTGGTCGTAAAATAATAGCCTGGGCTAGACGGGCCATAGCCTGCCCAGTTGATACCCTGCTCCTCTGAACAACAACAAAAACATCGCTCAAGAAAAACTCTGCTCACACCTCAAAAACACAAATACTGCTCGAGCTGCTGGGTCCCAGCTATCGACCGCTCCTTGTGCAATTCTCTCGTTTATTTACTATATAGGTTGACAATGGTGTGGGACCGTGATGTCAGGAACCCAGGAGGAAGCAAAAAAATATAGTTTTATATAATAAGGAGGCACTTGCGTACGTGCGGCTATAGCCCTGGTGGGTTCCCACTATCATCCTCTCCAAGTAAAGTCATCTCCTGATTCGATATGTTCGTTGACCATGTTGACAATGCGAGACGGCGACGCCACGGCGAGCTCAACAACTCGAAGGACGAGGGAGAGGGCCTCGCGGGCCCTATGGATGGTCTGATACAGCGCCCACTGCTCATTCAAGAAGCCAGGATGATAGGGCCACATGTCCACGATGGCATTGTCGTTCGTTTGTTCGTCGGTGATTCGTCCTTCCACAAGCCGGTGCTTGTTGAGGAGACAGAGGTTGCTGCACAGGCCCTCCTGCGCTGGTAGCTCTTCCGCCATTAGGGCGTCGAAGTGCGGCCGCACCTGCTTTATGGTGAACACATCATGAACCGGCCTGGGCGGTGGCGTCGGCTCCTGGTCGGAAGCCACGTCCATCGTTTGATTGTCGTCGCTGAGCTCAGCGAGCTTGTTGGCGAGCCAACATGTCCGGCTGCTGGACTGGACCACTGCCAAGCACGAGTCTGGCCGCCCTGGCCCACCCAGAACCCTCCCTCGCCCGCACGCGCTTTCCGCCTGAAACGGTCAGCGCCGCCCGTGCCGCTTCCCGGTGCAGGCAATTGCTCCGCATTCAAACGACACAAGTGCCATCCGTCCGTCCGTCTGCCGCCCACAATAATGATACACGGTTGCCGAGGCGGCTACTCCGGTCCCACCCGTGAGTCCCTCTGCCGCCCACCATTGCTATATAAACTGCTGCGCCGGCCATAGCCGCATTCATCCGCCTCCGTTCCCTTTCTCCTGTCCACACCACTCCCACCATGGCTTCCTCGCGCTCCAGCGCTCTTCAGGATGGGTGGACGATGGAACAGAAGGAGATGGCAGCCATTGCTGCCGACTGGCTGGCCGGCAGGCAGCCGGAGGATGACGACGTCCCAATGGAGAACATGGTAGTCGACGATCCGGCACCAACCCCCTCCTACGCGCCATCCTCGCCGGGGCATTGCACCTTGACCATCGGCGAGGCCCACCAAATACATGGTGATGGTGAGGCAGAAGCATGAGGAGCAGTTCCGGGAGGCGCAGGCCGACGACGCCTACAACCACCATGTCCTCCAGGAGCAACTGCAGGTGGAGGAGCAGATCGTCGTGGAGCGGGCAGAGCAGGAGGCGCTGCTCGAGTCCTACCGCTCTGCCCACGAGAGCCGCCTCGCGCGCTGGCGCTACCACATGCGGGTGGCGGAGGTTGCGGCCGCCTACAAAGAGGGCGATGAAGCGGGCAGGGCACTGTTTGGCGAGACCTACGATGAGGAGGAGGACAATGTCGGCTCCACCGAGGCCCCGCCACGCCGGCACCAAGGCGGATGACTTCGCCAGCTTCAGTGAAGCCCTGCTCCGCCGA
Organism: Thinopyrum elongatum; assembly: GCA_011799875.1. Lineage (NCBI taxonomy): Eukaryota > Viridiplantae > Streptophyta > Magnoliopsida > Poales > Poaceae > Thinopyrum > Thinopyrum elongatum. The sequence goes on from CM022300.1 coordinate 317,276,559, forward strand.
GGCTCCGCCCCGCCAACAATGAGGTAGAGGACTTCACCGGCTTCGCCGAGGCCCCGCCCTGCCAGCAACGAGGGGGAGGATTTCCCCCGCTCCGCCGAGGCGCCGCCCCGCCGGCAACGAGACAGAGGACATCGCCGGCTCCGTCGAGGTCCTGCCCCGCTACCAACGAGGCCGCGCCACACAGAAAACGAGGAGGAGTAGAACACGATTGGTCACCGCCGCTCAGGTCCAAGTAAGGCCACCGCTGCTACCCTCCGGTTGAAGCCAAGCTTGGCGGGTTGAACATTGACGGCCGATTAGCTGCTTGGCGGCGACGTGGAGTCAGAGATCTGAGCTGGAGAAGAAGCTTCTGTTCGGCTCAGCCGGACACGGGAAATGGGCGCCAGAGATCATAGATTAGGTTAATTAATTATACCTCCAGCGCACCCCTTTTTAGTTGAAGAATGTATGAAATGTAATGAAATCCGGCATGTTATGAAATCAGGCCGTGTATGAACGAATTTAGTTCGATTAGTTCAAATTCTTGTATCACTGGCATTAGATGAACATGCAAAACAATAGGTACCAGCATTATTCTCAGGACGCACGGTGATCTCCTCGTTTGCAGCAATTTCACACGTACAAAAAGTTTGCGCAGCTTTTTAGCGTGCCTGTACATTGCAATCAAACTGACAGGCTTGGCAATTCATAGAGAACATTCAAAACAATCGATGATTATGCATCTCAATGATTCACATGTCAGAGCCAATATTTACTTCACAATTAAAGAATAAATAAAAATCGATCGATGCTGCTCACGGCAAAGGGTGTCCCATTCAAAAATATCAAACGCATGTCTTCTTCCTAACATCAATGAGCAAAATTTGACAAGGTTGTCCCATTCCAAAATATCAAATGCATGTCTTTGCATACATCAATGAGCAAACTTTGACAAGGTTTTCCCATTCCAAAATATCAAAGCCTACGATTGTGGAGTGGGCGGGGTTTGCCATCAGTTTGCACATTGACATGTCACCTCGTGCTAAATAAACCAATTATTTTTGTGCAGTTCCACTAAAATCAACCAACATCGCTCGCCTTTATATGTTGCAATGCCTTGAACATATCAGCACCGCCTTTCTTGTAGCTAATTTTGTGGCTATAGGTGGAAATGAATGATTCGAGAACATTCGATGTATTATGCATGATGAAGTATAATGGAGGGCACGAACCATCAGAACATTTTGTGCAGTTCCCATTGAAATCAAGCTGAGCATCCCTGTTTGCATAAATACAAAAAAAGTGATTAGTATAAAGCAAACTGTATTATGAATTTACAGTTAAGAATCTACAGTTTAAACATGCACCTACATGATCCATGCAGAGCACACATTTAAAAAAAATGGAACTCACCAGAAAGAATCCTAAAACAACATTGTATTGGCCATCACAGCAACAAAGATGGAGATTTGTGAGTCCTTCTGAGCTGAAGTTAGTTTGTTCTTGTGGGCAGTAATGTAACCATCCTTCAACTGCTCCTTCTGATAAGAAGAGAAGGGCTTGGCTTCTTCATCCTGGCATAATCGGAACTAGGCACTTCACGTACTCCATAATCTTCTTCAGAGGAGGATGATCCTGTTGTGCAGAGGATGATCTTGTTGTGCAAAGACAAGAGAACAACTAAATTCTAGCATCCTTGTTTTCTCGAAAAAAAAGGAAAGGAAATATTTAAAACAGCCATTACATTAACAATGGGAGTAACTGATGAAATGTATAGTCACAAAGAGATTGCATCCCCATTATCCTCATAGGAAATGATATGATACCAAACACAGTAGCTCAACTTGAACTGTATTATTACTTAATTTTATCAGTGGCTATAACGGTGGAAAACCGGTGCCTCAATTTATTAGCAGCCTTAGATTAACATGCGAAACAATACCACTTTCTCATGACGGTAGCTAAACAGTAGCACAACACCAATAGAGATGACAAAGCTCAATCATATTGGTGATATCCGTGGGTCGGTACCAACCTTTGTTAGGAGGATTATTGTGTAGAGCATGCAGATGAAGCACTTCTCTGGAACCATCCATTATTATCTACTGTGGTTGCCATGCTTACTATAAACTCCTCGATTATTTTAATGTTTCCAACATATTCTTGTGCAGTTCCACTAAAATATATGTTATCTTCAAACAAGATCCCTGTTTGCACAAGTAGAGATAATTACATATTACATTAAGAGTGGCATCAAATCACAGTGGCAAAACAATTGCTCGTTCCAGCCATAGCAATAAATTAAGATGAAAAACTATATCATTACTTATGTCATCACAGTTCCAGTGCTTCATTACAGCACCGGGAGTTGATTTTTGTTCTTCTTCCGCTTGTTCTTCCCCTTCATCACTTGGTTCAATAACAGACAAGCTTCGCCTTCAATGTAAGATTTGGCATGTCAATTAGGGAGCACAAGTATAGCACTAAACAACAACATTACTTTTCTAATGACAGTAGCAAAATACAGGCCAACAGTTGCGAAATATCATTATCTTACCTCAATGGGATATTACGGTGCACATAAAGATTGGAAGTCTGGTCTCCTTTTGTGCAGTTCACTAAAATCAAGCAACATTATCGTATAAGTAGCACAACATATGAAAGCACACTGCACAATCATGTGGAAGAAGGCCAGTACTGACCTCTCATGACGCGGAATTCAAACAACTCACAAGAAGAAGATCTGAAACAAATTTTCCAACACGGATAGGCAGTCAGATCAAGCAATCAAGCAACGTTGTCGGTGTGACATTTTGGTTGAACAGCACAAAACAGTCTTAAAACAAAAGTGTTTTGTGCAGTGCCCCGAAAGGTCACAATAGCAACGAGGTAAAGTAGATAACCCCATTTACACAGAGGTGCAAACGAAACAATTACTGGTCAATAACGGTGGATGACACAGAAGCCCACAAAAAGAAGAATCTAACTTATCTAAATGGAAAAGAAAGCAAGACAGTAGAATTTCTCAAACAGTGGCATTGATTCATATTAATAGAGAGATTATATTAACAAAAAATGCGTTAAACATATAATTTGCATTTAACTATTGCATTGCATCCATTTTCCAGCGGCATTATTAGATTAACAATAGCTAAAGAGTTGTGTCGGGGGGATGACCCCCGGGTAGTCCCAAGATGGCGAGCCGGACGGGGTGCCCGCCTGTCCGGGTCGGCTGCTCCGGCTCGCGCCCGCGGCCGGCTTCTCCAGCAAGCCGGCTGCCCGAAGTCAACTACGGCGTCCCATCGGACACACGCTGACGAGACGGCTGTACCCTGCAGCAGCGCACTATTGGCGAACAATGCCACGACGTCACCAACAGTGCTCATCGTCATCTACAATGGCGCGTTGTTCATCCACAGTGCACCACCGTCAGCCAAAGTGCCACTGTACCCTGGGCGTCTGTTGATAAAAGACCCCAGGGGCTCTCCTCACATCATCATGCTCGCGGACGCTCGTTCCCGCATCCCTCTCTCAAGACGCTGACATCCCGGCCCCGTGCCCTTGTATCTTTACCATTGTAACCCTGGGTGGTTGACCTATAAAACCCTCCAGGAGCCCTCCATGTACGCGGGCGAACGCTAGGTGAACACATGCGATCTAGCGAACACAGGAGAGAATCCACCAGTAGAGCAACACACACACACACACAAGGAGGAGGGGCAGCCAGAGCCTTGGCCTGCCTTCTTTCCTCCACCAAACAGCTCCAGGAGGAACTCTGTACTGATACATATAAACCACTCTTGGCAGGACTAGGTGTGTTATCTCTCCGGAGAGCCCCGAACCTGGGTATGTCTTGCATCCCGCGCTCGCTCATGCCGACCTCGCCTCTGGAGCCCATCGGTGCCCTCGAGCCTGTCCCTCTCTTTAGCCATCCTTTGGCATCTGCCGTGCACCCACCACGACAAGTTGTACGGGACAGTGGACGCACCAGCACAATGTGCATCTACCGATGTATAAAGGGGTGATGCATAGTCTGTTGCAACAAAGAACAAACAAGTAGCACATTTGTGTTGGTCCCAGTTTTGTTATCTTTAGACACCTTTCCCTATGTGAGGGCAGCAAATCTAGTCCTTCTCAAACTCTACAGCCTTGTCCCCCACACACAGAAAGATCAGTTCGTTACGGATGTGTGTACTGCGTTTGTCATTGTTTTCCCTTTTTGACCAACATAGGTGTTGGATAGCCAGTCTGTACTACTTTCCCCCTTCCTTTCCTCTTTGAACCACATCCTAAATTCATGCTATACAACTTTCCCCACTACTTTCCTGTTTGATCCAACACCTAGATTCGAGTGAAGAAGCGAAAAAAATCGACATGCAGCTAGAGCAATGCATGTGGATTAAGTAAATTATACCTTAAGGTTCTCGGGGTGTGGCTCAGTGGGCGGCCGGAGGCCGATCTGCCCACACTATGTACGACAGCGAGGAAGAAGGGGTCGGAGGCCCTCCCACGCCACCGCCGGGTGAAAGAGAAGAGCGGCGCCGGTAGTGGATTCCCTCCCTCGCCGATGGCGACAGCGTTAAGCCTCCTTCCCTTCCCCGGCGGACGGGGTGCTGCCGGCTCTTTGACCAGCAGTGAGGGGAGAGAGGCCAACACAGTCTTGTTTAGATCTGGAGAGGGTGAGAGTGTGAAGAGAGCAAACCATAGAAAACAAGCGCTGAGGCTGTAGCGTATCTCTACTCTCTACTTCTCTACTCTCTATTATCTTTTATATATATATATATATATATATATATATATATATATATATATATATATATATATCTGATAAAAAATAGAGTTGGTGATGATGGTGTGCCTGCCATCCTGCAATATAGGCCGTCCGATCTATATCTAACGGGTAGGAAGGAAACTATGACAATTTTGCAAAAAGATACCCACACTCCTCTCCACATTTGCAGATAAGGCCTTCCCTCGTTTATCCTAATCGCCCACAAGATAAACTACTCATATAAATGCGTACACACATGTATGGAGTGCTTTCAGTCCACGTACACACATGCATGCATTTAAAGTTATTCAACCCCATGTACACACCTGCAAGGAGAGAAAATTGTGGCCTTGATTGTGGTTATGATGCCCTAATTAATTGGGCATTAATCCAAATGCGCCTAAAATCACTCCGGTGGTGGAAATGCATGAGAATTGAAGCGCTCCCTGTAATCTCTGATGGAGGGCAATGCTAATACGCGAAGAAAATTTAATGCTCGAAGGAGTCAATTCGCAATGAGTGAAGTGTGAAATAAACCCTATGGTCGTAGAGCTCGACGGAAATGAACCCTCACCTCTAAATTCATGAAGTTTGTACCCTATACTCTTTAATACTGGTCTAAATAAACCTTCAGCTGGTTTTATGAGTGGATTGGATGACATGGCAGCCGCGATTGCTTTCTTTGACCATAACAGCTTTCTTTGCTGAGTTATACTGCGACCACATCGCTGCGTTTGTCAACGGGTTTGAACCACAGACCATCTCCTGCCATGGTGCGAAGCCGGCGCCTGAGCCTATCGGGTCGCTGGGCGCGTCCGTCATGATGGACAGCTCCTGTGCTGCCTGCGAGAAGCCGGCAAAGGTCAGCGAGAGGAGTGGACGGTGTCTTGCTCGCCGTCCACTTTCTGCCGCTCGAGCACCTTGCAGAGCACCGAGTCCTCCTACAGAATTGAAGTGTCATGCCATGCATCCAGATTAGAAACACTGATCGATGCAATTGCAAGGAGGAGCTAACCTGGCCGTGAGCTTCGCCACGTCTGCGCACACCTAAAGCATGATTAGCTGTGTCAGTCAGAGAAAACACATATATATATCACGCACACATGCATTCATGATCTAACCTTCAGATAAGGCCTCGTAACGTAGGTAGACTTCAGCACAAATTCACACATGAAATATGTTAACTGTGTCGGTTAGTAGAAATCCCAGTGCAACCCGAGTCCCTCTTTCGAATCTTTCTAGGTGCATTTTTTTTACGATCTCCTACGTGCATTTTTAACTTATTACTTTGCTATTTCTCTCTCCTTTTGACAAGTGGACCCCACATACATGTGCTGGATCCCAGCCATTTCCAATGTGACCTACGAGTTCCCTGTTTGGATAGGCATATAAGGTTGAAAATGACCGGGATTGCAAAGAACAGGGTACAAACTTCAGGGATTTAGAGGTGAGGGTTTATTTGCGTCGAGCTCTACAATTACAGGGTTTATTTCAGTCTTCACTCGTTCGCAATTAACGCTCCACGTCTCCCGGTCACACTTACTATCGTTCACGTGTGGTACACGGCCCTCCGAAGTGAACAACAACTAAAACTGCATGCGACGTGGAGGTATTGCCATTGTTGTGTGACCCGGTACCCGGACAATCCATGGCAAGGCGCAGTCGCAGGCGGCCGGAATGCTCCAAATCCGGCAACAGCTTGTGTCAAATCCCGCGGCCGCAGATATAGCGGTTGACCGCCGGCGCATGAACCTGTGTGTGCGTGTGTGTGTTTATTTTTAACAGCGTGTGTGTGTTAGAGAGAGCGACACATCGACCTACAGAGAGATTGTGTGTAGTACTATGATTTAGCCGCGTGAGTCAGTGCATCTCTCGTTTTCGGGCGTCTGGTCAGGACAGCAACCACGCCCACTCCTGACCTACCTGGCCCACCCAAACCCCCTCCATCAGCCGCTCGCGCTTCCCGCCCGAAATGGTCAGCCCCGCTCCAGAGAATCGGTGCCGCATTCATGCCCGTGCAGAGCGGACATGATGGCGCCTGCGTTGAAGGGAGAAGCGGATTCAATGAAGAGTGATGGTTTCTTCGTCCGTCGAACTTACTGCTGGGTCTATGTGATTTAACGGCTCATTGGTCATTATTACTGAGGTGGTACGAGCGTGCCGAGTCTCAGTTGCACTGTACACTTTACTTTGGTGCATGACACGTGCACCGGATGCTGGATGTCCCATGTTCCGGCAAAAAGAGGTAGAGCGTCTACACTCTTTACAATTTTCTCCACTCTTACAGCAGAGGAGTGCGAAAGCAGTGAAAACATGGCAGCTTAGTGATTACATGGCCCACCTCACACTATCACCATATTTTCTGGACACCGTGTGACACCTAACTGTTTAGTACATAGTATGTACTGTAATTTCTCAGCGAGATAAATTTGTACAATGCTATCAAGCTTCCAGCTTCTGTGTCATGTACCTTGCATCCAAGGTTGCCTGTTGCAACATTCCATTAAATACAAAGGAGACTAGCATGCATGCTATTGCATCTCAATGATTCACAGATCATAGCCAATATGTACTACCTCCGTTCCAAAATAAGTGTATCAACTTTATGCCAACTTTAGTACAAAGTTGTACTACTAAAGTTGACACTTATTTTGGAACAGAGACAGCTAAAGAAAAAAATGATCCACGCAGTCCCTAGGCCTTGAACCCTAAACCCTAACCAGACTTTAATTTGCTGGCAACATTGAACCTTCAGAAGAAATGAAGTTTGCAACCCTTTGACCATCGGATCATTTTGTGCAGTTTCACTAAAATCGAGCTGAGCATCCCTGTGGCGAAGAAATTGAAGAAGCGTGATTAGAATAAGACTAGTGGGACTAGTTGATGAGACATAATTAAACTCATCACAAATATAGTAGAAGCCAGTAGAGGTACGTGCGGGGCAAAGAAGTAGAGAAATATCCACATGGCGCGAAGTGGGCAGCTGGGGCAGTGGTGCAAGCCGGCTGTAAAGGAAGTTGTACCTAAGGGATGTCGGGATGTAGCTAGCTTAGAGGAGGGCGGCGGGAGGCGGCAACTGCCCACGTCGCGGCAGCGAGCAAGGGACGAAGGCAACCACACCGGCTTTGTGAGAGAGAACGGCAGGGACCCCTGATCGGGACGCGCCGACAGTGGGTTTTCACCATCGGCGACGGCGACCGCATCTACACAAAGCATCCACCCCTTCCCTCGGCGGACGTGATCCGCCCGGATGTTAGAGATGTGGCCGCAGTTGTTTTGTACGAGAGAGTGTGAAGAGAGCAACCCCAACAAGCAACCGTGTAGGCTCCTGGCTATGTATATAGTGGAGCGGTTTCTTTTTCTCTCCATATGAACCTATTTATATTGCGTACGTGCCACTGAAGAAAAAAACTTTATTTATAAATAATGCGGCATCGTTCATGTGTGGTTCCCGACCCTCCATTAAGTGAGTAACTACTACTAGACGCGTCAAATTATCACGTGGGCTGCATCATCGTGCGGAAATGAGCTCCACCGTGTCACATGTGTGGTTAAGGAAGACGCAAAGAGTGCTAGGTGTGTGGGTGCGTGCACCTCTTCTCTTCGAGCATGGTTATTAAAAGTATAGCCAAATACTCTACCACGTGGTTATTATGTGGGCAAAGAGTATAGGTAGTAATAATGACTAATGAGCCGTCAAATCATGAGGCCCACCTTTCTCTATGTTTGACCGAGCAAGCAGCCATCATTTCACTCCTCGTTGAATATTCATCCGCTGCTACCTCCACAAATAAATAAAAACCCGCTGCTACCTCCGCAGCATGGTTAATAATATAGCCATGTCAATCACGACATAAAATATCATTCACTGATACAATTGGGCTGGCTCTAAGGCTGGTGATTTTTTTTACTTTGTCTCTTTCTCTTTTAATTTGTCTCATTTAATCATTTTACGTAGGAGCATGTGTAGAGGATGGCTATTCCTTTCGATGGGACTTCTTAAGCAGCTCCGAATATTATTCCCGCTTCCCACCAATCTGAATCGTGCCATCTATGATACTCCCATTGCAACAACAATGAGGTCCACTAGGTCTAGCACGTCCTGTAAGAAGAGACTGTCATGCAAAACATATGTTCTTGTTACCTTCTTCCTCATAAAGTATGTACTACTAGTACTACTACTACTCGTTCTCCTATAAACCTTGCGCTTGGCATCTCAAAAATATTAACCTTGCGCTTGGCTCTTCGCCTCTTCGGGAAGTCGAGCAATGATGGTACTACAGTATATGGTTCTGGCTATCTGAGACCGAATGAATTGCTGCACATCCACCACATGGGCGAGGGTCGAGGGGCGAGGGGCGAGGGAGAGTGCGTACTACTATGTCCGTTTCAATATGGACTAAATACGGAGCAAAATGAGTGAATCTACACTCTAAAATACGTCTATATACGTTAGTGTTTGTAGTATGTACTAGTAGTTCATATTGAAATCTGCTAAAAGACATATATTTCAAACAATATGATAATCTCTCTAACCAAGGTAGGGACGAGGAGTATACGTCTAACAGAGGGAGTAGTAAAATTTTCTCCTCGTCCTACGAGCCACCGTGCGCGTGGGCGAGGGAGCGGGCGTAGGCGTAGTAAGCAAGATTCTCCTCGTCCTGCGACTCTGTGAGCCACGCCCGTGGGCGGGGGAGAGGGTGTACTAAGCAAGCTTCTCCTCGTTCTGTGAGTTGACGGGACACATCAAAAGTAGTACGGATCATCTCCATTGTATAGAGCCTTGCCTCTAAGGTAGGCCCCACATGATTTGCCTCTTTTTTTTAAATAACGTGTCAAGTCGCAATTTGTTTGTTCAACCGTGGTACACGATCCTCCATCAAGTGGACAACCAGTACACGTGTCAAATTACCACGTGGGCTGCCTTTTCGTACAGAAATGAGCTCCACCGTGTACCCGCGTGGGTGTGGTTGGGAAAGAGACGGGAGTACGTGCGCCGTGCGTGCACCTCTTCTCTTCGTGCACGTCTCCCACCTACGTGGGTGTGTGTGAGAGAGATACAAACCTAGAAAGATGGCGTGTGTGTTTGTGAGTGTCTTTTGTTATGGGGGGGTGATTTCATGCATGTATTTGTGGGAATATGTGTCGGATGATATCTCAAACAAAAATGTGACACATGCAATGTGTGTGAAATAGAGGCCTATTTATATCATATATAGAGGGGGCGATCCACGAGAAGAGAGGGAGGGGTCATAGATATTGATAGAGTCGAAGAGAGGATCAAGTGTGTGGTTGCGAGATCGATGAAGAGAGCCATCGAAATTGTGTGTGTGCACGTCAAAGATATAGGGCGACTGACCTACCAGAACGTCAAAGGGCGGAGGGCAAGTTCGTGTGTGGCAGGGAGACATGACTAGAGCGCTCGATGTATCGGTGTGTGTGTGGGGGGGGGGGGGGAGGCAGAGACCTAACTAGAGAGGTAGATCGACTCGTATATGTGTTGAGAAGGGTAGACCTAGCTATGTATTAAGGGAGATTGGTCGACATCCATACATAAGTGAAGGACGGGAAATAGGTTGGGACAGAGGGAGAGAGAGAGAGGTAGAGTGTCGGAAGGGTGGTGGAGTTGCTTCTCGGAGATGGTGGGAGAGGCCTACTAGACAAACCGAGGGTACAACTGCAATATCAAGAAGAGAGGGGATGTGTTTCAGTGTGTGCGTGTGCATGATAGATGTGTTGGGAGGCATGCATGGATGATGAAGGGGACCATATGTGTTTGGTAAGCAGACTTAACTAGATCAGTAGATCAATTATTGTGTGTCGGAGGAAGGGAAAGACATAACTAATGAGGTACATTGATCGACACATGGGGAAAACGAGTTATAAACGACTTAGCTAGCTATATGTATAGTGGGAGATCGGTTGGTGTACATCCATTTGTTAGAGGCAAATAAGGCCTAGAGAGACAGATAGAGAGGGGTGGAGCTAGGAGGTGGTGCGAGAGGCCTACTAGATAGGGGGTGGAGTGTGTGATTGTGAGATTGATGAAAAGAGGGGCGAGAGTTTACACGTGTGTGGGACCGTATGAGAGACACGAGGCATGGACAGAGAAAGGAGGAGATGAAAAGTGTGTGTGTGTATGTGGTAGGCAGACATTGCTAGAGAGGTCTATCAATCGGTGTGTGTCAGAAAGAAGGAGTTGTGGAGACCATGGGAGAACGACCTAAACAAAAGAATGAATGTGCGTGATGGATAGAATGCTGAGGGAGGGGGAGGGCGAGGAGGGCATGTGCAGGCACGAGAGGAAGTTAGTGCTGGCTACAAAGGTTAGAGGATATGTCTCGATGACATCTCAAACAAAAATGTGACACATGCAGTGTGTGTGAAATAGAGGCCTATCTATATCATATATAGAGGGGGCGATCCACGAGAAGAGAGGGAGGGGTCATAGATATAGATAGAGTCAAAGAGAGGATCAAGTGTGTGGGTGCGAGATCGATGAAGAGAGCCATCAAAATTGTGTGTGTGCACGTCAAAGATATAGGGCGACTGACCTACCGGAACGTCAGAGGGCAGAGGGTAAGTTTGTGTGTGGCAGGGAAACATCACTAGAGCGCTCGATGTATCGGTGTGTGTGTGTGTCGGGCCTAACTAGAGAGGTAGATCGACTCGGTATATGTGTTGAGAAGTGAGACCTAGCTATGTCTTGAGGGATATCGGTCGACATCCATACATAAGTGAAATACGGGAAATAGGTTGGGACAAAGATAGAGAGAGAGAGAGATAGAGAGAGAGAGAGGTAGAGTGCCGGAGGGGTGGTGGAGTAGCTTCTAGGAGATGGTGGGAGAGGCCTACAAGACAAACTGAGCGTGTAACTGCAATATCAAGAAGAGTGGGGATGTGTTTCTGTGTGTGCGTGTGCGTGATAGATGTGTCGGGAGGCATGCATGGATGATGAAAGGGAGACCATGTGTTTGGTAAGCAGACCTAACTAGATTGGTAGATCAATTGTTGTGCGTCGGAGGAAGGGAGAGACATAACTAATGAGGTAGATCGATCGACGCGTGGGGAAAACGAGTTATAAATGACCTAGCTAGCTATATGTATAGTGGGAGATCGGTCGGTGTACATCCATTTGTTAGGGGCAAATAAGGCCGAGAGAGACGGATAGAGAGAGAGGGGGATGGAGCTAGGAGGCGGTGCTAGAGGCCTACTAGATAGGGGGAGGAGTGTGCGATTGTGAGATCGATGAAAAGAGGGGCGAGAGTTTACATGTGTATGGGACCGTATGAGAGACACGAGGCATTGACAGAGAAAGGAGGAGATGGAAAGTGTGTGTGTATGTGGTAGGCAGACATCGCTAGAGAGGTTTATCGATCGGTGTGTGTCGAAAATAGGTAGTTGTGGAGACCGTGGGAGAACGACCTAAAGAAGAAGAAAAATGAATGTGCGCGATGGATAGAATGTTGAGGGAGGGGGAGGGCGAGGAGGGCGTGTGCATGCACAAGACAAAGTTAGTGCAAGCTACAAAGGTTAGAGGATTGTGTGGGTGTAAGAGACTAACAAACATCATAATTCGATATGAAAGTGGATTCATATATTTTAATAAGAGATCATAGTGTTATGAACCTATGCATGCCTGAATATAGAGGTGATACGCGTGGTGTGGTTTTGGACATTTTATACTATAATGTGATAATGCGTGGCGTTTGCAACTCACAATGTCGTGGGAAACAATGGCCACTTATGGGGCCAAGGGCCCCTTTTGGTTCAGCAGGGGGACTAAGCACGTTGCACAAAGAGCGGAGGAGCGCAGCGTAGCGCTACAGAGATCACACGGGTAGTTTTACCCAGGTTCGGGCCGCTGCGAGGTGTAAAACCCTACTCCTGCTTTGGTGGATTGATGGTGGATGGTGGTGGAAATGCAGCGCTCTTGCCCGGCAGGGTTGCCTTGGGGGGAGAGCAGCTACACGCGTATGAGTGTACAAGGGTCCGAATCCTCTCTATGGTTGCCATGGGCCTCCTTTTATAGATCAAGGGGTCACCACAGTGGCAAATCAGTCATTGTGTACTGATTAGATAGCGAACAGTGCTATCATATCTACTCTGCAGACAGAGCAGTACGCATTAAATACGCCGCTCAGTGTCACATCATGGCCTGCCCGGCACGCCTTGCCGGGTTGTTTGGCCACCTTCTCTCCTATCTTCATGACAAGTCATAGGACGGGTGTCATCTGGAGGTGATTCCTGTAGGAAATGGCTGCCATGTGGCAAAAGGCAGCCAATTAGTCATCTTGGGGCTTGACACCGCACCGATCGATGACTTGCATCGCTGTGAGGTGGGGCGGTGAAGCCTTGGCGGGGTGTTTTGCCTTCGTATGCCCCGGCAGGCCTGCCAGGGCGATCCTGAGGCTTGCTTCCGGGGCAACCTTGACCTCGCCAGGCTCTCCTGCCAGGCAAGGGAGGTTTTCCCTTAGCGGTGTCTTGCTTCTTGGCTTGACTTGGTCTTCTCAACCTGCCCTTTGATTCCTCAAAGAGCCTATCTCTTTACCTTGGCCTTGTCTTGGATGTTGCAATCTTGATCTTGGGCCTGTGCACGGTCTGGGCAACAGACCCAGGGTTTGTTGCACCGACAGGAGTCCCCGGGCCTGGCCCGAATGCGCTGCCGGGCGTCGTCCGGGTAGGCCCTAACTTGTGCACAGGCGAGGGAGAAATAGCTGCTTGCCCTTTGAGATCTTCTTTGCTTCTTCATTAATCTGAGCTCGGATCAGCTTGCGGTTCGTCCGCCCATCGCGTAACGCCTATTGTGGTGGGGCCACTCTTGTAATGGCCTGTGAATGACTTTAACGCATGAGCGAGTAACTGCCAATTCACTCCTCCCACCACGCCCTTATCCTAGGCCACGTATGCTGCATGCATTGAGTGGGGTAGGTAACGGAAGCGCGTGGTGCAGGAGAGCGTTAAGGCAGGGGCCTAGTCTTCATGGATTGGTGGAGGAGGAGGGCGGTCCCCCGCTGAGGGAGCGGCTCCCGACCCCGGCCTGTCTATAAAAGGAGGGACGGGGAGGACTGGGAGTTTTCGTCCACTCACATCCTTCATTCTCTGCTTCCTCTTGAGGTATGCCGAAGAGGAGAGCTTGGGGCCAAGCCTCGGGCCGTAGCTTGGGGTCGACGGCGTCGAGTTCTGGGGCAGAATCCTCTTCCTGTCTTCGCGCAGGCCTCAGGGGGGTGGGCGGTGTAGGGTAATGCAACAGAAAACAAAAAATTTCCGACCTACGCACCAGCCCAGGACCACTATGGAGACTGCATACAAGGTTTGATCATTTTCGTTACCGACTCGTAGCGCAGCGGAAGAAGAGTCGATGACGATCGGCGGTGCAGATCCCCGCAGCTAGGATTTACAACCTCCCAACCGCGAGGATGTATACCCTCATCCGCCACTCGGACAGCCCTCCGGGAGGCGGTCGAACAGTCCCCCGGACGGCGTCGCGGACAGCCCTTCGGGTGGACCTTCGAAACTCGGACGGTCACTCAGACAGCCCTTCGGGAGGACTCATAGAACTCAGACCGTCACTTGGACAGCCCTTCGGGAGGCACACTCGAACAGCCCCTCGGGTAATAAGATCGAAACTACGACCTCTCTACAGAGTTGCACACATACGGTGTCATCTATCCGGCAGGGCTTCGCCGTCCAGAACTAGTTCCTGCCGGAACCCAGACAGCCTTTCGGCTCTACGAAACTATTTCGCGGGGAGGGAGAGAGAAGCCAGATCATTGCATGGCACTTGTATATGAGAAGGAGTGAGTTTTGGGCTGCCCCTCACCTCCTATTTATAGGAAAGCCAAGGGGTAGAGGCAAGGGGTAAAAAGACCAAAAGGGGCTCAAGATCTTTTCACCCAAATGCCACATAAGGGTGTGTGTAGAACATATCCACCATGAGGTGGAAGGAAACCCCAAGCGGGCCCCCCACACCACCATGGACGAAATTTGGTGCTGCCCCCTTTGGGGGGGCCCACCACCTTTCACACACCTTTATCTCTCCCCAAAAGTGATTTTCTTCTAGAAGAAAAACCCAAAAAAGCACTTTCACTATTCACAGCGACATTTTTCAGCGTCCGTTTGAACTGAAAATATTTATGTGGGCTTAGAACATTTCTAGTACCCACCATAATAATTTTCAATGCATTCTGGAACAATTCTAGTTTAGTGATTTCATCTGCGAAAAGCATCTGAAGTGGTTCCGGCAGCTCCGGAACATTTCCGGTTTTTCTTCCAGAAAATTCCCAAAAGTTTTCAGAATGATTCTGGCACCCTCCAAGAATTATCGGGCATGTGTCAAAACCAATTTGACTTTATGGTATCCTCTGAAACAACTTTTCAGTTTCACCGGAACTCATCCGGTGACCTCTCTCTGCGGAACTTTTCCGGTGTCCGAAACTTTTCCGGTGTCCGAAACTTTTTCGGTGATTTTCTCTCAGACTCCGTGTCTAGTATTCAGCAGATAGATGACCCTTAAGCGTGTGACCCTATAGGTTCGGTGAAGTATAGACATGACACGGAACCCCTTCCGATCAATGATCAACATCGGAGCCGTGGACACCCATATTGACCCCTATACCCACACGAATGAGTATTCGAGTGAACCTCCAGTTGCCGTGTGCTATTCCTGTTGCTTCGCGATATGTTACAAATACCCGAGGTGAGACATGTTGGCATTCCCGTGGATCAACAACTTGTCCACTATGCTAGTTACCTCGTTACCAGTATTGTTCTCTTTTCTCGTTACCGTGTTCCGGCATCCCCATGATCAAATCACAAAGTGTCTGGCCAGACGATGATGGATACCGTAACACCGAGAGGGCCCAGAGATATCTCTCCATCGTCGGAGGAGCAAATCCCAATCTTGAGCTATCAAGTTACTTGACATACTTTTCCATGAACCCGTAAGCCGCCGTAATAGCCACCCATTTACGGATGACGTTTAACAAACCCCAAAGTTCATGAAGCAAGCATGAAGAAACTCGATACTCTCATGGTCTAAGGAATCATGCAAACGTTAACCATCTCTGTGTTATCAACCATTAACTTGTGACAAAAGTAACTCATAGCATAACATCAATCGGGTCGATTCAACACAAATGTTCTTCTAACATTGTGCCCTCAAAGCTGCTGGCATAGACATGCCCATGATTGGGAAAACATAATCATCATGCAACACTTGAGCTAGTCTTAGAGGCATGACTAGGAATACATTTTACCGTTTATTATTCCACACGTGCACATGGGTTTTCCCCAGAGCCTTTATGGATATACGGGCTCGGGAACCACAGCAGTTATAGCATGGAACATAAACATAATAATGAGCATGGAGATAAATAATAACATTTATTATTGCCTCTAGGGCATATCTCCTACAGACTCCCACTTGCACTAGAGTAAATAATCTAGTTAATGCTAATGCACTTTACACCTGTGTCACACCGGTGTAAATATGCTTCGCTTGTGGTATAGCCTGATGTCCAACGGATCTGACGACTTCAGCTCCGTGTGTATCTTTTCATATCCTCGCGTTTTCACGCTTTCACAAAATTCCTATTTTGTGTGGACTTGGCTTTGTATGTATGTGAATCACAGGTCGAACCTGGATTCCTCAGACTGAGTTATGGAGCAACTACCTGCAGTAGTGTCCCATTGACAAAAGCCATCTTGGAACCATACTAAGTTCATGAATGAACTATATGATTCAACATTTTCTTTGTCGCTTCGAAAGCGGTAACATACTTAGCCTCTGTTATAGAATTCACCACAGTAACTTGTTTGGAACAATTTCCAAATACCGTGCCACCATATTGTGTGTTACACAAAAACCCTTAATTTAAATCAAAAATCGCTTGGAGCATGGATGAAGACTGTATCGATGTAACCTTTTACAACGAACTCTTCATGATCTCCGCTTGCGAGAAAACATGTCATCAGTGCTACTATAGTACTCAATGACCCTTTTTCACTGTTGTCCCATGATCAGAACTTTTGATCACTTTGGTATCTATACTCGCAACAACTTTGGAGTATTGGACATATCTGGTTGTTTTTACATACCATGGAATACATGATTAATCCAAACATGAAGGTGTGTGGAATCTCCATCATGTATTTTGCTCATCAGTGTTTTGGGACAACGAGTCTTGCAAAAACTCTTTCCATTTGACTTCGGCAAGAATCACTCCTTGACGTTTTTAATGCTAAAAGGTTTTAGCATCTTGTCAATATGTATCTTTGCTCAGCCCCATTAGGTAAATCTATCTCCATAGATCATCATGCCTAATATAAAGGCTATTTAGCCCAAGCACTTCATCGAAAAACTATTTTCAAATGAAGTCCTAATTCGTGTCAAGAAATTTATTTCCAATTAACAATGTGTCAAGCACACAACATTTTTAGAAATTCTATTATGCTCCAACTTACTTTCTTGAATCATAAGCATCTCCGTTACCCATTGATGAAGTCAAACCCCTTTGACTATTTCATCAAAACACGAAGATTCCAACTCCATTTTGCTCTCTTTCTGTCCATTGCTGGAACTCTGAAGTTTGCATACTTACTAGCATCCTGTGGAATGACAAAATACCTTGGACTGTAACACATGCAAGTCCTTGGTTTCATTTCCATTATATGGAAATCCTATTGTCATCCATGTTTCATATCTCATGACTGAAATATGTATTAATTGCTAGTTCAACCCGAGCCGACTTTAAGCATCGCTACGGTGAAACAACCTCATCGTAGTCAACTCCTTGAATTTTTTATTTCAACAAGTCGAGTTTATGGATAAAACATTTTTATCCGTATCAGTTTTAAGTTCCATAAATATTCGTTAGACTCTAAGTCTTCCGAAAGGTGTATCAAGGTTTTAATCTTGAATCACTTATATGGAAACTAACTCAGGTTGTATTGGCATTTAGCCAATTCTGGAGTGAGGGCCCATCAACACTTCCTTGTGTATCGTAGGTATACTGTTGTCTAACAACAATATCTCGTTTGCGCATCTGAGAGGTTTGCACGAGCCTTGCCTACGTGGTTCAGCTGCAGGTTCGACCGAAGTCCATACATTTTATTGTAGAGACTTCCGTATCAGTCGCAGTAGGAAAACCTGGAATTACTTCCAAGGTCTCTTTCCTTTGATCTGATGACGAAGGTACTGTTTATCTCATCGAGTTGCACTATTCTCCCACTCACCTTTTTGAAAGAACCATTTTCTTCAAAAAGCATACCATTCTTTGTGGCAAACCTATTTGCCTCGGTATAGTGAGGGAGGAATACCCAATTACTTGGGATAACCTACAAAGTAGCACTTGTCTGATTTGGAATAGGTTTGTAACCTTTTACACAAGCCCCATATTCCAAATGTTAAGAAAAGATATAACATGGTTGGGCGTACCATACCATTGTGTCATTTCAACAGACCCGATGGAGCTCTTTTCAGTGTAAAAGTCGCAGTCTCTAAAGCATCACTTTAAAAGGGATAATGGCAAATTTATTTATGTCATCTTTAATCTTACCATGTCATAAATGGTTCGATTACATCTTCACGGACTATCCACTTGTAGTGGTGTTCCGGGAGGTGCAAGTTATGAAACCCCTTTCATAACTCATCAGACATTTGCTAAGCTTGTAACTCAAATATTCCTTTCTACAATCGAATTGTAGAAACATAATTTTCTTGTTACAATAATTTCTTCTTCATTTTGAAAACCTTTCAAATGATTTCAAAAGATCCAGACTTACGTCTCATCAAGTAAATATCCATATATCTACTTGAGTCATTTCTGAAGATAGATAAATCCACTACTAACAACATTTATCGGACTACACACATCAAATGTATGATCACCAATAAGTTTGTTGTCCATTCCTTATGGCATGTGAATGGTATTTCAGTCACTTCACTTTTTGGAGAAAAGTTGCAAGTGTCAGATGATTCAAAATCAAACGACTTCAAAATCCATCATAATGGAATTTTCCATGCTGGTTTCTCCAATGTGACCAAATGCAGTGCCACACTTGTGTGGTATTATTTTAGTCTTACGACATTTAGCATCAGTGTTATGGATGTATCATATTACCATCAATATTCATAACATACGTCCCATCTGGATGGAAGCATGTCCCTTCATGTTATTCATAATACTGAACAACAATTGTTCTTTTATGAACAACTCTTTTGCAACAATATTGTGCAAGGGGCTAGAGTGTAAAACTCTAAAATGATTTATGAAAGTAAATCCAGAGGTAATATATTATTATCATTATTCATAACATACATCTCATTCTCAATGAAAGTATGGCCCTTATGTTATTCATAACATCGAACATAAAAAGTTCTCTTATGAACAACCTTTTTGCAAGATACCTTATGCAAAGGGCTAGAGTGTATGAAACTCTAAAATGAATTATGAAAGTAAATACATAGGGAATACACCGATGGAAGGTATAGTAACTATTACTATGTTCCCAGCGTGTATCAAAACCTCATTCCTGGCTAGTCTTTCAGGCCATAGTAGTTCTTACATCGAGTTGCAACAGAATGCAATTGAGCCGGTATCTTTGTGATTGTCTCACAATACCCAAGAATTAGTGATTAACATGTTTAACCATAATTCCCAAGAACTATATCTTTGACCAGCCTTCTATACATCAAAAACTTGTATGACATTCATACATGAGCTAGATATTCTAGTCTTCTTTCTTATTGCCTTTATACTTCTAACAGTTTAACTTTTAGTATTTCTCCTACTTCCAGAAGAAGCACCCAACTTAAGAGTGGCGTTAGCCCTTGACTTCCTAGGTGTGAAAGTTTCACTAACACCCTTCGGACACTTCCTTTCTCTTTAAGTTGTTGTTTTATTCACCTTTCATCATATGACAGGCGTTCTTCTGGATCCCTCTCTTATCAATCTAATGCATATTAAACACCTTTACTAATAGTTTGCAAACAAACATTGCTTTGGATATCTCATATCTTTTAGCCTTTGTCTGTCTCTGAAAATGATTTTCGGATTCCATGAATATCACATAACTATCCAAACTTTTGAAGTTTGGGTCTCATGGAAGCAAACATATTGTACTTGACTGAAACGGAATTCTAGCTTTTGGATCGAAGGATGAGAGTCACATGATCCATAGCACAAGTGAGAGAATACCGAAAGTATGCGATAGGACAAAATTCTTCTCGGCACTCTTGAGGACAATCCTCACATTACGTTACCAACCGTAAAGTTTTAACCAGATATTTAACAGCTATTCAATTTTAACAGGGAAGGTGCAAACGCGAGCCATTATTCTACAACTATTATGCAAATCACACTTAGACAGTGTTCAAAATTAATTGCACTGAGAATTAAACAAGTTAATTCAACAGTGTGCTCCCACTCAAATCAATATCTCTCATAATTGATTGTGAGTGATTCAAGATCCACATTTCAATTCAACACCATTGATGTGGACATCACTGATGACGAGAATTTCAATTGGTGGGCAAACATGCCGATCACATCTCTATGTGACTCCTGTTCATCTTTCGATGGGCGTGTTCCGAGCTCAGGATGATCAAGCCAGAATGTCAAGACAACCAAGTGATCTTGCTGCGAGGTCTGACCGCACCCGCCTCACACTTCCCAAATCGTTCGTACCCATGTGGACATGGCGCACCCCGAAAAGTTAGGTGCTGTGACGGTGCTACACTTGGGAGAACACTAACTACTTGATATTTTTGTGAGAGATCACCCTAATAAAAGCGACTACCGCGCAATGAAGAAGGGTGCATCATAAGGGATAAACATCTCAGGCAATTCATAACAGCATGATATGGTATAGCCCTTTCTGACGGAGAAGTCTTGTATTTCTTCGTCTTCGGCATTCGCGTCGGTGTTCACCTTCACGAAGATTGCCACCACCTTGTCGATGCACCAGATAATATTGCTATCTCCATAGCTAATAAAATAATGCATTACTTAAGGTTGACACGCAGGTCAATAAAGTGACAATCATATGGCTCCAGCCATCATGCCGAATCATGACACGCAGGTCATGTTAATCAATTTACATCATATAGTCATCTCATACATAATCAAATTATTATGAGCACTGCTATACCACATCATATGCACATGCAAACCCTCCTGCAAAACCAAGTTAGACGTCTCTAATCGGTTCATGCAAAAACTTGTTTTTCGTGGCTTCTAAGGTTTCGAAACAAACCGAAGCTACCAACGTCCATCATCAAGTATGATAATTCAAGTCGCTAGATTAACTTTCCAGGGTGTATGAAAACCGAGATAATAAAATCTCGAGCCCCATACTAAACTTCGTCATACGCATGACCCCCATGCAGATCATATCTGCATTGCCCTTTCGTCTGCGAAATTTTGTCTTTCTTTTTAACTACGGTGGAATTCAATGAACTGTTAGCACTTCGTTGATCAATTAGGATCGCGGATTGCCAGAACATTGAAACTCCACCATGCTTTTACCAAGATCAGAAATATGCAAATTCTAGGGAAGCAACAAGAATATCGGGTAACAGATTTCATCTGCTACCCGCACAAATAATTTTCAGTAATAGAACTCATCTACTACCTAATTATATTGTGCAACACCCATACATCTCCATGTATTCTAGATCGCAACCTGCATCTATGCATAACACGGCTCTTGATGCCACTATAGGGTAACGCAACAGAAAACAAATAATTTCCGACCTACGCAGCGGAAGAAGAGTCGATGACGATCGGCGGTGCAGATCCCCGCAGCTAGGATTTACAACCTCCCAACCGCGAGGATGTATACCCTCATCCGCCACTCGGACAGCCCTCCGGGAGGCGGTCGAACAGTCGCCCGGATGGCGTCGCGGACAGCCCTTCGGGTGGACCTTCGAAACTCGGACGGTCACTCGGACAGCCCTTCGGGAGGACTCACAGAAATCGTACCGTCACTTGGATAGCCCTTCGGGAGGCACTCTCGAACATCCCCTCGGGTACTAAGATCGAAACTACGACCTCTCTACAGAGTTGCACACATACGGTGTCATCTATCCGGCAGGGCTTCGCCGTCCAGAACTAGTTCCTGCCGGAACCCAGACAGCCTTTCGGCTCTACGAAACTATTTCGCGGGGAGGGAGAGAGAAGCCAGATCATTGCATGGCACTTGTATGTGAGAAGGAGTGAGGTTTGGGCAGCCCCCTCACCTCCTATTTATAGGAAAGCCAAGGGGTAGAGGCAAGGGGTAAAAAGACCAAAAGGGGCTCAAGATCTTTTCACCCAAATGCCACATAAGGGTGTGTGTAGAACATATCCACCATGAGGTGGAAGGAAACCCCAAGGGGGCCCCCCCACACCACCATGGACGAAATTTGGTGCTGCCCCCTTTGGGGGGGCCCACCACCTTTCACACACCTTTATCTCTCACCAAAAGTGATTTTCTTCTAGAAGAAAAACCCAAAAAAGCACTTTCACTATTCACGACGACATTTTTCAGCGTCCGTTCGAACTGAAAATATTTATGTGGGCTTAGAACATTTCTAGTACCCACCATAATAATTTTCAACGCGTTCTGGAACAATTCCAATTTAGTGATTTCATCTGCGAAAAGCATCTGAAGTGGTTCCGGCAGCTCCGGAACATTTCCTGTTTTTCTTCCAGAAAATTCCCAAAAGTTTCCAGAATGATTCTGGCACCCTCCAAGAATTATCGGGCATGTGTCGAAACCAATTTGACTTTATGGTATCCTCTGAAACAACTTTTCAGTTTCACCGGAACTCATCCGGTGACCTTTCTCTGCGGAACTTTTCCGCTGTCCGAATCTTTTCCGGTGTGCGAAACTTTTTCGGTGATTTTCTCTCAGACTCCCTGTCTAGTATTCAGCAGATAGATGACCCTTAAGCGTGTGACCCTATAGGTTCGGTGAAGTATAGACATGACACGGAACCCCTTCCGATCAATGATCAACATCGGAGCCGTGGACACCCATATTGACCCCTATACCCACATGAATGAATATTCGAGTGAACCTCCAGTTGCCGTGTGCTATTCCTGTTGCTTCGCGATATGTTACAAATACCCGAGGTGAGACATGTTGGCATTCCCGTGGATCAACAACTTGTCCAATATGCTAGTTACCTCATTACCGGTATTGTTCTCTTTTCTCGTTACCATGTTCCGGCATCCCCGTGATCAAATCACAAAGTGTCTGGTCAGACGATGATGGATACCGTAACCCCGAGAGGGCCCAGAGATATCTCTCCATCGTCGGAGGAGCAAATCCCAATCTTGAGCTATCAAGTTACTTGACATACTTTTCCATGAACCCGTAAGCCACCGTAATAGCCACCCATTTACGGATGACTTTTAACAAACCCCAAAGTTCATGAAGCAAGCATGAAGAAACTCGATACTCTCATGGTCTAAGGAATCATGCAAATGTTAACCATCTCTGTGTTATCAACCATTAACTTGTGACAAAAGTAACTCATAGCATAACATCAATCGGGTCGATTCAACACAAATGTTCTTCTAACATTGTGCCCTCAAAGCTGCTGGCATAGACATGCCCATGATTGGGAAAACATAATCATCATGCAACACTTGAGCTAGTCTTAGAGGCATGACTAGGAATACATTTTACCATTTATTATTCCACACGTGCACATGGGTTTTCGCCAGAGCCTTTATGGATATACGGGCTCGGGAACCACAGCAGTTATAGCATGGAACATAAACATAATAATGAGCATGGAGATAAATAATAACATTTATTATTGCCTCTAGGGCATATCTCCTACAGGCGGGCGGCGCGGTGGTAGCACCGGAGGTAGCGACTCCCGTGCGCTCGTCGCCGGGCCGCCCGTAGCTCCAATCTTAGTGAGGGCGACACAAGCGTCACCACACCGAGGCCCATAATGGACACGAGGCATGGTAGTCGATCGTGGCCTAGTCATCCGTTTCCTGTGACGCTGGAGGGAGGCCGCAAAGGTGGTTCGTTACCGTTAATGGCGGATTCCTCCTCTCAGGTCATCGCCCGCCCGGTGTATGGGCGAGCTCCTCGTCCCTTTGTGTGCTTCTTTAAAGGGCGGCAGCCCCTTGTCTTCGGGTCAATGGAGACGACCATGCTCTCGGTGGAGTTACCCGGAGCGCTTGGTGTTCACCATGGTTGGCGTGCCGGGAGCTTCGAGTGACAGTGGTAAAGGAGGTGGCGGCGACCCATGACTCGTCAAGAGCGGGGCCGGCTGCTCCGACGAGGCGTGCTTGCCGGCAGCACCATCACCATTGGTTGAGCTTCCGGCAGCGTCACCATCCACACCTGCCCTCCGGTTTCTTCCTCCTAACCCGGGAATGGCGTCATCCTGATCCTGGGGAGGCATCGAATCCTAGCCGGGCCTTCCCTCCGTCTTCTTCGTTTCCCCCTGAAGTTTCGGAGAAGGGAAGGACGGAGTAGAAAAGGGGATCATGAGCATTTATCTTTTTTCAATCTAAAATATCTAGGCACTTGCCAAACTTTAGTTCAAATTATGTAATCTCTTTTATCCATGTTTGTGTTCTATAAGGTCTGTACTTGTTGATCAACATATTAATGAAAAAGATAAACCTTGCCGGGCACTTGTCCATGTAACATGTCGATGCAGAGGGAGAATGCCTCCATACGCTCAAGTAAACAAGTTTTTCTTCGGTAGGCTATCCTGCAGGTACCCTCAAGTTGCTGCCGCGGGGCTGGGCCTGCCGAGCACAAATCGTGAAGAGGGACCAGCCCCCCGCCAACTTTCTCGCCAAAGGCCACTACAACCTACCTGACCGAAGCAACATTCGAGTCAAGGGACGGGAGCACCTAAGTCTTGAAAGCGGCGAGGTTTTCCTATGCACAAGTTTTTACTTATAGAACTCGTATGGATAAGAGAGAGAACTATCTGTTTGGGCTTGCCGGGGATCGCAATGTAGGCTTGTCTTCTCTTCTCCTTTTTCGGGACCGAATCCACGGTAGGAGCCTGCAGTATGATGTAGATGAAAATGATGCCTCATGCGATCTATTCTACATGAACATGCAATGCTCATGATATGCTTATGCATGCATGCAATTTGTCAGGGGGCCCCCCAGCGCTTCATTTATTTCTCTGTTGCTCAGGGTCTGCACCTGGCTTTGTAAAAGGGGTTACATGCAATAGAGGCAAGGCCTGTACAAAAGGGTGGCTGCCGGGCAGGGCCCGACAGCCGCGCCTTACGGGTAGAACTTGCGGAGATGCTCAATGTTCCATGAGTTTTGCAACTGAATGCCATCTCCAGTCTCCAGATGGACTGCGCCTGGTCTGTTGACTCGTACTACCCGGTAAGGGCCTTCCCACTTCGGCATCAACTTGTTTGCACCCTTGGCGGACTGAACGCGCCTAAGGACAAGGTCACCTTCCTCAAAACACCGGGCACAAACCCTGCGGCTGTGATAGCGATGCAGGGCTTGCTGATAGCATGCGGCATGCGTAGCAGCCCGGAGACGGTTCTCCTCGAGTAGCACAACGTCGTCATGCCAGTGCTAATCTTGCGCTACTTCATCATAGGCAAGCACTCGAGGTGACCCGTAAATGAGTTTCGTGGGGGATAACTGCTTCTGCCCCATAGACTAGGGAGAAGAGAGTCTGCCCGGTAGCTCGATTTTGTGTCGTTCTGAGGGACCAAAGAACCACCGGCAGCTCATCGATCCACCGCCTGCCGCACTTCTGCAGCCTATCGAAAGTTCTCGTCTTGAGTCCTCGCAACACTTTAGCGTTCGCCCTCTCAGCTTGCCCATTGCTCCTTGGATGGGCCACAGAGACGAACAAGATTTTGCTTCCGAGGGCTTGAACGTATTGCATGAAGGCGCGACTCATGAACTGGGTGCCGTTATCAGTGATGATCCGGGCAGGAACTCCGAAGCGGCACACCAATCCTTTCAAGAACTTGATAGCTGACTGAGCAGTCACCTTTCTCACGGGCTCTACTTCCGGCCACTTTGTAAACTTGTCGATTGAATGAACAAGAATTCAAAGCCCCCGGCAGCACGGGGGAAAGGGCCGAGGATATCGAGCCCCCAGACCGAAAACGGCCATGATAAAGGGATTGTCTGAAGAGCTTGGGCAGGCAGGTGGATGTTTTTGGAATGGAACTCGCAGGCTTCACACTTGGTGACAAGCTCGACCGCATCTTGGAGGGTTGTGGACCAGTAGAATCCTTGCCGGAAAGCTTTCCCATCCAACTCCCTTGATCCAATGTGGGAGCCGCACATACCCTTGTGTATCTCCGCCAGCAGTTCCTTTCCTCCTTCCTGGCAAAT
Source organism: Thinopyrum elongatum (assembly GCA_011799875.1). Lineage (NCBI taxonomy): Eukaryota > Viridiplantae > Streptophyta > Magnoliopsida > Poales > Poaceae > Thinopyrum > Thinopyrum elongatum. The sequence continues at coordinate 317,302,657 of CM022300.1, forward strand.
GCACCTCAATTTCACATCGTTGGGCCTCCTTCTGTACAGCGTGTTGTCAACAAACTGATACATACTGGCCCTTCGGGCTACTCTTTCAGCTTCTTCTTGCTCTTCGGGAAGTTTTCCAGTTTGGAGGAAATGGACTATGTGCCGTGCCCAAGGCGGAGCCTGTGGCTCGGCAACAAGGACTAACGGCACCTCCTCATTCATGAGAGTGCAATCCTCGACCGCAGGGACCGGTGGCCTGGCGGGAGGATGCAGCTCAGTGACCGAAGGGGAGTTGTGCCCGACAAGCTTTCTGCCGGGATCCTCGAGAGGTTCTACCAGGAGAGGCTTGCCGGAGTCCAGTTTCCTCCTCTTTCTGGCCATTGTTGCCGGGGATACGGAGGGCTGAGTCAGATGGAGAACAAAAGTTCCTAGTTCCACAAGGAGCTTCTGCGCAGCGCACTTTGACAGATGATCAGCGATGCTGTTTTCCGCACGGGGTACATGCTTTGTTTGCAATCCGTCAAAGCGCTCCTCCAACTTTCTCACTTTCTCAATGTATGCCTCCATCAATGCACTTTGGTAATCCTTGTTGACTTGTCTCACCACAAGTTGTGAATCTCCGCGGATGATCAGCTTTCTTAATCCCCAGTTCTGTTGCAATTCTGAGCCCAGCAAGGAGCCATTCATACTCTGCTGTATTGTTGGTAGCTTCCTCCCAGGGAAAATGCATCTGGACGACGTACTTCAGGTGCTCTCCGGTGGGAGCAATGAGAAGCACGCTAGCCCCTGCACCTTGTAGGGAGAAGGCACCATCGAAATACATGATCCATTCTTGGGGCGCTTCCTTGCCGAGGATAACTATCTCCAATACCTCTTCATCAGGAGTTGGCATCCATTCTGCAATAAACTCTGCCAATGCTCTGCTCTGAATGGTTGATTTGCTCTCAAACTTCAAACCAAAGATGGATAACTCCAAAGCCCACTCCACTATCCTGCCGGTAGCCTCAGGGTTTCATAGTATCCGTTGCAAAGGGAAACGGGTGACAACCGTGATCTCATGGGCTTGGAAGTAGCGGCACAGTTTCCTTGAGGCAATGACAAGGCCAAAGATCAATTTTTGCACGCCAGAGTACCTGGATCTAGCCCCCTGCAACAGGGAGCTGATGAATTATACTGGGCGCTGCACCACTTTCTTCTTTGCCGTGACCAGAGAACTGCTTCCGCTGCTTTGCTCTTCTCTACCTTGATCTGCATCTGACCTTGCCGGGGTGTGTTCGCTTTCCTCCCCAGAAGGGACACCAGCTGCGTCTGCTACTCCATCCACTTCCCTCTGCGCCACCAGTGCTGCGCTAACCACCTAATTAGTTGCCGCCAAGTACAGAAGCAACGGCTCTTGAGGTTTTGGAGCAACCAAAGTGGGCAAAGAGGAAAGGTAGGCCTTCAAATCTTGTAGTGTGGCGTCTGCCTCGGGGGTCCACTCCATGGGCCCTGCCTTTTTCAAAACCTTGAAGAACGGCAACGCACGCTCGGCAGACTTGGAAATGAACCTGCTAAGCGCGGCAACACATCCAGTCAAACGCCTCACATCCTTGACTGTCTTGGGTGCTTGAATCTGCTCGATAGCCTTGATCTTGTCGGGGTTGGCCTCTATCCCTCAGTGGGACACAAAGAAGCCAAGTAGCTTGCCGGAAGGAACGCCAAACACACACTTCTCCGGATTTAGCTTCAAGTTGATCTTGCGCAGATTAGCAAACGTCTCTTCCAAATCCTAGATGATGGTTGATCTATCTTTGGTCTTGACCACAATATCATCCATGTAAGCCTCAACGTTCCTATGCAACTATGACCCAAAACCAATCTGGACTGCTCTTGCGAAAGTAGACCCGGCGCTCTTCAACCCAAAAGGCATCCGCACAAAGCAGTATGTGCCACATGGGGTGATGAACGCGGTCTTCTCTTCGTCTTCCTTGGACATGAAAATCTGATGATATCTAGAGTAGGCATCCAGGAAGGAAAGCAGGTCGCACCCAGAGGTGGAATCCACAATCTGGTCGATGCGCGGCAAGGGAAATGGGTCCTTCGGACATGCCTTGTTAAGATCCGTAAAATCTATGCACAGCCTCCACTTCCCATTGGCCTTGCGTACCACCACTGGATTTGCTAACCACGTTGGATGCAACACTCATCTAACCAGACCAGCTGCCTCAAGTTTCTTGATCTCCTTGGCAATAAACTGCTGCCGCTCCAAAGCTTGCTTCCGGGCCTTCTGCTTGACGGGTCGGCCATGTGGGCAGATAGCAAGGTGGTGCTCGATTACCTTCCTAGGAACACCGGGGATGTCAGATGGTTGCCAGGCAAACACATCGACATTTGCCCGTAGGAAGGCAACGAGCGCGCTTTCCTGTTTGTCATCGAGGGTGGCACTGATAGTGAAAGTACCACCAGTGCCAGCCAGCCCTGCTGGGACCTGTTTCACAGCGGGTGCAGAAACCTTGGATCTCTTGCTATTGGAACTCTCCGGCGAGTCATCAACAGGCGCAGCATACCCCGAAGAGGTACGCTTCCTGGATTCCTTGCCGGCGTCCCTGTTAGCCTTCTTCTTTCCATTATTTTCCTTGGCGGGGATTGCAGTTTCAGTGGCCTCTGCCGCGACTGCATCCCGGTACATCTTGTCCACGCAAATAATTGCGTCCTTCTTGTCTGATGGAATGGAAATGACGCCCACCGGCCCTTGCATCTTCAAGGTGTTGTAGGCATAGTGGGATGCCACCATGAACTTGGCCAAAGCTGGGTGACCAAGGATTCCATTGTATGGCAGGGGGAGGTCAACCACATCAAACACGATCTTGTTAGTCCGGTAGTTCAACTCCCCCCCAAATGTCACCGGTAACGTGATTTTCCCCTTAGAACGACTCCTGGCAGCGTTGATCCCTTGAAATGTACCAGTAACTTTGAGTTCTTCTTCTGCTATCTCGAGTTTGCTGATGACCTTTGAAGAAATTGGATTCAACCTGGCTCCGCCATCAACCAGCATCTTTGTGACTTTGAGGTTGCGGATTGTTGGTGATACCAACAACGGCAAGCATCCTACCATGGTGGTGTGGTCAGGGTGGTCCTCTTTGTCGAAGATGATGGGCGTGCGGGACCACTTGAGTGGCCTTCGAGAGTCTGCCGCTGGCTCCACGGCATTGACTTCACGCGCCCACCGTTTAAGTTGGCGGTGAGAGGAGTGCAAAGATGCACCCCCGTCAATGCACAGGGCGTCAGTGGCTTTCTGGATTTCCTACTCGCTGGTTTCCTCTTCATCTCCTCCATCACTCTCATCATTGCAATCCTCCTTCTCACGGCCTCTGGTGGGTTTCCCTTGATTCTGAGGAGCCTTGCCAGGGCGGCTTGCTTCGCCACCCCGGCCCTTTCCGCCAGCGCCATTCTGACCTTTCTCTTTATCTCGCTTCTCATATTCAGCCCTCTGCTTCTTGACAAGCTGCTCAACCTGATGACACTCCTCGAGATCGTGGCCCTTGGTCCGATGGATCTTGCAATACAGGCCATCGCCTTTCCCAGCCTTCTCGGTAGCCGCGGGTTCCCGGCAGTCAGTGCATGCGGCAACCTCCTTGCCGGGTATCTCAGCCTTGGCTTTCTTGCCGGTACTAGGCATGCCCGATCCCTCAACAGTCATCACTGCCTTATCCTTGCGCCTTTTGTTGCACTTCTTGTTCTTCTTCTTTTGACTGGCGGCCTCGTCATCATCTTCCGAATTGATGTCGACGCCATCCTCTTCTCTGGGGAGCTTCCTCCCCTCCTCTATTCGAGCACACTTATCCACTAGAGTGTAAAGCTCCTTCACAGTCTTGGGCAATCGAATGTTCATCTTGGAACATATCCAACGATTGCGCATGTTGGACTGGAACGCAGCTATCACAGCTGCCGGGTGGATGTCTAGAATATTCCTGTGGACTCTGCTGAATCTCTGCATGTATTTCCACAGGCTCTCGCCTTCCTTCTGCGGGAGGAGCTGCAAGTCGCTGGGCCACCCTGGTTCTTGATGGCCGCCCGTGAAGGCGCCAACGAACTCATGGCGCAGGTCAGCCCAGGTCAAAATGGAGTTCTCCGGCAGGTGCATCAGCCAAGACCTCACATTTGGCTTGAGTTCCAAAGGGAAGTAGTTGGCGAATACCTTCTCATCTGTTCCCCCGGCAACTTGAACAGCGATGGTGTAGATGCTCAAGAACTCTGCCGGGTTCAGTCTTCCATCATACTTCTCTGGTATCTCTGGCTTGAACGTGCGAGTGGACGGCAAACGCACTTGCCGCAGCTCGCGGGTGAAGGCAGGGCACCCAGCCTCGAAAGGCAGGTACCCGCTGTTAGCGAGTGCGGGCTCGTCGACGTAGGGGCCATCACGCCTGTCGGACTGGTTGACACGCGCGCCTTCCCTCCACCTGTCCTCCAGGACTCGCCGTGGGCCTTGACGCGGTCGAGGGTCAGACGAAGCCATCGAGACGTCGTCAGGTTCTTTGTCGCGCGGCTCCTGCACCAGCTGCCGTGGAGGGAACTGCACCGTAGGAGTGGCCCCATCCGCACGGCCAGCAGCGTGGGCCGTTGCCACTGCCTGGGGAGGCCGTGGCGGGCCAGCCCGCTGCGATCCTCCCGCCTCCGCGAAGCCAAGCAAACTCTGAATGCTGGCTCTCCACTCATCCATCTGATCGGTTACCGGCGGAAATTTCAACAGTAGCTGAGCCAGCACCATGGCCTCCGAAGCGGTGCTTGGCATGGATGTCGATGAAGACCGTAACGTCGCCCGGCTCCTGACAGTGCCGGTAGCGGTCGCGTCGTGCTCTCGTAGTCGTGAGCCAGCCGCCTGGATGGCGTGTGGACGAGGTGGAGGCACTTGAGGGCCAGTGGCTCCATTTGGCATAGTGGTGGGGTCGGCTCGTTCCGGGGGTGGTGCATGTTCTACGGCCGCTCCCACGGCAGGAGCAGTTGGGGAGTTGCGATTCCCCCCAGAGCGAGTACCGCCACTGCGGTTGTTCCCCTCGGCCGGACGGGGGGGTGTAGATGGAATGATCTCTCCTCCCATACCTCATGGGGCGTGGCCGCTGGAATGTAGTTGGTGCTGTGCTTCTCCGGTGCCTCCTGCTCCTGCTTCGGCCGCAAGGGAGGTGGTAGCGACGACTCCCGCGCCGACCACATCCCCCGTAGCGTCCGCACTTCCAGGCGTCCCCGTAGCCCCCGCGGCGTCGGCGGGCACGTGCGGTGGGGCCTTCGAGGTGGATGGATGAGCTGCGGCGCCGGGCTTCTTATTGGGCGCCATGGATGATGGAGCCGTTGATGAAGAAGATGGCGGTGAAGATGACGCGCTTCGTACACTTCTCGGGTTCGCCCAAGCGCAGCCCCCTACCTGGCGTGCCAAAGATGTCGTGGGAAACCATGGCCACCTATGGGGCCAAGAGCCCCTTTTGGTTCGGCAGGGGGACTAGGCACGTTGCACAAAGAGCGGAGGAGCACAGCCTAGCACGGCGGAGATCACATGGGCAGTTTTACCCAGGTTCGGGCCACCGCGAGGCGTAAACCCTACTCTTGCTTTGGTGGATTGATGGTGGATGGTGGTGGAAATGCAGCGCTCTTGCCCGGCAGGGTTGCCACAGGGGAGAGCAGCTACGGGCGTATGAGTGAACAGGGGTCTGAATCCTATCTATGGTTGCCATGGGCCTCCTTTTATAGATCAAGAGGTCACCACAGTGGCAAATCAGTCATTGTGTACTGATTAGATAACGAACAGTGCTATCATATCTACTTTGAAGACAGAGCAGTACGCATTAAATGCGCCGCTCAGTGTCACATCATGGCCTGCTCGGCATGCCTTGCCGGGCTGTTTGGCCACCTTCTCTCCTGTCTGCATGACACGTCGCAGGACGCATGTCATCTGGAGGTGATTCCTGCAGGAAATGGCTGCCATGTGGCAAAAGGCAGCCACTTAGTCATCTTGGGGCTTGACACCGCACCGATCGGTGACTTGCGTCGCTGTGAGGTGGGGCGGTGAAGCCTTGGCGGGGTGTTTTGCCTTCGTATGCCCCGGCAGGCCTGCCAGGGCGATCCTGAGGCTTGCTTCCGGGGCAACCTTGACCTTGCCAGGCTCTCCTGCCCGGCAAGGGAGGTTTTCCCTTAGCGGTGTCTTGCTTCTTGGCTTGACATGGTCTTCTCAACCTTCCCTTTGATTCCTCAAAGAGCCTATCTCTTTACCTTGGCCTTGTCTTGGATGTTGCAATCTTGATCTTGGGCCTGTGCACGGTCTAGGCAACAGACCCAGGGTTTGTTGCACCGACACACAGCTAAATATCGAACAATCTAAACCATACTATCTATCGAACAATCTCACATTTTATTTGAATTTGTGATAATGTGTGGTGTTTGCAGCTCACAACTAAATATCGAACAATCTAAACCATACTATATATCGAACAATCTCACATTTTATTTGAATTTGTGATAATGTGTGGCATTTGCAACTCACAGCTAAATACTTGTAGGCGTAGGAGGCGGGGCACCATACATTATGTGATAAAAATATTATACATATGAGACATGGTTTAGATTATGAAAATCTAGCTAGTGCTTGAAATGTACTATGATTTGAAATCAACATAAAGTGGATTCAAAAAATTGAGTTCCAGTTCATATTGTACACATAGTTCAGATCTAACTCGACAGTAATCATGTGGTGTGTTGTGAAGATAATATACAAACGATGGTTTAACTTAACAATAACGATGATTGTAGATCTTATTAAAATAGAGAAATAAATTAAAATGGTTTAACTTGACAACAATCATGATTGTCGATCTTATTCAAATAGAGAAATGAATTCAAATTTAGTTCATATTCAAGCGGTAGTATATACGTTTGGAATGCACTAAAATGTTCATTTGAGTAGGAGGTTGCATGCATTATACACGTAGCGAAATATTTAATTGAACATAACATGGATTCAAAGTTTTGTATGGCATTTGTAGTAAGTCATACAGTAAAACGAGACTAGAATCTCTTGTGTGGTGCGAATTGATTTCTTTTTGGTTTTTTCATCGAGGGAAGTGCGAATTGATTTGGTAAAGTATACGTTAGGCTTGTCCGGAAATTTCAACCCGTGCCTTGCTATCCCGAAATTTTAAGATATCTCTTTGTCTCGTTGTGCTCCTAGAATTCCCTCCATATCAACCCGCGCCTTGCTATCCCAAAATTACAACGCACCCGAAAACTCCCACCTCCTACGAAATCCTGACACGCGAAATTCCCGTGATACCCCTGAACCGAAAGAACCACCTAGTTCCAATCGGTGGGGCTACATTCGTAACTTAACCCACATTTCGGACAAGCGCGTCCCTAAGCCATGGTTCCCCCTCCCATCCCCACCGCCCCCCCATTCATACAACAAGGCCGCGAAATCTGCGAAGCCCCACACCCTCCTTTGTCCGCCACCCAGCCGGAGCCTCTTCCCCCGTGACATCATCCACCGCAACATCTCGACGTCCCTCATCCACCACACCAGATGAGGATCTGTCATCGATCTCGTCGTCCCGCCTGTTCAGCCACCCCGTGCTCCACCTCCAAGGAGCTGCCCCGACGTTCACCTCATCTTTCGCGCCACCTCCATTCCCACAGCGCCGTTCACCTGCACCACCGAAAGAGCAGCACGATCACCGATTCCTCGGATGAAGCTGAGGCTTAATCGGCGCCACCAAAGAGGTTCTACACTAATCGCTGCATTTTCTTCTTGATTCGATCTCATGATGCTGCCGGTGCTCGGTACCGAGCCGCGATGGCACGGCTCCATCTATAGCGGCATCGCCGACCACTTCCTCCACGGCGTTGCTCCCTCGGCGGCGACGTCCAAATCAGTCGAAGCTGCTGCTGCTGCTGCTGCTGCTTCAGCTCTCGCTCGCGCTGCTGCTCTACTCTAGCTCTCGGTCACCTGCCTGATCTGCTCTGGCTCTTGATCGCGCTGCTGCTCTTGCTCTTGCTCTCGGTCCCCTGCCTGGTCAGCTCTGACTCTTGCTCGCGCTGCTACTCTTGCTCTTGATTGCGCTGCTGCTCTACTCTTGCTCGAGCTGCTGCTACACGAGCACCAGCTCCAGCTCTTGGTCGAGCTCCTGCTGCTGCTACCCGAGATGCTGCTACACGACCAATTGCCTCAGCTCTCGCACGCACTGCTATTCTAGGCGCTGCTGCTCCTGCTCTGCCCCGGCTGCTCTCTGGTAGTACGGTCCCTGCTGGAGCGGCTACCAATTTAGATCACTGCTACTCTGCCACTAGTGCTCGAGCGGCCAAAACTATTAGTCCACTGCTTTTCCACTACTAGTGCGTTCAGTTTCGACAGCAAAATTCAGTTTCGACGGTAAAATTCAGTTTCGAAAGTTAAAGTCAGTTTTGACAGTTAAGTTCAGAGATGAGCGGCTGATGTATTTTACATCTAGCACTTTTTGGTTATGTATTTTACATCATCTATCGGAGATGCTATTAGAATACCACTTCAGGTTAATGTTGTCTCTCTTGTCCTGCTTCAGCCTCGCCGTCGTACACCTCACCGGAGCTGCTCGAATGATGAAACCCTCCATCACAGCGGAGCAGTACCCTTGGCTCCATCTCCAGGTGCCTAAGATCTTCTTCCCCTCCTCAGACTGCCACATCAGTCGCAACATCCTCAGCGACCAACCCAATGATGCTGAGATCGACATGGCTTCGCCAAAGAGGTTGTACGCTTGCTACATCGCTTTTTTACTCTACATGTTATATATATTGTCCACTGAGCACACATACTAACGTGAAATACGATTAGTTTCTCCTATATAACAAGAAGTGAGGTACCAGGCAACTTATCTATCCGTGATGGACTCTCTCGAAAGCCATCATTATTTATTTCTGCGCGTTTGAGCTATGCATGTGTAGATGGGCCTGGGAGTTGAGTTAGTAGGGCAGTGTCCTGGGTCAAAAGTAGTACAAGTAGCACAAATACACTTTTGGAGTGTAGGCTTTTGCCTGTTCAAGCCTGCCTACTAGAATTGCCAGTGGTTGAAAGGAAAAGTGAAGGAAAAACATAGGAATTGGAAAGTTTCCTATGGTACTACTATTAATGCATTTGGTTCAAAGGAATGGAGCAAAGGAAAACTGTAGGATTTGTTCCTTTAGTGTCTCTTTCAAAGAAAAACCGTAGGAATTTTAATATCCACTTGGCCCTCCTTTTCAAATTCCTATTCATGAAGAACAAGACTAAGTGATAGTAGCATAATAGCATTATAACTATAAATTTTCTTGTGGTTTAACTTAATTTGACCATGCTTCTTTGCATTCCTCTGACCTTCCAATTCCTGTGAACCAAACACCCAGATTGACAGAAATCTTGTGATTTTAAATTCTCTGTTTTGCACATGCATTCCTATCCTATTACTGTATATTTCCTATCCCTGCGTTGTTAGAATCCTACAATTCAAACGAGCCCTTACGGAATTACTTCTCTTACAGATAGTTGTCAAAGAAAACCTTGTGTGGTTTGTGCTGCTCCTGCCGCGCCGTCGTCCACCCCAGCTCAGCTGCTCCAACGACAGAAGGGTCCACCACAGCAGGGATCCGCCCTCTAGACTGTCTTTCGCCGCCTCATATCTTCTTCCCCGCCGCCGACAGCAACGACAACTGCATTACCATCATCAACTGAGCAGATGACCTTGAGGACTACATGGGTCCGCAAGAGAGGTCGCACTCTTTCGTGTCTGCTTATGTTATGCATCGCTTAATATTACATGCTACTTTATCATCATGTTCACCGATTAGACTCTGAGTCAGCTCCAAACTAATGCTCAAACTTGAGTTTTTAAATGGTTGTGGGGTACATATCGGGGCCGCAATCAATAGTATCTGTCTACTATCTGGTTAATCTCTAGTGTCTACTATGAGTTTCATGTTGGGTGGGAAACAAACAGTAAAGAAGCCATTATGTGTATTTTTTAACTGAAGCCATTATCTGCCTGCTATCATTGGTTTTGGGTCTATCCACAGGTTGCTACCATCACTCTGGATTTTTGCCTGCACTCCTTACATAATCTCACTATGTTTTATTCCTATGCATGTCAGTTATTGTACACAATGGAACTGAACATGTAGAGCAAAAGCGATGACCCTTGCGTGGCAATAAAATTGCATGCAGACGTCGCTCCATGGTGGGCGCAAAGGCGTCCCCCCTCCACCCTTTTCAGATTGTAATCAAGAGGAAGATAACTGTTTCGAGGGGGGTTCAGAAGGAGCAGACCACTCCTATTTACCCCCTGAGGTCTTCGCTCTAACTTGGCATGCTGATGTTGGTCATATCATCCATATGGTGCCTTGCATTGCTTACTTTATACATCAAATATGTCATCTGCTTAGTTTAGACATGCTTTGTCTGAATGCCATCTGTTTAGTTTCTATATCGTATATGTGAATTATGCAACCATTTTGTTTAGCCAGACATCATATATGTGAATTTTGCATGCCATCCTGCTTAGCCAGTCACCTTGTATGTGAATTATATCACGCCATCCTTTTTTTTTCATTACATATTACATTTGTCAACAATGTTAGTACATTCAACTACTCTTCGTGTGCATCAGCCATTTGACACGGTGATGGAAAAATCTGGAGTGAGAACAAGGTCTTCAGAGCAGATAATGCTATCTGACGAAGCGCATATCTCGCTGGTTACGGATAGATCCTCAGAGGAGGATTTAGAGACAGATGAACAATCCTATTCCCCCCCCCCCCCCCCCCCCGAGGTGTATGCTCTAACTTGGCAGGGTTATGTTGCTCATATCGTGTGTATGGTGTCTTGCATTGCTATGTCATTTGCTTAGTTTAGACATGCTTTGTGTGAATGCCACCTGTTTAGTGTCTAATTACCATATATGTGAATTATGCAATGCCATCTTGTTGCAAGACATTATATATGTGAATTATGCAATGCTATCTTGTTGCAAGGCATTATATATGTTAATTATGCAATGCCATGCTGTTTAGCCAATCATCATATATGTGAATTATATCATGCTACCTTTTTTTGTATTACGTATTCCATTTGTTGACAACATTTGTATATTCAACTACTCTTCCTGTGCATCAGCCATTTGAAGTGGTGATGGAAGTATCTGGAGTGAAAAGAAGGTCTTCAAAGCAGACAATGCTACCTGCTGAAGCAGACATCTTGCTGGTTAAAGATAGCTCCTCAGAGGAGGATTCAGAGATAGATGACCAGTCATATTTCCCCCCTGAGGTCTATGCTCAAACTAGGCAGGGTTATATTACTCATATCATGCATATGTTGTCTTGCATTACTTAGTTTTTCCATCATATATGCGATTGCCATCTGCTTACTTGCTTAGTGTATCATCATATATATATAAATCATATATTTGAATTATATCGTGCCATCATGTTTACATAGATAGCATCTATCTGAATTATGGCAAGCAAACCCATTAAATAAAGACATCATATAGTTATATCATCTCATCCTGTTTAGTGTTTACAGTCATCATATTTTGAATTATGTCATTCTATCCGTGAATTATATCATGCTATCATGTTTCCATAGGCGGCATGTATGTGAATTATGGCATGCCAACCTATTTAATAAACACATCATATAGTTATATCATGTCATCATGTTTACATAGTCATCATATTTTGAATTATGCTTTTCTATCCTGTTTAGTTAGCAATCATATAAGTGAAATTGTGTCATGCTATCCTGTTTAGTTAGCCATCATATATGTGAAATTGTGTCATGCTATCCTATTTGGTTAGACAACATAAATGTGAATTATTTCATGCCCTCTTTTATTCCCCACTATCCATTGCAGCTGTCTATCATACAATGTCTATACATTCAATTACTTCTTGTTTATCAGCCATTTGAATTGGAGGGTGTGATGGCAGTATCTAAGGGAGTAACAACATGGTCTTCAGAAAAGATAGTGCTACCAGTCGACGCAGATAGAACCATGGTTGTACTTGCCCAAGAACCAGCCCCCCCACACATAACCCAGACTCTTGCAGATTGTACCCCTACCCAGCTGGACAGAGAACCAGCTACACCCCTTCTAACCCCAACCCTAGTAGATAGTTACCCAGTTCCAGTTGACACAGGACTGTCTACACCACAGAGCACCCAAACACGAGCAGTTAGTAAGGCAACTGCAGTGCCCAAAGCACGAGGACCACCACTCCGAACCCCAACTCAACACTTAAAGCAGAAGAAGAATTGTTTTCAGGTCAGGTTCTGTAGCTATGGTTCATACTCCTTTGCTCTTGCATCACTGTATTTACTCATACCAACTATTTTCAAATTTGAAGGATGGAATTGAAACTCCAATGGCGCAATAGGTATGTTTTAAACCTGTTTCTTTAACTGGTTTGCTGTTGTAACTTGCTCTATGTTGATTTCAGTTTCAATTGAATAAACAGTTATGTTCTCAGGTCATGCACATTACAAGTGTTGTTATTGCTGTGTAGTTTCCCACACTTATATTTTGTCTATGCTGCTTTGTCTTAAACAGATATTATTTGAACTGTGTCTCTATCTTGATTTGGCAACAAAAACTAGAATGATATAGACCATACAGTGACCATGGTGCATAGATATATGTTTGTTTCATGCTGTTACCCTGTCCACTTTACTACTGAACTGATTTACAAAAATGAGTTTCATATACAAGATGGTAAACCTGTGATGTGTCTGCTTGTTTCTCTTTTAGAATGCGGACAAAATATTGGAGAAGTGTACCCCATTATGCAATGGTAAAGGAAGTAACGCAGATAAGGTTCAAGATAGTGAGACATCCCTGTTGGTCTCCAAGAAAGCTGATAAAAACTATCTTGACGACACTAAGACAACCCCAAAGTCATGTCTTGATGTAGTGTTCAAGTTACTGGCCACTACTGCTGGCACAAGCTCTTCGAACTCGCTGCCTGAATCAGTTCGTCTTCTTGAGTCTCAACTTCAAGTTGAAAGACATCGATCAGATGTGCTGCGACACGAAGCTAAAGGACTGAGGAAGTCCCTGCAGAATTCGGATGCATACTTTCTGGTGCAACAGCAGGAGCTGGAGGATTTAAGCGCCAAACAAGAGAAAGTTAATAAGCTTGTGAAGCATCTTGCCAGCATGCTGGGTACCTAGGATATTGTTTCTTGAGCTCTTCTGAAGTGGTTTTAGTTCTGTACTTGTTTTGTTGCAGTGTTTATTTGCACTGGTCGCCAACTTTGACAACCAGTGTATGTGATATGCTGCTTTGTTCCCTATATTTGCACTGGTGGCGAATTTTGATGCCCAGTGGATGTAATATGTGTAATAGCCGCAATAGCCTAGCGTTAGTTACTTGCTTATTTATTTCCTTATTGTCTTGTTTAGTTGTTTGCTTGTAGTCACTGCAATTTTTTTTCCGCGTTTTTCTAGTGGCCATAATAACCTATTTTTTATAACTAGGCCACAATAACCATGGGCAACATACGGACCGTTGTAACCATGGTCCTGCTACCTGCTGTAGTGACCATGGGCCTCCTATGGGTCGTAGGATCCATGGGCCCTCAACGGGCCGTATAATCAATGGGCCTTCTACGGGCCGTATGATCGATTTGTTAAACATGGGACGTACTATTCACGGATAAATAACGGTCCGCAAAATGGGCCATAAAGGGGCTAGATTGGAAATCGTGTGTTTATGGCCCGACCATAACGGGCCGTTAATAGGCCGAAATGTATAATGGGCTTAATTCTATAGACAGGCATCACGGGTCGTTAATGGGCCGTATTTGATGATGCTATGAAAACAGGCCAACGGGTTAATGGGCCACAAATGGGCCGACTGTAACCACGGGCTGAATTTGGCCCACAAGTGGAACATGCCAGTAACAGACCGTACGTAACCGAATGCTGGAAATGAGCCCAAGAATAAATGGGCCCTTAGAAGGCCGAAAGGTAACACGGGATGGAAACAGCCCAATGGAATAATGGGCCGCTAATGGGTGTAAAGCGATACACTTTTCATTATGGGCCAGTTTCACCATGGGCCTTTAATGGGCCCAGAGTTACAAAGGGCCTCGTATGGGCCAAAAGACATCATGGGCCATACATGGGCCGGAAGTTACAATGGGCTAGAATCATATTGGGTGGCCGAGATGACGCTACTGGGCCCAATTCGGATAGGCCATAACGGCCGTGAGTTAGCGGGCTGTAAATGAGCTATATGCGAACAGGCCCTTAACAGGCTTTCTGTGGGCAGGCCCGCTACCTTTTGACCAAGTCAAACGGGCTAGCCTTTTCACCTGAATGGGCCTCTGTTGGGTCGTGCAACGTGTCGACGTATCATAGGCGCCTCTCGTCCAATGAGTGGATGACATTTGTCCCAATGCTGAGTGATGTTTGCTTGAACTACGTCGGTATTTCCCCAAAGAGGAAGGGATAATGTAGCACATCAATGGTAGGTATTTCCCTCAGTGATGAGACCAAGGTTACCGAACCAGTAGGAGAACCAAGCAACACTATGTAAACAACACCTACACACAAAGAACAAATACTTACAACCCGACGTGTTAAAGGGGTTGTCAATCCCTTTTGGGTAACGGCGCCAGAAATTGGCAAACGGACATGAGAAAATTGTAATAGATTGATAGATGCAAATAAAAGCAAATAAAATTCAGCGAGGTATTTTTGGGTTTTTGATAATATAGATCTGAAAATAAAAGTGGCAAATAAATAAAAAGGCAAATAGCAAAATATATCTGAAAATATATGATGAGGAAAATAGACCCGGGGGCCGTATATTTCACTAGTGGCTTCTCTCGAGAAAAATAGCATGCGGTGGGTAAATGAATTACTGTTGGGCAATTGATAGAACTTCAAATAATTATGATGATATCCAGGCAATGATCATTATATAGGCATCACGTCCAAGATTAGTAGACCGACTCCTGCCTGCATCTACTACTATTACTCCACACATCGACCGCTATCCAGCATGCATCTAGTGTATTAAGTTCATGGAGAAACGGAGTAATGCAATAAGAACGATGACATGATGTAGACAAGATCTATTTATGTAGAAATAGACCCCATCTTGTTATCCTTAATAGCAACGATACATACGTGTCGGTTCCCCTTCTGTCGCTAGGATCAAGCACCGTAAGATCGAACCCATCAGAAAGCACCTCTTCCCATGGCAAGAAAAATCGATCTAGTTTGCCTAACTAAACCAAAGATTCGAAGAAGAAATACGAGGCTATAAGTAATCATTCATATAAGAGATCAAAAGACTCAAATAACTTTCATGGATAAAAACATAGATCTGATAATAAACTCAAAGTTCATCGGATCCCAACAAACACACAGCAAAAAGAGTTACATCAAATAGATCTCCAAGAGACCATTGTATTGAGAATCAAAAGAGAGAGAGGAAGCCATCTAGCTACTACCTACGGACCCGTAGGTCTACAATGAACTACTCACGCTTCATCGGAGAGGCACCAATGAGGATGATGAACCCCTCCGTGATGGTCTCTAGATTGGATCTGTGGTTTCTGGAACTTGCGGCGGCTGGAATTGATTTTCGTCGACTCCCCTAGGGTTTCTAGAAAATTGGGGTATTTATAGAGCAAAGAGGCGGTGCGGGAGGCGGCCGAGGTGGGCACAACCCACCTGGGCGCGCCTGGGCCCCCAGGCGCACCCTGGTGGGTTGTGCTCCCCTCGGAGCCCCCCTCAGGTACTTTCTTGGCCCAACTTGTGTCTTCTGGTCCAGAAAAAATCACCAAAAAGTGTCGCTGCGTTTGGACTCCGTTTGGTATTGATTTCCTGCGAAGTAAAAAACAAGCAAAAAATAGCAACTAGCACTGGGCACTATGTCAATAGGTTAGTCCCAAAAAATGATATAAAGTTTCTATAAAATGATTGTAAAACATCCAAGAATGATAATATAACAACATGGAACAATAAAAAATTATAGATACGTTGGAGACGTATCAGCATCCCCAAGCTTAATTCCTGCTCATCCTCGAGTAGGTAAATGATAAAAACATAATTTTTGATGTGGAATGCTGCCTAACATGTTCATCACATATTCTTTTATTTGTAGCATGGACATTTGGACTTTTATATGATTCAAAGCAATAGTCTAGTTTTGACATGAAGATTTCAATACTCAAGCATACCAACAAGCAACCATGTCTTTCAAAATATCAACACTAAAGCAAGTTATCCCTAGCCCATTATGCTCAATCATTGATCCATTCATCAAACACACTCGCATATTAGCTACACCCAATGCTCAAGTACGATCATAGTGCCTCTTAGTTGGTGCTTTATAAGAGAAGATGGAGACTCAAAATAAAATAAAATAAAATTTGCATAAAGTAAAAAGAAAGGCCCTTCACAGAGGAAAGTAGGGATTTGTAGACGTGCCAGAGCTCAAAGCGAAAAAAGATAGAGATAAAATATTTTGGGTGGCATGCTTTTCCTGTCAACGAAAACAATCGAGTAGTTCCCAATACTTTCCATGCTAGATATATCATAGGCGGTTCCCAAAAAGAAAATAAAGTTTATTCCTTTTTCAACTATACTTTCACTTTCCATGGCTAGCCGTATCCACGGGTGCCCTCCATACCAACACTTTCCAAGGAATTTATTATTTGACAACATAAAGTAAATTCATTTTTCATTTCGGGACTGGGCATCCCTAATACCTTTGCCGTACTCTCACGCAATGACAAGTGAATAAACACTCATCTTGAGAATAACACAAATAGCATGGAAATATATCAGCCACCCCCTATCGTTTCATGAGCGGTACAAGCACACAAAAGAGAAATTTATTGTGAAATTAGAGATTGCACATACAAATTTGCTTAGAACGGCATGGAAATACCGCATATAGGTAGGTGTAGTGGACTCATATGGCAAAACTGGTTTAAGGATTTTGGATGCACAAGTAGTGATCATACTTAGTCCAAATGAAGGCTAGCAAAAGATTGAGAAGCATCCAACCAAGAAACGAAAAATCACATAAGCGAGCATTAAGCATAACTAACACCGAATAATGCACCACAAGTAGGATGTAATTTCATTGCATAACTATTAACTTTCGTGCTTGCATAGGGAATCACAAACCTTAACACCAATATTCTTACTCAAGCATAATTACTCATCAACATGACTCACATATTATTTCAACATATCGCAAAACTATTACAAGGAATCAAGTTTATTTTGTCCAATGATCTTCATGAAAGCTTTTATTATATCCCTCTTGAATATCTATCACTTTGGGACTAATTTCATTTGTTGCTTTTGATAGCTCAAACAAATCTAAGTGAAGAACATGAGCATAAAATTTTCTTCTCTCAAAATAATTTAAGTGAAGCAAGAGAGAATTTCTAGAAATTTACTAACTCCCAAATAAATCTAAGTGAAGCATGAGAGCATTTCTTCAAAATTACTAAAGCACACCGTGCTCAAAAAGATATAAGTGAAGTACTGGAGCAATTCCATAGCTCATAAAGATTTAAGTGAAGCATAGAGAGCAATTCTAACAAGTCATAGCATAATTTTGGCTCCCTCAAATAGGTGTGTCCAGCAAGCATTCAAGACTAAAAATAAAAAGAAAAACAAGCAAAGACTCATATCATACAAGACGCTCCAAGCAAAACTCATTATATGTGACGAATAAAAATATGGCTCCAAGTAAAATACTGATGGTCGTCAGAAGAAAGAGGGGATACCACTCGGGCATCCCAAAGCTTAGTTGCTTGCTTCTGTTTGGTTAATGGCTTGGGGTGCCATGGGGCATCCCCAAGCTTAGGCTCTTCTTACTCCTTATTCCTTCATCCATCGTAATCTCACCCAAAACTTGAAAACTTCAATCACACAAAACTTAACAAAACCTTCATGAGATCCGTTAGTATAAGAAAACTAATCTTTACTTTAAGCACTGTAGAAAACCCATTCAAATTTTGTTCTTGCATTATATCTACTGTATTCTACCTTTACCATGGCTTATAATCTCCAATACAAACCATAGATTCATCAAAATAAGCACACAATGCAAAGAAAACAGAGTTTGTCAAAAACAAAACAGTCTGCAAAGATACAAATTGTTCTCATACTTCTGTAACTCGAAAAATTCTAAACAATTAGGAAAAAAGAGGAAGTTTGTATATCAATCTTGTGTAAAAAAATTAAGAATTTTTCGTCGCTTATGTGAATTTCTAAAATTATTTTACTGAACGCAAAAGTTTTTGTTTTCCAACAAGATCAAATCAACTATCACCAAAGCTATCCCAAAGGCTTTGCTTGCCACAAACACTAATTAAAACATAAAGAACACAATCATAACAGTAGCATAATTGTGCAAACACTCAAGAACAGAAAGAAAAAGACTAAAATAAATTTTATTCATTGGGTTGCCTCCCAACAAGCGATATCGTTTTACGCCCTTAGCGAGGCATAGTGCAATGATCTAAGTATTGTCATCTTTGTTTCTAGATCCATAAGATGCCCTCATGATTGATTCATATGGTGGCTTAATTATTTTTCTAGGGAAGTGTTCCATACCCTTTCTCAAAGGAAATTGGAATTTGATGTTCCCTTCTTTCATATCAATCACGGCACCTACAGTGCGCAAAAACGGTCTACCAAGAATAATTGGACAAGACGGATTGCAATCAATATCAAGAACAATAAAATCTATGGGCACATAATTCCTATTTGCAAGAATAAGAACATCATTAATTCTTCCCATAGGCTTTTTAAGAGTAGAATCCGCCAAGTGCAAATTTAAAGAACATTCTTCAATATCGGTAAGACCAAGCACATCACATAAAGATTTCGGAATTGTAGAAACACTAGCACCCAAATCACACAAAGCAAAACACTCTTAATTTTTAATCTTGACTTTGATAGTAGGTTCCCATTCATCATGTAATTTTCTAGGAATTGAAATCTCTAATTCCAACTTTTATTCCAAAGCTTTCATCATAGCATCAACAATATGTTTAGTAAAAGCTTTATTTTGTTCATAGGCATGGGGTGAATTTATCATGGATTGCAACAAACAAATACAATCAATCAAAGAGCAATTATCATAATTAAAGTCTTTGTAATCCAAAAGAGTGGGCACATCACTAGTTAAAGTTTTGACCTCTCCAAACCCACTTTTATCAATTTTCTCAACAAGATTTTCACCCTCCAAATTATCGGGACGCCTTCTAGCTAAAGTTGACTCTTCTCCAGTCCCTTTTTCATCAATTTTAATTTTACTAAACAAGGAATCAATAGAAGAAACACCAATCACTTTAAGATCTTCATCATTTATATGAAAGCAATCACTGGAAAATGATTTTTCTAAAAATTCTCTTCTAGCTCTAAGCATAGCGGTTCTTTTCTTACTTTCATCCATAGAAACATATAAAGCTTTAATTGATTCTTCAACCTTAGGCACAAAAAGTTTCATCTTGAGATTTTCTACATCATGAGAAATTCTATCAATGCTTCTAGACAAATCATCAACCTTACTCAATTTTTCTTCCATCGTAGTATTAAAATTCTTTTGAGCATTGATAAATTCTTTAATATTATTCTCAAAATCAGAGGTGTTCCTATTATTATTATAAGAAGGATTACCATAGGAATTACCATAATTATTAGAGGAATTACTAGGAAAAGGCCTAGGATTAAAATAACCTCTATAAGCATTGTTATTGAAATTGTTTCGAGAGATAAAATTCACATCTACGGCATCACTATTTTGCTCAATCAAGGCAGACAAAGGCACATCATTAAAATCAATAGGAGCACTTTTATTAGCAACCAATTTCATAAGAGCATTAACTTTTTCACTCAAAGAAGAAATTTCTTCAACCGAATTAACTTTTTTACTAGTAGGAGCTCTTTCGGTATGCCATTGTGAATAATTTGCCATAATATTGTCCAGAAATTTAGTAGCTTCACCCAAAGTAATTTCCATAAAAGTACCACCCGCGATGGAATCAAAAAGATTTCTAGAAATAAAATTCAATCCCGCATAAAATTTTTGTATGATCATCCAAAGATTTTAAACCATGAGTAGGACAATTTCTTAGCATCAATTTCATTCTTTCCCAAGATTGCGCAACATGTTCATGCTCAAGTTGCTCAAAATTCTTGATTTGCGTCCTAAGGGAAATAATTTTCACGGGCGGAAAATACTTAGTAATAAAAGCATCTTTGCACTTATCCCAAGAATTGGTACTATTGCGAGGCAAAGAAGAAAACCAACTTTTTGCACGATCTCGCAAAGAAAATAGGAATAATTTCAACTTCACAATATCATTGTCCACATCTTTTTTCTTTCGCATATCGCATAATTCCACGAATGTGTTAAGATGGGACGCGGCATCCTCACTAGGAGTACCGGAAAATTGATCTTTCATAACAAGATTCAACAAAGCGACATTAATATCACAAGACTCCGCACTAGTGGCGGGAGGAGCAATCGGAGTGCTAATAAAATCATTGTTGTTAGTATTGGAGAAATCACACAACTTGGTGTTCTCTTGAGTCATCGTGACTACGCAACAAGATTGTACTCAAAAACAGATCTGACGAGAAAACGGCGAACGAAAAAGAGGGCGGATAAAACGGCAAATTTTTGTGAAGTGGGGGAGAGGATAACGAGAGGCAAATGGCAAATAATGTAAATTGCAAGGAGATGAGATTTGTGATTAGGA
Organism: Thinopyrum elongatum; assembly: GCA_011799875.1. Classification (NCBI taxonomy): domain Eukaryota; kingdom Viridiplantae; phylum Streptophyta; class Magnoliopsida; order Poales; family Poaceae; genus Thinopyrum; species Thinopyrum elongatum. The sequence goes on from CM022300.1 coordinate 317,323,406, forward strand.
ACCTGGTAGATGTTGATGATGTCTCCCCGGCAACGGCGCTAGAAATTCCTTTTGATGTTTGCTTGAAATACGTCGGTATTTCCCGAAAGAGGAAGGGATGATGCAGCACGACAACGGTAGGTATTTCCCTCAGTGATGAGACCAAGGTTATCGAACCAGTAGGAGAACCAAGCAACACTACGTAAACAGCACCTGCACACAAAGAACAAATACTTGCAACCCGACGTGTTAAAGGGGTTATCAATCCCTTTCGGATAACGGTGCCAGAAATTGGCAAACGGACGTGAGAAAGTTGTAATAGATTGATAGATGCAAATAAAAGTAAATAAAATTCAGCGAGGTATTTTTGGGTTTTTTATAATATAGATCTGAAAATAAAAGTGGCAAATAAATAAAAAGGCAAATAGCAAAATAGATCTGAAAATATATGATGAGGAAAATAGACCCGGGGCCGTAGATTTAACTAGTGGCTTCTCTCGGGAAAAATAGCATACGGTGGGTAAACGAATTACTGTTGGGCAATTGATAGAACTTCAAATAATTATGATGATATCCAGGCAATGATCATTATATAGGCATCACATCGAAGATTAGTAGACCGACTCCTGCCTGCATCTACTACTATTACTCCACACATCGACCGCTCTCCAGCATGCATCTAGTGTATTAAGTTCATGAAGAAATGGAGTAATGCAATAAGAACGATGACATGATGTAGACAAGATTTATTTATGTAGAAATAGACCCCATCTTGTTATCCTTAATAGCAATGATACATACATGTCAGTTCCCCTTCTGTCACTGGGATCAAGCACCGTAAGATCGAACCCATCACAACGCACCTCTTCCCATGGCAAGAAAAATCGATCTAGTTGGCCTAACTAAACCAAAGATTCAAAGAAGAAATATGAGGCTATAAGTAATCATGCAAATAAGAGATCAAAAGACTCAAATAACTTTCATGGATAAAAACATAGATCTGATCATAAACTCAAAGTTTATTGGATCCCAACAAACACAACGCAAAAAGAGTTACATCAAATAGATCTCCAAGAGACCATTGTATTGAGAATCAAAAGAGAGAGAGGAAGCCATCTAGCTACTACCTATGGACCCATAGTTCTACAATGAACTACTCACGCATCATCGGAGAGGCACCAATGAGGATGATGAACCCCTTCGTGATGGTGTCTAGATTGGATCTGTGGTTTCTGGAACTTGCGGCGTTGGAATTGATTTTTGTCGACTCCCCTAGGGTTTCTAGAATATTGGGGTATTTATAGAGCAAAGAGGCGGTGCGGGAGGCGGCCGAGGTGGGCACAACCCATCTGGGCACGCCTGGGCCCCCAGGCGCGCCCTGGTGGGTTGTGCTCCCCTCGGAGCCCCCCTCAGGTACTTTCTTGGCCCAACTTGTGTCTTCTGGTCCAGAAAAAATCACCAAAAAGTTTTGCTGCGTTTGGACTCCGTTTGGTATTGATTTCCTGCGAAGTAAAAAACAAGCAAAAAACAGCAACTGGCACTGGGCACTATGTCAATAGGTTAGTCCCAAAAAATGATATAAAGTTGCTATAAAATGATTCTAAAACATCCAAGAATGATAATATAACAGCATGGAACAATCAAAAATTATAGATACGTTGGAGACGTATCACTGACCCGACACGTGGTTCCTCTGGCCATTGAGAATTTTACACATGGAAAATACCCATTGGTCCGGCCTGTTAACGGGTTATCGGATCCAAACTGGAACCCGATAGCTTAACGGCGACCCGTTACGGTGGATGCCACGTGTTGGTTACCCTTGACGAAAGCACTTCCATGACGCGCCATTTATCGCCATGAAGTGGACACTTCCGTGTTGATAATTTTGGTATTGTCATGGAACACTTCTACGATAGCACAAGTATGACTATCTTGATTCTGTCATAAAATCGTCATGGATGTACATGCATGATAGAAAACGTGACCTACTGTGACAAACACGTATCATCATGGAAGTGTAGTTTTTGTATTGTTTGTAGGTGTGATGCTAGAACTACTTTGCAAGAATAAAACTAGGAGTACTTTGCGAGATAATGAAATATAGTTGGTTAGTAGAAAGCTTTTGTAACTCAAGAGGAGGATTTGTCCCTAGGCAATCGATAACTAGACTGGTAATCATTATTGCAATTTTATTTGAGAGAGAGGCATGAGCTAACATACTTTCCGTACTTGGATCATATGCACATATGATTGGAACTCTGGCAAGCATCCGCAACTACTAAAAATCATTAGGGTAAAACCCAACCATAGTATTAAGTAAAAGGTCCTATTTACTCTAATACGGAACAACCCCCTTACTCAGGTTTAAGCTTCTGTCACTCTCGCAACACACTATAGGCGAATCATGAACATATTGCAACACCATATAATGGGAATCCCCCACATGTGTGCGGCATGGAAGGCACCATAGGACCGCACCAAAATAAAACATACAACTCAAACCAATCACGATCATCAATCAGCCAATATGACAAAACGAATCTACTAAAACATCATAGGATAGCCATACATCATTGGATAATAATATATAGCATTAAGCACCATGTTTAAGTAGAGATTACAGCGGGGAGAAGAGGTGTTACACCGCTGCATAGAGGGGGAGAGAGTTGGTGCTGACGACGGCGAAGTTGTTGGTGTAGATCGTTGCCACGATGATTGCCCCGGCGGCGTTCCAACGCCACTGGCTGAGAGGAAGAGAGAGCCCCCATCCTTCTTCTTGCTTGGTACCCCCTAGATGGGAGGAGAGTTTTCCCTCTGGTCCATGGCTGCCATGGCTCCCGGAGGGCAGGAGCCCCTCCGAGATTGGATCTCTCTCTCTCTCTATTCTCTTCTGTTTTTGCATTCCTGTTTTCTGGCCATTCACTGTTTCTTAAATTCCCGGAGTACCGTCACTCCGATTGGGCTGAAATTTTGAGGTGATTTTTATCCATGAATTATCTTTCTTGCATCAAAAGAAGGGCTGCAACTACCTTACGAGGTAGTAAAAAGGAAGCACGACATGGCCCCCTGGTCGCGCCCTGGTGCCTTGTGAACGCCTCGGGCACCGTCTTGCATTGATTCTTCTTCCAAGAAATCACATATATTCCAAAATAAATCTCCATAAATTTTTATCGTGTTTGGACTTTGGTTGATATGGATATTCTGGAAAATAAGAAAGCATGCAACAAACAGGAATAATATTAAGACACTGTATCAATATGTTAGTCCAAAAAATAATATACGATGTTGCCAAAAGTATGTGAAAGTTGTAGAATATTGGCATGAAACAATCAAATATTATAGATATGACAGAGACGTATCAACATCCCCAAGCTTAATTCCTGCTCGTCCTCGGGTAGGTAACTGATAAGAAAGATATTTTTTATGTGGCATGCTACCTAGCATAATCTTGATCATATAATTTAATCATGGCATGAATATTAAGATATGAGTGATTCAAAGAAATAGTCTAATTCTATATAAAGACATCAATACTCAGGCATACCAACAAACAATCATGCATTTCGTAATAAAAATGCTAAAGAACGAAATCCCTACAAAATCATATAGCCTTGTCATGCTCCATCTTTTTAACACAAAATATAAATCATATACAACCCTGATGTCAGCCGAGCAATTGGTTCATACTTTTTAATGCGCTTCCACCTTTTCAACCCCCATGCAATACATGAGCGCGATCCATCGACATAGTACTATGAGTGGAATAGAATGCGGTGGTAGGGATTAATAAGGAGAAGACAAAAAGGAAGATAGTCTCACATTGATGCGGCTAATCAACAGGCTATGGAGATGCCCATCAATTGATGTCAATGCGAGTAGTACGGATTGCCATGCAATAGATGCACTAAGAGCTATAACTGTATGAAAGCTCAAACTAAAAACTAAGTGGGTGTGCATCCAACTTGCTTGCTCATGAAGACATCGGGCATTTGAGGAAGCCCATCATCGAAATATACAAGCCAAGTTCTATAATGAAATATTCCCAGTAGTATATGAAAGTGACAACATAGGAGACTCTCTATATGAAAAACAAGGTGCTACTTTGAAGAACAAGTGTGGAAAAGGGTAGTAACATTGCTCCTTCTCTCTTTTTCTCTCTTTTTTTTCTTTTTTCTTTTCTTTTTTGGGCTCTTTTTTAAATTTATTTTTTATTTTTCGTCTGGAGTCTCATCCCGACTTGTGGGGGAATCATAGTCTCCATCATCCTCTCCTCACTTGGGACAATGCTCTAATAATGATGATCATCACACTTTTATTTACTTACAACTCAATATTACAAGTCAATACTAGAACAATATGACTCTATATGAATGCCTCTGGTAGTGTACCAGGATGTGCAATGATGCTAGCGAACATGTATAATAATGATGAACAGTGGCTGAGCCACAAATACTATGTCAACTATATGATCATGCAAAGCAATATGACAATGAATGCTGAAGTCATGTATATGATGGTGATGGAAGTTACATGGCAATATATCTTGAAATGGCTATGGAAATGCCAAGTTAGGTAGGTATGGTGGCTGTTTTGATGAAGATATAAGGAGGCTTATGTGTGATAGAGCATATCACATCATGGGGTTTTGATGTACCGGCGAAGTTTGCACCAACTCTCGAGGTGAGAAAGGGCAATGCACGGTACCGAAGAGGCTAGCAAATTGCGGAAAGGTCGGAGTACGTATAATCCATGGACTCACATTAGTCATAAAGAACTCACTTACTTATTGCAAAATTCTATTAGCCCTCAAAACAAAGTACTACTATGCATGCCCCTAGGAGGGGAGGCTGGTAGGAGTTAACCATCGCGCGCCCCCAACCTCCACGCAAAGGAAGACACTCAATAATAAATCATGCTCCAACTACTTAGCATAACTATAGACTATACGTGCATGCTTTGGGAATCACAAACCTTAACACCAATATTCTTAATAAACAAAAATCATTCACTAGTATGTCCCACATACTACCATCTCTGTATCGCAAAACTATTGCAAGGAATCAAACACATCATATTCAGTGATCTACAAGTTTTATCTAGAATTTTATGACTAACCATGTGAATGACCAATTCGTGTTGACTCTCTAAATAGATATAAGTGAAGCATGAGAGTTCAATTCCTTCTACAAAAGACCGTGCTCTAATAAATACAACTGACGCAAAAGAGCATTCTACAAATAACGATTTTATATAAGTAGAGAAACAAGCGTCCAAACTTCAAATGATAAAAGTGAAGCACATGAAGCATTCTATAAAGCCATACTCAACAAATATAAGTGAAGTGCAAAGAGCATTCTATAAATCAACCAAGGACTATCTCATACCAGCATGGTGCATAACAGAAAAATGAGACGCTCCAAGAATTTACCCATATCATGTGAACAAAACAAAAACCAAAACATACCAATATTGTCGAAGAAAGATGGGACGCCTTCTGGGGCATCCCCAAGCTTAGATGCTTGAGTCTCATTGAATATTTACTTGGGGTGACTGGGGAATCCCCTAGCTTGAACTCCTATCTCTCCTTATTATCCTCATATCGATACATCCTCGATCTTCAAACACTTCATCCACACAAAACTTAATCGAACTTTTTATTAGAGGGGTTAGTACATATAACATCAAATCCGATCATGTCCTGTTGTAACATTATTGTATACTTATAATCAAACATTACCCACTGTATGCTATCACAATTCTATGGCTCCCAACGAGCCTCAACAAGATTTCAAACATAAGCAAATAACAAAACTATAACAACAATCTATGAAAAACTGGATAGTCTATAAAGATGTATATGGTACATATACTTCTGTAACTCAAACAATTCTGAAAAATTAGGAAAAAATAGAAAATTTGCATAGCAGTAAGGTGTAAAAAAATTAGAAACTTTCGACGTTCCAGTAAAATATGAAAATTCACGCACTACAGCCAAAGTTTCTAATTTTGCACTGCACATACTAAACAAGCAATATAAACATCCTAGGGGCAAATATTGGCACATTATTTTTATAATAAAATGGAATTGTACAAGGGGATACTTATTTTTGTTAAAAAGTTTCTGTAATCAAGGTTTACAAAGTTTCCATGGGCATGAACAAGGTTCAAGGCTAGCCCCCACTTCCATATTGCTCATGTGTCTCACTTCCACTTTTATTTTTGAAAAAAATTTAGGTTCACCTCTATATTTTTTTATTAAACTTTTTAAAAGAACACAACATAAGAAAATGACTCTCTAAAACTTTCGGGTTGTCTCCTAGGCAGTGCTTTCTTTAAAGCCGTTAAGCTAGGTATAACGTGCTCAAGTAAGTGATTCACCCGGATCCCAAGGTATATCAAAGCCAATATTAATTAGCAATGATTTATAATTTAGTAGTGAGCAGGAAGCAACATATATCATGCAATGACGACGTCTAACTCTCTTCCTATGCATTGGCATGTCATAAAAGAACAATTCATGCACACAAAGTAAAGGCCAATGCATAGTATAAACAGTTTCTTGCAATTTTATTGTGTTTGAAACATGGAGAGGTGGAGATGTAGTTCCTTTCTCAAAATAATTGCAAGTAGGTGTCGGAATCGGGGCTCTGGAGACCCAAGAGGTTCAAACTCTAGGGTGGGCATGTTCTTACCACCTTACTTCTTCCTGCTACTAACCATGGCTAGGCTATAGCGAGAGCGAGCTAGCGGGGGCAGGCCGGAGACACCGCAGTTACCCAGGTTCGGGCCACCTTGCAGTGTAAAACCCTAATCCTGCTTGGTGGTTGGATTGTACTCGCGATGGAGAATGAGAGTACAAGAGTTGGGGGAAGGATCGATCCCTCACTACGGCGGCACCCTGCCCTCTTTTATACATGCCTTGGTCCTCTTTCCCCGAAAACATTGGCGGGAAGGGTTGCCACACAACGTCAATTTGAAGGGGGACAGGGGCGCAATCTATCCTCACAAAAGGTGGTCTTCGTCGGCAAAGCCACCTTCCATGACACGCCGGTGGGCTCAGTGGTGACCTCCGTCCTAGCGCGTCCGTCGTCTTGGTCCTGTTGCACGGATCAGGCAACCTTTGGGGATTGCTTCGGGAACCGGCGGCTGGCCTTGCTCCCTTAGCACGAAAGAGGAATGCCTCCACATCCGCGCATGCTGGCATAGCCTCTGGAATCGTTCGTCATCGCGCGCGTCACCCACGTGGAGACACTGGGTCGTGCGGCCGGGTTGAGCTGCTCTTGACTTGTTTGCCACCGAGAGGGGCCTCGGGAGGTCACCTTGCGAGAGGGCCTCACGAGGCTCCCAGCGGCGCCTCCAACTGCTTGGGATGCTTGATGACGTGCGCCTCGCGAGGCAAGGGCCTCGCGAGGAGTCTTGCTTGTGAATCTTGGCTGGTGAGCCATCTGTTGGGCCCTCGACATGCGCCACGCTCTGGGCCATAGGCAGACGGGCCTGGGTACCCCCAGTCCCACGGTCCTGATAGTAGGAGCATCAAGCACATGCATATTATATTCATAAAAATCATCATGTGTAATAATAAACGCAACCCATCAATATAATCCTTAATAAGAGCAAACTTCTTCGATATAGTATAGTTGGGAGAATTCAAAAAGATAATAGGACTATCATGTGTGGGTGCAATAGCAACAATTTCATGTTTAACATAAGGAACTATAGCACAAGTTCATCTCCATAAGCATAATTCATATTGGCATCATGGCCACAAGCATAGCAAACATCAATTTCATCAAAAAGGGATATTTCAAATGAATCCAAGGGATCATAGCAATCATCATAGCATTCCTCCTTCGGTAAGCACAAAGGAAATTAAAAAATGTATGAGTTGAAGAGTTACTCTCATTACAAGGTGGGCAGGGGTGATCAATCCGCTCTTCTGTCGGTGCAACAAACCCTGGGTCTGTTGCCCTGACTGTGCACAGGCACGAGAACAAGATTACAACACCAAGGCCATGTCAAGATACAAGAGACCAAGATCTTCGAAGAACCAGCAGGCAGATTAAGAAGGCCAAGACCAAGACAGAGAAGCGAGACACCACCAAGAGAAAAGCCTCCCTTGCCAGGCAGGCGGACCTGGCAAGGACAAGGGCGCCCCCGGAAGAAAGCATTCAAGACGTCCCGGCAGGGCCTGCCGGGACTCGCGAGGGGAAAGACACCTCACCAAGCCATCTCACCACGACCCACGTCGTTGATCAATGCGGTGTCAAGCCGCGAAGTGACTAAGTGGCAGCCATTCGCCACATGGCGGCCTCTTTCTACAATATATACCTATAGATGACACCCATCCTGCGAACGTGTCAGGCAAGCAGGCATGGAGCTGGCATGACGAGCCCGGCAAGGCTTGCCGGGCAAGCAATGATGTGACGTTGAGTGGTGCATTTAATGCACTCTGTCAGCCTGCAGAATTAGGTATGATAGCACTGTTTGCTATCTTATCAGTGCATAATGACTGTTTTGCCACTGCGGTGACCCCTTAACCTATAAAAGGAGGCCCATGGCAACCGTAGCAAGGGTTGGAAAGTTGAACACCCCCACGCTCGTACGCGCGTAGTCACTGCCTTCCCAGGGCGAGCCTGCCGGGCAAGTGTACTATGCTCCACCACCACTTTCCACCATCAATCCACCATAGCAGGAGTAGGGTTTTACGCCTCGCGGTGGCCCGAACCAGGGTAAAATTGCCCGTGTGATCTCTATCGTGCTGCCCCACATTCTTCTGCTCTTTGTGCAACGCGACATCCCCCCTGCCGAACCAGCAAGGGGCCCCTTGGCCCCATAGGTGGCCGTGGTTTCCTGGGACATCTTTGGCGCGCCAGGTAGGGGGATCGCTTGCGCGAACCTGAAAGCGTGTGCAGCGCGTCATCTTCATCACCATCTTTGTCTTTGATGGCGTCGTCGGCAATGGCGCCAAAGAAGAAGCCTGGTGCTGCTGCTCACCCATCCACATCGAAGGCGCCGCCGCCCGTAGCCACCAATGCTGCGGGGGACACGGAGGCGCACTAGAGTGTGGACGCCGCTGGGGCTGCGGTCGGGGCGGGCGGCACCATCACCACTTCCCCTGCGGTCGAAGCAGGAGCAAGAGACACCGGAGGAGAGCAACATCAGCAACACCCCCATGGCCACTCTCCGCGAGGTACGGGTGAAGGGGCTACTCCATCCACACTCCTTCCCCTCACCGACGGGCACAGCCGCAGCAATGGCGCTCCGTCCGGGGCGAATCGCCGCCCTTCGGCCGCCCCCACCACAGAGGCGGCCGCAGCACGTGCACCTCCCCCGGGACGAATCGACCAGGCTGCTGCACCTAGTGGAGCTGCTGACCCTCAAATGCCATCACCGCGCCACCATGCCATCCAGGTCGCCGCCCCGCAACAGCGGGGATGTGATACAGTCGCTGCTGGCCCCGTCAGGAGCCGAGCGATGGCGTGATCTGTGTCATCATCGCCCATACCAAGTACTGCTACAGAGGCCATGGCGCGGGCTCAACTGCTGCTGAGGTTTCCGCCAGCAGCCGAGCAGATAGATGAATGGTGTGCCACCATCCAGAGCTTGCTCGGCTTCGCCGAGGCTGGGGGCTCACAGCGAGCTGGCCCGCCACGGCCTCCCCAAGCGACGACAATGGCCCGGTGCTACTGGTCGTACGGAAGGGGCCACCCCCACGGTACAATCCCCACCAAGGCAGCTGGCGTGGGCGCAGCGGAATCAAGAGCCTGATGGCGTCTCGACGGCCTCTTCTGACCCTCGAGCGCGTCCAGGCCGGCAGCATGCCCCGGAGGACAGGCAGAGGGGAGACACGCGCATTGTCGTTGAGCAACGCCGCGACGCCCACCGCCGGGCCGATGGGTGTGATGGTCCCGACGTCGACGAGCGTGCACTCGATACTGGCAGGTACCTACCTTTCGAGGTTGGGTGCCCTGCCTTTACTCGTGAGCTGCGGCAAGTCCATTGGCCGTCCGTCCGCATGTTCAAGACAGAGATACCCGAGAAGTACGATGGGAGGCTGAACCCGGCAGAGTTTCTGAGCATCTACACCATTGCTGTTCATGTTGCCGGGGGAAGAGATGAGAAGGTATTCGCCAACTACTTCCCTTTGGCTCTCAAGTCCAATGTGAGGTCTTGGCTGATGCACCTGCTAGAGAACTCCATTTCGTCATGGGCTGATTTGTGCCATGAGTTCATTGGCGCCTTCACTGGCGGCCATCAAGAACCAGGTCGGCACAGTGATCTGCACCTTCTTCAGCAGAAAGAAGGAGAGACTCTCCGGAAGTATTTGCAGAGATTTAGCAGAGTCCACAGAAACATCCCAAATATCCATCCGGCAGGTGTGATAGCCGCTTTCCAGTCCAATGTGCGCAACCGAAAGATTCGTTCCAAGATGAATGTACGGTTGCCCAAGACTGTGAAGGAACTTTACACCTTGATGGATAAGTGTGCTCGGATGGAGGAGGGAAGAAAACTGCCCGGAGAGGAGGATTGCATTAATGTTGATTCAGAGGATGATAACGAGTCCACCAGTCAGAAGAAGAGCAAGAAGCGCAATAAGAAGTGCAAGGATAAGACGGTAATGTCTGTTGAAGGGTCGGGTATCCCTAGTACCGGCAAGAAGGTTAAGGCCGAAACCCCCGGCAAGGAAGCTGTCGCGTGCTCTGACTGCCGGGAGGCCGCGGCCACCGAAAAGGCCGGGAAAGGTGATGGACCGCACTGCAAGATCCATTGGACCAAGGACCACGACCTTCAAGAGTGTTATCAGGTTGAGCAGCTTGTCGAGAGACAGAAAGCAGGATATGAGAAGCGTGACAAGGAAAAGGGACAGAATGTTGCTGGCGGTAAGGGTCGTGGCGGTGAAGTAAATCGCCCCGGTAGACCTCTTCGGAACAAAGGAAAACCCGCCAGGGATCGAGAGAAGGAAGCCTACGATGATGAGAGTGATGAAGGGGATGAAGAGGAAACCAGTGAGCAGGAGTTCCAGAAGGCCACTGACGCGCTGTGCATTGACGGGGGTGCGTCCCTACATGCCTCTCACCGCCAACTCAAGCGGTGGGCGCGTGAGGTTAATGCCGTGGAACCAGCGCCAAGGGCCCGGGAACCACTCAAATGGGCACGCACGCCCATCATTTTTGACGAAGAGGATCATCCTGACCGCACCACCATGTTAGGATGTTTGCCGTTGTTGGTCTCTCCAACAATCCGCAACCTCAAGGTCACGAAGATGTTGGTGGACAGCGGGGCCGGGTTGAATTTGATTTCCCAAAGGTTATCAGCAAGCTTCAGATAGCAGAGGATGAGTTAAATGTCACCGGCACGTTTAAAGGAGTTAATCCCGGCAGGAGTCATCCTAACGGAAAGATCACGTTGCCTGTGACATTTGGGGGAGAGCTGAACTACCGGACTAAAAAGATTGTGTTTGATGTGGTTGACCTCCCCTTGCCGTACAATGGAATCCTTGGACGCCCAGCCCTGGCTAAGATCATGGCGGCATCCCACTATGCCTACAACGTCTTGAAGACGCCAGGGCCAGTTGGAGTCATTTCCGTCCATTCAGATGAGAAAGGCGCAATCATTTGTGTGGACAAGATGTACCGGGACGCAGTCACGGCATAGGTAGCGGCAGCGGCAGTTCCCGCCAAGGAGAACAAAGGGAAGAAAAAGGATAGTAAGGGCTCCGGCAAGGAATTCGGGAAGCGCGCCTTTTCGAAGTGCGCTACGCCTGTTGATGACTTGCCGGAGAGATCCAAGGTTGCTGCTCCACAAGTGAAGAAGGTCCCGGCAGGGCTGGCTAGCATTGGTGGTACTTTCACCATCGGCGCCACCCTCGATGACAAATAGGAAAGCGCACTCGTTGCCTTCCTGCGGGCGAATATCAATGTGTTTTCCTGGCAACCATCTGATATCCCCGGTGTTCCCAGGGAGGTAATCGAGCACCACCTTGCTGTCTGCCCACATGCCCGACCTGTCAAGCAGAAAGTCCGGAAGCAGGCCTTGGAGAGGCAGTAGTTCATTATAAAGGAGATCAAGAAACTTGAGGCAGCTGGTTTGGTCAGAGCAGTGCTGCATCCAATGTGGTTAGCAAATCCAGTGGTTGTCCGGAAGGCCAATAGGAAATGGAGACTTTGCATAGACTTCACAGATCTCAACAAGGCTTGCCCGAAAGACCCATTTCCCTTGCCGCGCATCGACCAGATCGTGGACTCCACTTCAGGCTGCGATTTGCTCTCCTTTTTGGATGCATATTCTGGGTATCATCAAATCTTCATGTCCAAGGAAGATGAAGAGAAGACCTCGTTCATCACCCCATGTGGTACGTACTGTTTTATCTGCATGCCTTTTGGATTAAAGAGTGCCGAGTCTGCTTTTGCAAGGGCAGTCCAGATTGGTTTTGGGCCACAGCTGCACAGAAACATTGAGGCTTATATGGATGATATTGTGGTCAAAACCAATGACAGATCAACCGTTATCCAGGATTTGGAGGAGACATTTGCCAATTTGCGCAAGATCAACTTGAAGCTCAACCCGGAGAAGTGTGCATTTGGTGTTCCCTCCGGCAACCTTCTCGGGTACTTTGTATCCCATCGGGGGATCGAAGCCAACCCTGATAAGATCCAAGCCATCGAACAGATCCAAGCACCAAAGACGGTCAAAGATGTAAGGCGTCTGACAGGGTGCGTTGCCACGCTAAGCAGATTCATTTCCAAGTCTGTCGAGCGCGCCTTGCCATTCTGCAAAATCTTGAAGAAGGCAGGGCCCATGAAGTGGACTCCAGAAGCAGATGCGGCTTTGCAAGAGTTGAAGGCCTACCTATCTTCTGTGCCCACCTTGGTTGCTCCCAAACTGCAAGAGCCATTGCTGCTATACTTGGTGGCAACCAATCAAGTGGTTAGTGCAGCCTTGGTGGCGCAGCGGGAAGTAGATGAAACAGAGAGTGAGCGAAGACCGGCAGAGTCAGATAGGGATCAGGACAGAGGTAAGCACGACAGCGAAGACAACCCCAAGGACACGGCAAGGAAGAAAGTGGTGCAGCGCCCAGTGTACTTTTTCAGTTCCCTGCTACAGGGGGCTAGATCGAGGTACTCTGGCATGCAAAAGTTGATCTTTGGCCTCATCATGGCCTCAAGGAAACTGCGCCACTACTTCCAAGCCCATGAGATCACGATTGTCACTCGCTTCCCGTTGCAAAGGATACTCCGGAACCCTGAGGCTACTGGCAGAATAGTGGAGTGGGCTTTGGAGTTATCCAGTTTTGGTTTGAAGTTTGGCAGCACATCAACAATCCAGAGCAGGGCATTGGCAGAGTTTATTGCAGAATGGACGCCAACCCCTAACGAGGAAGTGCCAGAAACAGTTATCCCCAGCAAGGAGGCACCCCAAGAATGGATCATGTATTTTGATGGTGCTTTTTCCCTACAAGGTGCAGGGGCTGGCATGCTTCTCGTCGCTCCCTCTGGGGAACACTTGAAGTACGTCGTCCAGATGCATTTTGCCCGGGAAGAGGCAACCAACAATACAGCAGAGTATGAAGGGCTCCTTGCCGGGCTCAGGATTGCCGCAGAATTGGGAATCAAGAAGCTAATCATTCAAGGAGACTCACAGCTTGTGGTGAGACAAGTCAACAAGGATTACCAAAGTCCATTGATGGAGGCATACATTGAGGAAGTGAGAAGATTGGAGGAGCGCTTTGACGGGTTGCAAACAGAGCACATACCTCGTGCGGAAAATAGCATAGCTGATCACGTGTCAAAGTGTGCTGCCCAAAAGCTTCCTGTGGAACCAGGAACTTTTGTTCTCCATCTTACTCAGCCCTCCATATCCCCAGCAACAATGGCCCGGAAAAGGAGAAAGCTGACCTTCGGTAAGCCTCTCCCGGTAGAGCCATCCGCTCCTGGCAGGGACCCTGCCGGAAACAACTCCTCACAACCTGCCGAACCGCACTCTCCAGCCGGACCCATGGTCCCTGCGAACGAGGAATGTGCCCTCGCAGTTGAGGAGGTGCCGCTAGTCCTTGTTGCCGAGCCCCAGGCTCCAACTTGGGCAAGGCACATAGTCCACTTTCTCCAAACCGGAGAACTCCCCAATGACCAAGATGAGGCTGAAAGAGTAGCCCGGAGGGCCAGTATGTACCAGTTTGTCGATGACACTCTGTACAGAAGGAGGCCCAATGGTGTGAAATTGAAGTGCATCTGCCGGGAAGAAGGAAAGGAACTGCTGGCTGAGATACACAAAGGCATGTGCGGCTCCCACATTGGATCAAGGGCGCTGGTTGGGAAAGCATTCCGGCAATGATTCTTTTGGCCCATAGCCCTCCAAGATGCGGTTGAGCTAGTCACCAAATGTGAAGCCTGTCAGTTCCATTCCAAGAGAATCCACCTGCCTGCCCAAGCTCTTCAGACAATCCCTTTATCATGGCCATTTTCGGTCTGGGGGCTCGATATCCTGGGCCCTTTCCCCCGAGCGATCGGGGGCTTTGAATTCTTGTTCGTTGCTATCGACAAGTTTACAAAGTGGCCGGAAGTTGCTGCCATAAGAAAGGTGACTGCTCAATCAGCTATCAAGTTCTTGAAAGATTTGGTGTGTCATTTTGGAATCCCGGCAAGGATCATTACCAACAACGGCACCCAATTCACGAGCCGCGCCTTCATGCAATATGTTCATGCCCTCGGAAGCAAGATCTCGTTTGCTTCTGTCACACATCCCAGAAGCAACGAGCAAGCTGAGAGGGCGAACGCTGAAGTGCTGTGGGTACTCAAAACAAGAACCTTTGATACATAGCAGAAGCACGGCAGGCGGTGGATCGATGAGCTCCCAATAGTTCTATGGTCCCTCAGAACGACACCAAATCGAGCTACCGGGCAGACTCCTTTTTCCCTGGTCTATGGGGCGGAAGCAGTTATCCCCACGGAACTCATTTACGGGTCACCTCGAGTGCTTGCCTACGACGAAGTAGCGCAAGATCAGCACCGGCGTGACGATGTTGTGCTACTCGACGAGAACCGTCTCCTGGCTACTACGCATGTTGCACGCTATCAGCAAGCCCTGCGTCACTACCATAGCCGCAGGGTTCATGCCCGGTGTTTTGAGGAAGGCGACCTTGTCCTTAGGCGCTTTCACTCCGCCAAGGGTACAAACAAGTTGACGCCGAAGTGGGAAGGCCCTTACCGGGTAGTACGAGTCACCAGACCTGGCGCAGTCCGTCTGGAGACCAGAGATGGCATTCAATTGCAAAACTCATGGAATATTGAGCATCTCCGCAAGTTCTACCCGTAAGGCGCGGCTGTCGGGCCCTGCCCGGTAGCCACCCTTTTGTACAGGCCTTGCCTTAGTTGCATGTAAGCCCTTGTACAAAGCCAGGCGATGACCCTGAGCACCAGAGAAATAAACGAAGCATTGGGGGGCCCCCGACCATGTTGCATGCATGCATAAGCATGCCAAGAGCATTTGCATAAGCATTTCACGAGCATTTGCATATGCACATAGATAGGATTGCATCCTGCATCATTCTCATCTGCATAAAGCTGCAGGTTCCTGCCGAGAACTCGGTTTCTGCAAGAAGATGAGGAGATGAACCAACACTGCGATCCCTGGCGAACCAAACAGATAAGTTCTACCTCTTGTCCATAAGTGTTCTGTAAGCTAAAACTTGTGCATAAGAAAACCCCGCCACTCTTCAAAACTTAGGTGCTCCCATCCCTGGCTCGAACGTTGCTTCGGCCTGGATGGTCGCAATGGCATTTGATGAAAAGAAGTTTGCGGGGGGTTGGTCCCTCTATTTCTTGCCGGTGGGCTCAGTTCCCCGGCAACAAAGAAAGGGTACCGGCAGGATAGCCTGCCGGGGAAAACTTGTTTATTTAAAATAAAGAGGCATTTCACCTCTGCGTGGACATATACATTCACGAGTTCCCGGCAAGGTTCATCTTTTTCATTAATAAGCTGGTCATACAAGTACAAACCTTACAGAACACAGAAATGGACTCGAGAGATTACATTATTTGAACTAAAATTTTGCAAATGCCTACAAGTTTAAGATTGAAAAAAGATAAATGCTCCGTAAACTCCTCTCCCTGTCCCTCTTATCCCAAGTAATGCGGTGGGAAGAGAAGAGGATAGGCAGCGCATCGACACAACGCCACCCCGATCCCCGTCAGGGGCTGCTGAGCACAGCCTGACAAGATCGGGAGTGGTGAGGCTGCGAAGGAGGAAGACGTACGGAGCAACTCAGCGGCTCCCTGGTCACCACTTCCAGAACCAGGCAGAAGGCTCCAGCATAGGCGCCGACAGAGAGGGGCGCCGGGGGTCGGCCAGGAGACCACTGGAGTAAGCGGAAGCACCAGGGGAGCAACCCTTTCCCCAGTCACCAAGAAAATGGTGATGACGGTGCCGGGGAAGGGGAAGGGAGGACGGAGGGATAAGGCAGCAGGTCGCCAGTACGAGACGAACGCGTCGATGCAGTCGTGCTCCTACTGGACGGCTTGCCTCCCGCCTTCTCCGTCTTCCCTAGCTTCATCTTCATCAACACCGCTCCGGGGGAGCACCAGGACTCCAGCCCGACGCCTTCCCTGGAGAGACGGCGAGCGACCAAGACGGCTAGGGGGCTCGGGACACGCCCCTCCCCGCCTTGGCCGGCAGGAAGGCGCGCCTCTCATCGACATCATCCCCGCGGCTCCCGGGTGGGGCAGCACTGGGTTTACCGACGATTCCCAGCCCTGCCACCTGGGCACGCCCCAGAGACGCCAAGGACCCGATCACCAATACCACGAGCGATGGTGACCCGAGGCTGGACACCGCACTACCCAACGGGTAGACGACCGTGGCAAAAGGAGCAAGCATTCCCTCACAACGGGAGAGCTTGGTATCTCCCGCACTACGAGCAGCCCGTCCACGACGCCTTCTCCGAGCATGGACCAGGCTCACTCCTCGAACGCCAACAGTCTACAACTCTATGCGCGAGATGGAGCCCGGAGCTTGGCCCCGGGCATTTCTCTTCAACATGACCAACGAGAGGCAGAAACAGGGGAAGAAAGGATACGGAGATGGATGGCTCGGCTCTCCCTCCGCCCCTCCTTTTATAGGCGGAGTAAGAAAGGGAGCTGCTCCCTCAACAAGAAATCGCCGCCCCTCTCCGCCTATTCAAGAAGACCGGGCCATTGCCTTGATGCTCTCCCGTGCCACGCGCCTACGTTACCTACCCCGCGCGATGCATGCCGCATACGTGGCTAAGGATAAGGGCGTGGTGGGAAGAGTGAATTGGCAGTTTCTACCCCATGCATTAAAGTCATTCACGGGCCATTGCAAAGATGGCCCCACCATGATTGGCTTTACACGACGCACGGGAAAACCGGAAACTGGCCCAGAATCAAGATTAATGAAGAAGCAAAGAAGACTCCAAGAGATCAGCCTCTTCAGTGCCCCTGCCTGTGCACTTATTAGGACCTACCCCGATGATGCCCGACAGCGCGATCGGGGCAAGCCCAGGGGCTTCTGTCAGTGCAACAAACCCTGGGTCTGTTGCCCTGACTGTGTACATGCATGAGAACAAGATTACAACACCAATGCCATGTCAAGATACAAGAGACCAAGTTCTTCGAAGAACCAGCAGGCAGATTAAGAAGGCCAAGACCAAGACAGAGAAGCGAGACACCACCAGGAGAAAAGCCTCCCTTGCCGGGCAGGCCGACCTGGCAAGGACAAGGGCTCCCTTGGAAGAAAGCATTCAAGACATCCCGGCAGGGCTTGTCGGGACTCGCGAGGGGAAAGACACCTCACCAAGCCATCTCACCACGACCCACGTCATTGATCAATGCGGTGTCAAGCCGCGAAGTGACTAAGTGGCAGCCATTCGCCACATTGTGGCCTCTTTCTATAGGAAATACCTACAGATGACACCCGTCCTGGGAACATGTCAGGCAAGCAGGCATTGAGCTGGCAAGACGAGCCCGGCAAGGCTTGCCGGGCAAGCAATGATGTGACGTTGAGCGGTGCATTTAATGCACTCTGTTAGCCTGCAGAATTAGGTATGATGCACTGTTTGCTATCTTATCAGTGCATAATGACTGTTTTGCCACTGTGGTGACCCCTTAACCTATAAAAGGAGGCCCATGGTAACCGTAGCAAGGGTTGGAAAGTTGAACACCCCCACGCTCGTATGCGCGTAGTCACTGCCTTCCCAGGGCGAGCCTGCCGGGCAAGTGTACTACGCTCCACCACCACTTTTCCACCATCAATCCACCAAAGCAGGAGTAGGGTTTTACGCCTCGCGGCGGCCCGAACCTGGGTAAAATTGCCCGTGTGATCTCTGCCGTGCTGCCCCACGTTCTTCTGCTCTTTGTGCAACGCGACATCCCCCCTGCCGAACGAGCAAGGGGCCCCTTGGCCCCATAGGTGGCCGTGGTTTCCTGCGACATCTTCCTCCATTTGTTCTTGCTCTCCTCCTCATCTTTTTCATTTAATGAGCTCACGGTGTCATCAATTTCTTTTTCCATAGTTTCCTACAAAATGTTAGTTGCATCTTGGACGGCAGAGACTTTCTCAATAAATGCATCAACATCGGCATTGTATTTATAATTATCATAGCAATAGTTAAGTATAGCACAATTTTCAGATCTATAAACTGCATCATCACAATTTTCATACTTTTCAAACAAAGATTCAATTTCATAAGCACCCTTAAAAGCAACAAATTCTTATATTTGTTCCAGATCATAGTAATCATATACACCATTAGCATAAGAAGCCAAGGTTTTACTATCCTTAAATTCACATGAAAAGTGAAGGTGTGGAGCCTTCATCCTAGAGCAGCAAGTATAATCATATCGCAAGCATAAATTCCAAACATACCATTGCAAACAATCAATTTTGATCCCGTAAGAGTTTCCCTTTTGAGTCAAGCGATAACCCCTAAAGTATTCACGTTCCTCCAACGTGTCTCCCATTATCAAGTTGAATGGGGTTTCTCGGGATTATAAAAATAGTGTTGAATATTTTCAACATAACGAGTATCGAGGGTTTTAGGAGGTTCCCCATCTCCATGAGTAGCAAGTACAACTCATTTTTTTTGGTATTTCATGTTCCATATACATAACTAGAGATAGAGAATAACGTAGAACAGAAAATAAAATTTACTTAGTGATAAAGCAAAAAGCTCATGCGAGAATATTCACCCCACGCTATTGCTTCCCGACAACGGCGTCAGGAAAAGGTCTTGATAACCACAAGTATAGGGGATCAATTGTAGCTTTTCTCGATAAGTAAGATTGGCGAACCCAACAAAAAAGGTAGAATTTATGTTCTCTTCAAGTTCTACCGACCACTAATACAACTCTACACACACTTAACATTTGCTTTACCTAGAACAAGTATGAGACTAGAAGTCCTTTGTAGCACTAGTGGAAAAACTGCTAGCCAGAACTTTCGTTGGTGGCGCGCCATTTTGAACGAACACCAGCACTATTTTTTTAAATAGTAGTGGCGTCGGGCTATTTTGTACGCCATAGGTATGCTGTTATTGCTGGAGTAGGAGTAATAGGGAATGCCACCTGTACGTGGGTCCCCACGTTCTACCATGTCCCAAGTTAGAGCTGGTGTAGCAAAAGTTCCCTATGCCGGTACTAATCAGAATATCTATGGCATTGCCGAGTAAGTTACACCAGCAGTACACTTTGCGGGACCATCCATTTTTTAGCCAACATAACACCGGCGTCGGCTTTTCAGGAATGCCAAGGATACAAAGGATTCTAATGGCGTTCTCTAGTATGTCAACGCCAGTAATTACATCGTAGCACTATTCACGTTTCACCCATAGCATCCATTTAGATATTTTCTGCTTCTTCCTCCCTCTTTCCTCTTCCTCCTTTCTCTCTCTTCTCTTCTTCTTGAGAAAAAGACCAAATTCTTTCTCTTGATTTCTTAAGTAGGTAGCTAGTTAGCTAGATCTAAGCTAGTTCACACACTCTCACTCGCTAATTAAGCTAGCTACTTCTCTTCTCCACCCACTCAAACACACACACACTTGCATTAAAATTTTTACCACACTCCATTAATGGCGCGTCCAACAGTCGGCCGGCCCCTGCCACCCCTATCCCGCACCTTTGATGAGGTAAAAAAGACCGAACTTCTCGTTAATTTATGTGCATATATCTGAGGCATTCGCATATGGGTGGATAGGTGATGGATGCGTACGTGTGTGTCATTAGTTTCTAGCTATAGAAATTGCACAATGCTCGCGAACTATTGTTGTGTCATGCGATATCGATGTTTCATTTTGCATGCATGTCTACAGCTAGAGTTGCCAATGAATTTGCGAAACGTTGATTCATTTCGGTTTCATCAAATTTCTGGCACTCATATGTCCCTTTTTTAGCAAAGGTCATGCCGAAAGTTTCTATGCCGTCATTGCTAATATATCTAATTATTTTAGTACTTTTACCTTTGCAGCGCTAGTTGATCGCCGCCTATCGAAAGATTCAATATGGATCAAAGTGTGAAGGGCTTTCTCAATTTTGCGGTGGCAAATATGATACAAAAGGGTGAAGTGAAGATATTATGTCCATGTTCGACATGTGAAAATGGAGTTTTGCACAACCCGTTCGAAGGCAGCGTGCTGGCGCACTTGCTCCATCGCGGTTTCGTCGAAGGTTATACACGATGGATAAAGCATGGTGAGGATGATGTTAGCGATGATGAAGGAGGAAACAATGATGCAGAAAACTTTGGCAATGAAGAAGAGCCGCCAAAAGGAGGAAACAATGAACATGCGCATGGAGGAGGAAATGATGAAATGCCACCCGAACATGAAGAGGATCATGAGACTGTCACACAGGATATGCCATTGGCTACAATGCTACAAGATCCTCATGTCAAAGATCCGCTTCAGAAGAAGGCGACAACCGAGAGAGCTGCTATTAAAGAGGCTCTAAAGTTGGCACAATTGGAAATAGACGCGAAAACTCCACCGTATGAAGGTTGCGATCCCGAGCACACCCGCCTGCACACCACGCTCAAACTTCTGGACATGATGGCAAGATTCAAGAGTGCAGATGCAAGTCTGGACGCTACATTGGAATATTTACACAAAGTTTTACCGAAGGGGAATTTGTTGCCTCGTAGTGTAGATGAGGCGAAGAAGATTGTGTGTCCACTTGATTTGCCGCACGTAAGATATCACACATGCATAAATGATTGCATCTTATATAGGAATGAGTATGAGAACAAAACTGAGTGTCAAACTTGCAACGAACCCCGATACAAGCCTAGAAAGAAGGGACCTCGAAAGGTTGTATGGTACCTTCCGTTGATTCCTCGCTTGCAGCGTTATTTCGCTGACCCGAAGGAAGCAAAGAACATGACTTGGCACAAGACAGGAAAGTCTAAAAGTGATGGGATTCTAAGACATATCGCAGTTGGTTGTCAGTGGAAAGCACTGGACAATTTAGAACCAGAATTCATAGCAGAACCAAGAAACCCTAGGTTGGGTGTCAGTAGTGATGGAATAAATCCATTTGGCAACCAGAGTAGCACACATAGTACATGGCCCATATTTGTATGGATGTACAACCTCCCACACTGGCCCTACATGAAACAAAAGTACATACACATGGTTATGCTAATTCAAGGGCTAATCCAACTTGGCAATGATATCAACACATATCTTGAGCTATTGAAGGAGGAGTTAGAAATATTATGGAAGCCCGAAGTGGTCAAAACCTGGAATGCTAGCACAGGAAATTATTTTCACATGAGAGCAACATTGCTCACGACCGTTCATGACTATCTGGGTTACGGATATATTTCTGGACAGGCGTGCCATGGAAATTGCGGTTGTGTTAAATGTATTGATGACACATCTTTTCGGCAGCTATCAAAAAAGGGCAGTAGCAAAATAGTGTTCATGGGCCATAGAAGGTGGCTTCACAAAGATGACGAGTGGAGAACTCATGGAGATCTGTTCGACAACACTGATGAGACCCGAGGGCCACCACGTAAGAGGCCTGGAGCAGAAATCATGCAAATGTTAATGAATTGGGAAGATTTCCCTAAGGCAGGAAAGAAAAGAAAGAAGTCCTTTGAGAAAATGCTGCTAAAAGTATGGAAAAGGAAGTCTGTTTTCTGGTACTTGCAGTATTGGGAACTACTCAGTACACCTCACTCTCTTGATATGATGCATATCAGAAAAAATGTGTGCGAGAGTTTGCTTGGCAGACTATTGACATGCCAGAAATGAGTAAAGATGGCCCGAGGGCTAGACAAGACTTGAAAGATATCGGTATTAGGGAAGAGCTTCAACCCTCATCGTCCATTACAACCAAGGACAAGGTGAAGGAAAAAAAGCCAAAGCCAACGAGTCAGCCCAGGGTAAAACTGTGTCCAAAACCAAAGATGATTATTGCCCCCCCCAGCTTGCTTCACTCTTGACGAGGATGAGCTTTCTCAAGTTTTCAAATGCATCGACGGCATGAAAGTTCCTTCCAGCTACTCGGGACTCATACATATGTATCTTGACTCGAAAAAGCAAAGGTTTAGCAACATGAAGTCGCATGACTGTCATGTGATGATGATACAATTACTTCCGGTAGCTCTCAGAGAGATAATGGACGATCACATTTGCAACACACTTATTGACTTGTGCAACTTTTTCGATGCTATGTCTCGAAAGTCGATCAGTGTGCGGCATCTGACGTGACTAAAGAGGAGATCATTTCATTACTATGTGAACTTGAGATATATTTCCCACCGTCATTTTTTGATGTCATGGTCCATCTACTAGTTCATATTGTTGCGGAGGTGAAAGACCTTGGATTGACATTCTTGCATACCATGTTCCCGTTTGATCGGATGAATGGAACTGTGAAGGGATATGTTCGTAACAAAGCCCGTCATGATGGAAGCATTGTCCAGGCCTATCTAATCGAGGAGTGTATATCATTCTGCAAGAATGTCATAAATGATGATCAATCTCTTGGTTTGCCCTTGAAGAAACATGCTGATAGGCTTGAAGGAGCGGGTCACTCACAGCTAAAGCTTGATTTAAATGTGGATATAAAAAACCGCCGAGACGACTTCGAAAGAGCGCACGCAGTAGTGTTACAACATGCAGATATAATCAGTCCTTGGCTGCAAACTCACAAGGAGACCTTAAGGAGAGAGCACAGAATGGCAGGGAGGCAGAGAACCGAGGCCCAGACCATTAGAGAGCACAACTCCAAATTTGCTTCTTGGTTCAAAGACCGAATTCGAGACAAACCACTGCCGACCGGTATAGTCAATGCAAATCTCATCTATGCATTAGCAATAGGCCCCGCTTTCACTATCGCCACATACCAATCATATGATATGAATGGATACACATTCTATACTAAGGCGAAGGACAAAAACTGTGATTACTAGAACTCAGGTGTGACGATGCTGGAGTCGACCGAGAATGAGAGTAATAGATACTACGGCAGGATCGAAGAGATATGGGAACTTGAGTACGACGAAGATTACACGGTGCCATTGTTCAAGGTCAGATAGGCGAAGAATGTCGAGCATGAAGAACATGGTTTCATTACCATGTCTCTGCCCGAAGCACAACCTGCTGATGCAAAAGGAGTGAAAGGAATCACTGCCAAATATGAGCCTTGGGTATTCGCTAAGGATGTGGCTCAATGCTTCTATTTAACTGAACCTTCAAAGCCAAGCTGAGTTGTTGTCCGGAGAGGCAAAAGGAGCATCGTCGGGTGGACAGAGTCACCAACGAGGATGACTATGATCAATTTGGCCTGGACCCAATAGAAGAGGAGATGTATGAAGAGCAAGACTACACCACTAGAAGGAGGAGAACTACCTTGCCTGCGACAAGACGTCCCTTCCTGAGAAAGAGTCATAGCGTTGTCCGGAAGTACTCAAGAAAGACTAAGAAGACCCAAACCGTCGTTGAGAGGGTTGTCAAACGACGTCGTACTGCAAGATTCATTTGTGTACTTATTTTCTGTGTGTACCGTGTAGTAAATTAACATACCATATTTATGTACTCTGAACCACGAGAAGAATTTGTGTCGTTGTAAATATCTGTATTATGCATGTCGTCGCTCAAAACGCCATCCAGGAATATGTGGCCGACCCTATTTTAAAAACATACTGCTAGCGTTGGCCACGTCACCTGCGCCATCACTAACAATGAATCAGCTAGGCTTAATTACCATCTGAGAGCAAAAAAGAACTCGTTTTCACTTTCTCCCCCATCTTGGCCCACCGTGCCACCGGCCGCCCCCCCACCCCGGCTTGCCACCCGCCATGCCAACACTGTCCACCACCCCACCCCCCACCCGCCCCACAGTGCCACCGCTGTTCCGCTCCACAACTCATCATGTCCGGCCTCCTCCGCTGCCGTCCCTCTTGGTCCGGACGGTATAAGACCGACCTCCCTCTACCAATTTATTTTCATGTAGATTTGTTCTAGTGTTCATATTATTGTGATGAAATGCACACATTATGTGTACCTGTGAATTGATGAAATGTATTACATGTGTGCAAATGTGTTTTATTTTTATTTTTATATATGTGGTAATTGTGAATTGATCGACTTTTTTGATGTGTGCTTGTTTTAGTCAATGCAACATTGCATTGTGTTGCTCGGGAAGTGTCTCGCGCTATGTTTCATTTTTGTAGGGAATGTCTATATTGTTGCCAATGTTCTGGCGAAACGTAGATTTAGTTCCGTTTCGTCAAATTTCTGGCACTCAATATGTCCAGTTTTTAGCAAAGGTCATGCCGATTTTTATGCTAATTTTAATTATATGAACGCAGCACAAAATGGTAGAGTGCCCCTACTATTGCGATAGTAGGGGTATGTGCGATGATCCTCACCTTGACAACAATAATGGCTTCTCCCTCATGCTTCAAAGTGACTACAAATATTATACGGCAATAATCAGTTGAAATATTTGTTGGCACATATATTTCGTTCTTAGGCATGTATTATATATGGTTTCTGTGCTTCAAAGTGTAATTTCTGTTTTTTTACATTTTGACTAGTGTATCCCTTGCCATGCAAGACCCTTTGTCCAAGACAAGTTTTTCCACCATATTGAGATGCTTAAGAGCACTTACGGAGCTGGTCCAAATGATGCACCATACCTACCACTAGTGCACACATTGAACAAGAACAACATTTCTAGAAAATGCATGGTATGATTTTGATCGCTTTCATATACACATTCTTCTTTCAACTCATAGTATATATGTGTTACTATTTCTTACTATGTTACTATCATGTTCAAGAACAGAAGCTCCCTAGATGTGTTGTGCCTCAAGTGATGGATGACTACCATGACGAGATGCACGGCTCAAAATTAATGAATGGAGGCAACTAATGAGAGACTGTGAGTTCAAGATTGGAGATCGGTGGGTCTCTGTCCTACACCATGGACATGCAGGGGTTTTCCTATTCTTCAAAAAAAATCCTAAAGGAGAGGAGTACCGTGCTAGTAGTAACGATGGTTGAATGAACAAGATGTAATATGCATGCATGGTTTAGTTTAGCGAATGTTTAATTAGTCATGATCGATAGAACTAGCTAGTGTGTGGTTAATATATGTACGCATGTGAATAAACGATGTGTGTGTATATATTAATGCAAATATCTTATCGAAATCAATGTGGGACAAAATGTGTTTACATAAATTGGTAATAAATGATGCTGCCGTGGCAGCGATTTTCTGCTGCCCTGGCAGCCTTTTTTAACAGCTTTAAAAAAACTAGTAATGGCGTCGAACAATGCGCGACGCCAGAGAAGATTTAGCTTATTACTGTCGTTACACTATGTCAGATGCCATAGCTATGCTTGATATTGCCGTCGTGTGGTTAAATCCAATGCCATAGGTATAAAGAATAGTGCTAGCGTAGGTTCCAACGCCACCACTATTTTTTAACACTGGCGCCATACTGGTGGCGTGGGGCTCCTAGGCCAGCAAGGCTGTTTTTGGCATGCCATAGCTAGGCTTTTCTGCACTAGTGTAGGTGTGATGCTAGAACTACTTTGCAAGAATAAAACTAGTAGTACTTTGTGAGATCATAAAAGTTAGTTGTTTAGTAGACAACTTTTGTAACACAAGAGGAGGATTTGTCCCTAGGCAATCGATAACTAGACCGGTAATCATTATCGCAATTTTACATGTGGGAGAGGCATCAGCTAACATACTTTCCGTCCATGGATCATATGCACTTGTGATTGGAACTCTAGCAAGCATCCGTAACTACTAAAGATCATTAAGGTAAAACCCAACCATAGCATTAAGTAACAAGTCCTATTTACTCCCTTATGCAACAACCCCCTTACTCAGGTTTAAGCTTCTATCACTCTCACAACCCACTATAAGCTGATCATGAACATATTGCAACACCCTACAGTGGGAATCCCCCATGTGTGCACAGCATGGAAGGCACCATAGGACAGCGCCAAAATAAAACATACAACTCAAACCAATCACGATCATCAATTAACCCATAGGACCAAACGAATCTACTCAAACATCACCGGATAGCCATGCATTATTGGATAATAATAAATAGCATGAAGCACCATGTTGAAGTAGAGATTATAGCAAGGAGAAGATGTGTTACACCGCTGCATAAAGGGGGAAAGAGTTGGTGATGACGGCGGCGAAGTTGTTGGTGTAGATCGTCATCACGATGATTGCCCCGGCGGTGTTCCGGCGCCACCTGGTAAGAGGGGGAGAGAGCCCCCCTCCTTCTTCTTCTTGCATGGTTCCCCCTAGATGGGAGGAGAGTTTCCCCTCTGGTCCATGGCTGCCATGGCTCCCAGAGGGGAGGAGCCCCTCCGAGATTTGATCTCTCTCTTTGTTCTCTTTTGCTTCGCGCTCCTGTTTTCTGGCCCTTCACCATTTCTTAAATTCCCGGAGATCCGTAACTCCGATTGAGCTGAAATTTTGAGGGGACTTTTATCCATAACTTATCATTCTTGTGGTTAAAGAAGGGCTGCAACCGCCTTACGAGGGAGTCACAAGGCAGCACGGTGCAGCCCCCATGGCCGAGCCCTGGTACCTTGTAACCGCCTCGGGTACCGTCTCGTGTTGATTTTTCTTCCCAAAAATCACATATATTCCAAAATAAATCTCCGTAAATTTTTATCTTGTTTGGACTTAATTTGATATGGATATTCTTCAAAACAAAAAACATGCCTCAAACAGGAACTAGCACTGGCACTGGATCAATATGTTAGTCCAAAAAATAATATAAAATGTTGCCAAAAGTATGTGAAAGTTGAAGAATATTGGCATGAAACAATCAAAAATTGTAGATACGACGGAGATGTATCAGGTGTTCTGGAAAGGATTAAATGCAACTCTGAAGATTGGGAATTCGACA
This sequence comes from Thinopyrum elongatum, assembly GCA_011799875.1. Lineage (NCBI taxonomy): Eukaryota > Viridiplantae > Streptophyta > Magnoliopsida > Poales > Poaceae > Thinopyrum > Thinopyrum elongatum. Next base: position 317,350,793 of record CM022300.1, read on the forward strand.
AAGGTAAAGAGTCAGGTATAAAACCTGAGTTTGATTGTGTTATATCTTTTATGGAAACTGATGCTTTTCATAAGTTTAGTACTAAATATGGACTTGACTCTGAGATAGTGGATTCCTTTTCTGAATCATTTGCTACTCATGTTGATCTCCCTAAGGAGAAGTGGTTTAAATTTCATCCACATATTGAAGAAATGTTGGAGGAACCTGTTATAGCTAAACATGAAACAATTATCTATAATGTTGATCCAGTTGTGCCTACTGCTTATATTCAGAAACCTCCTTTCCCTATTAGGATTAAGGAACATGCTAAAGCTTCAATTGTGGTTAATAAAAGCAACATTAGAACACCTTGACCCTTTGAAAAAATAAGTGTGGAACCTAATATTTCTATGGTTGAGGTTGTCTTGGTTGATAATATTGATGGGCATGTTATTTACTTTTGTGATGGGGCTGCTAAAATTGCTAAACCTACCAGAAATGAACAAGATATGTTACATAAGAATAAGCCAGTAGTGGGCATGCCTGTTGTTTCTGTTAAAATTGGAGATCATTGGTATTGTGGTTTATGTGATATGGGTGCTAGTGTGAGTGCTATTTCATTTACTTTATATCAAGAAATTATGAATGATATTGCACCTGATGAGGTTGAGGACATTGATATTAATATTAAGCTTGCAAATAGATATACTATTTCACCACCAAGGATTGTTCGAGATGTTGAGGTCTTGTGTGGTAAGATCAAATACCCTACTAATTTCTTAGTACTTGGTTCACAACAAGATAATTTTTGTCCAATTATATTTGGTAGGCCTTTCTTAAATATCGTTAATGTTGAAATTGATTGTGTTAAAGAAAAGTTCAGAGTTAATTTTGGTGATGTATCTCATGAGTTTAATTTCTCTATGTTTCGTAGACAACCACATGAGAAGGAATTATCTAGTAAAGATTAAATTATTGGTCTTGCTTCTATTGCCATACCTCCTATAGATCCGTTAGAACAATATTTGTGAGACCATGAAAATGATATGCATATGAATGAAAAAAATGTAATAGATGAGGTATTCTTTAAGCAAAGTCCTATCCTCAAACACAATTTTCCTATTGACACTGATTGCTTGTATCTGCGTTGGTATTTCCCCGAAGAGGAGAGGATGATGTAGCACAACAAAGGTAAGTATTTCCCTCAGTTATGAAAATAAGGTTATTAATCCAGTAGGAGAACCAAGCAACACTATGTAAACAACACATGGACACAAATAACAAATACTTGCAACCCAACGCATAAGAGGGGTTGTCAATCCCTCCTCGGTTTTGAGATAGATTAAATTGTATGAGATTTGATAAATAGATCTAACTAAAACACAAAATAAAATAAATAAAGAAAAGTGCAGGAAGGTATTTTTAGATTTAATATGATAAGAAATAGACTCGGGGGCCGTAGTTTTCACTAGAGGCTTCTCTCGAGAAAATAGCATACGGTGGGTAAACAAATTATTGTTGGACAATTGATAGAAAAGAGAATAATCATGGCGATATCCAAGGAAATGATCATGTATATAGGCATCACGTCCTAGATTAGTAGACCGACTCCGGCCTGTATCTACTACTATTACTCCACACATCCACCACTATCCAGCATGCATCTAGTGTATTAAGTTCATGGAAAAATGGAGTAATGCAAGAAGAACGATGACATGATGTAGAAAAGATCTATTCATTTAGGAATAAACCCCATCTTTTTATCCTTAATAGCAATGATACATGTGTGTCATGTCTCTTTCTGTCACTAAGATTGAGCACCGCAAGATCGAACCCATCACAAAGCACCTCTTCCCATGGCAAGAAAATCAATCTAGTTGGCCAAACCAAACCTAAATTTCGGAGAAGAAATATGAGGCTATAATAATCATGCATAAAAGAGTTCAGCAAAGACTCAAATAATATTCATGGATAGAATTGATCATAAACCCACAATTCATAGGATCCCAACAAACACACCGCAAAAAGGAGTTACATCAAATAGGTCTCCAAGAACATCAAGGAGAACATTGTATAGAAGATCAAAAGGAGAGAAGAAGCCATCTAGCTACTAGTTACGGACCTATAGGTCTATGGTAAACTACTCACGCATCATCGGAGGGGTAACAAGGATGATGAAGAACCCCTCCGTGATAGTTGCCCCCTCCGACAGAGTGCCAAAAAAGGCCTCTAGATTGGATCTCGTTGTTCTGGAACTTGCGGCGGCTGGAACTGTGTTTCATCGACTCCCCTAGGGTTTTGGGGATTTTAGAGTATTTTTAGAGGTGGAGGTCGGTGGATAAGCTTCCCGTGGGCTCCACTACCCACCAGGGTGCGCCTGGGCAGCCTGATGCGCCCTGGTGCCTAGTGGGCCCCACAAGCCTCCTCCCGTGTGCTCCTTTTGCTCCCTGGGTGCACTAGAAAAAAAACCACTTCCGTGATGATACGGGTTTGTCACAGTAGGTCACATTTTCTGTCATGCATGTACATCCATGACGATTTTATGATAGAATCAAGATAGACATACCTGTGCTGTCGTAGAAGTGTTCCATGACAATACCAAAATTATCATCATGGAAGTGTCCACTTCCATGATGATAAATGGTGCGTCATGGAAGTGCTTTCGTCAAGGGTAACAGACACGTGGCATCCACCGTAACGGGTCGTCGTTAAGCTATCGGGTCTAGTTTTGGATCCGATAACCTGTTAACAGCAACAACCAATGGTGATTTTCCACGTGTAAAATTCTCATTGGCCGAAAGAAACACGTGTCAACTCCGCGTTGGGGCAGATGTCATCCAGCGAGTGGATGGGACGCGCCTATGATACGTTGACACATGGATCAGCCCAACAGTGGCCCATACAGGTCAAAAGGGCTGCCTTCTTCTCAGCAGCGGCAAGGGCCTCCTCCCTGGCCTCCAGTTGGGCTGCCAACTCGGAGACATGCTGGGCATGGGACGCCTGGGCATTAGCCACCTCCTTCTTCAGCATGGCTAGGCGGCCGCACTCCGCGGCCCGGTCAGTGGCCACTTGTGCCAGCTTGGCGTCGCGATCGGCAGACTTCTCCTCACGGGCCTTCAGGTCCTCTTCCCATTGCTGAAGCCGTTAGGCGTGCGCGGCTTGCTCTTCCAGGAGGGCCTTCAGCTTGGCCTCTGCCTCAGCGCGGCGCTCCTCGGTGGACGTAGCATTGGCCAAGACTATGTCATGAGCCTCCTTGGCTTCGGCGGCCTCCTTCCTGCCTTCCACGATGGCGGCCTCGGCCCAACCCCAGGCCGTCTTGGTGGACGTGTCGGCCTGGAGCCACGCTGAGATAAGCCCCAGGCGCTCCCTCAGGAGGCACCTATCGGCATCTTGGAGGTCGGCTCGGAGCTGACCGAGCACGGCGTAGGCTTCGTCCAGGGCGCCTGGCCTGATGAGGGGGCCGTAGTCCACCAGCGCAAAGGCCTTAGGAGGAGAAGGTGCCGGCGCACCGGCTGGCGCCATCACCAGGGAAGCGGTGGCGAGGATGGCTTGGGGCACCGGAGGCTCCGAGCCCCCCTCGGGCACAACAGGGGTGGACAGCTCCACGGTCTGCTGGCCCGCGGGGGCCGGCTCCTCCCGAGGCTGCACCACCACATCCTGGGGGCCTGCTCCATCGCGAGGGGACGAGAGACGGCCTCTTCCGCCTGTGCCAGATTCGTTAAGGCTGCGGTGAGGGGTGGCGCCACCTGAGTCCCGGCTCCCTCCTTCCACTTCTTCACCATGACGCCCATCCTGGTCATCAGGAGGGGAGCACTGTGGGCACGGTGCCAATCTATGCTAAACAGAAGCAAGGTAACGTACTTACTCGTCGGGAGCGATCCACGTCCTTTCCTTCTCCTTCTTGGCCAGTCCTGGGGCATCCCCGCTTTTCCTTGGCGTGGCCTTGGTCTGGCTTGGGGAGTTGGCGGGGTGCTCTTCGGCTGGCCCCGGCACGGCGCTGCCGCCTGGCAAGGCGGAGGCGCCGCCCTAAGGGGACACGACCTCCAGGACCGCGCCCGCTCCAGCGGCCGGAGGGGTGCCCACCCGCTCTTCATCGGGGTCATCTGGCCTAACCTTCGCAGGGCCCGGGGAGTGGCCCGGGACCTCGTGCGGACCCCGGTGGAGCATGGGGATTCCACAGCCGGGGGCTCGTCGGCATCGTCATTGTCTGCGAAGCCGTGGACGAGCTCGCTCTATGATGGGGGGGGGGGAGATCTCCGCCACATTGTCATCGGTCACCTCTGAGTCCTCCTCACCCTCTTCGCCGACACTATCACCGGAGGACACTGGCACCGGAGAGCTGGGGTGCTCAGGCGACATGAGCCCCAGCTCGTCGAAGACGGGCATGGCGGCGATCAACGCCTCCCTATCGGCACGGCGGTACAGCGGAGCGTAGGCCTCCGGAAGGTCCCTCGGCTCACCCTCGAGTAGGGTGTTCATGGCCTTGTCCAGCTCCTCGCCCGTCAAGCTCTCCGAACACAGCCTGATGTCGTCTGCCGCGCCCCGGAACTCCCACATGGGGCGCGTGTGCGACTGGAGCGGGGCCACATGCTGCGTCAGGAACTCCTTCACGAGCATGCCCCCCGTCAGAGCCCTGGCATCCATGTCTTAGGTCATCTTCCTCAGGACAGGGGCCGCCTGGGGGTCGGAGAACTTCTCGTGGCTCCACCTCTGGAGCCGTTCGGGTAGCGCAGTCGGCAGCTCCAGCCACTCATTGAGGCCCATGGTGTCCATGAAGACCCAGCGACGCCGAAATCTTTCCACCTCCTTCCCGGCCCTCATGAGCACATTGTTCTTGTGGACCGCGATGAAGGACACGCAGCAGAAGCACTGGGTCGAATCGTGCATCCGCAGAGAAAAGAAGTGACGGAGGAGTGGCACGGAGGGCCTCACGCCCATGAAGGCCTCGCAGTAGAAGGCAAAGATGGACAGGAGGAGGATGGAGTTGGGTTGAAAATGTAGGGCCTGGACCTGGTAGTGGTCGAGGACGGCGGTGAAGAACTCGGAAAGAGGGGGGATGACCCTGCGAAGATGCTGTGGAGGAAGAAGGGGCAAACCGTCTATGCCAGAGTCCGCTGCTCGACGGAGCCGGCCCAGATTGCGGTCTCCTTCCACTCGTTCTCGTCGCTCGCCATGTACGGGAGCACGAGGGCGAGGTGACCCTCCTCGGTGATGGAGGACGCGTTGAGTGCCGGCGCAGGAGAAGGGGAAGAGCTTACGGCTTGCGCCGCGGGTTTTGACTTCTTGGGAGCCATCTGCGAAATCACTGGCGCCAGAGTTGGAGAAGGAAAGGGGAAGCCGAGCTCAATTGGATCTGGAGAGATCCTTGGTGGAGGAAAGGGGATCTGAGTCAAGGCGAGAAGGAGTAATGATGGCCTGGCGGTGTGAGCCAGCCTTTTGTCAGTCGGACAGTTACCGAGGTGACGCGGGGGAGCAGAGGCGTCCACGTCCTGTCAAGCGCCACACGTCAGCCTGTCCTGCAGGTGGTCTGTGGCCAGCGGTGCTTCACCCTAGCCCCTTGGCTTTGCCTCGAAGCCAGCCCGAGCGCCTTGGGACCTGGGGCTACTGTCGGCGTTCTGGGAACCAGGGTACCCAGACTTGCCTGCCTACAGCCCACGGCATGGCTCCCTCGACGGCCTGGTACGGCCCAGCTGCAAGACTACCAAGACAAGACTCTCGCGAGGGCCCCCTGGCCTCGCGAGGAGGACGACACCAAGACCTCCCGAGGGAGCGGCCTCCCCAGGTGGCCTCCCGAGGAGCGGAGATTTCTATGCAGGTACCCAGCCTCACGAGGGTGAGATGACGTGAGCCATGACGACCAAGGCCAGGCGGGCACCAGCGGGAGCAGAGGAGGCAGTTTCCTCTTTGGTGCTAAGGAGGCAAGGACAGACGTGGATTCCCGAGGAATCCCCCAAAGGTTTCCATTTTGGTGCTACAAGACCAAGACCACAGGCCCGGCAAGGCGGAGGTCATCACTGAGCCCACCACTGCGTCACGACCAGAAGCTTTGCAGGAGAAGACCCCCTTTCATCAGGATTAGATGAACTAATTGTGCCCTTTCAAATTGGCCATTGTGGGATCCCTTCCCGCCTAAGTTTTGAGGGAAGAGGACTGAGGCCACTATAAATATAGGTTAGCCACCACCGTAGAGGGCCCGGATCCGATCCAACCCTTTCCACCTTCACCAGAACAGCCCTCGCGAGGTTGTTCATCCTCTGTACTAGTTCATGCTCAGCCCCTCGTGAGGCCAATCCACCACAAAGCGGGAGTAGGGTATTACACCGCAAGATGGCCCGAACATGGGTAAACTGCCGTGTTCATCTTCTTCCTTGTTCACGCAAATCCGGCTAGGCTAGGTTGTGGGGGGACGGGTGATACGTCTCCAACGTATCTATAATTTTTGATTGTTCCATGCTGTTATATTATCATTCTTGGATGTTTTACAATCATTTTATAGCAACTTTATATCATTTTATGGGACTAACCTATTGACATAGTGCCCTATGCCAGTTGCTATTTTTTGCTTGTTTTTTACTTCCCAGGAAATCAATACCAAACGGAGTCCAAACGCAGTGAAACTTTTTGGTGATTTTTTCTGGACCAGAAGACACAAGTTGGTCCAAGAAAGTACATGAGGGGGGCTCCGAGGGGAGCACAATCCACCAGCGTGCGCCAGGGGCCCAGGCGCGCCCAGGTGGGTTGTGCCTACCTCGTCCGCCTCCCGCGCCACCTCTTTGCTCTATAAATACCCCAATATTCCAGAAACCGTAGGGGAGTCAACGAAAATCAATTCCAGCCGCCGCAAGTTCCAGAAACCACAGATCTAATCTAGACACCATCACGGAGGGGTTCATCATCCTCATTGGTGCCTCTCCGATGATGTGTGAGTAGTTCATTGTAGACTTACGGGTCCGTAGGTAGTAGCTAGATGGCTTCCTCTCTCTCTTTTGATTCTCAAAACAATGGTCTCTTGGAGATCTATTTGATGTAACTCTTTTTGCGGTGTGTTTGTTGGGATCCGATGAACTTTGAGTTTATGATCAGATCTATGTTTTTATCCATGAAAGTTATTTGAGTCTTTTGATCTCTTATATGCATGATTACTTATAGCCTTGTATTTCTTCTTTGAATCTTTGGTTTAGTTAGGCCAACTAGATCGATTTTTCTTGCCATGGGAAGAGGTGCTTTGTGATGGGTTCGATCTTGTGGTGCTTGACCCAGTGACAGAAGGGGAACCGACACGTATGTATCGTTGCTATTAAGGATAACAAGATGGGGTCTGTTTCTACATAAATAGATCTTGTCTACATCATGTCATCGTTCTTATTGCATTACTCTGTTTCTCCATGAACTTAATACACTAGATGCATGCTGGATAGCGGTCGATGTGTGGAGTAATAGTAGTAGATACAGGCAGGAGTCGGTCTACTAATCTTGGACGTGATGCCTATATAATGATCATTGCCTAGATATCATCATAATTACTTGAAGTTCTATCAATTGCCCAACAGTAATTTGTTTACCCACCGTATGCTATTTTTCTCGAGAGAAGCCACTAGTGAAATCTACGGCCCCCGGGTCTATTTTCCTCATCATATATTTTCAGATCTATTCTGCTATTTGCCTTTTTATTTATTTTCCACTTTTATTTTCAGATATATTATCAAAAAACCCAAAAATACCTCTCTGAATTTTATTTGCTTTTATTTGCATCGATCAATCTATTACAACTTTCGCACGTCCGCTTGCCAATTTCTGGTGCCGTTACCCGAAAGGGATTGACAACCCCTTTAACACGTCGGGTTGCAAGTATTTTTTTTTTGTGTGCAGGTGCTGTTTACGTAGTGTTGCTTGGTTCTCCTACTGGTTCGATAACCTTGGTCTCATCACTGAGGGAAATACCTACCGTTGCTGTGTTGCATCATCCCTTCCTCTTTGGGGAAATACCGACGTAGTTCAAGCAAACATCAAAAGGAATTTCTGGCGCCGTTGCCGGGGAGACATCATCAACATCTACCAGGTTCCTAATCACAAATCTCATCTCCTTGCAATTTACATTATTTGCCATTTGCCTCTTGTTTTCCTCTCCCCCACTTCACAAAAAATTGCCGTTTTATTCGCCCTCTTTTTCGTTCGCCGTTTTCTCGTCGGATTTGTTTATGTGTGTGATCTTGCTTGTTCACCTTGTCACTATGGCTAGTACGTCTACTCCTCCTTTGTCTCCGGATTTTGAAGTTCTATACTTCAAGCAGAGACAAGGAGAAAATTTGAAAGATGCTTGGTATAGGCTAATGGAATCTTATCGCATTAGCAACCTAAAAGGGGATGCAAAGATTTTGCTTCGAAATTTTTATATAGGATTAGCCTTGCATCATAGGCAACTTCTGGATTTTTCCACTAAAGGAAATTTTCTCGAACTTGATGCTAATACTGCTTATGAGATCTTATAGGGGATCTTGGGAATTCCACCTACCAAGAAGGGGATCTCTTTTACTCAAGAAGGTGTTCAAATCTTAGACAAATTGGGTGATTTGCATAACCATATGGTCGAGTTACAAAAATATAATGAACCCCTCAAGCATATTAGTGGGAACCTTAATCGAATGAATACTTTGATTACGCTTTGCAATAATCGGTTGGATATCTTAGATCTCAAGATGGTCTCTTTTCCTGAGAATTTAGGGAAGCGCAAAGAGCCTCCCGGGATTGAGAAAGCCCTTACAAAAGTTGCTAAAACTACAAATGACAACACTTAGATCTTTGCATTATGAATAGCTAAGGGCGTAAAACGATAGCGCTTGTTGGGAGGCAACCCAAAGAATAAAATTTATTTGTCTTTTTCTTTCTGTTCTTGAGTGTTTACACAATTATGCTACTGTTATGATTGTGTTCTTTATGTTTTAATTAGTGTTTGTGCCAAGCAAAGCCTTTGGGATAGCTTTGGTGATAGTTGATTTGATCTTGTTGGAAAAAAGAAATTTTTGCGTCCAGTAAAATAATTTTAGAAATTCACATACGCGACTAAAAATTCTGAATTTTTTTCACAAAATTTATATACAAATTTCCTATGTTTTCCAAATTTTCAGAATTTTAGGAGTTATATAAGTATGAGAAAAATTCGTATCATTTCAGACTGTCCTGTTTTTGACAAATTCTGTTTTCTTTGCATTGTGTGCTTATTTTGATGAATCTATGGTTTGTATTGGAGGTTATAAGCCATGGTAAAGTTAGAATACAGTAGATATAATGGAAGAAAAAAATTTGAATGGGTTTTCTATAGTACTTAAAGTAAAGATTAGTTTTCTTATACTAACGGATCTCACGAAGGTTTTGTTGAGTTTTGTGTGATTGAAGTTTTCAAGTTTTGGGTGAGATTACGATGGATGAAGGAATAAGGAGTAAGAAGAGCCTAAGCTTGGGGATGCCCCATGGCACCCCAAGCCATTATCCAAAGAGAAGCAAGCAACTAAGCTTGGGGATGCCCGAGTGGCATCCCCTCTTTCTTCTAACAACCATCGGTATTTTACTTGGAGCTATATTTTTATTCGTCACATATCATGAGTTTTGCTTGGAGTGTCTTGTATGACATGAGTCTTTTCTTGTTTTTCTTTTTATTTTTAGTCATGAATCCTTACTGGACACACCCATTTGAGAGAGCCAAAATTATGCTATGACTTGTTAGAATTGATGTCTATGCTTCACTTAAATCTTTATGAGCTATGGAATTGCTCTAGTGCCTCACTTATATCTTTTTTAGCATGGTGTGCTTTAGTAATTTTGAAGAAATTCTCTCATGCTTCACTTAGATTTATTTGAGAGTTAGTAATTTTTTTAGAAATTCTCTCTTGCTTCACTTGAATTATTTTGAGAGAAGAAAATTTTATGCTCATGTTCTTCACTTAGATTTGTTTGAGCTATCAAAAGCAACAAATGAAATTAGTCCCAAAGTGATAGATATTCAAGAGGGATATAATAAAAACTTTCATGAAGATCATTGGACAAAATAAACTTGATTCCTTGTAATAGCTTTGCGATATGTTGATATAATAATGGAGTCATGTTGATGAGTAATTATGCTTGAGTAAGAATATTGGTGTTAAGGTTTGTGATTCCCTATGCAAGCACGAAAGTCAATAGTTATGCAATGAAATTACATCCTACTTGTGGTGCATTATTCGGTGTTAGTTATACTTAATGCTCGCTTATGAGATTTTTCATTTCTTGGTTGGATGCTTCTCAATCTTTTGCTAGCCTTCCTTTGCACTAAGTATGATCACTACTTGTGCATCCAAAATCCTTAAACCAGTTTTGTCATATGAGTCCACTATACCTACCTATATGCAGTATTTTCGTGCCGTTCTAAGCAAATTTGTATGTGCCATCTCTAATTTCAAAATAAATTTCTCTTTTGTGTGCTCGTACCGCTCATGAAACGGTAGGGGGTGGCTGATATATTTCCATGCTAGATGTGTTATTCTCAAGATGAGTGTTTATTCACCTGTCATTGCACGAGAGTATGGCAAAGGTATTAGGGATGCCCAGTCCTGAAATGAAAAATGAATTTACTTTATGTTGTCAAATAATAAATTCCTTGGAAAGTGTTGGTATGGAGGGCACGAATGGATACGGCTAGCCTTGAAAAGTGAAAGCATGGTTGAAAAAGGAATAAACTTTATTTTCTGTTTGGGAACCGTCTATGATTTATCTAGCATGGAAAGTATTGGGAACTACTCTATCGTTTTCATTGACAGGAAAAGCATGCCACCCAAAATGTTTTATCTCTATTTTTTCGCTTTGAGCTCTGGCACCTCTACAAATCCCTACTTCCCTCTGCGAAGGGCCTTTCTTTTACTTTATGCAATTTTTATTTTACTTTGAGTCTTCATCTTCTCTTATAAAGCACCAACTAAGGGGCACTATGATCGTACTTGAGCATTTGGTGTAGCTAATATGCGAGTGTGTTTCATGAATGGATCAATGATTGAGCATAATGGGCTAGGGATAACTTGCTTTAGTGTTGATATTTTGAAAGACATGGTTTCTTGTTGGTATGCTTGAGTATAGAAATCTTCATGTCAAAACTAGACTATTGCTTTGATTCATATAAAAGTCCAAATGTTCATGCTACAAAGAAAAGAATACGTGATGAACACGTTAGGCAGCATTCCACATCAAAAATTCTGTTTTTATCATTTACCTACTCGAGAACGAGCAGGAATTAAGCTTGGGGATGCTGATATGTCTCCAACGTATCTATAATTTTTGATTGTTCCATGCTGTTATATTATCATTCTTGGATGTTTTACAATCATTTTATAGCAACTTTATATCATTTTTTGGGACTAACCTATTGACATAGTGCCATGTGCCAGTTGCTATTTTTTGCTTGTTTTTTACTTCCCAGGAAATCAATACCAAACGGAGTCCAAACGCAACGAAACTTTTTGGTGATTTTTTCTGGACCAGAAGACACAAGTTGGGCCAAGAAAGCACCTGAGGGTGGCTCCGAGGGGAGCACAACCCACCAGGGCATGCTTGGGGGCCCAGGGGCGCCCAGGAGGGTTGTGCCCACCTCGGCCGCCTCCCGCACCACCTCTTTGCTCTATAAATACCCCAATATTCCAGAAACCCAAGGGGAGTCGACGAAAATCAATTCCAGCCGCCGCAAGTTCAGAAACCACAGATCCAATCTAGACACCATCACAGAGGGGTTCATCATCCTCATTGGTGCCTCTCCGATGATGCGTGAGTAGTTCATTGTCGACCTACGGGTCCGTAGGTAGTAGCTAGATGGCTTCCTCTCTCTCTTTTGATTCTCAATACAACGGTCTCTTGGAGATCTATTTGATGTAACTCTTTTTGCTTTGTGTTTGTTGTGATCCGATGAACTTTGAGTTTATGATCAGATCTATGTTCTTATCCATGAAAGTTATTTGAGTCTTTTGATCTCTTATATGCATGATTACTTATAGCCTCGTATTTCTTCTTCGAATCTTTGGTTTAGTTAGGCCAACTAGATTGATTTTTCTTGCCATGGGAAGAGGTGCTTTGTGATGGGTTCGATCTTACGGTGCTTGATCCTAGTGACAGAAGGGGAACCGACACGTATGTATCGTTGCTATTAAGAATAACAAGATGGGGTCTATTTCTACATAAATAGATCTTGTCTACATCATGTCATCGTTCTTATTGCATTACTCCGTTTCTCCATGAACTTAATACACTAGATGCATGCTAGATAGCGGTCGATGTGTGGAGTAATAGTAGTAGATGCAGGCAGGAGTCGGTCTACTAATCTTGGACGTGATGCCTATATAATGGTCATTGCCTGGATATCGTCATAATTATTTGAAGTTCTATCAATTTCCCAACAATAATTTGTTTACCCACTGTATGCTATTTTTCTCGAGAGAAGCCACTAGTGAAATCTACGGCCCCCGGGTCTATTTTCCTCATCATATATTTTCAGATCTATTTTGCTATTTGCCTTTTTATTTATTTGCCACTTTTTTTTAGATCTATATTATCAAAAACCAAAAAATACCACTCTGAATTTTATTTGCTTTTATTTGCATCTATCAATCTATTACAATTTTCTCACGTCCGTTTGCCAATTTCTGGCGCCGTTACCCGAAAGGGATTGACAACCCCTTTAACACGTCGGGTTGCAAGTATTTGTTCTTTCTGTGTAGGTGCTGTTTACGTAGTGTTGCTTGGTTCTCCTACTGGTTCGATAACGTTGGTCTCATCACTGAGGGAAATACCTACCGTTGCTGTGCTGCATCATCCCTTCCTCTTTGGGGAAATACCGACGTAGTTCAAGCAAACATCAACGGGCTCTAAGCTTGAGAGGTTGAGATCTTCGCAGAGGCCCCAGAGTTTGAACCTTCTTGGGTCTGTGGAGCCCTGAATCCGACACACCTGATTGGAATTTGCCATTTGAAATTATGTCTAATGCTAGTGATTTTTCTATTGGTGTTGTTCTAGGCAATGTTGGGGATATCGCTTATCGGGAACTTATCGGTCGACCCAAGATAAGGGGTAAATCTGCTAGTTTATCGGCATATCAGCTTATTTATCACCATATCGGCTGATTTATCGGCCGATTTATCTTATCCATCACACACGAATAAGCGATAAATCGGCCGATTTATCGGAATATCGGAAGATATCTTGAACAGTGGTTCTAGGTCAAAGAGTTGATAAGAAATTGAGTGTTATTCATTATGCTAGTAAAACTCGAGACAATGCTCAAAGAAATTACGCTATTACTGAGAAAGAATTTTTAGCAGTTGTGTTTGCATGTGATAAATTCAGACCATATATTGTTGATTCTAAAGTTACTATTCACATCGATCATGCTGCTATTAAATATCTTACAGAAAAGAAGGATGCTAAACCTAGACTGATTTGGTGGGTTCTTTTACTTCAAGAATTTGACTTGCATATTACTGATAGAAAAGGAGCTGAGAATCCTTTAGCAGATAATTTGTCTAGGATGGAAAATGTTCTTGATGACCCACTTCCTATTGATGATAGCTTCCTGATGAGTAATTAGGAGTTGTGCATGCTTCTTCTCGTAATAGTCCTTGGTATGCAAACTATGCTAGTTATATTGCTGCTAAATACATACCACCTAGTTACACCTACCAACAAAAGAAAAGTTATTCTTTTATTTAATACATTACCTTTGGTATGACCCACATTTATATAAAGGAGTAGATGGTGTTATTAGATGTTGTGTACCTGAGCATGAACAGAAACAAATCCTACGGAAGTGTCATTCCGAGGGATACGGAGGGTACCATGCGGGAGATAGAACTACACATAAGGTATTACAGTCTGGTTTTTATTGGCTTACTCTCTTCAAAGATGCACATAAGTTCATCCTTTCTTCTGATGAATCTCAAAGAATTGGTAGTAGACGTCAGGAAATGCCTATGAATTATTCACTTGTTATTGAACCATTTGATGTCTAGGGCTTTGATTATATGGGACATTTTCCTTCCTCTAATGGATACACTCATATTTTAGTTGTTGTTGATTACATCACTAAGTGGGTAGAAGCTAATCCAACTAGTAGTGATGATCATAATACATCTATAAAATGCTTAAAGAAGTTATTTTCCCGAGGTTTGGAGTTCCAAGATATTTAATGACTGATGGTGGTTCACATTTTTTTCATGGTGCATTTCTTAAACTCCTAGCCAAGTATGATGTAAACCATAGAATTGCATCAGCTTATCATCCTCAGTCTAGTGGTAAAGTTGAATTGAGAAATAGAGAAACAAAATTTATTTTGCAAAAGACCATCAATAGATCTAGAAAGATTTGGTCTAAGAAACTTGATGATGTATTATGGGCTTATAGAACTGCTTGTAAAAATCCTATGGGTAGGTCTCCATATAAAATAGTTTATGGAATAGCATGTCATTTACCTCTTGAGTTAGAACATAAGGCTTATTAGGAAATTAAAGAACTTAACTATGATTTCAAACATGCCGATGAAAAGAGGTTATTTGATATTAGCTCTTTAGATGAATGGAGAACCCAAGCCTATGAGAATGCCAAGTTGTTTAAAGAAAAAGTTAAAAGATGGCATGCTAAGAGAATACAAAAATGGACATTTAAAGTAGGTGATCAAGTTCTATTGTACAATTCTCGTTCCAATTCTTTGCAGGAAAACATCTCTCTAAAATGGAAGGACCATATATCATCGAAGAACTTTATCGCTCCGGAGCTATCAAGATCATCAATGCTGAGGGAACTAATCCGAGAGTGATTAATGGGCAAAGAATTAAACATTATATCTCAGGTACGCCCATTAATGCTGAAACTAATATTATTCAAACTATGACACCAGAGGAACACATAAGAGAGACCTTCCAGAACACTCCAGAACCCTGGAAAGGAGTAGGTATGTGATACGGTAACTAAACCAACAACAAAAAATCCATAAAAATTATTTCTGTATGTTTTGGAATATTAGAAAAAATACGAAAACAAGAACCAACCGAGGGGACCCACGAAGAGGTCACAAGGCAACAGGGCGCGCCCTACCTCCCTAGGCGCGCCGGGTTTGCCTTGTGGGCCCCTCGTGTGCCTTCCCGATTGTATTTTCTTCCCAAATACTTGTTTTGCAAGATAAAAATTCATTATATATGCCCCCGTATGTTTTGACCACCGCGTCGCAAGTTTCTCCTCTCTTCTTATTTCGGGTTGTTTTTCTGATATATCTAGACCCACATGGCTCCCCGAAGGCTCCGCACCAAGCACCAGATCGTGCAACCTTCGCCATGCAAACGTTCTTTCAGCATGGTTTATTATGAGTGGTCGTCAGGAGAAGAGGACATCGGCAAGGAGGAGGAAGCTAAAGTGGTCGCGGGAAGCCAGATCTAGGAAGAAGGAGATCAATCCATGCTCTTAGGAGGGGCTATGGAAAAGGGAGACATCCTGCAATCCATTTATCATAACCTATCTCCATCAGAAATTGATACAATAAATATTTTTGAAGCAATTTGAGCTCAGAAGACATTGCTTACTGATATGTTTATTGTGTTGGATAAGCCAAATCACGCTCTTCGGAAGATCAGTGGTAATCTTGAATACTTATTGAAGATGGAGGAGAATCCTACTACCTCATATCCATCATCGCCGAAGAAAGAAACTTGAGTACATGGGTATGGGCCCCACCCCTGGCTTGTTCCAAGCTTTGGGGAGGTGCGTTGGTATCGTATCATCATCCCTTTTACCACCATCATCTATCTTAGTTTGATCCTTAGTTATTTTGTGATTTTGAATAATAAAAGTTTACTATGGTTTTGCTTCGAGTGCTTTCTTAGTGTCCTATCTATCTATGTAATCGAGTATGAGAGTTATACAATAAAGAGTAGTTTGAGTTTTGCTTCTTTACTTTCTAGTTTCAACCTCAATATTAAAAAGAAATAAAAGATCCTATGCTGATCCTATGGGGAGTAATAACTTCACATAGAAAGAGTATGTTTGATAAAAGTTATTGGAAATTTACAAACATAGTATTGATCATGGATGCAATTCATGCAAAATTATTAACGGGAGAGGAGATTCACATATAAATATACTATCTTGGACATATTTTATGATTGTGAGCCCCCATCAAATATTTTCTGCATGATCAAATAGTCGATGTTTGACAAGGAAGACAACGTAATGAGTTACGTTTGCTTATATTCACACAGAAGTTATATCCTCATGGATCCTCTAACATGTGGGGCTTGTATAGAACCTTTTGCTAGCCAAAATTCACACTAAGTAGAGATACTACTTGTGCATCCAAAACCCTTAAGCTAAGTTTCTTTCCATGAGAGTCCACCATATCTACCTATGGGTTAAATAAGATCCTTCAAGTAAGTTGGCATTGGTGCATAAAGCAATAAAAATTGCTCCTAAATATGTATGATCTTTTATTGTAAGGGAAAATAAGCTTTCTTCAATCTTGTGATGACAAATAAATAAAAGTGATGGACTGCATAATAAAGATTTCTATCATAGGGGGCAATATAAAGTGACGTTCCTTTACATTAAGAGCTTGCACAGCCAAAAATAAAAAGCGCATGACAACCTCTGCTTCCCACTGTGATGGCCTATCTTTTACTTCTATGTATTTACACTTTTATGCAAGAGTCAATAGTGATTATCCCTATTACTTTCTTATTTATCCTTTAAGTGGCAAGCTTCATGTGGTGGGGAAAGATCCAGGCACATATATCTAGTTGGATCTAGGTCATCATGAATTATTATTGTTGACATTATCCTTGAGGTAAACAAGTTGGGACGTGAAAACAATAAGCCCCTATCTTCCTATGTGTCTAACGAAATGTTTGTTCCCAAACATATGCATTGAGTGTTAGCAATCATGGAAGACTAAATGATGGTTGACTATGTGGACTGGCTACAAAACGCTCTTACATAGACTCTTCCTGGAAATATGATGAATTGTGATTGTTTTGATGACTGAGAACATTGTTTGTTTGTTTTCAAGAAAGTTTATGATTCCTACTTCAAAGTTGTTGATGAATTGTTACTTGTTTATGAGAAGCTATATGATAAATATTTGTTGCTATGTCAATGATCATTATGCTTTCATGTCCTTATTTTATATTTATTGACACCTCTCCCTCTAAACATGTGGTCATGATTATCGAGTTCGACTTTCGCTTGAGGACAAGCGAGGTCTAAGCTTGGCGGAGTTGATACGTCCATTTTGCATCATGTTTTTCTACTGTTATTTATATTGTTTCTGGCCATTATTCCACTTTATGATGCAATTCTAATGCCTATTCTCTCTTAATTTGCAAGATTTACATGGAGAGGGAGATTACCGGCAGCTGGAATTCTGGACCTGAAATAGCTACAACAGGGATACCTATTCTACAGAGCTCCAAATGACTAGAAACTTTAGATATTTTTTATTGAATATATAAAAAATACTGAAGGAAAGAAATACTAGAGGGGGCCCACTAGTTGCCCACAAGGCAACAGGGCGCGACCACCCCCTGGGCGCGCCCTGATGCCTTGTGGGGCCCACAATTGGTCTCCGATGCCCATCTTCTGCCATATGAGGGATTTTGATCTAGAAAAAAATAAGAGAAGACTTTCGGGATGATGCGCCGCCGTCTCGAGGTGGAACCTGGGTAGGAGCACTTTTGCTCTCCGGCGGAGCGATTCCGTCGTTGTCAGTCTGAAATCCAGCAGACCTCAGGGTAGGGGATCCCGAGCTGTGGACCTCGGATCGATGATAACAGGAACAAGGGAGACAATGTTTACCCAGATTCGGGCCCCCTTGATGGAGGTAAAACCCTATGTCCTGCTCTTGTTTATATTGATGGAGATGTAACGAGTACAAGCTTGATCTACCTCGAGATCGTAAGTTGTGTTCTAACTCTAGGGCTAGATGAATGTAATTGTGATTCGGTCCCCTCTATGGGCTAAACACCTTGGCTTATATAGACGCCATGTAGGGTATCTATGGTTACATGGTCGGTATCCAGGGGATCGCATGGAGGCGGCAGGAGATGTCTTGGAGTATATGTCAAGTCTTCGGCAGAGGCAATTTTGACCACGCCTAGGCCCGTAGCGTCTAGAGTCTAGCTCAAAGAGAACGAGGGCCCACTGGACCGTCCGAGTACTATGGGCCGGCCTGGTTGGTACCCCTATATTCAGGACAACGTTAGTAGACCTTGAACTGGTCTTCGACGCCGAGGAACAAAATTTTGAACTTTGGTTTCGGAGTCTTGGCTCGACAAATGAGTTCCTTTTTCAGCTCCACTTCGAGGTCTTCGGTCTCATAGATAGTTTTACTCGAGGCCCGGTCCCACCATAGGTGGCGCCAAATCCCTGACCTCGATCGTCAGGTGTTTTTGGGAAACCGACTAGCTTTATGGGATATGTCGAAGCGTAAGGCTTTTTTCCCTCTTATTTATAACCACATAATCTAGGGTTAGAACAGAGCGCATCTCAACCCCGTCCTCATCAACCTTCGCGTGCTTTCGTCCTCTACTCACAGGTCCAACCCCGTGAGTCCCAACAATGGCGTGCGACACGGGTTCCTTGAGGCGACCTCATGGTCCCGTCAAGGGTGATTGGGCGAGCTACTCCATCCCTCATCTCCAACTAGAGCGCCTGGCCACCCAGTGCTATCTGCCTGATTCAGATCTAGCCTCCACTCGCCCAGGATTGACGTGCAGGAATAGGCAAGCATACTTAGAAAACCATCCATCCCCACGCGAGGGCAAACGAGTATGCTTCATTCCCTTCCTCCAACGGCTTGGGATTTCCAATTCACCCCTTCCTCCGGGGTTTGCTCGAGTTCTATGGGATCCAACTCCACCACCTCACTCCCAACTCAATCTTACATATCACTGGGTTCGTTGCCCTATGCGATATGCACGTCGGATGCGAGGTGCACTTCGGGCTCTGGAGGAGGTATTTTTACATGATGCCCTGCTCCCTAACCAGGGTGTTGTACAAGGTGGGAGCTGCCGAAGTCTGCCAAATTGAAGGGACCGACAACCCTCCAGGTACTCGTCGGGAGGATACCGACTTTTGGATGTCTAAGTGATTCTATATATATGACTTCCCACTATATGACCCAGTTCAGCCCATGCTCCCTTCTTTCTCCTCGGAACCCCCGAAGAAGTGCTACAGCTAGAGACTGCGGACTGCTGCTCAGGAGGATGACACCAACGTAATCAGTCTGGCAGCCCAAGTAAAGTTGCTGACAAATACTTGCCTAACTATTATAGATGTAATGGCCACAGCAATCAGCCGAAGAGTCCAACCACTTCGGCAACGCCCAAACTTGTTGTGCATATACAACGGAACCGATGACACCTCCTGCTCCATCCGAGCAAACCTTGACGACCCGATGGTCTTCAGGACCGCTCTAGCTAGCATTTATCAGGGATCAGCCAAGAAGTTTGGAAGGCTGCAGTTCCAAGATGGGCTGTCTTATTACAATCTTGCAGAGATAGTAAGTTTCCTTGGCCCTTCTTATTAATCTGAGCTGTTTTATGGTTAGTTCCCCTGACCGGCTATTTACAAAACCTGGACAAAGATGGAGGCATTGGGTCAAGACACTAAGAAGCCCAGTGCCCGAACCGGAGACACATCGCCGAGCGGATGAACCACTCTTCAATGAGGACAATGAACTGTCCCTCATTTATGAAGAGGGGAAATTCTATATGGAGAGCCTTGACGGCTCGAGGGTTGTTGTCACTCCATACGTGCTAGGAACATGTCACACCCTGATTTTCATGACACAACATTTAGGATTAATTAAGCATAAAAATTTGATCCAACAAAAACTTTTCTATTGATTTGGTCTATGCTTTGATTTGGGTTTTGTTGGTTGTTTGCAAGTGCTCTAAAAATCAAATAAATCCTCCAACTCCTATACTTCTTACCCCTGGTCTGAAACTTTGCCCAATGATCATGCGATGTGTATAGGACATAAAAGTATTTTCTTACAAAAATAATTTGGCTAAAAAGTATTTTATAAATTAGGTTTCTCAAAAACCCCTGACTTCAGGCTTGAACTACAAGTACCTAAGTTACGATGAAAAAAATCTTTCAAAAATTATATTTCAATCCTATTAGATATAGGACTCACAAAAACCACAAAATTATTATTTTAAAAGTTATTTTCATATTTTATTTAAAGGCTTTTTCTTTAGGCCAGAAATGGTCTTTAATAGGTTAAAATTATTTTTATATTTCAAAAATATTTGAGAAAATTTAGGGAACCTCAGTGGACATATATTTTCCATATATATGAGTTTCAACACATGGTCATGACCAAAATATTGGTCAAACCCCTCAAAAACCCATTCTAGATATTTCAAGCTTTTGGAATATTTACAAAGGAAAGTTTCTGCATAAATTCCAAGAAAATTCTACGTTGTCATAATTGACCTATTGGATGATCTTGCCAAGTCTCATGACATGGAGAACAAGATAACCCCACCAAACCCTCTCAAAACCATCTCTGTCCAGAACCAAAATTCAGCAACTCTACATTGCCAAACATGTCCAAATGAGCTCAAACATGGTGGACATGTTCTAATCCCCAAATGATGACACTACACCAAGTGGTGCATCAAGGAGAATAGATTTTCGTACCAAGATCTAGGAAAACCCATTTCTATTGATTTCTAGGGTTTACAAAAGTTGCATTGGCCACTTTCTCCATTTGATCTTAAAATTGGTCGGCATTACTAATTTGTGATGCCACTCACTCCTATTAAGTCTCAAAGAAAGTTGAGCAACTTAGCTAGACCAAACCACCATCAAACACCTTATGGCAGAATTTAAAATTCATGTTTAGGCCCATCCACTAATCTGCATGAGCTGAAACTTTTCCCACAACCTCTCCTAGTCCCCCTCTACCTCTGGTGTGCTTCTCTGCCCAAGGGGCAATGCTGAAGGGGGGCAGAGACCCAATCTTCTCCCTTGGATAGTGAGATTCCCCCTCTTTCTCAACCCCTCTCTTGCTGATAAGCTTCCGAGGGCATCCAAGGCCACATTCCTATTCTTTACTCCCCCCTAAATCTCCCAGACACAAGTGGTCACCCCCACTCCGCAAAAAGTCACACCCATGCCGGCCGAAGACACGCTCTGGAGCATGCTACCAAGCTCCCGACCGTTGACGCCGCGTCTCTCGACCACCTCAGGCATTCCCCGTGCGCCAGTCGAGGGCCTCGATGTCCGCAACACGACAGACACGTCGGACCGCTCCTCTCTCCCTCTCTCTCACCTCCTGCGGCGCGTGCCCAGAGCCGCCCGGCTCGGCCTATGCGCATGAGAGCCCGTGGCTCCACCAAGCGCTCGCCCCTCTCTCTCTCTCTCTCTCTCTCTCTCTCTCTCTCTCTCTCCCTCTCTCAAGTCCTACACTATGCCCACAAATGCCGCAGATAGCCCCAAGCCTCGTCTCCTGACCACCACGGCCATTTCCGCGGGCGCCCGTAGGCCGCGACCACGATGAGCCATGGCCTCTCCATATAAGGCCGCCCCAGTCCTCCCTCTGGAGCCCCTTCGCTCTCTCGTCGACCCCAAGGACCCCCCTGACTGACTCCCTCTCACCTTCGTGCCGTCCTCTTCCTCCACGGCCGCCATTGCCGATGGTGAGCTTGGGCTAAATTCATGTTGCCCGAGCCCCCACCGCTCCACCCCTTTGTTCCAGAGCATCACCAGTATCACCATGTCGATGCAACAAACCCTGGGTCCGTTGCCCGTACTGTGCACAGGACCGAAGACAAGATCAAAACACTAAGATCAGATTGAAGCACAAGGGATCAGTTCTTCGAAGAACCAAGAAGAGCCAGAGGAGCAAGATATCACTAAGGAAAGAACCTCCCTTGCGGGCAGGCGAGCCTGGCGAGGTTGGGTTTGCCCCGGAAGCAAGCTTCCAGATCGTCCCGGCAGGCCTGCCGGGACTAGCGGAGGCAAGACACGCCACCGCTCCACCTCACAAGCGACCCAAGTCCTCGATCAGTGCGGTGTCAAGCCCCTAAGTGACTAAGTGGCTGCTTCTTGCCACATGGTAGCCACTTCCTATAGCAAACACCTCCGTATGACACTCATCCTGAGACATGTCAAGCAAACAGGTGCGAAGCTGGCAAATCAGCCCGGCAAGGGTTGCCGGGCACATTACGATGTGACACTAGATGGCGCATTTAATGCATTCTGTCAGCCTGCAGAGTTAGGTGTGATAGCACTGTTTGCTATCTAATCAGTGCGTACAGACTGATTTGCCACTGTGGTGACCCCTTAATCTATAAAAAGGAGGCCCATGGCGACTGTAGAAAGGGTTGGTCGGCTGGCTGGTTCAGACCCTCAGACATCCATACGCGCGTAGCCACTCTCGCCCCGAGGCAACCTTGCCGGGCAAGTGTGCTACGCTCACCACCATATTTCCACTATCAATCCACCAAAGCAGGAGTAGGGTTTTACGCCTCACAGCGGCCCGAACCTGGGTAAAACTGCCCGTGTGATCTCTGCCGCACTGTGCTACGCTTCTCTGCTCTTTGTGCAACGTGCCTATCCCCCCGCCAAACCAAAAAGGGGCTCATGGCCCCATAGGTGGCCGTGGTTTCCCACGACATCTTTGGCGCGCTAGGTAGGGGGATCACTTGTGCGAATTTGAGAGCGTCTGTAGCGCGTCATCTTCATCGCCATTTTTTTCATTGACTATGGCACCCAAGAAGAAGCCTGGAGCTACAAACCACCCATCCACCTCAAAAGTTCCACCGCCCGCGACCGTCGACATCACGGGGAATGCAGGGACGCGTGAGGATGCGGACGCTACAGGGGACGTGGTCGGCGCAGGCGGCATTGTTATCACCTCTCCCACGGCCGACGCAGGGGCGGGAGGCACCGGGGAAGGCCAGCATCAGCAACATCCCAGCGGCCATGCTCCACGAGGTACGGACGGAGGGATTATTCCATCTGAACCCCTTCTCCTTGCCGAAGTGCACAACCACAGTGGTGGCGTTCGTTCTGGGGCCAATCGCAACCCTTCGGCCGCCCCCGCTGTGGGCGCGACGTAGGGCACGCGCCATCCCCGGAACGGGCTAACCTGGTTACTGTGCCCAACAGAGCCACTGGCCCTCAAGCGCCTCCACCACATCACCATGCCCTCCAAGCGGCTGGTTTGCAACAACGAGGGCGCGGGGCGGTCGCCACCGGCACCATCAGGAGCCGACCGACACTGCGATCTACATCATCATCACCCATGCCAAGCACTAGCTCGGAGGCCATGGCGCAAGCCCAACTGCTATTGAGATTTCCACTGGTAGCCGATCAGATGGATGAGTGGTGAGCCACCATCCAAAGTCTGATTGGTTTCGCCGAGGTGGATGGATTACAACAAGTTGACCCGCTGCGGCCTCCCCAGGCAACGACAACGGCTCGTGCGGCAGACCGTACGGCGGGGGTCACCCCCATGGTGCAATCCCCGCCACGGCAAGTAGCATGGGAGCCATGAAACCAAGAGCCTGATGATGTCTCGATGGCCTCTTCCGACCCTCGAGTGCGTCAAGGCCAACGGCGAGCCCCGGTGAACAGGCGGAGGGAAGCCGCGCACGTCGTCGTCGAGCGGCGCCGCAACGACCACTGCCGGTCCAATGGGTGCGATGGCCCTGACGTCGACGAGCCTGCGCTTGGAGATGGTGGGTGCCTGCCTTTCGAGGTTGGGTGCCTTGCTTTCACCCGTGAGCTGTGGCAAGTCTGTTGGCCGTCCGCTCGCACGTTCAAGCCAGAGATACCCGAGAAGTATGATGGGAAACTGAACCCGGCAGAGTTCTTGAGCATCTACACCATCGCTGTTCAAGCTGCCGGGGGAAGAGATGAGAAAGTGTTCGCCAACTACTTCCCTTTAGCACTCAAGTCAAATGTGAGGTCTTGGCTGATGCACCTGCCGGAGAACTCCATTTCGACCTGGGCTGACCTATGCCATGAGTTCATTGGCACCTTCACGGGCGGCCACCAGGAACCAGGACGGCCCAGCGACTTGCAGCTTCTCCAGCAGAAGGGAGGAGAGGCTCTCCGGAAGTACTTGCAGAGATTCAGCCGAGTCCACAGGAACATCCCAGACATCCACCCGACAGCTGTGATATCTGCCTTCCAGTCCAACGTGCGCAACTGCAGGATACGTTCAAAGATGAACATTCGGTTGCCCAAGACTATGAAGGAGCTTTACACCTTGGCGGACAAGTGTGCTCGGGTGGAGGAGGGGAGAAAACTTCCTGGAGAGGAAGATTGCGTCGACATCGACTCAGAAGATGACGATGAGACCACCAGTCAGAAGAAGAAGAACAAGAAACGCAAAGATAAGGCAGTGATGGGCGTTGAGGGATCAGACACTCCTAGTACCAGTAAGAAGGGTAAGGCGGAAGCCCCCGGCAAGGAGGCTGCCACGTGCGCTGACTGCCGGGAGGCTGTGGCTGCCGAGAAAGTTGGGAAAAGTGATGGACCATACTGCAAGATTCATCGGACCAAAGGCCACGATCTCCAGGAGTGTCATCAAGTTGAGCAGCTCGTCAAGAGGCAGAGGGCTGAGTATGAGAAGCGTGATAAAGAAAAGGGTCAGAATGGTACTGTCGGGAAGGGCCGGGGCGGTGAAGCAAATCGCCCTGGCAAGGCTCCTCAAAACCAAGGGAAACCCGCCAGGGGCCGAGAGAAAGAGGATTGCAACAATGAAAGTGATGGAGGGAATGAAGAGGAAACCAGCGAGCGGGAATTCCAGAAGGCCACTGACGCCCTGTGTATTAACGGGGGTGCATCTTTGCACTCCTCTCACCGCCAACTTAAATAGTGGGCACATGAGGTCAATGCCATGGAGCCAGCGGCAGATTCTCGGAAGCCGCTCAAGTGGTCACGCACGCCCATCATCTTTGATGAAAAGGATCACCCCGACCGCATCACTGCAATAGGATGCTTGCCGTTGTTGGTCTCACAAACAATCCGCAACCTCAAAGCCACAAAGATGTTGGTTGCCGGCGGGGCCGGGTTGAATCTGATTTCCCCAAAAGTTATCAGCAAACTCCAGATAGCAGAGGAAGAGTTTAAGGCCACTGGCATGTTTCAAGGAGTCAATCCCGGCAGGAGTCATCCTAAGGGAAAGATTACATTGCCAGTGACGTTCGGGGGAGAGTTGAACTACAGGACTGAGAAGGTTGTGTTTGATGTGGTCGACCTTCCCCTGCCGTATAATGGAATCCTTGGGCGTCCAGCCCTGGCCAAGTTCATGGTGGCATCCCACTATGCCTACAACACTGTGAAGATGCCAAGGCCGATGGGCATCATTTCCATTCCATTAGACAAGAAAGACGCAATTATTTGCGTGGATAAGATGTACCGGGAAGCGGTCGCAGCAGAGGCGGATGAGGCCACAGTTCCCGCCAAGGAAAGTGAAGGAAAGAAGAAGGCTAGTAGGGGCACCAGCAAGGAATCCGGGAAGCGCACCTCTTCGGAGTGCGCCACACATGTTGATGACTTGCTCGAAAGATCCAACAGCAAGAAATCCAAGGCTGCTGCACCCCAAGTTAAAAAGGTCCCGGTAGGGCTGGCTGGCGCTGATAGTACTTTCACTATCAGTGCCACCCTTGACGACAAATAGGAAAGCGCGCTCATTGCCTTCCTGCGGGCGAATATCGATGTGTTTGCCTGGCAACCATCTGATATCCCCGGTGTTCCCAGGGAGGTAATCGAGCACCACCTTGCTGTCTGCCCACATGCCCGACCCGTCAAGCAGAAAGTCTTGAAGCAGGCCTTGGAACGGCAGTAGTTCATTGCCGAGGAGATCAAGAAACTTGAGGCAGCTGGTTTGGTCAGAGGAGTGTTACATCCAACATGGTTAGCGAACCCAGTGGTTGTGCGCAAGGCTAATGGGAAACAAAGGGTTTGCATAGATTTCACGGATCTGAACAAGGCATGCCCAAAGGACCAATTCCCCTTGCCGCGCATCGACCAGATTGTGGACTCCACTTCCGGGTGTGACTTGCTCTCCTTTCTGGATGCATACTCTGGATACCATCAGATCTTTATGTCTAAGGAAGATGAAGAAAAGACCTCATTCATTACCCCATGTGGCACATATTGCTTTGTGCGCATGCCTTTCGGGTTGAAGAGTGCCGGGTCCACATTTGCAAGAGCAGTCGAGATTGGTTTTGAACCATAGTTGCACAGGAACATTGAGGCTTATATGGATGATATTGTGGTCAAGACCAAGGACAGATCAACCCTCATCTAGGATTTAGAAGAGACATTTGCTAATCTGCGTAAGATCAAGTTGAAGTTGAACCCGGAGAAGTGTGTGTTTGGCGTTCCCTCCGGCAAGCTACTTGGTTTCTTTGTGCCCCACCATGGGATCGAGGCCAACCCAGGTAAGATCAAAGCCACCGAGCAGATTCAGGCACCCAAGACAGTTAAGGATGTAAGGCGTTTGACAGGATGCGTTGTCGCGCTCAGCATGTTCATCTCCAAGTCTGCCGAGCGCGCCTTGCCGTTCTTTAAGATTCTGAAGAAGGCAAGACCCATGAAGTGGACCCCGAAAGCAGATGCAGTACTACAAGATTTGAAGACCTACTTATCCTCTGTACCCACTTTGGTTGCACCCAAACCACAAGAGTCGTTGCTGCTATATATGGCAGTGACCAATCAAGTGGTTAGCGCAGCTTTAGTGGCGCAGCGGCAAGTGGAGGAGACAGCAGCCTCAGCAAATGTTTTGCCCAGAGAAGAGAGAGAGAACAGCCCAACAAGGCCAGATGTAGGTCAAGACAAAGAGGAGCACGACAGCGGTGGCAACCCCAAGGACGCGGCAAGGAAGAAGGTGGTGCAGTGCCCAGTATACTTCGTCAGCTCCCTGTTGTAGGGGGTTAGATCCAGGTATTATGGCATGCAAAAATTGATTTTTGCCTTGTCATGGCCTCAAGGAAACTGCGCCAATACTTCCAAGCCCATGAGATCACGGTTGTCACCCACTTCACGTTGCAAAGGATACTCCGGAACCAAGAGGCTACCGGTAGGATAGTGGAATGGGCATTGGAGTTATCCAGCTTTGGCCTGAAGTTTGAATGCACATCAACGATTCAGAGCAGGGCGTTGGCGGAGATTATTGCAGAATGGACGCCAAGCCCTGATGAAGAAGTGCTGGAAACAGTTATCCCCGGCAAGGAAGCGCCCCAAGAATGGATCATGTATTTCGATGGTGCCTTCTCCCTGCAAGGTGCGGGAGCTAGCGTGCTTCTCGTTGCTCCCACTGGAGAGCACCTGAGGTACGTCGTCCAGATGCATTTTCCACGGGAGGAGGCGACCAACAATACGGCAGAGTATGAAGGGCTCGTTGCCGGGCTCAGAATTGCCACAGAATTGGGGATTCACAACTTGTGGTGAGACAAGTCAACAAGGATTACCAAAGTCCATTGATGGGGGCCTACGTCAAAGAAGTGAGAAGATTGGAGGAGCACTTTGACGGATTGCAAACAGAGCACGTACCCCGTGCGGAAAACAGCATTGCTGATCATCTGTCAAAGTGCGCTGCGCAGAAGCTTCCTGTGGAACCAGGAACTTTATTTCTCCATCTTACTCAGCCCTCCGTATCCCCGACAACAATGTCTCGAAAGAGGAGGAAATTGGACTCAGGTAAGCCTCTCCCGGTAGAGCCTCCCGGGCACCTAGCAGGGACCCTGCCAGAAACAACTCCCCTTCGTTTGCCGAGCTGCACCCTCCTGCCGGGCCTCCGGGCCCCGCGGTCGAGGGATGCACTCCCATGAATGAGGAGGTGCCACTAGTCCTCGTTGCCGAGCCCCAGGCTCCAACTTGGGCAAGGCACATAGTCCATTTCCTCCAAACCGGAGAACTTCCCGAAGAGCAAGAAGAAGCGGAAAGAGTAGCCCGAAGGGCCAGTATGTATCGGTTTGTCGATGACACACTATACAGAAGAAGGCCCAACGGTGTGAAATTGAAGTGTATTTGTCGGGAAGAAGGAAATGAACTGCTGGCGGAAATACACAAAGGCATGTGCGGCTCCCACATTGGATCAAGGGCTTTGGTTGGGAAAGCATTCCGGCAAGGATTCTATTGGCCCACAGCCCTCCAAGATGCAGTCGAGCTAGTCACCAAGTGTGAAGCCTGCCAGTTCCATTCGAAGAATATCCAGCTGCCTGCCCAAGCTCTTTAGACAATCCCTTTGTCATGGCCGTTTTTCGGTCTGGGGGCTCGATATCCTCTGACGTGCTGTGCTACGCTTCTCTGCTCTTTGTGCAACGTGCCTATCCCCCCGCCGAACCAAAAAGGGGCTCATGGCCCCATAGGTGGCCGTGGTTTCCCACAACACACCACGACCCACCCTGAGCGCTGTTTCTCACTTCCCCGCAGCCGTATCACCATACCCAACATCATTGACTTGATCCTCCATCACGGCTAGCGGGGCGCTCGCGTCCGACCACCCCTGCGATCGTGGCTCACCTCGGCGGATGCGGCACGCTCTCCTGAGCACGCCGGTATGTCGGGCGTCGCCAGAGGTGGCCGGTACCACCGGGAAGAACGCCGGTGCCCGCTCAGCCTCGCCTCCCCTGCCTCTGCTCTGTTCGAGCGGGAGGTAGGCGACGGCCTGAACACAGGGCCCCGCACAGGGCCCCGCGTGGAGACGGACCGGGGGAGAACCCGCCTCCCCCAGGCGAAGGCGCACCCCACCGAAGATGCCTTCGACGTTGCCCTATCGCCCTTACGGCCGAGCTGCTGGTCTGGCCCAGTGCGCTGCGGTGCTAAACCGCGCTCTGTGCGCGCTTTAGGTATAACCTAAATCTTTTTCTTTTTCTTTTTTCAGTGAACTTCTAAAATCCATAGTTAACTCATTTGAACTCCAAATTTAATGATTCAAATTTCCAGTGACTCCATGAATCAAGATCTTTTTAATGAGGCACAGTGAACATTTTTACTATGCTTGGTTCTCACTGGATCCAATCAATAGGTCATTTATCCTTATAAGTCCACTTCAAAAATACATAGGATATTCATTTGGACTCCAAATCCAGTGAAACCAATTTCTAAATGTTTCTAAAATCATGCCTGAGTTAACGGGTACTTTTACTCATTTTTATAAAAAGGCATTCTGTATACTCCTTGCACATCCATTAAATCCCTTGATTCCATCTTATTGAAATGTTCAGAAATATCCACTGATCCAATTCCAATGAAACCACTCTAGTTATTTTTCATATAACCAGAGATGTCCTAGAAAAGTAAAATGCATATTTTCAGAGCACTTTTATTTTTTCCTTGTTATGTTGCTTATTGTGAGTGCTTTCAACGATAGTTGATGAAGTGGACGGAGAACTTGGAGACGGATCAGAAGAGTTGAAGACTTTTGCTGAGCCAGGCAAGCTACCCTTTGACCATGATTCACCCTCTTTATTCATCGAATAAATCCCGTATGCATGATGATGATAGTGATGATGAGTTTGCTTTGCATGTTCCATTGATGCATGATCCGTTGACAGTTGCATGATACGTAGCTCTATTTTGTGCTTAGAGGTACGATGGTGAACCATAGTTGTTGATGCATGAACTTGCATAAGTTTCATGAATACCACCTTGAGAGAAATCTTTCGAAAAGCCCAAGTGGGTGCCACTAATGCCCTAGGGAGATGGTGATGAGCTAGGTCACTACTTGATGGAGAAGTAGCGTACCGAGTCAAGTTGAATGTGTTGTTCCTAGCAAACGGAATTGATTTAAGATTTGTTGACCGTCCCAACACAACATGCGCAACCACTCTACCCTTACATGGGAAAGGGCATTATTGAATACCTAGTTCATGCTAGCATGGATGCCCGCATTACTATTGACGGGAGTGGCGTGGTCACTCTCGGGATAGGGTCGTGCTTGGATAGGCGGCCATGACTGTTTTTACAGGGCACCGGACACACTGTTGGTACCTCCGGGCATGGTTATGTGATAAGTCTGGGAGCGAGGGTCCGGAGACAATGCTAAAATTGTGAGAATGTTTAGCACGGGGGCTGCTACCAATCGAGTGGACTCTATGTTAGTCACAACTAGGGAAAGGTAGTGATCGGGTGCTCACCCCGGGTACTTGAGGTACCGCGGATCATGGCTGACACGAGAGTTCCCGGGATCTTGTGGGGAAAGTGTGCAACCTCTGCAGAGTGTCAAACTATTCGAATAGCTGTGTCCACGGTTAAGGACAGTTGGGTGGTGCTGCGTAGACTACGTCCATATGTTTCTGAAGAAGAACATGGGTTGGAAATATTATTGTTGTGTGAATTGTGAGGAAGGTCACGATGGAACTGAGGAGTTGTGGATAACTCCCTCTCATTATGTTGATATCTGTAACCTCTTGTGGCATGTTGGAGACACATGCATGACCCCTAAAAAGGTATTGATCATACTTGCATGATGAAAACTAGCATTCCATGAAATGTCAACCTAGAGTTGAAACCATGCATATTTACCTTGTCATCTTTCATGGGCTGCTTGCGAGTACATTCAAACATACTCACTGGCTTGTCCCTGACTATTTACTTGGCTAGGCCTGGAAGAGCAGGAATGTGAAGAAGAGTTCTTTGGCCACGAACATGCGAGCTAGGATGCTTTCCCAATCAGAATGCCTGTA
The DNA here is from genome assembly GCA_011799875.1 of Thinopyrum elongatum. Classification (NCBI taxonomy): domain Eukaryota; kingdom Viridiplantae; phylum Streptophyta; class Magnoliopsida; order Poales; family Poaceae; genus Thinopyrum; species Thinopyrum elongatum. Next base: position 317,381,479 of record CM022300.1, read on the forward strand.
GGGTTAAGGCAGATGGCATGTGTTGGGGATATAACCCCACGATGTGACCCACCCAGGAGGGGCCGGGTTACACTGTTGGCGACTCAGAGATAAGGCCTAGGTAGGCCCAATAAACCAGACATGGAACCCGGAGGGCGACTTACGTGGTGAGCCGCCAGGGGCCCAAGCCCAGAAGATGGTGCGAGACACGGCGTTGTAAGCTGCCCAACGATTACTTGCCTAGTAAGGCAAGGCGACTTAGAACCCAGGTCGATCACGTTGTATGATCCAACTTGGACTCTTGTAAGCCCAGGGCCTCAGCCTGTGTATATAAAGGTGAGACCCTGCAGCGGGTTAACTCAAGTTACAATCAATCGATAGCTAGGTCAAGCGATTTCGCTCCCTTGTAATCGATACTCAATCAATATAACACAAAGCAGGACGTAGGCTTTTACCTTGTTGGTGAGGGGTCTAACCTGGGTAAACTCGTGTCTCTCGTCCCGTTCAACCCCTTTAAGCTAACCTACATTGCGATGGCTCCACACCTAAGTTCTTTCAGAAGGGCATCTGCCGTGACAAAACCACGACAGTTGGCGCCCCCCATGGGATCGAGGGATACACTGTGGGCAGGATGACCAAGATTCGCCGTGGCAAGCTCTACATCAACGACGCTGGCGGGGGCCCCGAGGCCGACTCAATCGAGTACAGGTACCGGGTCCCCTTCGACGGGATTCACGTCTTTATCGGCAAGATTGGCAGATCAGAGCCTAAGCCGGACATCTACACCGACATCATCGAGCCGGCTCGGCGTGCGCAACCAGCCAGGGCTCAACCTGGCTGGAAGCGTGTCTTCGTTGGATTTGCGCATGGCACAGACCTTGCGAAGGATTCTATGTCCAAAGGAGATACTCTCATCTACTCAGGTGATGAGTCCTCGACTGGAGAGATGGAGTCGATCTAGCAGCTTCAAGACAGCGGGCTTGGGGGCTATTCCGACGGTGACAATATTCCAGACCCCGATGAGCTATCGTGCCGGGTCTCTATCTTCATGGTTGGCATAGGGCCGGCTCTCAATTCATCAACAACCGTAGCTATGACGTCTAGTTTGGCGGCTGCGGTGGCTGGGGCTGGCGGGTTAGCTCGGCCGCCGGCACAGGTTTTGTCTGAACTCTTGGGCACTTTGACGACCCTGTTAGCAACAGAGGTTACTCGGCGAATCAAGCACAGCATAATGCAAAGGTTGCAAAGGTGCGAGATGAGGTGGACAAGGCTCAGGAGGATCTTAATGCAGAGAACGCCAGGATGGCAATGGAATGAGCTCTGATGGATGCCGAGTCACAGCGGACAAGGGCGGAGGCTTTTCTCTTGAGTCTGGATCAGAACGCGTCCAATGTTGTTCTTCGAAGGAGACACCAAACCTGCCTGCCTTTACAATATGAGGCGCGGAACCTTTTCAACACGCCTGGGGCAGGACCAAGTAACCTGCCAGGTACAACCCGGGCTGCAGAAGTCCCAAGGAGCGGGGCGGCGGCTCAGCCTTGATTATCAGACCAGCCCCACAGGGATCAGAGCCCGCCTCGGTGTTTTTCAGCACCATCTCGCCATTATTCTAACCAGGTGGATAATATGATAGCAGTGGCTACCCGGCTCAACACGATCCCTATTATGGATGAAACGCCTTTCGCAGCTGAGGCGTGGAACGCGATTGAGCTCCTCCAGACGGCAGTTGCACAGCAAGAGAAATATTCACACAGTCGTGATCGGGTTCACTCGACCCCCCTCCCAAGCCACAGTTACAGCCGGCGCGTTTAGTCGCCGGCAGTTTCCAGTAGTGAACTACGTCATCGACCAAATCAGGATGACCTGCCCCGTGGGAATAACCCACCTGTTGGGGATATAACCCCCACGGTGTGACCCGCTCAGGAGGGGCCGGGTTACATTGCCAGTGACTCAATAGAGAAAGCCTAACGTAGGCCCAAGGAGACATGAAGACTGATGGGGGCGCACGAGGTGGGCCTGTGGAAGGCCCAAGACCCAGCAACGATGCTACAACCCAGAGGTGTGAGCCACCCGATGGCAGCTTGCTTGCTTAGAAAGGCAAGGCAATTTAGAACCCGAGTTGGACATGTTGTGTGATCCGGCTTGGACTCTTGTAAGCCCAGGGCCTCGACCTGTGTATATAAAGGCGAGACCCTACGGTGGGTTAACTCAAGGAACAATCAATCGATAACTAGGACGGGTGATTCCGCTCCCTTGTAATCGATACCCAATCAATACAACACAAAGCAGGACGTAGGATTTTACCTCGTTATGAGGGGCCGAACCTGGGTAACTCGTGTCCTTTGTCCCATTCAACCCCTCCAAGCTAACCTATGTTGCGATGGCTCCACACCTAAGTCCTTTCGTAAGGGCATCTGCCGTGACAAAACCATGACAGTTGGTGCCCACCGTGGTTTTGAGTTCTTGAAAGGCTCTTTTCCAGCGATCGAGAGATATGCCATTGCCAGGATGACTAAGAGTTGTCGCGGCAAGCTCTACATCGACGACGCTGGCTGGGGCCCTAAGGCCGACTCAATCGAGTACGGGTACCGGGTCCCCTTCGGCCGGATTCACGTCTTCATCGGCAAGATTTGCGGATCAGAGCCTGAGCCAAACATCTACACCGACATCGTCGAGCCAGCTCGGCGTGCGCGACCCGCGAGGGTCCAACCTGGCCGGAAGCGTGTCTTCGTTCGATTTGCACATGGCACGGACCTTGTAGAGGATTCTGTATCCGGAGGAGAGACTCTCGTCTATTCAGGTGATGAGTCCTCGACTGGAGAGACAGAATCAATCTACCAGCTTCAAGACGGCGGGCTTGGGGGCTATTCCGATGGTGACAGTATTCTGGATCCCTATGAGCCACCGTGTCGGGCTGCTATCTTTGTGGCTGGTACAGGGCCGGCTCTCAACTCATCAACAGTGGCGGCTAAGATGTCTGGATCAACTGCTGCTGCGACAGCTGGTGCTAGTGGCTCAGCTCGACCGCCAGCTCAAGTTTTGTCTCAACTTTTAGGCACTTTGACAACCCTGTTAACAACAGAGGTTACTATGGCGAATCAAGCACAGCACAATGCAGAGGTTGCAAAGGTGCGAGATGAAGTGGCCAAGGCTCAGGAGGAGCTTAAGGCAGAGAATGCCAGGATGGCAATGGAACGAGCTTTGATGGACGCCAAGTCACAATGTATAAGGGCGGAGGCTTTTCACCTAAGTTTGGATCAGAATGCGTCTAATGTTGTTCTTCGAAGGAGGTACCAAACCCGCCTGCCTTTGCAGTATGAGGCGCAGAACCTTTTCAACACGCCTGGTGCAGGGCCAAGTAACTCGCCAGGTACAGCCCGGGCGGCTGAAGTCCCAGGGAGCAGGGCAGCGGCTCAGCCTCGATTACCAGACCCGCCCCACAGGGATCAGACCCTGCCTCAATGTTTTTCAACACCATCTCGCCATTATTTTAACCCGGTGGATAACATGATAGCGGCGGCTACCCGGCTGAATGCAATCCCCATTACGGATGAGACGCCTTTCGCAGCTGAGGCGCGGAACACAATACAGCTCTTACAGACAGCTGTTGCACAGCAAGAGAAGTATACACATAGTCGTGAGAGGGTGCACTCGACCCCTCTCCCAAGCCGCAGTTATAGCCGGCGCATTGAGTCGCTAGCAGTCTCTAGTAGCGAGCAACGTCATCGGCCGAATCAAGATGACCCACCCGGTGGGAATAACCCACCCCCTACTCATGCTCAGCCGATTGTGGACGATGCCAGAGCTCGCCGAGAGGCGGAACTGCAGCGGCGGCTCAACTGGAGGCTTATCAGCAGCCTCCGGTGACCCCTTCGGTGTTAGTAGGAGCTGGTGTGATTTCCAGGTCTGTTGGGGTGCCTTGTTTAGTACCAGCTTTACGCAATGAACGTCTGCCTAAGGATTTGAAGGGTCCTCGTAAGGTGGCTAACTATACAGCTGATCTCCCCCCTGAGGCCTGGATTGAGAGTTATGAGTTAGCCATGGTGATGCTGGATGTCAATGATGTTGTATGTGCTAAATATTTTACTATGATGTTGGATGGGCCAGCTCGGACCTGGTTAAATGGATTGCCTGCTAATTCCATCCGCTCATGGGCAGAGTTGAAAGCACGGTTCATTAAAAACTTTAAAGGAACATGCAAGCAGCCTCTGACGATTATCGATCTTGATAATTGTGTGCAGCGTGAGGATGAGTCGGCCCATCATTGGGTCCAGCGGGTCTCTGCTATTATTCACTCATCGGATATTATTGCGGTGGGTCTTGCAGTTCTGGTTTTGGAGAAGAACTGTCACTTTACCCCCGTTAAGCAGAAGCTTGGGCAACTTAAACGTCATTGTAATGACATGGGTGAGCTTATGGCGGCTCTCATCAAATATGCCGACTCTGATACCACTAATGATCTTGGATCTGATAATGAGAAATCCAACAAGGGTAAGAAGAATGGTAATGGTAAAGGTCAGCAGCAGAATGTGGCAGCGCATAACGGTAATAACCAGGGCAATGGTGGTAAGCGCAGACACCCCGAGGGCGGGTCAGATCTCGTAGCTAACACCAACACTGGATATAAAAACCAGCGCCATAATGGTAATTGTAAGCCATCCTTTGGAGGGAAAAACTTTAATATTGAGGCAATGATGAATGAATCTTGCCCAAAGCACAGTCTGCCTGATAAGCCCATGACTCATGCCTGTAAGGACTGTTTCATCATGCGAGAGTACAGGAATTACAGTTTTAACCAGAATCATGGTACCAATAATGGCCCGCCCGGCGGGTCAGGACCAGGTTCACAGGGTCCTGGTTTTGGGGGCGGCGGTTCAAATTCTGGTTATCAAGGCAAGAGCAATCAGGGTGGTTATAACCAACAATCTGGTCAGGGTAACCAGCAGCAAGGTAATCAGTCAGGGTATCAGAGTAATCCAAAACAGCTCAACAGCGGCCAGTATCATGTTTTCACCACAAGTCTTTGCAAGCGAGATCAAAAGGTTCATAAGTGCGCGGTTAGTACAATTGAGCCGGCGGTGCCTCAATACTTGCGGTGGTCAGAGTATCCAATCACATGGAGTCGGGAGGATCACCCGCCCCGGGTGGAGAATCTGGGTCATCTGGCATTGGTGGTAGCCCCTCAGGTCGGGGGTTATAAATTCACTAAAATGCTCATGGATGGTGGCAGTAGTATCAACATCCTATATTATGACACCTTTCATTGGATGAACTTAACTGACAAGGATCTTAAGCCGTCTTCTATAGCTTTCCATGGTGTCGTGCCTGGTAAGTCGGCGTATGCTGTTGGAAAGATTGCCCTGGAAGTTCATTTTGGTGATGACTATGACTACAAAGCAGAGACGCTACGGTTTGAAGTGGTTAAGATCAAGAGTCCGTATCATGCCTTGTTTGGGCGGCCGGCTTACGCCAAATTTATGGCTCGACCTTGTTATGTTTATTTACAGATTAAGATGCCAGGGTGTAAGGGCACTATTACGGTCCATGGTGATAAAAAAATCTCTCTGGAATGTGAGGAAGGAGATGCTGCATATGTAGAGTCGGCCTGTGCTACTGAGGAGCTTAAATTTTATAAGGATAATGTTGACCCAGCTGATATGACCCCTTTGAAGAAGCCCACTACTGAGCAAGACCCTTTGTTGAAGTTTAAGTCGGCTGATGACACTAAGCAAGTTGACTTTGTCCCTGGTGACTCATCTCAACAATTCACAGTGGGGGCTAATATGGATCCTAAATAGGAAAGCGTGCTCATCGAGTTCATCCATGAGAATCAGGACATCTTTGCATGGAAACCTTCTGACATGCCGGGTTTACCGAGAGAATTCGCTGAGCACACTCTTAATGTGGATCCTAAGTTTAAGCCGGTTAAGCAATTCCTTCGTCGTTTTAATGAAGAGCGACGTAAGGCTATTGGAGAGGAGGTAGCCCGGCTCTTAGCAGCTGGGTTTATTGTGGAAGTCTTTCACCCTGAGTGGTTGGCTAACCCTGTGCTTGTACTCAAGAAGAATGGCACATGGCGTATGTGTGTTGATTACATAGATCTTAACAAGATGTGTCCAGTTGATCCGTTTGCTCTCCCTCGTATCGACCAGATTATTGATGCCACGATGGGTTGTGAGAGTTTATGTTTCCTGGATGCTTATTCTGGTTATCATCAGATCAAGATGGCAGTTAAGGACCAAGAGAAGACATCTTTTATCACACCTTTTGGAGATTTCTGCTATGTTTCTATGCCTTTTGGGCTTAAGAGTGCTCAGGCGAGTTATCAACGCTGTGTTCAGAATTGCTTTCACAATCAGATTGGGCGCAATGTGCATGCTTATGTGGATGATATTATGGTCAAGTCTAGAAAGAAGGAGACTCTCCTAGATGATCTGAAGGAAACTTTTGACAATCTCCGAGTCTATAAAATGATGCTTAACCCGGCCAAGTGTGTCTTTGGTGTGCCTGCAGGTAAACTATTGGGTTTTTTGGTCTCCGAAAGGGGCATAGAAGCTAACCCGGAGAAAATCAAGGACATCACCTCCCTTTCTAAGCCAGCGTGTGTCAATGACGTCCAGCGTTTGGCAGGTCGTATTGCAGCTTTGAGCCATTTTATAAGTCGCCTGGGAGAGAAGGCAATTCCTTTATACTAGATGATGAAGAAAACATATCACTTTGTCTAGAGTGATGCTGCTGATAAGGCGTTTGAGGCGCTCAAAAAATAGTTAGTTGAGCCGCCCGTCCTTGCTGCTCCTATTGAGAAAGAGCCTTTACTCCTATACGTGGCGGCTAATAGCAAGGCTATCACTGTGGCAGTTTTTGTAGAGCGCAAGGAGGCGGGTAAGGAGTACCTGGTTTAGCGGCTGGCTTATTATGTCAGTGAGGTGTTAATTGAGTCCAAACAATGATATCCACATTGGCAGAAACTGGTATATGGGGTGTTCATGGCAAGTCACAAACTGAAGCATTATTTTCTTGGTCATCCTATTACTGTAGTCAGCTCTGCTCCCTTAGGAGACATTATTCAAAACAGGGAGGCCATAGGCCAGGTTGCTAAGTGGGCGATCGAACTTGGGCCTCATGGTTTGAAATATGTGCCAAGGACAGCTATTAAATCTCAGGCTCTGGTGGATTTCATCAATGATTGGACAGAGTTGCAAACACCTGAGGAAAAACCTGACAACAAATATTGTACAATTCACTTTGATGGGTCTAGGCAGTTGGAAGGCTCGGGGGCTAGAGTTATTTTGACTTCCCCACGAGGTGACAAATTTTGTTATGTTTTAAGGCTAATTTTTCCTTGTACTAACAATGCAGCTGAATATTAGGCTTTACTCCACAGCCTTCGTATGGCCAAAGAGATGAATTTAAGCCAGGTCAGGTCTCTGGGCGACTCAGACCTTGTGGCTCAGCAATTCTCAGGCATGTGGGATTCGAAAGACCCGCTCCTGGCGGTTTATCGCCGGGCGGTTGACAATATTGCTGGTCACTTGAAGGGTTATCAGGTTGATCACCTTGATCAACGGAAGAACGAGGCGGCTAATGCCTTAAGCCGGCTTGGATCTCAACGTAAGCCGGTGCCTCCTAATGCGTTTCTTGATGTATTGCACAATCCTTTGGTCAAGTTACCATCTGAGGAAGACCTTGCTGTCCCTGACCCGGAGGCACAGTTGGTTGCGGCTCTCGATGCTATTCCTGATTGGACGCTTCCCTACTTGGCCTATATGACCCGGGGCGAGTTGCCTGAGGATGAAACTTTGGCAAGGCAAATAACCAGGAGGCCTAAGTCTATGACTGTCGTCAATAGCGAGTTACACCGATGCAGTGTGACATGTGTATTCCAATGTTGTGTTTCTCCTGAAGAGGGCCGTGAGATCTTACGAGAGATTCATGAAGGTGATTGTGGTCATCATGCTGGCTCTAAGTATTTAGTGGCTAAAACTTTTCGTCATGGGTTTTACTGGTTGACGGCTCATGCTGATGCAGAGGATATCATTAGTAAGTGCGACGGGTGTCAAAAATTTGCAAGACAGGCTCATGTGCCGGCTCAAGAATTCTGCATGATTCCAATAACATGGCTGTTTGTAGTTCGGGGGCTCGATATGGTTGGACCGTTCAAGAGATCTAAGGATAAAAGACCCACCTTTTGGTGGCGGTTGACAAGTTTACCAAGTGGGTTGAGGCGGAGCCAGTTAGCAATTGTGAGGCGGCCACAGCTATTCAGTTTGTTAAAAAGTTGATTTCCCATTTTGGGTACCCTCATAGTATCATCACTGACAATGGTACTAATCTTTCTAAGGGTGCTATGAAGGAGTTCTGTCAAAGAGAGTATATTCGTCTTGACGTTTCTTCTGTGGCTCATCCACAATCCAATGGTCAGCCAGAACGAGCTAATCAAGAAATTTTGAGAGGCATCAAGCCCCGGCTTATGGTTCCTTTGAAGCGAACACCGGGTTGTTGGGTTGAGGAGCTACCATCAGTGCTTTGAAGTAGCAATACCACCTCCAACAGGTCAACAGGCTATACGCCTTTCTTCATGGTCTATGGTGCAGAGGTGGTTCTCCCAAGTGATATCCGTCATGACTCGCCTAGAGTGGCGGCTTACGTTGAAGCTGATAATGAGATAGCACGTCAGAATGCACTTGATGTTTTGGATGAAGAGCATGACCTTGCGGCGGCTCGTTCGGCAATATATCAGCAAGATCTATGTCGCTTTCATAGTCGTAGAGTCCGAAGCCGGACCTTTCAAGAGGGTGACTTAGTGCTCCATTTGATTCAAGACCAGACGGGGATGCATAAGCTTTCCCTCCCTTGGGAAGGGCCTTTTGTGATTAGCAAAAATCTCAATAACTGGTCTTACTACCTCATTGATATACGCGAGCACAAGGATTCACACAAGTCGGAAGAGGAGACCCGCCGGCCATGGAACATTGCTCATCTTCGGCCTTACTACACTTGAGCCACCAGCTCTTATCCTTGTACATACATTTGTTAATGTATATATCTTTTATGATTAATATAATAAAGCCGGCATCCTTGAAATTCAAGGCCTCTGTCGTTTCATTTCTGTGCATCTGAGTCTTTGCTATTTGATCATAAGGTCACTTGGGGGCTTCCAACCCACCGGGTTTAGCTTTCATACCCTCTTGACCGGCCTGAGTTGCCACATTATGAGTTACTCCTGCCTGTTTGCAACTTGCTACTCCGCCAGGTGACCCGCCAAACTCTTAACAGTTAATCTTTTTTAAGACCCTGAACTTGTTAAGGTTAAAACGGCGGCTTGTGTCACGTGAGAGCCGGCTTACAGTGAGCTAGGATAAACTCAACGGCTATGCGGCCTTGAAAGCAAAAGGCCTGTGAGCCAACTTTTTCAGTCGTGTCTGGAAAGCCAGCCTAACAAATATTTGAGATTTTCTGTATATCTCTCTTTTGGTTTTTTTGGATGTTTTTATCTTATGTTTTTGCTTTTGTACAAATTTTGACTACCCGAGTCGTGAGGCTCCGTGTTATGATACTCATATTTGAATATCTCAGGTTGTCACCCGCCCTAGCTTTTGACTTTAAGTTGCTATTATGTTTTGGCTTGAATAGCTGTGGTATGATTTTTTCAGTAGTCGTATAAGGCTACCTATTTTTGGGATGTCACCTACCATGGTTTTTGACTTTAAGCCGCCAGCACATATATTGATTGGTCTTCTGCAGGATATGCAAGACTTTAGGTGAAAACAAGAGTCGTGGTTCGGCTCATATATATGATCACATCAAACATGCGATAAAGTTCAGCTACCAGATCAAAGGTTGAGATAAACATGCACGAAGGCATGGCAGGGCGGATCATTGTTTTAAGCTACCCTATTAAAAGGCTTCCATTGAGCCCAAAAGATTTTGAACCAAGTGTTTTTGCGGAGCTACACTCCTATAACTCGGCATCAGAGCCGTTCGGCTAATGATCACCCCAGCTCAGTTTTCTTCTTAGCGCTTTGAAGATTCCAGGTCATCCCGCGCCGGCTCTTCCTCGTCGACCATCTGGAGGTCAGCCGATGTCCAGTCGATGCCAGTTAAGGCCTCGAAGGTGGCTTCATCATTAAGAATAATGGAATGATCAACATCAGGGGCAAAGGTATGCTTACGCCTTGGAGGAATAAGGTCCATGACATCATGAGAAGGCGGCTTAATCTTGTTGTTGTTATCATCATAAGCCGGCGTGTATTTGTCCAGATTTAGCTCTTCTATGAGTTTGCATGCCACGGGCCACATCCCCCTGACGCATTGGTTGAAGTCTTTTTCTTCAAATCTTGACCCGTCATCCTTGAATTTTGGGCATCCAGTAGCTATTTCCTCCGGCTCAAGTTCTGATTGCCATGCCTTGGCCCGACCTAGAGCAACAATGGCTCCAGCTCGGGCGGCTGATAGTTTGATCTCCTCAACTTGAGCCAGCACTGTGGAGAGATGATCCAGCACCATCTTCATATTAGTTGGCGGTTTCTTCCCACCTGACAAGGCTACAAGACTATGCAGTGTTCTAGTGTGCAACCGTTCAGTCAATGAGTACACCGCCTTCAGTTTGAGCAACATGTTCTGGCCTAGATTGGCGCTTCTGGGCCTGTTCAAGAGTTGCGAGGCGGGTTAAATATTATCTATTATGAATTGCCTAGCGGGTTAAATATTATCTATTATGAATCGCCAGGCGGGTTAAAGAAGTATTAAAACAGATGATGAAGTGCAAATGTTTAACTTACCGAAGATGGCGGTTGTCATGTGGATTATGTGTTGCTTTAAGCCGGCAAGTTCGTCAGTCACCGGCTTAAGTTGATTTTTAGCCTCTTCGGCTCTCTTCAGCAGTGCAGCCTTGTCAGACTCCCAAGCGGTTATTTTGGCATCAAAGCTTGCCTTGATCTTTTCAATATCTTCTAATGAAGTCTTCAACTTTGAATTGGCCATGGAAGTTTCAGCTTGTTGAAGTTCTATATTCTTCTTTAAGTCGCCAAGCTGCGACTCTTTCATGTTTAACTTCTCCTGAAACACAATATTGAAGCAACGGTTACCACACAAGGAGCAACTTTTAGTAATACAGTTACATTAAGTCCCAAGCACATTGCAAGCATTATACTTGGCACTTGGGGCCTAATGTAGGTCTTTTCAATTTCTGTTAAAGACCCGGCTTATCTTGTCAAAAGTTAAGCCGACCCTTGGGGGATACATATTCGATTCTGATAAGGCCATCAAGACTCGGCTCATCTTGTCAGAAGTTAAGCCGGCCCTTGGGGGCTACACATTTGATTCTGTCAAGGTCATCAAGACCCGACTCATCTTGTCAGAAGTTAAGCCGGCCCTTGGGGGCTACACATTTGATTATGTCAAGGTTATGAAGACCCGACTTATCTAATTAGCTTAAGCCTACCATTGGGTGTTACATACTCGGTTCTATAAACATCATACAGACCAAGCTTGTCTATTCAAGACAAGCCGCCCCTTGGGGGCTATACTTCAGAAATTTCACAAGTCTGAAGCATTGTCAGTATTTTTCCTATACTTCAGACTTGGCGGCTAGTATGGACATATGTATATGCTTAAGACTAAAGAGAGGTTGGATATTTACCTCAATTTTTTTCATCAACTCAACCAGCCCGGCCTCCATATCCCGGCTTGTGTTAAGGCGGCTCAGATAGCCCGCGTACACGTCACCTGCACTGAAGGAGGAATAGCTCTCCAGGTCTAGTTTAGCTTCGCCTTTCTCAAGTGAAGGCATTTCTTCCTTGGCTGAATGCTTGGCTAGGACTCTCGAGGCATCGGGCGGCTTAAAAGCTGACCCGGTAACAGTGACATCACCAACATCGGTAGCGGCAGGGCTCTTGTCAGCGGATTTAGCAGGACTGGGCGGCTTAGGACTTGGCGGGTCTTGATGGGCAGCCGGGTTGATCTCAGTATGCATCGCTTCAAAGATGGTGGTATTAGCTTGTGGTGGTGGGTCATTGGCAAGGTCGTCGGGATTTTGAATTGAAGCCTCAGGGGCCTCTGGCACCTGCCTCTCCGGCTCAGCATTTTTGGGGTCTTTGGAAGAGCCGCCCACCTTTAGCTTTTTACCCGCCTTGGCCACACCTCTGTGACAAGAATACTGTCGGTGTACTAGAATAGGGGTACCCTAGTACCCCGTACTTGTGCACGGGCAGTAGTAGCATCCCGCGGCCAGGCTTGCGGGAGGACAGCCAGAGAGAAGCTCAAGATTATTAAGCCATTCAAGAACAAAGTATACAAAGCAAGAGTTAAGGCCCCGGCAAGAGGAGCTTGCCGGGAGGGACAGCTGAGGCCCAGCCTGGGCATTGCTGAAGCAGAGTACTTGCCGCGGCAAGGTACTTGCCCCGGCAAGTCATTGGCTGCGGCAAGGTATTGGCTGCGGCAAGGTATTGGCTGCGGCAAGATAGCGGCTGCGGCAAGGTACTTGCCCCGGCAAGTTACCTTGCACGCCAACTATGGGCTGCGCCAAGCTGTCAGGTGCGGCAAGGTCTTGCCGCGGCAAGCGTTACTGTACCACTGTGCTACTGTGCTGCTCCGGTGCCTCTGCCAGCGTGGCGCTCTGGGTCCTTCCAAGCGTGCGTGGCAGGGCACTGTGTAGACGGCGGTGCACTGTAGATAGCGGTGCAGCAGCAGGTGGGATAGGCTTTTCGCACGTCCACGACGTCCGGGTACATGTATCTGGACAACAAAGGCATGGGCATTTAATGCCCTTGTCCCCTGCCGTCAGTGGTAGGTAGGACATGTCATCCTGGTAATAGTGGCCTTACTGTAGCAACTTTCCACCTCTACCTTTACTGTTTGCCACCTGTTGGAGACCCCTTTGTGCGTATAAAAGGAGGCCCATGGGCAATGTGAAAGGGGAGGAACTGGAAGAGGGAGAACTCCAGTATTGTACGCAGCTACTCGGTACTGTAGCGCTCCTGGAGCTAGAACAATCATACAGATAATAACCAAAAAGCAGGAGTAGGGTTTTACGCATCCGTGCGGCCCGAACCTGGGTAAATCTCTCTCGTGCACTGTCGTGTTCTTCGCTAGATTTGCTCTTCGCGCGACCGTCCCTCCCTGCCGAACGTAAAGGGGTCCTTCTCTGGGTCCCATAGGTGATCGCGGATTCGTCCCCGACATCTTTGGCGCGCCAGGTAGGGGGAAGGAGGTTGTGTGAACCTAATCTAGCGATTTGCGCGCTAGTTTTTTGGGCCATTCTCTGTCTTATGGCTCCAAAAAAGAAGACTTCAGCCATCGGTGCGTCCACATCCAACCCGCCTGCTCCCGTGCAGGAGGGTGCCGACGTGATTGCGGCTGCTGGGGGGACTGGAGAGCGAGAGCTCCTATTACCTCCACCTGTCCAAAACCGGGCCAGCAACGCCAATCTTGGCGCTGCTGGGTCTGGGAACGCAGCGCTGCTCGCTGCTGCTGGCCCTGCAAGCTCCAGAAACGGTGCTGCGCGTTCTGGAACGCCTGCGCCGGTTCAGACGCCGCGGCCTTTGCAAGAAGCCCGTGACAGGCAGCGTCCTGACGCCCCAGGTGCCAGGCGCTCCCTGGATAATGAACTTGCGCATCAATCTCGAGATGCGCGGGGTCACCATACGCAACAACACATTGGCGGGGTCGAGGCGCGGTCGCCTGGGCGTGGAGATGCTCCTTCTAACACCGTTAGGAGTAAGAGCATCCCATAGTCCTCACGCCACTCGATACCTCCCTCACCAGCAGAAGCGTTGGCGCGTGCGCAGCTGCTCCTGAACTTCCCTCCACCAGCAGATAAGCTTGACGAGTGGAGGGCAACCATTCAGAGCCTTCTCAGCTTCGCTGATGCTGACCCAGTGCGCGCGGCCGACAAGAGAACTGGTGACGACGCTGTCACCAACAAGAACGGCGAGGGGGCAACAACCATACACTCCCCACCTAGACGGCCTCGATCGCCGACACGTCGAAACGACGCCCGTGGCGATGATTCCACGGCGTCGTCTGACCCGCGAGCTCGTCGCGACCAGCGCCTTGTTCTTCAGGAACGCAGAGGAGAAGACGCTCGTACCACTATCGAGCGAAGGAGAGAAGCGCATCGTCAGTCCGACAAACGCGCAGGGCCCGCTGTTGACATGCATGCGCCAGGGGATCCTGGCGACTTGCCGTACGCGGTAAGTTGTCCAGCGTTCACCCGTGAGCTGCGGCAGGTCCAGTGGCCCAATCGCAAGGCTTTCAAGCCTGACGTGCCAGAGAAGTATGATGGCAAGACACACCCGTCGGAGTTCCTCAGCATTTACACCATTGCGGTGCAAGCTGCCGGGGGACGAGACGACAAGATTTTTGCTAACTACTTCCCGCTCGTGTTAAAGCGCAACGTCGTCTCATGGCTCATGCACTTGCCGGAGAACTCCATTTCTTCATGGGCGGACCTGTGCCATCAGTTTGTTGGTGCCTTTACTGGCGGTCATCAACCTCATGGCCAGGAGAGTGATCTTCACCTCATCCCCCAGAAGGAAGGAGAGCCCCTGCGCAAATACATTCAAAGGTTCAGCCGCGTACAGTACAACATCCCAGATGTTCACCCCGCTGCGGTTATTAGCGCGTTCCATCAGAACGTGCGTAACCGCAAGATGCGGGAGGAAATGGCAATGACCAAGGTCAGAGACATTGGCCAGCTATATGCTCTCGCCGACAAGTGTGCGCGCGTTGAAGAGGGAAGGAAACTTCCCGGTGAAGGTGTTGGCGCAGGGGGGAGCTCTAACAGCGAAGGTACCGCCCCGGCAAAGAAGGGCCGGCGGCGGAACAACAGGAAGAAAAAGGGCAAAGCTGTGCTTGCCGTCGAGCAGTCCAGCGGCAACGGTGGCGCCGACAAGGCCAAAGTCGAGGGCTCCGGCAAGGAGATTGTTGCGTGCGCCAACTGTCAGGCCTTGGCGGCTGCCGACAAGCAGGACGGCTCCGACAAGCAATATTGCAAGATCCACCGCACCAAGGGGCGCGATCTCCAGAACTGTCGACGAGTCGAGCAGCTTGTCGAACAGCAAAAAGCTGAGTATGAGAGGCGTGACAAGGAAAAGGCCCCAGAAGGTGCTGGCGGGTCCGGCAAGAAGCGCACTGCCCGAGGAGGGCGTCGCGGCAAGGCCAAGCAGCTGCAGAGAGACAGGCCTCCTCGTGGCCGCGACAAAGATGATGATGATGATGATCTAGATGATGAAGAATCCAGTGAGCACGAATTTCAGAAAGCCGCAGAAGTCTTGTGTGTTGACGGTGGTGCTTCGTTGCATTCTTCTCACCGCCAACTTAAACAGTGGGCGCGAGAGATCAATGCGGCGGAACCATCTGTTGACGCCAGAAAGCTTCTGAAGTGGTCCGACACGCCTATCGTCTTTGACATTGAGGACCACCCTGACCGCACAACGGCGGTCGGGTGCTTGCCGATGTTGGTTTCACCAACGATCCGCAACCTCAAGGTCACGAAGATGTTAGTTGACGGTGGGGCCGGCTTGAATCTGATTTCGCCGCTGTGCTCCGGAAACTTCAAATCTCTGACGGCAAGCTTGAGGAAACTGGTACTTTCCAAGGAGTCAATCCAGGAAGGAGTAAGCCGAAAGGGAAGATCACGCTGCCAGTGACATTTGGCGGCGAGCTGAACTACCGGACCGAGAAGGTCACCTTCGATGTTGCCGATATTCCATTACCTTATAATGGGATACTTGGCCGTCCAGCGCTCGCCAAGTTCATGGCAGCCTCTCATTATGCCTACAACGTGTTGAAGATGCCAGGTCCAGTAGGTGTTATCACAGTTCCCTGCGACAAGAAGGATGCGCTTATTTGCGCCGACAAGATCTACCGGGAGGCAGCTGCCGCAACTGCCGCCAAGGCACTTGCCGCTGAAGCTCTCGGGCGGGAGAACAAGAGGAAGTCCGGCAAGAGCTCCTGTGCCCACTCCGGCAAGCGCACCTCTTCGGAGTGCTGCGCTAGCGTCGAGGACGCACCAGAGAGCTCCACCGGCAAGTGTAAGAAGAACAAAGCCGCTCCGCCGGCGACAAAGGAGGTGCCCGCCAAGGAGGATGGCACTGGTGGTTCCTTCACCATCAGTGCCACACTTGACAACAAATAGGAAAACGCGCTCGTTGCTTTCCTGCGGGCGAATGTCGACGTATTTGCATGGCAACCGTCCGACATCCCCGGTGTTCCCAGGAAAGTAATTGAGCACCACCTTGCCATTTGTCCCCACGCGAGGCCCGTCAAACAGAAAGCCAGAAAGCAAGCTGTGGAGCGGCAAGAGTTTATTGCGGAAGAAATCAAGAAGTTGGAAGCAGCAGGCCTCGTTAGAGGAGTGCTCCATCCTACGTGGTTGGCCAATCCAGTTGTCGTGCACAAAGCGAATGGAAAATGGAGGCTTTGTATTGATTTCACTGATGTCAATAAAGCTTGTCCCAAAGACCCATTTCCTTTGCCCCGCATAGACCAGATTGTTGACTCCACGGCATGATGTGATTTGCTTTCATTTCTTGACGCATATTCAGGGTATCATCAAATCTTCATGGCTGAGGAAGATGAGGAAAAGACCGCATTTATCACACCCTGTGGCACATACTGTTTCGTACCTATGCCGTTTGGTTTGAAAAATGCTGGTTCGACATTTGCAAGAGCCGTCCAGATTGCTTTTGAGCCTCAGCTGCACAGAAATGTGGAAGCCTATATGGATGATATAGTGGTCAAAAGCAAAGACAGGGCTACTTTGGTTCAAGATCTAGAAGAAACTTTTGTAAATCTGCGCAAGATCAACCTGAAGCTCAACCCCGAGAAGTGCGTGTTTGGAGTTCCCTCTGGCAAGCTTCTCGGGTTCTTTGTGTCTCAACGTGGAATTGAAGCCAATCCTGACAAGATCAAAGCCATTGAGCAAATTGAAGCACCGAAGCGCGTCAAGGATGTTCAACGACTTGCCGGCTGTGTTGCTGCCCTCAGTAGGTTTATCTCCAAGTCAGCTGAGCGCGCCCTGCCATTTTTCAAAATCTTGAAAAAGGCAGGTCCATTGAAATGGACTCCGGAGGCGGAGGCGGCGCTGCAAGACTTGAAGAGATACCTCTCCTCTCCTCCAATACTTGTCGCGCCTAAACCACAAAAGAAGTTGTTGCTGTATCTAGCGGCAACCAATCAAGTGGTTAGTGCTGCGCTGGTAGTGGAGAGAGAGGTGGATGAGGAGGCAGTAACTGCGGCAAGCACGACCAGCGACAAGCTGGGGGCAACAAGTTTTGCTGCCAACAAGGATTCGTCTGCGCTGTCAGGTGAAGTGATACAAAAGAAGAAAATGGTGCAGCGCCCGGTCTACTTTGTGAGCTCTCTTCTGCAGGGAGCTAGGTCAAGGTATTCTGGTGTGCAGAAGCTGCTTTTCGGCCTTCTCATGGCCTCGAGAAAGCTGCGCCATTATTTTCAAGCACATGAAGTTACCGTCATCACTCGCTTCCCGCTGAAAAGGATTTTGCAAAATCCAGAAGCGACGGGCAGGATTGTCGAGTGGGCGTTGGAGTTGTCGAGCTTTGGCCTCATGTTTGAGAGTACATCAACCATACAGAGCCGAGTTTTGGCAGAGTTTGTCGCAGAATGGACACCAACGCCAGACGAAGAAATCCCAGAGATGACTCTCCCCGGCAAGGAGACAAGCAAAGAGTGGCTTATGTACTTTGATGGTGCCTTTTCGCTGCAAGGCGCCGGTGCTGGCGTACTGCTTGTCGCACCCACCGGAGAGCACCTCAAGTACGTGGTCCAAATGCACTTTCCCAAGGAACAGGCGACGAACAATACTACAGAATATGAGGGGTTGCTTGCCGGTCTCAGGATCGCGGCAGACCTTGGGATCAAGAAGCTTATTGTCAGGGGAGATTCGCAGCTTGTCGTCAGGCAAGTGAACAAGAACTACCAATGCCCATTGATGGAAGCTTATGTAGATGATGTGAGGAAGTTGGAAGAACGCTTTGACGGCCTACAAATGGAGCACGTCCCACGTGCTGAGAATGACATTGCCGATGGTTTGTCAAAGCGCGCCGCACTCAAATTGCCTGTGGAGCCAGGCACTTTTGTGCTCCAACTAACTCAGCCATCCGTGACGCCATCAGTAGGGCAAGGCAGGAAGAGGAAGTTGGCTTCTGGCGACTACTTCCCGGCAGAGCTCCCCGAAGCCGCCGGCAAGAAGGCTGCCAAAGCCAGCGCCAAAGATTGAGAGGGGCAACTTGCTCCGACAAGGCCTCGCGCTCTTGTCGTTGAAGCGGGTGCTCCTAGGCTAGAGGCAAAGGGGCAACTTGCTCCGACAAGACTTCAGGTCCTTGTCGTTGAAGCAGGCGCTCCTGATCGAAGCGCTGAGGAGCAAGATGCTCCGACGAGGCCTTGGGCTTCCGTCGTTGAAGCAACTGCTCCCGACAAGCTTGTTGAAGGACAGCACGCTCCAGCAGGGCCCCAGGCTCTTGTCGTTGAGACGGCTGTTCCCGCCAAGCTCGTCGGGGAACGGCAGGCTCTGGTAGAGCGACGAGCTCTTCCCGTAGGGCCTGATGTTCCCGCAGCAGAAGAAATGCCTTTAGTCCTCGTTGTCGAGCCACAGGCTCCAGCGTGGGCGCAGCAGATCGTCCGTTTCCTTCAGACAGGAGAACTTCCCGAAGAGCAGGAAGAAGCGGAGAAAGTAGCCCGACGGTCCAATATGTATCAATTTGTCGATGACATGCTGTGCAGAAAAAGACCAAACGGTGTGAAATTGAAGTGTATTCCCCGGGAAGAAGGACAAGAGCTGTTGGCGGAGATTCATGGAGGCATATGTGGTCACCACATAGGGTCAAGAGCCCTTGTTGGAAAGGCTTTCCGGCAAGGTTTCTTTTGGCCCACCGCCCTCCAGGATGCAACTGCACTAGTAACCAAGTGTGAAGCGTGCCAGTTTCATTCCAAGCAGATTCATCAGCCAGCTCAAGCTCTCCAGACAATCCCTCTCTCCTGGCCATTTTCGGCCTGGGGGCTCGACATCCTCGGCCCCTTTCCCCGTGCCACCGGGGGCTTCGAGTACTTGTATGTGGCCATCGACAAGTTTACGAAGTGGCCAGAAGTGGAAGCAGTGAGGAAGGTGACAGCACAATCAGCCATCAAGTTCTTCAAGGGAATTGTTTGTCGCTTTGGTGTTCCTAACAGGATCATCACCGACAACGGTACCCAGTTCACGAGCCACGCCTTCATGCAGTATGTCGAAGACCTTGGCGCCAAGGTCTGTTTCGCTTCTGTTGCTCACCCCCGAAGCAACGGTCAAGCTGAAAGGGCAAATGCTGAAGTGCTGTGTGGGCTCAAGACGAGAACTTTCGACAGGCTGCGCAAGTGCGGCAAAAACTGGATCGAGGAGCTGCCAGTGGTTCTTTGGTCGATCAGGATGATGCCAAATCGAGCTACTGGCCAGACTCCTTTTGCTCTAGTTTATGGAGCAGAGGCAGTTCTCCCCACGGAACTCGTATACGGGTCACCTCGAGTGCTCGCTTATGATGAGCTTGAGCAAGAGCAACTGCGGCAAGATGACGCTATGCTCCTCGAGGAGGATTGTCTTCAGGCTGCTGTGAGAGCTGCTCGCTACCAGCAAGCTTTGCGTCGCTACCATAGCCGCAAAGTTAATGCCAGAAGTCTCGAGGAAGGCGACCTTGTTCTTCGGCGCGTTCAGTCGGCCAAGAGTTCAAACAAGTTGACGCCGAAGTGGGAAGGCCCTTATCGGGTGAAACGGGTCACCAGGCCCGGCGCTGTCCGCCTGGAGACCGGGGATGGCATTCCAGTGATCAATTCCTGGAACATTGAGCATCTCCGTAAGTTTTTTCCATAAGGCGCGGTTGCCGGGCCCTTCCCCGGCAACCACCTTTTGTACAAGTCTTGCCGCTATTGCATGTAATCCTTTGTACAAAGCCAGGCGCAGACCCTGTGCATACATAAAGCTTTTGTATTTCGCAGTTTTTGACGATTTCATGTTTACTTTTATTTTGCATGATTATCTGACATACTGTGCAGTACAGCCTCCCCGGTAAGCATTAACGAGCCACCAAGCTCCTATATCTTTATTTTCTCTTCTTTCTTTTTCTCAAAAAGACAGAAGCTTCCCTCGCGCACAAGTTTGCCGGGGGGGATGGGATAATGATATGGACCAGGCGTCGTTCAAAGAAACTTTGCCTTGCCGGGTAGAAGGCAGCGGCAAGCAGTGACAAGACCTTGCCGCGGAGAGATCAGCGACAAAGCTAAGTGCCAAAGTTTGAATAACCAAATTCTTTTTTATTCTCAAGGTTATTTTCCTTGAACGATACTACTCTTTGTATGGAAAACCTATGCGCGACGGAACCTAAGCGTAATCGGTCGCGCCCTTACCTTGTTTCGAGTCCGCTCAACAACCTAAGTGGCCGCACTGAGCGCGACAAGGTTGCTTGCCGGCAGCGGCACCGCCAGCAGGCTGCTGGAGTCCCGTACCCAGCGCTCGTAGCGATGGTGCGCGCACCGGCAAGTTTCCTATAAGCGTAGGGCAAGTACACATAAAGAAAGAAATTGCTTAAGGGAGATGACATGCATTAACTTCAAAATATTGCATGTTATATTACAAGATAAGTTGCCGCGGCTTAAACAAATTGTTCTTTAACATGTCTAGCGGCGGCAAGGAGGGAGAAGAATGGGCTCTCTAATTGCGGTGCTCGCCTCCGACTCTTTGGATTTGGTCCACCCTCTCCACGATGGGCGCGACAAGGGGCTCTAGTGGTGCGGGGTCGTATCCCTTCGGCAAGCTTTTGAAGATGTTGCTGAAGTCGACGCCCGGGTTTCTGTATGCTATCTTCACCAGCAACCTCCGGAGAACTCCCCGGCAAAGCCTGCGTGACTCGTCGGCCAGTTGAGCCTTGTGATTGACTTGGAGCTGTTGGAGTGCTTCTACTACTCCGTCAAAGAACTCGGCTAGCTTGACGCTAGTTTGCGTGTTCTTGTCGATGGAGTACCCGAAGTCCGGCACCTTCAGGGCAGTCAGCTCCTTGTCGATGTCCTCGGCTGCGCTGGCAAGCCTGTCTGTGAAGATCCCCACGTTATCCCTGAACTTCTTGTGGGTTGCAATAGCGTCTTGAAGCAGACCCTTCTCCTTCTGGAGCTCTGCCATTAGAAGCCCTTCGCGCTTTCTGGTGGTGTCGAGCGTCTCCTTCAGCGTGGTCAGTTTCAGCTTCAGGTCTGCTCTGGAGTCATTGGCGGCGGCAAGCAGATTGTTCTTCTTGGCTATGGTAACTTGCATCTCCGCCAAAGTGTGGGTCACCTTTGCCCTCTCACTTTCGGGCATTGAGAGCTTGTCACCGTTTGCCTTGAGGGCGGCCTCTAGTCTTGCCACTTTCTCCTCCGTTTCCTTCCTGTTCACTTCTGCAGCAGCAACAGCGTTGGTGGCCTCCACCAACTTGCTGGCGTACTCTTGGGCCAAGGCTTCGATTTCCTTCTGGTGTTTTTGTGCCTGCCCCTGGGTCCGCTCTGCGACAAGTCTTGCCACCTCCTCGTCTTTCTGTCGGAGGGTTTCGGCAAGTTTCCTCTTGCGCTCGGCAAGTTCTTCTTCGTGGGCATCAAGGTCCACCTTCCGCTGGTTCAGATCACCGGCCCGAGCAGACAACTCCTTGGCGGTCTCCTCCTGTTTTTGTTCAATGTCTTGCTTCATCAGGAGGAGGGCCTGCCGTTCTTCGGCCAGCTGTGCCCGCTTGGCCTCTAACGCATTAAGAGATCGCGCGCGGACATCCGCCAAGATCTCCGCGCGCCTCAACATGTCAGCTTCGGCCTTCTCGATGAGCGCCTCCCTGGAAGCTAGCTTCTCCCGTCGGGCGCGATGAAGATTCAGCAGCTTTTGGAGCAGTTGCTCCTCTTTAGACGTGCTGCTGCTGCTGGCGCCTGGCGCATCCACAAGCTGGAGCCCGGCAGCGGCAAGGATCTCCTCGTCCACAACATCCTCCTCGGTTGACGCTCTGGAGCCCACCGTCCAGGGGAGGCTGACGTAGACGTTCTCGCCGACCCGGATGTATTTGCTTGGCGGAGGCGAGTTGGGTCCTGCCGCCTCGTCAGTGGTTGAGGGACCCGTGGTCGGAGTAGCGCCTGGCGCTCCTGTGGCCTCAGGGCCGTCAGTACGACCACCGGCTCCCTCGCCGGCCTCCTCAGCAGCCTTCTGGGCGGCCTCAGCTTCAGCAGCCTTGGTGGCTTCATCGGTGGGCGCCTTGGCGGTATTATCCTCGGCGGCCTTGCCGGCCTCTTCGGCAGCCCTGGCAGCCTCTTCGTCGGCAAGCTTGTCGGCTGCCAGCTTGTCGGCCTTGGCAGCGGCGGCCTTGGCGGCCTCGTCGTCGACGGCCCCTGCGGTGTTCTCCTCGGCAGAAGAGTCAATGTTCATTGGCTCCACCGAGGAGGGCTCTGCCAACCCGAGAAGTAAAGCAAAAAGAGCTTCAGGAAGAAATTCAAGAAGCCAAAAGAAAGAAAGCAGAAAGAGTTTTGCGGCAAGTGGGTTTACCCGTGTTGAGCTCAGGAGCGGTGGGCTCCCCTCCCCCGTCAAAGTTTGTCATTGGGGTGGGGTCGCCAGTGCTGGTGCTTGGCGCTTCGGCGCTTGCCAGCTCCTCTTCGTGGCTCGGCTTGCTAGTGGGAGCCCTTACCGGAGATCTTCTCCTTGGCGGAGTGGTCGAGGGGGGTGGTACTTCTGGAGCACCTTCAGATGGCTCCACTTGCTGCTCCTCTCCTACACGCCCAAAGATGTCAGTAACAAAATGCTTGTTCCTCAGCGACCGCCAGCGAAAGGTAGTTGAAATACTTACGCTGGGGGCTGCGCTGGGGGCTGCAACGAGGGCTAGGATCTGAGCTGGCCGGGACGGTCTCAGACGCTCTCCCGGTGGTTGCCGTGGGCTCATCTTCGACGACCACCACGGTCTTGCTCGTCGAGACCTTAGCTCTCTTCCTTGTCCTCTCCGCCAAAGTTTCCTCCCTACGGAAGCAAGGCCGGAGCGCGACAAGTGAGGACAGAAACAAAACCTTACAAAGATTGAGGGTCGCGGCAAGGGAACTTACTCTTCCTCGTCGTCCTCTTCGCTGAGGGCGGAAAAATCAAAGTCCGCCTCCGTGTGAGGAGGGGGAGCTGGGCTCCTTGGCCGCTTGGCGGGGGTAGTAGCAGCGGTCTTTGATGACCCTGCTCCAGTTGCCGGGGCCGCGTGAGACACTCCCGCAGCACCAGCCCTTGCCGCGGTTGAGCGCGTCAAATGGCGCTCCGGCGGTTGTTGAACTTCTTGCCGCTCAGCCACTTTGCCAAGCCTGCGAAGGCGTTTCCTCCTCAGAGGGGCTGGGGACTCTGACTGCGGTGGGCTTTCGGTGCCCTCCTCGGAAAAGGAGCCCTCATCCTCCGAGCTGCCTGACTCGTCGGCAGGCTGGCTTGGCCCGACGTCCTTGCCGGGTGCGGCGAGCTCGCCCTTCCCGGCAAGCATCCCCTGCTCGGCAAGGCTCTCCTTTTGTGCCTCGTCGAGCTCCGCCAAAGTATAACCAAAATCGCCAGCTTCCCTGGCGAGCCTGTCCTCCTCCACTCTTCGAGCAATGAATTCTATTTCTTGCTCAGTGGTGTTGCGGACGAGCCACTCTTCCACCCGGACCTGCTTTTCGACCTTGGAGTCAAAGAATCGCCGCACGTCTTCTTTGAGCGGCACATCCCAAGTTGCTTCAACGCTGTGCGCATTGCAGAGCGGCATCATAGCGATGATTGCACTCAATGCGGAGTTGTTGCAAAGAGGCACGATGTGCTTCGGCAGCGTGAACGCCTTGTCGCGCTTTTCTGGATCTGTCTCTTGCTTGAACACTTCTCGCATGAAAAAGTCGTGCTGCAGAACTGTGAAGTTGTTGATCAGTCCAGGGCGCAGCCGCATGATATCGGCTGGGTTCTTCCAATCAGAGGCCGGCCTTCCTCTCTGCTGCAGAGGAGCAATGCGGCGGCGGAGGAAGTCTGCGCCAACCATCCCTATGGTGAGCCCGGCCTCCCTGAGCCGTATGATCCTGGCAGCGGCAATCTCCAGCTTTTTGTCCTGGGGATCCAGATCGCTCCAGTCTGTGCCACGTGCCGCTGGGGTCTTGCGAAGCTCACAGTATGGTGGCGGATCGTCGTCAATGATCCAACACCATTCAGACCGGATTTCTCCCCATCTTGGGCGGAGATCCCCCTTTAGATAATGCTCCTTGGCGCCCAATCTTGAAACGAACGAGACGCCAACAGTGAGAGGCTCCCCCTTTTCAGCACGGGGAGTGAAGTAATGCCTGAACAGCGCGGTGTTGGGTGCGACGCCGACGAAGTTCTCGCACAGATGCGCAAATATTGCCATGGTGGATACGGCATTCGGTGTGAGATCCAGCAGACGGAGGTTGAAGGTGTACATGACGTCGCTGAAGAAATCCGAATACGGTGGGCAGAGCCCGCACCAAAATTAGCAAGCGAAGAAGGGGTACTTGCTCACTTCGCTCTCGTCGGTGGCTGGGCGGACGCGGGTGGCCGGATGCGCCTTGGTCCTCGCGGCCCACATGCCTTGGAACTTGGCCTTCAGATCCGCCCCCGTGAGCGTCGGAGCGAAGAGCGCGTACTTCTGCCTCTTCATCTGCGCCTGGGTCTCCGTCCTTGAGGACTTCCCCGTCTTCCCCTTTTCTCCTTTGGGAGGCATGGCGAAGGCGGAGCTGAGGACCGAGGGAGATGCGGACGCGCGCGGTGGCGGAGGATTGGGAAACCGCCTTTGTTTTAGAGCGGAGGAAGAAGAAGGCGGAGATTTGAAGATCGAGAATGGTGAGAGGGGTGTGCGAGTGCTTCTGCAGGTCCCTCCTTTTATGGGGAAACATGCGGAACCATCCGCCCCTTCGTCATTCGAGATAACTGCGCACGCTTCCCACGCTCCGCATTCAACGCGCGACGCGTGGGAGAGCGTGCAATTAAACAGCATAGAGACGTTTCGGCTTATCCCAGCCACGCGTGCCCGTGCACTGTTTGGGCCTGGCCCAACAACGCCCGGCACCGTGTGTGGCCCAGGCCCGGGGGCTCCTGTCGGTGTACTAGAATAGGGGTACCCTAGTACCCCGTACTTGTGCACGGGCAGTAGTAGCATCCCGCGGCCAGGCTTGCGGGAGGACAGCCAGAGAGAAGCTCAAGATTATTAAGCCATTCAAGAACAAAGTATACAAAGCAAGAGTTAAGGCCCCGGTAAGAGGAGCTTGCCGGGAGGGACAGCTGAGGCCCAGCCTGGGCATTGCTGAAGCAGAGTACTTGCCGCGGCAAGGTACTTGCCCCGGCAAGTCATTGGCTGCGGCAAGGTATTGGCTGCGGCAAGGTAGCGGCTGCGGCAAGGTACTTGCCCCGGCAAGTTACCTTGCACGCCAACTATGGGCTGCGCCAAGCTGTCAGGTGCGGCAAGGTCTTGCCGCGGCAAGCGTTACTGTACCACTGTGATACTGTGCTGCTCCGGTGCCTCTGCCAGCGTGGCACTCTGGGTCCTTCCAAGCGTGCGTGGCAGGGCACTGTGTAGACGGCGGTGCACTGTAGATAGCGGTGCAGCAGCAGGTGGGATAGGCTTTTCCCACGTCCACGACGTCCGGGTACATGTATCTGGACAGCAAAGGCATGGGCATTTAATGCCCTTGTCCCCTGCCGTCAGTGGTAGGTAGGACATGTCATCCTGGTAATAGTGGCCTTACTGTAGCAACTTTCCACCTCTACCTTTACTGTTTGCCACCTGTTGGAGACCCCTTTGTGCGTATAAAAGGAGGCCCATGGGCAACGTGAAAGGGGAGGAACTGGAAGAGGGAGAACTCCAGTATTGTACGCAGCTACTCGGTACTGTAGCGCTCCTGGAGCTAGAACAATCATACAGATAATAACCAAAAAGCAGGAGTAGGGTTTTACGCATCCGTGCGGCCCGAACCTGGGTAAATCTCCCTCGTGCCCTGTCGTGTTCTTCGCTAGATTTGCTCTTCGCGCGACCGTCCCTCCCTGCCGAACGTAAAGGGGTCCTTCTCTGGGTCCCATAGGTGATCGCGGATTCGTCCCCGACAAATACAACAGTCCATAAGTATGTCGTCACAAGATCATTTATGAATAAGTGAAAGTACTTACCCTTGGCAATCTTGAAGACAATCATTTGAGTTCCGGTTGAGTCGCCAGAAGAAGGTGGCGACCCCTGATAGTCAGAGCCAGAAGAATTAAGAGGATGTCTTATAAGACCAGCTTTGGGCAAAAGCAAAGTTGGATGGTGTGGTACCTCGGCTGGGCGTTTACGGGTAGAGGGTTCATTACTTAACCCGGCCAGTAAGTCGCCTGAGCCGCCACTCCGGGTCTGGCGTCCTCTATCATGTTGAGCCTTCTTCAAAATAAAGTGTGGATCTAAGTGAGCATCTGGGTGAGAAAATTTTACTTTCTGGACAACCCGCCGCACTTTCTTTGAAGGGGTGGAGTCTGAACCGGATGAAACAAGAATTACCTCAGCATCGTCCGCCTGGCTTGTAGCAGCCTCTTCCTATGAGGAAAGGGTGTCAGCTAGTTCAATAAAGAGTCGGCCAAGCGGGTCAAGCTCTACCTTTGATGGGTTCTCAACATCGGCTGACTCGCCTACAGCAGCCTATTAAGTGATGGTAACCGTCTTATTCTTCTTTGTTTTCTTGTTGGCCCGAGTCTTGGCCATGGCAGTCTTTGGTTTTTTGGTCCAGAAGGCGGAGTCAGCCTAAATGAGTACAGAAAATATTAAGCAAGGCATAATGCAGAGTTAAACCGTATTGAGCCAGATAAAGATAAACACTTACAGGTGGAGCTGGATTTTGTTTAAAGAATGGCGGAATGCCAAATTTATTGCAGTTCTCCTGAGACTCGCCAAGCAGGGTTCTTATGGTTTTAAAGACTTCTTCAGCTGTAAAGTTATCTTCAGTATACCTTTGGGGGTCATTTGGCTCGCCAGAGTACTCACACATTAAGCCGGGACGGCGGCTTAAGGGGAGTATCTTCCAAGAGACCCAGCACCGGGTCAAGTCAACTCCAATTAATCCATGAGCTAATAAAGCTTTAGCCTTGGAGGAATGGGAAGGCCTCTGCATGTTCTTCTGGGATAATTTTGCTCGGCGGGTCAAAATCCATTGGAAGACGTTCAACTCTAAACCCGGCAGAGGGTTCTCAGTTGCAGGAGCAGTATTTTTGCAGTAAAACCAGGTGGTCACCCATCCTTTGGGGTGGCTTGGCAAGACAGTGGAAGGGAAGCTATTGTCTCTCCATCTCTGAATAGAGACTCCACCTAATTCTTGACTTGGGCCATTTTGACATTCAGTCTGGCGGTTTATGTAAAAGAACTCTTTAAAGAGAGGAACAGTGGGTGTTGTTTGCAGATAAACCTCACAGAAGATTTGGAAGTGGCAAATGTTGGATACAGAGTTTGGACCTATGTCCTGAGGGTGCAAATTGAAGTAGTGGAGGAGGTCTCGAAAGAATTTAGACCCGGGCGTGGTAAAGCCCCTGAGTATATGATCAGTGAAGACCATAATTTCATCCTCAGCAGGAGTAGGGATTGCTAACCCGCCAACTGATTTCCTGCTGAGTCGCCAATAGGCCTTGACCTATGAAATCGTTGAGGATTTCTTTGGTGACGAGAGAGCGTTCCCAGTTGCAGATGGTCATATTGAGGATCCTAAAAGTATGAAAGTAAATTGCAAATAAGACAGGATGATAAGGTACAGTGAATAACGGCGAGCTACAAAATTCAAAGTTAAGACACCCGTAAAGTGAAAGTTGGATCAGTTACAATTAAGAGTATGGCGGGTTAATCTATGAAAAGTATGAGCCGACAAGGTATCTTTGGAACTCTTGGCGGGTTATGGATTTTGTTATTAAGTCATCCTTGTAAGTGAGAAGCTGACTCTCAGGTTCATTGACAAGCTGGCGGTTTACAAAGTTCATAGATAAGCCGGCCGAGGGCTGGCAGATTATAAGGTTGTTATTAAGCCACCCGGACAGTGAATGGCGGGCCAATGGTCTATGGATTCAAGGATTGTTGAAATTTCGCCAAGTATGGAACGAACATGTTTCGCAGGATGTGGCAATGTTTATAGATCTACAGCAAAAAAATGATTTTTTTCAAAAACCAATCTATTTTGGTCGTGCTTTGCAAGCCGACTTAATAAACATTTGAGTTATGCATACTCTATATGTTTTATTTTGCAGAAACCCTTTACAGGTGAAAAGTTGCCGGGTCATACTGATCCGGGTTATATTACCCTATACAGAGTTTATTATGCTTACAAGCCACCAAGGGGATCTTTTCAAAAGCTGGATATGATTATAAGTCGCCCTGGTTGTTGAGTTGTTTAACTCGCCCTAGATTTTGACATAGGCTGCCAGTTGAAGGATTAATAGCTCTTTGACGGATGATATAAGCTGCCAATTTTTTTGGTAATATTGCAAAAATAAGCTGGATGTGATAAGATCACAGCAATTCAAGTTGTTAAAGCATAGGTTACACGAAGGCATGGCAGAGCAGATACTTGTTTTCAAACATGCACAAAGGCATGGCAGAGCAGGCAATTGTTTTTGGCTACCTATTACATGGCTTTAGCTGAGCCCAAAAAATTTGTGAACAAGTGCTTTTTGGAGTTAAGTTACTCCAGTGAGCCGGCGTCAGCACCGTCCGGGTTTTGGCCTGGCGGGTTGTTGTCATCTTGCTGCCTTGAGCTTGAAGCCCCCAGATCATCCTATGCCGGCTCTTCGTCGATGGCCATCTGGAGATTGGCCGAGGTTCAGTCGATGCCGGTTAAAGCTTCAAATGTGGCTTCATCGTTAAGCATAACAGAAGGATCAATATCAGGGGTGAAGGTATGCTTACGCCATGGAGGAATAAGGTCCATAACATCATGCGAGGGCAGCTTAATCTTATTGTTGTTGTCATCGTAAGCCGGCATGTACTTGTTCAAATCCATCTCTTCTATAAGTTTGCATGCCACTGGTCGCATCTCTCTAATGTATCTATTGAAGTCTTTCTCTTCAAAGATCGACTCGTCATCCTTGAACTTTGGGCATCCGGTAGCTATTTCTTCCGGGTCAAGTTCTAATTGCCATGCCTTGGCCGGCCTAGAGCAACAATGTCTCTGGCTCGGGCGGCTGATAATTGAACCTCCTCAATTTGAGCCGGCACCGTTGAGAGATGATCCAACACAGTTTTGATATGAGTTGGAGGTTTTTTGCCACCTGACAAAGCTACAAGGCTGCGCAGTGTTCCAGCATATAACTTGTCAGTCAATGAATAAGCCGCCTTCAATTTGAGCAGCATGTTCTGACCAAGATTGGCGCTTTTGGGGCCTATTCAATTTTTTGCACAAGAGTCGCCAGGCGTGTTAAAGATTATATATTATGAATCGCCAGGCGGGTTAAAGAAATATCAAAACAGATGATGACTTGCATGTTAAGATTACCAAAGATGGCGGCTGACATTTGAGAGATATGTTACTTCAAGCCGGCTAACTCTTCGGTCACCGGTTTAAGCTCAGCTTCAGCATCTTTTGCTCTTTTTTGCAGTGCAGCCTTGTCGGTTTCCCAGGCGGTTGTTTCAGCATCAAAACCCGCCTTGATTTATTCAATCTCTTCCAATGAAGTTTCCAGCTTTGACTCGCCTTCGAAGTTTCAGCTTGTTGAAATTCTATATTCTTCGTTAAGTCACCAAGTTGAGCCTCTTTCAGGTTTAAAGCTTCCTGAAATAAGAGATTGAGACAATGGTTACAACACAATGAACAGGGTTACTATGATATATACAATGGTTCAAGTTCCAATTGCATTGCAAGCAATACACTTGGCACTTGGGGGCTAATGTACATCATTTCAATCTGTAAGACCCGGCTCATCTTTTCAAGACAAACCGGCCCTTGGCGGCTACAAATTAGGTTCTTATCAATGATTGTAAGACCCGGCTCATCTTTTCATGACAAACCGGCCCTTGGGGGCTACGGATTTGGTTTTTAACAATGATTATAAGACCCGACTCATCTTTTCAAGACAAGCCGCCCTTGGGGGTTACATTTTGGAAGATTTACATGAAGTCTCAAGCACACTCAATGTCTTTTCCTATACTTAAGACTTGGCGGCTATATAAGTATGTATATGTACTAAGATGGAAAGGGGTTAAAAACATACCTCATATCTTTGTTTCATCAGATTTACTAAGCCGGCTTCCACGTCACGGCTTGTATGGAGGCGTCTTAGGTAGCCTGCATGGATTTCACTTGCACGATAAGATGAATAGTCTTCCAAGTCCAACTTAGCCTTGCTTTTCTCCAGTGAAGGTGTTTCTTCTTTGGCTGAGTGCTTGGCTAGGACTCTGGAGACCTCGGGCGGCTTAAAAGCTGACCCGGTAACAGTGATGTCATCAACATCAGTAGCGATAGGACTCTTGTCAGTGGACTTGGCAGGGCTGGGCAACTTAGGACTTGGCAGATCATGATGGGCAGCCGGGTTAATCTTAGTATTCATTGGTTCAAGGACCGTAGCATCAATTTTGTGGTGGCGGGTCATTGAAAGGCTCTTCGGGGTCTTGGATGGTGGCCTCAGGATTCTCCGTCGGTTGCTTCTCCGGCTCAGAACCCTTGGGGTCTTTGGAAGAGCCGCCCACTTTTTGTTTTTTGCCTGCCTTTGCTACGCCTCTGTGACAAGAATACAAGTGTCCATGAGTATATCGCTACAAGTCATTTATGAATAAATGAAAATACTTACCCATGGGCAATCTTGAAAGCAGGCATTTGAGTTCCTGTAGAGTCGCCGGATGATGGAGGCGTCCCATGATAATTTGAGTCAGAAGGATTAAGAGGTTGACGAATGAGACTAGCCTTTGGAAGGGAAAGAGTTGGGCTATGAGGCACCTCGTTTCGACACTTGCCAGGGGCAGGCGTGTTCGGTAGGCCGGTTACGAGATCTTGAGCGCCGTCACTCCAGGTCATGCGCCTTGACTCGTGCTGCGGTTTCTTCAAAAGAAAGTTGGGGTCCAAATGAGCAAGAGGATGTGAAAATCTTACTTTTCGGATGACCCGCCTTGTTTTCTTTCTTGGCAAAGATTCTGAGTCAGAGGAAATAGTAGTTACCTCTGCTTCATGAGCCTTGATTGTTTCCGCGTCGTCCTGAGAGGAATCAGTATCAATAAGTTGCATAAAGAGAAGGCCAAGAGATTCAAGTTCTACCTGTGACTCTTCTAGCTAGAAAAGCTCTTGTGATGTTTGCCTATTACGGCGACCTGTGCCACGAGATTTTGCTCCCCTTGCCTTCTTAGCTGGAGAGGCGGCGGCTAGCATTTTCTTTTTCCAAAATGAAGAGTCAGCCTGTATAAATGTGAGCAATAAGGTTAGACAGTATGATGCACAAGAGATAGTTAAATGAGATAAAGGCTTGTTTAAAATACTTACAGGAGGAGCCGGGTTAAGAGTGCAGAAAGGGTTCAAACCCACTCTGCTGCAATTATCCAAAGACTCCCCAAGTAGCATCTTAACAGAGTCATTGATTTCTTTGTCGGTTAGGCGTGCTTGGTTGTAACGCTGAGGATCCTTGGTGTCACCAGTATAATCACACATTAAACCGGGGTGCCAGCTTAGTGGTAAAATCCTCCAGGCGACCTAGAAGCGGACCAGATCAACTCCAGTTAAACCATTGGCAATCAAGGCCCTTATTTTTGAAAAAGTGGAGGCAAAAGGAGCACGCTCTGCGGCAGTCAATCGGCCTGGAAGCAAGCCGGTGGTGGTGAGCCGGAAGGGACGGAAACCCGGCAGGGGATTCCCTCCAGCTGGGGAAGTGTCTTTGCAATAGAACCAGGTATAATTCCAGTCCTTGGGATGACTGTGCAGGGCGGCTGAAGGAAAAGTTACGTCTCTTCGTCTTTGGATGGAAACACCTCCGAGTTCAAGACTAGGCCCATCTGACATCTCAGTCTGGCGGTTGATATAAAAATAGTCTCTGAACAGATCAATAGAGGGTTCTTCCCCAAGGTACACTTCACAGAATACTTGAAAGTTGCATATGTTGGAAACAGAGTTGGGACCAATGTCTTGTGGATGAAGATTATAGAAATGCAGAACATCCCGGAAGAATTTTGAGCCGGGCGGTGAGAAGCCACCGAGTAGGTGGTCCGTGAAAACCACAATTTCACCCTCTTGGGGCTGAGGTGGAAATTCAGAGACTAGAACCCGCCAGTGGATGACCTCTTTGGCAGGTAAAACCCCCATGGTCACATAATAGTTGAGTGTGTCCTTTGTGACTTTGGAGACAATCCAGTCGCAAGAGGTGGGTGCTTTAGTCATGATGAGCCGGAATAACAAGCTGTGACCAAAGAATAAGGATGTGGCAGATTAAAATTACTATGGTAAGCCGCCCAAATGATTATACGGTGATTCAGGAATGATGAGCTAGCTACAGTTAGAAGGCTACATATTATGATGAACCATTAAAGGAATTATGAGCCGCCTTAGCCATGGAGTGGAGTAATTATCAGGTTATGAGAGCATGGCGGGTTAAGTTATAAAAGTATGAGCCGGCAACTTGTTGGCGGGTTAAACAAATGTTTGGAATTCTTGGCGGGTTACAAATTCATTATTAAGTCGCCCGAACAATGAAGGGCGGGTGAACCGCCTTCAGATCCAAGTTGGTGGAAATTTTGCTAAGTATTGGACAAATGAGTTTTGTAGATTGCAACCACAATTTCAGATCTACGTCAATTCAGAAAAGGGGCATAATTATTAAACCTAGAACGCGGCCGCAGAAGAACTAGTAAGCTGGGTATTGATTCGCAAGAAGAAGGGATCTATCCAGGATATGAGATAAAGGCTAAAACTACTACCGCGCTACTTCTGTTTAGTTTTTGGATTAAAAGTGCGATGTCTGGGCAAAGCATGGATGAACTTGGACGAACGCCGACGAACTATCAAGAACTGACATGACCTAATGTGGATCTGAGAAAGAAGGACGTTACCTGATGATTTGGGTGAAGAGCGGATGAGCACCGCAGATTTCAGGTCCGAACAGGGTGATGCAGCGGCCTCCATGGAGTGGTCGGTGCGGTTCAGCGGCGGTGGCGGAGCTCCAGTGCCGACGAACGACGCGAGGAAGAAGAAGAAGGGGGGGCCACGGGGGTAAAAGTGAAAAAGGATACCCCCCCCGTGCCTATTTATAAGGAAAAGTTGGTGAAACAGTGAAATGGCATGCACGGAAATCAAGGAGGCATCATGATTATCTTAACAAAGGAGGCGCCTCGATTCTCGGACAGCTAGTTAATGCAAAAAGATCTGTTGTGATGGCATAAGTTTTTCTGGATTTATTTCACATGACGTCATGGCGGGTTACAGGGATTCGTTCAAGATTAAGCATTGGAAGGAATCAAAGAAGACTCGCCAACCAGAAGCAGTGAAGATTGACATAAACAAGTTCAAATCAATCTGGGGACGAATGTTGGGGATATAACCCCACGGTTTGACCCGCCCAGGAGGGGCCGGGTTACACTATTGGCGACTCAAAGATAAGGCCTAGGTAGGCCCAATAAACTAGACATGGAACCCGGAGGGCGACTTACGTGGTGAGCCGCCAGGGACCCAAGCCCAGAAGATGGTGCAAGACCCGGCACTGTAAGCCGCCCAATGATGACTTGCCTAGTAAGGCAAGGCGACTTAGATCCCAAGTCGGTCATGTTGTATGATCCGACTTGGACTCTTGTAAGCCCAGGGCCTCGGCCTGTGTATATAAAGGCGAGACCCTGCGGCAGGTTAACTCAAGTTACAATCACTCGATAGCTAGGTCAAGCGATTCCGCTCCCCTGTAATCGATACTCAATCAATATAACACAAAGCAGGATGTAGGCTTTTACCTCGTTGGTGAGGGGCCGAACCTGGGTAAACTCGTGTCTCTCGTCCCGTTCAACCCCTTTAAGCTAACCTACGTTGCGATGGCTCCACACCTAAGTCCTTTCACAAGGGCATCTGCCATGACAAAACAATAAGTCCTTTCATAAGGGCATCTGCCATGACAAAACAATGACAACATGGGTCCAAGTTATCGACGAAGATTTCCGCTGCAACGATTTATTCAAGACTTGACCATAATGGTCCTATTTATGTAAGCCGGTATGTAATGGATGTAAATTCTTGATATTCAGTCTGTGGTGTGCAGTGAGCATTGATCCTTGGGATCATTGTGCATGTGCATTCGGTGATCATGACTCATGAGTCAGGGTCCCCACAGAGCTGGTATCAGAGCCATCCTGGCTGTAGGAAGCCTTAGTTAGCATGGTCATTAGTTAGGGTAAAAACTATTTTCAAAACTATCTATACCTCTCTCCTTTCTGAGTTTTTCCAAACCCACTACACCTAAGATTGTTTTCTCCTTATTAACCTCTTCCCTTCAAAACATTTTTAAATGGCCGCTAAACCCGGAGACCTCGTGACCATCGAATTTCCCGTGCTTCTCTAGGATAAGCCCCTAGAAGAGCCAGTTTCACCAAGCCCCACTTTCACTTACCATGAGCATTGGATCGACGACACAAAGACGGAGTACCATATGGAATTAGTCATGAAGGCAAATGACTCCCCAACAATTTGGTTCTTCAAGTGACCTCGGGAGGCACCACTAGTTCTTGCCGTCAAGACAGCAACAACAATCAACAGTAACGGATTACTGTAACCTCTTCACCACACCATCGGCAAAGTAATGCCATGTAGAGTTCCTCCAATTTGTTGGGGAACGTTGCATGGAAAAACAAAATAATTTCTATGCACACGCAAGATCTATCCAGGGAGATGCATAGCTATGAGAGGGGGAGAGCATCTACATTCCCTGGTAGATCACTAAGCGGAAGCATTTATCAACGCAGTTGAAGTAGTCGTACACCTTCACGATCCGTCCCGATCAAGTACCAAACGTACGACACCTCCGCGTTCAGCACACGTTCATCTCGATGATGTCCTCCCCTTCTTGATCCAGCAAGAGAGGTGAAGTAGTAGATGAGTTTCGGCAGCACGACGGCGTGGTGACGGTGGTGGTGAAACTATCCGCAGGGCTTCGGCAAGCACAACGGACGTGGACGGAGGAGGAACTAGAACTAGAGGGAGACGGGGCGCCGCACAAGGCTTGGGGATCGTGGTGTTTGTTGCCCCTCTCCCTCCTCTCATATATATAGGTGGGGGAGGAAGGGAGGTAGCCTAGGGCACCGCAAGGGGGCCAGTGGCCAGTCCTAGGGCGCATGCCCTAGGCTCCCACCTTTCCTTCCAAGGGGGGTGGAGGAGAAGGCAGGAGGGGGGCCGACGGCTCCCTTGCCTTAGGCACCACCCCTTTCCTTCCCTATAGGGCTGGTGGCCAGGGAGAGGGTGCGCCAGCCCCTTGTGGGCTGGTGTATTCCTCCCCTTGTCCCATTAGGCCCATATACTCCCCGTAGGTCTCCCGGAACCCCTTCCGGTGACCCGATGAATACCCAGTGTATTCCGAAACCTTTCCAGAGACCAAATAGCATCGTCCTATATATCAATCTATATCTCCGAACCATTTCGGAGCTCCTCGTCATGTCCGTGATCTCATCCGGGACTCCGAAAAACATTCGGTCACTATTTCACATAACTCACATAATACTATATCATCAACGAACGTTAAGCGTGCAGACCCTATGGGTTCGAGAATGATGTAGACATGACCAAGACTCCTCTCCGGTCAATAACCAATACCAGTACCTTGATGCCCATATTGGTTCCTACATATTTTATGAAGATCTTTATCGGTCGAACCTTAATGACAACATACGTAGTTCTCTTTGTCTGTTGGTACGTTACTTGCCCAAGATTCGATCGTCGGTATCTCCATAGCTAGTTCTATCTCGTTACTAGCAAGTCTCTTTACTCGTTCTGTAATACATCATCTCGTAACTAACTCCTTAGTCATTTTGCTTGCAAGCTTCTTGTGATGGTTTATTACCGAGAGGGCCCAGAGATACCTCTCCGATACACGGAGTGACAAATCCCAATCTCGGTCCATGCCAACTCAATAGACACCTTCGGAGATACCTGTAGAGCATATTTATGATCACTCAGTTACGTTGTGACATTTGATAGCACACAAGGCATTCCTCCGGTATCCGGGAGTTGCATGATCTCTTGGTCGAAGGAATATGAATTTGCCATTAAGAAAGCAATAGCAATAAACTAAACAATCATATGCTAAGCTAACGGATGGGTCTTGTCCTTCACATCATTCTCCTAATGATGTGATCCCATTATCAAATGACAACTCATGTCTATGGTCAGGAAACCTTAACCATCTTTTGATGAATGAGCTAGTCTAGTAGAGGCTCACTAGGGACACGGTATTTGTTTATGTATCCACACATGTATTTATGTTTCCGGTCAATACAATTCTAGCATGAATAATAAACCTTTATCATGATTAAGGAAATATAATAATGACCACTTTATTATTGCCTCTAGGGCATATTTCCAATAGTCTCCCACTTGCACTAGAGTCAATAATCCTAGATTACATAGTAATGAATCTAACACCCATGGAGTCTTGGTGCTGATCATGTTTTGCCTGCGGAAGAGGTTTAGTCAACTGGTCTGCCACATTCAGATCCGTATGTACTTTGCAAATTTCTATGTCTCCATCCTTGACCTTTTCATGAATGGAGTTGAAGCATCTCTTGATGTGTTTGGTTCTCATGAGAAACCTAAATTCCTTCGCTAAGGCAATTTCTCTAGTGTTGTCAGAAAAGATTGTCATTGGACCCGATGCACTGGGTGTTACACCTAGATCGGATATGAACTCCTTCATCCAGACTCCTTCATGCGCTGCTTCCGAAGCAGCTATGTTCTCCTCTTCACATGTAGATCCCGCCATGATGCTCTGCTTGGAACTGCACTAACTGACACCTCCACCATTGAATATAAATATGTATCCTGTTTGTGAGAGTCATCCGGATCTGTGTCGAAGCTAGCATCGACGTAACCCTTTATGATGAGCTCTTTGTCACCTCCATAAATGCGAAACATATCCTTGGTCCTTTTCAGGTACTTCAGGATGTTCTTGACCGCTGTCCAGTGATCCACTGCTGGATTACTTTGGTACCTCCTTGCCGTACTTATGGCAAGGCACACATCAGGTCTGGTACACAGCATGGCATATATAATAGAACCTATGGCTGAGGCATAGGGAATGACTTTCATTTTCTATCTATCTTCTGCCATGGTCGGACTTTGAGTCTGACTCAATTTCACACCTTGCAACAAAGGCAAGAACCCTTTCTTTGACTGGTCCATTTTGAACTTCTTCAGAACTTTGTCAAGGTATGTGCTTTGTGGAAGTCCTATTAAGCATCTTGATCTATCCCTATAGATCTTGATGCCTAATATATAAGCAGCTTCACCGAGGTCTTCCATTGAAAAATTCTTATTCAAGTATCCTTTTATGCTATCCAGAAATTCTATATCATTTTCAATCAATAATATGTCATCCACATATAATATCAGAAATGCTACAGAGCTCCCACTCACTTTCTTGTAAATACAGGCTTCACCATAAGTCTGTATAAAACCATATGCTTTGATCACCTCATCAAAGCGTATATTCCAACTCCGAGATGCTTGCACCAGTCCATAGATGGATCGCTGGAGCTTGCATACTTTGTTAGCACCTTTAGGATCGACAAAATCTTCTGGTTGCATCATATACAACTCTTCTTTAAGAAATCCGTTAAGGAATGCAGTTTTGATGTCCATTTGCCAGATTTCATAATCATAAAATGCGGCAATTGCTACCATGATTCGGACAGACTTAAGCATCGCTACGGGTGAGAAAGTCTCAGCGTAGTCAACCCCTTGAACTTGTCGAAAACCTTTCATGACAAGTCGAGCTTTCTAGACAGTGATATTACCATCAGCGTCCGTCTTCCTCTTGAAGATCCATTTATTCTCAGTGGCCTACCGATCATCAGGAAAGTCCACCAAAGTCCACACTTTGTTCTCATACATGGATCCTATCTCAGATTTAATGGCCTCAAGCCATTTGTCAGAATCTGGGCTCATCATATCTTCTTCATAGTTCGTAGGTTCGCCGTTGTCTAACAACATGACTTCTAGGACAGGATTACCGTACCAATATGGTGCGGAACGTGTTCTGGTCGACCTATGAAGTTTAGTAGTAACTTGATCCGAAGTTTCATGATCATGATCATTAGCTTCCTCTCTAGTTGTTGTAGGCATCACGGGAACAGTTTTCTCTGATGTGCTATTTTTCAATTCGAGAGAAGGTACAATTACCTCATCAAGTTCTACTTTCCTCCCACTCACTTCTTTCGAGAGAAACTCCTTCTCTAGAAATGACCCGTTCTTAGCAACAAAGATCTTGCCTTCGGGATCTATGGTAGAAGGTGTACCCAGGTTTTATGCAAGGGTTCCGATGGTCGTAACTTACAGCTAGAACTTGTAAAGTGATTACTTGCCATTTAAATCTTGTTCGTTGTGATGTTATATGGAGGTAGGTTGTTATGTTTCCACGGTTGTTACCTCATACATAG
The DNA here is from genome assembly GCA_011799875.1 of Thinopyrum elongatum. NCBI lineage: Eukaryota > Viridiplantae > Streptophyta > Magnoliopsida > Poales > Poaceae > Thinopyrum > Thinopyrum elongatum. The sequence goes on from CM022300.1 coordinate 317,420,040, forward strand.
TTACCGCCATGTTAAGTTATTCATGATGAATATCCATGCTTGCTAAATGATGGCTAAAGCTAAACCCAATCGGTTGGTCTAGAGTCACCTGTCCGGACTTATCTGTGAAACCACATTTGCCGGTATGGGACAGCCTTGAGTTGGTTTGATCGTGTGCTCTTTTACTGGTACCACCAAACAGGGAAGGTTATGCGCACGTGCTGCCCTGGCCCGGTAGGCGGTGATAATCTTGTGAGCCCAGTTGAGTTATTTGCCGGCGTCCCCATTTGGGACAGTTTAGTTAGCCACGATGGTGGCAGGTGTCACGGGGTTACACAGGGGCCACCCAGGGCTTGACTCCGGGGGAGGATGATTGCCGGTGGTACGGTAGAGGAGTCACGGGTTAGGCAGGTTTCGTTAGAGCAACACTGGTCCACCCGAATGGGATAACGAGGCCAGGTGCTCCATGGTGTGGGTAAAGTGCGCAACCTCTGTAGAGTGAAGAATCTATTCGAATAGCCGCGTCCACGGTATTGGACAGTCCGTCCAGGCCTCACTAGGTGGTTAACCGTAACAACGATAATAATGATGGAAGAACTCGTCTTACGATCGGAAGTACTCGGCGACTCATGAGTATTCCGAGGGTAGTAAGGCAACCAGGAAGAGAGTTAAATTGGATTCGGTTAAGGTTTGGATTGGATCCTGAGAATGTTCGGAGTATAAGTCATTCACTTGCCACGCTTTACTTTACTTTGGTAGTATCACACTGGATAATCCTGTTATGACATGATAATTAATCTTGCTAGATAGGTATACCATGCCATGATAATTAATGTTGCTCTAATAACAAATGCATGCTTCAATGCCATGGATAGCTTTGCTTGGTGTATATGTTAGTTTGGTTTGCTTGCGAGTACATTCAAAAGTACTCAGCGGCCTTTAATATGGCCAGGTTCATATAAGGATCCGTCGTCCGTCGTCGAGGAGCCGGAGCGTTCGTGGGCTAGGAGAGTAACCCAGTCAGATCCCTGTGGATTGGAGCCGCACCAGGACCATGCTGCCTTAGATAGAGCTATTTTGCTGCCATCAATATTGTAAGATATCATGTAAGACCTATATATCCATTAATAGAAATGCCTGTGTTCATGATACTTGTTGTAAACGCACATGCCAGAGTGATTTCCTGGGCTGGTATGTGTGGCGACCGTCTGGCTACAGTGGTAATCAGGCAGGGCGCCACAATGAAAGTGGACACTTTCGTGATGATAATTTCTGTATTGTCATGGAACACTTCTATGATAGCACAGGTATGACTATCTTTATTCTACCATAAAATCATCATGGATGTACATCCATGATAGAAAATGTGACCTAGTGTGACAAACGTGTATCATCACGGAAGTGGTTTTTTTTAGTGACGGCGGTGGTTATATTTTATAGAAATGATTTCACTCTCATGCTTCACTTAAATATTTTTGAGAGTCTCTTAAATAGGAAGTGGTAATGAGCAAGGTTTATAAAAATAGTCGGAAAAGGTTAGGTATTTAAGATTGACATAATAAAAACTTTCTTGTATATCACTAAATATGGAACGTATGGTTTAATTATATTGATGTCATAATATGAAAGAGTAAGAGTTCATGATCATTGGTTAGTAAGAATATCGATATTAAAGCTTGTTATTAACTACTCATTTAACTGTCTGACATGGCATGACGGGGATGCGTGAGCATTTTTATGTCTGATTGAAATCCTTGAGTGCTGTTATAATCTGAGGGTGCGCGATGGTTAAGTCCTACCAACCTCCTCCCTAGGGGCACACGAGTAGTACTTTGCTTCGAGGGCTAATAAACTTCCACAATAAGTATATGAGTTCTTTATGACTAATGTGAGTTCATGGACAATTACACATTCCTACCTATCCGTAATTTGCTAGCCTCTTTGGTACCGTGCATTGCCCTTTCTCACCTCAAGAGTCGGTGCAAACTTCGCTGGTGCTTCCAAACCCCGTGATATGATACGCTCTATCACACATAAGCCTCCTTATATCTTCCTCAAAACAGCCACCATACCTACCTATCATGGCGTTTCCATACCCATTCCGAGATATATTGCCATCCAACTTTCACTATTTTGTCTTATGACATGTGTGTTCATGATCATATTGCTTTGCATAATCATATAGAGCTGACATGGTATTTGTGGCCAAGCCACCATTCATCATTGTTATACATGTTAAGCTAGATCATTGGACATTTTGGTACACTGCCAGAGGCATTCATATAGAGTCATATTGTTTCGGTTCATAGAGTTGTAATATCGAGTTGTAAGTATATAAAAGTGTGATGATCATCATTATTAGAGCATTGTCCTGGTGAGGAAAGGATTATGGCGACAATGATTTCCCCACAAGTCGGGATGAGACTCCGGATGAAAAATGAAAAAAGAGAGGCCAAAAGAGGCCACAAAAAGAGAGAGATAAAGAGACAAGGGGAAATGTTACTATCCTTTTAACACACTTGTGCTTCAGAGTAGCACCTTGTTCTTCATATAGAGAGTCTCCTGAGTTATCACTTTCATATACTAGTGGGAATTTTTCATTATAGAACTTGTCTTGTATATTTCGATGATGGGCTTCCTCAAATGCCCGAGGTCTTCATGAGCAAGCAAGTTGGATGCACATCCAGTTAGTTTTCGTTGAGCTTTCATACACTTATAGATCTAGTGCATCCATTTGCATGGCAATCCCTACTCCTCGTATTGATATTGATTGATGGGCCTCTCGATTGCCCGTTGATCCGCCGAGTTGGTGCGAGATTTCCTTCCTTTTTGACTTCTCCTATATATCTCTACCCCAGCATTCTATTCCACCTATAATGCTAATGTCCATGTCTCACACTCATGTATTTAGTGGAGTTGAAAATGCTGAAGCACGTTAAAAAGTATGATACAATTAACTGTTTAACACCGGGGTGCTCATGATTTATACTTATGCGGTGAAGGCGGAGTCATGCCATGCTTACCTAATTCATTGAGTAGGGATAGCATTCGTTAAGCATCGTATATTTTGAAATAGCAATGATTATGTTCTTATATTCATGGATATTATGTTGATATCAATTACTTCATCATTTCTCAATATTTATGTCGTAGAAGAGATTACATGATAAACATTCTAGGTAGCATTCAACATCAAAAAATTTGTTTATATCAATTACCTACTCAAGGATGAGCAGGAATTAAGCTTGGGGATGTTGATACTTCTCCAACGTATCTATAATTTTTGATTGTCTCATGCTATTATATTAGCAATCTTAGATGTTTTATATGCAATTTTATATCATTTTTGGGAACTAACCTATTAACTCAGTGCCTAGTGTTAGTTGCTGTTTTTGCATGTTTTTTGTTTTTCAGTAAATCAATATCAAACAAAGTCTTTTCCTGGACCAGAAGGGATGGTTTTTGTTTTTCAGTAAATCTATACCTACTAATAAAGCAAGGTGTGTTTCCCCAATTTTTTCATCCGATCACCGTTGAAAAGATTTTTTTATATCCGAGGTGGTACTAAATTTTTGTGCGTATATCCGCTAGAAAAGTAAAAAGCTTTGTTCAGAATTCCCTAATTGGGCCGCGCGTGGTCTGGCCCAACAAAGCCAGCCCACTTATTATTACCCACACAGTTGAGAAGACCTTATTTGTCGCATAGGGCGATAAATAGTTGAATCTTCTCAAAGGGTGCCTAAGACTGGGCTGGCCCGTTTCCCCTTTTTCATTGTTCCATTTCTTTTTTCTGTTTCTTTCTCTTTCTATTTTATATTTGTTTTTCCTTTTTTCTTTCTTTATTTTCATTTTTTCTATGACCTCAAAATTTACAAAAAAATTGAGAATTTCAATTTTTGTACAAATATTCAAAAAATTGTCAGAATTTCAAAAAATAATCTATTTAGAAAAATGTTCGAAACTTTTAAAAAAGTCCCGTTTTGAAATTTTGTCAATATTCAAAAAATGCTCTCATTTTAATAAAAAAATTGTGTTTTTCAAAAATTCTTCGAGATTTGAGTTATAAAAATTACATTTTATTAAATATTCCATATTTGAAAATATTCATTTTTAGTGACATATTCACAAATCCAAAATAATGTTTGCGTCTAAGAATTCATTTTCTAAAATTGTTTTGAATGATCCCCTTTTAAAAAAATCCAAAAAATTAAAAATATTTGTGTTTTCATAAAATTTTCATGTTTTCAAAATATTGTTTGTGAATTTAAAAAAACTATTCGTGTTTCTAAAAAACTCGTGTTTTTCCAAAAATATTGGTATTTTCAAAAAAAATGTTTGCATTTTTTATAGATTGTTCGGGACTTAAAAACTGTTCAGGTTTCCAAGAATATTCGCCAATTCATATTTTTCTAATGTTAAAAAATCAGAGAATATTTCTAATCTGACGCTATAGTATTTTCTTAAATAATTGCGCTGGCCATTAGTTAGCGGTGCGCGTTCGTTCTATGCTGAGAGAGTGGTTGAAGCAACCGTGTCACGAAGGTCGCCACGCAGCCACCAAATTAGGAGGCAGGTACAACCCTAAGATGGAGGTAGACCCAGACCAACCAACCCGATCACTATCAAGATTTCTCGTGTCAAACCTGTCCAGCGAGAAGACCATAACTCCTTGTTATGCCGCCTACCATTGTGGAGACCGTTTTTTTTGATGACACATCAATTATCTTTCCCGTTGCTTCTTGCAAAAAAATATCTCTCCCGTTGCAACGCACGGGCATATGTGCTAGTCAATATCAAACAAAGTTCATCATCATATGCCCGAGGTCTTCATGAGCAAGCAAGTTGGATGCACATCCAATATCAAACATGATAAAACTTTACGATGGTTTTTCTTGGACCAGAAGGGACCCTAGGAACCATGGGAGGAGACCAAGCGAGGTGTGAGAGCGCCACAAGATCACACGGCGCAGCCCCGGGGGGGGGGGGGCGCCCCTGAGCTTGTGGGACCCTCGCAGCTCCATTTAACCTAATTGCAACTCCATAAATCCTGAAACCAACGGGGAGCCACCCAAAACATGTTTTTGCCGCCACAAGCATCTATTCTTCCGTGGTCACATCTAGAGGCTTTTTCTGGTACTTTGCCAGAGGGGGAATCAATCATGGAGGGTTTCCACATCAACCTTGCTACCCTCCAATGATGTGCCTCTATGTCGGCATGGAGCCGCTGGCAATCTATGGGGCCGGACAACCCCAATGTTGGTTTGGCAGGGGGAGTCAGTTGATGCGAAGAGCAAGCACAACGACAGACGCCATGATTTTACCCAGGTTCGGGCCGCTGAGAAGCATAAAACCATACTCCTGCCTTGGTGTATTCGATGTATATGGAAGAAAGGTACACGGAGCGCTCCTCCCCGGCAAGCTGCTAGGAGAGGGCAGCAACACGGATGTTTATGCTTGTAGGTCGCAAGTGCTCAAACCCCTATAATGGTTGCCTCGGCCCTCCTTTTATAGCTCAAGGGGTAACCACAATGGCAAAATAGTCATTACAAGGTGATTAGATTGATGTAGATCTATCATACCTAACTGTGCTAGTTAGGACAAAAGTGCATTAAATGCACTGCTAGGTGTCGCATGGAGGGTGATCCTCATCAAGGATGGAGCACCGCTTATCCACCTACCTCTTATTAGCTTGACACACCATTAGGATGGATGTCAAAAAAGGTAATCATCCTTCCCAGCAAGCTGACACGTATGGCTTGCCTCCGCCTAATCACCTGCGGGCTCGACACCTCACTGATCAGCGACCAGCTGGCCAGAGAGGTGCAGCGCTGGCATTTGGCGACAAGTCTATGCCTGAGGGGCTTGCCGGGCAGCAACCTGCCGGCTCACTTTTGCCGTGAGTTGGTTGCTTCCTTGGTCTTCCAAATCTCGTGGTTCGTCCCAAGCTTGGATCTTCTTAATGTGTTCCTTGGTCTCATGAAGAGCGGCTTCTCTGGTCTGGTTGCTGTATGAAACTTCATGCTTTCCGAAGGAGCTGCAACTTGTCTATGCATAAGTCAGGGCAGCAAATGCCCATGTTTGTTGCAACGACAGGAGCCCCCGGGCTTAGATCACACGTGCCGCCGGGTGTAAAATGCACAGACTCATGTATTGACCTTGCCAGAGATGGCGTTGTAATTTTTTGAGATTTTCTTTGCTTCTTCATTAATCTGGATCTGGCCCGGCCCCCAGTCTCATCCAAGTATCTTTGGTGTTTGGACGATATGTATCGTTCGCATCAAAAAACCAGGGGTGCCCACGCCCATAGGATGGCATTAGGGCGCCCACGCGTGAGTCGCGGTAACTGCCATTTCTGCAATCACTTCCCCCTTTATCGCAACCTTGCCCCCTTCCCCATGACACGGATTAGGTGCAAGCCGTGCGACTGGTGCAGGAGGGCGGTCGCCATGGTAGTGCCCTGATTAGAGGATCCAGAACACTGAATAGGCAGAACTGGGCGGTCGATGAAGTATGGTGCCTGGCACGGGTGCAGGGAGTTGGATTGGTTGGGTGGGGCGATTGCCCCAGGGCAATGCAGAGCCAGCCCCCACACTCCCCGCTATAAAAGGAGGGGTGCGAGGGCAGCGATGCTCATCCACTTTCCCTTCTTCTCTTGCTTCTCCTTTCATCATGGTGAGAGGAAGAGGTCGGGCTCGTGCTTCGGCCACGGCGACGCGAGCTTCCCCTCGACACCACACTTCGGATTCGGCCGCGGTCGTGGAGGCCAGTTCCAGCGCACGAGGCCGAGCTGCGGGGCGAGGTCTAGGTCGATGCAGCGCCCGCGGTCGAGGCAGACAGAGTGGTGCGCTCATTGTCTCTCCTCCAACTGCTCCACCCCTGGCAGTGGGCCATACGGGGACACGGCGCTCAAGTTCATCGTTGAGCTACGGGATCCTCCCCGCAGCCTCCTGCAGCTCCCTCGTCCCTTCGCCAGGGTGATCGAGGTTGATCGGCCGCTTGGGCTATAGCTGCGCGTGAGCGGCTGCTGCAACTGCACCACGTGGGTGTACGTCAAATTCCCCATGCCTGGCGTCATGCTCCTTAGGCGCGAGTGGAAAACCTTCGCCCCACTATCTCGCGGAGGCACGTCCTCCGCTTCAAGTTGGTGGAGTCTAACAAGCTCTCCATCAAGATCTTCGGGCCTTTAGGCGCTCATCTCAGGTGCTGCGTAGAAAGCTGGAGCGACGACGAAATTCCTCCTCGAGCGACAGCAACGAGGAGGACACCGATGGCGAAGATGGTGGCAGTGGGCATCCGGTTGTCAAGAATGAAGACGGCGACTCCGACTCCGACTGAATGCCGGCAGCACCGTCATCACTAGCCAGACGCCGGCAGCACCATCATCTGCAGCTGGACCCCGGCAGAGCGATTTGCCGGGGGTGCTTGGTCTGGACGTCACCGCCACCTCCAGCTAGACCCCGGCATGCTCGTGGACTCGGCTTCGTCATCCCTATCGGGGGTGGTCCACCTAGCCGCTCCCTCCATCCTAGCTTCATCCTCCCTGCCGTGGAGACGCTCTCCCGATCTTGTCGGGCTGCGTCCCTTTGGTCCTGGCGGGGGTGACCAGGGCATTGCCTAGGTGCTCCTTTTGCCCTTCTTGCACTCGAGATAAATCCTAGGAGGAGAGGGACAAGAAAGGCATTACGGAGCACTTTTCTTTTTCCAACAAAAAAGATGTATGATGTTGCCGCGTTTGAATCAAATATAAATATTTCCCATCTATATTTCGCATTTGTATGATCTGTACTTGTCGTCCCACACAATTTTGAGAAGAAACCTGCTGGAAACGCATACTTGCCTTAGACGTTTAGAAGGGCTGACCCTCAACAGTCTTTTGCGAGTAGGATATCCGGCAAGGCTTCTTGCCAGCCTAAAACGCAGCTACTACTAACCCTTGTCCAGCAAACTCGAGGCAAGTTTAGGAGTGTGGGTGGAGGCCGACCCCTTGTCATCCTTAATCACAGCTGCAACTAATCCTCTCGAGCAAACTCGAGGCAAGGATAAGAGCGCGAATGAAAGGCGCGGCAAGGTCTCCTCACGTGTAAGTTTCTCATACGTAGGCATAATCTAGATGACGAGAAATTTCAAATGAAACAAACTTTTGACGTATCTCTCTTTGCTGTACTTCTTATCGTTTGGATAAGGAGAGGCCGCCATAGGTCCAAGTGAGCGATTCCATCCTCCCTCTCCCCAAGAAAGTTGCGCGCGAGGAATTCTTCTGTCTCTGATAGAAAAAGAGAGAAGAGAAAGAATAGCAGGGGGCTCTTGGCAGTATGATAATCATCTTATCCAAACATGTGTAATCACATGAATATCATGCTATAGCATATAGATAAAACATGCATGCGAGTTTTTGGAAAACACTTGGTTTTATTAAGATATGCGCAGGGTTTGCGCCTGGCTTTGTACAAAGGGTTACAAGCCTCTGAGGCTATGCTTGTACAAAATGGATTGCCGGGGCAAGGCCCGACAACCGCGCCTTATAGGTAGAACTTGCGAAGATGCTCAATATTCCATGAGTTTTGCACGTGAATGCCATCTTCGGTCTCTAGACTGACTGCGCCAGGTCTGGTGACTCGTACTACCCGGTAAGGGCCTTCCCACTTCGGCATCAACTTGTTTGTACCCTTGGCGAACTAAACACGCCGAAGGACAAGGTCGCCTTCCTCAAGGCTCCAGCATGAACCTTGCGGCTATGTTAGTGGCGCAAGCCTTGCTGGTAATGTGCAGCACGCACAGCAGCCCGAAGATGATCTTCCTCGAGGAGCACGACATCGTCATGCCGGAGCTGCTGTTGCGCTACTTCATTGTAGGCAATTACTCGAGGTGACCCTTATATGAGTTCCGTGGGGAGTACTGCTTTTGCACCATAAACTAGGGAGAATGGTGTCTGTCCAGTAGCTCGATTTGGTGTCGTTCTGAGTGACCAAAGAACCACCGAAAACTCATCAATCCAGCGAATCCTGCACTTGTGCAGCCTATCAAAAGTTCTTGTCTTGAGTCCGTGCAATACTTCAGCATTTGTTCTTTCTGCTTGCTCGTTGCTCCTTGTGTGCTGCAAAGCATATCTTGCTTCCAAGGCTAAGAGTGTACTGCATGAAAGCGTCACTACAAAAAAAACCACTTCCGTGATGATACGTGTTTGTCACAGTAGGTCATGTTTTCTATCATGCATGTACATCCCTGACGATTTTATGATAGAACCAAGATAGTCATACCTATGCTGTCCTAGAAGTGTTCCATGACAATACTGAAATTATCATCAAGGAAGTGTCCACTTCCATGACGATAAATGTCGCGTCGTGGAAGTGTTTTCGTCAAGGGTAACCGACACGTGGCATCCACCGTAACGGGTCACCGTTAAGCTATCGGGTTCTGGTTTGGATCCGATAACCCATTAACAGCCCGGACTAATGGGGATTTTCCACATGTAAAATTCTCATTCGCCGGAGGAACCACGTGTTAGCTCTTCATTGGGACAGAGAGGCGCCTATGATATCTCGACATGTGGCACAGCCCAACAGTGGCCCATTTAGCTTACAAAGGCCAGCCCATTTGACTTGGTTAAAAGCTAGTGGGCCGGCCCATGAAAAGCCTGTTAATGGTCTGTTCACATATAGCCCATTTTATGGCCCGGTAACTCACGGCCCATTATGGCGTTCCTGAATTCGGCCCAACAGCGTCATGTGGGCCGTCTAGTATAACACCAGCCCGTTTCAGTTTCGTCCCATGTATGGCCCACGACGTCTTTCGGCCCATATGAGGCCTTTCATATCTTTGGGCCCTTTAGTGGCCCGCGGTGACTCTATCCCATAATAAACAGTAAATTTCTTTATACCCATTAACGGCCCATGATTCACATGGGCCGTTTCCAGCTCGTGTTAGCTTTCGGCCTACTGACGGCCCATACATTCTTGCGTTCCTCTCTGGCCCTCGATTACTTCTGGCCCGTTACCGGCCTGTTCTCCTAATGGGCCAAATTCAACCCATGGTTAGCATCGGCCCGTTTGTGGCCTGTTAACCCATTGCGCCGTTTCCAGCCCATCATGTATTCTGGCCCATTAACGACCCATTATGCCTGTGACCAATGTTGGGGATATCGCTTATCGGGAACTTATCGATCGACCCATGATAAGGGGTAAATCGGCCAGTTTATCGGCATATCGGCCGATTTATCGCCATATCAGCTGATTTATCAGCCCATTTATCTTATTGGTCAGACAACGGTAAGCGATAAATCGGCCGATTTATCGGAATATCGGAAGATATCTTGAACAGTGCCTGTGACAGAATTAAGCCTTTGCTGTCTTCCGGCTTCTTAACGGCCCATTGCCGTGCTGGCCCGATACCAATTACGCCCGTTTATGGCCCATGTCGGCCCATTTATCATACGGCCCGTTGGAGGCCCATTCATCCGACGGCCCGTAGGAGGCCCATTGATCCTACGGCCCATAGCAGGATCAAGGTTACCACAGTCCGTATCTGGCCCATGGTTGTTGCGGCCACTAGCAAACCATGGAAAAAGAAGACTAAGGAAATAAATAAGCCAGAAACTAACGCTAGGCTATTAAGGCGATTTCACAGATTACATCCATTGGGCATCAAAGTTCGCCACCAGTGCAAATATAGGGAACACCCTACACTATACAAAAATGGTTTGATGTTTTCTTCAGCCGGTCGGTGCACGTTAAGAACAAATTTTGTATCGCAACGAAACAAAATACAACCATCAAATAAAAGGAAGGTTGGCATAAAAGTGAACTGTCTGGCAGATCAATGCACCAAAAGAAGCTCAGTTCATTTGACCTGACTGTTAATTTTCATGCTGTACTGACCGATGGAGCACCATAACCTTCGCATTCATTTCTCCTAGCCTCCTGAACAACATAACAAATGTCTGATAGTCTGATTTCAAAACCATGCATATCTTGACGACATCGAACAATGGCTGTCCTTGTTTCACAAAGGCTATCTGTTAGGGATTGGACTTGTGTCTAGAGCGCAGATATAACATTGTTTTGAGCTTGCATATCTTGATCATGAGGCAGTTTGGATGAGATTGCCTTAACAACCAACCAGGTATTACACAGGAGCGTGCTTTTGGCACTGTTAGTGGACAGGTACTCACCCACTGCACCAAGAGGTGACATTGCGGTTATCGTTGCCTTGTCACCTTCAGAAGGCGGCGATTCCACCATTTGTTCCATAGCTTGCTGAAAAGTTGAGTTTGTACATTAGTAGTACCAGTACAGAAGATATTAAGGAGGTAGCAAAACCAAATAGAATAGCTTTGGTCTATATACAGAACTTATTCTGGTGAACCCATGTAAAATATTAGTTGTATTTTACTGCAAAGTACAAAATAAAACCAGTTTCCAAACATATGACCATGTACCATGGCTAATGTATTGTCTATTTCTTCACATTGTATTGACAGCTAAGGATAAAGAGACAAAGTTTATAATATGGTAAGCATAGTATGACATCATTCATATCACAAAACAACTGAGAATAGACAAACAGGCAATTGTAATGTTGTGTGGGCAAGTCCAGCACGGAACTAGATTACAGATCAAGATCAAAGGAACATCACTCCTCTCTTTTAAACCATGTAAGGTGCAATGATATGCTAAGACAATTGTGTATAAAATTGAAAAGAGTAATAGACATTGGCTGCAAACCATCCAGTTCAATGCACAAGTCAGAGTAAGTAGTAGTTAAAAGGTATGAGGATTAAGGAATTACAATAGCGGCTTTGACTAGTGTAGTCATGCCCTTCGTCTTGCTAGTGTGACAGTCCTTGAAGATTTCCACAGCATTTGGTTCACGTACTCTTTGGTCCTTGCGGGCTTTCCTCTACATTTGGAACAAGTCAATATAGATCTGATAATATGGCACAGCGAAAAGAGTGAAACAACAACTAGTTACAAGAGCCTCATAGTGTGCAATATAGCTACGAGATCCCGTCGTCTGTTGGAATTTCACTTTCATACAGTTGGCCTTGTTCTTTGAACAGTTCACCTACAAGAAGATAGATTTGTGAGGCACATGTGTAAATATGAGTTCAACATATGATCTGATCAGATATATATATATATATATATATATATATATATATATATATATATATATATATATATATATATAACATACTTGATACTTTGGATCAGACCATTGTTTAACAAGGCCTCTCCAGTCTTCATCTGATATATTTTCCACTGGAGATGTTTGGGCAAGTTCATTGTTAGCCTTGCCTTCAAAGTGAGTTTTCCTCAAGTTATACCGATACTGTCACAGACCAGACTTGAAAACATGGGTGCATGCTTTTCTGGTTGCATCATCTTGGCTATCCAATTTGAACCTCATCTGTTGAAAATTATGGGAGTCTCATTACCAGCAACCTAGAAAGTATGGGACAGAGCAAGACGATATTTCTAATTTCCATACATAACCATACTTACAGATAAATGGTCGAGGAAGGTGTTAAACTGGGTTTCGTTTTTGTCACTCCTGTACTGAATCCATGTTGGGAGGATACGTGCATGACACCTAACGGCAACGGCTGCCTCTCATACTAACTTGGCTGGCTTTGTAGCATCACGTGGCCTTTTTAAACCTGCCTCAAAACGGATCTCCATTCTTCCTCCTCTAGTTTTAGTTAACCTGTCGAGCATTATCCCTGATGTTTGTTTCCTCTTGCGCCTAGGTGCTAGTTCAACAACGAACATGCAAAGTGTTAGTGTACATCAAACTGTGAGACTAATAAAGAAGCATGCAACTATAACTTGACTCGAGCAACTACCTTCTTGCTGTTGAAGCTCACAAGGTTCATCTGATCTTGCCAACTTGTCTTGTGTCAAGAGTGCTTTAGAAGTAGTGTCAGGTGGCAAGGGGGCTTGGGAACTTGCCGCTAGCAGAGTTACCGAACGAGTAACTCGTGCAGATGTTGGTACTGTGGAAGAAGGTATTGCAACAACTAGGGCTGTCATTGCTTGTTTGGTGGAAGCTATTCATTTGTGTTTGGATTGCTTTGCAGCTGGTGTAGTAGGGGATACCATGTTTGTACAATTTTTTGGTGGACTTCGACCTTCTATTGCACCATCAGTACCAGCAGAATCTGCATAATTCTTCTGCTTCCATTTTCGTGTGTCTTGAGTACTAACACGACCCCCTACCATTTTGTGTTCCTTCTTCTTTCTCTTTGCCATGTCAAGTCAAGCCGACAAGAAAAAGGAATAAAAATTTAGTTCTTCAGAACAAATTGATGCGTAATACAGACGAACTGAAGTTTGATGTTAGACAACCGCATGATAGGAGGATGTGATATGTACGAAAAATAGGACATCATGTGATAATCAGAACTATGATGTGTAAATTAAGTAGAATGCATTTCAATAAATTAGAAGCCATGCAATGGAAGGTAGACACCATATGAAATATGCTACAAATATCGCTCTGCCAAGTTAACAGTGTCTCGCCATAACTGGCATTTAAACAAATGTGAAGTAGTACAGGAAATAAATCATATGCAAGAGGCAAACAACATCACACTACCAAGTTAAAGGTCTCTCATCATTAGTGCCATTGCATATTCACAACATTGCATATTCACAGCTATGATGTGTAAACTAAGCAGAAGGCATTTCAACAAATTAGAAGCAATGAAAGCTAGACACCATATGTAAGATGCAATGAATATCACTCTACCAAGTTAAAACTGTCTCGTCATTAGTGCCATTTCAACAAATTAGTAGTACAAGCTAAAAAATAATGTGAGATGTAACCTATATCAGACTCCCAAGTTAAATGTGTTTTATGATAAGTGATTGTTGCAGGTTACACAACAGTAGTACTTTGATGTAAGAACATGGTGTGATAGGCAGATATTATATGTTCTAGAAACAGGAACACGTGTCTTATTCATAAGTATAATGTGTAACGTAAGCAGATGGAATTCAACAAAATTAGAAGCAATACAAGCTAGACATCTTACATAACATGCAACCACATATAGCAGTGCCAAGTTAGAGGGAGCACGTATGATGGTGGACTAGGGGAGACGTGCCCATCAGTAACACAGCTATGTTGAGTGTCTATGCATGTGTTATCTTCCAAATCTTGTTGGGGGGATGGCGGAGTAGAATCTGTAGAGGCCCTTCATTTCAGTTGGTTGGAAGGAGCACCTTCATCCACTGCCTTGCTAATTTCCTTCCGCTTTATTGATTTTGCATTGTCAAGTAAAACCGACAAGAAAAAGCAATAAAATTCACTCTTCAGAACCCATTCATGCATGATACTGACAATCACTACCTTGATGTAAGGCAAACACACGATACGACGATGGAATATGTACGAAAAACATGATGGCATGGCATATTCACAACTATTTGTGTGAACAAAGAAGAAGCCATTTCAACAAATTAGAAGCAATACAAGCTAGACACCACATGAAAGATGCAAGACAATATCACACTGCCAAGCAAGAGAAAGCACCTGGGATGCCGGTTTCGCCGGAAGACCGCCATCAGTCCCTGCCTTAATTTTTTCATTCCTCTTACTTAATTTTATTGCCTTGTCAAGTCAAACCCACAAAGAAAAATGAATAAAAAATTCACTTTTCAGAACTCATTGATGCAGGATGCTGACGAGCACTACTTCAATGTAAGGCGACCGCATGATAGGATGATTGAATGTGTAAGAAAAAAAGGACAGCATTGCATATTCACAGCTATGATGCATAAGCTAAGTAGAAGGCATTTCAACAAATTAGAAGCAATGAAAGCTAGACACCATATGAAAGATGCAATGAATATCACTCTACCAGGTTAAAACTGTCTCGCCATAAGTGACATTTCAACAAATTAGAAGTAGTACAAGCTAGAAAAGAATGCGAGATGTAACCTATATCACACTCCCAAGTTAAACCTGTCTTATGATAAGTGATTGTTGTAGGCTACACAATAGTAGTACTTTGATGTAAGAACATTGTGTGATAGACAAATATTGTATGTTCTAGAAACAGGAACACGTGTCTTATTCACAAGTATATTGTGTAAAGTAAGCAGATGGAATTCAACAAAAGTAGAAGCAATACAAGCTAGACATAATACATAACATGCAACCACATATAATAGTGCAAAGTTAGAGGGAGCACATGTGATGGTGGACTAGGGGAGACGTGCTCATCATCAACATAGCTATGTTGAGTGTCTATGCATGTGTTGTCTTCCAAATCTTGTTGGGGGGGGGGGGGGGGGGTGGCGGAGTAGAATCTGTAGAGGCCCTCCGTTTAAGTTGGTTGGAAGGAGCACCTTTATCCACTGCCTTGCTAATTTCCTTCCGCTTTATTGATTTTGCATTGTCAAGTAAAACCGACAAGAAAAAGCAATAAAATTCACTCTTCAGAGCTCATTCATGCATGATACTGACAATCACTACTTTGATGTAAGGCAAACACATGATACGAGGATGGAATATGTACGAAAAACAGGACGGCATGGCATATTCACAACTATTTGTGTAAACTAAGCAGAAGCCATTTCAACAAATTAGAAGCAATGCAAGCTAGACACCACATGAAAGATGCAACCAATATGACTCTGCCAAGTTAAAAGCGTCCTATCATGAATGGCATTTCAACAAATTAGAAGCAGTGCATGCTATAAATCATATGAAAGATGGAACCAATATCACACTGCATATACTAAAGGTGTCTCGTCATAATTGATTGATGTGTCGGTGTACTAAGTATTGGGCCACTAGTACCCCGTACTTGTGCACGGGCAGTTGTAGCCATACTCGCGGCAAGGCTTGTCGGGGGACAGTTCGAGGTTGATTCAAGCCACCAAAGAAATCATCAAGTCAGAGATCTGAGGATCAGCAGATAAGAAGAGCTGGAATCCGCAGGCCAGCTTCCCCGGCAAGATCTTGCCGGGGTGGCCTGCGGAGCCCGGTAAGGATCGGCGCCCGGCAAGGTTTTGTTGCTGTGCCACCGCTCTAGCACAGCGACAAACCCGACATTCTGGGTCCTTCTTTGGATGCGTGGCGACGCGCCAGTGGAGGAGAGCTTAAGCGGTGCTGATGGGACGGCCCCTTTTTCCATCCCCAAGAAAGTAAGGACACCTAAACGGACACCTTACGGTGCATTAAATGCGTTCGTTCTAGTCCGTCAGGGGTTAGGTATGATGACCCTATAGCTACTTTACACCTCAATGTATGTACATTTTGCCACTGTGGTGACCCCTTGGTGGTATAAAAGGAGGCCCACGGCAACTGCTACAGGGAAGAAGGATCTTCTGGCCCATTCTGCATGCGTAGCTGCTCTTGAATGTACTGTTCACTATGAGCGCTCCTGGAGCCTGGGCTCAAGAACACTAATAATAACACAAGGCAGGAGTAGGGTTTTACGCTGATCAGCGGCCCGAACCTGGGTAAAATCGCCCCGCGTCGATCGTTGGTTCTGCTCTTTGCGCATAC
This sequence comes from Thinopyrum elongatum, assembly GCA_011799875.1. NCBI lineage: Eukaryota > Viridiplantae > Streptophyta > Magnoliopsida > Poales > Poaceae > Thinopyrum > Thinopyrum elongatum. The sequence continues at coordinate 317,436,534 of CM022300.1, forward strand.
CTCTCCCCCCGCCGAATCGTAAAGGGGTCTCTTGGGATCCCATAGGTGTCGCACATCGACATGCGGTATACTAAAAAATAGTAGTTTTATGTAAGGACATGCTTAATAGACAGATGTACTGTGTACCAAAAATAGGAAGGCATGTCACATTAACAGGTATAATGTATAAACTAAGCAGAATAGCACATGTAATGTAACCAGATTGGAAGAATTACAATCTAGACACCATATGCAACATGCAACCACATATCACGCTGCCAAGTTAGAGCAAGCACCTGCGATGGTAGTGGAGGGGAAATGCGGCCATCAACTACAGAGCTACATTGTTATCTTCATCTAGCCTTGTTGTTTCTTGAGAATCATGTGGGGAGGCTGACACTGCATTCTTTAAAGGAGGATCTTTTCTCAGAGTAGTCCATGGGCCTGACTGTCTCATCATAAGTGATTGATGAGGGATACACAAGAACATTAGTTTGATGTAAGAACATGGTTAATAGACAGATGTAGTAGTATGTACCAGAAAGGCATGTCATATTCAAAGGTATAATGTGTAAGCTAAGTAGATGCAATTTGACCAAATTTGAAGCAATACAAGCTAGACACTCGGCTGACGTGGTGAGCATGATCATCAAGGACCTGAGAGCCTGGTGGGAGGCAGGCTACTTTGCCACCATCATGGCATTTTAGTTGGATTGCAGGTGATGCCTGTCTGTGCTGGGCTTGTCACTGGCTCGGCCAGTGCCCTGACTAGCTATTTGGCTTCTGGTGCTCTCGGGATGGTGGTTCATGTAAAAAATATCTTTCATTATCTTAATAAAGACCGACTTCGGCCTTTCGAATACAAGCTAAACACCATATGCAACATGCAACCACATATGACACCGCGAAGTTAAAGCAAGCACCTAGGATGGTGGTTCATGGCGAGCGAGATCATCAACTCTAGAGCTATGTTTACCATCTCCATCTGCTGACAGTGCACCCTTTGAAGTGCCGAAACGTGTCTTGACTACCCGCGAACAAAGCTGGAGCAACTTCTCTCTTTTCATTCATGTTTCTATCAACAGTTTGGGAGAGGCTGAAATACCCATGCATAAAAAAACAATAGTGAGAGAAGTGTGTGCAGAACTAGTGCATTGTAAAAGTAGCAGATAGCAGGTGGCTGAAAAATAAATGACAAGAGACAAATGATAGCTCTACAACATTGCATGGCAAACGAAATTAGATTCTACTCCGTAAGATTTTGTAATATATGAGCACAGGGATGGCTGGGAAATGCAGGTACACCTCCAGCACACCACCACATGTGGTCCTATCAGAATAATAGTCGACTGAAAATAAATAGGTCAGTCGATTTTTTTCTGAACCGTCCGATCTACAAGGAACGGGCAGATGGCCTTCGTCTACCTCCCGCCAGTCACTGTTGATGATCTTTCTCGAACCGCCAGCGACCACTAGCCCAGACCCCTGTCTCCACCACCCCGCCCTCCCCTTGACCTCACACCACCGCCGTGCTTGGCAGCGCCCCCCAGCCATCCCTTTAAGCCCGGCCGACCTCCAGATTGCGCGCCAGCAGCTCCTAGGCCCCACACAACCTTAAGATAAACACCGAGGAGCTGCTTCCTTGGCGTAACGGGCATACTAGGGCATGTTATGCCGGGGAATGCTTCCTTTAATTGGGAATCAACTGACCAGAAATTGAAATCCGGGGGGGGGGGGGGCGATGGACCTCTAGCTAAGGTGAAATAGTATATGAGGAGAAACCTTGTCCATCGCGAGTTACTAGGAACATCTAGTATAAGGAAGAAGGTGCAGGAAGAAGCGGTCAACTAGTGTCTTCTGTGGGCTGAATACCGTCCAAGCAGACACGTAAAATTTAAGGCTCCACAGACCCAAGAAGGTTCGAACTCTAGGGCGTGTGCGAAGATCTCAACCTCTCAAGCCTCAAGCTCGTCGCCCTATAGCCTAGCCTTGCCGGATACATGCTCGAGTGGGGAAGAAGATGGACACGGCAGTTTACCCAGGTTCGGGCCACCTTGTGGTGTAAAACCCTACTCCTGCTTTGTGGTGGATTGGCCTCACGAGGAGGTTGAGGATGAACTAGTACAGTGGATGAGCTTCCTCGCGAGGGCTCAGGGAATGAGAATGGGTCCACCCCCTCTACGGTGGTGGCTAACCTATATTTATAGTGGCCTCGGTCCTCTTCCCTCAAAACTTAGGCAGGAAGGGATCTCAGAGTGGCCAATTTGAAAAGGGACAACTACTACATCTTATCTTGACGAAAGGTGGTCTTCGCCTTCAAAGCTTCTGGTTGTGACACAGCGGTGGGCTCGGTGATGACATCTGTCCTGCCGAGCACGTGGTCTTGGTCTCGTTGCACCGGAATGGAAACATTTGGAGGGCTCCTTGGGAACCCACGCCTGTCCTTGCTCCCTTAGCACCGAAAGGGAAACTGCCTCCTCTGCGCCCGCTGGCGCCCGCCTGGCATTGGTCCACATGGCTCACATCATCACAGCCTCGGGAGGCTGGGTACCTGCATAGAAATCTCCGCTCCTCGGGAGGCAGCCTAGGGAGGCCGCTCCTCTGGAGGTCTTGGTGTCGTCCGCCTTGCGAGGCCAGGGGGCCCTCACGTGGGTCTTGTCTTGGAGTCCTTGTTGTCGGGCCGTACCAGTCCATCGAGGGGGCCATGCCATGGGCCGTAGGCAGGCAAGTCTGGGTACCCCCGGTCCTAGAAGACCGACAGTAGCCCCCGGGCCCAAGGAGCGCTCGGGCTGGCTTCGAAGCGAAGCCAAGGGGCAAGGGCGGAGCGCCGCGGGCCCCAATCGCCTGCGGGCCAGGCTGACGAGGGCCGCCCGAGGAGACGTGGATGACTCCGCTTCCCCACGTCACCTCGGCAACCGCTCCGAGTTGACAGCACCCTGGTGCATGCAACACGGCCATCATCACTCGGAACGTGGAAGGGCGCCGGTTGGCCTTCGACCACCTATAAGAGGGTGCGGGAGGCATAGCCCCCAGCCCGTCTTCATCCTCTCGCCTGCCGTCCCCTCTTCTCCTATCTCTGCTGCGCCGTCACCTTGCTGAAGTGACCATGGCACCAACGAGGAGGTTCGCGGCGGAAGAGAAGGGCAAGGCCCCAAAGGAGGGGCCAGTCTTGCCGCCGCCCAAGAGGGGACGCAGCCGTCCCCACAAATGCGCGGCCACATCAACGGCGCCATCGCGGGGGCGCAGGCGGCCACCCTTGCCAGCCCGCATCAGCTCCAGCAATCGGGGGAGAGTCCTCTCGCGCAGAGGTGGTTGCGGGGGCCCCAGCAGCCAGGACGAAGGGCGAAGGCGCGCCGCGGCTGCCCGGCCACCACGCCCGCGTGCCCACTCAGGGGACAGAGGATGCGAGTTTGTCATACGAGTGGAGGGCCCTCCGGGCACCTGGCTTCTGCTTCGAAGCTCCTTCGCGAAGGAGCTGCCCGCAGCGGGGCCCATTGGCCTGCGGCTGCAACCGGACGACTGCTGCAACGGGTCTTCATGGGTGGAGGTCGAGGTCTCCTCCATCGGGCAGGTGTTCCTGACCAGCGGGTGGCAGTCATTTGCCCGCGCCCACGGTCTGGATGGAAGGCGCACCCTCCATTTTAAGTACGATGGAGCGGCAACGCTCTTCGTCAGGGTCTTTGGGGAGGACGACAGCCGCCTGGGGTGCTGCCCGGAGGGCGACGATGATGGCAGCAACCACCCCTCCGACGACGACGGTCAGCGCGGCGGCGACGTCCTCCGTGGTGAACTTGCCGTTGGCGATGGCCACTGCTCCTCCAGCGGCTGCGCTTCCTCTGGGGAAAGCTCGAGCGACGACGACTACGACGAGCCACCTCATCGCCGTGCACAGACCAAAGAGGGCGGCATGCTGCCACGCCATCGTGTCCCCGCTCCGGAGGACGCCGAGCCACCTTGCCATCACGCCCCCATCAAGCAGGAGGAGCACTCTGACTAAGCGTGGGCGGCGGTGAAGCCGGGCCTCAGGAGCAGCGGTCCTCTAGAGGCCGCCTCTTCAGTTTTTCCTTCTTTTGCTTCTTGCATCACAACTTATGAAAAAGCCCCCTGGGGGCGTGTAATGAACCGCGGCGCTTGCGCCTTTATGTCAGTATTTCTCGTTTGCATTCTAATACTCGTGTTGCTATTAATCGGAAGTTCCCACTTGGCATGATTAGAATAACTTAGCTTGGTGCGCTAGTGACCCTTGGCGGGTCCCTTCGTCATGGTGGCGCGATCCTCCGGAGCTTCTCCTGTTGACGGTGTAGTTAGAGTGCCAGAGCGACCTAGGGAGGCCCCTCGACAAGCTCCGGAGCCTTGAATGGCACGCCCCCGCGAGGCCTCCGGGGGGCAATTTGCGCAGGGTTCCTTGGTGAAGAGACCTTGCGTAGGCCTCTGGAGCCCCCGAGCGAGGGCCGGCCGTTATTAGCGCGCCGGGGAGCGATGCCCAGCAGGGCCAGGAGGCGAGCACTCCTGAGGCCGAGGGGCCAAAATTGGTGCGTGCGAGCTAGCTCGCTCGAGAGCACCGCGCGAGGATTCGGATGCCAAGGCCTTGGCGAGGTGTGCGCGTGAGCGGCCTTAGCCAGCTCAGGCGTACCATGCCCAGCCCCCGCTCGCGGGGTGCGATGGAGTGGGCTACGGGCAATAACTACACTGCAGGGAGCAACGAAAAGAAAAAGAAGAATTCCTTCCCTTTTTGAATAAAGACGCAAAAACCTCAAATTTCATTCCAAGAAACAACAAATTTGGTTACAAAGGCAAGCAAAAGAACAACCGCGCCCGGCGCCTACACTAGTCTTCTAGGCTTCCCGCCAACGTGGAGCATGGGGCTTCCACTAGGCGTGGGCATAGTCACTGAAAGACCGTGTCGTCCGCCAGCGTGAAGCATGGGGCTTCCACTTGGGCGTGGGTGGGAGCCCCCGTGGGGTCGAGGAGCGATGCACCGGGAGACTCCGGGGCGTGTACAGCCCCACTCATTATTATGTGAGAATGTCACGGGTAGAACTGGCGGAGGTGCTGGATGTTCTAGGCATTCTAGATGGAGACCCTGTCCTGCGTCTCCAAGCGCACGGCGCCTGGCCTGGAGACGTGGGCGATCTTGAACGGGCCCTCCCACATGGGTGAGAGCTTGTGAAGGCCCTCCTGGAGAGGACCCGCCTCAGGACGAGGTCACCCACCTCGAGGGTCCAAAAGCGAACACTACGTCAATGGTATCACTGCAGCGCCTGCTGGTACCTCATGGCGCGGAGCGAGGCTTGGCGGCGGGCTTCCTCCCAGAGCACGAGGTCCATTCCCCGCGAGGCATCCTGATGCTCCTCGTCGAATGCCAAGACCCATGGGGAGCGATGCCAGACCTCATGTGGGAGGACCGCCTTAGCTCTGTAGACGAGGAAGAACAGGGTCTCGCCGGTGGGCTTAGTCGCGGTGGTGCGGATGGACCACAACACGGACTGAAGCTCATGGAGCCAACCCCTGCCGCAGGCCTTGAGCTTTTTCTCGAAGCTCCTCATCTTGAGGCCCCTCAGGACCTCCGCGTTGGCGCGCTCAGCCTGGCCATTGCTCCGTAGGTGCCCCACCGAAGCGTAGCATATCTGCGTTCCAAGGTTAGCACAATACGCCCCGAAGAGGTTGCTGGTGAATTGGGAGCCATTGTCAGTAATATTACGGTTGGGGACCCCGAAATGGCTCACGATGCCCTTGATGAACTTGATGGCGGAGCCAGCGGGGATGGTGCGCACAGGCTCCACCTCCGCCCACTTGGTGAATTTGTCGATGGCGACGTAGAGTTAAGGGTATCCACCGGCTGCCCGATAGAACGGACCCAAGATATCCAGCCCCTAGACCGCGAAGGGCCATGAGAGCGGGATGGTCTGGAGGCATTGCACGGGCTGATGGATCTGCTTGGTGTGGAACTGGTATGCCTTGCAGGATCGCACCAGCTCGGTGGCGTCGTTGAGCGCCGTGGGCCAGTAGAACCCGCTGCGGAACACCTTGCTAATGAGGGTGCGCGATGAAGAGTGGTTTCCGCAATCTCCACCATGGATGTCGGCCAATAGCTCGTGCCCTTGCTCCCTGGATATGCATCACAGTGAGACGTCGTTGGGGCGCTTCCGGTACAACTCACCATCTTGCAAGCAATAAGCAGTAGCTTGGTGAACCACGTGCTCCGCGTCCTGTTCCTTCTCCGGTAACGTGCCACGGAGAAGGTAGACCTTGAACTCCTGAGTCCAGCAGCCTTCTTGCGGCTCCAATGCCAGGAGTAGGCAGGCTCCTGATGTCAAGCCGCAGGGCGGGGCGCCTAAGGCCGGGGCCGGCGGTGGCTCCTCTCGGAGTAGCCCCGCACCTGCAACTGATGGCGCTGCTAATGGCTTGAAGAGCCTTTCCTCAAAGACGCCGGGCTTCTGGGGCTCGCGGCAAGATGCCCTCTTGGCGATGTCGTCTGCTTCCTTGTTCGCACCGTGCGGAACATGCTGCAATACCAGGCCCAGGAAACGCTTTTCAATTTTACGTACCTCCTCCAAGTAAGCCTCCATGTGCTCGTAATTAGGTTTGTACTCTTTGTTGGAGAAGTTGACGAGGAGCTGGGAGTCGCCATTGACGGTGAGGCGCTTGACCCCCCAGGCGGCCGCGGCCCTGAGGCCAGCAATCAAGCCCTCGAACTCCGTGATGTTATTGGAGACCTTTTCACCATGCTAAAAATAGAACTGCACAGCGTAGTAAAGCTTGTCCTTGGTCGACGAGATGAGTACGACTCCAGCCCCCGCGCCCTGCCGCGCTAAGGCACCATCAAAGTGCATGGCCCAACCATCAGGCGCCTCATCACCAGGGACGAGGGATTGGCCCTAGTCCTACCCTCGGTCTAGAGCGTCCATCCATTCTACTACAAAATCGGCGAGGGCTGCACCTTTAATAACCCTGGTTGTGCTGAACTCCAGCTGGAAAGCCTGCAGCTCAATGTTCCACTCTGCAACCCTTCTGGCAGCGTTGGTGCTACGGAGCACCTTCTCCAAGGGGTATGCAGAGACGACCTTGATGGGGTGGCCTAAGAAATAATGGTGCAGCTTCCTCGAAGGGACCAGGAGCATGAGCAGAAGCTTCTACTGCATGGGGTAACATGCGCGCGCATCCCATAGCACTGTGCTGACGAAGTACACCGGGTGCTCGACAAGAATCGAGGCATCATCGGCTCCTTTTCCTGCGCGTGGCGCGAGGGACTCGAGGGCCTCTCCGACCTCTAGAGCGATGGGATTCTCAGGAGCGCCGTCCTGGGGCGGCGAAGGCTGTGCGACTCCGAGTGGGCCACCTTGTCTTGCGCCTGCACAAGTCGGTGATTCCTGAACCGCCACGAGCGCCGCGCTAGTCGAGTGGGGGGTGGCTGCCAAGTAGAGCAGCAAGGGCTCACGAGGGCGAGGCGCCACCATGACAGGTGGGCTCGTGAGGTATCTCTTGAGGTGCTCAAAGGCCGCCTCAACCTCTGGGGTCCCCTCGAAGGGGCCCTTCTTCTTCATCAGCTTGAGAAAGGGGAGGGCGCGTTCGTGAAGCTTTGAGATGATGCGCCACAAGGAGGTCACGCAGCCCGCGAGCTTCTGCATCTCTTTGAGGGTCTGAGGTGGGCTCATCCTCTCTATCGCCTTGACTTTCTAGGGGTTGGCCTCGATCCCTCTGTGCGATACTAGGAAGCCTAGCAGCTTGCCAGACGGGACTCCAAACACGCACTTCTCCGGGTTGAGCCTCAAGTTTACCTTGCGCAAGTTGGCGAATGTCTCCTCTGGGTCTTCGATCAGGGTATTTGCCTTTCGCGAGTTGACCACGATGTCATCAACATATGCCTCTGCATTTCTCCCCAGCTGTGTCCTGAGGGCTATGTGCATCAATCTCTGGAAGGTCGCTCTATCGTTCCGCAGCCCGAAGGGCTTGCAGGTGTAGCAGTACACACCGCACGGCGAGATGAAGGCTGTTTTCTCGACGTCCTCCACCGCCATCTTGATTTGGTGATACCCTAAGAAGGCATCCAAAAAGCACAGCAGATCGCACTCGGCAGTGGAGTCCATAATCTGGTCGATGCGTGGGAGTGGGAAAGGGTCCTAAGGGCGGGCCTTGTTGAGGCTCGTGAAGTCGACGCACATGCGCTCCTTCCCCCCTTTCTTGGGGACGATCATAGGGTTCGCTAACCAATCCGGGTGCCGCACCTCCCGAATGACACCGGCCTCTTGCAACTTGCGAACCTCCTGGACGATGAATGCTTGCTTCTCTTGTGCTCGACGTCGCTCCTTTTGCTTCACTGGGAGCGCACCGGGGCACACCATCAAGTGGTGCTCAATCACCTCCCTCGGGACACCAACCATGTCGGATGCCTCCCATGCAAATACATCTTTGTTGACCCTCAGGAAGTCAACCAACGCCTCTTCTTGGTCCGGGGGTAGGACGGCACCCCCGCTATCGACAGGCACCTGCTTCGTATCGGCTCGGTCCTGAGAGAATAGCTGCTTTTTCTTCGTCGGAGCGGCCTCCGGGGCCCCGAGGCATTCTTGGCACCAGGGCACGTGGACGCCGCAGCTTTGTAGGCGAGCCTGAGGGTCCGGACCGCGTCCTTCGCATCCCCGACCACCGTGATGACGCCGCTGCTGCCCGACATCTTGATGACGTTGTAACCCGGATGGGTCGCTGCCATGAACTTGGCAAGGGTCGGGTAGCCCAAGATGGCGTTGTACGGAAGGCTGATGCGGGCCACGTCGAAGTCGATGAGCTTGGTGCGGTAGTTGTCGCACGTGCCGAAGGTGACTGGGAGGCGTATCTTCCCCAGGGGGTGGTAGAGCCCTTGACCGCCCCCGAGAAGGGCTTGGTGGGCGCGAGCTGGTCGTAAGGCACCTGAAACAGGTCGAAAAGCCTCCACAAAGAGGACGTTGAGGCCAGCGCCACCGTCGATGAGGGTCTTAGTGACCGTGACATTGCTAATGGTGGGCGTGCACAGCATGGGGAGCGCACCGGTGCCGACCTTGGTTTCAGGGTGATCCCTAGAGTCGAAGGTGATGTCGGTCTCAGGCGCCCCGCGGCCTTGAGAGGCCTCATGCCCCGGCCGAGCAGCTCTCGCTTGATGGAATAGCTGCTTGACGTGGCGGCCTAAGGCGAGCGCCTGCGACCCGCTAATGATGGACGCGACTGCGTGCGGCACCGGTGCCGCAAAGCGCGTGATGAATCGGCCTCGGAGCTCCTCCCACGAAGACACCGAGGCCTCGGGTAGGCCTCGCAGCCAGCAGCGCGGCATCTCCATGAGGGCCATAGGGACCCAATTTGCCATGGCCTTGTCGTTGCCACCCACCGCCTGGATGGCCTACGCGTACAGCCAGAGGAATTCCTCAGGGTCCGCTGCGCCATCATACCGTGGGGGCAGTGCCGGCCGGAACCTCTCCGGCCATTGCACCCGCTACAGGCTGGGAGTGAAGGCCGGATGGCCCGCGACACCCCTGTAGGTGCCCATCGGCCAGGTCGGTGGGACGGCGCCCGCCATGGGAACCACGAGGCGAGGGCGGAGTGTGGTTGGCGAGGAGGCGGAGCTTCGACACGCCCCTACCTAGCGTGCCAAATGTCAGATTCAGGGCTCCGCAGACCCAAGAAGGTTTGAACTCTGGGGCGTGTGCAAAGATCTCAACCTCTCAAGCCTCAAGCTCGTCGCCCTACAGCCTAGCCTCCCCGGATACACGCACGAGCAGGGAAGAAGATGCACACGGCAGTTTACGCAGGTTCGGGCCACCTTGCGGTGTAAAACCCTACTCCTGCTTTGTGTTGGATTGGCCTCACAAGGAGGTTGACAATGAACTAGTACAGCGGATGAGCTGCCTCACGAGGGCTCGGGGAATGAGAATGGGTCCACCCCCTCTACGATGGTGGCTAACCTATATTTATAGTGGCCTCGGTGCTCTTCCCTCAAAACTTAGGCGGGAAGGGTCCGACAGTGGCCAATTCGAAAGGGGACAAGTAGTACACCTTATCCTGACGAAAGGTGGTCTTCTCCTGCAAAGCTTTTGGTCGTGATGCCGCGGTGGGCTCGGTGATGACATCCGTCCTGCCGAGCTCGTGGTCTTGGTCTCGTTGCACCGGAATGGAAACCTTTGGAGGGCTCTGTGGGAACCCATGCCTATCCTTGCTCCCTTAGCACCAAAAGTGAAATTGCCTCCTCTGCGCCCGCTGGCGCCCCCTGGCCTTGGTCGTCATGGCTCACATCATCACAGTCTCGGAAGGCTGGGTAGCTGCATAGAAATCTCCGCTCCTCGGGAGGCAGCCTAGGGAGGCCGCTCCTCTGGAGGTCTTGGTGGCGTCCGCCTCGCAAGGCCAGGGGCCCTCGCGAGGGTCTTGTCTTGGAGTCCTTGCTACAGGGCCGTACCAGGCCATCGAGGGGGCCACGCCATGGGCCGCGGGCACGCAAGTCTATGTACCCCCGGTCCCAGAACGCCGACAGAAGAGGAGTACCAGTTCCGGTTACCAGTGTTGTGTCCTCGTGATTTTGTGGCGATGTTCTTCTTTTTACCGGGGGAACCGATGTTGTGGAGGGTGCAGCCTTGGATGAACCCATGGCCAAATTATTGACTGTGTTGTAGTGCCCGTCTATCGGCAGAGGGGAAGCTGATCCAAGGCAGCGAAGGACGACATAGCGGGAACATCTCTTGTGCGGTGGACGGTGGTGACGTTGGAGAGGCAGCGGTCAGGCATAGGATAGCGTGGTTGAACTTGCTCAGGTACAGCGCACGTCGGTGTCCTAGAGGCAGCTCGGCCTTGGCTTCAACTACTAGCCGTGGAGGGCTTTGCAGTTGCGGTTGCGGTGGATGACAACGTCGGGGTATCGGCTCTGGCGTGATGGAGGACGGTGGCGGTTGATGGGTGGGATGGGGTGGCGGACGAAGGACGTCGGGGTTTCGCGGCTGATGGAGAGGTAGTTTTGGCGCCCACGGAGTACGAATGGGGAATCAGACGGGAGGGAGCTAAGGGGGAACCATGTTTCGGTCTGGGACTCGCTTGTTATTTTTGAACAGATGGGACGTGCTTGTTTGAAATTTCGGGAAAGTACAAACTTTGCCCCCCTCTTAAATTTCGGACCTACTGCGGGTCGAGGGTAGGACGGTAATCCTAGGTGTCCCAAATAGTGGGCGGGAGCGATTTTGGCCGAGCGCATGTGTGTTTAGGCGGCCACGGTGTATGAATGTTTTTCGGAGGCGGTTGCATGGCGTCTAGATGAAGTTACAAACCTACCCCGATTTAGACCTTTGGACGTCGGGCCGGTAGGTTTCACGGGTCGGAGTTAGAAAAGTAATTTCCTTCTACCAAACATTGGTCTCACATGGTTTCGGGCGAGTAGAGGCTCTTTTGGCGCTTCGTTCGAAATTTTGAAATAGAAGCATTCATGTTTAGAGTACTCTTGAACTTTGAGGATTGACCTAAATAGACAACGTTAAATTTGACCTTGTATGTTTGAAAACTTCATTAAATTATGCGCTCCTTTTTGAATTTTTGTCTCTTGAAAATCCTATAACTACGATTATTTTGGAATGGAGGAGGTAAATTTGAATCTATATCGTACACGACTATATATCCTATTATGTACAAAAGCGGAGCAAAGACTGGTGCCCCCATAATTTTGGTATGATTTACAAATGCCATGATCTCGAATTCAAATAACTGAATGGACTTCATCTTTAATTCAAATTGTTTTAAACCACCTTAAGTTGAATTCAAATGTATGCTAGTTCCTAGATAGCTATTTAGAATGTTCAATGTGTAACTTTTGTATGTATAATGTGCTTTACACACACAACATGAACTATACTCACGTTCATATTCGAATTGCTAAAGAGATGCATTGTCTCGACTACAAAATACTGACTCTATGGATCAATTATGTCGAATAATAACATAGACATGCTCAAATTCGATAGAATATAGATGGCTGATGGATCAATGACCGTTCCTTATGCGAATTGCAAATATCATGACCCCCTCCTAATATTTGATACAATTTATATTTTTAATCAATGTGTACATCAGTCTTTTATGTGTAGATTCACTCTCCATAGGCCCCTCCTCACACACGCGCTAACTTTCTCTCTCACACATACGCGCACACGGTGTATATCCATCGGGGGTCTCTCACACATGCTCACACACTCTCTCCCGAGGTGTCTTTCTTGCGCACATGCTCTCGATGTCACCCTCCCTCCCTCTCACAACCATTTACGATTGTTTTCACTAACCTTTGTCACAAGCACTCTTCCTCTCACATGCATATGCACGCACGATCCCCATCCACCCTTTCTCTATACATAGACATGCCTACGTGTCTCCCGCATGCACATTATCTTTAGGCCTATCTCGCACGCACTGTCTCCACCTCTCTTCCTAGTTGACGAATATGATTCCAGCAGAGTATTCTGTAGGATGCCCCTTAAAGTTAGGTTGGATGAATGGTAATATCAGAGACAGGGGGTTACCTTAGTCTAGGGACCTAGGGTTACAAATCCTAGCCGGCTTTATCAGTGGACACAGAGTCCTTCACGGCTCTGGTATCTTTGTCTTGTACAACTAGTCCTCCGTGGGTCTCCCTAAATGCGTCATGGGCCGACCAATGTGGCGCAGGACAGAACCGACCCAAGGGCCTCACCTCGGCCCATCGGACCTCACATGGTGACACACCCTCTACCCCTAGGTCTCGTTATCTTCTCGCACCCACACATACCAACACAACACCACACAAACTATTTCTCCTCATGCCTCTATCCCCTCCCCCTTGCATGGACACACTCAAGGGCATCTCTCGCCATGACATCCTATTCATCTCTCTCTCTCTCTAGACCTCTCTCATTTCTCATGATATCTCTCCCTCATCGCCCACCGCCCGCCCCTCCACCGCCCGCCCCTCTATCCATGCCTCTCTCGAATACGTACACATACCCTCTCTAGGCCCCGCCAAATACGTCAACTACACATTCACACATGTTACATCTTATCACGTACCCCATTGATCTAAAAAGCCCTCTCTTCACTTTTACTTCGCATACAACATTCCATTTGAATAAAAACCATACAAAGTGTGGTCAAAAAGTTATTTTAGAAATTCTACATATATAGAACATTATAATGTTATATGGAGTATGAAAGTTAATTTGCATTGCATGGTGCACCCAATGATATTTGTTCTGCATTGTAAATTTTTATATTTTTATACTATATATAAAGTTAGTCATAATAAAGAGAAATGAAGAGCATCTCTCCATCGCACACACCCCCTCTGCGCCCCTTTCCCGTACGCACACGAACCATCTCCAGGCCCTCTAAAAATACGCCCCTAGCACATTCACGCATGTTTCATCATTCTCTCACGATATATACAGCGACGATCACTGTATTTGAAGCGAAAGGACGATACATTCATTGGACTTCAGAATCCACTCATTACGGTCACCATTTCCGTCTTGTGGTTATTATACAATCACGGGCTCACCGTACAGCTCTGTATTTGTTGAAGACACGACTAGTTGACCAGTTAAATGATCCACGTGGCGCATCTAGTGTTGGATCATTATTATCTCACGACCATAGGGCCCACCTATCGGCGGGTATAAGAATGAAAACAAACGATAAAAAATTATTGGACGATGGGTATTCGAAGTCATGACCACGGGCACAGCGGACAAGGTGGCCTTGTATTGGTATGCTGAGCCATCTCTTTTAATAAGTACACATGAGCTAGTATTGTGATTATACACACACGCACGCATGCACACGAAATGCATGCATGCAACACTCACACGTACACACACAGCCATGCAACACTCACACGCACACACGCCCGCATGCATGCACGCACGACACGATCAACACACACGCTCATGCTCAAGTGCTCAACCTACACGTGCATGCACACACATCAGGCCCTGACAGACACATACACAACCAGGTGGCTCCCGCGCACAGGTTGGAGTCTTGTCGCAGCTGCGTAAATTTGTGTTTATCTTACCCTTTTCCTCTATGAACTGACAGGTGGGACCAACAAGGAACGGGGCCAATTTAACCATGCAACATAGTGCCAAGCAGACTATTTGGCCGGTCAACTGAGTGCAATCCGATGCTGAACAGTGAGCAAGTGACCGTATAATCACCGCAAAACGTATATAGTGACCGTGATGAGCATATTCTGAAGTCCGGTGACTGTATTACACTTTTTGCTTGAAATACACCGACCACCAGTGTATTTATATCTTCTCTTGCTCTCTCTGTGGAGCCGAGTAGGCCAACGTGCTAGTGCCTAAATTGGCGCACGCCACCCCATTATTGTTGTACTAGTTTCGTAAGAGCGATCAAGCATTCACGTCTACCGTACAAACTCTAGATATGAGTTACAAATGCTATGAAGATGAATACAAAAATTTGAATCCACTTTATGCCCAATTTCTCTCTGTAGGCCCTCCAAAAGTACATCTCTACACGTTCTCGCATGTTACATCTAACAACTATGCAATACAACACTACTACACTCTAACACAATAAATCATATGTGTTTTTAGTTTATTAGATCTCATATTTATACTTAATTATTCAGTTTGCATACATTAAAATTGCCTTTGAAATGTATGGCTAGTTTCATCTAGTGATATGAAAGGTCAGACTACACACACACACACACAAAAGGGCCCATTACACATTTAAGCATTTCATATCTATCTCTCGCTCTCTATGTCAAACCGCCTATGCCAAACTACCCTGCCTACCGCACGAGAAAAATCCCGCCATCGCCTGTTTAATCGGGTTTGTATCGATGGATCATGCGAAACAGCAAAACTATAGTAGTACTACAGTACCAAGTAACAGTTCACTAGGCCTCCGTCGTAAGAGTGGACCGCTCGCTTTCATAAATCTTCTAGTCCCTTTCGCCGACATGTGTGACATCAAGCAACCGGGTCCATGTTCCATACCTAAATAACAGTGCAGAGCAGCAGGGGGCGCACCCCGGTCTTGGCGCCGTCGTAGGAATGAGCAATGAGGCGTCAAATCACAAAGTTGCACCTTTCCCACAGTTAAGTTGGAGGGACGAAGTAATGATAAAGTTGGAGGGACGAAGCAACCATCATTTCACTCTTTGCTGAATCCGCTTCTCCCTCATCTTCCTCAAGTTAATGACGTGTTGCTTCTACCATTGTTCTGCCTCACGTGGGACGCGGATCGGCTAGGTACATCACTGACACGTGGGACTGCATGTTAGCAAACCGCCAGGCCAACCTCCTCTAAAAATAAGAAACCTCCCCCACCTTCTGCGCGGCAAAATCACCTCCTTTTTACTAATCTTGATATATTTTTTAGATCAATATAATCGAGATTTGTAAAGATAGCACGAAGGAGCAAAACCAAGTGTTACTCTTAAGGGCATCCACAATGTGTAGCCAAATGTTAAAATAGCTTTTGGCATCGATGGAACCATTGTGGAGGGTGCTGCCAAAGCCAAAAAAGAGGGAACCGAAGCTCCCTAATTGATTAATTGAAGGAATAGAAAAATGCAACCTTTCTCCTCTTTCTCCCATGCTTGGACGCATGTATAGAGCATAGAGTCTACTCCCCTGTCCCTTCTATCACAAATCACAAAGCAGTGAGGCATCAAATCACAAAGCACGGACGAAGCAACCATCATTTCACTCTTCGTTGACTCCGCTTCTCGTCTTCTTCGAGAAACCACCTTTACCGCACTAAGCTGGACGGACAACACTATTGTGCTACTAGTAGTACATTGGCCTCCTTTGGTTCAACGGACTTCCTGGATGCAAAGAAGGCGGTTGTCTCAGCTTGCAGGCTGCACTTGCGAATGACTTACCATGGTCTGACTCAATGGTGTGCTCCGTCGAACGCACTTCGCCAGAGCCACACCAATAGAGATATCGTCGATGTCACCGCAATGGGGAAGGAAGTCAAATAGTTACTCCCTCCGTTTTTTTATATACAAGGCCACTATCAGGCTGGTCATAGTGGGAGTAACTTAGGTAGTAACATAACACATCTCAAGACAATTTTGCTTATGTAGCAAGGAGTTAATGAGGACAGAGATGCTTGTGATAACATAATATGTTACTGTAACATAACACACCCCGAGGTAAAATGAGTCTACATCTCAATTAATGAAGGCTTGCATGTTACCATTCATATGTTATTACCCACTATGGAGGTAGTAACTTAGACTAGTAATATATGCATGTTACTAGTCTATGTTACTCCCCACTATGATCAACCTCAAAATTACAATTTGCAAAAGGCCACTAACACTAATCGAGGCAAAATTGATGGGGTTTGCCTCATACTAGCAACCAAGGACATTAATATACCCTTGCGTGCATGCGGAAGTGAGAAGGTTGGTTTGCATGCGCTGCATTAATCAAGCAATGAGGAGTGAGATAGTTAGCTAGTACATTTGGCAGCATCCGTTGGAGAAAAAAATACCCATTAATTGACTCGTTAAACGAGGATTTGTATCGATCGATCCCGCGAAAGAAAACCCCGACTTCTTTGTTAACACAGTACTACGTACTAAAATCAAAGTCGCTCACCCTCGCAAACCAAATGTTATTACAAGTTCAAAATGAAAAGGTGGTACACTTACGCACGCCTATCGTGGTCTCACCGCACCCTCACATAGTCGGTCCTGCATGCCGCAAACCCAACCAAGGGAACGCACCCTCACTGACACGTGGTACCGCATGTGATCAAATCAAACTCAGCCATCCAACCGCTGACACCTAATTTTCATTCATATAGTATGATTATCCAACCGCCTGTTGGGGAAGATCTCTGCGGCCCGTGCAGTGGTCTATTAGGCAAGAGGCAGAGGTGAGGAAGAAGAAGGGTTAGGAAACGTAGGATATTCATCCAACCGCCTTAAATGGTCAACTGACCCAAATGATGAAAGTCAGGCGACTTGCATAAATATATGTTTTTTTTTTCAAGAAGGCATAAATATATGTTTTTACACAGCAAAAGATCCCTAAAAACAACAACATAAAGAAAAACTATCACTGCTCGCGGAACGAGCCGACCTCGTCATCTTTGGCTGCCGGCGGGAACCAGCCGTAGCTACCGACGTGTTTCTCCGCACCGTGGTTGTCCTCGGCCTCCAGCTACTCGTTCACATGAAGCGTGCGAGAGCTCTGCACGGACGCGAGCACCGCCCGATTCACGTCCACGACATTTGTTTCCGCTTGTAGGAGGGCCTCGATGGCAGCGGCATCTGCGCGCTCTGCGTCGAGTTGAGCCTCCGCCGCCCGACTCAAGTCCAGGACCTCCGGTTCCGCCTATTGGAGGGCCTCGATGGTAGCGCCATCCGCGTGCTACGCATCAAGTTGAGCCTCCGCCGCCCGGTTCACGTCCATGACAACCAGTTCCGCCTGCAGGAGGGCCTCGATGGCAGTGCATCCGCGCGCTCCGCGTCGAGTTGAGCCTCCACCTCCCGGTGCTCCTTTAGGATTGCCAGGTTGAACCGCTGGTCCGCCTGCACCATGGGGGACCCAGACGCCGGCACGAAGTCGACGTCCATCGTCTCATATGCATCGGGGGCCATCTATGTCGTGACCTTCGCCATGAACACTGGATCGGCTTCCTCCTCCTCGGAGCTTGGCTCTAGAGAACTCGAGGATTGGCCCTCCGCAAAGCGAGCTTGGGAACAGAGGTCTGTGGCGCCGACCACCGCCGCGATTTCTGCGCGGCGCTCCGGCGTCAGCATCTTGTAGTACGTGATCTTGCGGCGCACCATGGCTTTCCGGTGAACTAGGGGACGACTGATGCGGGCTAGGGGATCGAAAGGTGTGGGAATGGGCTGGAGAGGAGGTGTGGTTTTGGGGCAGTGGTGACTGGCCGGCAAGTAGCTGGCGTAGGCCGAGCAGCAAAGGTTCTGGTGTGAATAGTGGTTACGGTGACGACCGGTCAATTGGTTTTGACTGTACGGAGATTGCAAAAGCCGTACGGCTGGAGCCTGGAGAATTGTGGGGTGGGATGGGACCAAAGATTAAGAGTTTCACATGGCAAACATTCGGACCTCCCCATCGTTCCTGTCGACGACGAGCCGGTGACTTCGTAAATCTCAAGATGGCAAGGTGCCCGTGCATTGCACGGAACATCAAGAAGCATTTTTTTACAAAACACCTATTGTGATTGACACATGCAGGAGTAATCCCAGGTGTAAAAACTAATGATATCTCGAGAATTTCATCGAAAAAATGGTATCTCGAGAATTTCATCGAAAAATTGATATCTCGAGAAAGATGATAGATAAGGTGAGGAGAAGTGGGGCGCGGTGGTGCTTGGCGGTCGGACTTAGCGGAGGCATGGGGATGGATGACGCCGGCTACGGCCACCATGCCAGATTGTTCCAGAAGCTTCCTTTTTTAATTACTCAACAATGAAGTTGTGGGAGATAAGGATGAACGAGAGAGGTGCGGGTATCCTTTTGCAAAATTGCCATAGTTTACTTTCTATCCGACAGATATAGATTGGACGGTCTATATTGCAAGATGGCAGGCACACGATCATCACCAACACGGTTTTTTTATAAGAGTAGAGATAGAGATATGCCGGCCCAGTCTCTCGAAGGTGCTCATAGGGGTAGGGTGTGCGTGTGTGCGTTCATAGGGGTGAGTGTATGTGCGCATGTATGAGCGATTGTGTCTGTACTGTGTTCAAAAAAAGGAGTACTCAGAGTATGCAAGTTCATAAGTAACGGTCGTTGTACATCACTCTTGTCGCGTTCGCGTTGCACCCCTGCATGGTGGACCCTACACTTCGCTCACCGAATGGAACGCGCTTCGTCTTGCGTTTTCGCTTGCTTGTGGGACCGCAGTTGAGAGCAAACCGACGTCCCTCCCCCTCCCCCGCCCACGTCATCTACTACTAGAAGAGAGAGAGGTCGGACGAGTGGTACTAGTAGTATACTACTAGTACTAAGTATACTACTAGGACTAGGAGCACTGCATACTCTACTACAGATGTTGTCAGTACTCCACTAGTACTACTACTCCTACTACTATTGGATAGGGAGCTTAAAAAAAGTTACTGTTGGACTGGCTATACATTGCGAAATCCTAGTAGGAAGAGCATGCACGAGAACAAACATTCACGTGTTTGAATACAAATTGGAAACAATTTCTGTTTGAATACAAATCTAGGAGTATGTACGAATCTAACAATATTGATTAGGCGTTGTTAAATGTTGATACTTTTTTCTTTAAGTTTGATCAAAGTAGAGATACTTTGACTACACACAAAACTTATATGTAAACTAAAAAGGATCGGAGGGAGTATATTGTACGTTCAAAAGCGAAACAAACATTGAATACCCTTTATATATGATTTGCTGATGCTATGATTGCCGGTTCAAAATTTTGAATCCCCTGCATGTATCACACATGCACCCACTCGTTCTCTCTCAGTTTCATCTCGGGGTCTCTCTCTCTCTCTCTTGCACACACACACATACCACCTCTCTTCCTCTTTGTGCATGTCACACCTAATTGATCTCCTGAGGTATCGAGATTGTATCTCGCTCATCGTCAAGTCGCTCTTCGACACATGCCTAGGTCACTCTACCATGCATTAATTGTAACCAAGCCTTTCATCTATATTTTTTAAGCATAAATTGATCTTTCTATCCGCCCCTCTCTAGATCGGTCGTTCGGTCCATCTCCGGACCCAGCCTAGTCCTCTTTCAATCGATCCATAGCTAGATGGTACACGACCGACGCACACACACAGAACCTCCCCGCCCTTCTCTCCATCCCACACGATCATTTCTATCATAGAAACACACCAAACCTTTATCTCCTTGTATGACTAACACTCCATCTCTCAACATCTATCGATCTCGTCAAGATGTGTTGGGGCATGAACCAAATGAGATGTCAAAACTAAGATGGGAAGCGACACATAGTGGAGGCAAAGTGAAACTTTAAATGAACCGTTTGTCTGTATGCATGTCGGACAAATTACAATGTTGGAAATACAGGCATGTTCTAGGTCCACATGCGAATGGCACTCGGCGGAATGTTCAAATGAGGCATGCGGGAGGATGGACTCGACCGGAGGGCGGCATGATCGATGGAGAAGAGGGTTGGAGAGGAATTAGAAATAAGCAACGCCACATGATTATACTTGGACGGCTCAAATAAACATTAAGTTGTCTCGTTTTCCCTTATGTCTTGGTCATGGAGTAAGATACGCAGGGACTAGTATAGTTACTACTACCGGAACATGGTAAGTTGGACCCCTAAATGCGGGCATGGACCGGGCACACCTAAATTATTCCTTCAAACAGTCGGACACCTAAATTAGCACACCATCTGACTACTTAATCATTTGTTATGCTTCACGAGTTGAAAAGGAAAAGGGTGGTACTGTACCCAAAACCACCACACTTGGGGCTAGGGTAACAACTTGGTACTGTACCACATTTGAACCAGGGCACAAAAACCACCTGCTCTGTGCCTAATGCGTAACGCGGAGCACTGACACTTGAATTTGGCCGGGAAAATAAGGAAACCGACATGTGGGGCACACCTGTCGGGATGACGTGGCGCAGACTAGTCCAATGTACGAGCTAGCCCATGACCTCCTCGCCACCGACAACAGTTCATGTGGGTCGTGGGGGCCAGCAACGTGGCGCACCTCCGGCACCGCCTCTGGACACGGCGACCGTGGTGAGCGACACGCTCATCGTCGCTGGACACGCTCGGCTTTAGGGTGCCGAGGGTGGCGCTACCGCTGTGGTACGACCAGCAGATCAACACCCGGCTCGTCGAGGATGTACGGGGCACTGAAGTGCGCGTGCGCCGCGACGCGTCCGTGGAGTGTTCTAGTAAGACCAACTGCATCCCTAGGACCTGAGACCATGTCGGGTCATCTTGCTTTTTCATTGACATGTGGGATCGCATGTGAGCAAAGGGCATCTCCAATGTTGCCACTTCCGCAGCTGACTACCCTGGCACACAAAAAGCCCTCGTCCCTCACACCGTCGCAGACGTGCGTTCTGAGTCGGCGCCAGCTGCCCGCATTCATGTCGTCCATCTTTATGCCATCATTAAGCAGGCTCGCTGCCCGAGGAACCAAATCCGTTGACTTATTGACACACCCGGACGCTTGGCCTCACCGGAATGCGCTACTTAAAGCGGCAACGACCAGCTAAACTCCACACCATAGCACATCCTCCTACCTTGCACCACATCCACCATGACCGCGAGAGGAAATGCTCTGCGGGAGAGCTTGTCTTCGGGGATAAAAGGTCGAGGTCGCCGCCCTCGCTCAACTCGCCGCTCGCAACGCAATACCGACGTAGCCGGACGCAGACGCGACCGCACAAGTGGTGACTGCGCTGGCGGCTAATGACAAGAGCACCGCCAGCCACGCGTCCTACTTGCCACCGTCCAACATTCGGTGGCGCATGTAGTAGGTTAAGCGACGGACTGTCCACATCCATCATCATCGACCTCATGTCCACCGGCACTGCCGAGGTCGGGGACTCCTCCGAGGATGAGTAGGGCATGGGAGGCGGCAGGGCATGGTGTGCCAACTGGCCGGTCCGTCTCCCATATTCTACTCTTCCTCGCCAGAGACCGCACCTTCACTTCATGGGTCTTGAACCCCGTTGCCGTTCATGGAGATGGCAGATGGAGGATGTTGTCGCTGATGCGGAAGTACAAAGGAAAGTGGACTTCGGTCACTGCCATAGGATAGGTTTAGGGTCGGGTTTCTTTTCTTTTTCTGTCCTATAAAAGTTCGAAATGTAATGAAAATCTGCCGTGTTTGCATGAATCTCGTCCGGTGTTTTTTAGAAAGGAAGGAAGACCCCCGGCCTCTGCATCTGGGCGATGCATGCAGATGAATCTCGTCTGGTGTATATGAACTTTCACAATAATAGTAAGATATATTGTATGACTAGCAAGATGCCTGTGCGTTGTACGGAACATCAAGATGCATTTATATGAGTAGTTTATCTTGTGGGAGATAAGGATGAACGAGGGAAGGCCTTATCAGCAAATGTGGAGAGGGGTGAGGGTATCTTGTTGCAAAATTGTCATAGTTTCCTTTGTATCCGTTAGATATAGATCGGACGACCTATATTGTAGGATGGCAGGCACACCATCATCACCAAGTCAGTTTTTTTATAAAAATAAAAATAGTGGAGAAAATATATTCAATGATGGTTCTAATCGTATTTACTTGGTATTGTGGTTGTCATTGTTTTTGTGTGATTAAACTTGGTCTAAGTTTAGAAGGTTTGACCCGAGATAAAGCTAACATGCAAAGTAAATAAACACATCGGGTCTACATACACAATTTATCTTAGGCACTCCAATAGTACGTTCATTACACATTCACACATTTCACATATTTCTCTCGCTCTGTCTGTCAAACCAACTAAGCCATGTCCAAAAAAAGTCCTAGAAAAACCAACTAAGCCAACCTCCCAGCATATCGCGCGGGAAAATACCAGGCGACGCCGTTTTAGTCGGGATTACCGGATTACTAGTAGTATCGATGGATCGCGCGAAGCATCAAGTTTAAAAAGAAAAAGGCAGTACACTCACTGCACGCCTGTCGCAGTCGCGTTGCACCCCTCACACAGCCAGTCCTGCACACGGCTCAACCTAACGGAACGCGCTTCGGCTTGCCTCTTCACTGACACGTGGGACCACATTTGGAGAAAACTGACCATGCGCCAAATTCCCCCGCCCACTGCTCGAAAATTCCACCCAAATCCCAAATTCAACTACCCTTCGGCCAACTAGCCAATAATATTCCCCAAACCCCCCTCCCCCCCGCCCCCCTCCACTCCATTCGCTCTGCCAAAGCCACCCTCCCTGCCGCGCTGATACATCAACGCCGCTATTCATCGAGGGGACGCACGGTGATCCTCTCGCTCCCACAGTACGCTCTCATAGACTGCCGTCCTCCAGCCGCGCCGCCACCGCTGGCGACGTTCTTGTGGAGACGCATGGCGGTCAGCTTCTCCCACGGTATGCACATTCTAGACTGAGGCCCCGTGCATGTCGGAGTAGCACTGAATGTTAGCTGATAGACATTATTAATCTCACTGTTTGCCAACATAGTTTACAATCAATATGCTCTACTTAAGAAGCTTCCTTGCTCTGTTCTGCACTCAATCTACTTTGCTGAGATGGCATGCCACGCCTGATTAGTTGCTAAAATATCCTGCCATATATTTATTGTGAAGTAGATTGCCATGGTCTAATAGCCAATCTGTTAGGTGAAATAGCTTGACACCATTTTATACTCGATCTTTGTTGCTGAGATGGCCTTCGATGGCTGTGTGCTCGGGCTCATAGATTGCTAAAATAGCCTGCCATAATTTAGCACTCAATCTATTTGCTGAGTTAGCTTTACATATATTTCGTTACTTAGATCTTCTTGTCCAAATATCTTGCAATAGCTTTAGACATCGACCTAGGTATTTTTTCTGGACTTTATAAAAAAGCATATATGTTTTTCCTGTAATATCTAGTAGAAGAACTAGTTTGTATGTCTAACAGATGGACAGGACTTGGATAACTTCTGCTCGAAGATTCTCCGTTGCATATGTCTAGGGGGTTTTAAACTTCATGAACTTTATCGGAGCTGAGTACGGTGGTTCAAAATCAGATGTGCTCTACCCGTGTAGCAGTTGGATGAATTCAGTTACAAGACCCCAGTCAACTGTACAAAATCATCTACACATGTATGGGATGTCGGTCACATATACTAGGTGGGTTCATCATGGTGAAGCTGTGAATGTCAATGTTGCTCACTATGTGGAAGCAGCAGATCACCATCTTGATCTGCCTGATGCTCAGGTGGAAGAGGAGGAGGAGGTGGTGGCAGCGGAGCCAGTGAGTTTGACCAACATTGAAACAATGCTACAAAATGCTCGTGCATTTCGTGAACTTTCAACTGCAGAAGAAAAACGGTGGGCCCGCATGTTGGAACAATGCAACGTGGCAGTCATCCAAGGAAATAAGCTCTCAGTATTCTCAGCTATGGTCACCTTTCTTCAGGTGAAGACATCTGAGCGGATGACCAACAAATCATTCAATACGATGTTGGCTGCTTTCCGCAAATCTTTCCCACATGCATCTGAGCTGCCACACACCTACAGTAAAATTAAGAATTTCCTTCATGCAGTTGGAATTGGATATGATATGATCCATGTTTGTAAGAATAATTGTGTTCTATTCCGGAAGGATTATGCCAACTTAAGTGAATGCCCAAAATGCAAATCATCAAGATGGAAAGACGGCAATGCTGTTAAGAGGATTCCTCATAATGTTCTGAGACATTTTCTAATTATACCAAGATTGCAGAGGTTGTTTCATGATGCTGAAATAAGAGAGGATGTACTATGGCATTCTAGGAACCAGGAGTACAGAGATCAGAATGTAATGAGCCATGCATCTCATGGTAGTGACTGGATAAGCTTCAATCACAAACACAAAAAGTTTGTTGCTGAGCCGAGAAACATTAGACTTGGCTTAGCTACAGATGGATTCAACCCATTTGGCCACCAGAGCGCCACATATAGCATGTGGCCAATGCTTGTTATCCCTTACAACATGCCACCAAATGTCTGCACCAAAGAATCAAACTACATGATGGCCTTGCTCATCCCAGGTCCAAAAAGTCCTGGAAAGGATTTTTATTTATTCATTGAGCCTCTTGTGGAGGAACTTCAACAGCTATGGAGGGGTGTTCTCACTCGAGACCTATATAGCAGTCCACCAACTGATTTCTTTCTATGTGCTATTATAATTTGGTGCATCCATGATTATCCGGCTTTGGGCACTATGTCAGGACGAACGACACATGGTTACAATGCATGTGTTTGTTGTGACAAGAATCCGCTGTCATACGCAATACTTAGCAAGATCTATTACATTGGACACCACCATTTGCTTGCCAAGGACAAGCCATGTCCTAGAAAATACCAAAGACATGTGTTCGATGCAGAGCATGAAAACCGTGATGCGCCAAAGAGGCTCACCAGCGATGAGTTACAGGGGGAATTACAGAAGGTCAGGCATATTACACCTGGAAACCATCCTGATAATGGTAGCGAGAAAAGGAAGCGTGGCAGGGCCGAAGGGAGTTTATTGTTTACCCACGGGTCCACTTTCTGGAAATTGGAGTATTGGAAAGATTTGGATATGTGGCATAATCTTGATGTGATGCACATCGAGAAAAATATATGTGACAGCATTATCGGCACACTTCTTAATATTGAAGGCAAGACAAAAAATACCTTAAAATCTAGGATTGATTTGACACACCTGGGTATCAGATACGATTTGCAGCTGAAAGATGATGGTGCATCATGGGATATGGCACCAGTTTGTACGTCTTGGACAAGGTAAAAAGAAAAGAAACCAGCAACATCCTGTCAGGTGTGAGATTCCCACATGGATTTGCTTCCAACCTTGAAAGGAGAGTCAGTGCAGATGGAAACAAGGTACAAGGATTGAAAACTCATGACTGCCACGTCCTACTTCAAAGAGTTTTACCTGTTATCCTTAGAGGATTGGGCCGCCCAGACTTATACAGAGCAGTTGTAGAGTTGGGACAATTCTTCAGGGAACTCTGTAATAGAAATATCAGGATAGATGCTTTGGAGCGTCTTAGAGAGAAGATACCAACTATCCTATGCAACCTTGAGAAGATATATCCTCCAGCCTTCTTTGATGTGATGGTGCATTTGGCTGTTCATCTACCTGATGAGGCACTACTTAGAGGTCTAGAATAGTATGGCTGGATGTACCCTATTGAAAGGCAGCTAGGCAGTTTCAAGGGCTATGTTAGGAACAGAGCTAGACCTGAGGGTTCCATTGCAGAGGCCTACATTGCTACAGAAGCGTTGACATTCTGCTCAAAATACATTGAAACAGCTGATCAGCTTAGTGAAAAGGTGGGTGAAGACAATCTCGAGCTCAATGTTTTCGATTGTTCTGTTCGAGTTACAAGGAAGAGTCAACAACATGACAAACCTAAAGATTTGGACAAAATGGTTTGGTATGTGTTGAATAATTGTCCTGAGATTCTACCTTATATCAAGTAAGTGCTAAGTACTGCAGCTTATACATTGTAATCTACTAAACTTGCAGCACATTCTTAAATATTTAGATGTTTGACTCAATCACTATGTTGTGCAGCATCTACAAAAAGGAGTTACTGCCGCAAAATCCAAGAAACATTGACAAACTGGTTATGGCAAGATTTGCACAATGGTTCAAGAGCCGTGTAAGCTTTTGAATTGCACTGTCAGTTTTTTCAATATATTGAGTACATAATAGGACCAGCTTGTCTATTTTCTAACCATAGGTTAAGAAGATGCGGGAGGATGGGCAGGCAGTTAATGATGCCCTTTACGCACTAGCAATGGGTCTTGATACTCGGGTAAGACATTATGAATCTTGCATTGTTGGAAATGTGCGCTACAACACCCTTGCATGCGACGAAGGCAGGAAGACACAAAATAGTGCCGTCATGAGCACGGATACATACGGTAGAGAGACAACTGAAATGCATGCTAACATAACAGACACTGTTCAGTTGTAGTATATCTCCAGTTTCGAGGTTCATCGATGTGTGGTTCTGTTCTGCTGTCGTTGGTACAACCTGTTTTCTAGGATCGCAAAACCCAAAGCTGATGATTATTTCAAATCCATCAATGTCAAGGCGGCGTACCACACCGACGAGCCTTTTATTTTGGCAAATCAAGAAACACAGATATTTTTCTTGGAAGACACATTTGCATGTAGCGATGATTGGAGAGTATTGCAAAGGTTGGAGAGTATTTTTCTTGGAAGACACATTTTGGCAAACCCAAAGAGGAATTCGTTTAATGAAGTTGCACAACAAGATGTTGCTTACACTGCTCCTGATGTAGAAGATTCCGTAGATGTTTGTAGTATCTTTGAGAACCATCATGTTAATAACGCTGGCGAAAAGATTCCCTGTCGAGCTGTGGACATACGAGAGTTGATCAATAAGACGCCAACGTTCAAGGATATTGAGGATGAAGAAGAAGATGACACTGGGGGAATTACGATTCAGACTGATACACATGGCGAAGATGTTGACACTACTGCTGCAGATGATGATTAGATTGCTTTTGTCGTATTTGCCTATGAGAAGACGACTTTTTATCTACTATGTGAAATTGTGTTTGCTATGACAACTGAAACCTGATGAAGTTGTTGTTTAGTATTTTGCTGTGAGAGCATCACTTATTATGTATGTTGATTTGTGTTTGGTGATTGTATGATGACTAAAACATGATGACATTGTTGTTTAGTTGTACTCATATTTGGCTGTGAAACTTGTATTTGATGACATAGTTTGCTATTGGACTGCAATTTGCTCTACGTCTTTGAATGGGAACAAAGCTGACCCGATAGGGCCTCTGCTAATTTATTTGTTTATTAGCAAAAGGGCCTCTGCTATTTATTTATTTATGAGCAAAAGGGGGATACCCCCTGATTTCCGTTAATAGAAATCATTAGATGTTCACAACACTATGGCCAGCCTGCTAAACAGGTTTCATTCATTACTAGTTTAAGCAAAGTGCTCATGTCATAGCCAGTGAATACATCATGAGTGCTACATACACTGAAAATAAAGAGACAATCATCCTGCTGAGCACAACGATCTTGCTCATTATCTTCACAAGCTCTTTCATCTCCTCATTGCTGTCAAGGCCGTTCAGTAGCTGTTGCTTGCCATGATCAGATGAACTGCATCTTTAACCTTATGCTCTGCATCTTCCTCTTTTTCCGTTCCTTCAGTTACTTGTTCAACACCCCAACCTGCTGGTATTGGGATTCCTCGACTAACCAAATAATTAGTGTAATTCCATTCCCCCACATCAGCAACTTCCCAGAAATACAAATCACATGAATCTTCCCTTTTCTGCATGAATCAAATTGGAAGATCATCAACCAAACTATTAATAAAAATCAGCAACTGAAAACAGGCGAACAACACTTAAACATATTATTGCCCCATGATTCGGGCATTTGTAGAAGACTTGGTCAGGGTTGAGGATTGTAGTTGAGACGCGACGGATGACTCTGCGTGATTTGCAGCAGTGGCATCACACTAACGGTAGCGGGTTGCGATGAGCAACTGGCTGCGGTGAGTGTGCTGGCGAGGGTGTGATGAGACCCACAGGCGATGGTACGGGTGGCGACTTGGCGAATATCTGGTTGTTGCCTGCTGAAGAGCAGGTGGACGAGCCGCCAGAGAACATGGTTGCTGCGGCCGAAGCTTCTGATGCTAGGCAGAGTAACTAGAGAAGAGTAGAAGCAAACGTTGGATATGTCAGCTCCATTACTTGCAGAGTAGCATAGCACTATATATAGTCATAGTCTAGGTTTGGATTTGAACCAGCTACAGGAGCACGTCTCTCTTTTTTCTAAAACTCAGCAACGCCTCTTTACTGGTACACTAGCTTGTTCTATACGCCTTCTCAAGTCTTTGATTTTCGAGAATGTTATGTGGTGAACGTTCCCTGGGAGGAGGACGGCAAACAAACGCATTTTCCTGGTAGTTTTAGTTGCGACACAAGATCAAACGGTGGCAGTTTCTGGAATGTTATCTGGCGAACGAGCCAAGATTTTCTTTTCTTCCTATAAAAAAGTATGCTTCGTGGGGTCGGCTTAGTCAACAAAAGATTGTGCCAACCTTAACCATTGGATTGACATTCAACGTTTGTCATGTTTCTTCAGTCTCTTCTTCCTCCAGCCGCCAAAGACAAACCAGCGCCGGTGGGACCGCCTGCTCCCGCCTCCCACGGCGGGCTGTGCTGCCGTGCACGCATCGCGTCCACATCGCACACTAAAACTCTGTGCATCTTCCCCGGCTCATGTTCATTCCCGTCCGAGGCCTCACCATCATCCTCTGCCTTGGTTCGCTCGCCGCGGTGCCGCCCTCCAGTGTTGTCAACATGGTCAAGAACCGAGAGGAATAAGGAGATGACTATACATGGTTTGGATGACAGTAGGGACCAACCAGGATCATGGCAGTAGGCAAGCAAGTGCCTCCTTTATTACAAGAAAAAAATGGTTCCTCCTGATGGTTTCCTGACATTTGGGTCGCACGCCACTATCAACGTAGTCAATGAGTGAGATAACTGGACAAGGAGCGGCTGACACTCGGGACCCAACAGCTCTCACAGTATTTTTTTTGTTTTTGGGACAGAGCAGGGTATCAACTGGGTTGTGCGGGAGCTATGGCCCATCTAGCCCAGGCTTTTATTTCATATGTTTACCACATGACCAGCCCAGTTTTTTTTCTTTCTAAAAATGGCTAGCCCAGCTATTTTGTTTTTTGCAAAATAACCAATGGAGGCCTACTTGCTTTTCTACGCCCTGCTGTGCCGAAAATCTTTCAAGATGAGGAGGGATGCATTTGGCTTGCCCAGAAAATGGGCTATAAGTAATAAGAAATGGGCTGTAAAATGAAAAATAACAGCAAATAGGCAATTAGTTCCAAATTACTTTTTCCTTTTGGATTTTGATATTTTAAATTTCATTTTTTTGTGCAAGTAAAATTTCATTGGATCTTAAATTAAGGTATGTTTAATTTTTAAATTAATTTGAATCTGGCTAGAAATTTTGGGCTGTATGCTGTTTGGGATAGATTTGGAGGCTGACATGTGGGTCTACTAGGTTGACGTGTACGAAAGGCTTTGTTAACTTAGTCCACAAACGATTCTAGCAGCAGTGACCGTTGGATGTTAATCCAACAGCTGTGCTGCTTCTTCAATATCTGATCTTCTTGCTCCAGCCGCCCAAACCAGCGTCAGTGGGACTGCCTACTCCCGCCTCCCGTGGCCGGCTGTGCTGCCGCGCAGGCCGCACCACCCCACCCTACTCCATCGCTGGCCAGGCCTTTCCTCTACTCACCCACACCTCCTGTTATTTTCCAGCGACGGCAGCTGAACCAGTAAACCCTCATACTACCCACCGCGTGGGCAACCACTTCCGAGTCTTCGCCGGCTCCGGATTGCTCCCTTCCTAGGCCTCGCCGTCATCGACCGCCCTGGTGCTATCGGCGTGGCATGGTCAACACGATCAACGAATGACATCCATCAGAAGAGGATCGTACATGGAGAGGTTGATAGCTGGGTCCACGGCCGCACGCAAGGAAGTGCCTCCTTATTACGCGCAAAATAATGATTCCTCCACCTGACAGCGGGGACCCATCGGAAGGGCCTCTGTATTTCACGAAAAAAATATTCCTCCCGCTCACAGCTCGGACCCACCAGCTATATCTTCGCACACAAGCAACTGGCTCCTTATTACGCACAAAAAAAAATGAATACTCCCCCTGCTAGCTGGGACCTACCATATTTGGAGGCTGCTTGTGGGCCTACTAAGTTGACGAGGATGCAGGATTTGTCAACTTAGTCAATATAAACGATTCTAGCTGCAGTGACCGTACAATGTCCATCCAACGGCTGTCGTGCTTCTTCAACCTCTAGTCTTCTTGCTCCAACCGCCCAAACCATCTTCGCCCGTGCCGCCTGCTCCTGCGTCCCGTGGCCAACTGTGCTGCCACGCAGGCCTCACCGCCCAATCCTACTCCCATCGCTGGCCTAGCCATCCCTGTACTCACCCAGACCTCCTGTTATTCTCCGGCGACGGCAGCCTCACACTGCAGCCGAAACAGTAAACCCTCGTACTCCCCTCCGCATGGGAAACAACTGCCGAGTCTTCCCCGGCTCTGGGTCATTCCCTTCCTAGGCCTCTCCGTCATCCACCGCCTTTCTGCTCTTGGCGCAGCATGGTCAACGTGCTCAAGGAACGACTTCCATCGGAAGAGGACTGTACGTGGAGAGGCTGACAGCTGGGTCCACGGCCGCAGCAAGGAAGTGCCTCCTTATTACGCGCAAAATAATGATTCCTCCACCTGACAGAAGGGACCCACCAGAAGGGCCATCGTATTTTGCGAAAAAAATGCTTCCCCCTGACAGCTGGGACCCACCAGCTAGATCTTCGCACGCAAGGAAGTGCATTCATATTACGGGCAAAAAAAATATTCTTCCCCCTGACAGCTGGGACCCACCAGCTATATCTTCGCACACAAGGAAGTGCCTCCTTATCCTCCCTGACATTTGGGACCCACCTGGTCGAACCGTACATAGGGTTGTCTATCTGGTCGCGAACGTGTACGTACATACTGGTCGATTAGTCTCTCTGCAGTGATGAATCATGGCCGAGTAAGGAGCGACACATGTCGTAGTAGAGGCGCGGACATAACATGTCACGCAGTCCCATCTATATATATTATGTACACGTACGTACAGCCACGCTGCAAGAAAGTAAATATGGCTACGTACGTACATATGGGCGTGGTCTCTAACGTGTACAGCGACGGCGTCTTGTTCATCGGTAGCCAACCGGCTAGCTCAGAATGGAGGAAACAACGTCGTGTTCATCGGGAGGCAACACAATGCGTCGTGTTCATCGGGAGCCAACTGGCTTAGACGGAACAACCAAAACGAGGTTTGGCGTACCGCAAAATGGAGGAAACGGACTTCTGTTTGAGTGCCTACAGTCGAAACGGGGTCCTGTTGATCGGGAGGGATGTGGCGTACCATAGAACGGAGGAAACAGACTTCTGTTCTAGCTTCTACGGTCGAAACAGGGTGCTGTTGATCAGGAGGGGTGTGGCGTACCGCAAAATGGAGGAAACGAACTTGGGTTGGAGCACCTACGATCGAAACAGGGTCCTGTTCATCGGAGGAGGTGTGGCGTACCACAAAATGGGACTCCACGGGCTACTGTTCATCCACCGTCTACTGCCTCGCTCCAGCCTCCACGGGCTACAGTTCATCCAACGTCGACTTCCTCCAGCCTCCACCTGCTACTGTTCATCCAGCCTCCACTGGCTACTATTCAACCAGCCCTCCACGGGGTCCTGTTCATCCACCCCCAACCGGCTCGGGTGTGGTGGCCTCCTCGATCGGGGTCCTGTTCATCTAGCGGCAACGGCCTAGTACTACCACGGGGTCCTGTTCATCCAACACCAAACAATGGTCACTGTTCATCAAGAGGCAGCTGATTTGATTGGCTTCAGTTAGCAGTAGTAGCGAAGTAATTGCTCGGGTTTAGTTAACAGCCAAGGGAGCGATCGCTCGGGTTCAGTAACGTAGCTAGTGCAATCACTCAGGTTCAGTAAGCGAATGCCTCGCTCGGGTTCAGTTAGAGCCCAACACCTCGCACACACGCGCGTACGTGTACGAGAAAAATGCGCAAACCTCCGTGCATCGCTCGGCCCCGACCACCCACCGTAACCGGGAACTCCCCAAAGTTTTCCTCGCCCTCGCTTCTACCATGATTTTTTCTGTCATGGATGGCCCAAAGAATGTCATGCAGGTGCGTCCTCGGCCCGCCCAGGATGAAAAGCCCATTTTATGTCATAGAAGTAGGATCCCACCACATCTATGATGATACGTGGTTTTGTCACAATTATCATCATAGAAGTGTCATAAGCATGACAGAAAAAGTTTTCGTTCAGGCCAAAATGTCATGGGTGTGTCTTTTTTTTGTAGTGCGTGGCTCGTGAACTATGTGCCATTGTCAGTGATGACCCTGTTTGGGACTCCGACCGGCAAACTAATCACTTGAAGATCTTGACGGCTGACTGTGCAGTTACCTTTCTCACTGGCTCTACCTCAGGCCATTTTGTGAACTTGTCAATAGCAACATACAAGAACTCAAAGCCCCCGGTATAATGGGGGAAGGGGCCCAGAATATCGAGCCCCCAGACTGAGAAGGGCCAGGATAGAGGAATCGTTTGGAGGGCTTGTGCTGGTTGGTGTATGGTCTTTGAATGGAACTTGTCAGCGTTCTGGGATCGGGGGTACCCAGATCTGCCTGCCTACGGCCCAACGTGTGGGCCCATCGATAGCCTTGTATGGCCTAGCTACAATGACTCCAAGGCAAGACCCTCGCGAGGGCCCCCAGCCTCGTGAGGCGGACGGCATCAAGACTTCCAGAGGAGCGGCCTCCCCAGGTTGCCTCCTGAGGAGCAGAGATTTCTATGCAGGTACCCAGCCTCACGAGGCTATGATGACATGAGCCATGACGACCAAGGCCAGGCGGGCGCAGAGGAGGCAGTTTCCCTTTTGGTGCTAAGGAGGCAAGGACAAACATGGGTTCCCGAGGAATCCCCCAAAGGTTTCCATTCCGGTGCAGCAAGACTAAGACCACGAGTTCGACAGGACGGATGTCATCGCCGAGCAAACCGCTGCGTCACGACCAGAAGCTTTGTAGAGGAAGACTACCTTTCGTCAGGATTAGATGTACTTCTTGTATCCTTTCAAATTGGCCATTGTGGGATCCTTTCCGCCTAAGTTTTGAGGGAAGAGGACCAAGGCCACTATAAATACAGGTTAGCCACCACCGTAAAGAGGGATCCCTGGGATCAGATCCATTCCACCCTCATCACTTGAGCCCTCATGAGGCTGCTCAAACCACTGTACTAGTTCATCCTCAGCCTCCTCGTGAGGTCAATCCACCACAAAGCAGGAGTAGGGTTTTACACCGCAAGGTGGCCCGAACCTGGGTAAACAGCCGTGTTCATCTTCTTCCCCACTCGCGTGAGCTCGACGAGGCTAGGCTGTAGGGTGGCGAGCTTGAGACTTGGGTTGGTTGAGATCTTCGCACATGCCCCAGAGTTCGAACCTTATTGGGTATGGGGAGCCCTGAATCCGACATTTGGTGCGCCAGGTAGGGGCCTGTTGAAATCATCCTTTCGTTCCTTCTCCGCTTCGTCTCCGGTTCGCCGCTCCCATAGCCGACGCACGCCGAGTGCCGGGCTACTCGCGTTGCCCAGACGACGCCCGCAGGCCGCGGTGTCCCTCGCCGTTCGGCCTCTCCCGCGGCCAACGCTGCCACTGACCCTACTGCTCACGAGCAGCAGGATTCGTCGCTGCCACCCTCCATGCGGCGCGATGGCCGCACCGCCACTCCGTCGCCCACTCCCGCCATGGCGTCATCTTCCCACATCCGCCGTGGGCCGGCGAACGCGCAGGCTGCACTACTCATGACGCGCAAGCTACTACATTATCGCCCCGCCAACGACCACTAAGACGACTAGCTCGGCCGCATCGCTGAGCTCGTCAACACCGCCGACAAGGTCCCTGCGCTATCCCGTTCGCTCCCCCCCGCCACCTCAGGTGGGTGACGTAGCCCATGGCGCGCCTCCCCCACCTCCTCTACATAGTGCCGACCCTAAGCCAGGCGCGACGTGCCCCAGCGCGACCCGTCGCGTGGAGCGCCCCAGCGCGACCCGCCGCGTGGAGCGCCGGCACGCGACGAGGCAAGCTGCCAGTTGGTGCAGCGGCCACAAGCTGATGCACGCACGCTCCCAGCGCCACCTCGCCAGCACCAGGACCACGCGCCGCCGGAGGCTGTGGCGCGTGGGCGTCAAGACCGAGCTCACCCCGTGCGTGCTGCACCCGTGAGTGCGGTGGGCTGCCGCGCCTTCACCCCGGAGCTGCGCCGCGTCGTCTTGCCCGGCAAGTTCAAACCAGACCTGCCTCCGCGCTATAATGGCACCCTCGACCCTACGGAGTCCCTCCAGCTCTACTCGTTGAGCATCGAGGTGGCGAATGGTGACGACAAGGTCATGGCAAACTGGTTCCCCATGGCCCTCAAGGACGGCGCGCGCTCCTGGCTCCTGCACCTCCCGGAGGGATCGATCTCTTCCTGGGATGAGCTCCGCGAGTGCTTCTTTGCCAACTTCCAGGGCACCCGTGACCGCGCCCCTGCAATAGGCGACCTGCGGTGCGTGAAGCAGCAGCCGGGCAAGACCCTGCACAAGTACATACAATGCTTCACGAATGTTCGATACCGAAGGCATCGGACGAGGCCATCATCTTAGCGTTCACTATTGGTGTCCGAGACGTCAAGATGAAAGAGGAGCTCGCCATCCACGAGGACTTGTGCTCGGCCCTGGAGATGTTCAACCCGGCGAACAAGTGCGCTAGGGCCGAGGAAGGCCGCCTCTCCCTCCTCGAGCTTCCGGAGGCCGATCCTGAGACAAGAAGGCCAAGGCTAAGGAAGCAAAGCGCAAGGGTCCTGCCGTGCTCGTGGCCGAGCCAGAGATGAAGCATGGATGTGACCACGATGAGCCTCCCAGGGGCAACCGCCCGTTCTGCATCTTCCACAACGTACACAGCCACAACACCAACAACTAGCAGGAGCTCAGGGCGCTCCGTGATGGGCGCCTTGGCCGCTACCCCGAGCACGGCGACCGTGGCTAGGGCCGTGGAGGAGGCAGTGACGGAGGCCGCTGGGAAAACCACGACCATTGTCAGGACTGGCGTGACCAGCCTCACGAGGACCACTAGTGGGATCAGCCTCGCAATGGCCCCTGGCGAGACCAGCCTCATGAGGACCGCCCTCAGGGCAATGCCGGCCTCCCTCCGCTGTCGCCGCCGCCAAGGACAAACAACGACAACCAGTAGGATGATGGGACTGGGGGCTTCCAAGAGCCTCGTGCGATCACCTGCATCCTGGGTGGTGCTCAGGCCCCCGCCTCACATCACATCTTCAAGCAGTTCTCTCTTGAGGTGAACGCGGCCCTCCCAAAGCTTGAGGCCGCGCATCCCCTCAGGTGGTCGCAGTATGCTGTCACCTTCGACTCCAAGGACCACCTCAAGTGCTCAGCCGCCACTGACCCGCTCCCCATGCTTTGCACGCCCACCATCAGCAACGTCCTTGTCACTAAGACCCTCATCGACGGTGGTGCCAGGCTCAATGTTCTTTCTGTCGAGACGTTCGAGATGCTTCAGGTGCCTTATGATCAAGTCATGCCAACCAAGCCAGTTTCTGGAGTGACCGATGGCTCCACCGTCCCCCTGGGGCAGATACGCCTCCCAGTCACTTTCGGCAAGCATGACAACTACCACACCGAGCTCATCGACTTCGACGTCGCCCAAATCCACCTCCCGTACAACGCCATCCTCGGGAATCCGGCCCTCGCCAAGTTCATGGTGGCGACCCACCACGGTTACAACGTCCTCAAGATGCCAGGTTGCAGCGGCATCATCATGGTCGCTTGCGATGAGAAGGACGCAGCCTGCTCCCTTGAGCGTACCTGTCAGGCTGCGGCGGCTAAAAACTCTGACGACAAGGGCGGCATCCCGCCTCCCGAGGCCACCCCAAGAAGAAGAAGCAACTCCTCCCCAAGAGTCGTCAGGAGGCTGGTACGCCCGCCGGCGGTGCCTCAGGCTCCGCACCCACCGCAGGGGCACCTCTTCCACACGCATAGGAAGGCGCGCCCGGCGCCTCCCTCACTACGGGCTTGGGGGCTTCCATCTGGCGAGCCTCTTGTAACACCTTGGATTTTGCCCATTTTCTTTTTCTTTTGATTTGGCCCGGATTCGCTTTTCTGTGGCTTAGTAGTCATGTAACCTGGAGGGATCACCCTTCATTCTTCTTCCCGAGTGGCTTGCCAACTTCAAAATCATTCCAAGACCTTGTCATTTCCATCTTGGACCAACCCCAATATTCTTTTCTTGGGAATATTCCTTTTTCTATTAAAGGAATAACCATGTTGTCCTGAGTTGTGAAGCAACCCACATTTCCATCATTCCAAAGATTCTCAAATAATTCTCATAAATTGTTTGGGTCAGATCTTCCACAAATATGTCAAAACCCTTCCTTGCCATGTTCAAAAATATTTCACAAATATTCTTTTTCTGATTTTGCCCTAGCTGCCAAGTTGAGAAGCAAGTACCCTTTATATTTGCTTGCTTGATCTCAAACTTTTTGGGCATTCTTTCCTATCCATATCATTGCCACATGACAAAATTCAACTTCATTTGGATATTAAATCTCCCTTGGCTAATTTCCAAAGTTTCTGGTCAACTGGAATCTTTGTGAAGCAACTGCTAGCTAGGAGTATCCAAATGAGTTCAAATTTTGCAAGAATCTTCATATGCTCAAATCACGACTCTTCACAAAGTTTCAACCCTATCCAATCTTATGTGTGAGCACAGCCTCAAATCTTGGCTTCTGGTCAGATTTTCACATCGTGAAGCAACTATATTTTATACTACTCCATAATTGCTGAAAATTTACCAGAGCTTTCTACTTCCCATGTAAATTATCTCTATAAAATTTGGGCTCATTTCATTTCCCCAATAAATCCCTAGATTTTTTCTAAGATTCTGGTCAGAGAGGCTCATTGTGAAGGAAGTACCATTTTGGCTTGTCCAAATGGTATGAAATTTTTATGGCACTCTCATATGACTAAATCATCATGTTCTACCAAATTTCAGCCCAATGGGCAACTCCATGTGAGTGGCACATCAAGAACAAGCTTCTGGACCAGATTGGTCAGTTGCAAAGCAACTATATTAAATCTCGGTCCATTTCTTTCCAAAATTCACAGGATTATAGTCCTTCCTACCCTAAACCTCCCAGACATCACTTTTGGTTCTTATCACCTTCATGTTCATCACAGAGGTGTGGTCAAGTTTGCTACAGCAAACTTCAAGTGAAGCCTCACATCTACTCTTGGCTTCTTTTGGTGATCTTTCACTTTCAGGCTGCCTTGGGGAGCAAGGACTTTGCCCTAGACAAGGTTTGCCAGCCCCTCTAGTCCTATCTTTGCCAGTACACACGGTGACCACGCGTTTGGCATGCCAGTCAGCGCGCTCTGGCAATGAAACCGTTTGGTTACTTCCGTTCCCTCACTCCCTCGCCACCTCTCCATGTCCAGGAGGTTCGTCTCGTCGTCGCCCATCTCCTGGAAGCGTCTCCCCCTCCAGTTTCTTCTCCGACGCGCCGCGACGAGCTCCGCCACTGTTCGGCCCGTGACCGTCGTTGTCGTTTTCCCCTGTCCCTATCTTTCGCGAGCTCTCCCAAAGCCCCCACCTGCTTCTCCACCCTCCCGGAGCTCTTGCCGACATCACCAACACCCTCCGCGTGTTCCCGAGCGCCAGTGCGGTGATAAGGCCGCCACGGCGGCCGTCCTCATCGCCTTGCCTCGCCGCGGCTATATAAAGCCCTCCCCGCATCTCCCCCAACTCACCATCGCCCTTGCCTCACTCCACTACCCCTCCCTAGCCTCTTCCCCGAGCCCCAGAGCCCCTCCCAGCTCGCCATCGCCGCCATGGCCGTCGTGGCCATCCTCTCCAATTCGCTCAAGTCCGAGCTCTTCTTCTCCTTCTTCCTCCACCAGAGCTCCACCCGAACCCCGGCGAGCCTCCCCAGCCCCTCCACTCTTCGCCGGAGCATCCGTGGCCGCGAGCCCGTCGGCGCCCGAAGCCCTCCTCTGCCGCGGCCCATTGTTCCACCTGCTCCGCTGCTCTTCGGCGTGGGCAGATTCCTCAGGCGGGTGTAGCTCGTCTTCCTAGTCACTCCGGTGGCCGGAGCGTCGCCGGAGGTGGCCGGTGGCACCGGGACGGCCGCCGGCGCCGCGCCCCTCCCTCTACTCCGCGGGCGAGCATGAGGAGGAGACCAAGACGGCGACCCCTCCCCGCCAGTTGGCCGTGGACCCTGCGGTCCCACCCGTTAGCCTCACACCCCGCTGGCCCCGTCCCCGCTGACGTGGTTAAGTGGAGACATACTCGGATGAGTACGCCTTCCCTTACCGAAAGCGCATTCCGCTTCTTCTTCGGGCCAAAATTCGTTTTCGTCTCTGGAAAACGTATTTTCAGAGAAGGCGCGTTCGGTTTTTCAGCTAAGGGCCTATTTGTGATGATTTTATTATAGATAGGTCCCTGGCAGAAAAACCCTTATAACTTTTTGATCCTAACTCCAAATGAGGTGATTCAAAAGCCCACTTCTTCGTCTCGTCGAGCCCGTTCTGTTGGTGTCATTTTCATGATGTTTTCACATTCTATAAATAACCATTTTACCCATGCCCGTAAACAGCCCCCTCCGAGAGAGAAGTATTTCTGGCAACTCCTTCCGCGACCATTCCGCACTCCTTCCTGATTGTTCCTTCATCTCCAGGCAAGCCACAACTCTCATCTGCATAATCGCATTGAAATGTCATAGTTTAACTATTTACTTTAATAGCAAGTATGATTATTTGTAAAATGGATTGGATTACACAATGCTTGAGTAAATTCTTGGATAGGTGACTACCATGTTGAGTATCGGATTGTTAGTGACTAGTGGTTTACCCACTCGTTGATGCCATGATGTTGAGATTACCGTCTATGATTATTTTGGATTTCATCCGGCAGTTCATGGAGATGAGTTAGTAGTAGTGGCTTGAACATACTGATTACCGGATTTCTAGCCAGATATCGTTTTGACTTGGATTGCCATGATATCTGAGTGTCAGCCATGACAGAGATTGTTCGGAGATTAGATACTTCATGGTTGATCCAGAGTCACCTGTACGGACTTATCTGTGCAGCCACATTTGCTGGTATGGGACGGCCTTGACTTGGTCTGATCACATGCTCTTTCACCGGTACCGCCCGACAGGGAAGGTTATGCGTGCGCGCTACCTTGGCCCGGTAGGCGGCGATAACCTTGTGAGCCCAGTTGAGTTATATGGTACCAGGTCCCCGTTTGGGACAGTTTGTTAGCCACGACGGTGGCAGGTGTCACGCGGTGACACAGGGGCCACCCAGGGTAGGACTCTGGGGGAGGATGATCGCCGGTGGTATGATGGGAGAGTCATGGGTCAGGTGGGTTTCGTTGGAGCAACGCTGGTGCACCCGAATGGGATCACGAGTTCAGGTGCTCCATGGTGTGGGTAAAGTGCGCAACCTGTGTAGAGTGTAAAATCTATTCGAATAGCCGCGTCCACGGTATTGGACAGTCCATCCGGACCTCTTTAGGTGGTCAACCATAGTAGTGATATTGATGG
Source organism: Thinopyrum elongatum (assembly GCA_011799875.1). Classification (NCBI taxonomy): domain Eukaryota; kingdom Viridiplantae; phylum Streptophyta; class Magnoliopsida; order Poales; family Poaceae; genus Thinopyrum; species Thinopyrum elongatum. The sequence goes on from CM022300.1 coordinate 317,476,455, forward strand.
AAGAACTCATCGTATGATCAGAAGTACTCGGTGGATTGTGAGTATTCTGAGGGTTGTGAGACAACCCGGAAGAGAGTAAGTTTGTCAGACTTGTTGTGTAGATGGAATCAGGTATATGATATGTATGCCATGGGATGGCTAAGGCATGAGTGATCGGATGACCACATGATTGGACTTGGAACAGGTTCGGATTGGATCCTGAGATTATTTGGAGTATGGATTAAATATGCTTTACTTTACCGCATTTACTTCAGCAGCTACCTTGCTATGATTTTGTCTTGCTTTAATGCTGATGTTTGCTGTGAGCTTGCGAGTACATTCAAAGTACTCACCTGGCGTGTCATGCCAGTTTGCAGGTCATGCCATGATTGCTTGCTTGTTGAGGATCCCAAGTTTGCGAGCTAGGATACGCGTTCTAGCCAGAGTCCCTGCGGAGTGGAGTCCATCACCGTTGTCGTTGTTCCGCTGCCGAGAGAGTTTCTTCGCTGTTAGCATAGAGCTACCCTAGGCAAGCGTAGTGTCGCCGTGGCGATGTAATCCATGTACCCTATGTAACCATATTCATTGTAATAAAGAGCTGATTCGTTCTATGCCAATAGTGCCGTATTCCAGAGGACTTGTCCCTGGGCTGGAATACGGGGTGTTCCGGTCTTCTCTGAGCCGGGGTGCCACAGGCGTTGGTATCAGAGCAGGTCTGGCTATAGGACGTGTGGTCTAGGCGCGAGCGTTAGTAACTGGTAGTATAGGATCCAGTTGGTTTGCTGCACTTGGTTGTTGCATTTGTTTGTGCATAGCATGCATAAAGACTACATACCTTATCACTAACGATGGATCTGGTGAATGTAGGTGGCATCGGTTTCGATTCCCTACCTGCACTCTCCAGTTTGCATATTTGTTCCTTGGTGTGGTGTTATCTTCGTCCCAACGAAGAGATGCCAAGGTGCTTACGGGTGTCGATCACTAGCAAGATTGATGCACCGGTACCACACCAATATATTCTCTTCAGCTACCCCTATTGTTTCTAGTGATAGACATGTTTCTATCCCGGATCGTGCCGTTCCACTAGCCGCTTCGGCAACCCTTACTGATCCTTGTTATCAGAAAAGGGCAATGCCTACAAGCCTTTCTCTCCACCACTACCTCATTCCGCCACCTATTCTTTGGACGTGTACGGGTTTCTTCCGTATGCTTGATGATGATGTGGTCATAACTTCTGTGTTCTGACCCCCAATCACCAAGTTCGTCCTCGCCACCATGTCCGTCCAGATGGAACCGGTGTTAAGCCCGTAATTGGTGTAGTCTTGTTTACACCAATTTTCTTCCACACATGATTAATTTTCGTGCACGTCACCATAGCATGTTAGACCGTAACACCGGAGTTCCTGCGAGATTTGTGTGCTTAAGTAGGAATGCATATTATTGCTGTGAATAGCTGTAGAATGTGATATTGTTTGTATGTGATCTTGCTGCTTTGTGGGCTTCTGTTTAGTCATTTCTTTTGTTTTCTTTATTTGGGCCCTTGGTGTTACCTTATTTTCCCCTTATGGAAGTTGCTCACCGACACTGAACCCAAAGGGTCAGTGAAGAGACAGTCATTTGGAAGCTCAGCTCAGCAAAATGGAATTTTCAGCAGACTGTGTTATATCGGGAATATCGGGCCTGAATATAAATGATATCCTGGCTGGATTGATTATCAGCATCAAGTATACCTCAATGAGCAATCTTCACAGCAGCAATGATCAAACCAACAAGAAGGCAAACCGTGTATATGATCCACAGTGCATTATGTGCCAAAGGTATGATTCATATATACAAGGTTTGAGTCTGCTATGAGTACAATTTGAACCCTGCTATGTCTTGGAAGCAAGCCAGAATGTGCTATGCATTGAGAGTTCAGCAAGAAGGATAGCCAAATACCATGTTGCCTACAACCAAGTATACGACAGCAGAAACGATAAGGTATATATATATCTGTACTCAGTCCGCAGATGGCAAAAGAATGTTTCGGGTGTAAGCAACCCACTCTTTCTCTACAAGCTACCTAAGAAGCGTACGACGCAAGGATTCCTGTGTCTTCCTTGATACGGCACATGGACATCTTCCGATGCAAGGTACTCAGGCTTTCTCAGTAAGATACCCTGATGGCTTCGAACACAAGCCGAGCAATCTTTGCCAGTAAGGCATCACATCCTCACCAGTACAAGCTAATCTACCAACAGTTAGCAGCATATGACAATGCATCCCCAGGGTCAGATCCGCAACAGTTGGTCCGAAAGCAAAAATCAGTCAGGACACAAGCTTGCCTCAAGAATCAAGTGGCCAGCTACACATGTTCCATAGATATGGTGGACATGCTGCCAAGGTCATATGGGTTATCCATACAATGATGCCAGCTCGTTGAGGATCTGACTATTGCCTGAGTTATGAAGAAGAGAATTCTAGATATACACTTCAGTGTGATGAGCAACAACCTATGGAGCAAGCCGACCAGCTGATATATGCCCCATAGCATTGCTCTGTGTTATTCCGGTATGTTCAAATTATTATGCTCATACCTGTATGTGTAATAGTGAGCTGTATGGGACGCGGATGAACCCTTGCCCGTCTTTCTTTGGTGACGGCACCACACCTATGTTCCGAGCTGTTTCCGGCCGTCCGGGGTGGATGCCGACTTTTATTTCTCTTGTCAGCAATTGGCCCGTGTTCTGAGCTGCTTTTCGGCCGTCTCGGGCAGCTATTGAATTTCTCTCCATAGCAGTGACCCTATGCTCTGAACTGTTCTTCGGCCGTCTTAGGGAACTACTACTTTCTTCTTATCGACACCGTCTCATGCTCTGAGCTGCTTTTCACCCGTCTTGAGTCAGGGTTGAGTTATTCCAGTAATGTCCCAGATCTGAGTTGTAAAGACCGTTCTGGTGGCTACTGGTTTATTTGCCGGTTTTATTCAAGGGTTCAGACGATCGTTACCCTACAGCTACAACTTGTAAAGTAATATGCCTGCCCGAATATTGCACCGGACAACACCTATGGTCACACGGAGAATCAAGAACACATAAGGCCAAGTTCGTCAGCAAAAGATCCAGGCAAGGAGAACTATAATAAAAGAGCAAGGTTGTCCATACAGGTATGGTAATGCTACAAATACTCCGGACAGTCTGGCTCGATACCAGTCACCATGGATACACACCCACGGGGTCTATTCCATTTGCAAGGACCCCATATCGAGACAACCCGTCCAGCCAACCAGGTATGCTCAGAATTGTTAAAAGAAGGCAGCCAAGGTGGTCAGGTCAGCCGAAAGATTAACTCAGCAGTTCAAATTCAGCAACCATGCTAAAGCATTACACGGCCCACCATCCATATAGAGATACCGACAGACTGAGTAATCAGAAGGATGAACAACAGTCTCGAAGCATGTGTCCTCACAGATGGGAATCGGTTAAAAACTAACCTGCCGTGAACAAGATTCTGCTACCAGGACCGCTGTCAGTCAAGTCTATGGATAATATCACCGTACACCTTTATGATGGTCACGGCAGGTGACAGTCAAATATTTGGTAGGAGCCTTATACCTAGGACAGTGAAGATACCCAAGATGACCCAACAATCCGTGCAAAAAGATAGATTCCGCCAGAAAGATAGTACGATTCACAATACTATTTTAGGCCTGGAGGACACACAGCCATTTGAAGTCACCCAATGCATTGAGTGAAAGATTTCATTTCCACCGAGAGATTCTGTTCACAACTCAGCAAACAGTCGATCGTATTGGACTTCGTCACGACACGTCCATGAGGAACCACCCTCAGACTTACGAGCAGGACACATAGTTTGGTCAGGATAATTTATTGCCCCAGACAGGTCAGCAGACACAAAAGGATTGGAGTCAGAGTAACATATGAGGTAAGATTTGCCAGAAAAAGGGTCCAGTGAAGCAAACCAGCCCGAAGGAAGGCAGCCAGCCATATGAAATTCAATGGGATCACTATACAAAGGTAAAAAGGAAACCCGAGTTGGAAACGGTTTCCTCAAGTGGGAATATTCATGTTTGATCCCTGAGCAACCAAATCTCGAGGACGAGATTTCTTTAAGGGGGGTAGGTTTGTAACACCCTGGATTTTGCCCATTTCCTTTTTCTTTTGATTTGGCCCGGATCCGCTTTTCTATGGCTTAGTAGTCTTGCAACCTGGAGGGATCACCCTTCATTCTTCTTCCTAAGTGGCTTGCCAACTACAAAATCATTCCAAGACCTTGTCATTTCAATCTTGGACCAACCCCAATATTCTTTTCTTGGGAATATTCCTTTTTCTATTAAAGGAATAACCCTGTTGTCCTGGGTTGTGAAGAACCCACATCTCCATCATTCCAAAGATTCCCTAATAATTCTCATAAATTGTTTGGGTCAGATCTTCCACAAATATGTCAAAACCCTTCCTTGCCATGTTCAAAAATATTTCACAAGTATTCTTTTTCTGATTTTGCCCTAGCTGCCAAGTTGAGAAGCAAGTAACCTTTATATTTGCTTGCTTGGTCTCAAACTTTTTGGGCATTCTTTCCTATCCATATCATTGCCACATGAAAAAATTCAACTTCATTTGGATATTAAATCTCCCTTGGCTAATTTCCAAAGTTTCTAATCAACTGGAATCTTTGTGAAGCAAGTGCTAGCTAGGAGTATCCAAATGAGTTGAAATTTTGCAAGAATCTTGATATGCTCAAATCATGACTATCCACCAAGTTTCAACCCTATCCAATCATCTGTGTGAGAACAGCCTCAAATCTTATCTTCTGGTCAGATTTTCACATTGTGAAGCAACTATATTTTATACTGCTCCATAATTGCTGAAAATTTACCAGAGCTTTCTACTTCCCATGTAACCTATCTCTACAAAATTTGGGCTCATTTCATTTCCCCAATAATTCCCTAGATTTTTTCTAAGATTCTAGTTAGCGAGGCTCATTGTGAAGGAAGTACCATTTTGGCTTGTCCAAATGGCATGAAATTTTTATGGCACTCTCATATGACCAAATCATCATGTTCTACAAAATTTCAGCCCAATGGGCTACTCCATGTGAGTGGCACATCAAGATCAAGCTTCTGGACCAGATTGGTCAGTTGCAAAGCAACTATATTAAATCTTGGTCCATTTCTTTCCAAAATTCACAGGATTATAGTCCTTCCTACCCTAAACCTCCCAGACATCACTTTTGGTTCGTATCACCTTCCTGTTCATAACAGAGGTGTGGTCAAGTTTGCTACAGCAAACTTCCAGTGAAGCCTCACATCTACTCTTGGCTTCTTTTGGTGATCTTTCACTTTCAGGCTCCTTGGGGAGCAAGGACTTCGCCCTAGACAAGGTCTGCCAACCCCTCTAGTCCTATCTTTGCCAGTACATGCGGTGACCACGCGTTTGGCATGCCAGTCAACACGCTCTGGCAATGAAACCGCTCGGTTCCGTCCGTTCCCTCGGTCCCTCGCCACCTCTCCATGTCCAGGAGGTTCGTCTCATCGTTGCCCATCTCCTAGAAGCCTATCCCGCTCAAGTTTCTTCTCCAACACGCCGTGACGAGCTCTGCCACTGTTCGGCCCGTGACCGTCGTTGTCGTTTTCCCCTGTCCCTATCTTCCACGAGCTCTCCCGAAACCCCTACCTGCTTCTCCACCCTCCCGGAGCTCTTGCCGACATCGCCAACGCCCTTCCCGTGTCCCCGAGCGCCAGTGCGGCTAGAAGGCCGCCACGGCGGCCGTCCTCATCGCCTTGCCTCCACGCGGCTATATAAAGCCCTCCCCGCATCTCCCCCAGCTCACCATCGCCCTTGCCTCACTCCACTACCCCTCCCTAGCCTCTTCCCCAATCCCTGGAGCCCCTCCCAGCTCGCCATCGCCGCCATGGCTGCCGCGGCCATCCTCTCCAATTTGCTCAAGTCCGAGCTCTTCTTCTCCTTCTTCCTCCACCAGAGCTCCACCCGAACCCCGGCGAGCCTCCCCAGCCCCTCCACTGTTCGCCGGAGCATCCATGGCCGCGAGCCCGTCGGCGCCCGAAGCCCTCCTCCGCCGCGGCCCATTGTTCCGCCTGCTACGCTGCTCTCCGGCGTGGGCAGATTCCTCAGGCGGGTGCAGCTCGTCTTCCTAGTCACTCTGGTGGCCGGAGCGTCGCCGGAGGTGGCCGATGGCGCTGGGACGGCCGCCGGCGCAGAGCCCCTCCCTCTGCTCCGCGGGCGAGCGCGAGGAGGAGACGAAGACGACCGCCCCTCCCCGCCAGCTGGCCATGGACCCCGCGGTCCCACCCGTCAGCCTCACACCTCGCTGGCCCCGCCCCCGCTGACGTGGTTAAGTGGAGACGTACTCGGATGAGTACGCCTTCCCTTACCGAAAGCGTATTCCACTTCTTCTTTGGGACAAAATTCGTTTTCCTCTCTGGAAAACATATTTTCAGAGAAGGCGCGTTCGGTTTTTCAGCTGAGGGCCTATTTGTGATGATTTTATTATAGATAGGTCCTTGGTAGAAAAACGCTTATAACTTTTTGATCCTAACTCCAAATGAGGTGATTCAAAAGCCCACTTCTACGTCTTGTCGAGCCCGATCTGTTGGTATCATTTTCATGATGTTTTCACATTCTGAAAATGACCATTTTACCCTTGCCCGTAAACAGCCCCCTCCGAGAGAGAACTGTTTCCGGCAACTCCTTCCGCGACCATTCCGCACTCCTTCCCGATAGTTCCTTCATCTCCAGGCAAGCCACAACTCTCATCTGCATAATCGCATTGCAATGTCATAGTTTAACTATTTACTTTAATAGCAAGTATGATTATTTGTAAAATGGATTGGATTACACAATGCTTGAGTAAATTCTTGGATAGGTGACTACCATGTTGAGTACCGGATTGTTAGTGAATAGTGGTTTACCCACTCGTTGATGCCATGACGTTGAGATTACCGTCTATGATTATTTTGGATTTCATCCGGCAGTTCATGGAGATGAGTTAGTAGCAGTGGCTTGAACATACTGATTATCGAATTTCTAGCCAGATATCGTTTTGACTTGGATTGCTATGATATCGGAGTGTCAGCCATGATAGAGATTGTTCGGAGATTAGATACTTCATGGTTGATCCAGAGTCACCTGTCCGGACTTATCCGTGCAGCCACATTTGCCGGTATGGGACGGCCTTGACTTGGTCTGATCGCATGCTCTTTCACCGGTACCGCCCGACAGGGAAGGTTATGCGTGCGCGCTACCCTGGCCCGGTAGGCGGCGATAACCTTGTGAGCCCAGTTGAGTTATATGGTACCCTTGTGAGGACAGTTTGTTAGCCATGACGGTGGCAGGTGTCACGCGGTGACACAGGGGCCACCTAGGGTAGGACTCTGGGGGAGGATGATCACCAGTGGTACGATGGGAGAGTCATGGGTCAGGCGGGTTTCGTTGGAGCAACGCTGGTCCACCCGAATGGGATCACGAGGTCAGGTGCTCCATGTTGTGGGTAAAGTGCGCAACCTCTGCAGAATGTAAAATCTATTCGAATAGCCGCGTCCATGGAATTGGACAGTCCGTCCAAACCTCTTTAGGTAGTAGTGATATTGATGGAAGAACTCATCCTATGATCAGAAGTACTCGGTGGATCGTGAGTATTCTGAGGGTTGTGAGACAACCCGGAAGAGATTAAGTTTGTCAGACTTGTTGTGCAGATGGAATCAGGTATATGATATGCATGCCATGGGATGGCTAAGGGATGAGTGATCGGATGACCACATGATTGGACTTGGAACAGGTTCAGATTGGATCCTGAGATTATTCGGAGTATGGATTAAATATGCTTTCTTTACTGCATTTACTTCAGCAGCTACCTTGCTATGATGTTGTCTTGCTTTAATGCTGATGTTTGTTGTGAGCTTGCGAGTACATTCAAAGTACTAACCTTGCGTGTCATGCTAGTTTGCAGGTCATGCCATTATTGCTTTCTTGTTGAGGATCCCGAGTTTGCGAGCTAGGATACGCGTTCTAGCCAGAGTCCCTGCAGAGTGGAGTCCATCACCGTTGTCGTTGTTCCGCTGCCGAGAGAGTTTCTCCGCTGTTAGCATAGAGCTACCGTGGGCAGGCGTAGTGTCGCCGTGCCGATGTAATCCATGTACCCTATGTAACCATATTCATTTTAATAAAGAGCTGATTTGTTCTATGCCAACAGTGCCGTAGTCTAGAGGACTTGTCCCTGGGCTGGAATACGGGGCGTTCCGGTCTTCTCTGAGCCGGGGTGCCACACCTCTGACCTGACCAGCGCGACAAGGGAGGTGCTCGACCACCACTTTGAGGTGTGCCTTGGCGCGTGCCCCCACAAGCAAGGAGCAAGGCATGAGGCGCCAGGAGCGATGGATTTCTTCACCAAGGTGATCGAGGAGCTTCAGGAGGCACGGGCCATGCATGGCGAGTGTCGCCCCGTGCCACCCAGCGCAGCTGCACGTCTGCGTCAATATCCCGGGCCTTAACAGGGCCGCCTCGCAAGACCTCTTCTGGCCGTCCCACATGGACCGGCGTGGAGGCTACCCCTGCAACTACGTCTGCATGCGGTTTGGCCTGCTGAACATGGGTGCCGCGTACCAGTGCCTCGCGTAGCGTGCTTTGGTGTGTCACGAGGCCAGGCGCTTGGCGGTCATGTCTCAGGAGATCCCGGATCCTCACGTGATCCCCGGGCCTCGTGAGCTTCCCAGGCCTCCGGAGCCGCCCAGCTCGTGAGGAGTAGTCTCCACTGCACGTGTCTTCAGCCACCCCGACGCTTCTACAAAACTGGTGCCATGTGATTTTTTGGTTTGCTCAGTTGAGGGCGCCCCTCGGGCTGTATTATCCTCAAGCTGTCAGGGCCCGCCCCTGCAGCCTGTATAATTTTGTGCATGTATCAGAACTGGCTTTGCCTTTTATGAATATCCAAATATTTCAACCTGTGTGTCCGGTGCTTCGCCACCATGAATGTCGCTGCGCCCTCGCAACCCTACCTGCGACCGCCTCATGATTAAGGACAGGCATGGCATCTGTGCTTGGGTCCGTCCCTGTAGCGTTGCTAAATCCAAGCAACCGAGCTCTGTCTCACGGGCCAGCTCCCGTGCACGTCACCTCCCGGGGTCCTTGGTGCCTTCTCCTCGCATGAGCTAATTGGGGGTGGATGAGTAAGGGCGCGTGGCACGGTTCATAGAACCGCAATTCGGTGCTGCGCTGTCTCGGGAGCCGCGCGCCGGGTGTCTTTCCCTGGGATTGTTGCATGAGAAGACTGGGCATGGCGTCTGTGCTCGGGTCCATCCCTGCAGCGTCGATAAACCCAACGATTGAGCTCTGTCTGGCGGGCCGGCCCCGTTCACGTCACCTCCTAGGGTCCTTTGTGTTCGGCCTTCTAATGCGATAGCCTCCAGAGGTTCATTCGGCATAGGTCGCCTCCACCACACAGGTTTCATAAGTGCGCTCCACGCCAGAAGATTCAGGCGCAACCCGCCTTGAGGTAGGGCCTCGTGAGTCCCCCGCTGGCTCACGGGTGCCCATATACACCTCCTCCAGTTCTGACGTGCTAGCCATGCGTACGAACGGGGTTGTACACGCCCCAGAGTCTCCTCCCAAGGGAACTCCCACTCACGCACAAGTGGAAGCCCCATGCTCCGCACTGTCAGACGACATGGTCGAAGAGCGACTATGCTAACGCCCAAGTGGAAGCCCCATGATCCGCGCTGGCGGACAACACGGTCGAGGAGCGACTATGCCCACGCCAAAGTGGAAGCCCCATGCTCCGCGCTGGTGGATAAACAACTAAGGGCGCCCTAGCGGCCGCGCCAACCTCAGGATAGCATTTTGGCTCTTCACACAGTTTTGTCATGCAACATTTCCCTGGAAGTCAAGCGCGCGGGGGCTGGACACGGGGGCTACGCTCAGGCTAAGCCTGGCACACGTTACCCCACAGGTCCCTGGTACCTGGTCTTCTCGCGTCCCTCCTAGGTAAAGGCTGACGAGGAAAGGTATGGGGGCTCCGGATTAACCTCGCCGCTGCCTACATTTCCTTCATGAGGGCTGCTCACACGTCAAGGGGGACCTCCTAAGCATCGTGACTCAAGGGCCTCACCAGTCACATAGCTCCTCGCCCCTTGGTGTTATCCTGGTGATCCGGACGCCCCAACGGCGGTCGAGCTTTGCGCGGGGCTGGGTCCTGCCGACGCAGAGCACAAAAGCAAACAAGAAGGAAACCAAGCACGAAAAGGAAATCACAGAGTCCTAACAGTTATTACAGGCACCAAATGTTTTTCAAATTCAAACAAAGTCTTACGCCTCCACGAGGCACGATAAATGTCACAGGATAAAATCTAGGTGCAGGGGCCATCGCCGCCATGGTCGTTGCCACCACCTGACATAGTCACAAGGAGCTCGTCGTCAACATCATTGCCGTTGTCGTCGCCGCCACTAGCCTCCACCGCTGGAGGCTCGGTGTTAGGGATGCAGAGGAACTTCTTCAGCAACACGTCCACGTGACCCTTCACGGACTCTGCGGTGGCGGAGCAGCGCTCAGGAGCGACCGGACGGATCACTGTGTAGAAGTTGAAGCTTGGGTCTTGAAGATAGAGCTGGCTGAAGACGCGCGTCGCAGCTGCAGTGAAGAGCGAGCGGCACTCCTCCTCCAAGAAGGAGTCCACCCCAGCGGCAGTGCCTTCGAGCGCTTCGGCAAGCTTGGAGGAGAGCCCTGCAAAGCCGCTCTCAGGGGCCGCCAGTGGCTCCTCGTGTCCTCCCCTGCAGATGGAATGTAACGCCTGACGAGACCTGAGCTCAAGGGAGGGGAAGGCGTCGCGCTCCGCGGCCGCCTTCTTCTCGGCGGTAGCGAGGGTCTTCTTCCTAGCATCCAGCTGGGTTGTCGCCTCGGAAACGCGCTGTGCGTGGGACGTCTGGGCCTCGAACACCTCCTCCTTCAGCTTGGCTAGGCGATCGTGTTCCGCGGCCTGGCCGATAGTCACCTGGGTTAGCTCAGAGTCGCGATCAGTGAGCCTCGCTTCGCGGGCCTTGAGGTCTTCTTCCTGCTTGTGGAGCCACTGGGCATGCGCGCTTGCTCCTCCTGGAGTGTCTTCAGCTTGGCCTCCGCCTTGCTGCAGCACCTCTCAGCAGACGCCGCACGGGCTAGCGCTGCGTCGCGAGCCTCTTTGGCCTTGGCGGCCTCCTTCTCGCTCTTCGCGGTGGCGCCTTCAGCCCGGCCCCAATCAGTCTTGATGGCGGTGTCGGCCTAAAGCCACCCTGAGATGAGCCCCAGGCGCTCCCTCGCAAGGCACCTGTCGGCATCTTGGATGTCAGCCTGGATCCGACCGAGCGCGATATAGGCCTCGTCCAAGGCCCCAGGCCTGATTAGGGGGCCGCAGTCCACAAGCGCGAGGACCTGCCGAGGAGTCGGTGCTGGTGCATCGACCGATGCCGTGGACGAGGAAGTGTTGGCATGGTCGGCTTGGGGCGTCGGAGGCTCCAAGCTCCCCTCGGGCACTACGAGAGTGGATGACTCCACGGCCTACTGGCCTATGGGGGCTGACTCCTCCTGAAACCGCATCACCATGTCCTCAGGGGTGGACTCCGTCGCGATGGGGCAAGGGGTCGCCTCCCCCATCAGCACTGGGGCTGCCACAAACGTGACAAGGGGTGTCGCCTCCTGAACCCCAGTGTCCTCGGCGGATGTTCCCCCTAGCGGCGTTGGCGAGGCACCAGGGGCAGGCGGAGCACTCGGGCGTTCGGGCGTGGTATTGCCTAAGCGCCCGAGGACTGTGCTGGGCTGGCGTGGCGCGCTCTCGCATCCGCCACGACCACGACCGGAGGCTGACGGCGCCCTCAAGACAGGGGGCTCTTTGGCTCAGCGCTCGCCTTCTTCCTCTTCGTCGCGTCGCCACACATGGTCATCAAGAAAGGAGGTGTCGTGAGCACAATTGCAGTCTATGCTCGACCGAAGGGCAAGGTAGGTCACTTACTCCTCAGGGTCGACCCACTTCCTCTTCTTCTCGGCAAGGGTCGGGGTGCCATCGCCCTTCTTCGGTGTGACCATGGTCGCGCCTAGGGGACGGGACGAGTGCTCCTCGATGGGCCCCGGCGCGACGCTGCCGCTTGGAGAGATGAGGAGGTCGCCCGGAGGGGTCGCAACCGGCGGGACCACATCTGCCCCAGCAATGGCTACCCCGTCTTTCGGCTGCGGGCCAGACGGGGGTGGGACCGACGTCTCAGCCGCCCTGCTGGCATGTGGGGCGCCCTCCGGAGTGGGCGTAGCCGCGCTCTTCTTCGGGGTCGCCCGGCCAGATGCTTGCGCTGTCTGGGGGGTGGCCCCTGACCTCCTGAGGGCCCTGCTGGAGCGCGGGGAGTCCGTGGCCGGGGGCTCGTCGGTGTCGTCATTGTCTTCAAGGTTGCGGAGGAGCTCACTCTACAACAGGGGCGACACCTCCTGCACATCATCGTCCTCGGTCGCCTCCGAGTCCTGTTCACCGCCGCTATCGTCAGAGGACACCAGCACGGGGGAGTTGGGGGGCTCGGGTGACACGAGCGCCAGCTCGTTGAATGCGGGCATGGTGGCAACCAATTACACCCTGTTGTCGCGGCGGTACAGCGGGATGTAGGCCTTAGGAAGGTCCCCCGGGTCGCCGTTGAGCAGGACGGCCATGGCCTTGTCCAGCTCCTCACCGGTCGGGCTTGCGGGGCATAGCCTCATGTCGTCCCGCGTGCCCCGGAATTCCCACATGAGTCTCGTGTGCGACCGAGCGGCGCCAGTCACTACGTCAGAAACTCCTTCACAAGCATCCCTCCTGTCAACCACTTGGCCTCCATATCAGAGTTTATCTTCTTCAAGACGGGCTCCGCACGGGGGTCGGTAAGCTTGGCATGGCCCCACCTATCGAGCCGCTCGGGCAGCTCTGTCGATAGCTCCAGCCATGGGTTGAGGCCCTTGGTGTCCAAGAAGACCTAGCGGTGCCGGAAGCCTTCCACCATCTTCCCAGCCTTCAGGAGGACATTCCCCTTGTGGACCATGACAAAGGACACGCAAGTGGAGCGCTGCATGTTGTCATGCAGCTACAAGCTAAAGAAATGGCAGAGGAGCGCCACGGAGGGCCTCATGCCCACAAAGGCCTCATAGTAGAAGGCGAAGATGGACAGGAGGAGGATGGAGTTGGGTTGAAGATGAAGGGCCTGGATCTTGTAGTGGTTGAGGATGGCACAGAAGAACTCCGAGAGGGGCGGTACAAGCCCCACGAAGATGCTGTGGAGGAAGAAGGGGTAGACCGTCCGGGCCAGGGTCTTCTACTCGGCGGAGCCGGCCTAGATCACGGTCTCACTGTTGTCTTTGCTTGCCGTCTGTGGGAGCACGGGGTCAAGGTGCCCCACCTCAGCGATGGAGGATGCGCCAAGTGCTGGCGGAGGAGAGGAGGAGCTCGTGGCCTGGGCCGTAGTCTTCGGCTTCCTGGGCACCATTTGAGGGCTCGCCGGTGTTGGAGCAGGAGAAGGAAGGGGGTGGATTTGCGATTGGATCTAGAGAAGCTTTTGGCTGGAGAAGGGGGTCAGGGGCAAGGCGAGAGGGAGCAATGATGGCTCTGTGGCGTGCGCCAGTCTTTTGTCAGCCTGGGCAGTTGCCGAGGCGACGTGGGGGAGTGGAGGCGTCCACGTCCCGTCGTGTGCCATGCGTCAAGCTTGGCCCGCAGACAATTTGGGGCCCGCGAGGCTTCGCCCTTGCCCCTTGGCTTCGCCTCCAAGCCAGCCCGAGCGCGCCTTGGGCCTGGGGGCTACTGTCGGCGTTCTGGGATCGGGGGTACCCAGATCTGCCTGCCTACGGCCCATCTCATGGGCCCATCGATGGCATTGTACGGCCCGGCTACAAGACCCTCGCGAGGGCCCCCAGTCTCGCAAGGTGGACGACATCAAGACCTCCAGAGGAGCGGCCTCCCCAGGTTGCCTCCCGAGGAGCGGAGATTCCTATGCAGGTACCCAGCCTCATGAGGCTATGATGACGTGAGCCATGATGACCAACGCCAGGCAGGCGCCAGCGGGCGCAGAGGAGGCAGTTTCCCTTTCGGTGCTAAGGAGGCAAGGACAGACGCGAGTTCCCAAGGAATCCCCCAAAGGTTTCCATTTCGGTGCAACAAGACCAAGACCACGAGCTCGGCAGGACAAATGTCATCGTCGAGCCCATCGCTGCATCACGACCAGAAGCTTTGCAGACGAAGACCACCTTCGTCAGGAATAGATGTTGTTCTTGTCCCCTTTCAAATTGGCCGTTATGGGATCCCTTCCCACATAAGTTTTGAGGGAAAAGGACCAAGGCCACTATAAATACAGGTTAGCCACCACCATAGAGAGGGATCCCCGGGATCAGATCCATTCCACCCTCATCACTTGAGCCCTCACAAGGCCGCTCAAACCACTGTACTAGTTCATCCTCACCCTCCTCGTGAGGCCAATCCACCACAAAGGAGGAGTAGGGTTTTACACCGCAAGGTGGCCCGAGGCTGGGTAAACTGCCCTGTTCATCTTCTTCCCCGCTCGTGTGAGCTCGATGAGGCTAGGCTGTAGGGTGGCGAGCTTGAGACTTGGGTTGGTTGAGATCTTCGCACACGCCCCAGAGTTTGAACCTTATTGGGTCTGCGGAGCCCTGAATCCGACAGAACTGGCATGCTTCACATCTTGTTACTAGCTCAGTTGCATCCTGGAGGGCAGTGGGCCCATAAAAGCCTTGCCGGAAAGCCTCCCCGACAAGTGTTCTTTCTCCTATATGAGAACCACATACGCCTCCATGTATTGCTGCCAACAACTTAAGTCCATCTTCCTCGGAAATGCATTTCAATTTCACTTCGTTTGGTCTTTTTCTGCATAGAATTTTATCCACAAACTGGTACATACTTGACTGACAAGCTACTTTCTCAGCTTGTTCTTGTTCTTCGGGTAGTTCTCCTGCTTGGAGGAATTGAGCTATATGTTGTGCCCATGTCAGAGCTTGGGGCTCGACAACAAGGGCTAAAGGCATTTCTTCGGCCACGGGAGCGCTGATCTCAACGACAAGAATCTGGGATTCTGCCTAAGACCGCTACTCATTGGCAGGCGCATCATAGCTTTGCCGGCAGCTTCTGGGAGCTCTCCCAGAAAGTATTTCCCGATGCATATCTTCCTTCTATTCTTGGCTTCTATTGACGGAGTGACCGTGGGTTGAGTCAAGTGGAGTACAAATGTTCCTGGTTCCGCATGTAGCTTTTGGGTAGAGCACTTTGACAGCTAATCAGTAATGTTGTTTTCTGTGGCACCCCGGCTCAGAGTAAACCGGAACGCCCCGTATTCCAGCCCAGGGACAAGTCCTCGGGAATACGGCACTGTTGGCATAGAACAAATCAGCTCTTTATTACAATGGATATGGTTACAAAAGGGTGCATGGATTACATCGGCACGGAGACACTACACCTGCCCGGGTAGCTCTATGCTAACAGTGGAGTAACTCTCTCGGTAGCGGAACAGCGATGACGGTGATGGACTCCACTCCACAGGGACTCTGGCTAGAACGCGTATCCTAGGTCGCAAACTCGGGATCCTCGACAAGCAAGCAATCATGGCATGATCTGCAAACTGGCATGACACGCCAGGTGAGTACTTTGAATGTACTCGCAAGCTCACAGCAAACATCAGCATTAAAGCAAGACAACATCATAGCATATAGCCACTGAAGTATATGCGGTAAAGTAAAGCATATTTAATCCATACTCTGAATAATCTCTGGATCCATTCCGAACCTGTGCCAAATCCAATTCCTAGGCATGTGGTCATCCGACCACTCAACTCATAGCCATCCCATGGCTAACATATCATATACCTGATACCAACTGTATCACAAGTCTGACAAACTTACTCTCTTCCGGGTTGTCTCACAACCCTCAGAATACTCACGATCCACCGAGTACTTCTGATCATATGACGAGTTCTTCCATCACTATCACTACTATGGTTGACAACCTAGTGAGGTCTGGACGGACTGTCCAATACCGTGGACACACCTATTCGAATAGATTTTACACTCTGCAGAGGTTGCGCACTTTACCCACACTATGGAGCAATGGCCTCGTGATCCCATTTGGGTGGACCAGCATTGCTCCAACGAAACCTGCCTGACCCGTGACTCTCCCATCGTACCACCGGTAATCATCCTCCCCCGGAGTCAAGCCCTGGGTGGCCCCTGTGCCACCTCGTGACAGCTGCCACCATCGTGGCCAAACTAAACTGTCCCAAACGGGGACCTGGATCCAAATAACTCAACTGGGCTCACAAGGTTATCGCCGCCTACCGGGCTAGGGTAGCGCGCACACATAACCTTCCCTATCGGGCAGTACCGGTGAAAGAGCACGCGATCAGACCAAGTCAAGGCCGTCCCATACCGGCAAAGGTGGTTGCACGGATAAGTCCGGACAGGTGACTCAAGGTCAACCGACTAAATATCACATCTCTGAATAATATTTCTGTCATGGCTGAGACTCCGACAACCAGTATACTTAAGCCACTGCTATTACTCATCTCCACGACTACCGGATGAATTCCAGAATAATCGTAGACAGTGATCTCAACGTCATAGTATCAACAAGTGGGTAAGCTACTAGTCACTAATAATCTGGTATTCAACATGGTAGTCACCTATCCGAAAATTTACTCAAGTTTTGTATAATCCAATTCATTTCACAAATAACTCATATTTGTTGTTGAGGTAAATAGTTAAACTATGATATTGCAATGCAATGATGCAGATGAGAGTTGTGGCTTGCCTGGGGATGAAGGAACCATCAGGAGGAAGTGCGGAGAGTCCGCGGAAATGATCGCCGGAAACAGTTTTCTCCCGGAGGGGGCTGTTTACGGACAAGGGCAAAATGGTCATTTCCATAGTGGGACCTCATTGTGAAAATGATACCAACACGGCGGGCTCGACGAGACGAAGACGTGGGCGTTGGAATCACCTCAATCAGAGTTACGAGCAAAAAGATACGAGGGGTTTTCTGCCAGGGACTTGTTTGAAAAGAAAATATTCACAAAGGGGTCCCTGACAGCTCGGCGGGTCGCGCACTCCAGCAAAATATGTCTTTCCACGGGGAAAGCGTAAAGCGCAGAATGCACTTCCACTTATCCATGCTGGCAGTGGCGGGACCAGGCTTTGTTAGGCTGACAGGTGGGGTCCGCGGGAGGTGGGGCCCGCCTGACCCGGCTCCTTCTTCTTCCTCCCGCTCGCCCATGGACCAGAGGAGTGGCGCGATCGCCGGTGCTCGCCTGGCCGGCTCCGGCCACCGTTTGCCGCGCTTAGACCTCCGACGTGCTCGTGGGGCCGAGCCGCTCCCATCCCTGCACCGAACGGACGCCGGGGAAGACCAGAGAGATGGTGGCCTCGAGCAGGGCGGACGGCGACGTCGGGCGAAGATGGACACGATGCTACGGGCGCGGAGACGAGGTGCTGGAGAGGTGGGGAGCTTCGCCGGGGTTCAGTGAGTTGAGTGGTGGTGGCAAGGGGAGGAGTAGGGCTCCGGTTGTCGTGAATTTAGGAGGAGGCCAGAGGCGGCCATGGCGGCGATGGAGGTTGAGCAGAAGCAGCTCTGAGGCTCCGGGGCTCGGGCGAGAGGCTGGGCGGGGTCCTGGGAGTGAGGTGGTGACGATGGTGAGCTCAGGAGAGCTCGGGGCAGCCTATAAATAGGCGCGGCGACGCGGGTGGATGAGGATGGCCGTGGTGGTGATCTTAGCCGCGCACTGGCACTCCGGGGCGATGTGGCTGGCTGTATACGGCGTCGGGGAGCTTCGCGGAGGAGCGGAGATGCTTCACGAGCGCTCGGGAGGGATCGGGGAGGAAGGGACAGAAGAAAACGACAACGACGGTCACGGGCCGAATAGCGGCGGCTATCGCCGTGGCGTGAGGAGGATGAAACTGGAGGGGGAGAGGCTTCCAGGAGATGGTCGATGACAAATCGAACCTCCTGGACATGAAGAGGTGGCGAGGGAGTGAGGAAACGGACGAGACCGAGTTGTTCCATCGCCAGAGCGCGCTAGCTAGCATGCCAGCCATGTGGTCACCGCGTGCACTGGCGCACGCGGTGCACCCTGGCGTGACAAGTCATGTCCAGTGTATAGTCCCTCCAAGGCACAGTCTCAGGGAGGTGATGGCTCGATGAAAGTCACTGTGGTTAGATGTGAATGATCCCATGAAGTTTACTCTAGCAAACTGTTGCCTGAAACTGCGATCAACAGGAAAGGGATAACAGCCAAGTGTGATGTCTGGGAGGTTTAGGGTAGGAAGGACTATGATCCTGTGAAATTTGGAGAGAAATGGGCCAAGATTTAATATAGTTGCTTTGCAACTGACCAATCTGGTCCAGAAACTCAATATTGATATGCCACTCACATGGAGTAGCAACTTTGGCTGAAATTTGTTATAGGATGATGATTTGGTCATATGAGAGTGTCACAAAAATTTCATACTATTTGGACAAGCCAAAATAGTACTTCCTTCATAGATATCCTCTCTGACCATAATTTTAGAAAAAATATAGGGAATTATTTGCAAGGTGAAATGAGCCCAAATTTGGTGGAGATAGATTATATGGGTAGAAGAATGCTATGGTAAATTTTCAGCAATTATGGAGCAATATAAAATATAGTTGCTTCACAATGTGAAAATATGACCAGAAAATAAGATTTAATGCTATGGTCACATAGATGATTGAATTGGGTTGAAACTTGGTGGAGAGTCATGATTTAAGCATATGAAGATGCTTGCAAAATTTCAACTTATTTGGATACTCCTAGCTAGCACTTGCTTCACAAAGATTCCAGTTGCCCAGAAACTTTGGAAATTAGCCAAGAGAGATTTAATATCCAAATAAAGTTGAATTTTGGCATGTGGCAATGATATGGATAGGAAAGAGTGCACAAAAAGTTTGAGAGCAAGCAAGCAAATATAAATGGTACTTGCTTCTCAACTTGGCAGCTAGGGCAGAATCAGAAAAGGAATATTTGTGAAATATTTTTGGACATGACAAGGAAGGGTTTGACATATTTGTGGAAGATATGACCCAAACAATTTATGAGAATTATTTGGGAATTTTGGGAATGATGGAAATGTGGGTTGCTTCACAACCCAGGACAAACAGGGTTATTCCTTTAATAGAAAAAAGGAATATTCCCAAGAAAAAGAATATTGGGATTGGTCCAAAATGGAAATGACATGGTCTTGGGATGGTTTTGAGGTTGGTAAGCCACTCGGGAAGAAAAATGAAGGGTGATCCCTCCAGGTTGCGAGACTACTAAGCCACAGAAAAGCGAATTCAGATCAAAATCAAAAGAAAAAGAAAATGGGCAAAATCCAGGGTGTTACATTTTCTGCACGAGGGATGTGCTTTGTTTGCAAGCCATCAAAGTGTTCTTCCAACTTTCTCACTTCATTCACGTATGCCTCCATCAACGGGCTCTGATAATCCTTGTTCACTTGTTTTACCACCAGTTGCGAATCTCCATGACGACCAGCTTTTTGATTCCCAACTCTACCGCAATTCTAAGACCGGCAAGTAGTCCCTCATACTTAGCAGTATTGTTGGTAGCTTCCTCACGGGGGAAATGCATCTGAACCACATACTTGAGATGCTCTCCGGTGGGTGCAATAAGCAGCACTCCGGCGCCAGCGCCTTGCAGCGAGAAAGTACCATCGAAGTAAATGATCCAATTCTTCTCAGTTTTCCTGCCGGGGAGGGCTGATTTCTGGATCTCGTCATCTGGTGCCGGTGTTCACTCTGCAATGAACTCAACCAATGCTCTGTCTAAATAGTTGATGTACTTTCAATGTTGAGCGCAAAGCTCGATAGCTCCAGTGCCCATTCCACTATCCTGTCGGTTGCCTTTGGATTCCTTAGAATATGTTGCAACAGAAAGTGGGTGACCACCCTAATCTCATGTGCTTAAAAATAGTGATGTAGCTTTGTTGAGGCCATGAGTATACTGAAAAGCAAGTTATGCACGCCTGAATACCTTGACCTAGCCTCCTGAGGGAACTAACCACTTGATTCGTCGCAGCTAAGTATAGCAGCAATGACTCTTGTGGTTTAGGCATGACTAGAGTTGGCGCCGAGGATAGATATCTTGTCAGGTCTTGCAGCGCATCCTCCGCTTCCGGAGTCCATTTTACTAGACCTGCCTTTTTCAAGATCTTGAGAAATGGTAGGACGCGCTCAGCAGACCTTGAAATAAACCTTCTCAGAGCCGCGACACAACCGGCAAGACGCCTCACATGCTTGACGGTCTTGGGTGGTTGGATCTGCTCGACGGCCTTAATCTTGTTGGGGTTCGCCTCGATCACACGCTGAGATATAAAGAATCCAAGGAGCTTGCCAGAGGGGACACCAAGCACACACTTCTCGGGGTTGGGCTTCATGTTGATCTTCCGCAAATTGGAGAAGGTTTCCTCCAAATCTTGAATCAGGGTGGACTTGTCTTTGGTCTTAACAACAATATCATCCATGTAGGCCTCTATGTTCCGGTGTAACTGTGGCTCAAACCCGATCTAGACTGCCCTTGCAAACATGGAACCGGCACTCTTAAGTCCGAAAGGCATCCACACAAAGCAGTACGTGCCACATGGAGTGATGAATGCGGTTTTCTCTTCATCTTCCTTGGACATGAATATCTGGTGATATCCAGAGTAGGCGTCAAGAAATGAGAGCAGATCATAGCCGAGAGTGGAGTCCACAATCTGGTTGATGCACGGCAAAGGGAAAGGATCATTTGGGCATGCCTGGTTAAGGTTAGTGTAATCTATATAAAGTCTCCATTTCCCATTTGCCTTGCACACAACAACCAGATTTGCCAACCAAGTTGGATGTAGCAGTCCTCTAACCAGGCCAGCTGCCTCGAGTTTCCTATTCCCCTCTGCTATGAATTGATGCCGTTCCAATGCTTGCTTTCTGACCTTCTGCTTGACGGGCCGAGCGTGAGGGCAGACAGCAAGGTGGTTCTCAATTACCTCCCTGGGAACACCAGGGATGTCAGATGGTTGCCATGCAAACACATCTACATTCTCCCGCGGGAAGACAATGAACGCGCTTTCCTATTTGCTGTCTAGGGTGGCACTGATGGTGAAAGTACCATCAGTACCATCCTCCCTTGCCGGCACTCTCTTTGTCGCAGGTGGAGCTACCTTGGATCTCTTGCCGGCAGAGCTTTCCGGCAAGTCCTCGATGGGTGCGCAGCACTCCGAGGAGGTGCGCTTCCCGGAAGCCTCACTGGATGTCTTGCCAGGCTTTTTGCCATTCTTCAACTTGCCGGGAGCTGTTGTCTTGTTGGCTTCTGCTGCGACCGCGTCTCTATAGAGTTTGTCCATAAAAATGACTACATCTTTTTGGTCTGAGTTGATGGAGATAACACCCATGGGCCCTGGCATCTTCAATGTGTTATAGTCATAGTGGATGCTGCCATGAACTTGGCCAAGGCAGGACGACCAAGAATTCCATTGAACAGCAAGGGGATTTTAACCATGTCAAATACAATCTTCTCGGTTCGGTAGTTTAGGTTCCCGCCAAATGTCACCGGCAGAGTGATCTTTCCCTTAGGTTGGCTCCTTCCTGGTTTGATTCCTTGGAACGTCCCCGTTTTCTTGAGCTCTTCCTCAGGTATCTGTAGCCTCTCGATAACCTTAGGGGAAATCAAGTTCAAGCCAGCCCCACCGTCAACTAACATTTTCGTAACCTTGAGGTTGCGTATCGTTGGTGAAACCAACAACGGCAAACACCCGACTGCAGTTGTGCGATCAGGGTGGTCCTCGGCATCAAAAATGATAGGCGTGTGGGACCACTTGAGGAGCTTTCGTGCATCTGCTGCTGGCTCCACTGCATTAACTTCGCGCGCCCATTGCTTGAGTTGGCGATGGGACGAGTGCAAACATCGATCCCCATCAATGCACATGGTTTCCGTCGCCTTCTGGAATTCCTGTTCGCTAGACTCATCATCCTCATCTTCACTTTCCTCATCCTCTTCTTTCTTCTCTCTGCCCCTGGCGGGCATTTTTTTCTTCTGGCCAGTGTTCCCGCAGCGTCCGCCACGACCACTGCGGCCCTTCTTGCCGGACCCACCTGTACTATCATGGCCCTGCTCCTTGTTCTGCTTCTCATACTCTGCCTTCTATTTCTCAACTAGTTGCTCGACTTGGCAGCACTCCTGCAGGTCATGGCCTTTGGTACAGTGGATCTTGTTGTATGGACCGTCGGACTTGCCAACTTTTTCTCCTGCCATAGCGACCTGGCAATCAGCGCATGTAGCTGCTTCCTTGCCAGTATTTTCTATTTTTGGTTTCTTAGCGGGGCTAGAGTTGCCGGATCCTTCTACAACCATAACTGACTTGCTTCTGCGCTTCCTGTTACACCTTTAACCTATCTTTCCACAGGCAGTCGTGCCTTCATCGTCGGAATCGACTTCGACAGCATCATCCTCCCCTGGAAGCCTTCTCCCTTGTTCAGTGCACGCGCGCTTGTCCGCCAACGTATAGAGTTTGTTGACGGTCTTCGGGAGGCGGATATGCATCTTCTCCCGCATTTTCCGATTGCGCACATTCATTTGGAATGCGGCAACCACAGCGGGGGGGGGGGGGTGGATGTCCGGTATGCTGCAATGCACGCGGCTGAATCTCTGGATGTACTTGCGCAAGCTCTCTCCTTCCTGCTGTGGGATCACTTGCAAGTCGCTGGGCAATCCCGAACCTTTTTGTCCCTCGGTAAAAGCACCAACAAAATCATTGCAAAGATCTAACCATGAGGAAATGGAGTTTTTCGGCAAGTTCATTAGCCAAGACCTCACTTTTGGTTTGAGCGCCAACGAGAACTAGTTGGCTAGGATTTTCTTGTTTCTTCCCTCGGCAGCTTGCACGGCGATCGTATAAATGCCCAACAACTCGGCTGGGTTCTGATTGCCGTCATATTTTTCTGGGACCTCAGGCTTGAACGCACGGACAGACGGCCAACAGACTTGCCACATCTCATGTGTGAAGGTGGGGCACCCAATGTCGTAAGGTAAGTACCCGCCAACAACGGCCGCTGGCTCATCGACGACTGGA
The DNA here is from genome assembly GCA_011799875.1 of Thinopyrum elongatum. Classification (NCBI taxonomy): domain Eukaryota; kingdom Viridiplantae; phylum Streptophyta; class Magnoliopsida; order Poales; family Poaceae; genus Thinopyrum; species Thinopyrum elongatum. The sequence goes on from CM022300.1 coordinate 317,499,537, forward strand.
CCGTTGCACTCGTCTGATTGACGGTGCGCCCATCGAAGGTGATGGATGGTGGTGCAAGCGTCTTCGGCCCCTCTGTCAAGCAACACTTACCTCTGGTCTTGCTGCATCTATGGGTCTGAGGAAGCCATTGATGCGTCGTCGGGCTGTGCATCTTGCTGGACAAGCTGAGAGTGCCGATGCTGCCACTGAGATTGTTGACGAGGAGGTGATTGCACCGTAGGTCCACCGCCTGCCATGCGGCCTTCAGTTTGAGTTGCAGGTGATGGTGTCCTGGACAAGGGGGTACTAACCATGTCGTCTCCCGACCAGGTGGATCGGGCCGAGGACCCCCATGGCGGTTCACTCATGGGCCACTTCGGGCAGCCATGACGCATACAAGGAGGATTCCACAAGACTTGGTGATCAAGACAAGGTCTCCTCTCCATCAACGTAACCGACTAGGACTCTTGTTATCCTAGGCCTCAGATACATTATATAAGCCGAGGCCAGGCTAGTCGACAGAAATATGCTAGATAATTAGAATCATACACAACAAACGATCTCGAGGTAGATCAACACTGTACTTGATACATCATCATCAATATAAACAAGAGTAGGACGTTGGGTTTTACCTCCATCAAGAGGGCCCGAACCTGGGTAAACACCGTCACCTTCGTCTCCTATTACCCATCAATCCAAGATCCATAGCTCGTTACCCCCTACCTGAGGTCTGCTGGTTTTGACACCGACAATGGTGCTTTCATTGAGAGTCCCACTGTGGGATCGCCAAAGGATCAATGGCTCGCCTACAGATCAACAGTGACATCGGCATCTTCGTCGCCGGCTCGACTAAGGACTGCGCTCAACCTTAGATCGTCATCTTCAGACGAGGTCCTTCATGAACGTTAACTCCGATCTCTATCAATAACATGGAGGAATGATCCATGGAGCTCGGGGGCTCAACGTCAATATTACCCTCGAGCAACCGTGCTGTTTTTCTGGACAGTGATCTTGAATCCGCCGCAAGTGCATCCTCGAGCGTCGCTTTGACGATTTTTTCAGTGGAATTGTGAAGAATTGAGTCTACAACAACCCTCTAAATTTTCATCGCGTTCCGATGGAGGAATCTCCGATGTACCGGAGCCCTGTCGAATCTGGATGTGAATCTGGATGAGTTTAGGGCCAGGAGTCCGGCGTCCTGCTTGAACATCATTTGGAAGATCCAACCTTTCATCGGCTGTGGAATTCCTATATCAACCACCCCTCAAAATTTCAGCTCAATCTGACCGTTCAAACTCCGGGAAACTTCTGACGAGTGGATCAATTTTCACATCTATTTTCTGCGTGAATACGAATCCGACCCGAGTTCATCTTTCTTCATGAATGGGATATTGGACAACCTTTTTGGAGGAATTTATTTCTAGGGTATTGTGTGTTGCTCTCAAACACATGCCCACGAATATTGAGCCTTTTCTAGGGTAATATTTACCGTCGCTTCAGCGTCATACCAGGCCGACAAAGTTGTTCCATGACTGCTGACCTGTGCTAGATAGGTCGTCGCTTCATCGAGCCGAGGTCAACCTCATCGGATCATCACCTCGACGAGCCAACCAAGAGTTTGGCATTGCGAAGGCGAAATCATCACCAACATCATCGCCCCATGGATTTCACGGGTCGGGCGTGCCGGCATCGCCACACAGTCACTTCACCAAGCCGGCATTGACCGCGTCACAAGTTACGCCCTACGTCGGCATGGCCTCGCCGTTGCTTCTTCAAGCCGATGTTTAACACGCAAACCTGCTTCGACACCTCGGCTAGTATAGGGGCTGCAATGTCACCTTACTGACTTGCTCCTTCACCTCGGCTGGATCGGGGGCTTCGTCATCTCTTCATCAACCTACTCTGGGTTCTTCGGTGTCACCAGCCGACCAGCTTCGTCACGTTAGGTGGACCGGGGGCTTCACCTCGCGGCATCGACCGTGTTGCATCGTTACTTCATCAAGCTGAGCTCCTCGCTCGGTCACCTCAGGCTTGGGGGCTGCGTCCTTGGCCAGGCCGAGGACTACGTCTTCGTCCCACCACAAGCCCGGACCTCATCATCGACGCTGAGCACATTAACCAGCTAAGTCACTCTCATGCTCAAATTTCCTCCAATCTTTTAATTTTTTTTCAGTTCGACCAAGCATTGTACTTGTGTTAAACAAAAAGTTATTTGTTAAAAAGTTAGTTTGTCAAAAATGTCATTTGTATAAACACTTCTTTTACCCAAGTTAAGTGGGGGGCTCTTAAATTTATAAAAGCCATTTTATAATAAATATTTTTTCTGCTAAGTCATTGCAAAGTCTTTTTCTACCACTCCTTTCTTGACTCGAGTGTGTGGCCAATATCCGGATAGCCCAATTTCTCTCTATAGCTGCTCGAGTTTAGTTTGCTAAAGTGGCCTGAGAAACACTCCTTCGGGATATGGAGGTTGAAGCCAAAAGCTGACCTGCTTGAAGTTTAGAGATCGGATGTGTCATGTTAAAACATGACGGAAGGAAAAATATATTTTAAGACCAATTTTCGGATTGGCACCAAAAAACTTGATTTAGTCTAGACGTCAAGTTTTTACATAAGTTTTTTGGCATTTCGAGCTTATGGCACTTTTAAGCTATTTGTATGTTTTTCTTTCAGGAGGCAGAACATCCTCATGACCGAGGTGCCATGCGTAATAATTCAGCTCGGGAGATCTTTTCCAACCCATAGCTCGGCATCTTTCCTACTGACCTACACCTCGGGTTGGCGAAACGCACATGAAATCTGGACTAGTTCCCAAGGAGATTCGATCCTCAGGTTGGTCGGCCGCACCCGGCCTGAGTCTCAGGGATACTGTGTGTCTCCAGCATAACTCTCGCAGTACAACGTCGGATGACTTTAAAGCATCGGCAATATCAACGGGGGGCTGCGACTAGAGTTGAACCCACCAAAAGCCAAGGTACTCTGAGGAGTCCTCGGCAACATGTTCTCGGATATTGCTTTATATGCATCAATTTTGAATTGTGTCTTTGGTCAATAGTTGGGTTGCCCGGCTCCTGTGCTTGCCTCCTACGTTCTGCTTTGTTCAACTAGGAGTGCAAAGGGAGAACCACTTTGATTGTACTTCCGGTTTAACTAGTCAAGTACCTCAGTGGAAAAAGTCAAAAATTGACTGTCATAATGAGCGTACACTAGTCAGCGATGCGATGACCGTGTCAAACTATAGATCAATAGAGGTTACCCCGTGTTAAATGACGGGCCTTTCATAAAATAGGCCGAAGTGTTAATGGCTTGACCTCGGCTGATGCCGAACACTAACCGGGTGCTAGTAACTGGCCTCCCAACTTTAACCTCCTATGACTAAGTGAAAGTTATAAAGCCTGCATATCTGATTGCCTCGTTTCTGCTAATGCAACCGCCTCCAGGCACCGAGACATCGGCTAAAGGTTGTCTTGTTACTGCAGAAGCACACTGCGTAGCATCTACAAAGGTGTAGAAGCCGATGATGGGCCACTTTCAAATGATAAACGGTCACAACGGGGTCAAAATAAACATATATCATCAGCGTTTGTATTCAATATACAAGCGCTGCCTTCTGTAATTATCATTATAAAGCCATGAAATATGCATCAATTTGACTTAAGATTTTGGCCAAGATGGGTTGCCTGGCTCCTGTGTTTACACCCTACGTTCCCAATTATTCGGCTTGGGGGTAAAGGGAGAACATGTGTGATTGTTACTACCGGTTCATCCGAGTTAGTACCTCAGACTGGGTGAAGCCGAAAGCTAGCTATCTTAAGAATATAATTGGTTAGCAACGGCGGAAGTGAAAATTTCGGTTCATTAAGACCACAGAGTTCAGGAATTTTCCCCAAAATAAATCCTCAATATTTTCCTCCCATATTGATCGGAGGTGAGGTTTCATGATCATGATCAACATGACATCCTGGGAAAAGGAACTTATAAAGGAACTATTTTTCAAAGAAGATGTTTCTGACGTTAAATAATAATATAACATATCTCTCCGTGTACCTTTGTTTATAAAATCGTATGACCGGATTGCCTTGTTTGCCATAAATTTTTGCCCTCATAAAGGCTTTATAAAGTAGGACAAACATTCCCCGGCCAATTGCCGAGGAGGTTGAAGTCGATGGTCGATCAACAAAGTTTTGGACAATGCAGATTCGAGCTTTAATGATGTAAAGTACTTGGATACATAGAATCATTGCACATAAATTGTGATTAAAGTCAATTTACTCTGGATATCAATCCTTAATTCGGCCACCCGTGCCCACATTAAGGCTCGGGGACTACTGGGCTTCGTGCTTGTCACTTAAAAGCCATTAACTGGTTACATTGATCCCCTGATCTGGTGTTGCCACTTGACCAGTGGCTTGGGGGCTACTGCATTGATGATTCAATGCAGACAATTTACAAAGTGCAAACAATTTCTGAGGAGATTACAATCCTCGGGTTGGCCGGTCGCACCCAACCTGAGTCTCGAGGACTATGCATGCCGCATCTCAGGGGCTACTGGGATCAGCAGTTTCATGCTTTCCTTCAGGTGCATCTCTGATTTTAGGCCGACACACACACCTTGAGGGATACTGGCTATATATCTCAGTAGAGAATAAAATGCACCAATCGAGAAAAATACACAAAAAATCAGCCCAAGACTGAGGTGGTGCACCACCTCGGAAGCAGTCAGGCATAAAGCTCGGATGCAAGTGGCTGGCTCTATAGAGGGCATTTCCGGCATTAAGCTCGGCTGAACTCCTGCAAAGTTTTTCAAGAGTGAGGTAATTTATGACACCTCGGATGCAGGTCGACGTTGGAGCTCGGCTACAAAAAGACACCTCAGATGCAGTCCAGCGTTGGAGCTTGGATGAAGTCCGGCGTTGGAGCTCGGACATAAGAGGACACCACCGCATGGGAAACACTTCAAACCCGAGGTGTGGCTTAAAAATAACAAGGCATTGATAAAGGCCGATAACTTAAAGGGGCTCCTCGTATACCCAACATGTAAACTCTTCGGATTCACTTCGGCGATCCTCAAGACCGAAGATGGGAAGGTTTTTTGAACTAGTTTTCAAGACTGATGACCAAAAATGAAGAACAGTTCGGAAGAATCGAGGAGCGTCCCCAACTTGTAGACCGGTTCAGGGGGCTAATGACGGTGTCCTAGAGTAGGGGGTACTCACCATGTTGTCTTCCGACCAGGTGGATCAGGTCGAGGACCCCCATGGTGGTTCACTCATGGGCCACTTCGGGCACCCATGACGCATACAAGGAGGATTCCACAAGACTTGGTGATCAAGACAAGGTCTCCTCTCCATCGACGTAGCTGACTAGGACTCTTGTTATCCTAGGCCCACGATGCATTATATAAGCTGAGGCCATGCTAGTTGATAGAGATATGCTAGATCATTAGAATCATACACGACAAACGATCTCGAGGTAGATCAACTCTGTACTTGATACATCATCATCAATATAAACAAGAGCAGAACGTCGGATTTTACCTCCATCAAGAGGGCCCGAACCTAGGTAAACACCGTCTCCTTCGTCTCTTGTTACCCATCGATCCAAGATCCATAGCTCGGGATCCCCTACCCCGAGGTCTGCCGGTTTTGACACCGACAGTAGGCGCAGTTGGCGGCCACCGCGAAGGCTTCGCCAACTGGGACATGTTCACATCAGCAAACTCAATCAAACTCCGGATGGTGGCTCTCCACTCATCCATCTTGTGACCTACTGGAGGAAAATCCAGCAACATCTGTGCTCGCGCCATCGCCTCCGTCGCCGTTGAAGGCATGTTGGAACGCGAAGAGCGTGACATCGCTCGACTCCTGGCGGAGCCAGCAGGAGCATCGTTGCACTCTTGTCGTTGCACCGTGGGAGCAATGGCGAGTTGGCGTGGTTGAAGCTGCGCCCGTTGGTCTTGGGCTTGGTCGATGGGGGATTTGCCATGCGAATGTTGCTGTGGAGGCACAACAACACCGCTCAACGTTGCATCATGCTTGTCTTGCTATGGGCGCAACGTATGTCCCGAGGTTGCTACCCTGGCCACCGCTGGTCCTGCCGCAGTGGGAGGGTCGTGGTTCGCACCCAACTGAGTGGGGTCACTCTGGTGGCTGCGTTCACGAGGACAAGGAGGAGGCGGGGTTAGAGCACCCGCATCACCCATGCCATGAACGTCGTCTTCACCTGAGCATGGAGGTAAGCGCCCGCCTCTAGCATCCCCATCGCCCGGTTCAGCCACGACGGGCTCGACGACCGCGCCGCCTGCGCCGGTCATGCCCACCGTGGCGTTTGCTCCATCCGCGGCGGCGGCGCCGCCTGCATCGCGCACAGATAAGGGCGATGGGTGCTGGGACGTAGAAGGCTTGACAGTCATGGAGCCCTTGTTCTTAGGCGCCATGGGTGATGAAGGTGATGATGAACTCGAAGGAATCGACGTGTCGCCCCCTGCCTTGGTTCTCGACAATGGCTGCTCCCCTACCTGGCATGCCAAAGATGTCAGCGTGGAGCCGCCGGTGATCTATGGGGTAGGACAGTCCCTTTGCTGGTTCGGCAAGGGGAGTTAGTTGACACGAAGAGCAAGCACAACAGGAGACGCCAAGATTTTACCCAGGTTCGGGCCGTTGAGAAGCGTAAAACCCTACTCCTGCCTTGGTGTATTAGGTGGATATGGAAGAAAGGTACATGGAGCGCTCCTCCCCGGCAAGCTGCTAGGAGAGGGCAGCTACACGGATGTTTATGCATGTGGGTCGCCAGTGTTCGAACCCCTATAATGGTTTCCTCAGCCCTCCTTTTATAGCTCAAGGGATAACCACAATGGCAAAATAGTCATTACAAGGGTGATTAGATTGATTTAGATCTATCATACCTAACTCTCCTAGTTTGGACAAAAGTGCATTAAATGCACTGGTAGGTGTCGCATGGAGGGTGATCCCCGGCGAGGATGGAGCACCTCTTATCCAACTACCTCTTATTAGCTTGACACGCCATTAGGACGTGTGTCAAAAAAGGTAATCATCCTTCCCAGCAAGCTGACATGTACGGCTTGCGTCCGCCTAATCACCTGCGTGCTCGACGCCTCACTGATCAGTGACCAGCTGGCCAGAGAGGTGGATCGCTAGCGTTTGGTGGCAAGTCCATGCCTAAGGGGCTTGCGGGGCCGCAACCTTCCGGCTCGCTTTTGCTGGGAGTTGGTTACTTCTGCTGAGAATCTCATGGTTCGTCCCAAGCTTGGATCTTCTTAATGCATTCCTTGATCTCACGAAGAGCGGCTTCTCATGTCTGGTTGTTGTATGAAACTTGATGCTTTCCAAAGGAGCTACAACTCGTCTGTGCATAAGTCAGGGCAGCAAACGCCCATGTTTGTTGCACCGACACTACGGGTCCATAGCTAGTAGCTAGATGGCTTCTTCTCTCTCTTTGATTTTCAATACAAAGTTCTCCATGATCTTCACAGAGTTCTATCCAATGTAATCTTCTTTTGTGGTTTGTTCGTTGGGATCCAATGAATTGTGAGTTTATGATCAGATTATTCATTGAAAGTAATTGAGTCTTTGTTGTACTTTATTATGCATGATTGTTATATGTCGTGCGTATGACAATCTATGGGACCGGCAAAGGCCCTTTGCGGTTCGACTGGGGAGATCAATAAGCACAAAGAGCAGAACTAGTAGAACACACAAGGTTTTACCCAAGTTTGGGCCACTGTGAAGTGTAAAACCCTGCTCCTGCTTTGATTGTATTGGATGTGTTGAGCTCAAGTACAAGGAGCGCAGCTTGCCGGCAAGGTGCATGGGAAGTGCAGCTACACGTGCAAATGAGCATAGTGTCGACCTTTGTAAAGGTAGACATGGGCCTCCTTTTATAGATGAAGGGGTCACCATAGTGGCAAAACAGTCTTTACACAAGGTAAATAGTGGCTACAGTGCCAAATACCTAACTCTGACGGGTTAGGACAAATGCATTAAATGCGCTGTGAGGTGTCACACTGGAGAGGCGTTTCAGCAAGGGTTGTCTCTCCTTCTGTGCAGTTCGCGCAGCTACCTCTTATTATCTTGACATGCCTTCAGGACGGGTGTCATTAAAGTTGTATCTTCGGCGGTAAGCTGACATGTGACCAGACAAGCTTCACCTAACTGCCTCTCCGCTTGACACCTAATTTACAAGCGACGGGCTGGTCGCTGAGGTGGAGTGGTGGCGGAGCAGTGGGTGCTTGCCGGCACAGAGCTTGTCGGGTCTGTGCTTGCCACCAAGTAGCTTGCCGGTGACCAAAGTCTTCATCTTCAGTACTAAACTAGTACTTCTTAATGACCTCTCTTCAGGCCTTCTTCATGGTCTTGTACACAAAGTCTTGAGTCTTGTTTGTATTAGTCCTCCGGCAAGCCCTGCCGTCGGGAAGGCTGGTACTGCTTGTGCACAAGTCAGGTACTAAGGCACCCATGTCTTAGTACACCGACATTATAGCTTTGTATTTCTCTCTGATCTATCCATTTGGTTTGGCCAACTAGATTGATTTATCTTCAGTGGCGGAGGTGGTTTGTGATGGGTTTGATCTTGCAGTGTCCTCACCTCATGATAGAAGGGGTAGCGAGGCAAGTATTTGTATTGTTGCCATTAAGGGTAAACGAAACTAGTAGAAAATGGGACATTAGTCCCGGTTCGTAAGGGCCTTTAGTCCCGATTCACCAACCGGGACTAAAGCCCCCCCCCCCTTTAGTCCCGGCTCGTCACGTCCCGGGACCAAAGGCCCACCACGTGGCACGAGCCCGCGCCGGGGGCTGGGGGACCGTTAGTCCCGGTTGGTGACACCAACCGGGACTAGAGGTTTAGGGGTTTAGGGTTCTAGGATTTATGAATTATGGTTTATTTTTCCTTTTTGTTTTGTGTTTTCCATTTAATTGTTTTTCATTTCAAACATATTTTACGCTAGTGCAATCGTCAAGTGCCACTGCTACTACTTACTATACACGGCATATATAATAGAATTTCTCGTACGACCAATCATATATCATAGAATTTCTCGTACGACCATGCATACATATATATATATATATATACAATTTGGTATATACAATTTCTCCTACAATTTTCAGATCATTACATGCAGGCATTAGGTGTAATGGTATTCTCCTTCGGGTTTTATGACCTGCTCAAGCAAAAATCCCGCCATTTCCTCTTGAAGTGCTCGTATGCGGTCCGTTGGTAGGAGCTTATCCTGCATCTCTTGCATCTTTATTAAAGAAGGAGATCAATATGAATACATTAGTTGTGTGTATATATATTAGATCATGATAAAAAGAATTGTGGATTGTGTTTATGTACGAAAAATTTCTTCCATCTTTGCTCCTTTCGGTCATAAAGCGAATGTTCTCGCAAACGTAGTATGCACATAAATTATTCCCCGACGCCTGCCTCATGCACTTTACGAGAATAGAATTCAATTAGATAATAATTAATCAAGCATGATAATGATATTGAAACTAGAATTAAAGAGATGCGCGGACGTAGCTAGTACTACTTAATTACCTTGGGTAGCACCCATGTCAGCTCTTATTTCCATGGGCCTTGAACCTGTATGATGAACTTTTGCCAAACCCTGCCCGCCGGCAAAGAAAATGAATAAAGGTTATTAATTAGTTGATATCAGGAAATGAACTAAAGAGGCCTACATAGTGCGATAATGATTGAAATTACCTGCCGAGCATCTCCTTCACAATTGAGTATTCTTTAGGTTCTTTAAGTAGTGAGTCCAGTACGTGAACTTTCCCCTCGTCAACTTCAATGATTTGCAGGATCTAGTGGAAACTGCATGCGCACACATTTGTATAATTAAGCGGGCATGTGCATAACTCATCAACTACACTTATTAACATCTAGTAAGCAAAACAAATTTATAGTATAATACAGTAACACTCACCCGAAGTTGTAAGGAAGTAGTATTTCTGTTTGGGTATTTAGTCACTTCAAAAACTCTAGCAAGCTTCTCTCTGTTTCTTTTTTGTGACATGACCACACCTCTTCATTAATGGTATTTGGGTCAATGAACCCAATGCCATAGCGTCCATCTCTTTTCATTTCATAAATCTTCATTCTGCATAATACCACAGAAAAGAATATAGTGAGGATAATTACAGGTAATGAACGAGCATAGCTAGAGACTTAAATTACAAAAAGAAATCACTTACAGACAATAGCAACTAACGAGAGATTTGTCGAGTGCGTCTTGATTGAATAACTGAAACATTTCTTGAAACTCAACCCACAAATCTTTTGAATGGAAGTAATGCTCTCCCTTGACTTTCACCATGAGGGCCTCTCGCCTATTCTTTATTTCTCTCAGGTAACACTCATGCAATCTGTGCATTTTAGTTGATAGAAGCGGGACCTCCTCAGGCCTGACCAGATGTCGGTCGGGGACATATTTCCATGCTACTTCGTCATCTTGAATCTTGGGGAGTTCCTCGATGCCTAGGAGTTGTTCAATAGTGACACCGGCCTCTCTAGCCATCCTTCTATGATCTTCGATTATTACCGGCTGATCGGCGGTACTCACGTATGATTGTACAATGAGCGGGGCGGGGGGGGGGGGTCGATTGCACTACCTGTTCTCCCAGTTGGGGAACAGTTTTCCCGCTTTTTTTACTACCTGCTTGGCTCAAGCTCGAGCTTGACTCCTTCTGTTTTTGTGCATGATATGACTTCTTAATAGAGCGCTCATAGTCTGAGTCCATTCTCTTCACAGCTGGTCGAGCCATATCCACAAACTGCTGTAGGACTTCCTCAGGTATTTTCTCCTTTGGCAGCGGGGGAGGTTTCGGTGCAAAATGGGCCTTCACTTCGGCAGCCACTGTGGCATTGATTTCCTCATCAGTCTTCTCATAAGCCAACTTCTTTTTGGTAGGAGGAGAGGCTTTCTTGCTTGGTGATCTCTTCTGCCTTGGAGAAGGCTGACGCACCCGAGATCGATACGGCGGACTCGCGCTGATGGGCTCCGTCTCGGGCGGCTGGGGTGGAGAAGGCTGGCGCGGTGGCGGACTAGTGTCGCGCTTCGTCTCGGGGTGGGGTGGTGGAGTTGGCTGATGCGGCGGACCTGGAGGAGGAGCCGGCTGACGCGGCGGACTTGGAGGAGGAGTCGGTGGTCTTGGAAAGACGATGCAATCCTTTCTCCATAGAATGATACGACGTATGGCGTCTCCCAGTATGCGCTCCTCATCGCCTACAGGAATGTCAAGCTCTATCTCGTCATATCCTGACATCACTTCATCCACCCTGACACGAGCATAGCTAGCTGGAATCGGATTGCCATGGAAGGTTGCTTCAGGGGGATTTGTTAAAGCATAGCCGTCTGCCGCCTTCATGGATATGTTCTTCACTTCCATGTGTAGCTCACAAGGTGTCGTACCTTTGATATCATCCACGGGGTATCTAGCCAGCAGTGCATCATCGGCCGGGGTGGAAACCACGCTACTTTTCGGCATAGATGGGATGATGCTATCCAATGCTGGATCTGCTTGCTGCTGCCGCTGAGATGCCCTTTCCTGGCTAAGTGAGTCGATCTGCTCCTGCTACCGCGTGAAAGCGCGTTCCAACTCCGCGTGCTTTGATTCTACCTGTTGAAGGCGGTCTGCTTCAGCTTCCTCTGCTCCTCCTCCTGCTTCTTCTTTCTCGCAGGGCTTCTGTAAGTGGGGTTCCAATCCGCAAACCCCTCAAACCATGGAACAACGACTTTGCCTCGTGTTCGTCCCGGGTGTTTTGGATTCTTCAGGGCGTGCGTAAGCTCGTCGTTCTCTCTCGCGGGCTTGAACGCCCCCATTCGAGCATCTTCTATTGCAACAAGTAAAGCATTGGAGGCTTCTTTAAGACTTGCCCGCTCCATAACCAGCCCTGTCTTTGGGTCCAACTTCCCCCCATGCGCATAAAACCAAGTCCTGCACCTGTCGGGCCAACTCAATGTAACTGGAGTGACCCCTGCAGCAATCATCTATTCCTCAGCTTCATCCCACTTAGGCCGGCCGACCTGGTAGCCACCTGGCCCCAGAGTATGGTGCCACTTTTTTTCTCAGCATTAATCTTGTTTATCCTAGACCGTTCCTGAGCTGCTTCCAATTCCTTGAACTTCATGAAAAACTCCCAGTGATCTCATGCCTTCTCCAGTGTTCCCTTAAATTCTAGAGTCTGCTTTCCGTCTGCTTTGTACTTGGCCCATATTCTTTTCTTGTGGTTGTAGAAGCACGCGGCCATCTTCTTAAGAGCACTCTTCTTGACTTTCTCCCGTTTTGCATCTGTCAAATGCTCTGGTAGGGTGAAATGTGACATGAGCGATTCCCAAAGCAGATCTTTTGCTCTTTCAGAGACAAAACTAACTCCTTGATCTCCCTTTGATGGCTTATTCCATTCTTGAACGGAGAACGGGATTTGGTCCCTGACAATAACTCCGCATTGACGAGTAAATTTGTCTGCATTCTTTTTAGGAGCAAACGGTTTGCCATTTGGTTTGATCTCATCGATGTTGTACTTTATGCCAGCCTGCAACTTTTTGGCTGGGCCTCGTACTGCCCTGCTTGTAGAAGATTTGCTCGATCCGGAGGGCTAAAAGAAGAAAGATCAATTCGTTAATATATATATATATATATATATACAAATCAATTAATACATGTAATGATCACCAGAGGCCTTATATATATATACCTCGCCAGTCTTTCTTAATTGAAGAACATTTCCTTTGCCATCATTGTTTGTGCGGCCTTCATCTCTTCGTCCGTCTTCATCAAATATTCCCTCACCGGAATCGTTCAGATATTGCGAGCTGCCAACTTCAGGTTCATTCTGATCTGGGCTCGGGGAGTGTACGATGTTGAACATGATCTCTTCTCCGGCTCTGCCGGTATTGTCCATACCTTATATTAACTAATCCAGAAGAAAGATAAAACAATTTAGTATTCAAATTAGAATGCAATCAATAAGGAAAAACTGAATCATAGTAGATAATATGCATCTCGAATAATATCACTAATACATCTCGAATAATCCAGATAATATGCATCATCGAATATAATCTCAAATACATCATCTCGAATATTATCGAATATAATCTTGAATACATCTCGAGTATTATCACTAATACTTCTCGAATATTATCATATAACATCACTAGCTAACACAGATCAAATATTATCGAAGAATCTAGTTCACTCGTGGTTCCTGAGGCGCGGGCGGTGCACACCCAAAGAGAAGGAACCATCACAGGATCCTAGCTCGTGTGAGATCCCTAAAGAACCTGCAAGGTATTGGAGAAACTGACGTCCAATGCAACCATGTAGCGACGGACGTGCTTGTCCTCCTCCCTGACACGGCAACGTACAACCTCCCTGGGGGCCGGCTGCCTCCGCACTGAAAGTGGCCCACGTGACCGCCACCAAAGAAGCTCCGGGTCGACAACGGGAGCCCGGTTCCTCACCAAGCTGCGCACCCTGAAAGGTAGCACCTCCCAGTGCCAGCCAGGCGGAGCCCAGTCCCGGACATGGCGCCTCTCAAGCAGGTTATCGCCACCGAGTCGACGACGAGGATGCGGGCTGGGCATCGTCGATGCCAAAAATGTTTCTATGCAAATTTAACATTTTCTAAATGCTTGATTATGATTTTTGTAATTCTTGTTCACTTGATTTTGCAAATGCATGACAAACTTTTGCAAATATAACATTAAGATATAACATTTTCCTATGCAACTTTCTATACTATACATATATATGGTCAACTTTTGCAAATACATGACAAACTTTTGCAAATATAACATTAAGATATTAAGATATTAACATTTTCCTATGCAACATCAAGATAAAAAACTAAAAATAGAGGAAAAAAACTAGCTAGTGAAAAAGAAACAATCTTTGCAAATTCCACCGTTCATCTACATATACATATATACATACATCTAAAAAACAAAACAAAAAACTAGCTAGTGAAAAAAATCAATGGAGATCAAGGGGGCGGCGAGCTCACAGTGGGCAAGTAGGCGATGGCGAGGTCGAGGCCGCTGAGGCTCGTTCGGGCGGAGGGCGCGGGCAGCATCGGGGAGGAGGCGCGGGCGGACGGCGTCAGGGGCGGTGAGGTCGAGGCCTGCCGGCGAGGCTCGATCGGGATCGAGGAGGGGCGCGGGCAGCATCGACGGGCCGGGCTCGGCCGAGCCAGGGAGGGAGGCGTGGGTGGCGTCGGGGAGGAGGCGTGGGCGGCGACGATCTCAGGTGTCGGGGGAGGCGACGGTGTCGGGGCAGCCTGGCAGCGTCCTCTGGTTCGGCGTCGTCGGGAGAATGGAGAGAGTGGGGGGAAATTTTTTAAGTCCGTGCTTATAAACAAAACCCTTTAGTCCCGGTTGGTGGCTCTAACCGGGACTAAAGGCCCCCTTTAGTCCCGGTGCGAGACACCAACCGGGACTAAAGGTGAATTTCACCAGTCAAGCGGCGGGAAGCCCAGACCTTTAGTCCCTGTTGGTGGCTCGGACCGGGACTAAAGGGGGGCCTTTAGTCCCGGTTGGAGCCACCAACCGGTACTAAAGGTCTCGTGCTGCCACAGCTGCGGGGCAAGGAAAGTTTACTCCCACCTCGCCTAGCGAGAGGCACCAGCACTGGTTTATAAGCCGCGCCGCAGCATCTCCTTCGAGCTCCTCTCTAAAGCAGGCATGTGTGGGCCTAATGAATCTATCACTGCCCTGTGGGGCCTACGTGCCCTGCGGGCCTGCATCCTGGCCCAACTAACTAGGTTTCTAGTCGTATGCAGGCCGTGGCGGCCCAGTAGGCGGCATTTTTTTTATTTTTCTCCAGTTTTTTTTGTTTTTTGCTTTATTTATTTTCTTTTGATTCTACTTTCAGCCAAATATTTAGTGTTTTTGAGTGAATCTTTTTATTTTAGGTCACAAAAATTATAAACTTTCTGTTAGTGCCAGTAGTTTTCAAATTTGTATAGTTTAAATTTGAATTATTTGAAATTTGTGTGAATCACTAGTTTGTGAATAACTATACTTTAAAAATAGATTTTTGAGTGATTCTTTTTCCTTCTGTTTAGTATTAGTGTGTTTTATCATTATATTCAATTTGGTAATTTTCAGGTTATTTTAAATGGGTGTTTTAATCAAAAACATATTCTGTTTAGCTATTTTAGTTTTATGGCTCAAGAAAATATCAGTAAATGCATGGAAAATAGCAAATGAAGTCAGAAAGGGTTGAAAATTGATGACGTGGCTTTCAATGGTGCATATTGAATGCACAAAAAGTCTGGAATTGAAATAAGTTAAAAAAATGAAATGCCTTTTGTAACAGATGAGTTTTTGTTTGAAACCCTCATACTTCGAAAGAGATCGTCCATTTTGTACACGAACTGCATCCAGTTTTTACCGTAACCCTCCGAATTTTTTAGCACATGCTATGTGGGTGAAATGATGATACCATGCCAACTTTCAACCTTTTCAGAGTTCATTTGTAGTGCTTTTCAGTTTCAGGGTCATTTAGCTAAAAAAAATCAGTAAATGCATGGAAAATAGCAAATGAAATCAGAAAGGGTTGAAAATTGATGATGTGGCTTTGAATGGTGCATGTTGAGCGCACAAAAAGTATGGAGTTGAAATAAGTTTAAAAAATGAAATGCCTTTGTAACAGATGAGTTTTCGTTTGAAACCCTGATACTTCGAAAGAGATTGTCCATTTTGTACACGAAGTGCATCCAGTTTTTGCCGTAACCCTCTCAACTTTTTAGCACATGCTATGTGGGTGAAATGATGATACAATGCCAACTTTCAACCTTTTCAGAGTTCATTTGTAGTGCTTTTCAATTTCAGGGTCATTTAGCTCAAAGAAATAGCAAATGAAGTCCTACATGATGCATGAAATATTTTGTTTGGACATATTATTTCTTTGCGTTTCAAATGCCAAAACACATAAGTACCCTAACTATTACAAAGATTCCCCCGGTTTGTCTAAAGTGGGACTTTCCAGATATATAAGTACCCAAACTATTACAAAGAAACTCACTAGAGAAGAAAGTGATGATGGTGAAGCCGGTCACATCCCAGAGTCGGATCTTGGGGTATAAAACTTTTTCTTCGCGTGTGTGCCTTTGCGCCGTAACCATGGACAATCTGCATCATTTAACAGGATGCTTGGGTTAGTGTTCACTATGAAGGGAGCAATTTCATGAAACTTTTCATAATCTTCTGACATGTCTATCTTGTCCTCCACTCCCACGATGTTTCTTTTCCCTGAAAGAACTATGTGGTGCTTTGGCTCATCGTATGATGTATTCGCTTCCTTATCTTTTCTTTTTCTCGGCTTGGTAGACATGTCCTTCATATAGAAAACCTGCGCCACATCATTGGCTAGGACGAATGGTTCGTCTGCGTACCCAAGATTGTTGAGATCCACTATTTTCATTCCGTACCGCGGGTCTTCCTTTACGCCACCTCTTATCAGATTGACCCATTTGCACCGAAACAAAGGGACCTGCAATTCACGGCCATAGTCAAGTTCCCATATCTCCTCTATGTAACCATAATATGTGTCCCTTGGCCTATTGGTGTTTGCTGCATCAAAGCGGACACCACTGTTTTGGTTCGTGCTATTTTTATCTTGGGCAATCATGTAAAATGTATTCCCGTTTATCTCATACCCTTTGAAAGTCAATATAGCCGAAGATGGTAACTTGGCCAACAAGTACAACTCATCTGCAATAGTGTCGTCATGCATGACACGTGTCAGCAACCAACCGCCGAAAGTCCCTGTTTGTTCACGTGTAATCCAGTCGTCAGACTGCTCCGGGTGTTTGGAGAATAGCATATTCTTGTGTTCCTCGATATACGGGGCCACCAAGGTAGAATTTTGTAGAACTATGTAGTGTGCTTGTGCCCAAGAATGCCCGTCCATACATATTACTTGGTCCTTTCCTAGCGTGCCTTTTCCACCCAGTCTGCCCTCATGCCGTGATTCAGGAACACCAATCGGCTTAAGGTCAGGAATAAAGTCAACAGAAAACTCAATGACCTCCTCTGTTTCATGGCCCTTGGAGATGCTTCCTTCTGGCCTAGCATGGTTATGAACATATTTCTTTAAGGGGAACATATTGTGTAGAAATACAGGACCCATAATGGCAATCTCGTCTACTAGGTGAAGTAGGACGTGCGTCATGATATTGAAGAAGGATGGTGGGAACACCAACTCAAAACTAACGAGACATTGCACCAAATCATTCTGTAACCTTGGTAGGATTTCTGGATTGATTACCTTCTGAGAGATTGCATTGAGGAAGGCACATAGCTTCATAATGGCTAATCGAATGTTTTCCGGTAGAAGCCCCCTCAATGCAACCGGAAGCAATTGAGTCATAATCATGTGGTAGTCATGAGACTTTAGGTTCTGGAACTTTTTCTCTGCCATATTTATTATTCCCTTTATATTCGATGAGAAGCCAGACGGGATCTTCATACTAAGCAGGCATTCAAAGAAGATTTCCTTCTCTTCTTTGGTAAGAGCGTAGCTGGCATGACCCCGATACTGCTTTGGATGCATGCCGTATTTTTCGTGCATACGTTGTTGGTCCTCCCGTGCCCCCGGTGTATCTTTTGTCTTCCCATATACGCCCAACAAACCTAGCTGGTTCACGCAAAGATTCTTCACCACGTGCATCACGTCGATTGCAGAGCGGACCTCTAGTTCTTTCCAATAGGGTAGGTCCCAATATATAGATTTCTTCTTCCACATGGGTCCGTGTCCGTCAGCGTCATTCGGAACAGATTGTCCGCCGGGACCCTTTCCAAAGATTACTTTTAAATCCTTGACCATATCAAGTATATCACGACTAGTACGGTGGCGAGGCTTCTTCCGGTGATCTGCCTCACCTTTGAAATGCTTGCCTTTCTTTCTTAAGAGATGCTTCATCGGAAGAAATCGACGATGTCCCAGGTACACATTCTTCTTACATTTATCCAAATATATACTTTTGGTATCATCTAAATAGTGCGTGCATGCGTGGTATCCCTTGTTTGTCTATCCTGAGAGGTTACTAAGAGTAGGCCAATCATTGATGGTTACCAACAGCAATGCTCGTTGGTCAAATTCCTACTATTTGTGCTCATCCCACAGACGTACACCTTTTTTGTCCCACAGCTGTAAAAGTTCTTCAACTAACGACCTTAGGTACACATCAATGTCATTGCTGGGTTGCTTGGGGCCTTGGATGACCACTGGCATCATAATGAACTTCCGCTTCATGCACAACCAAGGAGGAAGGTTATAGAAACATAGAGTCACAGGCCAGGTGCTATGATTGCTGCTTTGCTCCCTAAAAGGATTAATGCCATCTGCACTTAAACCAAACCATACATTCCTTGCGTCATCTGCAAAGGCCTCCCACTTTCTCTCGATTTTTCTCCAGTGCGACCCGTCAGCGGGTACTCTCAACTTCCCGTCTTTCTTACAGTCTTCTTTGTGCCATCACATCAACTTGGCATGCTCTTTGTTTTGGAACAAACGTTTCAACCGTGGTATTGTAGGAGCATACCACATCACCTTGGCAGGAATCCTCTTCCTGGAGCACTCGCCCTCAACATCACCGGGTCATCGCGGCTGATCTTATAGCGCAATGCACCGCATACCGGGCATGCATTCAAATCCTCGTACTCACCGCGGTAGAGGATGCAGTCAGTTGGGCATGCATGTATCTTCTGCACCTCTAATCCTAGAGGGCAGACAGCCTTCTTTGCTTCATACGTACTGTCAGGCAATTTGTTGTCCTTTGGAAGTATCTTCTTCAACATTATCAGTAACTTTTCAAATCCCCTGTCAGATACACCATTCTCTGCCTTCCATTGCAGCAATTCCAGTGTGGTACCCAACTTTTTCTTGTCATCTTCTCAATTTGGGTACAACAATTTCTTGTGATCCTCTAACATGCGCTACAACTTCAACTTCTCCTTTTCACTTCCGCAGTTTCTCTTTGCATTGGCAATGGCCCGACCAAGATCATCAGTGGGCTCATCTGATGCCTCTTCTTCAGCTTCTTCCCCCATTGTTGTACCATCGTATTCAGGGAATCCATGGACAGGATAGCTGTCATCATCCTCTTCTTATTCATTTTCTTCCATTAGAACCCCTCTTTCTCCGTGCTTGGCCCAACAGTTATAGCCAGACATGAAACCGGACATAAAAAGGTGGACATGAATGGTTCTTGAGTTAGAGTAATTGTGATCATTCTTACAAACACCACATGGATAACACATGAAACCATCCGCCCGCTTGTTTGCCTTAGCCGCAACCAGAAAAGTATGCACGCCATTAATGAACTGGGGAGAGTATCGGTCATCGTACATCCATTGCCGGCTCATCTTCATTACACAACAACGAAAATACCAAATTAATACAAGTTCATACATAAAGTTCATACACACTTATTATCATAAAAGAACATACAAACTCTCTAGCTAAAGCATTTAAATGCAACAACAAATGCGATCAAGATCGCAACTAAGGTAACAATTGATCCAACAGCATAGTGATACCAAGCCTCTTTATGAACGGTATATTTTCTAATCTTCCTAATCTTCAAGCGCATTGCATCCATCTTGATCTTGTGATCATCGACGACATCGGCAACAAACAACTCCAGTTTCATCTTCTCTTCTTCAATTCTTTTCATTTTTTCTTTCAAATACTCATTTTCTTTTTCAACTAAACTTAACTTCTCGACAAGAGGGTCGGATGCAATTTCTGGTTCACATACCTCCTAGATAAAAATATCTATATCAACTTGATGGGCATAATTATCATCAACACGAAATGCAACAAATAGTGGTAAAAGAGAATATACCACATCCGAATCATAAACCGGACGAGGGCCGACGGGGACGGATATCAAAACCATGCCACTATGTATAACAAAAAACCATACAAGTAAGAAAATTATACAAGTAACTATCTAAATCACACAAACATGATTTTTTTAATAAAAAGGATAAGAATAAGAGGCTCACCAAGGTGGTGCCGGCAACGGGACGGTGCGGGCGATCGACGGTGGTTAGTACGGGGATGGTAAGGCACTAAGTAAACCACACCTACATATGCAAACTAAGAAGTTAATTTGAGCTCAAATTACATATAAATCAAACAAACTCCCACATATAATTACTCCAAAACTAAAACCCACAAATCACTATACTTAGAGCATTGCAAGAGCTAATCTAGCAATGAAAGATGAAAGGACAAAGTTGCTAACCTTTGTGGACACTTGGATGGATGTGGTGCCTTCAAATCTTGACAAATTTTGGCAAAAATGGAGGATGAGCTCGAGCAAGAGGGGAAGAATAGAGAGGAGAGGAAAGGGGAAAATGGGATCGGGCTGGATGAAGGGTTTATATAGGAGCATCTTTAGCCCCGGTTGGTAACACAAATCGGGACTATAGGTGTTCCTCTAGTCCCGATTTGTGATACAAACCAAGACTAAAGGGGCTCACGGGGGCCCAGCCTGACGCCAGCCTGCCACCATCCCTTAAGTCCCGGTTTGTGACACAAACCGGGACTAGAGGTACACCACAAACCGGGACTAATGATGCCCATGCCCTAGTCATTGGAACAGGGACTAATGAGGCAAACATAAGGTCGTTTTTCTACTAGTGCGATGGGGTTTATTCATATTGCTTGAGTTTATATTATCTACATTATGTCATCTTGCTTAAAGCATTACTCTGTTTGTCATTAACTTAAAACCATAGACGCATGCTGGATAGCGGTAGATTGGTGGAGTACTAGTAGTAGATGCATAATCGTTTCGGTCCACTTGTCACAGACGTATATACATGATCATTGCAATGAATAACATCATAACTATGCGTGTTCCTATCAATTTCCCAACAATAATTTGTTCACCCACCGTATGCTATGTTTCAAGAGAGAAGCCTCTAGTGAAAACTATGGCCCCCGGGTCTACCTTTATCATATCACAAAAACCAAAAATACCTTGCTACAATTTATTTACTTTTATTTTGTTTAGCAGTTTATATATCTACCACTACCAGACTTGATCCTTGCAAGTAACGAGTTCGAGGTGATTGACAAACCTCTTGCCCGCGTTGGGTGCAAGTATTTTCTCTTTTGTGTGTGCAGCTGCTGTTCACTAGGCTATGTGCAATTCTCCTATTGGTTCGATAACATTGGTTCTCACCGAGGGAAATACATATCAGCTACTATATTATTTCACCCTTCCTCTTTGGGGAAATCCGAACGCAGCACACAAGTAGCATTCTCCAAAATCAAAACCTGCCATATGAATTTGCATTCAAAGCAAATTCTTCATATGCACATATTCAAAGGGAGTTCTTTCTATATCATGGAACCAAAGTATCCAGTCTTTACTTTCAAACATTTTTATTCCCATTGAAAACGTTAACCAGTTTGTCATCAATCACCAAAAAGGGGGAGATTGTAAATTCATCTAGTGCCACCCCTTTGTTGGTTTTGAAGAATTGACAACAAACATTGTTAAGGGACTAATGTGTTTGTGAGTGTACATAGGATAACACAGATAGAAGTCCCTGGAGATTTGGTTTAACCATCACAGACGACCACTAAAAATTTCCGAAGACATTGAAGACTTTGGTGGATCGCAAAGACTTTGCTTGAAAATAATGGAACATGAAGACTTTGTCTTATGGTAGTTTCATTTTTAACTTTCTTGAGTCATAGGAACCACCATACTGTTAAGTGGGGTCAAGGCACTCAGAAACTCACATGATGCTCAATCTAAAATCCTATGTCTTCAAGTGAAGACTTTGAGAGAAAATCTCTTCCGAATTGGTTGAGTCAACTTTGCTTGTAGCCCAAGTAAAGTTGCCGTGTGTGTTTGAAATCTGACAGTTGGGACACGTGTTGGCTGGCCATTGACCCAAGGTAATTGCGGTCATATCATGTCCGGTTGCCACCTATGATATAAATAGCCGCCCCCTCCACCATAAGTTGGTGGATGCTCCAAGTTATTACAAGACTTCTGCCAGTTTAGAGAAACCCACCCCCAAAGCATTTGGGAGAGATTTCCTACGAGGAAAAACCAAAAATACCAAAAGCCCAAAGTGATTGAGCATCGCTGAAGACAGTATGTTCTCATGGAACCCAAGATTTATTACACTTGAAGATTGTGATCTTCCACACAGTTAGGTTTCATGTTCTGAGCAATCAAGAGCCATTGTGGATAGTCAGTGATCAAGTTTGTGAAGGTTTCGGAAGTCTACCTTGAAGACTTACCTGAGTGATTCAGCTAGGTCTAAGTAACGTTAGCTCAAGGAGAATAAGGTGAAGACTCGGTCTTCTGAGTTAAATTTGTAGCGATCGGACGCAATACGGTCAAGTCTTTGTGCTTTCTATGCTATCCCCAGATCTGTATGCTAGCACACACAGTACTTCGATGAAATACAATAAGATCACATGTAAAATAAACACCATAGATCTAGAGTATACATTATTTATCACAGTGAAAATAAATCAATAAAGGTGTGGAGTCCCATCAACGCTAACGGCAAGTTGAGTGTAGACCGTAACCCCATATCATAACTCTTACCCGTCGGTAGAAATATCTGAAACTTGATAAGTTGCAACCATGTCAGTGAGTACATTGAATGCACTGGCAAGATCACGATAAAAAAGCACATGATAAAACTATTCTATATGGAATATGGCTTTGTGACTCTATGTCTGAGTTTTTGCGTAAAAGCTGGTTTTATTTTCCCTACATAAAAGGAGTATCACGGAACCTTCACTACAGAGTTATCTACTATGACATGGTTCCACCAATTGATGTCTCATAGCCCATACTTATAAGTTGCCCACAATTAAATTATCAGTCCGGTGTTCAGAGGTCCGAGATAGATCCAAGTCCAGAGCCTCAAATTGTCTGTAACCGGGGACACGGGTAATCGATTAGGTTTATAAACACTCTACAGAGGTTTGTGCACTTTACCCACAAGAATCGATCCCTCTTTTTACGTTCTCGCACTTCATGGTGTTTCAGAACAAGATGACTGCAACATGGTATTTCAAAGACATTCCCTAACTACTACCAATGCCCATTCCATCCTACCGTAGTTCTACATCTCATAGCACTGGACCAGTCAGAGTCACTATGATGATCAACCAAGCCAGATCCCATAATGACTTGTGGCTACATAGGTAAGCATCTGGGCATGAACTATTCATCCGTCTCTTTGAGTCTGGGTGAAGCTTTCCGCAAGATGTCATGGCCCTTCTCCATGCATCCCGGGTCATCCACTGGTTGCTCCAGGGTTCCCATCACAACCATCCTCCACCCAGGTGTGTGTATTGAATTCTTCTATCGAGTCTCGATGTCTTGAGGTCTTGTAGATGCAGGCCTTGTAGTTGCCATCTTGATGTTGTCCTCATTGACGTAAAGTCCTCCTTCTCACACCACTCACGAGCACTTATACCAAATCTCGTCTATGATAGTGTAGCAATGAAATAAATAACGTTCCCGGGCTTGATAACAGGGGTGTGGGTTCCTACCTCATGCTTCTACTCTACTACAAGATTAAATATAACTACTGGAGGAAATGTTGAAAAGGTGACACTAAATGCAATAAAAACATAGGTATGAACATATGGTCAAAGTGAACTTGCCTGGTATAGTTGATGAAGTTTTATCGCTCTCAGAAATAACTTGATACTATTCGTCAATCTTCATTGAAATCTATATTAAACAAACATGACATTCATATAGGCAATCATTCTAGCAATCAACATAACAACTAACAATTAAAAGCAAAAAAGAAATCCATAAGAAAAATTTAATAAAAATCCAAAAAGGAAACTTCAAACGAAAACTATAAAGAACCTACTAAGAAAACTCTATGACTTAACTAGACAACCACAAAAATATTATTGTCCAAAGTAAAAACTTAACAGCAAGTAAAACACTAAACTAATAAATTAACAAAAAACATAATATAAAATAACTAAGCTAAAAGAAAGAATTTGACTAGAGTTTTAACTAGAAAACAAAACAGTTAAAAAGCTTTTATAAAACCCTATTTTTGACTTATACAAGTTTTACTGCAAAACTAAACAAACAAAATAATAAAGCTATTTTTACTACAAATAAAAGCAGCTACTGTTAACTAATTGAAAAAAATTAAACTTGTCAAAATGACAAAAAGGAAATAATTTAAACCTATTAAAAACAACAAAGTAATGACTAAAACAAAACTATAGGCAAAACAGTATTATTTTTGCTAAAACCCAAATTTAAAATATTGGGAAATTACTCAAATTAATCCTACTGGAAAACAATTCAACAAGTTACCAGGAGCAAAAAGAATTAATTTAAGATCTATTGTTAAACTCAAGATATTCACAAACTAGTGTTTGAAGCAAATTTGAGCAAATTCAAATTTAACCTATTCAAATTTGAAAACTAAAGGCACAAACAGAAACTACATATTTTTGTGAACACATGCAAATTTGAATCACTCAAATAGGAAAAATAACCTAGGACATATGGCAATTCTAAATTCAAACAGATCTGAAAAGAATAAAACAGGAATAAAATAACCTAAAATGATATGGATCGGCATAGGCCACATGGCAGGCTCCTGTTGGCTGGAGAAACGAGCGTCGTAATCTAACTAACGAACGTCTGAGGTAAAGAGGAAAAAGGTTCGACAACTTAAAAGAAAAAGCATGATCTAGTCCTAACCGCATGTGACAGATCTGATGGTGGTGGTGAGTTTTGATGCTCACTGCTGCGGCTGTGGAATCCGGCGACGGCGTGAGGCGGCAGCGGTTGCTGTTGCAGGTGTTCCAGGGGTTCTCCGGCATCACCGAGTGTGGCAATCAATGCGGGCGAGCAAGGCGAAGAGGTTGGTGGCGGTGGCAGGGCTCGAGGGGCTCTGTGGTGAGCGAGCGAGCTCGGGAAGGCGGCGGCGACATTAGGACTCCAGCGAGCGATTTCGCATGCGAGAGAGGGGGTGGCTCAGGGTTTAGGGCGGAAAATGGACGCGGGGTCGGGCTTTTATATGTAGGTGCAACTTGGGGAAGGGGTGGGCAGGGAATCAGTGGGGATCTGGATCGGGATCCATTACCGATCAGCACCGACGACTGGGAAGGAAAGAGAGGGAGGAAGAAGAAGGAAGGCGCGGGGCGAGTGGCGTCGGTTGGTGGGGCAGGGTTGTCTGGGAGAGTCAGAGAGACAAGCTAGGGTGTCGGGCGACCAAAGGAAAGGTGTTTCGGGCGTCGCCGCTGCTGGGATGGCCCATACGGTGAGAAAGAGAAGGGAGGTGAGTGGTGGGTTGGGCCTCGTTGGGGTGCGGCCTGACACTGTGCAAAGCACAGTGTCATTTCCTATTAAAAAATAGAATAATAAGAGGCACAAAACACCAATCTAATATAGACATATTATATATCAAAATGTTCAGAAAAATACAAAGACTAAGATGAACAATTTTTCAAGTTCAAATAAAATCAACAAAAAATCAAAGAATGCAAATAATGCTACTGTTGCATTTAAAAATCAATAAAAATTATTTTGAAAATACCAGAATGATTTCAAATATATTTTTCTCCAATTTTTTTACTAAAGTGAATTATTTTACCCCTATTTCCATATATTTATTTTTACGAGAAAAATAATTTCAATAAAAACCAAATAACTCCTAATTGGATTTGAATTTGAATTTCAAACGACTTTCAAATCTTTTATGTTTTTCATTGGCCAAATTATTACAAATGCCTCCGAATTTTTAAAGTGTCATATTACTTCTCTCATTTTGAATAACTTTTAGAGAATTTGAAATTTAGAAATTCAAATAACTTCAAAATGAATTTCAAAATGGTTTCTTTAAAACTTTCAACTCTCTTTCTTAAAATTTGAAGAAGTCATTGTATCTTCTCTCATGAAACTCATTGAGTTGCATAAAGTTTCTGAATTTGAAATATTTCCAAAGGGAATTCAAATATTTTCAAATCCCTTTTTCATTTCTTTAAATTGAAGAAGTCATATTATCTTCACTCTAGGGTTTTGTGATAAAAATAATTTGAATTCATGGAGATGATAATGCAAGTATGGAAGTTTAGGAAAGTCCTTTTATTCCCTCTCATTCAACTTTCATAAACCTTCAAATTTCACTCAATTTCACACAACCAATCACAAAACAATCAAACAAACAAATCAAAATTATTTATTTAATATAACATTCCAAAATTTAGAATTTTGGGATGTTACAAACTACCACCCTTAAAATGAATCTCGTCGTCAACATTCAGAAAGGCTAGAAAGAAGGTTAGGTTTGGGGGGTCCTCATTAGGGCTGGTAATGTCGGTCTTCTCATTTCTTCGGGATAACTCCTACTATAGGGCTCTTCCGGTAGAGGCATAAACTTTTCCTCAAAATCTTGTGTCCTTTCATCATGGTAAGGTTCTTCCTTGGCTGGATCTTCTTAGCTGACAGGTCTGTAGCCAATACTAAACAACAATCAAAATCTCATGGTGGTCGAAGGTTAAGGGTTTCTCCTGCAAAAAATGGGTCTGGGTTGAATCTCACCATATAACCTGCGATTGGCAATGGTTGCCTGTACAGGGTTCCATCGTCATGCCATTTTAAGGTTTTTGGCTTGTCGTACCGACACTCTTTGTCGGTATACACAAATAGGGGTATTTGCTTCCCCCTGACCGGTGCACAGACTTGCGAGGCCTCCCGGGCAAACTGCCCCTGCCGGGCATGTCGAAACCCAAGAAAAGCATATTAGCAGAAGATCACCTCAAGGAAGCCTCCCTTGCCAGGCCGGAGAGCCTGCCTGGGTCAAGGCAGAGCCCGAGGAACGAGACCAATTCGCCCCGGCAAGGTTTCCGGGGCCGCCAAGATCAGAACCCGCCAGGCTCCTTGCCGGCAGGCCTTCACCAAGACGCCACCGCTCCACCTCATCACACCCAAGTCATTAATCAGTGCGGTGTCAAGCTATCAAGCAACTAGGTGGATCGTGTCAACCATGTGGCAGCATGGTCAGGAAGAGATTAGCTTTATTGGCACCCGTCTAGAGGGCATGTCATGCTAATAAGGAGAGGAAGGATAAGCGGCGCGGCAGGCTTGCCGGCTTCAACCTCAGCACGACACCTAGCAGTGCATTTAATGCACTTTGTCCTAACTACCAAAGTTAGGTATGATAGCACTGTTGGCTATCTAATCACATTGAAATGACTATTTTGCCACTATGGTCGCCCCTTTAGCTATAAAAGGAGGCCCGAGGCAACCTAGCAAAGGGTTCAAACACTGGATCCCTCAACACTTGTACACACACGCTGCTCCCCCCAAGGCACCCTTGCTGGGCTAGAGCACATCGTGCCTTCGTGTTCCTCCAGACCAATCCACCACAGCAGGAGTAGGGTTTTACGCTGCAAAGCGGCCCGAACCTGGGTAAAAGAGAGTCGTCCATTGCCGCGATGCCCCCTTCTGCTTCTGCTCTTTGTGCAATGTGACCGTCCCCTCGCCGAACCACAAAGGGGCACCCCTTCCCCATAAGTGATCGTGCTTCCACGCCGACATCTTTGGCACGCCAGGTAGGGGGCATCGCTTGTGCGAACCTAAAGCAGTAGCCAGTGCGTCGATTTTCCTCATCCCTCTACATCGCCCATGGCTCCCAAGAAGATGAGTGGTGTGGCGGCGCCGTTCCCTGCTCCGTCGGTCCCTTCGTCCATGGTTGTGAGCGCCGCGGCCACGGCGAACAGGCTAGGCACCACGGGTGGCGTGGCCGCTGTAGGCAGTGCTGCAGTCGCTCTTACCGCCGTCTCCTTCGAGCATAGGATGTGCCGAGAGCGACGTGGAGGCAGACGATCCGATTGTTGATAAGCTATACCCGGTGGTGGGAATGTTCTCCCCACATGGATGAACGTTCAGTTGAGCCATGAGCCACGAAAAATCCATCGGGCCTCTGCCCCAGCCAACGGAGCCACATTGTTGCGAAAGGGAATCACGGTAAGGCATGTTTCCATCCGATCCCGGCAGGTCTCACCACATGTTGCAGTGCATTGCAACCTTGTTGCGTATGTGTTGAGCACTACCTCTGTGTGTGAGACTTCCAAGGGAGAGAAGGATTCTCGCCTCCGCGACAGCAGCAACTACAAGATTATGAAAAGATAAGTTGCGAAACCTTCTTTGGTTTCGAGACTCTTTTATATATCCCTTGCAACTCCATTGGTTTAAACCCTAGCACTTGCATGAGATATCCGAAACGCGATGGGAATCTTCCGTGATCGCTTGCGTCCTCATCTGTTTCGAGTTCGCTCAACAGTCCAGGTAGCCGCATCGAGAACGTCAAAGGGAAACTTGCTGGTGGCACCCATGATTACAAAATGCTAGGGGGCCACCCCCACAGCGGCACAGTTGCTGTCTGCCCCGGCAAGCTCCCAGTATGCGCAGGATTCATAATCATGCAAGAACGATGGGCGATATAAACTTAAAGGGTAGCATTAATTCATACAACTACTTAAGAGTGCTATTACATCCCAGGAAGTAGCAAGGCCTAACACAAGGCCGAAATATGTCTTTTTGTCTGACAGCATTACAGCAAATGGAGCAGGAGAATTTAGTACCGGTGGCCTCCTTGGACCTGGGACACTCGAAGAACTTTGTCGGCCAAGGGCCCGACAACTTGAGCGGCAGGAGAGGTGTCCGTCCCGGCGGGCAGCCTCTTGAAGGCATCGGAGAGGTCGATGTCAGGATGGCGCTGTAAATAATTGAGAAGGATAGTGAAGATGGCGTCCTGGGCAAATTTTTGAGACTCACTGTTGAAGCAAGCTGATCTATCATCTTCGTACATCTTTAGTCCATCAATGAGACCCTCGAAGAAGTGTGTCAGCTTGATGCTCGGGGCCTCATGCTCGTTGACGAAGAAGGTCCAGCTCTTCATGTTCATCTTGGTAATCTAAGAGGAGATACGCTTAGCTATATTCACCAGGCCCTTCCACCAGAGGTTGTACAGATCGACCTGGTCCTTGAGTTTGAGCTATGCGTCCTTCCGGAGTGGGCTAGAAGTATTGACTTCATTCGTCAAGGCCCTCTCTCTGTCCTTGGCGTGCTCCAGATCCTTTTCCAAGGTGGCAAGCTTGGCATTCAAATCCTCAATGGTGTCGGAAGCAGTTTTCAGGTCCTGGTCCTTGGATGTAAGCTGCGATTGCAGCCCCACTAGCATGGTGGCTGCCTTCCGCGCTTCTTCCTGGAGGGCCTCTGCCTCTTTCCTGTTCCCGGCGTGCTCTTCTTCCAATTTCCCCATTCGGGACTCAAGCTCTGTTTTGGCTTCAGAGGCTGCGACAAGGTTATCAGAGACTTCCTTGAGTTTGGCTGCCGCGTCCTGGGTCTGTGCATCGATGGCTTTCTTGTGGCCGTCCTCCAGATCCTTGACCCATTGCAGAACAAGACTCTCCAGCTCGTCATCCTTGCTACGAAGAGTGTCGGCCAGGGCCTGCTCATGAGTAGCGAGATCTTTTGCTTTGGCATTAAGCTGTGCCTCGTGCTCTGCCAGCCTACCATCATGAGCTCTTGCTCTCTCTGCTGCAGTGTTCATCTTCTCCTCCTAGTCCCTGAGCTCGCGGGATCGGTTGTAATACCAAGCGCCCAGCTCTTCCGCCTTGTCCTTCAGTTGCTGGGTAGCCACGTCCTGGGCCCTCTGATCTTCTTGGACTACCTGCCACCTCCGGCCATACCTCTCTTGCACTTCTTTGAGCCCGGCAGCCACCATCTCCAGAAAGGCCAAGTCCTTGGAGCTTTCGCCAGGATCACTTGCTTCTTTGGCCTTTTGGGTCAAGGGAGCCAATATGATCTCTTCATCAAAGTTTGTCCCAGCAAGAACTGTCGAGATGGGGGCTTTTGGGGTAGGGTGAGCAACAATCATCGCCATGCTGCTTGTCGGGAAAGTCACCCTCACATTTGAAGCATCACTCTGAAGAGGTGATTTCTCTTCAACTTCCATGATGGGGCCAGAAATGTTGTCGGGGATTCCCTTCATTCCTTCCAGGGCTTCATGGGTATCCCTGGGGGCTTCTGTGTGCCTCGTCAGTAGCGATCTTGAGGGCCTCCGCAGTGGCATCCTTCCCTATGGCAGCCACTTCGTCCAAAAGCTCCTTCTCTTAAGACACGGGGACTGCAAAAGAAGATTGGAGGCAAGAGAGGCATAAGATTCAGAAGCTCAATCCAAAGAATCAAGAGAGCAAAAAGTTTTCAGATAAAGGCTCAAAGGTAAATAGTTTCCCTGCTGATGACTGTTGAGAAGAAACTTCTCCTTCCCCAGCAGCGCTTGTTGGCAGGCGGCAGGCGTCCGCCTCTTTCACAAGGGTGGCCTCAGCGCAAACGGACTCAGCCATAGAAGTCCTTGCCGACGAGCCCAATCCTTGAGCATCGCCTGTGCGTTGAGCTGGCGTGGTCGCCGCTTGCTATCGGATTTCTCCTTGGTGGCCTCTGCTGGCCTCCTTGGCGGGCGTCAGGAGGGAGGCTTCAGCGTGTGTGCCAGCGAACGAGGTCTGCCCCATGCCTTCATGCAGGGGGCTGGCCCGGGGGCTGGGTACGGCATCATCCATGGCATCCTTTGCTGGCTCAACCCCTGATGCCGAGCCCAGCTCCACTGACATTTTGACACGTTTGGCCCATTGAGCAAGAGTCTCTTCGTCCCTGTCATGGCCAGCAGCACATGATCAGTTGAGAATCAAATAAAAGCAGAAGAGCAATCAGAATTGAGAAAGCAAGGTTGTTCCTCACTCTGAGTCATCGAGCATTTGCATCCATCTTGTATATCAAAGGCAGGGGTGATTTCCTGTCCCTCTTAAGTGGCGGTGGGGTCCTGCTCACTGCTGGTGCCAGGCTTGATGGTGGCGTGGGGTCAACACCCTTCACAACACGCTGTCGGGGAGGCGGTGTCGGGGCTCAAGTGAGGCGAGCTGAATGACGGCGGGTGGTGTCCTCCTTGGTGTTCCTGACGGTCGTCTTCTTCACCTTGGGCCTAGACTGTGACGAAGAAGCGACCACCGGCTCTCGGCTGCCTCTCTTGCTAAGCCGGCGCTTTTGCTCTGGAGCCTGAGGGCCTGCCTCAAGTCCTTCCTCCTCTTCGGGCACTTCGGGCCCCTCCGTCCAGCAACCTCTGCCTCGGCATTCTCTGCCCCGACAACTTCTGTCCCGGCAACCGCGGCCCCTAACGCCTCAAGATCGGCAATCTCTTCATCAACACACTCCTCATCTGAGGAATTCACATCCTCATCATCGCCGGCTCCCCCGGCAGCCTTGATCCTTCAGGCTTCTGCAAGCCTGCTGAGTATGTACTCTTGCTCCTCTTCGGTGGTGCCCTTGGTAAAGTCCGTCTCTTTCCTGGTGGCCCTCTCCTCTAAGCCAGAGGCCCAATCCATCTCATCCTCCAAGCTGGGCAGTGGCCAGTCTGCCTTGACTCCATTGGCATTGCAGTCTGGCATCCACTTGAGGATCTGGTCCAATGCAGAGTTGATGTGCCGTGGAACAATCCTTGCCGGCAAGTGGAAGGTGTTGGCCTTGTGGAATAGATGCTCGCACAGCCAGGCATGGCTCATGACTGTCAGATTGTTGGCAATGCCAGGGTAAAGCCGCATCCAGTCCGCCGCATTCACTGCAATGGTGTAATGCGACGCTAGAGGAAGTCGGCTCCCATGTGCTCAATGGTGAGCCCGGTAGCTTTGAGGCGGGCAATTCTGTTGAAAGCTGGGTGGAGCTTCTCGTCAGTGACGCCCAAATTGCTCCAGCCCTTGCCGTGCACTACGCACATGGTCCACGGCAAGCAGAACGGGAGCGCTTTTGGATCCTGAATCCAGCACCAGTCACCCCTCCACTCCTCCCACTTGCCGCGCAGTTGCCCTCCAAGGTAATCCCAATCTTCTCTCTTCCCCCGTGGAATCCATGATATATTCCCGGAAAGAGATATATCCTCAATACGGGGGATATAGAAGTGGCGGAATAAATCCATGTTGGGGGTGACTTCGATAAAATCCTCACGGATGGGCAAACACCGCCATGCAAGTCATCGCATTGGGTGTGAAATCCCACAAATGAAACCCAAAAGCATGCATCATGGCACTGAAGAAGTCAGAGAAGGGGGGATAATGCCCGCAGTAGAAGTATGCGCAGAAAAAGTGATAAGAGTCTGCTGGAATCTTGGACCCGTTAGGGATAACAACTGGTTCCCCGTGGCCTTTGGTTTTCCTCCCCCACATATATGCATACCTGTGGATCAAAGCATTGCCATCCAAGTTTGACGACGACAAACCACATTCTCTTGCCGTCGCTGAGCCAACTCCTCCGCCTCTTTCTTCTTTTCCTCTGCTTTTGGATCTTCGGGCTTGGCCGCCTGCTTTCCCTGCACGACACTCTTCTTGCACCCCATTTCCTTATGTAGAAGGAAGGGAGGGATCTGGTGTGGTGTGGGGAAGGATGGTGGTGGTGGAAGCGGTTTTCGTCGCAAGGAAGAATATGAAGCGGGTGGGGCGAAAGGTGTGAATGAGCAGCACTCCTTCCTGTCTGCCCTGTTTTATTGGGACCACGCGAGGGGGGCTGGCTCTCCACTATTCCCCTCGCAAAACTGCCTTTAACAGGTGCACTACCCGAGTAACCGCTGCGAAACCACGATTCCATGACCCGCAGTAACTGTGTGGGATGGACGTGTGATTGACAGGTCAGTAAAATCATTAATGCATGGACAGAGGATTTCTGCCGTGTGATTGTGCACTGTTTGGGCCTAACCCAACGACACCAACGGCACGTATGGCTCAGGCCCAGGGGCTATTGTCGGTGTGCACAAATAGGGGTATTTGTTTCCCCCTGGCCGGTGCACAGAATTGTGAGGCCTCCCAGGCAAACTGCCCCTTCCGGGCATGTCGAAACCCAAGAAAAGCAAATTAGCAGAAGATCACCTCAAGGAAGCCTCCCTTGCTGGGCCGGAGAGCCTGGCCGGGTCAAGGCAGAGCCTGAGGAATGAAACCAGTTCGCCCCGGCAAGGTTTCCAGGGCCGCCAAGACTAGAACCCGCTAGGCTCCTTGCCGATAGGCCTTCACCAAGACGCCACCGCTCCACCTAATCCCACCCAAGTCATTAATCAGTGTGGTGTCAAGCTATCAAGCAACTAGGTGGATCTTGTCAAGCACGTGGCAGCATGGTAAGGAAGAGATTAGCTTTATTGACACCCGTCCAGAGGGCGTGTCATGCTAATAAGGAGAAGAAGCATAAGCGGCGCGGCAGGCTTGCCGGGCTTCAACCTCAGCACGATACCTAGAAGTGCATTTAATGCACTTTGTCCTAACTGCCAGAGTTAGGTATGATAGCACTGTTGGCTATCTAATCACATTGAAATGACTGTTTTGCCATTGTGGTCGCCCCTTTAGATATAAAAGGAGGCCCGAGGCAACCTAGCAAAAGGTTCGAAAACTGGATTCCTCAACACTTGTACGCACACACTGCTCCCCTCGACGCACCCTTGCCGGGCTAGAACACGTCGTGCCTTCGTGTTCCTCCAGATCAATCCACCATAGCAAGAGTAGGGTTTTACGCTGCAAAGTGGCCCGAACTTGGGTAAAATAGAGTCTTCCATCGACAGGCTGCCCCTGCTACTTCTGCTCTTTGTGCAGTGTGACCGTCCCCTCGACGAGCCACAAAGGGGCACCCCTGCCCCATTTGTGATCGTGCTTCCAAGCCGACACTCTTCTAAGGTTTTAAGGCTCTCTTATTTTCCATCATCATATGATAGTTCATGATAGAAGTCTCCGCTATGGGGGTCAATCCATCCTGTACTTGAATCATTACTTCATAAGCAGACAGTGAATCAAGTATGCTAACACTAGGGCATCCTCACTAGCATTGCAGAAATTCTCTTGTCTATGAACTAAGTTTGGGTAAATCCATTGATTTTGCAAGCTGAACAAAACATCTATTGTTCCTTCACAACTCTCGGGTTTTCGTATCCCCATAAGAAATGTCTGTTGATCAAACCACAACTTCTTCCAAATTTCTTCCTTTAACAAGGTAGCGCTTGATCCTTAGTAACTCCTGGGCTTGTGGGTTATGGCTCACTTCAATGCTGGTACAGCTTTAACACATCCTTCGAGTTACAGTTGTTCCATATCCCATCATTTCACCTTCGTTAAATCCAATAGTACTTCATTTCTTCATACTCTTGGGGTAACCATCATAACGAAAACAAAACTCCAACTTATTTTGTCCAAACTCCACTCTGTGGAATACATTTTCCTTTACATTGGTCAAGTGTACACATAGAAAATATCACCATTAAAATAAAATACACTGGTTATTCCATAAATCATATTCTTTTCATATCAAATCCTTTATACATCCTTAACCACTTATCAAAACTCCAAATTCAAAAGTACTTTATTACAAATGCTACCATCCACATAATTTGGTATAGTCGAGCATTACTTCCACCATTATTCATTTGTCCTCCTTGGAAGCTTTAGTCCCAGTGGAATTGTGCGATGTGCTCCTTGAAATCATCAATCTTTTGTTTCATCATGGTGGCCATGAGCTTCATCTCCATCGTCACTACAAGCACCTCTCTCAGGAATTCCTGAGTATGACGAAGTCTTGCTTCTAGGGTTTCACCAATTTGACGTATGGCTTCCATGGCAGCTTCACGAACAGAGTGGAAGAAGGTTGCTCGTGGTACACATGAAATGAAAAAGTATTGACCCAAAGTCTTTGCGCAAACTCCTTTCACACAGTGGAGGTGTACCTCCACGTACCAAAGTTGCACTCCATTTTCCATGAAGGGGTAGCCCTTGTAGACTGGATCTCCTTCAAGGTGGATATGCTCCATCATCTCCTTCAGGATCTTTGGGTAATCATGATCACTAGTCAGAGTCATGATCGTTTCCGGGCCCTTGAGGAAAGATTCATAGAGGGTGGTCATCTACAGTTGTAAGATAAAAGGGGTACTCAGGATAAAGTATGTATCTCCTTGGGTGAAATGTGGATGTTTTCCGAAAATGGTTTGGTGGTCAGCTTGCTCATGGGTTCAAGGTTTTGGCCTGGGTGAGATAGAGAAAGAGAAATACCTACCCACAATCAACAAACAAATCCTAGCCCAAGATTTCTGCCGTTTGTAATGGGCTAGTTCACTATGGTTTCATTACGAAGTCATCATTTCTTCAGGTCTTCAATGCTTGGAACTTTCCAATTACTGATGCTTCTCCCATATGAAGGCCTCCTGTTACTCTTCCGTAACTTACGTCTCTCAAGGTTGAAATAAGTACAAACCTACGAACATCATATATTTAGGTATGATCTATACAACCACATCAATAAACACAAAATAAAGACAACCAAACATTCATTTATTCAATCAATCCTATAGTATCGCCACCCACATAAGTTGGTATGGTGAGACACTTAAATTGCAAAACATTCATCTTTGTTCTCTCATGGTGGGGCTACTACTAATCTAGCTTATCCTGGACTTGATCCTTGTCTCCACTAGGCTTCTTTTGTGCGGACCTGATCTCCTCAAGTTCTTCTGCTAGATTATCCACGTTGACGCGGAGTTTCTTGTGAAGTGCTTGTATTTTCTTGGGTTCGGCCTTGAGCTTCTGGATCTCAACTTCCTTGGCATGAGCCAAGGTCCTACTGCCCATCAGTTCCTGACGTATCTTCTAGATCTTGAGGTTCTGCTCCTCCAGCTAGGCTACATTCAGCTTCTGGGTATTGAGCTCATCACGTAGTGCTTCCTTGTCAAATAAGGCTTCCAGAAGGTCCATCTGAAGATTCTTGACATACTATTCCAGATCCTGGTTATACACCAACAGAGGTGAAAACTTCATCTTCTGATCATTCATTAGGGCAATAGATGCTCCATCAACCTTCTGCCGTCCAACCTTTCCATAGTAGTGATTACCTAGCTCGGAACAATGACGATAGCATAGGCATGCAATAGCATCATGGACGGCAGTGTTTATGCCCATATCACAGTCAGGATTTAACATCCCATAGGTGATGTCTCCAGTCTTGGGGTCTTCTTCGCGTCCAAAAACATGATTCTTGACTCCCCATGCTCCAGAGTTCCTCTTAGTCGTCTCGATCTTAGGTATCGGCAGCTTCAGCAGTCTGACAAGCTCCACAAGGAATGGGCCTCCAAGAACATCCTCGTAGTGCTCTCTTTCGTTCAGAAAGTAGCTCTCCATCTATAATTTGAAATAAGGATGGTTTAGTAAAATAATTCAAGAGTTACGAGAGTTACGAGAGTAGTATAAAATAAAAGTTGTTCCTATTAGAGTCTTCCTATTACCAAGCCATTTTCGAGGGTCACGTCCTACAGTCAACATGTGTTGTGATACCATCTCTGTAGCGACCCGACCAGATACGGTCAAGTCTTTGTACTTTCTATGCCATCCCTGAATCAGTATGCTGGCACACATAGTACTTCGATGAAATACCGTAACATCACATGTAAAAAAAATACCGTAGAAACAGAGTCTACCTTATTTATCACAGCGGAAATAAATCAATAAAGGTGTGGAGTCCCATCAACGCCAACGGCAAGTTGAGTGTAGACCCTAACCCTATATCGTAACTCTTACTCGTCGGTAGAAATATCCGCAACATGATAAGTGGCAGCCATGTAGGTCAGTACATTGAATGTACTAGCAAGATCACAATAAGAAAGCACATGATAAAACTATTCTATATGCAATATGGCTTTGTGGCTCTGTGTCTGAGTTTTTATGTAAAGCTTGTTTTATTTACCCTACATCAAAGGAGTATCACGGGACCTTCACTACTGAGTTATCTACTATGACATGGTTCCGCCAACAGATGTCTCATAGCCCATAATTATAAGTTGCCCACAATTAAATTATCAGTCTGGTGTTCAGAGTTCCGAGATAGATCCAAGTCTAGAGGCTCAAATCATCCGTAACCGGGGACACGGCTAATCCATTAGGTTTATAAACACTCTATAGTGGATGACTGAAACATGGTCTTTCAAAGAATTTCCCTAACTACTACCAGTGCCCATCCCATCCTACCGTAGTTATACATCTCGTGGCACTAGACCAATCAGAGTCACTATGATGATCAACCAAGCCAGATCCCATAATGACTTGTGGCTGCACAGGTAAGCTTCTGGGCATGAAGTATTCATCCATCTCTTTGAGTCTGGGTGAAGCTTTCTGCAAAATGTCATGGCGCTTCTCCATGCATCCCGGGTCATCCACTGGTTGCTCCAGGGTGCCTGCCAAAACCATCCTCCACCCAGTAGTGTGTATTGAATTCTTGTATCGAGTCTCGAAGTCTTGAGGTCTTGTAGATGCAGGATTTGTAGTTGCCATCTTGAAGTTGTAGTCATTAACGTAGAGTCCTCCTTCTCACACCACTCACAAGCACTCATACCAAACCCCGTCTACGATAGCGTAGCATTGAAATAAATAACGTTCCCGGGCTTGATAACATGGGTGTGGGTTCCTACCTCATGCTTCTACTCAACTACAAGATTCAATATAACTACTGGAGAAATGTTGAAAAGGTGACACTAAATGCAACAAAAAAATAGGTATGAACATGTGGTCAAAGTGAACTTGCCTGGTATAGTTGATGAAGTTTTATTGCTCGGAAATAACTAGATACTATTCGTCACTCTTCGATGAAATCTATATTAAACAAACATGACATTCATATGAGGAATCATTCTAGCAGTCAACATAACAACCAAAAATTAAAAGAAACAAATAAATCTATAAGAAAAACCAAATAAAAAACCAAAAAGGAAACTTCAAAGAAAAACTATAAAGAACCTACTAAGAAAACTCTATGACTTAACTATATAACCACAAAAATATTTTTGTCCTAAGTAAAAATTGAACAACAAGTAAAACACCAAACTAATAAATTAACAGAAAATAAAATATAAAACAACTAAGCTAAAAGAAAGAATTTGACTAGAGTTTTAACTAGCAAAAAGAAACACTTAAAAAGCTTTTATAAAACCCTATTTATGATGTATACAAGTTTTACTACAAAACTAAAGAAACAAAAT
Organism: Thinopyrum elongatum; assembly: GCA_011799875.1. Taxonomy (NCBI): domain Eukaryota; kingdom Viridiplantae; phylum Streptophyta; class Magnoliopsida; order Poales; family Poaceae; genus Thinopyrum; species Thinopyrum elongatum. The sequence goes on from CM022300.1 coordinate 317,537,626, forward strand.
AATAAAATTATTTTACCAATAAAAGTGACAACTTTTAACTGACAAAAACAAATCAAAATTTGTCAAAATGAGAAAAAGGAAATAATTTAAAACTATTAAAAACAACATAGTAATGACTAAAACAAAACTATAATAAAAACAGTATTGTTTTTGCTAAAACCCTAATTAAATATTATAAAATTACTCAAATTAATCCTACTGCAAAACAATTCAACAAGGGACCAGGAGCAAAAATAATCAATTTAAAACATAGCTTTAAACTCAAGATATTCACAAATTAGTGTTTGAAGCAAATTCCAATTTAAACTATTCAAATTTGAAAACTAAAGGCACAAACAGAAACTACATATTTTAGTGAACACATGGAAATTTGAATCACCCAAATAGGACAAATAACCTAGGAGATATAGCAATTCTAAATTCAAACAAATATGAATAGAATTAAAACAGAAAAGAAATAACCTAAAACGCTATGGATCGGCATAGGCCACATGGCAGGCTCCTGTTGGTTGGAGAAATGAGCGCCCCAATCTAACTAACGAATGGCCGAGGCAAACAGGAAAATATTTTGGCAACATAAGAGAAAAAGCGCGATCTAATCTAACTGTACATGACATATCTGATGGTGTGGTGAGTTCCGGTGCTCACCGCGGCCGCTGTGGACCTAGGCGACGGTGTGAGGCGGCGGTGGTAGCTGTTTCCGGTGTTCCAGGGGGACACTTGTGTTGTCTAGTGTGGCAATCGATGTGGGCGAGCACGGTGGTGAGGTTGGTGGCGGTGGCAGGGCTCGGGGGGGGGCTGTGTGGTGAGCGAGTGAGCTCGAGAAGACGACGGCAATAGTAGTGCTCCGGGGAGCGATTCCGCGTGCGAGAGAGGGGGAGGCTCGGGGTTTAGGCTAGAAAACGGACATGGGGTCGGGCTTTTATATGTAGGGGCAACTTGGGGAAGGGGCAGGTAGGGAATTAGTGGGGATCCGGATCGGGATCCGTTGCCGATCGGCGCCGGCGACTGGGAAGGAAAGAAAGGGAGGAGGAAGAAGGAACACACGTGGCGGGTGGCGCCGGTCAGCGGGGCAGGGCGAGAGACAGGTCAACGAGGATGTCGGGCGACCGAAGGAAAGGGGTTTCGGGCATCGGTGCTGCTGGGCCGGCCCATGAAGTGATAAAGAGAAGGGAGGTGAGTGGTGGGTTGGGCCTCGCAGGGGTGCGGCCTGGCAGAGTGCAAAGCACAGTGTCATTTCCTAATTATAAAACACAAGAAGAAAAGTCACAAAATACCAATCTAATATAGACATATTATATATCTCAATGTTCAGAAAAATACAAAGAATAAGATGAACAATTTTCAAGTTCAAATAAAATCAATAAAATTTTAAATAATGCAAACAGTGATACTGTTGCATATAAAAAATCAATAAAAATAATTTTTGAAATGCCAAAATGATTTCAAATTTATTTTTCTCCAATTTTTCACTGAAGGGAATCATTTTACCCCTATGTCCATATATTAATTTTTAGGAGAAAAATACTTTGAATAAAAACAAAATAACTCCTAATTGGATTTGAATTTGAATTTCAAACCACTTTCAAATCTTTTATGATTTTCCTTGGCCAAATATATTTCAAATGCCTCTGAATTTTCGAAGTGTCATATTAATTCTCTCATTTTGAATAACTTTTAGGGAATTTGAAGTTTAGAAATTCAAATAACTTCAAATAGAGTTTCAAAATGGTTTGTTTGAAACATCCAACTCTCTTTCTTAAAATTTGAAAGAGTCATTTTATCTTCTCTCATGAAACTCATTGAGTTGCATAAAGTTTCTAAATTTGAAATATTTCCAAATGGAATTCAAATATTTTCAAATTCATTTTTCATTTCTTTAAAATAATGGAGAGGGTATATATGTTCATTATCTACCTTCCTAACTAGTACATATAAGCTATATTTGTTCCAATTAGTTATTGTTGATTTATAGATCGTGGGTGCCCGAGTCACACAAAATGAACAAATTAGCCATACATTTTCCAAATTATTTCATGACATGTTTAGACAGACTGCTACCAAGTTGATAGCTTTATGCTTATCCCCCTTTTGTGAATTTCGCATGTGTTCTATATAGATGCCGAGTAGCAGCGACAACACTCATGTATCAGGCGATGTATCTTCATCTGAGTCCAACGACCCTAGGTCTCTAGCAGATGATCATGGATCAAGTAATCTGGAACGGGATAGAGCTGCCGCAATCACCCTTCCGGTCAGGACATGGAAGAACGCTCCAAGAAAGTCCAACACCATCCTAAAGGTGTATATGAAGTAATCGACATCGATTTAAAGTCTTGGGCTCCAACTAAACCATATAAAGCACACACGAGGTTCAGGAGTGTGCGTGAATTTGTTGGTAGGGAAAGGCTCAACATTAATCTGTCGGGGTTTCGGAAGGCTGACACAGAAATGCGGCAAAGGATAGTCCAGGAGATTATGGATCACTTCAATGTTCCAGAGCAGTGGAGAATGCTGGTGGAACACACTGCACTTAAGAAGGCCAGGGATGCTTGGAGAAACTGGAAGCAAATGTTGTACAAGAAGTACTTGAGTGAAGGCAAGGACCCAATCCCCGCATACCCCCAAATTACAAAGGCAGACTGGGCAGAATTCATAAGGGTCAGCGCAATTACAGAGTTTACTTAGAAGAGTGCCAAGCAATCAGAACTTCAGAAGAAGAACACACACACCCATCGTATGGGTGTCGCAGGATACTACGGCATGAAACCGATATGGGACTAGGAGGACAAAGAAGCAGTAGCTGCGGGTGGGAAACCATTCTTTAGTGAAATCAGGGGCAAACGCGCTAGAGACTACTTGAGGGCACGTGCAAGGAGGCGTGAGGAAGGAACTTATTACTTTGAAAATTCATATGATGAAGAACTGTATCGCGTGATGGTAAAGGCTTCCAACATCCCTGGAAGGTTCTACAGGAACTCAGGGCCATGTGACATTCTATCCGATGCTCTGGAAACAAAAGAGCCCCCAGGCCATGCAAGGGGTATAAGTGTCAATCTCCCACACAAGAGGGTTTTCACACTCCGAGCAAAGAAAGATAGGGGAGGTTAAGGGACGATGATGGATCTCCTCTCCCTTTCCCCTTCTCCCCCTTTGGCGCCCGCGGTGGCGGCTGCCGTCGTTCGTTCCCCTCCCTCCCTCCCCTCCCCTCTCCCCTGTTTGGTGCTCCGCCCCTCCCCTCCCCAGCTAACCGCTGCTCCCTACCTCTGCCCCACCCCGTTCTCGGGTTTCCCCCCCTCGGCCAACAAGTTCTTGGCGCTTGATGGGGACAGCTCTGGTTTGGAGGATGAGCTGGATCTCTCCTCGGTGCCTCGTTAACCTCCCTTGTCCTTGTAGGTGGCTAGGGTGTGGAAGTTCGCCCCGATGAGCATGGGCGTAAGGCGTCACCGCCAGCGCCGGGGCAAGGTTGGTGCGTGGTGAGGCACCGTGGTCGTAGATCTGGTAAGCATGGTTGGCTCTATGTTCCTTCTCCGGCCATGGAGTCCGTGTTGTCATGTGTTGAGTCTGGCGACCCTCATGACCGCTTCTAATCCCCCGGCTTCCCTGTATCTGTCATTGGGGTGGCAACCGGGGGCTTCGGGTGCCGGTTCGCCATCGTCGGACTTTTCTGGTGTGTCGGCGGCAGCACGGCTCGTGTTGGGGGAAACCCTAGCGAAATCTGCCTCGTTGGTGATAGCCATGGGGCTGGGCCGGGTGGAGTCCCTGGTGCCTGTTGGGCCTGGTTCTGGGCCGCCTATGGTGGCATTCTCTGACTCGGATTTTCCCCCTCTACTCTCTCAAGTGCCCGCTTCATCGTCTGGGCTTCTGTTGGGCCTGCTGGTCAGCCCATACCGGTTCGGCCTGCTGGCCCACGGCTGCTAGGGTATATATGGATAAGGAGGGGCTCTACCGATCCTGATCTAGTGTTTTCGGCTCGACATTCGGATGTGCTTCGTTATCCTTTCCGCATACACCGTCCGCTGAGAGCCCATACTCCTCCTCCCCATTCGATCTTGTTTGCTGTGGCCCTCTCCATGGACAAATCTAGGGCCTCCTCTTCTGAGGCCATGTTTGGTAGCAATGATGGTCGCGAAAGCTCATCGAAGGCGAATCGCTCCCCAGATCTGGAGTATGAGGCTGCATTGAGGGAGAAGTTGGAGGAGGAGCGAGCATCCGGTGAGCAGGTGGAGCGCGACCGGGCATCATGGGCGGCGGGGCCATAGATGGCTACAACATGATGAGAGGGCGCATTCGGAGGCGGCCTCAAAGGAGTGCGAGTAGTAGGCGCCGAGCTTGGGGGTCGTGGTGGCGGATCACTGGGAGGCTACAGTTGCTGGCTCAAAGGCGGCTCCCTTGGTTCCTCGACCTGATCTACCCCTGGGACAGGGCGGCGCTGCGCTGGCGGGTGGTCGCTCGGGCGGATCTGGTTTTGGATCTACTGGCCACGGGGCGGCGGTCGGGGTTCTGGTGGTCGTCGGGTGCTTCAGGGAGGTGGCTATGGCCTTGCCTCCTTCCCTTCCAAGGCTCGTCGTATTTCTGCTCAGGATCCGGGTTCATCTTCGGCCACTGCTAGTGATGGCATCCTCCCTCCGCCCCCTCCCCTTTCCCAGGGCTTCACCCCCTCCCGTGGCGTTGGCCCTCCCTCTGGTGGTGGTGTTGCCTCTGGATCTGCTACTCTCACTTGCTTTGCCTGCCACAGCTTGGGCCACTTCCAGTCTCGTTGCAAGTTTCCTCCCTTCTGTCTGATCTATCGTGTGGAGGGTCACCTTATAGTGGAGTGTGCTGATCGTTGCAGGTTTCCTTCCTTCAAGCAATTCGGGCTGGCTTTGCCTGGCTATTCCTTCTTTGCATTGGATGGAGCCCTTGATATTCCAATTATCGCCCGTGTATCTTCCAATCATTTTGTCATTACTGTCATCTCTTAACTAGTTCTGACTCAAGTGATCTCTGACGAGCTTAAAGAGTGGGCTTTGGAAGGTTGGGGATGGTAGATTCATCAGATTTTGGATTCTGAGTTTGAGGTTACATTCCCCGCCAAGGAAAGTTTGAAGATGATGGCCTCCTACTCCAGCTTTACCCTCTCGCTCAACCAAGTGGTTGTCTCGGTCAAGGCCATTGTGGATGGGGCCAAGTCTATTGTTTCTCTATCTGGGGTGTAGGTTGTCCTTAATGATGTTCCGTCTGGGCCTCACAACTCCCGCTTCCTGATGGCCTTTGGGGATTTGATTGGTAAACCATCTAAAGTTGATGCTTCCTCTCTGGAGCGCCTAGTCCCTGTCCGCATGAAGATCTGGTGTCTGGACCCCTCCCATGTTCGTGGAGCGATCTATCAGTGATGCTTACAGAATCTGTGTCCGTGCCAAGGGTCTGGCTATTCCGCAGGCACCTCCGCCTCCCCCCTCCCCCCACACATCCTCCAACCCGAGCCCTCTGCTGGTGGGGGCAACACTAGTGCGGGCAGCGATGCCAACCCTTTTACCACTTGAGAATGGGAAGCTATGGGCTTTGGGTCTCGTGGCGTGTTTGACTTTGGGGCGCCGGTTGCTGGTGGGGGTGGTGCAAACAAGAATGGTGGTGGTAAGCCGACGCAGGCTGATCCTGTGGAGCTGGGTGGTTGCACACCGTTTTCGGGGGCATGCTCCAACATCCCTACATGACCAGTGTCTCCTTCTCTCTCTGGCATTGTGGATGTGCCGCCGACTCCAACCATGCAACCTTCCATCCCTAGCAGCAAGCTCAAGAAGAAGAAGTCATCTGTTAGGAAGTTCTCTGCCAAGAGTCGGGGTTCGTCTGGGGCCAAGCAGTCGGTTGCTGGCTTGTGCAGGCGCTTGGAGTCGGACTTTGGTGCCGCTGCTGCTGGTCTGTCGGGTGGAGATCCTTCTTCCCCGGTGGAGCGATCTTCTGCGGTGCCGTTGTGGTCTCCAGTCTCTAGGGCTAGGAAAGGCCTTTGTCACCAGAACATCACGGTCCCCATTCAGGAGCGTGCGGAGCGCCGTGCGGTGGCGAAGGATCTTTGTCCTCCAGGTACTACCAATATTTCCTCCCCCGTTCGTTTGGTGCTTCCTTCCTTGCCAGATTCCCATCTTCTTAATGTTCTTTTCAACATCGGTGTTTTTGTTGATTGCAGTGTTGGTTCTCCTGCTTCTTTTCTCTCGGTGATTCGTTTAAATGACGAGGCTCAGGCGGCTATTGCTAGAGCCAAGGAGACAGCAGCCGTGAAGGCACCGGTCTCGGATGTGGCTATTGGTGGTGCTTCGGGGGAAGGTAGTGGCCTTCCTCCGGCAACGATCCAAAAAGGGGCGGACTAGGAGAGCTAAATCCTGCATGGCCCCGTGCAGGTCGAGCATTTGTATCAAAAAACTTTCGTTTAAATGAAAGCAACATTCTGGAATATCAGAGGCTTCGACGCTTGGGGGCGTCGAGACCAAATTCGGGATTTGGTGCGTGAGGCCAGTATTGACTTGGTGTGCCTTATCAAAACCTTCAGACCCTCCTTGTCAAACACTGAGCTGTCCTCGATTGCTAGGGCCGACCGCTTCGTGTGGCGATGGTTTTCGGCGTCTGGGCATTCGGGTGGCATCCTTATTGGTGCGAAGTTGGAAATTCTTGATTTTTTTGCTTTTGATCACAGGATCTTTTGGGCTAGCACGGTGGTGTTTCACAAGAGTCTTAATATCATCTGTGAGATTATGGTGGTTTGCGGCCTGGCTAATCATTCGCTTACCTCCCTTTTTTTGGATGAGATTACTGCCAAGATTGACTCTTGTAACATTCTGTTGTTGATTGGGGTGACTTTAATCTTCTTAGATTCCCTAGTGATAAGAGCAATTCTAACTTCTCTTAGCCGTTGGCTGACGCGTTTAATGATTTTATTGCGGATTATGCCCTCCGAGAAATTCTTAGGACCAGTTCGAGGTTCACTCGGTCTAATCATCACGCCCTTCCGATTCGTTCTGTGTTGGATCGGGTGTTCTCCTCTTTTGCTTGGGATTCGCTCTTTCCCCGTGCCTCTCTTTCTGCTTTAACCCAGGTGGGGTGAGATCACTCTCCTCTTATCTTAGATTTGGGGATCTCCACCCCGGTCAAGGCTTCCAGATTTCTATTTGATGCATCCTGGCTTCTTGTTGAGGGCTTTTGTGATTTGGTGGGTGCGAATATTACCTCTCTCCTTAATTCTAGAGTGTGCTCATTTGGTCCTATGAACGACTGGCACTTCTGCTCGTACCATCTGTGTAAATTCTTTAAAGGTTGGGGCCATAACCACGCGGCTCAAGCCCGCAAATATAAGTGCGAGCTGCTGGGGCAAGTCTTGTTATTGGACACGAAGGCTGATTCCTGCGGCTCTCTGCTACGGGCTGGCAACGGCATTATGATCTTGAGGCTAGTCTCATGCAGCTTCACCGGCAGGCTGAGGTATACTAGAGGCAGCGGGGCATGATCAATTGGACCTTGAAAGGGGATTCTCTCACCGCTTATTTTTTTGGCATTGCCAATGGTCATCGTCGTAGATGCTCTATTGATAGTCTCCTTATTGATGGTGCCCGTGTTGATGACCCTTGCCTCATTCTGGATCATGTGTTTAAATTTTTTGCTGGCTTGTTTGCTGCCAGACCTGCTTCTAGTCTTAGTATCTCGCTCAATTTTTAGGAACAGAATAGGCGTGTTTCAGTGGAGGAGAACTGGGACCTCTCGGTTCTTTTGTCTGTCGAGGAGATTGAAGCGGTTATTAATTCGGCAAACATGAATTATGCTTCGGGTCCAGATGGTTTCTCAATCCCGTTCTTCCGACGGTTTTGGCTGGCCTTGCGTTCTTTGGATTGTGCTATTATGGAAGGTTTTTGTTTGGGGACAGTTGACATATATAGACTTAACTATGCTATTTTATCACATATCCCTAAGATCAAAGGTGTCGACTCGATTTCTCAATTCCGCCTGATTGCTCTGATTAATAATTTTGCCAAGTTCCCTACTAAAGGGTTTGCGATGAGGTTGTCGCATGTTGCTCATCGTACTATTAGTCCTACCCAGTCTTCTTCTATTAAGGGAAGGTACATCTTGGATGGTATTCTTTGTTTGCATGAGATCGTTCATGATCTCAGGACGAGAGGCTCTAGAGCTATTATTCTCAAGCTCAATTTTGAGAAGGCATATGATTCGGTTAGTTGGGATTTTCTTCGACAAATTCTTCATGCCGAGGGATTTGAGGCTTGTTATGTCCATCGGTTGATGCAGCTTGTGTCTGGTGGGCATACTGATGTGGCAGTGAATGGTTCCATCAGCAAGTACTTTGCCAATGGTCGGGGCCTGCAGCAAGGTGATCCGGTTTCGCCTCTTGTCTTCAATTTTGTGGTTGATGCCCTCTCCTGTATGCTGGACTGGGCTGCCTCGGCTGGCCATATCTGCCCTGTTATTTCCCACCTTCTTTCGCAGGGTATCACCCACCTTCAATATGCGGATGACACTATCATCTTGGTGGAGTTGAATGGTACTTGCCATGCCAATCTTAAGTTCATTTTGATGTGCTCTGAAGCCTTCTCGGGGCTCAAAATCAATTTTTCCAAGAGTGAGGTCATTGTAACTGGGGTGGATGAGGCTGAAGCCCTGAGGGTCTCTCATCTTCTTAACTGTAGCCTCGGCTCCTTCCCTTTCAAGTATTTGGGCCTTCCTATTTCCCCTTTTCATTTCTGTGCCAAGGAATTCAAGCCTTTGGTTTCTAAAGTGGGTAACAGAGTCATGCCGTGGCCCGGTAGGTATAACACATCTACTGGGAAAGTCTGTCTCATTAATGTGTGTCTTTCCTCCCTCCCCATGTTCACCATGGGTTCCTTCAGATTGGAATGCACCAGGGATTTGACAAGCATAGGGGTGCCTTTTTCTGGAATTCTTCTGATAACAAGCATAAATATCGGTTTGTCAAATGGAACATTATCTGAATATCTAAAAGCCTTGGGGGTGATACGTCCATTTTGCATCATGCTTTTATGTAGATATTTATTGCATTATGGGCTGTTATTTCACATTATGGTACAATACTTATGCCTTTTCTCTCTTATTATACAAGATTTACCTGAAGAGGGAGAATGCCGGCAGCTAGAATTCTGGAGCGGAAAGGAGAAAAACTATGATACCTATTCTGCACAACTCCACATGTCCAGAAACTTTACGGAGAATTATTTTGGAATTTATAAAAAAAATATTGGGCGCAGAAACTACTGAAGGGTACCCACCAGGTGGCCACAAGCCTGGGGGCGCGCCCTACCCCCCAGTGCGTGCCCCCAGGGCTTGTGGGGCCCCTGGCCATCATCTGGTGCCCATCTTCTGCTATATAGAGGGTTTTGACCTAGAAAAAAATAAGGAGAGAGATTTCGGGATGAAGCGCCGCCGTCTCGAGGCGGGACCTAGCAAGGAGCAATCTAGGGCTCCGGCAGAGCGATTCTGCCGGGGAAACTTCCCTCCAGGAGGGGGAAATCAAAGCCATCATCATCACCAATGATCCTCTCATTGTGGGAGCGTCAATCTTCATCAATATCTTCACCAGCACCATCTCCTCTTAAACCCTAGTACATCTCTTGTGTTCAATCTTTGTCCCAAAACCTCAGATTGGTACCTGTGGGTTGCTAGTAGTGTTGATTACTCTTCGTAGTTGATGCTAGTTGGTTTATTTGGTGGAAGATCATATGTTTAGATCCTTAATGATATTCAATACCCATCTGATCTTGAACATGAACATGCTTTGTGGGTAGTTACGTTTGTTCTTGAGGACATGGGAGAAGTCTTGTTATAAGTAATCATGTGAATTTGGTATTCGTTCGATATTTTGATGAGATGTATGTTGTCTTTCCTCTAGTGGTGTTATGTGCACGTCGACTACATGACACTTCACAATGATTTGGGCCTAGGGGAAGGAATTGGGAAGTAATAAGTAGATGATGGGTTGCTAGAGTGACAGAAGCTTAAACCCTAGTTTATGCGTTGCTTCGTAAGGGGTTGATTTGGATCCACATGTTTCATGCTATTGTTAGATTTATCTTAATTCTTCTTTCGTAGTTGTGGATGCTTGCGAGAGGGGTTAATCATAAGTGGGAGGCTTGTCCAAGTAAGGACAGCACCCAAGCACCAGTCCACCCACATACCAAATTATCAAAGTAACGAACGCGAATCATATGAGCATGATGAAAACTAACTTGACAATAATTCCCATGTGTCCTCGGGAGCGCTTTGCTTTATATAAAAGTTCGTCCAGGCTTATCCTTTGATACAAAAAGGATTGGGCCACCTTTCTGAGCCTTTGCTATAGTTGTTACTTGTTACCCATTACGAATTATCTTACTACCAAACTACCTGTTACCGCTAATTTCATTGCGTGCAGAAAATACCTTGCTGAAAACCGCTTGTCATGTCCTTCTGCTCCTCATTGGGTTCGACATGCTTACTTATCGAAAGGACTATGATTGATCCCCTATACTTGTGGGTCATCAAGACTCTTTTCGGGCACCGTTGCTGGGGAGTGAAGCGCCTTGGTAAGTGGAATTTGGTAGAGAAACATTTATATTACGTGCTGAAATTTACTATCACTTGTCACTATGGAAAGTCATCCTTTGAGGGGCTTGTTCGGAGTATCTTCATGTCGACCGGAAGAGCAAAGAGTTGCTCCTCAACCTACTGCATCTACTAAAAATATTTATTATGAAATTCCTTCGGGTTGAAACACAACTTGCCTATTTTGAAACACAACTTGCCTGTTGAAACTCTTGGAGACCCTCTTCCACCCAAGAGTGATCTTGTGTTCGACCTTAAACAATTACCTGACACTCTGAAATATGCTTATCTTGATGAAAAGAAGATATATCCTATTATTATTAGTGCTAACCTTTCAGAGCATGAAGAAAAGGATTATTGAAAACTCTGAGGAAGCACCATGCCGCAATTGGATATACTCTTGATGATCTTAAGGGCATTAGTCCCACTCTATTTCAGCATAAAATTAATATGGAACCTGATGCTAAACTAGTCGTTGATCACCAGCGATGGTTGAATCCTAAGATGAAAGAAGTGATAAGAAATGAAATACTAAAGCTTCTGGAAGCAGGTATAGTCTATCCTATTGCTGATAGTAGATGGGTAAGTCCTGTTCATTGTGAACCTAAGAAGGGAGGTCTTACTGTTGTTCGTAATGATAAAAATGAATTGATTCCGCAAAGAATTATCACAGGTTATAGGATGGTAATTGGTTTTAGAAAAATATAAAGCTACTAGAAATGATAACTATCCTCTGCCATTTATTGATCAAATGCAAGAAAGACTATCAAAACATCCACATTTCTGCTTTCTAGGTGGATACTCCTGTTTTTTTCCAAATACCCGTGTCACAAGAGGATCAAGAAAAAATTACTTTTACATGCCCTTTTGTTACCTTTGATTATAGACGTATGCCTTTTAGTTTATGCAATGCACCTGTCACCTTTCAAAGATGTATGACTGCTATATTCTCTGACTTTTGTGAAACGATTGTTGAGGTTTTCATGGATGATTTTTCCATATACGGAACTTCTTTTGATGATTGCTTAAGCAACCTTGACCGAGTTTTGCAGAGATGTGAGAAAACTAATCTTGTCTTGAATTGGGAGAAGTGCCACTTTATGGTTAATGAAGGTATTGTCTTGGGGCATAAAATCTCCGAAAAAGGTATTGAAGTTGATAAAGCTAAAGTTGATGCTATTGAAAAAATGTCGTGTCCTAAACATCAAAGGTATAAGAAGCTTCCTTGGTCATGCTGGTTTCTATAGGAGATTTATTAAAGACTTCTCTAAAATTTCTAGGCCTCTCACTAATCTTTTGCAAAAAGATGTTCCATTCATTTTTTATGATGATTGTGTAGAAGCATTTGAAATCCTTAAGAAAGCCTTAATTTCTGCACCTATTGTTCAACCACCGGATTGGAACCTACCCTTTGAAATCATGTGTGATGCTAGTGATTATGCTGTTGGTGCTGTTTTAGGACAAAGAGTTGATAAAAAATTAAATGTTATCCATGATGCTAGTAAAACTCTAGACAGTGCTCAAAGAAATTATGCTACTACTGAAAAAGAATTTTTAGCAGTTGTGTTTGCTTGTGATAAATTCAGATCTTATATTGTTGATTCCAAAGTAATTGTTCGCACTGATCATGCTGCTATTAAATACCTTCTGGAAAAGAAAGATGCTAAACCTAGACTCGTTAGGTGGGTTCTCTTACTACAAGAATTTGATTTACATATTACTGATAGAAAGGGAGCTGAGAACCCTGTAGCAGACAACTTGTCTAGGTTATAAAGTATTCTTGATGACCCACTACCTATTGATGATAGCTTTCCTGATGAACTATTAGCTGTTATAAATACTTCTCGTAGTACTCCATGGTATGCAGACTATGCTAACTTTATTGTTGCTAAATTTATACCACCTAGTTTCACATACCAACAAAACAAAACATTTTTCTATGATTTAAGACATTACTTCTGGGATGACCCACACCTTTATAAAGAAGGAGTAGATGGTATTATTAGACGTTGTGTACCTGAGCATGAACAGGAACAAATCCTACGCAAGTGTCACTACGAGGCTTACAGAGGACACCATGCTGGAGACAGAACTACACACAAGGTATTACAATCTAGTTTTTATTGGCCTACTATTTTCAAGGATGCTCGTATGTTTGTCTTGTCTTGTGATGAATGTAAAAGAATTGATAACATTAGTAGACATCAGTAAATGCCTATGAATTATTCACTTGTTATTGAACCATTTGATGTTTGGGGATTTGATTATATGGGACCTTTTCCTTCCTCCAATGGGTATACAAATATTTTGGTTGCTGTTGATTATGTTACTAAGTGGGTAGAAGCTATTCCAACTAGTAGTGCTGATCATAACACCTCCATTAAAATACTTAAAGAAGTTATTTTCCCAATGTTTGGAGTCCCTAGATATTTAATGACTGATGGTGCTTCACATTTTATTCATGGTGCTTTCCGTAAATTGCTTGCTAAGTATGATCTTAACCATAGAATTGCATCTCCATATCATCCTCAGTCTAGTGGTCAAGTAGAATTAAGTAATAGAGAAATAAAATTGATCTTGCAAAAGACTGTTAATAGATCCAGGAAGAATTGGTCTAAGAAACTTGATAATGCATTATGGCCCCATAGAACTGCTTATAAAAATCCTATGGGTATGTCTCCATATAAAATGGTATATGGAAAAGCATGTCACTTACCTCTCGAATTGGAACATAAAGCTTATTGGGCAATTAAAGAACTCATCTATGATTTCAAACTTGCCGGTGAGAAGAGGTTATTCGACATTAGCTCACTTAATGAATGGGGAACCGAAGCCTATGAAAATGCCAAGTTGTTTAAAGAGAAAGTTAAAAGATGGCATGACAAAAGGATACAAAAGCGCGAATTTAATGTAGGTGACCATGTCTTGCTATACAATTCTCGTTTAAGATTTTTTGCAGGAAAACTTCTCTCCAAATGGGAAGGTCCTTACATAATCGAAGAAGTTTATAGTTCCGGTGCCATCAAGATCAACAATGCCAAGGGCAATAACGCAAAGGTGGTGAATGGGAAAAGAATCAAACATTATATCTCAGGTATGCCCATAAATGTTGAAACTAATATTATTCATACCATAACACCGGAGGAGTACATAAGGGAAACTTTCCAGAACACTGAAAAGAAATAGGTATGGGATACGGTAAGTAAACCGACTACAAAACTTTCCCAAAAGGAATTTTACTCCGTTTTGGAATATTTAAAAAATTAGGAAAAATAAGAAGTAGTCCGAATAGCGCACGAGGAGGCGACAAGCCGTGGAGGCGCGCCTCCCGGGCTTGTGGCCACCTCGTGTGCCCTCCGGACTCTGTTTTCTCCCAGAATACTTGGTTTGCATGATAAAAATTCATTATATAATCTCCCGAAGGTTTTGACCACCGTATCACGGCAATATCCTCTGTTCTTTTTTCGAGCTATTTTTCTGATAGATCTAGATCGCCATGACATCCCCAAGCTCTCTGAAGGACAAGTTCTACAAGAAGGTCATCAACCCCTACCTTTCGGAGGTGCTGCAACACCCTCAAACCATTGAGATGCGCGAGGGAGTGCTTCACATCGGGGATGTCCAAGGGCCAAGGAGAACCGGAAGCATGGAGTCTAGGCTCGAAGCGGTGGAGCAGTAGGTCTACAAGTGCCAAGGGATGGTGGAATGCGAACTCAATGCCAATCACGCCATGATCACGGAATTCACCCATGACCACAAAGCTAGATGCCCATGATATTGGAAAGGCCATCTTCAAGCTTCATGAGAAAATCAAGCATCTCCAAGCCCAGATCTATGACCTGCAAAACCAAAACTGTGAGTATGAATATAGATTTAAGAGGATGAGTTTGGCTGCAGATTTGAGGATTCCAGAGACTCGTTCGTCCTTCTATGATGGTGAGCCTATGCCTTGGAAGACGGAGGACAAGGCTCCCACATCATCAACTCCATCATCACCACCTCCGAAGAAAGAGAGTTGAGTACATGGGTATGGGCACTCCCCTTGGATTATGCCAAGCTTGGGGGAGGTGCCCTGGTATCGTATCACCATCACTTCTTTATAATTATCATTTACCTTAGTTCGATCCTTTTAGTTTTATCGTTATCTAGCAGAATAAAAGTTTTTAGTATGATTTAGTCCTTGAGTTTTGCTTTGTGCTCCATCTATGTAATCGATTATGAGAGTTATATAATAAAGATTAGTTTCGAGTTGAGGGCTTAGCTTTCTTGCTTTGATCATGAAAAGGAAAAGAGAATAAAAGAAATAAAAAGTTTATATAATAATCTTATGGAGAGTGATGACTTCACATATAAGAAGTATGTCGCATGAAATTTGTTGAGAGTTGACAAACATAGTTTTGGTCATTGTTGCAATTAATAGGAAGTAATAAAGAAAGAGAGGTCTCACATATAAATACACTATCTTAGACATCCTTTATGATTGTGAGCACTCATTAAAATAGTATATGCTAATAAGTTGATGTTGGACAAGGAAGACAACATAATGGGTTATGTTTTCTAATATCCGAATAGAAGTTATATTGTCATGGATCCTCCAACATGTTGAGCTTGCTTCTCATCCTATGCTCGCCAAATCTTTTGCACCAAGTAGAGATACTACTTGTGCATCCGAAATCGATCAACCCAGTTTTGCCATGAGAGTCCTCTATATCTACCTATGGATCGAGTAAGATCCTTCAACTAAGTTGTCATCGGTGCAAGCAATAAAAATTGCTCTCTAACTATGTATGATCTTTTAGTGTGAGGAAAATAAGCTTTATACGAACTTGTTATATGGAAGAAAAAAAAGTGACGGACTGCATAATAAAGTTCTTTATCACAAGCGGCAATATAATGTGATGTTATTTTGCATTAAGATTTTGTGCATCCAACCATAAAAGTGCATGACAACCTCTGCTTCCCTCTGCGAAGGGCCTATCTTTTACTTTTACCTTCTACCTTTATACAAGAGTCATGGTGATCTTCACCCTTCCTTTTTATATTTTCTCTTTTTGGCAAGCATTATGTGTTGGGGAAGATTCAGACATATATATCCACTCGGATGTAGGTGATCATAAATTATTATTGTTGACGTTACCCTTGAGGTAAATGGTTGGGAGGTGAAACTATAAGCCCATATCTTCCTATGTGTTTGATTGAAACTTTGATCTCATAAGTACCGCGTGAGTGTTAGCAATCATGAAAGATTAAATGATGGTTGAGTATGTGAACTTGCTACATAAAAGCTCTTACATTGGCTCTTTCTGATGTTATGATAAATTGCAATTGCCTTAATGACCGAGATCATAGTTTGTTAGTTTTCAATAAAGTTTTTGATTCATACTATACCTTGTGAATGAATTGTCACTTTAGCATGAGAAGTTATATGACAATGTATTGCTGTTTTAAAAAGATGACCATGATGCCCTCATGTCCGTATTTTATTTTATCGACACCTCTATCTCTAAACATGTGGACATGATTATCGATTTCGGCTTTCGCTTAAGGACAAGCGAGGTCTAAGCTTGGGGGAGTTGATATGTCCATTTTGCATCATGCTTTTATGTTGATATTTATTGCATTATGGGCTGTTATTTCACATTATGGTACAATACTTATGCCTTTTCTCTCTTATTTTACAAGATTTACATGAAGAGGGAGAATGCCGGTAGCTGGAATTCTGGACCGGAAAGGAGCAAATCTGAGATAACTATTCTGCACAACTCCAAATGTCCTGAAACTTTACGGAGAATTATTTTGGAATATATGAAAAATATTGGGCGAAGAAACTACTGAAGGGGACACACCAGGTGGCCACAAGCCTGGGGGCGCGCCCTACCCCCCAAGGCTTGTGGGCCCCTGGCCATTGTCTAGTGCCCATCTTCTGCTATATGGAGGGGTTTGACCTAGAAAAAATAAGGAGAGAGCTTTCGGGACGAAGCGCCGCCATCTCGAGGCGGGACCTGCACAGGAGCAATCTAGGGCTCCGGCAGAGCGATTCTGCTGGGGAAACTTCCCTCCGGGAGGGGGAAATTGAAGCCATCATCATCACCAACGATCCTCTCATCGTGGGATGGTCAATCTTCGCCAACATCTTCACTAGCACCATCTCCTCTCAAACCCTAGTTCATCTCTTGTATTCAATCTTTGTCCCAAAACCTCAGATTGGTACATGTAGGTTGTTAGTAGTGTTGATTACTCTTCGTAGTTGATGCTAGTTGGTTTATTTGGTGGAAGATCATATGTTCATATCCTTAATGATATTCAATACCCCTATGATCTTCAACATGAACATGCTTTGTGAGTAGTTACGTTCGTTCTTCAGGACATGGGAGAAGTCTTGTTATAAGTAATCATGTGAATTTGGTATTCATTCGATATTCTGATGAGATGTATGTTGTCTTTCCTATAGTGGTGTTATGTGAACGTCGACTACATGACACTTCACCATGATTTGGGCCTAGGGGAAGGCATTGGGAA
The DNA here is from genome assembly GCA_011799875.1 of Thinopyrum elongatum. Taxonomy (NCBI): domain Eukaryota; kingdom Viridiplantae; phylum Streptophyta; class Magnoliopsida; order Poales; family Poaceae; genus Thinopyrum; species Thinopyrum elongatum. Next base: position 317,554,723 of record CM022300.1, read on the forward strand.
GTAATAAGTAGATGATGGGTTCCTAGAGTGACAGAAGCTTAAACCCCAGTTTATGCGTAGCTTCGTAAGGGGTTGATTTGGATCCACATGTTTCATGCTATGGTTAGATTTATCTTAATTCTTCTTTCATAGTTGCGGATGCTTGCTAGAGGGGTTAATAATAAGTGGGAGGCTTGTCCAATTAAGGACAGCACCCAAGCATCGGTCCACCCACATATCAAATTATAAAAGTAACGAACGCGAATCATATGAGCATGATGAAAACTAACTTGACAATAATTTCCATGTGTCCTCGGGAGCGCTTTGCTTTATATAAGAGTTCGTCTAGGCTTATCTTTTGCTATAAAAAGGATTGGGCCACCTTGCTACACATTTGCTACACTTGTTACTTGTTACCCGTGACGAATTATCTTACTACCAAACTACCTGTTACCGATAATTTCAATGCCTGCAGAAAATACCTTGCTAAAAACCGCTTGTCATTTCCCTCTGCTCCTCGTTGGGTTCGACACTCTTACTTATTGAAAGGACTAGGATTGATCCCTTGTACTTGTGGGTCATCAGGGCGCTAGGGAATTTGAACACAGAGGTTATGATTAAATGCCTCATCGTTAAATGGTGGTGGCAGATCATGACGGCCTCTCCTAGTACCTTGTGGTTTGATCTTTTGAAAGTTAAATACTTTCCTTCTAGGAGCCACATGTTTGCTACGGCAGCACGGGGTTCTCAGTTCTGGAAAGACCTAGTCAAAGCGAGAGATGTGTTCCTTGATCATGTTAAATTTGTAGATAGTAATGGTGCTTCTACTTGTTTTTGGTTGGATTGGTGGTCTGGTGATAGTACTTTAGCCTCTTCCTTTTCGGTTTTATTTTCCTACTGTTGCAACCCTGAGATCTCAATCTCTGAGCTCTCTCGGAATAACCGGGATCTGGGTTTCCGGATGTCTGTTTCTCCCACAGAGTTGGGTGACTGGCACCGTCTTACTGTGTTGTTCCCTACCCTCTCGAAGGACAAGGATTCAATGGCTTGGCCCCATGTGGCGTCCGGGATGTTTTTTGTCAAATCCCTTTATGCTAGGATCATTTCTGGGTTCCCTACTTGTAAGTTGAGGCAGATTTGGGTGGCCAAGATTCCTCCAAGGTTCAAATCTTTCTACGATAGCCCTTCAAGGGCTGGTTGCCCTTGGCTGATCAGATTCGGAAACGGAATGGCCCTGGTTTTGCTTATTGTGCCATTTGCTCTGCTCTGGAAGATTCCAATCATATTTTCTTTCAGTGCGCGCTGGCCAAGTTGGCCTAGGGCTCTGTGCGCTCTTGGTTGAGTGTGACATGGGCCCCCAATTCTTTTTCGGAGTTGTGTTTGTTGGCTCGCAGCCTCCAGGGTGTGTCTAAGAGATTGTTCTGTGCTGGCCTTGGTGCTTTATGTTGGTATTTATGGATTACTAGGAATAAATTCACCATTGAGGGTGTTTTTCCTAACAAACATGCTGATGTTCTGTTCAAAATGTCTATATTTTTGCAGTAGTGGTGTCGTGGTATCACACGGCCACCTATGGGGCCATCGCCCCCTTGTGGTTCGGCAAGGGGGAAGAGCGCATTGCACAAAGAGCGGAAAGTATAGAGCAGCATGGCAACGATGACACGGGCAGTTTTACCCAGGTTCGGGCCGCCACGAGGCGTAAAACCTTACTCCTGCTTTGATGCATTGATGAAAGGACCGTGGTGGAGACGCAGCGCTCTAGCCCGGCAAGGTCGCCTCAGGGCGAGAGCAGCTACGTGCGTACGAGCATACAAGGGTTCGAATCCTTTCTAAGGTAGCCACGACCCTCCTTTTATAGGTCAAGGGGTCACCACAATGGCAAAACAGTCATTATGCACTGATTAGATAGCCACAGTGCTACCATACCTAACTCTGCAGACAGGACAGGGTGCATTAAATGCGCCGCTTAGTGTCACATCGTGGCATAGCCCCGCAAGCCTTGCCGTACCAATCAGCCACCTTTTCGCCTGCCCGCGCGACACGTCGCCTGGACGGGTGTCATTTAGGGATGATCTTCCTCAGAAATGGCTTGCCACGTACCAAGTAATAGCCACTTAGTCACTTGGGGGCTCGACAACGCACCGATGGGCGACTTGCGTTGCTGTGAGGTGGAGCGGTGGAGCTTTGGCGGGGTAATCAACCCTTGGCGTCCTCGGCAAGCCTGTCGGGGGAGTCTTGAGGCTTGTCTTGGGGTAACCTCGACCCCGCCAGGCTCGCCTGCCTAGCAAGGGAGGTTTTTCCTTAGTGATATCATGCTTATTTGGTTGGTCTTGGTCTTCTTGATCCACCCTTTGATTTCTCAATTAGCCATCTCTTCTGCTTGGCCTTGTCTTGAATGTCGTAACCTTGTTCTTGTGCCTGTGTACAGTCCGAGCAACACACATGGGGGTTTGTTGCACCGACAGGAGCCCCCGGGCCTAGCCTGAACACTCTGCCGAGCGTTGTCGGGGTAGGCCCTGTCTAGTACACAGGCGAGCGGGTTGTGGTAGCTCGTCCTTTGAGATCTTCTTTGCTTCTCCATTAACCTGTGCTTGAGTCAGTTTCGGGTTTTCTCATGCGTCGCGTGATGCCAATTGTAGTGGGGCCATCTTTTGTAATGGCCCATGAATGACTTTAACACATGGGGGGGGGGGGTAACTGCCAATTCACTCTTCCCACCACGTCCTTATCCTCTGCCACGTATGCTGCATGCATTGAGTGGGGTAGGTGACGGAGATGCGTGGTGCAGGAGAGAGAGCCATGGCAGGAGCTCGGCCTTCTTTGATTAGTGGAGAGGGGCGGTTACCTACCGAGGGATCAGCCTCCCCCCCCCCCCGGCCATGTCTTCTACCGTGCGGCGTGAAGTCAGCCCCCAGCCACGTTCTCCTATAAAAATGGAAGTGGGCGAGGGGCTAATTCCATGCATCTTTTCCCCCTTCTTCCCAAGAAGGGTGCAACTGTGCCTCTGTTGAGGTAGGGCCTCCTTCCTATTCCCACACAAAGCTTTCGGCCTGGAGTGCTGGTCCTATGCTCGGTGTGGGTAAGAAAGGCTCTGGGTGGGCGCGCGGGCGGCGCGGTGGCAGCGTCGGAGGTAGCGGCTCCGTCGTGCTCGTCGCCGGGCCGCCTGTGGTCCCAACCTTGGTGAGGGGTCTTGTAGGCGACACAGCGCCCGAGCCCATAGTGGGCATGAAGCGTGGTAGTCGCCCATGGACTATCCCTTCTTCGCCCATGCCGATGAAGGAAAACCGTGAAAAGACCGCTCGCTGCGCGTAGGGGATCGCAGGGGTGGTTCGTCATTGGTTACGACAGATCGCCTCCCTCGGGGGACCGCTTGCTTCGCGCACGGGCGGGATTCTTGTGCCTGTGCATGCTTCTCAAGGCGACAGTATTCTTCTAGCTTCGGGTCGGCGGAGATGACCATGCTCTCTGTGGGGTCCTCCGGAGCGCTTGGCGTCCGCCCTAGTCGCTGCATCGGTGGTTTGAGCAATGGCGGGCGTGCCTCTTTGAGCAACAGCGATGAGGAGGGTGGCGGCAACCCACGACGCGTCAAGAGCGGGGATGACCGCTCTGACGTGGCATGATTGCCGGCAGCACCATCATCATCGGCTGGGCCCCGACAGCACCACCATCTGCACCTGCCCTCCGGTTCCTTCCTCCCAACCCAGGAGCAGTGTCCTCCTAATCTTGGGGAGGTGCTGAATCCCAGTCAGGTCTTCCCTCTGTCTTCTTTGTCTCCCCCTGCGGTTCCGAGGAGGAGGAGGACAGAGCAAAGGCATTACGGGGCACTTATCTTTTTTTCAGTCTAAAACATGTAGGCACTTGCCAAACTTTAGTCTAAATTATGTGAACTTCTTTATCCATGTTTGTGCTCTGTAAGATCTGTACTTGCTTATCAGCATATTAATGAAAAAGACAAGCCTTGCCGGGTACTTGTGCATGTATCATGTCCATGCAGAGGTGAGATTTCTCTATACGTTCAAGTAAACAAGTTTCCCCCGGCAAACTATCCTGTCGGTACCCTTAGTTTGCTGCCGTGGGGCAAGGCCTGCCGGGCATAAAACTACAAAAAGGGACCGGCCCCTCGTCGAACCCTCTCCATCAAAGGCAGCTGCGACCACATCGTCCGAAGCAATGTTCGGGACAAAGGATGGGAGCACCTATGTTTCGAAGGTAACGAGGTTTTCATATGCACAAGTTTTTACCTTACAGAATAGTTATGGATAAGAAGAAACTTATCTGTTTGGCTTGACGGGGATCATTGTGTAGGCTTGTCTTCATTTCTTCTCTTCGGGATCAAGTCCACGGCAAGAACCCTGCAACTTAGTGCAGATGAAAACAGTGCTACATGCGTCCTCATCTACATGATCATGTTATGCTCATGATATGCTTATGCATGCATGCAGTATTGTCGGGCCCCCCCCGCCAACGCTTCGTTTATTCATCTGTTGCTCAGGGTCTACGCCTGGCTTTGTACAAAGGGTTACATGCAACATCGGCAAGGCTTGTACAAAAGGGTGGCTGCCGGGCAGGGCCCAATAGCCGCGCCTTACGGGTAGAACTTATGGAGATGCTCAATGTTCCATGAGTTTTGCAACTGAATGCCATCTCCGGTCTCCATACGGACTGCGCTGTGTCTGGTGACTCATACTACCCGGTAAGGGTCTTCCCACTTCGGCATCAACTTGTTTACACCCTTGGCGGACTGAACACGCCTAAGGATAAGGTCACCTTCCTCAAGGCTCCGGGCATGAACTCTGCGGCTGTGATAGCGACGCAGGGCTTGCTGGTACCGTGCAGCATGCGTAGCAGCCCGGAGATGGTTCTCCTCAAGTAACACGGCATCGTCATGCCGGTGCTGTTCCTGCGCTACTTCATAGTAGGCAAGCACTCGAGGTGATCCGTATATGAGTTCCGTGGGGATAATTGCTTCTGCCCCATAGACTAGGGAGAAGGGAGTCTGCCCGGTAGCTCGATTTTGTGTCGTACGGAGGGACCAAAGAACCACCAGCAGCTCATTGATCCATTGCCTGCCGCACTTCTGCAGCCTATCAATGTTCTTGTCTTGAGTCCTCGCAGCACTTCAGCGTTTGCCCTCTCAGCTTGTCCGTTGCTTCTGGGATGGTCAACAGAGGCAAATGAGACTTTGCTTCCGAGGGCGTGAACGTATTGCATGAAGGCGCGGCTTGCGAATTGGGTGCCATTGTCAGTGATGATCCTGGCGGGCACTCCGAAACGGCACACCAATCCTTTCAAGAACTTGATAGCTGACAGTGCGGTCACCTTCCTCACGGGCTCCACCTCTGGCCACTTTGTGAACTTGTCGATAGCGACGAACAAGAACTCAAAGCCCTCGGTAGCACGTGGGAAGAGGCCCAAGATGTCGAGCCCCCAGACATAGAAGGGCCATGACAAAGGCATCGTCTGGAAAGCTTGAGCAGGCTGATGGATATTCTTGGAGTGGAACTGGCAGGCTTCACATTTGGTGACTATCTCAATTGCATCTCGGAGGGCCATGGGCTAGTAAAAACCTTGCCGGAAGGCTTTTCCAACTAGGGCCCTCGATCCAATGTGGGAGACGCATATACCCTTGTGTATCTCTGCCAATAGTTCCTTTCCTTCTTCCTGGCAAATGCACTTCAATTTCACTCTGTTGGGCCTTCTTCTGTATAGCGTGTTGTCAACGAACTGATACATACTGGCCCTCCGGGCTACTCTTTCAGCTTCTTCTTGCTCTTCGGGAAGTTCTCCTATTTGGAGGAAATGGACTATGTGCCGCACCCACGTTGGAGCCTGAGGCTCGGCAACAAGGACTAGCGGCACCTCCTCGTTCACAGGAGCGCAAGCCTCGACCACAGGAACAGGTGGTTCAGCGGGAGGGTGCTGCTCACCAGGCGAAACGGAGTTGTTCCTGCCAACCTCTCTATTGGGGACCCCAGAGGGCTCTGCCGGGAGAGGCCTGCCGGAGTCCAGTTTCCTCCTCTTCCTGGCCATTGTTGCCGGGGATACGGAGGGTTGAGTCAGATGGAGAACAAAAGTCCCTGGTTCCACAGGGAGTTTTTGCGCAGCGCACTTTGACAGATGATCAGCAATGCTGTTTTCCGCACGCGGTATGTGCTCTGTTTGCAATCCATCAAAGCGCTCCTCCAGCTTTCTCACTTCCTCGACGTATTCCTCCATCAATGGGCTTTGATAATCCTTATTCACTTGCCTCACCACAAGTTGCGAATTTCCATGAATGATCAACTTCTTGATTCCCAGTTCTATTGCGATCCTGAGCCTGGCAAGGAGTCCTTCATATTCTGCTGTATTGTTGGTAGCCTTCTCCCGGGTGAAATGCATTTGAACCACGTACTTGAGGTGCTCCATAGAGGGAGCGACAAGAAGCACGCCAGCTCCTGCACCTTGTAGGGAGAAGGCACATCAAAGTACATGATCCATTTTTGGGGCGCTTCCTTGCCAGGGATAACTGTCTCCAACACATCTTCGTCAGGGGTAGGTGTCCATTCCGCAATAAACTCCGCTAGTGCTCTGCTCTGAATGGTTGATGTGCTCTCGAACTTCAAACCAAAGGTAGATAACTCCAAAGCCCATTCCACTATCCTGCCAGTGGCCTCAGGGTTCCTCAGTATGCGTTGCAAGGGGAAGCGGGTGACAACCATGATCTCGTGGGCTTGGAAGTAGTGGTGTAGTTTCCTGGAGGCCATGATGAGGCCAAAAATCAACTTTTGCACGCCAGAGTACCTTGACCTAGCCCCCTACAACAGGGAGCTGACAAAGTACATTGGCCGCTGCACCACTTTCTTCCTTGCCACGACCTTGGAGCTGTCTCCATTACCCCGCTCCTCCTTGTTCTGATCTGCCTCTGACCTTGCCGGGGCGAGTTCACTTCCTCCTCCAGAGGGGACGACAGTTGCAGCTGCTTCTTCATCTACTTCCCACTGCGCCACCAGCGCTGTGCTAACCACTTGATTGGTTGCCGCTAAGTATAGCAACAATGATTCTTGTGGTTTTGGACTGACTAAGGTGGGGACAGAAGAAAGATAGGTCTTCAGATCCTGCAGCGCAGCTTCTGCCTCCGGGGTCCACTCCATGGGCCCAGCCTTCTTCAAGATTTTGAAGAATGGCAGGGCGCATTCAGCGGACTTGGAAATGAACCTGCTTAGCGTGGCAACACATCCAGTCAAACACCTCACGTCTTTAACTGTCTTGGGTGCTTGAATCTGCTCAATTGCCTTGATCTTGTCGAGGTTGTCCTCTATCCCCCAGTGGCACACAAAGAAGCCAAGTGGCTTGCCGGAAGGAACGCCAAACACACACTTCTCTGGGTTCAGCTTCAAGTTGATCTTGCATAGATTTGCAAAGGTCTCTTCCAAGTCCTGAATGAGAGTTGATTTGTCCTTGGTTTTGACCACTATATCATCCATGTAGGCTTCAATATTCCTGTGCAACTGGGACTCAAAGACAATCTGTACTGCTCTCGCGAAATTGGATCCAGCGCTTTTTAACCCAAAGGGCATACGTACAAAGCAGTACGTGCCGCATGGGGTTATAAACGCGGTCTTCTCTTCGTCTTCTTCGGACATGAAAATCTGGTGGTACCCGGAGTAGGCATCCAAGAAGGAAAGTAGGTCACATCCAGAGGTGGAATCCACAATCTGATCGATGCACGGCAAGGGGAATGCGTCCTTTGTGCATGCTTTATTCAGATCTGTGAAATCTATGCAAAGCCTCCATTTCCCATTCGCCTTGTGCACCACCACTGGATTCGCGAACCAAGTTGGATGCAGCACTCCTCTGACCAAACCAGCAGCTTCGAGTTTCCTGATCTCCTCGGCAAAAAACTGTTGCCGCTCCAAAGCTTGCTTTCGGACCTTCTGTTTAAAGGGTCAGGCATGTGGGGAGATAGCAAGGTGGTGCTCGATTACCTCCCTGGGAACACCAGGGATGTCAGATGGTTGCCAAGCAAACACATTGACATTCGCCCGCAGGAAGGCAACAAGCGCACTTTCCTATTTGTCATCAAGGGTGGAGCTGATAGTAAATGTACCATCAGCGCCAACCAACCCTACCGGGACCTTCTTCACGGCAGGCGCAACAACTTTTGATCTCTTGCTATTGGAACTCTTCGGCAAATCATCAACAGGCGCAGCGCAATCCGAAGAGGCACGCTTCCTGGATTCTTTGCTGGCATCCTTGCTAGCTTTCTTCCCTTTCTTGCTTTCCTTGGCGGGAGCGGTAGCTTCCGCGGCCTCTGCAACGACTGCTTCCCGGTACATCTTATCCACGCATATGACTGCGTCCTTCTTGTCTGATGGAATGGAAATGATGCCCATTGGTCCTGGCATCTTCAGAGTGTTGTAGGCATAGTGGGATGCCGCCATGAATTTTGCCAGGGCAGGGTGGCCAAGGATTCCATTGTATGGTAGGGGGAGGTCGACCACATCAAACACGATCTTCTCAGTCCGGTAGTTCAGCTCCCCCCAAACGTTACCGGCAGTGTGATCTTCCCCTTAGGATGACTCCTGCTGGAGTTGATGCCTTGGAATGTACCGGTAACCTTGAGCTCTTCATCTGCTATCTGGAGCTTGCTGATGACCTTGGGAGATATCAGATTCAACCCGGCCCCGCCATCAACCAACATCTTTGTGACTTTGAGGTTGCGAATCGTTGGTGAAACCAACAATGGCAAACATCCTACCGCAGTGGTGCGGTCAGGGTGATCCCCTTCAACAAAGATGATGGGCGTGCGGGACCACTTGAGCGCTTCCGAGAATCTACCGCCGGCTCCATAGCATTGACCTCACGTGCCCACCGTTTGAGCTGGCGGTGCTCCGTCAATGCACAGGGTGTTAGTGGCCTTCTAGAATTCCAGCTCACTGGTTTCCTCTTCATCTCCTTCATCACTCCCATCATCGCATCCCTTCTTCTCACGGCCTCTGGCCGGTTTCCCTTGATACTGAGGGGCCTTGCCGGGGCGACCTCCTCTGCCACCTCGGCCCTTCCCGCCAGCACCATCTTGGTCTCTCTCCTTGTCACGCTTCTCGTACTCAGTTTTCTGCTTCTTGACGAGCTGCTCAACTTGATGACACTCTTGAAGATCGTGTCCTTTAGTCCGATGGATCTTACAGTACGGCCCATCAGCCTTCCCAGCCTTCTCGGCAGCCGCGGCTTCCCGGCAGTCAGCGCACGCGGCAACTTCCTTTCCGGGAGCCTCGGTCTTGGCCTTCTTGCCGGGACTAGGAGCGCTCACTCCTTCAACAGCCATCACTGCTTTATCCTTGCGCTTCTTGTTGTGTTTCTTGTTCTTCTTCTTCTGATTGGTGGCGTCATCATCGTCCTCTGAGTCAATGTCGATGCCATCTTCTTCACCGGGGAGTCACCTCCCCTCCTCTGTTTGGGCACACTTGTCCGCCAGAGTGTATCGCTCATTCATAGTCTTGGGCAACCGAACGTTCATTTTGGAACATATCATGCGGTTGCGCATGTTGGACTGGAACGCAGCTATCACAGCTGCTGGATGGATGTCTGGAATGTTCCTATGCACCCGGCTGAACCTCTGCATATACTTCCGCAAACTCTCTCCTTCCTTCTGTGGGAGCAGCTGCAAGTCGCTGGGCCGCCCTGGTTCTTAATGGCTGCCCGTGAAGGCGCCAATAAGCTCATGGCATAGATCAGCCCAGGTCGGGATGGAGTTCTCTGGCAAGTGCATCAGCCACGACCTCATGTTTGGCTTGAGTGCCAAAGGGAAGTAGTGTGCGAACACCCTCTCGTCCCTTCCTCTGGCAGCTTGAACAGTGATGGTGTAGATGCTCAAGAACTCTACCGGGTTCAATCTTCCATCGTACTTTTCTGGTATCTCTGGTTTGAACGTATGGGCAGATGGCCAACGGACTCGCCGCATCTCACGAGTGAAGTCGGGGCACCCAACCTCGAAAGGCAGGTACCCGCCCCCATCGGGCATGGGTTCGTCGACGTCGGGGCCATTGCACCTATCAGACTGGCTGCGGGTGTCGCGACGTCGCTCGATAGTGACGCGCCCATCTTCCCTCTGCCTGTCTTCTAGGACCTGTCGTTGGTCTCGACGTGTCTGAGGATCAGACAAAGCCATTGATACATCATCGGGTTCTTGGTCGTGTGGCCCTGGTTGCGGCCCCTGCGCTGGCTGTCGTGGAGGGGACTGCACCGTCGGAACAGCTCCCTCGGTGCGACCAGCAGCATGGGCCATTGCCGCCGTTGGTGGAGGCCGTGGCGGGCCTGCCTGCTGTGATCCTCCCGCCTCAGCAAAACAAATCAAGCTCTGGATAGTGGCCCTCCACTCATCCATTTGATTGGCCGTTGGCGGAAATCTCAACAAGAGCTGGGCTCGCGCCATGGCCTCTGAAGTGGTGCTTGGCATGGACGACGATGCGGTTCGCGACGTCGCCCGACTTCTGATGGTGCCTGTAGTGGCAGTGCCATGTTCTCGCCGCCACAAGCCAGTCGCCAGGGCGGCGTGACGACGAGGCGGATGCGCTTGGGGGTTGACGAACCCATTTGGTGCGTCGTCTCGGCTAGCTTGCCCTGGGGGTGGCGCGGGCCCTATAGTCGCACCCGCGGCGGGGGCAGCTAAGTGATTACGATCCGCATCAGGGCGAGCACCACCGCTGCAGCTGTGTCCCTCGGGGAGGTGGGGAGGCGGAGACAGAGCATTCTCTCCACCCGCACCTTGCGGAGCATGGCCGCCGGGTTGTTGTTGGTGTCGCCCTCCTCCGGTGCCTCCTGCTCCTGCTTCGGCCGCAGGGGGAACGGTTATGGCACCGCCTGCGCCAGTAACGTTCCCCGCGGCGTCGGCGTTCCCATGTTCCCCCGCAGCCCCCATGGCATTAGTGGCCGCATGCGAGGGAGCCTTTGAGGTAGACGGGTGAGCTGAAGCACTGGATTTCTTTTTGGGCGCCATGGATGATGAAGTCATTGATGAAGAAAACGATGATGAAGACGGCGCGCTGCTTACACTCTCGGGTTCGCGCAAGTGCCTTACCCCCTATGGGGCAAGAGATGTCGTGGTATCACACGGCCACCTATGGGGCCATCGCCCCCTTGTGGTTCGGCAAGGGGGAAGAGCGCATTGCACAAAGAGCGAAAAGCATAGAGCAGCACGGCAACAATGAGACGGGAAGTTTTACCCAGTTTCTGGCCGCCGCGAGGCGTAAAACCCTACTCCTGCTTTGGTGGATTGATGAAAGGACCATGGTGGAGACACAGCGCTCTAGCCCGGCAAGGTCGCCTCGGGGCAAGAGCAGCTATGCACGTACGAGCGTACAAGGGTCCAAATCCTTTCTAAGGTAGCCACGACCCTCCTTTTATAGGTCAAGGGGTCACCACAATGGCAAAACAGTCATTATGCACTGACTAGATAGCCACAGTGCTATCATACCTACTCTACAAACAGGACAGGGTGCATTAAATGCGCCGCTTAGTGTCACATCGTGGCATAGCCCGGCAACCCTTGCCGTGCCATTTAGCCACCTTTTCGCCTGCCCGCGTGACACGTCGCCTGGACGGGTATCATTTAAGGATGATCTTCCTCAGAAATGGCCTGCCACATACCAAGTAACAGCCACTTAGTCACTTGGGGGCTCGACACCGCACCGATGGGCGACTTGCATTGGTGTGAGGTGGAGCGGTGCAGCTTTGGCGGGGTAATCCACCCTTGGCGTCCCCGGCAAGCCTGCCGGGGGAGTCTTGAGGCTTGTCTTGGGGTAACCTCGACCCCGCCAGGCTCGCCTGCCCGGCAAGGGAGGCTTTTCCTTAGTGATATCTTACTTATTTGGTTGGTCTTGGTCTTCTTGATCCGCCCTTTGATTTCTCAAAGAGCCATCTCTTCTGCTTGGCCTTGTCTTGAATGTCGTAACCTTGCTCTTGAGCCTGTGTACAGTCTGGGCAACACACCTGGGGATTTGTTGCACCGACAAGTGGAAATTATTGACTAAGCCTACGGATTGGGATGATATGACGTGTTGATCAAAAAAGTTTTGGCGTCTGCCAATCTGCTGTCATCTCCTGTCGCTGCGACTCCCCCTTAATGGCCTGTTTGCCTGCGTGCCACCTTTCTGTCTTCTGGCCTGCATGCCATTGAAGTTCTGTTTGCTATGCCTTTTGAGGTTGGCCTAACTTTCTGATTTCGTGATGTCTGTTCGGATGTTGGTTATGTCTCATACTCTGCCGTGTGGCTTTATTTATAAAGTCGGGCGTACGCCTTTTCTCTAAAAAATGACGAGCGAACAGAACCAAAATCAATTGTATGAAAGGTTGAGGAGGGACATGTATCCGGGGCTTGAAAGGAAATTGAGGAGTCACTGATGATGCAGAAGAATCTAACACTTTGAGATATCAAGAAGGCGGGAGGGGAGGCGGGCATGGAGGATGTTGCTTATTGCGTGACAACACTGCAAAAGACTAGTTGTGCATCAGCTGACCCCAGTGACACTAAGACTGCGGCTGCGCATGATGATGCTATATCTGATCTATCTGGAATGACAGACAGTCTGAGGGGTGTGCTTACATATTATGAAGGTATGTTAAAATGTGCAATAGCCTGGGTCCCCCCCCCCCTCGCTCGGAAGGGGACCTCTTGTTGGACAATGTGCCATTGAAGCCGGGCTGTGTGAAGTGCTACATGACTGAAGTAAAGCTTGGATTCAGTGAATTTACCCTGAAGAATGTCCTAGGGGACTATGATGAGTAGAGGACCTTGGGAGAAACACTCTTACATCATATCCAATGGCTACGAAAAGAAATAGACTTCATGAATGAGATACATCAAGCCCCGCCAAGAGCAACCAATGTCGCCCTTCAACCGGTGACTCTCTCCTTGCCACAACAGCTCTCGCGTGCTTCCCTCGAGGAACCTAATACTCGTAATCTGATGGCTGATGGATCAACCTGTGATCAGCCCGCCTGACTTTGTGCCGTACATGACATATCATCATCCGCCCTTGAGCAGTCAGTGGCAAGGCCTACAATTGCTCAAGATGCACCACCAGTTCAGATGCAAGATACGTCTCTGTCGTATCTACTTTTCCAGACACTTTTGCTCTTGATTTGGACTCTAATTTGCATGATTTGAATGATACTAACCTGAACCGACGTTGTATTCAGAAGAACTACCATGGTATTGTTTTTGTGCAGAAATAAAAGTTCTCGGAATTGGACGAAACTTTTTGGAGATTTTTTATGGAATAAATAAAAAATATGGGAGCGAAGATCCATAGGAGGGGAGCCACTAATGGCCCAAGAGCCACCTCGGCATACCTTGGTGCCTCGTGGGGCCCACATGGCTCCATTGACCCTAATCTCAAGCCTATAAATTCCTATTTTCGAAGAAAAAAATAAGAGAGGAAGTTTCATCACGTTTTATGATACGAAGCCACCGCCACCTCCTGTTCTTCATCGGGATGCCAGATCTGGAGTCCGTTCGCGGCTCCGGAGAGGGGGATTTGTCATCATCATCATCACCAACCCTTCTTCATCGCCAATTTCATGATGCTCACCACCGGGAGTGAGTAATTATTCCTTCGTAGGCTTGTTGGACGGTGATAGGGTTAGATGAGATTTATCATGTAATCGAGTCAATTTATTAGGGCTTGATCCCTAGTATCCACTATGTTCTGAGATTGATGTTGCTATGACTTTGCTATGCTTAATGCTTGTCACTAGGGCCTGAGTGCCATGATTTCATATCTGAACCCTTTATGTTCTCATGAATATATTTGAGTTCTTGATCCTATCTTGCAAGCTATACGCACGTACTACGTGTTATGATCCGCATACCCCATGGTGACAATAATTGGGATTCTTTCTGGTGATTACCGTAGTTTGAGGAGTTCATGTATTCACTATGTGTTACTGCTTTGTTCCAGTTCTCTATTAAAACGAGGCCTTAATATCCATTAGTTTCCTTATGGACCTCGTTGCCATGGGAGGGTAGGACAAAAGATGTCATGCTAGTTCTAATCATAAGCACGTATGACTATATACGAAATACATGCACTATAAAAAAAAGACACATCCATGACATTATGGCCCGAACGAAAAGTTTTTCTGTCATGCTTATGACACTTCTATGATGATAATTGTGACAAAAACACATATCATCATTGATGTGGTGGGCTCCTACTTCTATGACAAAAAATCATGACGCACCTATATGACATTCTTTGGGCCGTCCATGACGTAAAAAATCATGGTAGAAGTGAGGGCGAGGAAACTTTTGGGGAGTTCTCGATTACGGTGGGTGGTAAGAGCCGAGCGATGTAGTGTGGTTTGCGCATTTCTCATGTACGCAAGTGTGTGCGAGGCGCTCGCTAACTGAACCCTGGCTACATACTAAACACGAGCAATTGATCCCACTACGTACTGAAGCTGATTGATCGATCCCTTCGCTGCTAACTGAACCCGAGTGATTCCTTTGTTGCTAATTGAAGCCGACCAATTCTTTCGCTGCTAACCGAACCCGATCAATCCTTCTCGCTGCTCACTGGAGCCGATCGAGACCCTATGCGAGACGTAGCCAGCCGGTGTGTTGGGTTGCCTCTCAATGAATAGTGTCTATTGCTGTCGCGCGCGTGATACGTAGAAATGAGTCAAGACATGTGGTGAGTCCAGCCAGTTGGTTGGATGTGAATGAACAGTTCCCGTCGTTGCCGCCCGCTCGTACGTACGCCCCACCCCAGCCGATGGGGGTTGGATGAATAGGACTCTATTGTAGTAGGCGGTTGTCGCTAGATGATCAGGACCCCGAGGAGTCCGCCGCAACCCTAGCCGGTTGGGGGTGGATGAACAGGACCCCATGGAGGATGGATGGACAGTAGATGGTGGAGGCTGGAGGAAATCAACGGTGGATGAACAGTAGCCCATGGAGGCTGCAGCGAGGCAGTAGACGGTGGATGAACACTAGCTCGTGGAGTCCCGTTTACGGTACGCCACACCCCTCCAGATGAACAGGCCCCTGTTTCAACGTAGGCGCTCAAATAGAAGTCTGTTTCCTCCGTTTTGCGGTACACCACACCCCTCTCAATCAATAGGACCCCATTTCGACTGTAGGCGGTTGGAGAGAAGTCTATTTCCTCTGTTTTGTGGTATGCCACACCCCTCCCGATGAAAAGGACCCCATTTTTACCGACGGAGGTCGCAAAAAACTCTATTTCCTCTATTTTGTGGTACGCCAGACCTCGAGTCGATGAACAGGACCCCGTTCTGGCTGATCCGTCCAAGCCAGTTTGCTCCCGATGACCAGGACACATTCTGACCTAGTTGGTTGCTTCCCGATGAACACAACGTTGTTTCCTCTGTTCCAACCCACTTGGTTGGCTGCCAATGAAGAAAATGTCGTTGCTGCCGTCCGTTGCCTCTCCATGTACATGAGCCCTGGTCGTACGTATGCACGAGTATGCGTTCGAATCCCCGCCCTTATGTATGTGCGTGGCCGTATTTTTTGCCTGTGGTTGTACGTACGTGTACAAGATTCTGGACTGCATGAACTGCTACATCGGGGGCTCTACTATGACACGTGCCACTACTTACTCGGCCACGGTTCATCCTTACAGAGACACAGATTGACCGCTGTGTACATACACGTTCGCGACCAGACAGATAACGCTACGTACGCTTCCACCTGGTGGGTCCCAGCTATCAGGGGGTAAGGAGGCACTTCCTTCCATTTGAAGATGTAGCTAGTGGGTCCTAGATGTTAGGGAAAGGAAGCATTACTTTTCCACGTAATAAGGAGGCACTTCCTTGCGTGTGAAGATACAGCTGGTGGGTCCTAGCTGTCAGTGGGGAAATGTTTTTTTCACGAAATACAAAGCCTCTTTCGGTGGGTCTCTGCTGTGAGGTGGAGGAATCATTATTTTGTGCGTAATAAGGAGGCACTTCCTTGCGTCAGTGGAATCCAGTTGTCAGCCTCTCCATGTACAGTCCTCTTTCGATGGATGTTGTTCCTTGACCACGTTGACCTCGCCGTGCCGAGAGCACCAAGGCGGTGGACAACGGCGAGGCCTAGGAAGGGAACGACCCGGATCCGGGGAAAGACGCGACAGTGGATTCCCAGGCAGAGGGGAAGTACGAGGGTTCACCGGTTCGGCTGTGGTGTGAGGCTGCCGACGTTGAAGAATAACAGGAGGTGTAGGTGAGTAGAGGAATGGCCTGGACAACGATTGGGGTAGGGTGGGCCGGTAAGGCCTGCACGGCAGCACAGCCGGCCACGGTAAGCGGGAGCAGGCGGTACCGCCGACGGTGGTTTGGGCGGCTAAAGCAAGAATATTCGAGATTGAAGAAGCACGACAGCCATTGGATGGACATCCAATGTCTGGTACTATAATCATGTGTTGACTATAAGTTGACAAAGTCTTGCGTACTCATCTTAGTAGGCCCACAAGTGAGCATCACATCTGTGGCAGATAGCATATAACACATTTGCTATTTTTAATAAGTTACAACCCATTTTTTAATTCTAATGGAATTTACTACAGCCCATTTTCTGTTTGTTAACATTACAACCTATTTTCTAGCCAAGACAACGGTTAATAATTTCAACCAAATTTCCCACATTTTGATGGGATCCGAACAATTTTTTACCCTAAAATTTCGAGTCAGATTCAATCTAATTTCAAAATAAATTTATATTAGGTAAAGTTCCAACAAAAATTTGCGCGTGCAACAAGTAATGAAATTAAAAAATTCAAAAAAAAACTAATTGTCGGTTCGGTGCTTTTTTTGTATTTACAGCCCATTTATTTCTTAAAGCCCATTTTCCTAGCAAGCCGAATGCATCCCTCGTAGGAAAGATTTGCAGACGAGCAGGGCGCAGAATAACAAGTTGGCCTGCGTTGGGTATTCCTCAAAAATGTAAAGCTGGCTGGCCATTTTCACATAGAAAAATTAATTTATGGGCTTGGTCGACATAAAATAATAGCCTGGGCTAGTGGGCCACAGCCCGCCCAGTTGATACCCTGCTCCTCTCAACAACAACAAAAACATCCTCAAAAAAATACTGCTCACCCCTCAAAAAAAGACTGCTCAAGCTGTTGGGTCCCAGCTGTCGGCCGCTACTTGTGCAATTCTCTCATTTATTGACTATACGTTGACAATTATGTGGGGCCTAGATGTCAGGAACCCAGCAGGAAGCAATTTTTTTCGTGTAGCTCTAATAAGGAGGCACTTGCCTACGTATGGCCATGATCCTGGTGGGTCCCTGCTGTCATCCTCTCCACATACAGTTATCTCCTGATTCCCCTCATTTGTTGACCATATTGACAATGCAAGACGGTGCTGCCACCGCGAGTGCAACAAGGCGAAGGACGACAGAGAGACCCTCGCGGGCCTACGGATGGTCTGGTATAGCGCCCTTTGCTCATCTAGGAAGCGAGGATCATCGGCCAGCATGTCCGCGACGGCATTGTCGTTCGCCTGTTCGCTGGTGATTTGTCTCTCCGTGAGCCAGCGCTCGTTGAGGAGACGAAGGTTGTAGCACTAGTCCTCCTGTGCTTGCCGGAACACCGACATCGACAGTGCTAGTAGCTCTTCGGCCATTACGGCGTCGAAGTGCGGCCGCACCTGCTCTATATTGAACATGGCATGAACCGGTGCGGGCTGTGGCGCCGACTCCTGGGCGAAACCTCGTCCATCGTCTGGGCCTCGTCGCTGAGCTCAGCGAGCTCGCCGGCGAAGAAGATGAGATTAATTGCAAAAAAGAAAAAAAGAGACGGGATTAGCATGCAAGACCTATGCTGTGTAGGAGCTTACTGCATCTACAGCTGGATACTGACCGATCAAGCCTCAAATTTGCTCATCTGCATCCGGATACCTCATACTAGAAAGCTTAAATGCATACAAAAGCATGCAAATGAAAAATCCTAAGTACTACGTAGATCATGTAGCCTAGTCCTCATCGGAGATGTCCACTATCTATGTGCCCGGCACCGGGTACATGGGCGGCAGCCGCAGCTGCGGCTCCTCTGCATCCATCTTCGCTTCGACCTCATTGAAGGGGGCATCGGTCGCCGCCCGTTCCTGCTGGATGAAGCTCCGGTTGGCCTCCACATAGGCCTCATCCAGGATGGACTCCAAGATGGCCTTCTGCTCCGCCGTCTCGTCCGCATAGGCGACAGCACACTCCGCCTCCACATCCTCCATGTTGATGCCCGAAGCCAGCACCAGCTCCTGCTTCGGCTGCTCTGCCTCCTCGTCGTCTTCCGGATCCTCCACCTCCATCGGAGCCGGCTGCTGCTCCTCTCCCTCCTCCTCCTCCTCCTCCTTCTCCGGTTCTGGCGAGTCCGCACTACAAAAAAATCACTTCCGTGATGATACGTGTTTGTCATAGTAGGTCACGTTTTCTGTCAAGCATGTACATCCATGACGATTTTATGACAGAATCAAGATAGTCATACATGTGTTGTCGTAGAAGTGTTCCATGACAATACCAAAATTATCATCATGGAAGTGTCCACTTCCATGACGATAAATGGCACATCATGGAAGTGTTTTCGTCAAGGGTAACCGACACATGGCATCCACCATAACGGGTCGTCGTTAAGCTATTGGGTTCCGGTTTGGATCGATAACCCGTTAACTGCCCGAACCAATGGGGATTTTCCACGTGTAAAATTATCATTTGACAGAGGATCCACGTGTCAGCTCAGCATTGGGATAGATGTCATCCAGCGAATGGACGGAATGCGCCTATGATACGTCTACACGTGGCTCCGCCCAACAGTGGCCCATTGAGGTCAAAAGGCCGGCCTGTTTGACTTGGTCAAAAGGTAGAGGGTTGGGCCACGAAAGCCGATTAACGGCATGTTCGCATAGAGCCGATTTACAGCCCACTAACTCGCGGCCCGTTATGGCCTATCTGAATTAGGCTTAGTAGCATCATCTGGTGTTAGGGCATATTTCTCTGTAAGTGGTTTTTGGTGATTGATGACAATGCTTTTGCGGACTAATCGTGTGCATTGAGCATTTCAGATATTCCTTCGTATGGCACGAGACGATTTCTACCCCTCGGTGTTTAAAAGAGAAGACGGTGTTTTTCCTTCGTTTCATTTTCGGTGGACTTGAGTCGTAGGATATACCGTACTATCAAGAGGGGGTCCATATTGGAATGGTTTGGGCGGAATCAACACGTACACAACTCCCTTGCACCCCTAGTTCTTTCCCGCTTCTTTAGAGTGTCCTTCCATGGTGTTGGAGTGGCTTAGGTTGAAGCCAGCGGTAGTACCGTGGTCGGCAGCGGTAGTAACGCTCCAGTACCGCTATACTACCGCCTCGATTCGGGCCTCGGGTTTCTCATGTCGGGTTCAGCGGTAGTCGCTCTGGCATACTACTGCTGACCCCATCTAGACCCAATCGAGTAGCGGTAGTAGCAGTGGCAGTAGGAGCGGTAGTACTGCTTATAAGCGGTAGTACCGTGCCTACCACCGCTGCTAGTACCGCTTGTGGATTTCTCCCATTTGTCGCTCCCTTGTGCTCTCGTAAGATGCTATGAGCTGTCCAAGTGGTAGTACCGCTGGGCCAAGTGGCAGTGCGCTGCAGCAAGCGGTAGTACCGCTCTCCTGAGCGGTAGTACTGTGCGCTGCGGGCTGAGCGTGGGGATAACGGTTGGTTCTTGCCCCCCACTATAAAAGGGGGTCTTCTTCTTCTAGGAACCTCACCTCTTCCTCCCCCAAACTCCATTGTTGCTCCAAAGCTCATTTTCACCTGATCTCTCTCTCCCTAGCCAATCAAACTTGTTGATTTTCTAGGGATTGGTTGAGAAGGCCCTGATATACACTTCCACCAAGAGAAATTTGATTCCCCCCACTAATCCCTTGCGGATCTTGTTACTCTTGGGTGTTTGAGCACCCTAGATGGTTGAAGTCACCTCGGAGCCACATTCCATTGTGGTGAAGCTTCGAGGTGTTGTTGGGAGCCTCCAATTAAGTTGTGGAGATTGCCCCAACCTTGTTTGTAAAGGTTCGGTCGCCGCCTTCAAGAGCACCACTAGTGGAATCACGGCATCTCGCATTGTTTGAGGGCGTGAGGAGAATATGGTGGCCCTAGTGGCTTCTTGGGGAGCATTGTGCCTCCAAACTACTCCAACGGAGACGTGCTTCCCCTCAAAGGGAAGGAACTTCGGTAACACATCCTCGTCTCCACTTCTGGTTATTTCTTACCTTTAATTTCCGCAAGCTTTACTTGTGTTGTATATCTTGCTTGCTCTTGTTGTTATTGTTAGCATCATATAGGTTGCTCACCTAGTTGCATATCTAGCCAACCTATTTGTTGTTAACCCTAATTTGGTAAGAAAAGTTAAAAATTGGTTAGTTGCCTATTCACCCCCCTCTAGTCAATCATATCGATCCTTTCAATTGGTATCAGAGCCTCGTCTCTTTATTAAGGGTGTCACCACCCGAAGAGTATGGTTGACACTGGGGATGAAGTGCCTGAGGCCGTGGAGTCGACTTCGATCACATGAAACGACTTAAATGAAGCTATGGCTTCACTTAAGACGTCTATGACGACCGAAGTTAAGTCCATGCTTCAAGAATTGCTTGAGGGGTTGAAAGCTACTCGCGATTCGTTGCTTGTGGTTAATCCCATCGCATCGGAGTCGGAGGCCAATTCTGCCAAGGAAGCGGCTAAAGATACTCAAGTTTCTTCCCCTCATGACAAGAATGGTACGGGAACCTCTTCCTCGGTTCCCCCTCCCCCGGTCTATGGAGGACCGGTCCCTACACCGCATTAATAATCTTGGTCCTCCTCCTAAGCTTGTTAAGGGTGATTTTGCTAATTGGGTTTTTCGCATCAAGTCTCATTTGAATCACAGCTCATCAAACCTTTAGAGAATCATTGAGCAAGGCTTCTACCCGCATGATCGAAACAACCTCGCCCCAAGAGAAGAAGTGGACAATCAATACAATCACTCCGCCTTGTTCATCCTACAAGATGTGGGTCCACCCGAAGATCTATCTCACTTGCGTGTTTTCACTCGTGCAAAGGATTGTTGGGAACACATCATATCTTTGTACATGGGGAGCTCAAGCATCCAACGGTCCAACTTTGAAGTGGTCCTTGATGAGGCCGATGAATTCATGATGCTAGAAGATGAGGATCCGCGTGATCTCTACCGGAGGGTGGCAACTCTTGCAGTTGCTCTCCAAGACCATGGGAGCAAGGATACAGATGACAATTGGATCAAGCGCAAGTTTCTCAAGGCCATCATGCCATTCAACTAGGCCATGTCCTCCGTGATTCATCAAAGGCCGGATTTCCACACCTTAACCTCAAGTGAAGTGTTGGATGAGTTTATTGCCATGAACATCATGAACAAGACCGTCGACAATGCTCTTGCTCGTGTCCGGTCAAAGAAAAGCTCTCCCACTCTTGCTTTGAAGGCCAAGGCCATTCCGGAAGAAGAAGAGGAGGAAGAAAAGGAGAGTTGCCCCGAGGACACCAAATATGCTTACCATGAGCACATGGCTCTTGCGTCAAGGCAATTTTGGGGCAACAAGAGTAACTGAAGGCCCAACTTCACCAAGAACAACTCAAGTGGCTCAAAGAACAAGCAATGTGTGAGGACTTGCTACAATTGCGGCAATGTGAGTCACTTTGTGGTGGAGTGCCCTTATGAGAAGAGGGAAGACAATGGTGGCAAACTCATTCGCAAAGACAAAGCCAAGTCATTCCCATGCAAGAACAACTTCACCAAGAAGATACTTCCAAAGGGCTTGGTGGTACATGAAGAGTACGGCTCCGATGATGATGATGAAGATACAAGTGGTGAAGGAATGGCAATGGCAACCACGGCCATTGCCACATCTTCCCCCTCCAAGGTGTCTCTCTTCGACGCCCCCAACGAGAACACCATTGCCAAGTGTCTCATGGACAAAGGTATCAACAAGGTAACCTTAAACATCAAAACCACCATCACCACTACTCCTTCCTTGTTAGATTGTGTTGATGATAGTGAAGTGGTTAATCTTGATGAGAATGAGTTTACCAAGTTCATGAGTAAGGTCAAGGGTGAATCCAAGAAGCACTTTGTTGCTCTCTTGGAACAACTTGATGAGGCTAATGATATCATTGAATCCCATGAGGATACTATCTCCAAGTTGGAGGGCCATAGTCGTGACTATGCCGATGAGATTGCAGATCTTTCCATTCCTCTAGAGGAAGAGTGAGGTCTTCGTTTGACTCTTGAGGAGTCACACAATGTTGATCATGCTAAATTGCAAAAAGATCTTGATCATGCTATTGTTCTTACTCGTGTGCTTAAATCCAAGAAAGTTCCACTTGGGGTTGGCCATGATAGACTCAAGGAAGAGTTTGATACACTTGACAAGGCTCACAAGGTCTTGAAGGGTGTTCATGCTTCTCTCAAGGAGTCTCATGATCAACTCCAAGTGAAGCTAACCAAGGAGATTTCCACATGTCCTCATTTCGTTCTAATTGATAATGCCCATGCCACTAATCCTTGTTGTGAGCATGTGCATCTTGTGGAGGAAAATGCCAAGTTGGAAGAGCAACTTGAGAAGGGCCTCGTGACATGCATACAAGGCGAGAAGAACCTCAATGACCTTTTGAGTAATCAAAAGGAAGTTGTGGGAAAGGAAGGACATGGGTTTGTACCCAAGTCAAAGAAGAAGAAGAAGAAGAAGAAGAAGAAGAAAAAGAAGAAGAACAAGAACAAGATGAAGCAACCTCTCTCGCTCAAGGAAACCTTTGGCAAGCCAGGTGAGGGTACTCATGAGAAGAAGAAGAACAAGGAATTGGGTGGTAATGCCAAGAAGGGCAAAACCGCCCCTACCAACAAACCCGGCGACTTTAACCCCTCTTTTGTTTTGTGCCGTGCTAGTGATGGGCATGTTTATGCCAAATTTGTTGGTTCTTCTTATGAGTACATTGAATGGTCTATTTGGGTTCCTAAGACCCTTGTTACTAACATCAAAGGACCCATTCAAAAATGGGTACCTAAATCCAAGCATTGATCTCTTGTAGGAGTTTGCTTCTGGTGGGGTGTCATGGTTTCTCGATAGTGGAGCAACAAATCATATGACCGGGAGCAAGGACTTTGTGGTGGATGTGCATCCAATTCCATCTATGCCCACCCATGTCCAATTTGGTGATCCTTCAACATCTAAGGTATTGGGACTTGGCAAGATGGTCATCTCTCAAGATTTATCTATTGAGAAGGTCATGCTTGTTGAGTCCCTTGCATACAATTTCCTTTCCGTTCATCAACCTGCACTTATGGGCTTTGCAACATTCTTTGATCTTGATACCATGGCCCTTTTGTGGAGCAAGACTCTTAAGGTAGCTTTTGTTGGGCATGTCAAGAACGGTCTCTATGTGGTGAACTTTTCGGAGCGACCCACTAAGACCGCGACTTGCCTAATGGCTAAAGTTGATGTGGGTTGGCTTTGGCATCGCCGACTAGCCCATGTCAATATGAGATCTTTGCAAAGTATCCTCAAAGGGGATCATGTCAGTGGACTAACAAATGTGAGTTTTGCCAAAGATAATGCTTGAAGTGCTTGTATTGAAGGAAAGCTACATGAGACAGCTCACCGACCCTCGACTATCATCTACTCGAAGAGGCCCTTGGAGCTCCTTCACATGGATCTCTTTGGTCATCCATCCTTTGATAGTCTTGGTGGAAGAAAGTATTGCTTGGTGATTGTTGATGACTACTCAAGATATACATGGGTATACTTCTTCAAGAGGAAGAGTGAGACCCAACAAACTGTCATCAACTTTGCAAATGAAGCTCAACGTCAACTTGAAGCAAAGATATTAATGATTAGAAGCGACAACAGCACCGAGTTCAAGAACTACACCTTGAATGAGTTCCTTAGTGACAAGGGGATCAAGCACCAATATGCCGCACCCTATACCCCTCAACAAAATGGTGTGGCAGAGAGGAAGAACCGGACGTTGATGGACGCGGCAAGGACCATGATGGCGGAATTCAAATCTTCGTACAACTTTTGGACCGAAGCCATCAACACTGCATGTCATGCATCCAATCGGCTCTACCTCCGCAAAGGCTTGAACAAGACTCCATGTGAGATTCTAACCGGTAACAAGCCCAACCTCAAGTACTTTCGGGTGTTCGGTTGTAAGTGTTTCATCCTCAAGAAAGGTGATCGTTTGTCTAAATTTGAACCTAGAGCTCAAGAGGGCATATTTGTTGGTTATGCTACAAACTCTCATGCTTACCGTGTCCTCAACAAGTCCACCAGACTCATTGAGGAGACGCGTAACGTGGAGTTTGATGAAAATAATGGCTCCCAAGTGGAGCAAAGTGGTCTTTGTGATGTAGGTGATGAAATTCCTCCTCAAGCCATAAGAAGAATGGGGATTTATCAAATACTCCCGTTGAGGAACCCCTTGTGGTCGAAGGAGAAGCACAATGCTCTACTCAAGTGGAGCCATCACCGACGCTAGACCCACACACTTCCGAAGAAAAAAGTGAAGGCCCTCAACCCAATGATCAGGATCAAGGGCAAGATCAACCTCATGAAGATGGTGGTGCACCAAATGATGCCCAAGATCAAGTTCATACCTCCGAGCACGCTCAAGATCAAGAGCAAGCTCAAGACGGTCCTCAAGATGATCAAGATGATGATCCTCAAATGCCCATCGAGGAACTTTTGGAGCACTGTGCCACCAAGGTGGCTTCCAAGCTCGAGCGTCAACAACATGTCATGGAGAATGTGCTTGGAAGCTTGAGAAAAGGCGTAACTACTCGTAAACAATTGTCAAACTTTTTTGAGCATCACGTGTTTGTTTTGTGTGTTGAACCCCAAAAGGTACATGAGGCGCTCGTTGATGAGGATTGGCTTGAAGCCATGCATGATGAACTCAACAACTTCGAGCGCAACCAAGTGTGGGAATTAGTGCCAAGGCCAACGGAGGAACACAATGTCATTGGGACCAAATGGATCTTCAAGAACAAGTAAGATGCGAACGGTGTGGTTGTTCAAAACAAGGCAAGATTGGTGGCACAAGGCTAATCCCAAGTCGAGGGTATCGACTACGGTGAAACCTTTGCTCCCGTTGCACGTCTTGAATCTATTCGCATGTTGCTTGCATATGCATCTCATCATGATTTTAAGTTACAACAAATGGATGTGAAAAGTGCATTTCTTAATGGTCCTTTGAATGAGTTGGTATATATCAAACAACCTCCGGGATTCGAGGATCCCAAGCTCCCCAATCATGTATACAAACTCAAGAAGGCGCTCTATGGCCTTAAACAAGCCCCATGTGCGTGGTATGAGCACCTTACCGAGTTGTTGCAAGATCGTGGGTTTGAAATTGGGAAAATTGATCCCACTCTTTTTACTAAGAGGGTCAAAGGGGATTTGTTCATATGCCAACTATATGTTGATGATATTATTTTTGGTTCTCCTAACAAATCTTCCAATGATGAGTTTGCCGCACTAATGACCGAGAAGTTTGAGATGTCTATGATGGGAGAGTTGAAGTTCTTTCTTAGGTTCGAAGTCAAGCAAAGGAGAGAAGGAACATTCATCAACCAAGCCAAGTATACCCAAGACATGCTCAAGAGATTCAAGCTAGATGATGTCAAGCTCGTCAAGTTTTCCATGCCCACCAAATGCAAGCTTGACAGTGATCCCAATGGTAAAGCGGTGGATCAAAAGGTATATCGTTCCATGATTGGATCCTTGCTTTACCTTTGTGCATCTAGACCAGATATCATGTTGAGTGTGGGAATTTGTGCATGGTTTCAAGCCGCACCGAAGGAAAGCCACTATGTGGCGGTCAAGCAAATCTTTCGATATTTGGCTCATACCCCAAACTTTGGCTTATGGTACCCCAAACGAGCAAGCTTCAATCTCATGGGTTATTCAGACTCGGATTGGGCGGGAGATTGTGTGGAGAGGAAGTCAACTTCCAGAGGGTGCCAATTCCTTGGTCACTCTTTGGTGAGTTGGTCCTCGAAGAAGCAAAATTGTGTGTCTCTCTCCTCCACCGAGGCCGAGTATGTAGCCGCCGCAAGTTGTTGTGCACAATTACTATGGATGAGGCAAACTTTAAATGATTACGGTGTCACTTGTGACAAAGTGCCTCTTCTATGTGATAATGAAAGTGCTATCAAGATTTCCCACAATCCAGTGCAACATAGCAAGACGAATCATATTGATATTCGTCATCATTTCATTCGAGATCACATCAAGCGTGGAGATACTGATATCATCTACATCAACACTCAGGAGCAACTAGCGGATATTTTCACCAAGCCTCTAGATGAAACAAGATTTCACGAGTTAAGGCATGAGATAAATATCATTGATTCGAGCAATGTGGCTTGAATCTAGGCACACCCCACCGCACTCATCATTATATCTTGTTCTAGATGTAGGCATGGACATAGGGGGAGTGGTGTTCTCTCAATGAACTCTCCCTCCCCCCATTATGCATAAATTGATCAAGTCTTTCACATTAGCCATTTTTTATGGTACTCACTACTGGAATCAGCTGCTATTCCGTCTGCCATAGCAGACGGCAAAGGCATGCTTGGCGGATGGCAAAGGCTTTGCCGTCCGCTAGCAGACGACAAACACTCCGGCTGAACTGATGCCGGTAAAGGCCGCTTTGCCGTCTGCTGGCGGACGGCAAAGAAGGAAAGTTCTTTGCCGTCTGTTGTGGATGGCACAAAAAAGGTAACAGCCCCGTTAGGGGGCTAACGGCGCTCTTTGCCGTCTGCCAGCAGATGGCAAAGACCTTTGCTTCTTTGCCGTCTGCTAGCAGACGGCAAAGAGGCCAAATAGGCCAGCCCAGGTTGAACAGTCTGCTGCCACCCTTTGTCGTCTGCTAGCAGATGGCAAATTGGCTATATAGCCCCTATTTTTTCTTAAATTCAATCAATTTCATATATATATATATATATATTCATTTCAAAATATTTCAACAAGTACATATAGCCAACATATCCCTGCCATATGGATCATCCAACATATCCAACACATATATCATCATCCAACACATATATACACCAAATGAAAAGTCCAACATATCCAACAATTAAGCAAAAGGTCCATATACAATATAGCCACCATCCATACATATATACATAGCAAGTTTTAAATTGTTCATCCTACAAAATCAAAACAAAAAGGAAGGACAAGGAGAAGAGTAGACTCCAACACAAGCTTCCGTGATCTGAAGCAAATCTGCAAAATGGGAAAGAAGAAAGTTAGAAGAACAAGAAGAAGAAGACTAGAAGAAGAAGAAGAAGAAGAAAATGAAGCAGTCTTTTTCTTCTTCTTATAGCTTACTTGTGTCATTTTAGAGCTAACCTAGTTAAATAGGCCATTTTTTTACCTAAATAGGCTAAGTATGTCATAAATGAACTAAATAAGCTAAGTATAGGTCATTTTGGAGCATATTAAGTCATTTTGGAGCTAAATAGGTCATTTTGGAGCATATTAAGTAATCTTGTAGCTAAATAGGTCATTTTGGAGCATATTAAGGCATTTTGGAGCATATTAAGTCATTTTGGAGCTAAATAGGTCATTTTGGAGCATATTAAGTCATTTTGGAGCTAAATAGGTCATTTTGAAGCATATTAAGTCATTTTGGAGCTAAATAGGTCATTTTGGAGCATATTAAGGCATTTTGGAGCATATTAAGTCATTTTGGAGCATTAATATGCTCCAAAATGACTTAATATGCAAAATAGGTCATTTTGGAGCATATTAAGTCATTTTGGAGCATATTAAGTCATTTTTGAGCTAAATAGGTCATTTTGGAGCATATTAAGTCATTTTGGAGCTAAATAGGTCATTTTGGAGCATATTAAGTCATTTTGGAGCTAAATAGGTCATTTTGGAGCATATTAAGTCATTTTGGAGCTACATAGGTCATTTTGGAGCATATTAAGTCATTTTGGAGGAATAAATGCTAAGTATAGGTCATTTTAGAGCTATCCTAGGTTAAATAGGTCATTTTTGAGCTAATTAAGCTTATTATGTCATTTTTGAGCTAGCTAAGCATATTGAGTCATTTTGGAGGAAAAAAATGCTAAGTATATGATTATGTCGCTAGTATCCATATGGCAGAGAACCCGGGCCGACATGACTAGTCATAGAACCAAGATGGCACAAACGTACAGGGACAGGCATACATGACCCAGCAATGCACGTGTCGGTCATCAGCGAGTGCAACCAAGTCGTAGCAAGCTACAAGGACTTCGGTGATACACTGCGTGACATTTCCCCGTAGGGACAGACACAGGAGCAAAGAAGGACACATGCCGGTCAATCCATGTGTTCCGGAGCAGTAGCAAACTACCATGGCTCAGTGGAAGCACTAGGAGGCATTTCCCTGTATGGAAGGCTAGCAAAGGCACACGACTAGGTCATTTCTTAAGCTAAGTATGCATTTGTTAAGCTAAACACTTGGGAAAACTTACCGTCATCAAGGAGGTGTAGCTGTAGGACCGGTCGCGCCAGTGGCAGACGGAGAAGCATCGGTCGATGCTTGTCGGGAGTTATGCTACACCAAAGATCATTTCCAATGTATCGTTAGCATGATGCAACTCAAATGTGAAGACTAGTAACTAATGACCATTCAAATGAAACTCACCGTGCCTGCCGGAACAATGTCTGGCATCGCCGGAGGAGTCGTGCCGATCTTCTCGCACATGGTCTGCACATTTGGTTTTGATGAGTCAGTCATATTAGATATTAATGTAAGGAACATTACGTGCATGATTTGGCTAACATGCAAACGAAAATTACCGCGAACATCTTGTATAGGGCCCGGGTAGCCATCATGTTCCGGTTCCTCTTCTCCTCCAACAGCTTAGCCGTCTGCCGGTCCCTCTCCACTAGAAGCGCCTGCGTGTTCGCTCTCTCTTCCTCAATAGCAGCCTGGGTCTTCGCTCTCTCTACCTCAATAGCAGCCTGCAACACCACTCGTTAGCATTGTAATAATCGACGGCCGCACACACAATGTAATGGAGGAAAGGTATCTGATTCCGTATAACTAACCTTGAATTGGAGCTCCACTGGCCATGCACGAGGCAATATCTCAGGATCGGAGCTGGTCTGGTGCTTCTTGATCTGCGGGAGAGTGCTACTACAACGTATCAGTCCATTCCCAATGGCTAACGAGCCATGGGACCTCCCGCCACCAGATATCATCACCAGCTCTGGATCAAGAGGTTGGCTCGGGTTAAAGTCCGTCCCTTTCCTCGCCTTCCCGTGGTCTCTGTACATCACAAGCTTGTGGTGGGAGGTGGGGTTGGTGAATTTCTCTGGATCATCAAGGTCAGACTCAGAGAATGCCTTGGCCTTCTTGTACGAGGCAGTATTGGACATGGCATAGAGGTCGAACAGCTCTGGCACTGGAGCCTTGTTGTGTCGCGCCTAAAAGAAAGGAACAGAGTATTAGTTAAGGGCTCAAGCTAGCATGAAGAATGAATTTGCATGAATCATGAAGCAAACCACATACCCAGTTTTCCCCGAACTGACGTAGGTTGACGCTGCCTAGATGGTGTGGGACACCTTTCATTTGGGCACGCTTGTTCTTTGCAGTGTCATGGACGGAGCGCCATTCGGGAGTGCACCACTCTTCCACCAATGCCTCCCAACAGTCCATCCTATCCGCACACCATCTCGGGGGCACCTAAGTTAAGCAAGAGAAATTTGAGCGCTACGCCTATGAATCAAATCAAGGAAACTAAGTACAAGGCCTTAAGAATAGGTAATTACCTTCATGTACTTCTCCTTACTCAGATACTTGACGCGGCACTTCCCTTTTTTCCTCCTAATACCAGCCGAGGCGAAGTAGTCTCGAACAGCCTGCATCCGAGCCTCGTGCCGAAAGTTTTGAAGTAGGCGCCTGCACTCGGTGTCAATAACCTGAGCCGCGGCCTCCTCCTGTCCCTCAGCACACCTGTAGAAGGTCTGCAATCAAACAAGAAAACACGGATTAGTACAATCACTAGGGTTGCCAATCAAAGAAGAAAACACAACGTAGACAGCAAAGGAGAAATTACCCAAAACGTCTGGATCAGAATGTCGGCGACCGTGTGGCACTCGACATCACCGATCCTATGCCCTGGCGGGGCCGGGGCAGCCAAGTAGTGCTCCCAGGTCATTCCGAGCTCTCGAACCCGGCCCTCACCAAGCAACGTGACCCACCCCGGGAAGCTCTGGCGACAAATCACACCAAGGACACTGTTGGGCTTGCGGACATTCGGCTCGTGTGTCCAAGACCTGCAGTATGACAAGGCCAACGCATTAGATATTCGAAGAAACGTGAAGACAAAAGGTTAAAAAAGAGTAAATGCACTTACTTCTCCCCGCTAGGCGCAATCAACCACCTCTGGTCGGGGGTCGCCGGGGTGTCAGGTAGCTTTGTACCACCACGCTGGTAGACTTTGCGCCCCTCAACCCACTCACCCTCGCTATAGCTATCAGAGCTATAGCCACCCTCAGCACGGCCACTCGACTCCGGCGAGTCCTCCAAAGGGTTCTGCTGCGACTCAGCGTGATCCCTGCTGAGCTCCGGAGTCTCGTGGGATGGAGTCTCGCGGGACGAAGGCTCGGCGGCCTGAGGCTCGTCGGCCCGAGGCTCGTCGGCCGTAGGCGCGTCTGCCATAGGCTCGTCGCCCCGAGGCTCGTGGACTGGAGTCCGAGATGGCTCCACCTCAGGCGGCTCCATCTCAGACGGAGCACTCCTATGGTCGGGTGAATCAGCTGGGGGTGGCGGCGAGGAAGGTGTAGCAGCAGCCTTCCTACCTCGCCCGCCACCACGTCCACCTATAGCAGCCTTCTTCCCCCCCCCCCGACCTCTCCCGGCCGAAGAAGAAGCGACCGCCGGTGGTGTCTGCATACCGAGATCCAGCGCTCTCCGGAGGCACTGGGGTGGAATGGAACTACCCCTCCCACCACGCGCTGAGGAAGGAGCCTCGGAGCGCTCTCGACCCGCGCCCACCATCTGACAACACCTGCAATGACAAAGAGTAAACAAAATTAGTACAACATAAAAAGAATGAATACCTGACATAAATAATATGTATATAATTTTAGTGTATCATCATCATGAACATAATAAAAAATTGAATACCTAACATGAACTAATTAATAATATATATGTACATGAACTAATTAATAATATATATGTACATGAACTGTAATATTAATCTTCATCGTCATCATTAATAAATGCATCATCATCATCGTCTATATATGCTTCGGGGTCAATAAATGCATCATCATCATCATCACTATCAGTAATGACATGCTCATCATCATCAATAAATGCATCAACATGTGGAAGGCTTCCTGTACGTAATCGGTCAAGCATTGACAGGTCATCCGCAGCAGTAACCTCTTCTTGTTCCGGCTCTTCTTGTTCTTGCTTAGGCTCGGATTCACTGCCGCTGTCTACTTCAATGTTCTGGGGTGAAGTAGAGCGGTTCTTGAAATGTTTTTTGGAAAGACGTGTTTCTTGGAAGAATTCTCCTTCATATGTGTCTGGGTTAATGTGAGGTTCATAATCCTCTTCATTGGGGGGAGGTGGTCTAACATGTGGCGGCACTTCATAAACGACATCCCAACCTTTGAGATTTGGATCACTTTGGCAGGCCCACGGTAGATAGAAAACTTGGGTCGCCTGTTGAGCCGTAATATAGACATCGGGAACATTCAAATGGGTGCTTTGTTTGATTTCGACTAGCCCTAGATGTTCATGAGTCCTTCTAGTCTCCTTCGGCTGGAACCAATAACATTTGAAGACTACGATGTTCGATGGGTTGGCACCACAGAATAGAAGTTCATAAATTGCTTCAACTCTTCCATAATACTCGGTATCTCTTTCGCCGATAGCAGAGACACAACAATTTGTAGACTTTCGGTCGGCCATAGATAGCTCTTTGCCATAGGTACGAAAGCGATACCCGTTGATGTCGTATTTGTCAAATGAACGGACCTTATAGTCAAAACCATTCGCGACTTATCTTTCGGCGTCCATAGACTCTGAACTAGCCTACAAGTTTAATACGAAAGGATTGTTGCATTAGCCGGAAATTAGAAGAAGAAATGAAATGGTCTTATGGAAATTACCGTTTGTTTGAACCAAGAGATGAAACCGGAAGAGCACCTTTTCGATCAACAGGAGGCCGAAGAGGTGTCGGGGGTCGGGGGGTGTCGTGTCTGGGTGTCGTAGTGTCGGGGTGTGGGGGTGTCGTGGTGTCGGGGTGTCGTGTCGGGGTGTCATGTCGGGGTCGGGGTGTCAGGGTCGGGGTGTCGTGTCGAGTGTCGGGGTGTCGGGGGTGTCGTGTCTGGGTGTTGGGGTGTCGGGGTGTCGTGGTGTCGGGGTGTCATCCCTCGACCACTCGACCCCTCGACCCCTTGACCCCTCGACGACCCTCGACCCTCGACCCCTCGGAGAGAATGTGTACTCGGAGAACAACAGGGCGGTGCTGACGAAATTTTGCCTCGGACCGAAGTAGAGCACGGGAAACAAAACCCAATCTACACGTACTCGGGCTGCCATGGATTACGTGGACAATTCGAAAGGACGACGGTTATAAATATGTAAATACATGCATATTTATAGATGCCATCCTTTCGAACGGGAGACGCCTAGGTTACGTGACTTCGCATGAAAATAAAATCTAGTGGCATCGGCAGAACGACCGGAATAGAGAAAATAGGGGAAGGTCAGGGAGGAGATGACAGTCGAGCTCACCCTTAGACTGTAGAGGTGGTAGTCGAACGATAATGATGGCAACGGGACCGACAGTGCTCCTGCAGGTGAAGAGAAGATCCCTGCACATGAAAAACAATCCAACATAAGCACCGCAGAACAATCTAATCAACAACATCTAACCTAACGAAAAAAAAAGACATTATTTTTTTAAATGAAAATCCATACATAAATCCACCCATACATCTATATAGCATTCATCCATCTTTCCATCCATACATCTACACAGCATACATCCATCTAGCAATCCATATAACAACTACAAATTGTTCAAAATCACATATACATACATCTATATATACATGGTTCAATACATCAATCGTCCATCTATACATCAATCAGACCCACCAGTAGGAAGCAACCAGGCCAAACACGCACAGAATCTTACTGCTTCAAAGTTTACATGTACTAGTATGCATACATAGTATTTTTAGAAAAAATTAGGTATGGCAGCTGCCAAAGCTTGCCAGATTGCTGGCACCGCCCCTATATACATACATCCATCTATCCATCCATCCTTACATCAATCTATCCATCCATCCACAGATCCATCAACTCCTAAATCTATACATGCAAAAAAAATAAGAACAAAGAGGGGGACCGGTGCTCACCATGGGCTGGGCAGAGGGGGCAGAGAGCAAGGTGGAGCTGGTGCCTGGCTTCGGTGGCACCAGCGGCGGGGAACGGCGGCGGCCGGTGCTGTCGCGACCGCAGCAGCAGGTGGCGGCGGCCCTAGGGCACGAGCAGGGGAGGGGGGCCCATGGCAGAGGGGTGGGGGGGAGGTGGAGGAGGGAAGTGGGGGGCGGCGGCGGGGAGGCAGCGGCGGGGAAGCAGCGGCGACGGGCGGCGGCGGGGAGGCGATGCTGGGGTGGAGGGGCGGGCGGTGGTGCTGGGGTGGCGGGGCGGGCGGCGGTGCTGGGGTGGTGGGGCGGGCGCTGGGGCTGCGGTGGCGGGGCTGCGGTGGAGGGGCAGGCGCCGGGGCTGGGCGGCGTCGGGGAACGGCGGGGCTAGGGTCGTGTGGTGGTGTGAGGTGGGGGAGAGAAAGAGGGGTAGGGCCGGGCTGCAGGGAGAGATAGGGGAGAGAGAGGGGTGGGGCCGGGCTGCAGGGAGAGATAGGGGAGAGAGAGAGGGGTGGGGCCGGGCTGGGCTTTGCCATCAGCCAGCAGATGGCAAAGAATCCACCTCTTTGCCGTCCGCTGGCAGAAGGCAAAGAGGGGGCGAAAATTAAGACACCCTCTTTGCCGTCTGCTGGCAGACGGCAAAGAATTCTTTGCCGTGCGCCAGCAGACGGCAAAGAGGGTGACCGTTAGCACGCCCACGCCGTGACACTGTGGGCCCCCCATACATCTTTGCCGTCTGCTGGCAGATGGCAAATAAATCTTTGCCGTCTGCCAGCAGACGGCAAAGAAGTGGCCTGTGTGACCTAGGCAGTGCAGCACCCCCGTGGGGCCCACTTTGGTCTTTGCCGTCTGCCAGCAGACGGCAAAGAAGTGGCAGATGGCAAAGACCCTCTTTACCATCAGCTGGTTCTTTGCCGTCTGCTTTGACAAGACAGACGGCAAACAGCCTCTTTGCCATCAGCTGGCAGACGGCAAAGAGCTGGCAGATGGCGAAGACCTTGATTCCAGTAGTGACTTGTGCTTCAAAGATGAGTTTTGGTCATGGGCCCAAGGTTAAAATATTGGTGGTGCCATACCAATTGACTCAAACATAGGTGACTTCAGTCACCGCCCTCTCCTTGAGAGGTGTTTGGCTCTCTTTGATCTTATCTATTCGTGTAGGACTTTGTTTGTGCCTTGAGTCACTCCAAGGTTGCTTCTCGTGTTTGGTTGTCTTTTGCACTTGGAGTAGCTCCCTCCGTGTGTCCGGTTTTTGTGTCTCCAACCCTTGCCTTTCCTTGTCTTTGCTCTCAAATTATTGAATAAGCGCCTTTCTTTTGTTTTTACTTGGTGTTGCTTGTTGTCGCTGGCATGGCACTAGCGCTGGGACAAGGCAGTACTGCTGCTCTGAGGCGGGGCATGGGGGTTATGAGTTGGGCAGGGGGAGTTTCAACTCCCCCATACCCATACGCCTCCCTCTCCCACTTCTCTTCCTCTCTCCAGCGATGAACAAGCAGCGGGGGGCCGCCACCAGGCCGCCGCCTCCGTGCTGTCTTCTGCATTTCCGTCCGGTGGGATTGTTCCCCACCTTCTCCTCTTGCCATGGATGCTGGTATTGCCTCTGCTTTCCTCTCCTATGGTTCATTTCTTTGAATCTAGGCTTTCGGCAATATTTGTGGCATTCGTCGATTTTTGGCCAAATCGAGGCTTGAGTAGGGCGTAGAAGTCTGTTAGACTAGGTGGATTGAAGTTTGGTAGGAGGAAATTTGAATTTGGCACCCCCGGTAGTACTGGATCTAACAGCGACAGTGGTCGGACCATTGACCTTTGCCTCTGGCAGTACTACCGCCCCCTGGAGCGGTACTACTGCTTGTAGGCGGCACTACCACTGCCTCGGGGTGGTACTAATGCTCGGGATGCCAACGTCCTTTTCCCTCATGCCAATCTTTGAGCCTTTTTTGCTTCTTTTTGCTGGCTTATGCAATGTTTTACACCTGCTTTCCTTGCCTGTGTGTGGGTTCCAGGTGATGGTAGTTCAGAGCATCTTGTCTGTCACATCAACCCCAAGCATCCTGGAGGGTTGAAGCACTGTCGCACTTCTGAGGGGGCCGGTGCATCTTCTAGTGCTCAACCTATGCAGCCCAAGCAGACTACCAAGCAAATTGCGAACAAGCCAAAGCCGAAGATCAAGTCCATGTCAGAGATGTCTGCTAAGGAGTTTTGTGTGGCTCGTCGCTGCAACCCGTATTCCCAACCTCAAGATCCTGCTCTTATCAACCGTCCCTTCTGGAGCAAGCAGCAGCGCTCTATTTATTTTGATGTGCTCAAAGCAAAGAAGAACCTATTTTTGAGTGTGAGGTCCATTGACATTCCTTATTTGGAGAAGTACTGTGCCTACTTTGGAGAGGCTCTTGAGATGTGTGCTCAGCTGAATATCCTCAAGGTCATGGAGTTCAACAAGGATTTTTATGCTGACATTGTGGCTTAGTTTTATGCCACAGTTCACCTGGGCACTGATGAGGAAAGGAATATGCCGTGGATGACCAATGGCAAACTTCTCTCAGTTAAATGGAATGCTTTCATGGAACTCTTGGGTTATGAGGACCAGGGGCTTGACAACCCAGTTGGCTTTCGGCCCCACAAGGAGGCCACATCTACTCACAAGTCTGCTTTTTGGCCCTATAGCACGATGAAGGTCAATCCCACCACGAAGAAGAAGATATATGAGTTGTTTCCTTTTCTGGACATTCTTCATCGCATCTTCAGTCACACTCATTTCACTCGGATTGGGAACTTGGATCAGGTACACTCCTACCTAGTGGATATGTTGCTCTTTTGTCAGCATGAGAAGGAGGCAAACACAGGAGAATCTTTGGATGTTTCTCATGTCATGTGGTCGGAGCTCCTCTCTGCCATTACTGAGCACAAGTGTCCCATCTATGGCCCCTTCCTGATGTTTCTTATTGAGAAGGCTTGGGCATACACCTATCCTAACATCACATTTGAGACTGGTGACTTGATCTCTCATGAGATCGTTCGACTGAGACAGAAGGAGAACTAGGGCCCTTCTGTTCCGGATACAGAGACTCCTTTGGGAGATGTTGAGACTGAGGATGATGAGGATGATGGGCCAGATTATGAGCCCTCAGGAGTGGAGCCATCTTGGGCTAAGAATGTCAAGCTGAAGATGAAGAAGTTATTCTATATGGAGGCTCACGGGCAGTATATGGCACATGTGTCAGAGAAGAAATCACGCAGTCGTCACAAGGTTCTTATGCGTTAGCTTGGAGTTGAGGTTACCAGTGGGTCCGAGGACAAGATCACTGACGAGGAGGAGTGGATCTCTCAGCACTGTCCCTGGACGGATTCAGAGATTGATCAGCCTGCTGCTGTCGATAACGGAGGTGCAAGTGACCATGCAGAGCTATGAGGATAGGGATCTCCGGTGTTGCTATCACATGTGACCATTGGAGCACTCTTTTCCCTTTTGGTGTTTCGATGCCAAAGGGGGAGAGAGTTTAGGGGATTTGCCGAGTTGCGAGTGCGTCTTATTTGCTGTGTCTTTCTCTCTCATGAACTCTCTTTTATCGTTCGTCTGCTTTGGTTTGGTTTGTGCTTTGAGACTTGGATATCTTGTCATATGGTGTGAGACATATGCTATCTTATCATTATCCTTATTGTCTAAGTACCTTGTTAGTATGTGAGTTTTAGGCTTAACTTGTCCTATCCTTATGCTCATATGCTACTCCTAGCATCTTAGTTTACTTCTCTCATATCTCATAGATGCAAGTGTTTCCGGTCTATAAAATATAGGGGGGGTGTTGATCCGAGTGTGTGTGATTTGCATTGCAAAAGCATTCTTAATGAAGTGCACACATCTAGGGGAGCCCGTCTATATTTTGTAGATTCTGGGGTTTCCTTATTCTCTTGTTATATCTCTATGCAAATCCCGTATTGTCATCAATCCACCAAAAAGGGGGAGATTGTTAGGGAATATTTCTCTCTAAGTGGTTTTGGTGATTGATGACAATGCTTTTGCGGACTAATCGTGTGCATTGAGCATTTCAGATATTCTTTCGTATGGCACGAGACGATTTCTACCCCTCGGTGTTTAAAAGAGAAGGCGGTGTTTTTCCTTCGTTTCATTTTCGGTGGACTTGAGTCATAGGATATACCGTACTATAAAGAGGGCGTCCGTATCGGAAAGGTTTGGGTGGAATCAACATGTACACAACTCCCTTGCACCCCTAGTTCTCTCCCGCTTCTTCGGAGTGTCCTTCCATGGTGTTGGAGTGGCTCAGGTTGAAGCCAGCAGTAGTACCGCGGTCGGCAGCGGTTGTACCGCCTATGTAGGCAGGCGGTAGTACCGCTCCATTACCGTTGTACTACCGCCTCGATTCGGGCCCCGGGTTTCTCGTGTCGGGTTCAACGGTAGTCCAACGGTAGTCCCTCTGGCATACTACCGCTGACCCCATCTAGACCCAATCAAACAGCAGCAGTAGCAGCGGCAATAGGAGCGGTAGTACCGCTTATAAGCGGTAGTACCGCGCCTACCACCTCTGCTAGTACCGCTCGTAGCTTTCTCCCGTTTGTCGCTCCCTTGTGCTCTCGTAAGATGCTGTGAGCTGTCCAAGTGATAGTACTACTGGGGCAAGCGGCAGTGCCGCTGCAGCAAGCGGTAGTACCACTCTCCTGAGCGGTAGTACCGTGCGCTGTGGGCTGAGCATGGGGATAACGGTTGGTTCTTGTCCCCCACTATAAAAGGGGGTCTTCTTCTTCTAGGAGCCTCACCTCTTCCTCCCCCAAACTCCATTCTTGCTCCAAAGCTCATTCTCGCCCGATCTCTCTCCCTAGCCAATCAAACTTGTTGATTTTCTAGGGATTGGTTCAGAAGGCCCCTATCTACCCTTCCACCAAGAGAAATTTGATTCCCCCCACTAATCCCTTGCGGATCTTGTTACTCTTGGGTGTTTGAGCACCCTAGAAGGTTGAGGTCACCTCGGAGCCACATTCCATTGTGGTGAAGCTTCGTGGTGTTGTTGGGAGACTCCAATTAAGTTGTGGATATTGCCCAACCTTGTTTGTAAAGGTTCGGTCCCCGCCATCAAGGGCACCACTAGTGGAATCATGGCATCTCGCTTTGTGTGAGGGCATGAGGAGAATACGGTGGCCCTAGTGGCTTCTTGGGGAGCATTGTGCCTCCACACCGCTCCAATGGAGACGTACTTCCCCTCAAAGGGAAGGAACTTCCGTAGCACATCCTCTTCTCCACCGACTGGACTTGTGGTTATTTCTTACCTTTACTTTGTGCAAGATTTACTTGTGTTGTATATCTTGCTTGCTCTTGTTGTTGTTATTGCTAGCATGATATAGGTTGCTCACCTAGTCGCATATCTAGCCAACCTATTTGTTATTAATCCTAATTTGTTAAGAAAAGTAAAAAAATTAGTTAGTTGCCTATTCACACCCCCCCTCCAGTCAACCATATCGACCCTTTCATCTGGGCCCTCCAATATGATTCTAGCCCGTTGTAACTTTCGGCCCATGTATGGCCCATGACGTCTTTCGGCCCATATGAGGCCCTTTGTAAATCGGGGCCCTTTAATGGCACGTGGTGAAACTGGCCCATAATGAACAGTAAATCGCTTTATACCCATTAACGACCCATTATTCTATTGGGCCCAATTATTCTTGGGCTCATTTCCAGCGTACGATTACTTACGGTCCATTACTGGCCTATTCCACCGATGGGCCAAATTCAGCCTGTGGTTACAGTCGGCCCGTTTGTGGCCTGTTAACCCAGTGGGTCATTTTCGTAGTGTCATCTCATACGACCCACTAACGACCCGTTATACCTGTCGATAGAATTAAGCCCGTTATACATACCGGCCTATTAACGGCCTGTTATGGTCAGCCCATAATCAGATGATTCCCATTCTAGACCGTTTACGGCCCACATTGTAGAGCACTATTTGTCCATGAATAGTACGGCCCATGTTTAACCAATCAATCATACGGCCCGTAGAAGGCCCACTGATTCTACGGCCCGTAGAAGGCCCATGGATCATACTTACCTTATGAGGCCCATGGTCACTACAGCAGGCAGCAGGACCATGGTTAGAACGGTCCATATGTTGCCCATGGTTATTGTGGCCTAGTTCTAAATAAAAAGGTTACCGCGGAAAAAGAACTGCAGCAACTACAAGCAAAAAAAATAAACAAGACAATAAGGAAATAAATAAGCAAGCAACTTACGCTAGGCTATTACGGCTATTACAAATATTACATCCACTGGGCATCAAAGTTCACCACCAGTGCAAATATAGTGAACAAAGCAGCATAATACATACACTGGGCGTCTAAATTGGCCACCAGTGCAAATAAACGCAGCAGCAAAACAAGTACAGAACTGAAACCACTTCAGAAGAGCTCAAGAAACGATATCCTGGATACCCACCATGCTGATAAGAAGCTTATCAAGCTTATTAGCTTTTTCTTGTTTGGCGCTAAAATCCTCCAGCACTTGTTGTTGCACCAGAAAGTATGCATCTGAATTCTACAGGGACTTCCTCAGTCCTTCAGATTCTTGCCGCAGCACAGCTGACTGATGCCTTTCAGCTAGTAGGTGAGGCTGAAGAAGCCGAAGTGATTCAGGCAGTGAGTTCGAAGAGCTTGTGCGGTAGTGGCCAGTAACTCGAACACTACATCAATGCTGGGACTTTGGGGTTGTCTCACTATCTACAAGATAGTTTTTATCACCTTTCTTGGAGACCAATAGGGTTGTCTCACTATCTTGAACCTTATCTGCATTACTTTCTCTACCATTGCATAATGGGGTGCTCTTCTCCAATATTTTGTTCGCATTCTACAAGAGAAACAAGCAGACACATCACAGGTTTAGCATGTAGTATATGAAACTCATTTTGGTAAACCGGTTCAGTAGTAAGGTGGACATGACAAAAACATGAAACAAACGTATATCTATGTACTATGGTCACTGTATTGTCTTTATCATTCTAGTTTATGTTGCCAAATCAAGATAGAGACACAATTCAAATCATATCTTTTTAAGACACAGCAGCATAGACAGAATATAAGTGTGGAAAACTACACAGCACTAACAACACTTGTAATGTGCATGACATGAGAACATAACTGTTTATACAACTGAAATTGAAATCAACATAAGGCAAGAAGTTACAACAGCAATCTAGTTAAAGAAATAGGTTTAAAACATACCTATTGCGCCATTGGAGTTTCAATGGGATCCTTCAAATTCGAAATTAGTTGGTATGAGTAAATACAGTGATGCAAGAGCAAAGGAGTATGCACCATAGCTACGGAATCTGACCTAAGAACAGTTGCTCTTCTGCTTTAAGCATGGAGTTTGGGTTCGCTATGGTAGTCTTCGTGCTTTGGGCACAGCAGTTGCCTTACAAACTGCTCGTGTGGGGGTACTTTGTGGTGGACATGGTGTTGTGTCAACTAGAAGTGGGTTACTATCTATTGGGGTTGGGGTTAGATGGGGTGTAGCTAGTTCTCTGTCCAACGGTGTAGGTGTACAATCTGGAAGAGTCTCGATTATGTGTGGTGGGGCTAGTTCATGGGCTAGTACAACCATGGTTCTATCTGCATCGACGGGTAGCACCGTCTTTTGTGAAGAATGGGTTTTTACTCCCTTAGATACTGCAATCACCCCCTCCAATTCAAATGGCTGATAAACAAGAAAAGAAATTGAATGTACATGCATTGTATGATAGACATATGTGGTAATCCACATATATGTTGTCTAACCGAACAGGACAACATGACACAATTTCACATATATGATGGCTAACTAAACATGATAGTATGACACAGTTTGAGATATATGATGGATAACTTAATAGGATATAATGGCATAATTCAACAGATGATGAGTATCTAAATAGGATGACATGACATAAATATATGATGTCTTTCTAAAATAGGTTGGGATGAAGTAATTCACATACATGTTGTCTAAGTATATAGGATGGCATGATATAGTTCACATAATTGATTCATATACTAAGCAGCTGGCACTCGCATGTATGATCTCTAAACTAAGAAGATGGCATTGAATATTGTGTATATGATGTTTAAACTAAGCAATGCAAGACACCATATGCATGATATGAGAAATATAAACATTGCAAGTTAGAGCATACACCTCAGGTGGGATATAGGATTGGTCATCTGTCTCTGAATCCTCCTCTGAGGAGCTATCTGTAACCATCGAGATATATGCTGCAACAAGTACCATTGTCTGCTCTGAAGACCTTGTTTTCACTCCAGATTTTTCCATAACCAGCTCAAATGGCTGATGCACATGAAGAGTAGTTCAATATACACAGATTGTTGACAAATGGAATACGTAATGAAAAAAGATGGCATGAGATAATTCACATATATGATGCCTGGTTACACAGGATGGCAGTGCATCATTCACATATATGATAACTGGCTAAAAAACATGGCATTGCATAATTCACATATCTGATATAGAAAGCAAATAGGAGGCATTCACACAAAGCATGTCTAATCTAAACACATGGCATGGCAATGCAAGACACCATATGCACGATATGAGCAATATAACCCTGCCAAGTTAGAGCATACACCCGAGGGGAATACGACTGGTCATCTATCTTTGAATCCTCCTCTGAGGAGCTATCTATAACCAATAAGAAATCTGCATCGACAGGTAGCACTGGCTGCTCAGAAGACCTTGTTTTCCCTCCAGATTTTCCCATCACCCACTAAAATGGCTGATGCACAGGAAGAGTAGATGAATGTACAAACATGGTCGACAAATGGAATACATTATGAAAAAAGGTATGGCACGATACAATTCACATATACGATGACCGGCTAAACTGGATAGTGCTACTTCTTGAGCTTGTGTTGGTTTTCCCTTGAAGAGGAAAGGGTGATGCAAACAAGTAGAGATAAGTATTTCCCTCAGTTAAGAACCTAAGGTATCAAATCCAGTAGGAGATACAAGCAAGTCCCCAATCTATGCACATGCACAGACAATCAAACACTTGCACCCAACGCGATAAAAGGGTTGTCAATCCCTTCATGGTCACTTGCAAGGATGAGATCTGATAGAGATAGATATAAAAGATTACTAAAATGTAAAACAAAATAAAAGTAAATAAATTGCAGCAAGGTATTTCTGGGTTTTTTGGTTTATAGATATGAAAATATATGATGGAAAATAGACCCGGGGGCCATAGGTTTCACTAGAGGCTTCTCTCTTGAAGGCAAATAATACGGTGGGTGAACAAATTACTGTCGAGCAATTGATAGAAAAGCACTAAGTTATGACGATATCGAAGGCAATGATTATGCATATAGGCATCATGTCCGTGTCAAGTAGACCGAAACTATTCTGCATCTACTACTATTACTCCACACATCGACCGCTAACCAGCATGCATCTAGAGTACTAAGTTCATAAAGAATAGAGTAACGCCTTAAGTAAGATGACATGATGTAGAGGGATAAACTCAAGCAATATGATAAAAAAAAACCATCTTTTTACCCTTGATGGCAACAATACAAATACGTGCCTCACTACCCCTACATTGTCACTGGGTGAGGACACCACAAGATTGAACCCAAAACTAAGCACCTCTCCCAGTGCAAGAAGAACCAATCTAGTTGGCCAAACCAAACCGATAATTCGATGAGAAATACAAAGATATCAAATCATGCATATAAGAATTCAGAGAAGATTCAAATAATATTCATAGATAATCTGATCATAAATCCACAATTCATTGGATCTCGACAAACACACCGCCAAAGAATATTACATCGGATAGATCTCCAAGAACATCTAGGAGAACATGGTATTGAGAATCAAAGAGAGAGAACAAGCCATCTAGCTACTAGCTATGGACCCATAGGTCTGTGGTAAACTACTCACGCTTCATCGGAAGGGCAATAGAGTTGATGTAGAAGCCCTTCGTGATCAAATTCCCCTCCGGCAGGATGCCGAAAAAGGCCCCAAGATGGGATCTCACGGGTACAGAAGGTTACGGGAAAAGTATTTTGGTGGACGCTTCTCGTTGTTTGGGAATATTTATGAATTTATAGGCCAAAGATTAGGGTTAGAGGACTCCCGTGGGGCCCACAAGCCAGAGGGCGCCCCCCTAGGACGCGCCCTGAGGGCTTGTGGGGCCCTCGGGACTCTTCTGACTTCCTCTCCAAGTCCTACGTGTGTCTTCTGGTCCAAGAAAAATCATCGTAAAGCTTTATTCCGTTTGTACTTCGTTTGATATTCCTTTTCTGTAAAACTCAAAAACAAGGAAAAAAACAAGAATTGGCAATGGGCTCTAGGTTAATAAGTTAGTCCCAAAAATAATATAAAATAGCATATTAATGCATATAAAACATCCAAAATAGATAATATAATAGCATGGAACAATAAAAAATTATAGAAGTGGGGGAGAGGAAAACGAGAGGCAAATGGCAAATAATGTAATGCAAGAAATGAGAATTTATGGTGCGTACTTGGTAGGCTTGATGTAGATCTCCCCGGTAACGGCGCCAGAAATTCTTCCTGCTACGTCTTGAGCTTGCGTTGGTTTTTCCCTTGAAGAGGAAAGGGTGATGCAGCAAAGTAGAGATAAGTGTTTCCCTCAATTAAGAACCTAAGGTATCAAATCCAGTAGGAGATACAAGCAAGTCCCCAATCTATGCACTTGCACAAACAATCAAACACTTGCACCCAACGCGATAAAGGTGTTGTCAATACCTTCACGGTCACTTGCAAGGATGAGATCTGATAGAGATAGATATAAAAGATTACTAAAACATAAAACAAAATAAAAGTAAATAAATTGCAGCAAGGTATTTTTGGGTTTTTTGGTTTATAGATCTGAAAATATATGATGGAAAATAGACCCGAGGTCCATAGGTTTCACTAGAGGCTTCTCTCTTGAAGGCAAATAATACGG
This sequence comes from Thinopyrum elongatum, assembly GCA_011799875.1. Lineage (NCBI taxonomy): Eukaryota > Viridiplantae > Streptophyta > Magnoliopsida > Poales > Poaceae > Thinopyrum > Thinopyrum elongatum. The sequence goes on from CM022300.1 coordinate 317,599,088, forward strand.
TGGGTGAACAAATTACTGTCGAGCAATTGATAGAAAAGTGCAAAGTTATGACGATATCCAAGGCAATGAGTATGCATATAGGCATCACGTCCGTGTTAAGCAGACCGAAATGATTCTGCATCTACTACTATTACTCCACACATCAACCGCTATCCAGCATGCATCTAGAGTATTAAGTTCATAAAGAACGGAGTAACGCCTTAAGTAAGATGACATGATGTAGAGGGATAAAATCAAGCAATATGATGAAAACCCCATCTTTTTACCGTTGATGACAACAATACAAATACGTGCCTCCCTACCCCTACTTTGTCACTGGGTGAGGACACCGCAAGATTGAACCCAAAACTAAGCACCTCTCCCATTGCAAGAATAACCAAGCTAGTTGGCCAAACCAAACCGATAATTCGAAGAGAAATACAAAGATATCAAATCATGCATATAAGAATTCAGAGAAGATTCAAATAATATTCATAGATAATCTGATCATAAATCCACAATTCATCGGATCTCGACAAACACACCGCAAAAGAATATTACATCGGATAGATCTCCAAGAACATTGAGGAGAACTTGGTATTGAGAATCAAAGAGAGAGAAGAAGCCATCTAGCTACTAGCTATGGACCCATAGGTCTGTGGTAAACTACTCACGCTTCATCAGAAGGGCAACAGAGTTGATGTAGAAGCCCTCTGTGATCGAATCCCCCTCCGACAGGATGCCGGAAAAGGCCCCAAGATGGGATCTCATTGGTACAGAAGGTTACGGCGGCGGAAAAGTATTTTGGTGGATGCTTCTGGTCGTTTGGTAATATTTATGAATTTATAGGCCAAACATTAGGGTTGGAGGACTCCCGTGGGGCCCACAAGCCAGGCCGGCGCCCCCCTAGGGCGCGCCCTGAGGGCTTGTGGAGCCCTCAAGACTCTTATGACTTCCTCTCCAAGTCCTACATGTGTCTTCTAGTCCAAGGAAAACCATCGTAAAGTTTTATTCCGTTTGGACTCCGTTTGATATTCCTTTTCTGTAAAACTCAAAAACAAGGAAAAAACAGGAACTAGCACTGGGCTCTAGGTTAATAAGTTAGTCCCAAAAATAATATAAAATAGCATATTAATGCATATAAAACATCCAAAACAGATAATATAATAGCTTGGAACAATAAAAAATTATATATACGTTGGAGACGTATCAGATGGCATTGCATGATTCACGTATATGATGCCCGGCTTAACAAGATGGCATTGCATAATTGACATATATGATATAGAAACCAAACAGGTGGCATTCACACAAAGCAAATCAAAACTAAGCTAGTGACATATAAGATGTATAAAGTAAGCAATGTCAGGCGCCATATGCATGATATGACCAACATCAGTATGCCAGGTTAGAGCAAACACCTCAAGGGGTAAATACGAGTGGTCAGGTCCCTCTGAATCCCCCTCTAAACAGTTATCTTCCTCAGGAATACAATCTAGAATGGGGGGAGGGGGGCCCCCCACTTCGCCCACCATGGAGCGGCATCTGCATGACATTATATTCCCACGCAACGGTCTTCTCTTTTTCTCTACATGTTCAGTACGATTGTTTACAATAACTGACATGCATAATAAAAAACATTGTTAGATTATGTAAGGCCTAAGGGGTGCATGCAGAAATTAATACTGATGGTAGAAAATGAGTGGATAGATCCAAAACTAATGATAGCAGGCAGATGATAGCTTCAGTTTAAAAGATAGATGATGGCGCGTCTACTGTTTTTTGCCCACCCAACGTGAAGCACATAGAAGACCTGAGATGAACCAGATAGTAGACAGAGATACTATTCGTTGCTGGCTCGATATGTGCCCCACATGCATTTTAAAACTCAAGTTTGAACATTAGTTTGGACCTGACTCAGAGTCTAAGAGGTGAATAGGACGATAAAGTAGCCGGTAATAATAATCGATGTATAATGTGACCTCTCTTCCAGAACTGTGTAGTCCTCAGGTTCATCTGCTCAATCGATGATGGTAATGCAGTTGGCGTGGCTGACGACAATGGGGAAGATGATCTGAGGCAGCGAAAGAAGGTCTGCAGGGGGGATCTCTACTGCAGTGGATGCTTCCATCGATGGTGCACCTCAGGTGGGGTGGATGACGGCACGGCAGGACCGGGACAAAACACACAAAGTTTTCTTTGACACCTATCTGAAATGAAGTAAATCTGTAAGGGCTCCTTAGAATTGGAGGATTCTAAAAACACAAGGATAGGAAAAACACATGAATATGATAGGAATGCACGTGCAAAACAAAGCATTTGCAAACCCAGGATTTCTGTCAACCTGGGTGTTTGGTTGACATGAATTGGAAGAACACGGGAATGGAGAAACATGGTCAAATTAGAGTCAAACCAGATGAAAATGTAAAATAAGAATCTTATTATGCCAGTAATGCACTTAATCCTGTTTTTCATGCATATTAATTTAAAAAGAACGTCCAAGTAGATATTAAAATTCCTACATTTTTTCTTTGAAAGTGACACCAAAGGAAAAAATATCCTCTAGTTTTGCTTTGCTCTATTCCTTCTAACCAAATGCACGAATAGTAGTACCATAGGAAAGTTTCCAATTCCTTTGTTTTGCTTCACTTTTTCTTTGAACCAGTGGCGATTCTAGTTGGCAGTCTTCAACAGGCTGAAGCCTGCCCTCAAAATATTTTGTGAGCTTATTTGGGCCACATGAATATCATATAATGGCTATCTTGCTAAACTGATTCAAATTGTGGTTCAAAAGAGCATTTAGTTTTCTCCCTCTTAAGTTTGTGACCACAATTCATTTCTTTCTAGATTTGCAATTGCTTTGAACCAAAGGATCCCTGAGGGATCTGTAACGACCCGAGACCGACGCTCCAGACGCCTTCCATGTTTTTCTTTGTTGCCGTGTGTTTCATTTGTTTGTTGCAATCATCATCGCATGATGCGCATTGCACCCGCATGTTTTCTTAAACTTGCATCCGTTTGTAGTGCCGCTTCTCCTTTCGTCTCGGTGTCCTTTCTCAGACCGACCGTGTTTTGCTTCCCTCTTGTCTGGCCGCATAACCTCTCTGCACAACCCACACTCTTCGCTGCCTTGTCCGAAAATCTTCCCCGAACCCGAACCGGGCAGTCATGACCGGTAGATCCGGATGAACCTGTAATACTCCAAACATCTTCGTTTTCTTCATTGGACTTGCCTAACCTATTTATCCCGGATCGTCCGATTACGATCGGAGGGGCCCAAATGGCCTCTATCCAAATCCATTCGCTATATATAGTGGACAACCCTGGATCCTAGGGGCCTTGTCCCATCAGTCCACTAGCACCGCCACCACACTCCACCTGGTCTCCTCCTCGTTTTCCCCATCAACCCAATCCCACACGCGGCCAAGCCTCCACCGTCTTCCTGATTCCACTGCAGTCGCCAACGCATAGGAGAGGAGCTCCTCGATCCCCTTGACCCCTACCTCTGCGCCGCGGCCTCAAGCTCGACCTCGCCTCATCACCCGACGACCGGCGCCACTGCCGATGACCACCCCCAGGACCCCCTCTGTCGCGCCCTTGCCCTGCGCTAGTAAGTGATCCCACCGTCAAGCCGCTCCGACCTGCAGGTCCTCCGCAGTGCGTCCCCTCTCCGCTTCTTGTTTCATTTTTCTCCTGTTGCTGCTCCTAACCGCGTTGTCGTCGTGTTCTTCTACAAGGATTGCACCACTGAGCCGGGACTCAGGAAGTGCTCCTCCACCGCTGCTGTTCCACCGGAGCACCGGTGCCTCGGATCCGCCACCTCGTCCACCTGTCGTCCCCATCTCGCGGCTCCCCTACAACTTCTGCTGCCGCCTACTTCCTCTTGTGCGAGATGAACGAGAGCTTCGTCCTGCTCGATCCTGCCACGCTCGGTGACCGCGCACGCATCTGTGCCAAGCCAACCGGCCCTGCAGCCGCTGACCTCGTCGGTGAGCATCCAGGTCGCCCCATCAGACCCCTGCCATCTCCCTCGCCGTCTCTCTTGGTGTACAAAAGGTGTGAAGTTCCTAGAGGCACGAAAGTATGGCAGCAGAGGCATCGGTCTGAATACTTGGTTAGAGAGGCTCAGTTATGAATGCACAGGTGTGAAGTCTCTAGGGCCAGGCCGTGTGGCACCACAGCCATGGCTGCATATAGGTCAGAGGAAAAAAAATCAAAAATTATTTTTGGTCGAAAAGCTAAGGAAGACCGGTGTAAAACCAAAACATCAAAAAAACCTGAAAAAACTGTTAAAAAAGCTGAAAACGCGTGCGAAAAAAAACCAAATCCGGAGGGAGCGCCCAGAGCGCGATACGTGGCGAATGGCTGAGAGCGCGCGAAGTGGCGCTGATCGTGGCGAGGCTCCCGAAGGAGCGCTCGTTAACTAGTTCTCTCCCCAGCACCTCCTTTGTTTTTCTTCTGTTGGGCCTGCTCCAGTTTTAGATTCGGCCCATGTAGGTTTTTTTTCAGATCTGTGAATTTAGCATTATCCAGAGGATTACCAGATTTGTAGAAAAACCCTCCATGTTCACGCATTAATAATTCACAAACCGTGCATCGAATTAAAATGTTTTATATATGTAAAATGGGTAGAATTTCATGTAGTTTCACAATATCCAACTTTCATCCATGTTTAAAATGTTTAAATTACTGTTTGCATTTATTTTGCATAAATAACATGTTAAAATGATTTATTTAATAACTAAATAACCGTAGCTCGAATTAAATAAACTTTATATGTAAATGGTCTAGAAACATGTATGGATTAACTTGGTGCACTTTATTTTCCTATTTAACAACAATAAAATATGGCTTTAGGCAGAACAGTACCAAATTCGAAATATGCATATGGGGATTTTTCGGAATTGTTCTTTGTTGTTTTCGGCCTCATTTAAACTTGCCTAAATAGCTAGTCTACATATGCTTCACCTCTTGCCCTGTTTAGCAACATTTAATATTGTTGAGTAGCATAAACGGGAGCGAACTAAATAATTGAATGTGGTGTTTCGTCAATATGCAACTCGTTGCATATTGAGCTCCACTTAATTTGTAGTATTGTTTGTTGCACTTTGCCATGCCATGAACCATTAAACCGGACATGCATCATACTTGATTATGCATCATGCCATGATTATGCTTGGTTGTTTACCATGTTGTTTGCTTCTTTCCGGTTGTGCTTCTTCTTGATAGTTCCGGTTATGTTGCGATTGTGAGGATTTGTTCGACTACGTCGGTTTGTCTACTTCATGGATTGGATCTTCTTCCTAGCGGGATTTCAGGCAAGATGACCATTACCTTGGATATCACTACTATCTTTGCTTTACTAGTTGTCTCGATGCTATCGCTATGTCGCGCTACCTACCACTTGTTTGTTAAGCCTCCCAAATTGCCATGATAAGCCTCTAACATTTCCACCATCCTAGCAAACGGTTGTTTGGCTATGTTACCTCTTTGCTTAGCCCCTCTTATAGCGTTGCTAGTTGTAGGTGCAGTTGCAGGTTGTTCCATGTTGGAACATGGATATCTTGGGATATCACAATATATCTTATTTAATTAATGCATCTGTATACCTGGTAAAGGGTGGAAGGCTTACCTTTTCCTCGGTGTTTTGTTCCACTCTTGCCGCCCTAGTGTGGGGAACCCGACTTATACGGTCGAAGCCACCGGTTACACGTGCACAGTGATCCCAAGGATCAATGCTCACTATACACCACAGACTGAATATCAAGAGTTTACATCCATTATATACCGTCTTACATAAATAGGACCATTATCGCCAAGTCTTGAATAAATCATCGCAGCGGAAATCTTCGTCGATAACTTGACCCCATGCCATCTGCCTTAACCCAACAGGCATTCTGACTTGGAAAGTGTCCTAGTTCGCATGATCGTCACCAAAGAACTCTTGTTCGTATACCTGCTCTTTTAGGCCTGGCCAAGTAAATAGCCAGGGACAAGCCAGTGAGTACATTTGAATGTCCTCGCAAGCAACCCATGAATGGAAACAGAGTAAAGTATGCATGGTAATAACACTGTGTTGGCATTTCTGTGGTAAGGTTGTTTTTCTTATGCAAGTGTGATCAACAATAAATGAATATGTCTGCAACACGTATCAAGAGGTTACATACCTCAACATTGAGAAAGAGTTATGCTCAACTCAGTCTCGAACTCATCAGTCTTCTGATGATTCTCATTAACAAATGTTCTTAACCGTGTGTGTAAAGGATTTCCGGACATAGTTTAAGTAGCACCACCCAACTGTCCATGACCGTGGACACGACTATTCGAATAGTTTGACACTCTGCAGAGGTTGTACACTTCACCCACAAGAATCTAGGAAGCTTTCATGTCATCCATGACCCGCGGTACCTCAAGTACCCGGGGTAAGCACCCGATCACTAGCTTTCCCTAGGCGACACTAACATAGATTCCACTCGTTGGTACACATCCCTCGTGTATAATCATAAAGATCTTGGGACTCTGCCCTTTTTATCATCACACCTACACTAAGGGACAAACGGTGTGTCCGGTGCCCTGTAAAAATAGTCATGGCCGCCTATCCAAACACGCCCCCGTCCCAAGAGTGAACTCACGTCACCCCCGTCACTAGTAATGTGGGAACCATGACAGCATTGGACTAGGTAATCAATAATGCCCCATCCCATAAGGGGTAGTGTGGTTGTACATGTTTTGGTTGGGATGGTAGACACACCTTAAATCGAATCCATCTTTTTATACACACACAATCACTTGCTTTGGTACACCACTTCTTCATCAAGCGGTAACCTAGTTCAACATCATCCCACGGGCATTAGGGGCACCCGATGGGGTTTTCGAAAGGTTGTAACCAAGGGATGATCATGGCATAGATGCAACATCATGCGTCAACATCAAGTCTTCATCGTATCCCTAAGCACAAGGTAGAACTACGAACATGCAAGTACCAATGGGGATGCATCAATGCAACGATCCATAACAAGGTCATCATCATCATTGTCATCATGCATTCTGAAAAGTATCGGTGAACAAGAGAGGGGTATCATGGTCAAAGGTCTGCTTGCCTGGCTCAGCAAATTCTTTAACTCCTCTGGTCCTTCTCCAAGCATTCTGTCTACTTCGTCAACTAACGTCGAAAGCAATCTCAATAAGCAACACAACAAGGCAAAAATAAAAGTGCTCTAAAAATATGCATTTGACTTTTCTAGGTCACCTCTGGTTATTTGAAAACTAACCAGAGTGGTTTCATTAGAATTGAATCAGTGGATATTTCTGAACATTTCAATATGATGGAATCAAGGGATTTAATGGACCTGCAAGGAGTCTAGAGAATGCCTTTTATAAAAATGAGTAAAAGTACCCATTAAATCAGGCATGATTTTAGAAATATTTAGAAATTGGATTCACTGGATTTGGAGTCCAAATGAATATCCTATGGATTTTTTAAGTGGTCTTATGTGCATAAATGACCTATTTAATGGATCCAGTGAAAACCAAGCACAATAAAAATGTTCACTATGACTCATTAAATAGATCTTGATTTGTGGAGTCTCTCAAAATTTGAATCATCAAATTTGGAGTTCAAATGAATTGTTTATGGATTTAGAAGTGTACTGAAAATGAAAAGAAAAGGAATTTACCTAAATGGGCCAAAATCCAGCGGCAGCAGCGCGCACTGGGCAGGATTTAGGGGCGAGGCGTAACTGGGCCGGCCCAGCATGTCGGCGTACGACACCTATGGGATCCCGAGAGACCCCTTTTACGATTCGGCGGGGGGAGAGGTACACGCAAAGAGCAGAACCGGTGACCGATGCGTGAGGTTTTTACCCAGGTTCGGGCCGCTGATCAGCGTAAAACCCTACTCCTGCTTTGTGTTATTATTGATGTTCTTGAGCCCAGCCTTCAGGAGCGCTCGCAATGAACAGTACGTTCAAAGAGCAGCTACGCATGCAGAATGGGCCAGAAGTCATCCTCCTCTGTAGCAGTTGCCTTGGGCCTCCTTTTATATGCTCAAAGGGGTCTCCACAGTGGCAAAATGTACATACATTGAGGTGTAAAGTAGCTACAGGGTATCATACCTAACCCCTGACGGATTAGGACAAGCGCATTTAATGCACCGTGAGGTGTTCGTTTAGGTGTCCTCACTTTCTTGGGGATGGAAAAAGGGGCCATCCCATCAGCACCGCTTAAGCTCTCCTCCACTGGCGCGCCGCCACGCATCCATGGAAGGAGCCAGAATGTCAGACTCGTCACTGTGCCGAAGCGGTGGCACAGTGGCAGAACCTCGCCAGGCGCCGAAACTTGCTGGGCGCCAAGCCTTGCCGGGCACCGATCCTTGCCGGGCGCCAAGCCTTGCCGGGTGCCAGGCCTTGCTGGGTTCCTCAGGCCACCCCGGCAAGGATCTTGCCGGGGAGGCAGATCTTCGATTTCCAGCTTTGCTCATTCGCTGATCCTCAGATTTCTGACTTGATGATTTCCTTGACAACTTAAATCGACCTCGAGCTGATCCCGGCAAGCCTTGCCGCGAGGACGGCTACAACTGCCCGTGCACAAGTAAGGGGTACTAAGGGCCCAATACTTAGTACACCGACAGGAGCCCCCGGGCCTGGGCCACACACGAGTGCGAGGCGTTGTTGGGCTAGGCCCAAACAATGCACGGGCACGCGTGGCAGGGAATTAACTGCTCGCAAAGATCTTGTTTTACTGTGCCCCCCACTACGCGCACGGAGCATGCGATGTGGGAAGCGTGCCAAAAAGGCTGCAAACAGTTTCGCGCCCACAGAGGCGCATTCATATTGGGGGATAAACAAGGTGACCCCGCTCCTTCCCCATAAAAAGGAGAAGTCGTGGAGGCGCAAACCCATTCACCCCCCTCTTCTCTCCAATCTGGCTATCGCCATCGCCTTCCTCTGCTCGAGCTCAGAGCGAAATCTTCCTTCTCTTCTACTCGCCGTTCCCACGCTCATTCCATCCTCCTGCTTCCATCTCCACAGCCGCCATGCCGCCCAAGACCAGCAAGGGCAAGGGCACAGACAAGGAGGCAAAAGCCGAAGTTTCGGAAAGCGAGCTGGCGAAGATGCGGAAGAGGCTCGTCGTCTTTCCTCCGACGCTTGACGCCGAAACCTTGAAGGGACGATACCAATGCATGTGGGCGAAGGGAACACAAGCCCACCCCGCCACACGCGTCATCCCAGGTGCCAATTCCAAAGGCGGATCGGACAGATACCCCTTCATCACCGCGTACTTTTATTGCGGGCTCTGTCCACCTTTTTCCGATTTCTTCAACGACATCATGTATACGTATGGCTTCCGCCTTCTTGACTTCACGCCGAATGCCGTATTTTGTATGTCGATCTTTGCCCATCTTTGTGAAAATTTTGCCGGCGTGATCCCCAATTCTGCTCTTTTCCGCCACTATTTCTATCCTCGAATCCAAAAAGGAGAGGCTCTCTCTGGATCTATTGCTTGGATTCCAAGGGCCTGGAACAAGGAGATATACCCAGATGGAGTTTACCGCGAAAAGTGGGACGAGTGGCGGGCCGAATGGTGCTGGATCCAGGAAGCAGATCCTCATCCTTTTTGTCATCCCCGGCAACAGAAGGTGGTCCACGGCAAGGATTGGGGCGATCTCGCCGCAGAAGACGAGAAAATCACAATCGCCACTACCAGAATCCTTCGCTTGAAGGCTGCCGGGCTGACAATGGAGATGATCGGCTTCGACTTCCTCCGTCGCCACATCGCCCCTCTGCAGAATAGGGGAAGGCCAACCTGGGAGTATAAGAATGCAGCGGATGTCATGAGGCTGCGCCCCGGGCTGAACAACAACTTGACTGTTATGCAGCTTGGCGCCCTCCGCCAGAAGTTATTCCAGCGCGAAGACAAGCACCGGCTGCCGGCAAGGATCTTCCCCTTATGCAACAACTCTGCGCTGGGGTCGATCATTGCTTTCCTGCCGATGTTCAACGCCCACGGCCTTGACCCGACCTGGGTCGAGCCAAGCGAGGAAGAAGCGCATAAATTCTTCGACAATCTGACGGAAAAGCCTGTTCGACAAGAGCCAGATCTTATTCGCGCCACCACGGATCAGGAGGTAGCATACATCGCTACCAGAGTGGAGGAAGCGAATCTTGCCGCGGAGGCCGGCAGCGTTGGCTTCACGGAGTGGGAAGCCAGCGAGGCAGAGGTGGTAATGGAGGCGAGGCCTGCCGGGGAGGACGAGGTTGCCAGGGAAGAGAGCGGCGCAGCCGCTGAAATCTTGTCCGGCGAGGACTTAGTCGAAGAAGAAGAGACGCGAGAAGAGCCCCCTCCCCCGAAGAAGAAGGCGAAGCATGTTCTTCGGAAGGCTGCGTCTGACATCCCGGCAAGCCAGCCCTCTTCGAGCAGCGAAGCCCCCGGCAAGAAAGTGGCCGACAAGACCGGACCGCGGCAGGGGGCCCGTCAACAGCCTGCACGGCGTGCGAGGCCCGCACTAGCGGCCACTGCTGGGGCGGCAGGAGGGTCTCGCACCACCGCACCGGAAGCTGCTCCGGCGCCTGCCACAGCCAAGCGGCCTAGGACTCCTCCTCCGCCTCCCCACCCAGACACCGCAACGGAGGTCGACTTCGACATCTCCGGCTTTAGTCCAGAGCGAGAGGAAGAAGAGTAAGTACTTTGCTACAACTTTTACCTTCCAATCTTGCATCAATTTTACTGACTTGCTTGCATCGCTTCCGCAGTGACACAGAAACCTTGCTGGAGAGGATGGCGAAGAGGTCAAGGACTTCTACGGGCGATGAGCCCCCGGCAGGCTCCACTAGCGTGCCAGAGACCGTCATCGTGAGCCCGGAGCCTAGTCCTCAGCGCAGCCCCCAGTGTAAGTTCATAGTCCCTTTTTCTGTAGGCTGGTGCCGAAGCTTCCATTCTTGTCGCTGATATCTTCGGGTTTGCAGGAGAAGAACGGCAACAAGGAGAGGATTGCCCCATTGTGCCTCCTTCATCGAGCGCTCCGCCCACAAGCACATCTCCAGCAAGAGATCCTGCCGACGAGCCCGTCCAGATTGAGGAGGAGCCGACAAGCACGGACTCCGGCAACCCACCCCCGGCAACCGGAGTTGCCGGGAGAGGCGAAGCTACCTCTCGACAGCCCGACGCAGGTACTTGATCGCCTCAAAGTGCTAGTTATTCTTTTCCCCTTACTTCTTTATCTTTGATCACTTCAAAATCAAAAATTCGATCTTGTTCTGACCTTCTCCTTCTCCCTTCAGAGTTCTCTGAGATGGAACATATAGACGTCGACGCCGTCATCGAGGAGACCGCCAGGGATGCTGCTGCCGAAGCGGACGGGATCACCGCCAGCGAGGCCACCAAGGATGATGTTGTCGGGGCCGGTGATGCTCTTGACGGGGAGGCCGCCAAGACGGCACGAACAGAAATTGCGGGAGAACCTGCCGAAGAGGGCGACAGGGAGGCTGGGGACCATACTGACGGCATTCCTGCCGCAGGAGCGCCAGGCGCTGCATCGGCCGCGGAGCCCCCTGTCACTTGTGAGGCGGCCACTGAAGACCAGCCATCAACATCTGACAAGCCCTCATCCAGCAAGTACCTCAAGGTTGGTGAAAACCTATTCATCAACTTGCCAGGGACGGCAAGCACCGAGGCACCAGCCGAAGGAGAAATTTTCGAAGAAATCATCACTGCTGCCGGGCTTGAAGTTGTCGACGATCCCAGCACTAGCAGTGGCAAGTCTGAAGAGGATCAGCTCCTTCAGGCCATGGGCGAAAACTTCCGCAAACTCCAGGCTCTCCATCGTGCCCGAAAGGAGAAGGCGGACTCCAGAATGGCAGTTGTCGAGGCAGCCGAAGCGGATTTTCAGAAGCGCGTCGCACAAGTGCAAATCTGGCATGCCGAGGCCCTTCAAGAGCTGGTTGCCGGTCGAGAACAAGTGAGCCAGCAATGGAATGAAGTCCTCCTGAAGCAATCAGACATGGAAAAAGCCCATGACGAAGCTGTTCAAAGGATTGCTGCCGAAGATGCCCTCCTGACGGGGCGCCTCGTTGCTCTTGATGCTCATGAGGAAGATCTCACTGCTCGTGAGCAGGCGCTCGCCGCCAAGCTTCGCAGCAAGGATGAAGACATTGAAAATCTTGTCGCGCGGCGGACCCAGGAGTTGGAGCAGAAGCACAAGGAGGCGCTCGAAGCTCTAACTGCAAGTCATGCCGGCAAGCTCAAGGAGGCCGTCGATGCTGCCGAAGCTGCAGAGGCCGCCAAGAACGAGCTGAGCGACAAAGTGAAGAGGCTGGAAACAGATCTCGAAGAGCATGGCAAGGAACTCTCGACGCTCAAGGGGGACAGGGAAAAAACCCTCCACTCCTTGGCGGAGATGCAAGTTGCCCTGTCTGACAAGACCAAGCAGCTCTCTTCTGCGGCTGATAATATTGCGGTTCTGGAGCTAAAGCTGACCACGCTGCAGAAATCTCTCGAGGCCGGCAGGGCCCGTGAGAAGGCTCTACTCAAGGATCTCCAAGGAGAGAGGAACCTGCTCAAGAGCGCTGCCGCTGCCCAGGCTGATTATGAAAAGGGAGTGGAGATCTGGACTGGCCGTCTCATCGCCACCGCGGAGAAGCTTACCGCAGAACTGTCAACCATGGGCTTGTCGAACTTCAGATATTCTTCCGAGGAAAGAATATCTCCAAGCGCCAGGTTGACGATATTCTTTGAAAGCATCATCAACGCGTTGAGGGCGCTCCAGTCCAGCCGGGCGACCCAACTGGCGAACGAGACTCGCCGGCTTTGCCGGGCCGTCCTTCGCAAGGTGCTCCTCAAGATGGTGCACAGCAATCCCGGCATCGACCTCTCCAGCACACTCGGCCACCTGCCAAAGGATGCAAATGTTGAAGCGCTTGAGAAGTACATCGCGCCGATCCTTGAGAAGGTGGACTCCATCAAAAGGATCGAAGGCTAGCGCAGGGATTGAGTGCTTCCCTTTGATTCTTGCCGCCACCATCTCATGTAAAAGACAGTTAAGTCTCGAGTTAGGACTGTGGCAACTCATGGATGTAATATATTTTAACTATGTTTAGGCCCATGCTAGCTACTTCCCTTGTCTAATTCCTTTATGTATGGAGTTCACCCTACGCCTACTGAAAAAACTTGCCGACACGCAACCTACCGCAAGCGCTGGGTGCGGGACTTCAGCAGCCTGCTGGAGGCGCAGCAGCCGGCAAGACTCCTTGGCGCTCTCAGTGCAGCCGCTTAAATCGTTGAGCGTACTCGAAACAAAATTAGGGCGCAACTGATTACGACAAGGGTTCTTTCGCGTGCAGATTTTCCATACAAGGGTCGGAATCGTCCAAGGAACTAACTTGGTAATAAAAGAAAAACTTGCTCTGAGTTTTTAGGACTTAGCTTTCTGTCTTTGTTCTTCCTCCGGCAAGCATATGATTCCGAACGTCACCAACTGGTATTCATGTCTCCCTTCCCCCCCGGCAAATGTGCACGCGAGGAATCCTTCTGTCTTTAAGAAAAAGAAAGAAGAGAAAATAAAGAGATGAAACCTTGGCGGTTCGTTAGAACTTACCGGGATCAGGTGTCATACAACATCTTAGACAAACATGCATATATGAATGTGAACATGAGAATCAATAAGGAAATGTACAACAGTTAAATTTATTCATCTGTGCTCAGGTTCTGCGCCTGGCTTTGTACAAAGGATCACATGCCTTGCCGACAAGACTTGTACAAAAAGGTGGTTGCCGGGAGCCCCCGGCAACCGCGCCTTATGGATAGAACTTGCGAAGATGTTCGATATTCCAGGAATTACTCACTGGAATGCCATCCTCGGTCTCCAGGCAGACAGCGCCAGGCCTGGTGACTCGTACTACCTGATAAGGGCCTTCCCACTTTGGCGTCAACTTGTTTGAATTCTTGGCGGACTGAATCCATCGAAGAACAAGATCGCCTTCCTCAAGGCTTCGGGCATGAACCTTGCGGCTATGATAGCGGCGCAAAGCTTGCTGGTAGCGTGCAGCTCGCACAGCAGCCTGAAGACGATTCTCCTCAAGGAGCACAGCGTCATCTTGCCGCAGTTGCTCTTGCTCGAGCTCATCATAAGCGAGCACTCGAGGAGATCCGTATATGAGTTCCGTGGGGAGAACTGCTTCCGCTCCATACACTAGGGCGAAGGGCGTCTGGCCGGTGGCTCGATTTGGTGTCGTTCTGATTGACCAAAGAACCGCCGGCAACTCATCAATCCAGCGTCTTCCGCACTTTTTCAGCCTGTCAAAAGTTCTGGTCCTGAGACCGCGCAACACTTCAGCATTGGCCCTCTCCGCTTGGCCGTTGCTTCTCGGGTGAGCAACAGAGGCAAAACAAATCTTGCCGCCAAGGTCTTGGACGTACTGCATGAAGGTGCGACTTGTGAACTGCGTGCCGTTGTCGGTGATGATCCTGTTAGGCACACCGAAATGGCAAACAATTCCTTTGAAGAACTTGACAGCCGACTGCGCTGTCACCTTCCTCACCGCTTCCACCTCCGGCCACTTTGTGAACTTGTCGATAGCAACGTACAAGAACTCAAAGCCCCCGGCAGCACGGGGGAAGGGGCCCAATATGTCGAGCCCCCAGACCGAAAATGGCCAGGAGAGAGGGATTGTTTGAAGAGCTTGAGCTGGCTGATGTAATTTCTTCGAATGAAACTGGCACACTTCACACCTGGTTACTAGTGTAGTCGCATCCTGGAGAGCGGTGGGCCAAAAGAAACCTTGCCGGAATGCTTTCCCGGCAAGCACTCTTGACCCTATGTGAGAGCCACACATGCCCCCATGTATCTCTGCCAACAGCTCTAGTCCATCCTCTCGAGGAATGCACTTCAATTTCACACCGTTTAGTCTCTTTCTGTACAGGACGTCATCGACGAATTTGTACATAACAGACCGACGGGCTACTCTCTCCGCTTCTTCTTGTTCCTCAAGGAGTTCACCTGTCTGAAGGAAATGGACAATGTGCTGTGCCCATGCTGGAGCCTGAGGCTCGACGGCTAGGACTAAAGGCATCTCCTCCGCCGGGGGGACGTTTGTCTCGACAGCAAGGGCCTGAGGCCCTGCCGGAGTCTGTTGTTCCCCAGCAGGCGTGTCGATCCTGGCAACTTCCTTGCCGGTGGCTCCGGGGAGCCCTGCCGGGAAGTACTGGCCAGAGTTCAACTTTCTTCTCTTTTCTTGCCGCGTCGATGGTGCCACGGATGGTTGAGTCAATTGGAGCACAAAAGTTCCTGGTTCCACAGGCAACTTGAGGGCAGCACGCTTTGACAGGTCGTCAGCAACGCTGTTCTCGGCACGAGGAACGTGCTCCATTTGGAGACCGTCAAAGCGCTCTTCCAATTTCCTCACTTCATCTACGTAGGCTTGCATCAATGGGCTTTGATAGTTCTTGTTGACCTGCCTGACGACAAGCTGTGAATCACCTTTGATAATGAGCTTTCTGATGCCAAGGTCTGCTGCGATCCTGAGACCGGCAAGCAAACCTTCGTACTCTGCAGTGTTATTGGTTGAACTCTCCCGGGGAAAATGCATTTGGACTACATACTTGAGGTGCTCTCCGGTGGGTGCGACAAGCAGCACACCAGCACCGGCGCCATGCAGCGAAAAAGCCCCGTCAAAGTACATAACCCATTGCTGATCGGTTTCCTTGCCGGGGAGACTTGTTTCTTGAACTTCTTCGTCTGGCGTCGGGGTCCATTCTGCAATGAACTCCGCCAAGGCCCTGCTCTGAATCGTCGAAGTACTTTCAAACTTAAGACCAAAGCTAGACAGCTCCAACCCCACTCCACGATCCTGCCGGTTGCTTCCGGATTTTGCAAAATCCGTTGCAACGGAAAGCGAGTGATGACGGTGATCTCATGTGCTTGAAAATAATGGCGCAGCTTTCTCGAGGCCATAAGGAGGCCGAAAAGCAATTTCTGCACACCAGAATATCTTGATCTAGCCCCTTGTAAGAGGGAGCTAACAAAATAAACTGGGCGCTGCACCACCTTTTTCTTCTGCACGGGCTCTTCTGTCTGCGCAGATTCTGTCTTGCCGGGATCATCCCTTGCCGAGGAAAATCTTGCCGCGCCATCTGGCGGTCCTGCCGCTGATGTTGCCTCCTCATCAGCTTCCCTCTGCGCCACCAGCGCAGCACTAACCACTTGATTTGTTGCCGCCAAATACAGCAGCAACGGCTCTTGTGGTTTAGGTGCAACTAGCGTCGGCGGAGAAGAAAGGTATTTCTTCAAATCTTGCAGCGCTGCCTCCGCTTCCGGAGTCCATTTCATTGGGCCTGCCTTCTTCAAAATTTTGAAGAAGGGCAGGGCGCGCTCAGAAGACTTGGAGATAAACCTACTTAGAGCAGCAACACAGCCGGCAAGACGGCGCACATCCTTGACGCGTCTCGGCGCTTCAATTTGCTCAATGGCTTTGATCTTGTCGGGGTTCGCTTCGATTCCCCGGCAAGACACAAAGAATCCGGGGAGCTTGCCGGAAGGAACACCGAACACGCACTTCTCAGGATTGAGCTTCAAGTTGATCTTGCGCAAGTTCGCAAATGTTTCTTCTAAATCTTGAATGAGCGTTGCTTTATCCTTAGTTTTGACCACTATATCATCCATATATGCCTCCATATTTCTATGGAGTTGTGGCTCAAAACCAATTTGGATTGCTCTGGCAAATGTTGAACCAGCACTTTTCAACCCGAAAGGCATTCGTATAAAACAATACGTACCACATGGGGTGATAAAGGCGGTCTTCTCTTCATCTTCCTTTGCCATACAAATCTGATGATACCCTGAATAGGCATCAAGGAAGGACAGGAGATCACAACCAGCGGTGGCATCCACAATCTGGTCGATGCGCGGCAAGGGAAAAGGATCTTTTGGACAAGCTTTATTGATATCTGTGTAATCGATACAAAGCCTCCATTTCCCGTTCGCTTTCCGCACTACAACCGGATTGGCCAGCCAGGTTGGATGAAGCACTCCTTTGACCAGTCCTGCCGCCTCCAGCTTCTTAATTTCTTCGGCAATGAATTCTTGCCGCTCCAAGGCCTGTTTTCTCACCCTTTGCTTGACGGGCCACGCATGGGGACAGACAGCAAGGTGGTGCTCAATTACTTTCCTGGGAACGCCGGGGATGTCAGACGGTTGCCATGCAAACACGTCGACATTCGCCCGCAGGAAAGCAACGAGCGCGCTTTCCTATTTGTCATCTAGGGTGGAACTTATGGTGAAAGTTCCCCCCGTTCCATCCTCCCTGGCAGGCACCTTCTTAGTTTCCGGCGGGGCAGCCTTGGACTTCTTGTTCTTGCCGGTGGAACTCTCTGGTACGTCCTCGACGGAAGCGTAGCACTTCGAGGAGGCACGCTTGTCGGAGTTCGCGCCAAGGTTCCTGCCGGTCTTCTTCTTCCCTCTGGGAGTTCCAGCGGCAGGAGCAGATGCCTTGATGGCAGGTGCTGCAACTGCTTCCTGGTAAAGTTGGTCGGCACAGATGAGCGCATCCTTCTTGTCGGAATGGATAGTGATGACGCCCAACGGCCCAGGCATCTTCAAGACGTTGTATGCGTAGTGTGATGCCGCCATGAACTTAGCCAGCGCTGGCCGGCCAAGGATCCCATTGTATGACATGGGGATCTTGGCGACATCAAACACCACCTTTTCGGTCCTGAAGTTAAGCTCGCTGCCAAATGTTTCCGGCAGCGTGATCTTGCCCTTAGCCTGGGTTCTTCCCCGGTTGACCCCTTGAAACGTACCCGTTTCCTCGAGGTCTTCATCGGGAATCTGAAGCTTTGTGAGCACGTCTGGTGATATCAAGTTTAGGCCGGCCCCGCCGTCAACTAACATCTTCGTCACCTTGAGGTTGCGAATTGTCGGGGAAACCAACAATGGCAAACACCCGACCGCAGTTGTGCGATCAGGGTGATCCTCGCCGTCAAAGATGATAGGCGTGCTGGACCACTTCAGAGGCCTACATGCATCGGGGGATGGCTCTGCCGCATTGACCTCCCGCACCCACTGTTTAAGTTGGTGGTGGGAAGAATGCAGCGAGGCACCCCCATCAATGCACATAGCCTCCGTAGCCTTCTGGAATTCCTGCTCACTGGATTCATCATCTTCCTCATCATCACCTTCTTCTTTATCTCGGCCCCGAGCGGGCCGATCCTTCTGCTGCTTGGCCTTGCCGCGGCGACCCCCTCGGCCACCGCGTTTCTTGCCGGACCCCTCAGCACCATCTTGGGCCTTCTCCTTGTCTCGCCTCTCGTATTCGGCCTTCTGCTTCTCGTCAAGCTGCTCGACTTGCCGGCAGTCCTGGAGATCGTGGCCCTTAGTGCGATGGATCTTGCAATATTGCTTGCCGGAGTTCTCCGACTTGTCGACAGCCGCCAATGCCTGACAGGAAGAGCACCCGGCAAGATCCTTGCCGGGGGCGCTAATCTTGGCCTTCTTGGCGGCGCCAGGGTTGCCGGATTCCTCGACGGCAAGCACGGCCTTGCCTCCGCGCTTCCTATTCCGCCGCCGGCCTTTCCTTGACGGGGCCGCGGCATCTTCTTCTTCTGAGTCGCCTGTCGCACCAACAGCTTCACCGTGGAGTTTTCTCCCCTCTTCAGCTCAAGCACACTTGTCAGCCAAAGTGTAAAGCTCGGCAATACTCCTGACTTTGTTCATCGCCAGCTCTTCCCGCATCCTGCGGTTACGCACATTCTGATGGAACGCGCTAATGACAGCGGCAGGATGAACATCAGGAATATTGTATTGCACCCGGCTGAATCTCTGCATAAACTTGAGCAAGGACTCGCCCTCCTTCTGAGGGATGATGTGCAAATCACTTTCTTGGCCAGGAGCTTGGTGGCCTCCAACAAAGGCGCCAACAAACTGATGGCACAGATCTGACCAGCAAGAAATAGAATCTTCTGGCAGATGCATCAACCACGACCTGACGTTGGGTTTGAGCACCAACGGGAAGTAGTTGGCGAGTATCTTGTCATCTCGGCCCCCGGCAGCTTGCACCGCAATGGTGTAGATGCTCAGGAACTCCGAGGGATGGGTCTTGCCGTCATATTTCTCCGGGACCTCTGGCTTGAAGGTTCGGAGATTGGGCCACTGGACTTGCCGCAGCTCACGGGTAAACGCTGGAGGTCCCACCTCGTAAGGCAGGTCTCCTACGTTCCCTGGCGCGGGCTCGTCGACAACTGGCCCCGCACGCTTACCAGACTGATAGCGTGCTTCCCGTCGCCGCTCGATGGTTGTTCGAGCGTCCTCCTTGCCTTGTTCCTGGAGAACCAGACGCTGATCACGGCGCATCCGCGGATCGGACGACGCCATGGAAACTTCTTCATGGCGGTCGACTTGCTGAGCTGTCGGCCGCCGCTGATGTCGCAGAGGAGAGTGCACTATAGTTGCACCACCTTCGGTTTTCTCTCCACCGGCTCGCATCGGATCGATGGGCTTCCGCTGAGAGGGCCCTGCCTCTTGGGGTCCATCCTTATTAGCGAAGCCGATAAGGCTCTGGATAGTAGCTCGCCACTCCTCCATCTTCTCTGGGGCGGGAGGAAAATCGAGGAGCAGCTGCGCACGTGCCAAGGCTTCTGCTGGCGTAGGCGGCGGCGACAGGTGCGAAGTACGTGAGGTGCTCTGACTCCTAACCAAGTTAGAAGGAGCACCGCCACGGTCACGCGACCGCGCGCCACCTTCGCCGGCAGCTCGGTGTGCATGTTGGTCCCGCGCATCTTGGGATCTATGCGCAGAAACCTTTTCGTAGGGACGCCCCGAACCACCAGCGCCATGATGTCGCTCGTCTCGCACAACCTGGGCAGGTTGCGATGCTCGCAGCGGCGCGGGAGCTCCAGCAGGCGCTCTTTGATCCCTAGAGTTTGTTGTGCCACCCGTAGGCAACGCAACGCCATCTCTAGATCCAGCGGCGCGCAAGTTACCACTGCCACTGCGAACGATACCGCTCGCTTGGCTTGGATCACCAGAACGCCGCGGGGGTTCCAGTCCTCTTCCTTCTGCACCCACACCATCGCCTGTCTGTGAAGGCGCGGGCAAAACAGACCCGGATGGTTGTGCTGCGCGATGTTCTTCTTCTTGGGCGGCGTAATGAAGGAACTAGGGCGTCGACCACCAGATCAGGTTCACGCAACCTTCAATCCCCCTACCTGGCGCGCCAAAGATGTCGGCGTACGACACCTATGGGATCCCGAGAGACCCCTTTTACGATTCGGCGGGGGGAGAGGTACACGCAAAGAGCAGAACCGGTGACCGACGCGTGAGGTTTTTACCCAGGTTCGGGCCACTGATCAGCGTAAAACCCTACTCCTGCTTTGTGTTATTATTGATGTTCTTGAGCCCAGCCTTCAGGAGCGCTCGCAATGAACAGTACGTTCAAAGAGCAGCTACGCATGCAGAATGGGCCAGAAGTCCTCCTCCTCTGTAGCAGTTGCCTTGGGCCTCCTTTTATATGCTCAAAGGGGTCTCCACAGTGGCAAAATGTACATACATTGAGGTGTAAAGTAGCTACAGGGTATCATACCTAACCCCTGACGGATTAGGACAAGCACATTTAATGCACCGTGAGGTGTCCGTTTAGGTGTCCTCACTTTCTTGGGGATGGAAAAAGGGGCCATCCCATCAGCACCGCTTAAGCTCTCCTCCACTGGCACGCCGCCACGCATCCATGGAAGGAGCCAGAATGTCAGACTCGTCACTGTGCCGAAGCGGTGGCACAGTGGCAGAACCTCGCCAGGCGCCGAAACTTGCTGGGCGCCAAGCCTTGCCGGGCACCGATCCTTGCCGGGTGCCAGGCCTTGCCGGGTTCCTCAGGCCACCCCGGCAAGGATCTTGCCGGGGAGGCAGATCTTCGATTTCCAGCTTTGCTCATTCGCTGATCCTCAGATTTCTGACTTGATGATTTCCTTGACAACTTAAATCGACCTCGAGCTGATCCCGGCAAGCCTTGCCGCGAGGACGGCTACAACTGCCCGTGCATAAGTAAGGGGTACTAAGGGCCCAATACTTAGTACACCGACACAGCAGCTCAGCCGCTCGTGGGTTGTCGACGCGGGAGGCGTATTCGCGGGAATACACCTTCCCCTAGCGAAGACGGCGGCAGGCAGAGCCCGTCTCCACTTAACGGGGCGGGGCCCTCCCGTCAGCGGGTCAGCCTCGCTGGCCGGCCAACAAGCGGGACCCGCTGGCAGGTTCGTCCTCAACCTCCCGCGTGGGCGTGGCGGGAGACAGAGGAGCGTTCAATGGCGAGCACCGGCGCTACAGGGCATCTCCGGTGATGCTCCGCCCACCGGCGCGATCAGGAGGTCACTCCGCATCCATCCAGGTGCTTCACGCATGCCGGGGAGGGCCATGGCGGCGACGGCTTGGATGGCCATGGGGAAGGTCGTTGGCCATCTTCGGTCGTGAGCGCACGGCATCCCCGGGGATGAATAGAGATGGTGGAGGGCCTTGCGGTGGCGGGGTGAGGGCGCTGGTGTGGCTAGGGAGAGAATGGGAGCTTGGGATAGCCTGAATTTAGGCAGAGGCCAACGGCGGCATTCCGGCCATTGAGGAGCATGGGGGGCACAGGAGAGGGAGAGAGTAGGTCAGGGGGCCTCTTGGAGGAAGATAGAGCGAAGGGAGGCCTGGAGCGGCCTTATATGGCGAGGCCATGACTCACCGTGGATGCGGCTTACGGGTGCCTGCAGGAATGGCCGTGGTGGCCAAGGGAGGAGGCTCAAGGCCACTTGTGGCATTCATGGAAGGGGTGTTGGGTGCAGGGAAGTGAGAGGGAGAGCGGGGCAAGCTCGAGGGGCTCCCTGGATTCGGGTGCGCATTGGCCGTGCCGGGCGGCATCGGGCACGCGTAGAAGGGGAGAGAGGAGGGCGCAGGAGGAAGGGGCCGGCCTGCTGTCGTGGTTTGGACGCCGAGGCACATCGACTGGCGCGCGAGGGAGGCCCGAGGTGGTTGGGGGATGCGGCGTCAATGGTCGGGAGCACGAAAGCGTGCTCTAGAGCATGTGTTTCACCGGCATTCGCGGCTTTCCCACGGAGTGGGCTCGGCCACTCGTGTCCACTAGTGTATGGATGTTTCAGAGGGGTGGACTAAAGCAGGGAGAGAGCCTAGGATGCTCTGAAAAGCTGAGGGGAGAGAGGGAGGCTGAGAGAGAGAGACAATGTTGTTGCCCAGAGAAGAAAAATGGGGTTCTACCCACATTAATCATGGCTCCTCGGGCTGGGAAAGATGCAGGCGGTAGAGGAGGACTAGGTGAGGCTGTGGTAAAAATCTTAGCTCAAGGAGATTAGTGGAAATGGCCAAAACATGCATTTTAAGTTTCTGCCAGAAGGTGTTTGATGTAGGTTTGGGCAAGTAAAAAGATTCTCCTTGACATGAGATTTAACAGGATCAAATGGTAAATAAGAATAAGGTTGGCCACAAAGTTTGGGCTCATTTGAAGGAGGTTGCCAATGTAACTTTGGCAAACCATAGAAATCAACAGAAATGGGTTTTCCTAGATCTTGCTATGCAAATATATTCTCCTTGATGCACCACTTGGTGTAGTGTCATCATTTAGGGATTAGAACATGTCCACATAATTTGGGATCAAATGGAGTCGGTTGGCAATGTAGAGTTGCTCAAATTTGGTTCTGGACAGAGATGGTTTTGAGAGGATTTGATGGGGTTATGTTGTTCTCCATGACATGAGACTTTGTAGGGTCATCAAGTAATGAATTTGCGACATGGTAGAATTTTCATGGAATTAATGGACATTATTTCCTTTGTAAATATTTCAAAAGCTTGAAATATCCAGAAAGGATTTTTGAGGGATTTGACCAATATTTTGGTCATGACCATGTGTTGAAACTCATATATATGGACAATATATGTCCACTGAGTGTCCCTAAATTTTTTAAAATATTTTTGAAAACTTAAAATAATTTTAACCTATTAAATACCATTTATGTCCTAAAGAAAAATCCTTTAAATAAAATAGAAAAATAACTTTTAAAATAATATTTTTGTGGTTTTGGGGAGTCCTATATCTAATAGGATTCAAATATAATTTTTGAAAGATTTTTGTCATCCTAACTTAGGTACTTGTAGTTCAAGCCTGAAGTCAGGGGGTTTTGAAAAACCTAATTTAGAATATACTTTTTGGCCAAATTATTTTTGTAAGAAAATACTATTCTATCCTGCACACATGGCATGATTATTGGGCAAAGTTTCAGATCAAGCGAAGGAAGTATAAGAGTTGGGGGATTTATTTGATTTTTAGAGCACTTGCAAGCAACAAACAAAATCCAAATCAAAGCAGAGATCAAATCAACAGAAAAGTTCTTGTTGGATCAAATTGTTATGCCTAATTAATCCTAAACGTTGTGGCATGGAAATAAGGGTGTGACAGACCTACCCCCCTTACAAGAATCTCGTCCCCGAGATTCCCAAACTAGGCGCAGAAAGGAATACGGAAAGTTGGATCTGGGGTAGTCTTCACATTCTCATACTGCTTCTGCTTCCGTGGGGTTGCTCCACAGAACATTGAAGTACTTGATAGTGCGGCTTTGGGTACGTCATTTTGCTTCATCGAAAATGTGAATGGGCCTCTCGCGGTAGGTCAGATCAGGGTAGAGGTCAGTGGACTGGTGATCAATGTCCTTGTAGAGATCAGGCTTGTCAGGAACTTGGAGATACTTCCGGAGTTGTGACACATGGAATACGTTGTGCACATCAGATAGTTCAGGTGGTAACTCCAGTTGGTAAGCGACTTCTCCTTGTCTTGTGATGATCTTAAAGGAGCCAAAAGATCTTGGTGCGAGCTTTCCATTGATATGGAAGCGCTTGGTTCCCTTGAGAGGTGTGACCTGGAGATAGACGGGGTCTCCAAAAGTGAAGTTTACTTCCCTACGACGGGTGTCAGCGTAGCTCTTCTACCTTGACTTGGCGGTCTTCAGTCATTCTTTGATTAGCTAAACTTGCCCTTCGGCTTCGCGGAGAACATCTGGTCCAAAGACTAAACCTCCTCCGGTCTCCGACCAATTGAGGGGTGTGCGACACTTGCGTCCATACAACACCTCAAATGGTGCCATTTGGAGGCTTGACTGATAATTGTTGTTATAAGAGAATCCAGCAAAAAGTGAGGCAATCTTCCCACTTAGTCTCATACGCTAGGACATAAGCTCAGAGCATGTCTTTGAGTATCTGATTTACTCACTCTGTCTGACCTCCGGTCTGCGGGTGGAAAGCCGTACTGATGGACAACTTGGTCCCTTGGAATTTCTTCCAGAATCTCGAGGTAATCGGGTTTCCTCGATCTGATGCACTATCCTTAGGAACTCCATAAAGGCTTATGATTCGGTTGATGTAAAGGGGGTGGCCAGCTAGTTGCCGTTGGTCGAGCAATACTGGAGAATTCTTCCATGAATTTACGATAGTACCCCGCAAGTCCAAGGAAATTCCTAACCTTCGTGATGGTGATCGGGGGTTGCCACTGGGTCACAGCTTCCATCTCGACGGGTTTTACCGACAATCCTTCTTCAGTCAGGACATGACCCAAGAATCCAACCTCGTGTAGCCAAAACTCACACTTGCTGAATTTGGCGTACAGTTGGTGCTCTCGAAGCTTATCCACGACTAGTCTCAAAGGTCACTCATGCTCTTCTTCCGTCTTCGAGTAGACAAGAATGTCATTAATGAAGACAAAAACAAACTTGTCCAAATATTACATGAAAACCTTGTTCATCAGGTACATGAAGTAGGCTGGGGCATTGGTTAACCCAAATGACATGACCGTGTACTCGTATAGGACATACCGGGTTACAATTGCCGTCTTCGGAATGTCTTGAGGTCTGATCTTCAGCTGCTAATACCCAGACCTGAGATCGATCCTGGAGAACACTTTGGCTCAATTGAGTTGATCAAACAGGTCTTCAATCTCGGGGAGTGGATACTTGTTCTTGATTGTGACTTCGTTAAGGGAACGATGGTCAACACATGATCGGATGGTACCGTCCCTCTTTTCCCCAAACGGAATAGGTGATCCCCAAGGTGAGGCACTAGGGCGGATAAATCCTTTCCTCAACTGCTCGGCTAGTTGCTTCTTCAATTCTACCAACTCCTCCGATCCCATTCTATAAGGCTTCTTATAAATGGGTCCTCCTTCGGGCATGAGCTCAATAATGAACTCGATGTCGCGGCCAGGAGGCATTCCTGGTAACTCATCAGGAAAGACATCAGGTAAACTACTGGCACTTGCTCTAATCCAACTTCTGACGGATAGTTGATTTGGGCCACTTGAGCAGAGGAGGGGGGTCGGAAGCAAACTTAATTTCGACTCCTAGTTCATGGTCAAGGGGTTAGCCCAGTTGGCACAGTCTAGCATGCCATGGTCCCTAACGAGCTATCTCATTCCTAAGACCACGTCCAACCTCGTGATCTTAAGAAAACAGGATCTGCAAGGAGCTACCCCGACTCAGGGGTTAGTAGTCTTGATGAAGGCTGGAAATGCACGCTCCTTGAACTCCGCCAGATGTAACGATCCTTGTCATCTTCTTGCTTGCTGCGAGCTGTTGGCAACGTCTTGAGCAATCATCTGGGAGGACTGCAGTGTTGCCTTGGCGTTTCTCTTGGAAGGCTCGGAGAAGCTGAGCTATGATCACATTCTCCTGGAAGAGGTGAGGGTGGAGCTTGACTCTGGGCCTGATCCTGGCTGACTTATGTCTGGGCAGAAGCTCATTTTCCGTGTTGGTTAGCGATGTTAGTGTGATCACAATCGGCATCCTTGCGGAGCGGTCGAGGGCTCATGATTGAAGCGAACGAAAGGGAAAAACAAAGCGGATGGGGGGTGTGCCTAGTAAGGGGGTTGGTACTATGCATGTTTAATTTAAGCAAGGGCCAGAAGGGCAAAACACATTCATGGAAAAACCAAATAGGTGATGTAGTTGTTCGCAAGTTTCCAGAGGGAAAGTACGGCCTTAAAAAATAGAACAAAAGCAAACACAAAAAGAACATGGTTTCATCTGAACCATTATAAGGACTCCACTTCGCATAAGGGATACACGACCTATCCTACCTTAGGGGTTACGGACTAGCATATCCTAGTCTCGAACGGTGCCTATGTGGTGGAATGCTCGGTCACGTATTCTGGCTCTTCTGGGTCTTCCTCCTCATTGTCATCCGTCTGAGCTTCTTTGTCTCTCGAGGGGGTGGGGGGAATTGGAGGAACTCAACATGGCATTGCTTTGCCGGTGGTGTGATGAAGAGCTTACGGTAATCCCTTACCATCAATCAATGTTGCTGCCTTGACGGCGAGAACCAGTGTTGTCTTCCGGGGTGACTTGAAGAACCAGCTTGTCGGGGAGTCATTTGCCTTCATGACTACTTCCACATGGTACTCCGTCTTGGTGTCGTCGATCTAATGCTCATGGTGGGTGAAAGTGGGGCTCGGTGAAACTGGCACTTCTAGAGGCTATCATAGAGGAGCACAGGAAATTCGGTGGTCAGGACGTCTTCGGGTTTAGCGGCCATTTACAAAAGTTTTTAAAGGGGAGAGGTTAATAAGGAGAAAACAATCTTAGGTGTAGTGGGTTTGGAAAAACACAGAAAAGGATAGAAGTATAGATAGTTTTGAAAATAGTTTTTACCCTAACTAACGACCATGCTAACTAAGGCTTCCTACAGTCAGGGTGGCTCTGATACCACCTCTGTGGGGACCCCGACTTATATGGTCGAAGCCACCGGTTACACATGCACAGTGATCCCAATCCCATAAGGGGTAGTGTGGTTGTACATGTTTTGGTTGGGACGGTACATACACCTTAAATCTAATCCATCTTTTTATACACACACAATCACTTGCTTTGGTACACCACTTCTTCATCAAGTGGTGACCTAGTTCAACATCATCCCACGGGCATTAGGGGCACCCGATGGGGTTTTCGAAAGGTTGTAACCAAGGGATGATCATGGCATAGATGCAACATCATGCGTCAACATCAAGTCTTCATCGTATCCCTGAGCACAAGGTAGAGCTATGAACATGCAAGTATCAACGGGCATGCATCAATGCAACGATCCATAACAAGGTCATCTTCATTATCGTCATCATGCATTCGGAAAAGTATCGATGAACAAGAGAGGGGTATCATGGTCAAAGGGCTGCTTGCCTGGCTCAGCAAATTCTTCAACACCTCTGATCCTTCTCCAAGCATTCCGTCTACTTCGTCAACTAACGTCGAAAGCAATCACAATAAGCAACATAACAAGGCAAAAATAAAAGTGCTCTAAAAATATGCATTTGACTTTTCTAGGTCATCTCTGGTTATATGAAAAATAACAAGAGTGGTTTCATTGGAATGGATCAGTGGATATTTCTGAACATTTCAACATGATGGAATGAAGAGATTTAATGGACCAGCAAGGAGTCTACAGAATGCCTTTTTATAAAAATTAGTAAAAGTACCCATTAAATCAGGCATGATTTTAGAAATAATTAGAAATTGGTTCCACTGGATTTGGAGTCCAAATGAATATCCTATGGATTTTTGAAGTGGTCTTATGTGCATAAATGACCTATTTAATGGATCTAGTGAAAACCAAGCATAGTAAAAATGTTCACTATGGCTCATTAAATAGATCTTGATTTATGGAGTCTCAGGAAATTTGAATCATCAAATTTGGAGTTCAAATGAATTGTTTATGGATTTTAGAAGTGTACAGAAAATGAAAAGAAAAGGAATTTACCAAAATGGGCAAGAATCCAGCGGCGGCAGCGCGCACTGGGAGGGATTTAGGGGCGAGGCGTAACTGGGCCGGCCCAGCAGCTCAGCCGCTCGCGGGCTGTCGATGCGGGAGGCGTATTCGCGGGAATACGCCTCCCCTAGCGAAGACGGCGGCAGGCAGAGCTGTCTCCACTTAACGGGGCGGGGCGCTCCCATCAGTGGCTCAGCCTTGCTGGCAGGACGACAAGCGGGACCCGCTGGCAGGTTCGTCCTCAACCTCCCGCGCGGGTGCGACGGGAGACAGGGGAGCGTTCGACGGCGAGTGCCAGTGCTACAGGGCATCTCCGGCGATGCTCCACCCACCGGCGTGCTCAGGAGGCCGCTCCACATCCATCCATGTGCTTCACGCCGCCGGGGAGGGCCGTGGCGGCGACGGCTTGGATGGCCGCGGAGGAGGCCGTCGGGCATCTTCCTCCGTGAGTGCACGGCGTCCCCGGGGATGAATGAAGACGGTGGAGGGCCTTGTAGTGGTGGGGTGAGGGCGCTGGTGTGGCTAGGGAGAGACGGGGAGCTCGGGATAGCCCGAATTTAGGCGGAGGCCGACGGTGGCATTCCGGCCATTGAGGAGGATGAGGGCACAGGAAAGGGAGAGAATAGGTCAGGGGTGGCCTCTGGGAGGGAGATAGAGCGAAGGGGGTCCAGAGGGAGGCCTGGGGCGGCCTTATATGGCGAGGCCATGGCTTACCGTGGACGCGGCCTACGGGCGCCCATGGGAATGGCCATGGTGGCCAAGGGAGGAGGCTCGAGGCCACTTGTTGCGTTCGTGGAGGGGGTGTTGGGTGCAGGGAAGGGAGAGAGATAGCGGGGCGAGCTTGAGGGGGTTCCTGGGCTCGGGCGTGCATTGGCCGTGCCGGGCGGCGTCGGGCACGCGCAGCAGGGGAGATAGGAGGGCGCGAGAGGAAGGGGCCAACTTGCTGACGTGGTGATGATGCCGAGGCGCATCGACTGGCGCGTGAGGGAGGCCCAAGGTGGTCGGGGGACGCGGCGTCGATGGTTCGGAGCACGACAACGTGCTCTAGAGCATGTCTTTGGCCGGCATTCGCGGCTTTCCCGCGGAGTGGGCGCGGCCACTCGTGTCCACTAGTGTATGGATGTTTCAGAGGGGTGGACTAAAGCAGGGGGAGAGCCTGGGATGCTCTGAAAAGCTGAGGGGAGAGAGGGAGGCTGAGAGAGAGAGAGAGAGAGAGAGAGAATGCTGGTGTCCAGAGAAGAAAAATGGGGTTCTACCCACCTTAATCATGGCTCCTCGGGCAGGGAAAGATGCAGGCGGTAGAGGAGAACTAGGTGAGACTGTGGTAAAAAGCTTAGCTCAAGGAGATTAGTGGAAATGGCCAAAACATGCATTTTAAGTTTCTGCCAGAAGGTGTATGATGTAGGTTTGGGCAAGTAAAAAGATTCTCCTTGACATGAGATTTAATAGGATCAAATGGTAGGTAAGAATAAGGTTGGCCACAAAGTTTGGGCTCATTTGAAGGAGGTTACCAATGTAACTTTGGCAAACCCTAGAAATCAACAGAAATGGGTTTTCCTAGATCTTGCTATGAAAATCTATTCTCCTTGATGCACCACTTAGTGTACTCTCATCATTTGGGGATTAGAACATGTCCACAAAATTTGGGATCAAATGGAGTCGGTTGGCCATGTAGAGTTGCTCAAATTTGGTTCTGGACAGAGATGGTGTTGAGAGGGTTTGATGGGGTTATGTTGTTCTCCATGACATGCGACTTTGCAGAATCATCAAGTAAGGAATTTGTGACATGCTAGAATTTTCTTTGAATTAATGGTCATTATTTCCTTTGTAAATATTTCAATAGCTTGAAATATCCAGAAAGGGTTTTTCAGGGATTTGACCAATATTTTGGTCATGACCATGTGTTGAAACTCATATATATGGACAATATATGTCCACCGAGTCTCCCTAAAGTTTCTAAAATATTTTTGAAAACTTAAAATAATTTTAACCTATTAAATACAATTTCTAGCCTAAAGAAAAAACCTTTAAATAAAATAGAAAAATAACTTTTAAAATAATATTTTTGTGGTTTTGGGGAGTCCTATATCTAATAGGATTCAAATATAATTTTTGAAAGATTTTTGTCATCCTAACTTAGGTACTTGTAGTTCAAGCCTGAAGTTAGGGGGTTTTGAAAAACCTAACTTAGAAAATACTTTTTGGCCAAGTTATTTTTGTAAGAAAATACTATTCTGTCCTACGCACATGGCATGATTATTGGGCAAAGTTTCAGATCAAGGGAAGGAAGTATAAGTGTTTGGGGATTTATTTGATTTTTAGAGCACTTGCAAACAACAAACAAATCCAAATCAAAGCAGAGATCAAATCAACAGAAAAGTTATTGTTGGATCAAATTTTTATGCCTAATTAATCCTAAACGTTGTGCCATGGAAATCAGGGTGTGACACCTAGTTTCCGTCATACCGGTGTTATGTTCCCTTATTTACGTTCCTTACACGTCGGGGTTTATGGGCCCCCCTTGATAGTTCACTTTGAATAAAACTCTTCCAACAAGGCCCAACTTTGGTTTTACCATTTTCCTAATAACAACTAAAACTTGCATAGGGACTTTCCTGACCCCGACGATAATTAATCAACAACCCGAGCCAGTGCTCCTCATGAGTGTTGGTCCAAAACAGAGCACCTTGTAGCGCCCCCTTGGCAACTTGGGTCTCAGCGACCGTAAGCCTCGCTCATTCGATCGTGGCCTGAGACGAGATACGCGCGGCTACTGCCATGGTGTCGGCACGTCGGGAGGTCTTGTTGGTTTTGTTTTACCATTGTCGAAATGTCTTGTGCACCGGGATTCTGAGTTTGATCGGGTTGTCTCAAGATGGAGGTTTTTCCTCCGTGGATCATGAGTGTTTGTGATGGACTAAGTTGGGACACCCCTGCATGGTTTAATCTTATCTAGAGCCGTGGCTGCGGTTATGGGCGACTTGGAAATTTATAATATCCGGTTGTAGAGAACTTGACACCAGACCCAAAATAAAATACACCAACCGCGTGCGTAACCGTGACCGTCTCTTTTCAAGGGAGTTCGGGAAGAGAACACGGTGGGGTTATGTTTGACTCGTAAGTAGTTCAGGATCACTTCTTGATCATTACTAGTTGTGACCGTTATGTGTAGTTTCTCTTCTTATTCTTGTACTCGTAAGTTAGCCACCATACAATGCTTAGTGCTTGCTGCAACCTCACCACATATCCATTCCATACCCA
The DNA here is from genome assembly GCA_011799875.1 of Thinopyrum elongatum. Taxonomy (NCBI): domain Eukaryota; kingdom Viridiplantae; phylum Streptophyta; class Magnoliopsida; order Poales; family Poaceae; genus Thinopyrum; species Thinopyrum elongatum. Next base: position 317,630,100 of record CM022300.1, read on the forward strand.
TCAAGATTTGCTAGTCTTGATACCCATGGTAAGGGGATTGCTGAGTCCTCGTGGCTCACAGATTACTACAACAACAGTTGTAGGTACAGGTAATGCGATGACTTGATGTGAGGGCGATGCTTGCTTGTTTGGAGTTCTTCTGCTTCTTCTTCTTCGATCAAGGGATAGGTTCCGCATCAGGAGCCTGGGATTAGCAGGGTGGATGTCATTTTTGTTTTTCGTTTGATTTCATCTGTAGTCGGATCTTGCTCTTCTGTAAGATGATTGCTATGTATTGCTGTACTATTGTATTCATGTTGTAGCTTGTGGTGAGTGTAAGCCTTTATCTTGTATCTCATCTATTCAGTACATGGTATGTTGTAATTAGATCCACCTTGCTATGCGCTCGAAATGCAGTTGTGCCCCAATCATGAGTTTATCATGTGATTGGGATAGAATCGCATCTTGGGTGCTACAAGTTGGTATCAGAGCCTTACCGACCGCAGGAGCCCCGTTAATTAATCGAACCATTGCCGTTGTCGAGTCTAGAAAAAAAAACTATTTTGAGTCTAGTTATATATCGGAGAGTAGGAATTCTTTTTACTCCTCATCCCCATCGTCGCTCTGGTGAGGAATTGTGACGTAATTGCTTTGATTCTACTCTTCTTCCCTTCAATTTTTTTAGGATCACGCTGGTATTGTTGGAATCATTGCGATATCAGTGTGACGGATTTCTGTCTTGGTGCCTCCTATCTAGGGTGGTGTCCGGGGGAGTTGCGCTCCAAGGTTGTCCTGCCACAGTGTGTATCGTTTCCGTTCCGGAATACCAGACGACGTCGATATCGAAATGCTGCCATACTTTTCATGGTGGCAAATAGTGTCGTGACTTATCCCCAGTACTGGAGGAGATAGCACGGATGAGCTTCCATGACTAGTATCATTGTCTAATTGAAGGTCTGAGGTACACGAGTTTCTGAGGTTTTCTTGGTTATGTGTTGATGGATGTGATACATTTGGAGCGTAGAATTCTGCTAGGAGTTCTGTGATGATATTTTGCTCCTTGTATCCATTGGACCAGATTGCATAACCAGAAAATTGCGGGAGTTCCTAGGTGGGAATTTAAGTAGTTACCGAGGATATCTTTCCGACAGATGCATGATATGAGATTGGGGTTCGATGTCTAGTGGTCCGCCTGTCCACGGTTGGTTTTACAGGGGTCTCGTTGTGTCTTAAAGAGCCCTGTGTAGCTTTGCTATGGCTCGGGGACGCTTCATATGTCATGTGCACTGCCTTGTACATGATGGTGATGTACGATCGAGCCCGTGTGAGCCCGACCACGAAAACTTCGGACGAAATCTCTACCATATGTTTGTTCCGGCATATTCTGCAAGCCAATCCTTTGTTTTGTTTTGAGTTGTGGTTTTCGAGTTGCTTCAATGTCAAGTGTTGATTCCATTCCTTTTTTAAGCAGTGTTCTCATATTTTTTATGAGAGTCCTATTCCTTCTTGATCATCGAGATTGTCAAGTCAATCCTTTTCAACTGGCGCACTTCTTTTAGAGTTAATCCGACCCTTCAACATTTGCAAGATCAATTCTCTGTTTTCTCAACGGTGTCTGTTTCACCCGTCCCAAGTTGCATTTGTTTTTTTCCACCATCCCACCCTTTTCTTCAAGGACTCAGATTTCTTAATCAAGTATCCATTATATTGATGTGAAGTCTCTTCATTCTTTTCCTTCAATGTTCTTACCGCTGATTCTCATGAAGATGCACAAGAGCTTCAAGTTCATCATTCATCATTCTCGTATTCTTTTTCGGTGGATTCAATTCAAGTTGTCGGTGTTGATCATATCCCCTTCCTCGTTTCAAATGCTTTCTCATGTCGGAGCACCTCTTAATCATTCATCTCTTGATATTCATTTGTTCCAGAGTGCTGAAGATATCTTAATCAAGTTTCCATTCTTAATCCTTTCAATCTATTTTGAGGTTCTTACCTTCTTCAAGCCATTTAAATCTTACTGGTGCATTATCTCTTCCTAGGCAATCATTTCCAACGGTGTTTTCTTTTGAGTGGGCCCTAACCCACAGGTCATTTCCCAGGATCTTACCTGACTCTTCTAATTTTTCCGGAGTTATTCTCAAATTCTTTCAAAGTTTGACGTAATAATGAATTCTCATCAATCAAATGTCTCCTTCAAGATCGCTTTCAGATTCTTTTCATTTTGGCTCAACATTTCTATTCTTCATTGTTCCGGAGTATCTCACAAATTCTTCATGGTGGTTCTTGTCATCATTCTCGACATTTGAAGACCGAAGAAGAGTTTCCCTCCAAATCTTGTCCATTCTCTCGAAGATTCGTGGCTCAAGCTGGTGCCATCCTCTCAAATCGTTTCCGATTGTGAGAAATTCTTTTCATACCCATCCGAAGCATTTCATGAGTTCTTTCGGTTCTTGATTCTCCGGAGGCCATCATTTCAGAAGAGTTATTCATTCTCAGTTTTTAGCATTCGTTCTCCAATTATTCTAATGATGCCTCTTCATTCATTCTCCAATTCTTCCGATGCGCCGTTCAAGCATTCTCTAGTTAGCTTGCAATCTCTTCGTTCTCTTGTATCTAAATTCCCTCAAGTATCCTCGTCATTTTCAAATTCTTACAGGTGATTTGTTCTCTTTTCTTCAATTGTTTTCAATTATTACGGTGGTTCGTTCAAGATTCCTCTTCCTTTGTTATCATATTAATTCATTCATTCTTTCCAAAGTCCTACCGGTGATTCGTTGAAAACTTTCTCAAGATTGCGCGATATCGATCCTTTTTCAATGAGAATAAGTAGTATGCAAAATCCGTTGCTTGTCATCAATTTAAATTGATGAAGGATACGCATAACATAATTCTTATTCTTGTTTCATCCAAGTGATTAATTCCTTCCTTCGGAGTTTGTTCATGAGGAATAAATTCTCGGTTCCAAGTTGTTCATCTTTTCTTTCCAGAGTTCCAAGTTCTCTCAGTTATTGCGTCGCGAAGCTCCATCTAAATCATTGCAAGGCTTCACCTTGTTCTTTCAACTTCTCGTTCTTTATATCATCCTTTTATTACAGGAGTCCTTCTAGAGTTTTCTTCATTGTGGCTCATCAAGATTTCTTTCACTCTAGAAGTGTTCTATCAAGATTCTTGTTGGAGGAGCTTAAGTATTCTTTGTCTTGCATTTCAAATTAAGTGCAAATTCCCTCTCCCTTATCTTTTGAGGTTGTGTTATATTTGTTCTTGATTCATGAGGAGACTTGTAGAGAAGTTCTCAAGAATGAGATATTTGCAACCTATCGATCTCTTTGTTGGAGTTATCTTGGTACAGATTTCACCTAAGGCATTTCCAAAGGATTTTTGCTATTTTGGTGCTTAGCAATGACCCAAGTTATCTCCTTATCATCTTGGTAGAAGAAGCTTTGTCTATTTTGTGGTTCTCAATCAAACCATTTGTTTCCGTTGGTGGCAGAAGTTCACCTCAAATTATCGAGATGTTTTCATAAGGCCATTTGAAGCATATCATTTGATTGTTTATTCTTCAACAACTCCGTTCAAGCCTTTCTCGTAAGGATGCACTTTCAAATTGATTTACGGTAGAAGATGTTGTTGTCTTCTCGGTTCTTTTCATCCCATCCTCTCTTTTGTTCCGGAGGCTTTGTGATTTGCTCTCTTCGACCCATCATCTCGTTTTGTCAAGATAATGTTCTTTTGCTTGCTTATCCATTTAAATGGTGTGGTGTCCTCTACTCAAGTTCTTTTCATATTATCAAGTTTCCTTCTCTTTTCGACCGGAGCGCTTGCATGTACTTCTTGTCCATTGTAACCCTTTCTCTTATGTCTTTCAACCTACAAGGTTTGCGTAATGTTCCTTGTTCCTCGTTTCTAAAGGAGTGTTTTCAACTTCGTTCATTTCTGTTGTATTCTTTCCTCGAAATTGTTTAACCTCTCAAGGCTCATTGGTTTCACTCATTTGTCAAAGAAGCAACTTGGTTTTACCTCTTCTCTTCCTCTTCCCTTCCTCTTCTCATTCCTAGATCTCGGGGCGAGATCTCTTGTAAGTGGAGGAGAGTTGTAACGACCCGAGACCGACGCTCCAGATGCCTTCCATGATTTTCTTTGTTGCTGTGTGTTTCATTTGTTTGTTGCAATCATCATCGCATGATGCGCATTGCATCCGCATGTTTTCTTAAACTTGCATCCATTCGTAGTGCCGCTTCTCCTTTCGTCTCGGTGTCCTTTCTAAGACCGATCGGGTTTTGCTTCCCTCTTGTCTGGCCACATAGCTTCTCTGCACAACCCACACTCTTCGCTGCCTTGTCCGAAAACCTTCCCCGAACCCGAACCGGGCAGTCATGATCGGTAGATCCGGATCAACCCGTAATACCCCAAACATCTCTGTTTTCTTCATTGGACTTGCCTAACCTATTTATCCCCAACCGACTGATTACGATCGGAGGGACCCAAATGGCCTCTATCCAAATCCATTTGTTATATATAGTGGACAACCCTAGATCCTAGTGGCCTTGTCCCCTCAGTCCCCTTGGGCCACCACCACACTCCACCTGGTCTCCTCCTCGTTTTCCCCATCGACCCAATCCCACACGCAGCCAAACCTCCACCTTCTACCTGATTCCACTGCAGCCGCCAACGCATAGGAGAGGAGCTCCTCGATCCCCTTGACGCCGACCTCTATGCCGCGGCCTCGAGCTCGACCTCGCCTCGTCGCCAGACGACCGGCGCTGCTGCCGATGACCACCCCCAGGACCCCCCTCTGTCACGCCCTCGCCCCGCGCCAGCAAGCGATCCCACCATCAAGCCACTCCGACCTGTAGGTCCTCCGCAGCGCGTCCCCTCTCCGCTTCTTGTTTCCTTTTTCTTCTGCTGCTGCTCCTAACCGCATTAACACTGTGTTCTTCTACAAGGATTGCACCACCGAACCGCGACTCATGAAGTGCTCCTCTGCCACTGCTATTCCGCCGGGGCACCGGTGCCTCGGATCCGCCCCCTTGTCCAGCTATCGTCCCCATCTCCAGGCTCCCCTACAACTTCTGCTGCCATCTGCTTCCTCTCATGCGAGGCAAACGAGCGCTTCGTCCTGCTCGATCCTGCCGCGCCCGGTGACCGCGCATGCACGCACCCATCTGCGCCAAGCCAACCGGCCCTGCAGCCGCTGACCTCGTCAGTGAGCATCCAGGTCGCCCCGTCGCACCCCTGCCATCTCCCTCGCCACCTCTTTCTTCTTCACTTCCCCGTTTTCTTCTCTGGATTGCCTCTATCTTCATTCTTCAGGCAACTGCCGACGTCGTGGACGCCAACTGCCAAGCCCTCGCCGAGTCCCTCACCCACGTGCCCAGGCCGACCCTCCTCCGCCTGATCCCGGCGAGATCTGAATGGATCCCTGCCTCCTCCGCCGCCCCTTGCCGGAGCCCCACTGCCTTGGCTGCCTCTGGTCGTTTGCAGTGAGCACTCATTGACCGCGCCCCCTCCACCTCCTCGTACGATCCCGCCAGCATGGATAAGCGCCAGGGCCCAGCCACGCCTTGTCAGCCCATCTAGGTGAGCTCCAGCCCACCTCTAAGACACCCATAGCGCCTCCTTTGTTTTTCTTCTGTTGGGCCTGCTCCAGTTTTAGATTCGGCCCGTGTAGGGTTTTTCCAGATCTGCGAATTTAACATTATCCAGAGGAAAACCCTCCATGTTCAAGCATTAATAATTCACAAACCGTGCATCGGATTAAAATGTTTTATATATGTAAAATGGGTAGAATTTCATCTAGTTTCACAATATCCACCTTTCATCCATGTTTAAAATGTTTAAATTACTGTTTGCATTTATTTTGCATGAATAACATGTTAAAATGATTTATTTAATAACTAAATAACCGTAGCTCCGAATTAAATAAACTTTATATGTAAATGGTCTAGAAAAATGTATGGATTATCTTGGTGCACTTTATTTTCCAGTTTAACAACAATAAAATATGGCTTTAGGCAGAACAGTACCAAATTCGAAATATGCATATGGGGATTTTCCGGAATTGTTCTTTGTTGTTTCCGGCCTCATTTAAACTTGCCTAAATAGCTAGTCTACATATGCTTCACTTCTCGCCCTGTTTAGCAACATTTAATATTGTTGAGTAGCATAAACGAGAGCGAACTAAATAATTGAATGTGGTGTTTCGTCAATATGCAACTCGTTGCATATTAAGCACCACTTAATTTGTATTATTGTTTGTTGCACTTTGCCATGCCATGAATCATTAAATCGCACATGCATCATACTTTATTGTGCATCATGCCATGATTATGCTTGGTTGTTTACCATGTTGTTTGCTTCTTTCCGGTTGTGCTTCTTCTTGAGAGTTCCGGTTATGTTGCGATTGTGAGGATTCGTTCGACTATGTTGGTTCATCTACTTCATGGATTCGATCTTCTTCCTAGCGGGATTTCAGGCAATATGGCCATTACATTGGATATCACTACTATCTTTGCGTTGCTAGTTGTCTCGATGCTATCGCTATGTCGCGCTACCTACCACTTGCTTGTCAAGCCTCCCAAATTGCCATGATAAGCCTCTAACATTTCCACCATCCTAGCAAACCGTTGTTTGGCTGTGTTACTGCTTTGCTCAGCCCCTCTTATAGCGTTGCTAGTTGCAGGTGCATTTGCAGGTTGTTCCATGTTGGAACATGGATATCTTGGGAAATCGCATTATATCTTATTTAATTAGTGCATCTATATACTTGGTAAAGGGTGGAAGGCATAGCCTTTTGCTTGGTGTTTTGTTCCACTCTTGCCGCCCTAGTTTCCGTCATAGCGGTGTTATGTTCCTTGATTTGCGTTCCTTACACGGTCAGGGTTTATGGGCCCCCCTTGACAGTTCGCTTTGAATAAAACTCTTCCAGCAAGGCCCAACTTTGGTCTTACCATTTGCCTAATAACAACCAAAACTTGCATAGGGACTTTCTGGACCCCGAGGATAATTAATCAACAACCCGGGCCAGTGCTCCTCATGAGTGTTGGTCCAAAACAGAGCACCTTGTGGCGCCCCCTTGGCAACTTGGGTCTCAGCGACCGTAAGCTTCGCTCATCCGATCGTGGCTTGAGACGAGATACGCGCGGCTACTATCAGGGTGTCGGCACGTTGGGAGGTCTTGCTGGTTTTGTTTTACCATTGTCGAAATATCTTGTGCACCGGGATTTCGAGTTTGATCGGGTTGTCTCGAGATGGAGGTTTTTCTTCCCCGAATTGTGACAGTTTGTGATGGACTAAGTTGGGACACCCTTGCAGGGTTTAATCTTTTCGAGAGCCGTGCCCGCGGTTATGGGCGACTTGGAAATTTATAATATCCAGTTGTAGAGAACTTGACACCTTACCCAAAATAAAATACACCAACCGCGTGCGTAACCGTGACCATCTCTTTGCGAGGGAGTTCGGGAAGAGAACACAGTGGGGTTATGTTTGACTCATAAGTAGTTCAGGATCACTTCTTGATCATTACTAGTTGCGACCATTATGCGTAGTTTCTCTTCTTATTCTTGTACTCGTAAGTTAGCCACCGTACAATGCTTAGTGCTTGTTGCAACCTCACCACTTATCTATTCCATACCCATTAAGCTTTGCTAGTCTTGATACCCATGGTAATGGGATTGCTGAATCCTCGTGGCTCATAGATTACTACAACAACATTTGCAGGTATAGGTAATGCGATGATTTGACGTGAGGGTGATGCTTGCTTGTTTGGAGTTCTTCTTCTGCTTCTTCGTCTTCTTCGATCAAGGGATTGGTTCCGCGTCGGGAGCCTGGGATTAGCAGGGTGGATGTCTTTTCTTTTTCATTTGATTTTATCCGTAGTCGGATCCTGCTCTTCTGTATGATGATTGCTATTTATTGATGTACTATTGTATTCATGTTGTAGCTTGTGGCGAGTGTAAGCATTTATCTTATATTCTCATCTATTCATTACATGGTATGTTGTAATGATATCCACCTTGCTATCCGCTCGAAATGCGGTTGTGCCCCAATCTTGAGTTCATCACGTGATTTGGATAGAATCGCATCTTGGGTGCTACAGGATCGACATGAATGTAGAGTAAAAAAGTGATGTGATGAGTGTACAACCTCTTTGGCGTAGCCTTGTCGACCTCAGCATCATTGGGTTGGATGTGAATGGTGATGCTGGTGTGACTGTCGGAGGCAGGGAAGAAGATCTGAGGCCTCTGGAGACGGCGCCGAGGGTACTGCTCCGCAGTGATGGACGGTTCCATTGTTGGAGTAGCTCCGGTGAGGTGTATGACGGCGAGGCTGAAGCAGGACAAGACAAACAACATTAATCTGAAGTGGGATTCTAATAGCATCTGCAATAGATGATGTAAAATACATCACCAAAAAGAGCTAGATGTAAAATACATCAGCCGCGCCGTAGCTACTCCAAGAGATGCTGTAAATACTGTTGACTCTGAACTTAAGTGAAGAAACTGAACTTTACAGCCGAAATAGAATTTTACTGTCGAAACTGAATTTTACTGATGAAACTGATTGAACTAGTGGCAGAGCACTACAATAGAAGTTTAGGCCGTTCGAGCACTGGTAGCAGAGAAGCAGTGATCTAAATCAGCACCCGCTCGAGCAGAGAACGCACTAGCAGAGAGCGGCTTGTGCAGCAGCACCGCGAGCGAGTGCTAAAGCAGCAACTCCTGTAGCTACCGCAGGTCATGTAGCAGCAGTAGCAGCGCGAGCGAGAGCAAGAGCAGAGCAGAGTAGCAGCACGAACGAGAGCAAGAGCAGAGTAGCAACACGAATGAGAGCAAGAGCGGAGCAGAAGTGCGACCAACAGCAAGAGCAGAGCAGAGTAGTAGCATGAACGAAAGCAAGAGCAGAGCAGCAACGCGCCCGACAGCAAGAGCAGAGCCGCAGCGCGAGCGAGAGCCAGAGCAGTAGCAGCTAGTGCTGGTGCGAAAGTCGCCGCCGAGGAAGCAACGGCATGGGTGAGAGATGCCATGAAGGAAGTGGCCGGCGACAACGCCGTCGATGGAGACCTGCCATGGTTGCTCGGTATCGAGCACCGGCAGCCCATGAGATCGAATAAAAGATAAAATACAGCGGTGAGTGCAGAACCTCCTTGGTGGCGCCGAGTAGGCCTCGGCTTCATCGGAGGAATTGGTGAGGGTGTTGCGGTTCCAGTTGGGCAGGTGAAGACGGTGCTGTGGTGATGGAGGTGGCACGATAGATGAGGCAAACATCGGGGCAGCTCCTTGGAGGTGGAGGGCGGGGCGGCTGAACCGGTGGGACGACGAGATCGACGACGGATACTCATCTAGTGCGGTGGATGAGGGACGTTGAGTTGTTCCCGCGGACGACGTCGTCGGGGAAGAGGATTCGGCTGGGTACGGTCGGGAGGCCGACAGAGGAGCGCGGGGTTTCGCGGGTTTTGGCGGCCTCGGTGTATGAATGAGGGGGAACGAAAGGGAAGATAAGGGGAGCCACGGCTTAGGGACGCGCTTGTCTGAAATGTGGGGTAAATTACGAACGTACCCCCACTGGTTTTGTGGCGGAATTTCTGGCTGAAGGGTAGGAGGGGGATTTCGCGTGTCTGGGCTGCGTGACCGATTTCGGATGAGGAGGCAGTTTTTGCGCGCGTCAAAATTTCAGGATAACAAGGCGCGATGCAGGTTGAAGAGGTGGGAGTTTTGCAGCAGAAGAGACAAGAGATACTCTAGTTTGAAAATTTCGGGATAACAAGGCGCAGATTCCATGTTCGGTAGAACAAACTTAACGTGTACAAAAAAAAGACAATCCATACAAGACACAAGAGAGTCATGTCCCCTTTTACTATATTGCTATGAATGCCATTGAAAAACTACAAGAAAAATGTAAAAAAATCAGGAGAACATGATTATCCTATATACAGTACCAAATCAATTTGCACTTCCCTCAACAACAACAAAAAACATATCAATTCCCACCACAAGAAAGAGTCATGTCCCGTTTTATATTATTACAAATGCCAGGATCTCGAATTTCAATTTTTGAATCCATGTTATGTTGAATTCGAATATATCGTTAGGTTATCTTGTGGTTTATAATGGATGTAGTCCTACATTTTGATCTTCCATCTTATATGAACATTTTACTGCACCCTATGAATATATATTGTCGTCTACCATATAGACTAAATTTGAATCAATTTTCCCTATTTGAATACAATTGTTGTCAAGTTATACCATTATTTAAATATTATCTTGATAACAAAAAACATGCATATAGTAGTAATCATATTTAAATATTAACTACATGTACCATACGATCTCCAATTCAAATATTTGTATCCATTTTATGTTGAATTCAAATCACAGTACATTGGTGTAGGTAGCGAGATGTTCGGAATAATCTAAACCCTGTTTTCATATGTATAATGTGTTTAACACACAGCAATGCATCCCCCCTGCCCACACACACAACATTTAGATGTTAGCTTTGAAAGCGACACATTATCTCAAATTCGAATAGTTATGTCCATGCATGGATGCAATGTGGTCAGACGATGCCTGCCATCGGTATCGCAAATTCAAGTTGATTTGGCCTTGTTTCATGTGAATATAGCATATAGCACGTTTGATTCAAAACCACACCAGGCATATCTGCCTTATGTTCATGCATGCATGAGTTACAAACATCATGAGCTCTTATTCAAATATTTGAATTCACTTCTATACTGATTATTGTCTCTGTGAGTGTTTTACACGCACACACACACACTCCTCCTCCCTTCATGTGTACCAATAACTTTCCTATCATGCAAGCATATATGCACACACACTCCCCACGACTCTGCATCCTCTACATCACGCACACACGTTCTTGTTCTTTAGGTCGGTCTCCCACGATCTCCCTACGTTCCCATCTTTCCAACACACACCGATCGATATACCCCTCTAGCTAGCTAGGCCTGCCTACGACACACAAACATGTACAAACATAGCCCCTCCCCTCCTCTCACCATCCATGCCTCCCGCTCTAACTCTGAGACACGCGGGCACTGTCGCCCCCTATGTAGTTATCCATCTTGCACTCGTACAGTGTCACAAGCTAGCTGCACCCCCTCCCCTGCACTACACACACAACTCTCCCTCTCTTCATCACTCCGGGTGTTCTTTATCTTTGACACATGCCTGCATGTGAACCAATCGATTTCCCTCTATGTGCAACCAGGTCTCTCGCTATTTCCCCACACAAAATGTCCGATCTATATCTCTAGTTAAGTCTCCCCCTCTTTACCCATGTACACATCAACCAAACCATGACCTCTCTACATAGGACCACCTACCATACACACATTAATTGCCCCTCCCCGTCTCATCATCCATGCCTTCCGCTTTGTCTATCAACAAGACAAGCGTGCCCACACACGTTATCGTCCCCTCTCTTTAATTATTGATCTCGCACTTGTACTCCTTCATTGTCTTCGCCTAGTTGGCCTCTCGCATCATCTTCCAATATGCACCCCCCTCTTTCCTAGCGCTTGTATGCTTGTAAAGTTCTTCCCTCTATCTGTGTCTATTGATATGTTGTGTAAATGATTCGTCCCCCTCTCTTCTCGTATTTTGCCCCCTCCACATACATATACTATGTATTCAGGCCTCTCTTTGATAGAAACATATGTATAGAGGCATCTTGGACAAACCATCTCCCTCTCTCTCTCTAAAACACCCACTAGGTGGAGCCGTGGAGGACATGTATGAAGAAAAGAGGTGCACGCACGCATGCACTACCTACCTCACATACACGTGCGCGGGTACATGGTGGAGCACATTTCTCTAATGAGAGTTAGCCCTCGTGATAATTTGACGCATGTTGAAAGACTTGTTAGATGACGTGGCACTAGTACTTTGAGCATGGTTAATAGTATAGCCAACAATCGGCTATATGGAGTTGCCATGTCATATATAGTCAACCTAATAGCCAACGTGTATAGTATGGCTAGTTGCTAAGCAGTACTACTTTATTAATGCATGGCCCACTGTATACTCTCACAATGTTTCTTAGAGTCCGTGTTGTAGCTGGTTGTTAACCTACAACCCGCTTCCCTTCTCTCTCCTCTTCTCTATCATCCAACTCAACACAAATATAATTGTTTAATCATTATAGCCTGCTTATTGTAACTTATTATACTTGCTCTTCCGGTACGTGCAACGCAAGTTCTCTCTTTTCCAGTCAATATATTTTTGAATAAAATGATGGGGGAGCTCAATGAAGACACATGGCACATGTGGAGGTGTTGTTTGCCAGCTTCTTGCATGGATTGATCACACTGACGTGCGGATGCTTCCAGAAGAACGTAGACACTGCTGGGTACAATGAGGTTACTATAGACGCGATCCCAGCCATTCCGAGGCACTTAGACCATTGGATCAACATCAATGAACGGCTAATATCACGTCACACATGAAATTGAGAATTTCTAAACTGATTATAGAAATAGCCAGCAGTGGGCTACTCATTTTTTGCTCTGAGAGGTTGCAGGCGTCTGGCTCCACCACAATGGCCTCTCAGAATGCGGGCCCACGTACACATCCGAGGAACGTATGTAATGAGGATTTCTAGCGACCGATCTTGTTAAGGAGGCAAATCAAGTGTTACCCTTTACAAATTAAGTTAGGCGGTAAACTTACAGCCCGTCGCGCTGGCGTCACCCCAACACAATGTTGGTCCGGCCCGCCGCTCACTGAAGGGACGCGCAACGGCTCGGTGCATCACTGACACGTGCGACCACATGTAAGTAGTAGCACCAACACATGGTCGGTCCGCTGCTTAGCATGAACAGACGGTATGTCTGGCTCGCCGCTCACCGAAGCGATGCGCATCGGCTTGGTACATCACTTATGTTCGACCGCATGTGAGCAATAGCAAACCGATAGGCCAAGCTCCCCCACCTACCGCGCGCCAAAAGCCCGACCTTTTATTGTAGATCCCTTTAAAAAAACTGAAGATCGCACATAGGAGCAGACCATGGCAGTTGCGAACGCTCGTGTGGCAGTTTTATGGGTAGGGGAGGGGCGTGCTGTGGCAGTTTTGTAATATTCCATGGCACTTCTTTTTCTATTGCTGTGTACGTGCAATGACTGGCACCGTCGGATACATATCTTACGGTTATTGGGGCGTTCGCCAGGAATAGCCTAGTGGCGAGCTATTGACTAGTCTTTTTTCACACGCATTACATCGACACATATCATCTCTCTCCCTCTTCCCCACGCACACACCATCTCTAGCTCTCTAGGTTGATGCCACCCACATACACTTGTACTCTATGTTTAGTACGTTGTACACGAAGAGAAGAGGTGCACACACGCACTTGTCCTCTCTCCCACACGCATCTGTAGCTATGAATTGTAGTGTTCTCAACCATCTGATTGGCTCTATTATAGGTTCACATTGCTCCATGGCCTTGAGATTGAGAAGTTTAAAATGCGAAGGCTCAGCTGGAGGCATGAGGTTTTGGTTAATGTGCGGGCCGCACACGGCACCAACACGACACGAGCTTGGTCTGCCTAGCGCAGTCGGGTGAGTACTACTTTGATGTGTCACGTCAACTTGTAGAAGTATGCAACACTTCCTCAACAAACAAGCACATAAGTAGCTTATAATCATTACCCAAAGAATTTTTATATCCAACAGACACAAAATATCCCTTTGACTGTTGGAAATTACTTTAACTGCTGATCTTCTGTCGAACTAATTGCTGCATCGCCACCAAAATCCACCATCTCTTAAGCTAAAGTAGACCGAGCTAAACCCTATATTAGCATATTACTAAGATAAATAGAACGCACTATAGAATCATTTAGGAGGTGATCTTGTCAATCTGAATGTGGAGGCACACCGTCCTTGACAACCCAGCCCCGGCCAGCAGCTTGGGCGGCACGGTGAAGAAGGTCAGCTCCTGCACGACGACGGCGCGCGGGCTTCTTACTACTTGTCACCTTGATTTCCACCTCAACGGTGTCGGTCCTGCCTTTGCGCTCCCCTGGCGGGCCGTTCGCCCACACCTTGGCTGCGTAGTGCGGCAGTGGGGACGCCCCCGCTCTGACACAGACGACCGACATGGTGATAGGAGCGCCGATGTCGAGCTCGCTGCCGACCATGAAAAATGCGCGGCCATCCTCCTCCAGGAACAGCAAGCGCCGCGGTTCCGACACCGGCACTTGCAGCTGGAGCACCTTGCCGTACTAGATCATGTGCACGGGCAGGGGATGCACGGTGCTAATGTGGTGGGGGAGCACCCGCGACGGGCCTTCATAGCTACAGACGGGCATGGGGCATTTGCAGGGCATGAGCGGACCCACGCTCTGGTGTTCGGCGAGCTTGTGGTGAGTGATGTAGATCCCACTACCTTCGTGCGGGCACTCCAACCTCACCGAGGAGAGAATAGCGTCCATCACCGTGTTGCGCACGTCGAAGCTGCCGCCGCGCTCGCACTTCTGGCACTGTCGCTGGTTCCCGAGACGCTCGCCGTGGTAGTCCGCGCAGGCCAGGTGCCCTCCCTTGCACTGCACAAAGTCAATCGAACAACACATCAATCAAGAAACCTGCACCTTGCTCAATCAGCCGAACGGACGAGGTGTATTTGAACCTCGTACATTAGAGGATTCAAGGGGCGGAGGCACAAAGGGCAGTGCAGCAAGGTGAGGTACATAGACACCTCCATCGTCGGGTCCTATTTTGTTGGCATGATCTCACCCTCCTCATGCACCACCATCTCTCGCTTTAGGGCCGGGTCATTAGAAAGCTTTAGCATCACATATAAATACTACTTCAAGGTGCATTAAATCAACACATGCAAGTATCAAAAGGAAAGTCACGGCATGCATGCATGCATTGTAATTAATGCATCGATAAATGCAAATTATGGAAATATATCGAGTGCACTGCTTTTTTGTGTCGTGTCAACTCGTACAACAAGGAGAAGCTTGATTACACTGCCCTCTCCCTCACCCATGAGTGTGGTGGCTTGCAGGACTAGGAGAAGCTTTTTCTACACGCTCTCCCTCCCGCACGCGGTGGACATGCAGCAGTTCATTCGGTGTCAGATGGCCAGAAGCATACTAGTACTCCACTGTAGTAGTACCATCATTTTTCGACTTCACGAAGAGGCGAAGAGCCAAGTGCAACCCGAACGCTCGCATGGCAGTTTCATGCGTAGGGGACGTAGTAGTAACATTGTCTAGGATAGCGTGCACCATGCCTCTAAGCTTAACATCGTTGGAGTCACCTGCATGCTAAGAGGCCGTCTCAAAGCATTTTTTTTATCAAAATAATCTTCTGGCCCTACCTGTCATCCTGGTGATTGTAGTTTGCATGCTGATATGGTCAAGAGAGGAATATATATTTTAATTTGTGGTGGGGTAAATGTTAGAGGTTGCAGCAAATATTGTACACTGTGGGTCTTTTAGCCAAGTTTAGAGGCAAGCATGTGGGGCCCATGTTAGAGGCAGTGCTGCCTCCAAACACTCGAGGTGCTCTCCACTATGACAAGTTTACCTTCACATGTTCATACTTCAAGGTGCATTAAATCAACAGATGCAAGGATCAACAGGAAACTCACGACATGCATGCATTGTAATTAATGCATAGGTAGACACAACTTTTTGAGAAAATCGTGCTTTGATGTGTCACGTCAACTTGTAAAACAAGGAGAAGCTTGATTACTACGCCCTCTCCCTCGCCCATGTGCGCGGTGGCTCGCGGACAAGGAGAAGCTTTTGCTTACAACAAGCTATCCCTCCCCCATGCGGTGGACATGCAGCAGTTGATTCGGTACTGTAGAAGTAGTAACATCATTGTTCGACTTCTCTAAGAGGCAAAGAGCCAAGCGCAACCCAAACATGGCAGTTGCGAACGCTCGTGTGGCAGTCTTATGTGTAGGGGAGGGGCATGGTGTGGCAGTTTTGTGGCAATTCTTTTCTATTGTTGTTTGCTTCCAATAGGTGCCACCGCCGGATGCAGATTTTATGGTTATTGTGGCGATTGCTATTTATAGTTATCTTATGAAAATCAAATAATCCCAAAACAAACCCGTCCATGTTTCTTGTTTCTAGACATGAACAGGAATCAACCAATAAGAGACGTGGGCCGTGTATGTTTTTAATGCCTTGAGACGTACCTAGCACGGCATGCACCGGTCAATTCATTGCATGCAATGGTATTCATTAGCAAATAAATATTAAGTTCTCTCGTTTTCCTCTCCACCTCCGTCCTGGTTTATTAGCCCCCTTTGTAATATGTGCTAAATTTTGACCAAAGATTTAACTGACATAATGTTAGTGCATGTCAACAAAAATTATATCATTGGATTCGTATTTGAACATAATTTTCAATGATATATTTTTTGGTGATATGCATGAACATTTTGTAGTTAAATTTATGGTCAAAGTTTGGCACAGAATACAATGGGGACCAGTAAACCAGGACGAAGGTACTACTACTGACTAGTCTCTTTTTGACACGCATTTACGTTGATACGGCTTGAATGCCAACGAGGGAGAGGGTAGCGGTTCCTGAAACGTTGAATGGTCAATGATGCATCCTCATTCAATTAGCATGCAGAGGGAATTATGCACTTTAATTCACTCTGTTGGGTCACTTTCTGCACTGGATGTTATCCACAAACTGGTACATACTTGACTGGCAGGCTACTTTCTCAGCTTGCTCTTGTTCTTCGGGAAGTTCCCCTGTTTGGAGAAACTGGACAATCTGTTGTGCCCATGTCGGAGCCTGGGTCTCGACGACAAGGACCAAAGGCATCTCTTCGGCCATGGGAGCGCTGGTCTCATTGGCAAGAATCTGGAGTTCTGCGCGAGATCGCTGCTCACCGGGAGTCATATCGATGTTCCCGGCAGGTGCCTTGCTGGTGGCTTCTGGGAGCTCTGCCAGAAAGTAGCTGCTGGTACTTATCTTCCTCCGCTTCTAGACTCTCGTTGATGGGGTAACTATGAGTTGAGTTAAGCGGAGCACAAAAGTACCTGGTTCCATATGTAACTTTTGGGCAGCACACTTTGACAACTGATCAGCAATGATGTTTTCCGCATGAGGGACGTGTTCTATTTGTAGGCCGTCAAAGTGTTCTTCCAACTTCCTCACTTCATGCACGTACGCTTCCATCAACGGGCTCTGATAGTCTTTGTTAACTTGCTTCACCACAAGCTGTTAATCTCCTCGGACGATCAGCTTTTTTATCACCAACTCAACTGCAATTCTGAGGCAGGCAAGTAGTCCCTCATACTCACCAGTATTGTTGGTAGCCTCCTCCCAGGGGAAATGCATTTGAACCACATACTTGAGATGCTCTCCAGTGGGTGCGATAAGCAGCACCCCGGCACCAGCGCCTTGCAGCGAGAAACCACCATCAAAGTACATGATACAATTCTTCTCAGTTTCCTTTCCGGGGAGTGCTGACACCTGGGCCTCATCATCTGGTGTTGGTTTCCATTCTGCAATGAATTTAGCCAGTGCTTTGCTCTGGATAGTTGATGTGCTCTTAAATTTGAGTGCAAAGCTTGACAACTCCAAAGCCCACTCCACTATCCCGCCGATTGCTTCCGGATTCCTTAGAATATGCTGCAATGGAAAGCAGGTGACCACCGTAATCTCATGTGCTTGAAAGTAGTGGCGCGGCTTCCTCGAGGCCATGAGTAGGCCGCAGAACAATTTTTGCACGCCCGAATACCTTGATTGAGCCCCTTGCAGGAGGGAAATAACAAAGTATACGGGTCATTGCACCACTTTCTTCTTCAAAGTAACTTGTTCTTCAGCTGTCTCTCCTTGCACTATTTTCTCCTTTCGACATCTGGCCTTGCCGGAGAATTTGCCACCTCGTCGATGAAGGGCCCTGCCGTGGTTGCTTCTACATTGTCAGCTTCTCTCTATGCAACTAGTGCGACACTAACCACTTAATTCATTGCTGCTAAATATAGCAACAATGGTTCTTGTGGCCTAGGCGCAACTAAAGTTGGCGCAAAGGACAAGTACCTTTTCAGGTCCTGTAGCGCAGCCTCCGCTTCTGAAGTCCATTTTACCAGACCTGCCCTTTTCAAGATTTTGACAAACAGCAGGGCACGCTCAACAGACCTTGAAATGAACCTGCTCAAAGCTCCAACACATCCAGCAAGACGCCTCACATCCTTGACGGTCTTGGGTGCTTGGATCTGCTTGATGGCCTTGATCTTGTCGGGGTTTGCTTCGATCCCCCGATGTGATATAAAGAATCCAAGGAGCTTGTCGGAGGGGACACCGAACACACACTTCTCGGGGTTGAGCTTCATGTTGATATTCCGTAAGTTGGCAAATGTTTCCTCCAAATCTTGGATCAGGGTAGACTTGTCCGTGGTCTTGACCACGATATCATCCATGTAAGCTTCTATGTTTCTATGCAGCTGTGGCTCGAAACCAATCTGAACTGCCCTTGCAAACGTTGACCTTGCACTCTATAGTCCGAAAGGCATCCGTACAAAACAGTACGTGCTAGATGGATTATTGAATGTGGTTTTCTCTTCATCTTCTTTGGACATGAATATCTGGTGGTATTTGGAGTAGACGTCAAGAAAGGAGAGCAGATCACACCCGGCAGTGGAGTCCACAATCTGGTCGATGCGCAGCAAGGGGAAGGGGTCCTTTGGGCATGCCTTGTTAAGATCAGTGTAGTCGATGCAAAGCGTCCATTTCCCATTTGGCTCGCGCACAACGACCGGATTTGCCAACCAGGTTGGGTGCAGTGATAACCCACAAGTATAGGGGATCGCAATAGTTTTCGAGGGTAGAGTATTCAACCCAAATTTATTGATTCGACACAAGGGGAGCCAAAGAATATTTGTAAGTATTAGCAATTGAGTTGTCAATTCAACCACACCTGGAGATTAAATATCTGCAGCAAAGTGATCAGTAGCACAGTAATATGATAGTTTTGATAGTAGTGGTAACGATAGCAATGGTAACGGTAATAGAAGTAATAGTTTTTTAGCAGTTGTAACAGTAGAAATAGCAACGGTAACTTAGCAAGAACAATATGTGGAAAACTCGTAGGCATTGGATCGGTGAATTCATTGGATGATATTCATCATATAACAGTCATAACCTAGGGCGACACAGAACTAGCTCCAGTTCATAAATATAATGTAGGCATGTATTCCGTAAATAGTCATACGTGCTTATGGAAAAGAACTCGCATGACATCTTTTGTCCTACCCGCCCGTGGCAGCGGGGTCCATAAGGAAACTAAGGGATATTAAGGCCTCCATTTAATAGAGAACCGGAACAAAGCATTAACACATAGTGAATACATGAACTCCTTAAACTACGGTCATCACCGAAAAGTATCCCAATTACTGTCACCCTAGGGTTTACGGATCATAACACGTAATAGGTGCATATGACTTGCAAGATCGGATCTAGAACATAGATATAATGGTGAAAACATAAATGGTTCAGATCTGAAATCATGGCACTCGGGCCCTAGTGACAAGCATTAAGCATAGCAAAGTCATAGCAACATCAATCTCATAACATAGTGGATACTAGGGATCAAGCCCTAACAAAACTAACTCGATTATATGATGAATCTCATCCAACTCCTCACTGACAAGTGAGCCTACGAAGGAATTACTCACTCCCAGTGGGGAGCATCATGGAATTGGTGATGAAGGAGGGTTGATGATGACGAAGACCGAAGATTCCCCTCTCCGGAGCCCGGAACGGACTCCAGATCTGGCCTCCCGACGAAGAACAGGAGGTGGCGGCGGCTCCGTATCATGAAACACGATAAAACTTCCTCTCCTATTTTTTTCTCCAAAAATAGGTATTTATGGAGTTGGAATTAGGGTCAGGGGGCCACTAGGGCCCCACAACCCACCAGGGCACGCGTGGAGGGGGTGGCGCGCCCTGGTGTATCGTGGCCAGCCAGGGCACCCCCTCCGGTGGTTCTTGGTTCCAGTATTTTTCATTTATTCTGAAATAAATCTCCAAAAAGTTTCGTACAAATCCGAGAACTTTTATTTCTGCACAAAAAACAACACCATGGTAGTTCTGCTGAAAGCAGCGTCAGTCCGGGTTAGTTTCATTCAAATCATGCAAATTAGAGTCCAAAACAAGAGCAAAAGCGTTAGGAAAAGTAGATACGATGGAGACGTATCAACTACCCCAAGCTTAAACATTTGCTTGTCCTCAAGCAATTCAGTTGATGTTGGTCTCGCCGGAGTCGCGGATCAGACGAGGCCATTGATGCCCGATCATGATCATCGTCGTTTGGCGGTCATTGAGTCCGCCGTGGATGCCCTTGGGCGGGTTGCCGCGGAGGAGACTGCACTGTGGATGCGGTCCTGTCGTCTTGGCCACCAGTGTGAGCCACTGGCGTAGCCCGCGGGCGCCGCGATGGCTCTAGACATGGTGACTTGTTGACCTCAGGAAACCCGAAGAGACTTTGGATGGTAGCTCTCCATTCAGCCATCTTGTCTGCTACTGGAGGGAAATCCAGCAGCAGCTGAGCTCTCGCCACTGCTTCGGTCGCCGTTTCTGGCATGGCATGGGAGGCAGAGCGCGACACCGCTCGACTTCTGGGCTCTCTCTCCTCCTCGGGCCCATTCCTAGAGGGACCTAACGTGACCGGAGCTATTCTTGGTGACCAGGCTCTTGGTTAGCTGGGCTCTCCCAGTGTGGGCATGGCCGTTGAGGGTCGACGCCACCGCTCGGGGTGTTGTTGTGCACGTCCGTTGTGGGATGGGGCGCATGCCCTGTCTCCACCCCTCTAGGCGGTGTGGCCAGTGGATCCTGGCTCGCACCAGAGTGGGCATCGACGTCGCGTTGGTTGAGCCTGCCGGTGGGGTGACCGGGAGGAAGCTGATCGTCCCCGTGACCCGTACCGGCGGGAGCTTGATCGGTGGCGTGCTGAAGGGGCTGGGCCGCGCCCGCGGCCCCAGCCCCAGCCACGGCGGAAGCGTTAGTGGCACTGCTCGTCTCGCCAGCTACACCCGCCGTAGCCGCAATGCCCGTGGCGCCCGTAGCCATGGGTAACAAAGCCTTCAAGGTGGAAGGATGCACCCCCTGCTCGGCTTTTCTTCTTGGGAGCCATGGATGATGAAATTCAATGAAGATCGACGTGCTGTCTACTACTTCAGGTTCGCACAAGTGACACCCCCTACTTGGCGCGCCAAAGATGTCGACGTGGAGCACGATCACCTATGGGGCAGGGGTGCCCCTTTGTGGTTCGGCATGGGGACGACCGCGTTGCACAAAGAGCAGAAGCAGTAGGGGACAAGATGGCAATGGACAGCTAGTTTTTACGTCTGCTTTGCAGCTTAAAACCCTACTCTTGCTTTGGTGGATTGATCTGGAGGAGGACGAAGGTGCAAAGTGCACTAGCCCGGCAAGGGTGCCTCAGGAGTGCAATCACACGCGTACAAGTGCAGGGGGTCGAAGTGTTCGAACCCTTTGCTAGGTTGCCTCGGGCCTCCTTTTATAGGTAGAGGGGCGACCATAGTGGCAAAACAGTCATTTGGGTGAGATTAGATAGCTAACAGCGCTATCATACCTAACTATGGTAGTTAGGACAAAGTGCATTAAATGCACTACTAGGTGTCGTGTCGAGGTTGAATCCCGGCAAGCCTGTCGCGCCGCTTATCTGCTTCTCCTTGCTAGCGTGGCACATCTCCTGGACGGGTGTCAATAAAGCTAATCACTTCTTGATCATGCTGCCACATGCCTGACAGGATCCACCAGGTTGCTTGGTTCCTTGACGTCGCACTAATAAGTGACTTGGGTGCGATGAGATGCAGCGGTGGCATCTTGGTCGAAACCTACCAGCAAGAAGCCTAGTGGGTTTTGATCTTAGCAGCCCCGGCAACCCTGCCGAGGCAATCTAGACTTGTCTGTAGGTGCGGTCTCGGCCTGGCCAGGCTCTCCTGCCCGGCAAGGGAGGCCTTCCCAAGGTGATTCCTGCCTATCCTGTTCTTCTCAATGCTCTCCTTGATCTCACGAAGAGTGGCTTCTCTGGCCAATCTTTATATGGCATACTGGTATTGGACATGCGATCATCAGCATGCCCGTGCATGAGTTCAGTCTAGCAAACGCAAATGTTTGCTGCACCGACAGAACCGGAACAAAGCATTAACACATAGTGAACAAAGCATTAACACATAGTGAATACATGAACTCCTCAAACTATGGTCATCACCGAAAAGTATCCCAATTACTATCACCCTAGGGTTTATGGATCATAACACGTAATAGGTGCATATGACTTGCAAGATCGAATCTAGAACATATATATAATGGTGAAAACATAAACGGTTTAGATCTAAAATCATGGCACTCGGGCCCTAGTGACAAGCATTAAGCACAGCAAAGTCATAGCAACATCAATCTTAGAACATAGTGGATACTAGGGATCAAGCCCTAACAAAACTAACTCGATTACACGAAGAATCTCATCCAACTCCTCACCGACCAGCGAGCCTATGAAGGAATCACTCACTCCCGATGGGGAGCATCATGGAATTGGTGATGAAGGAGGGTTGATGATGATGAAGGCTGAAGATTCCCCTCTCCGGAGGCACAAACGGACTCTAGATCTGGCCTCTCGATGAAGAACAGGAGGTGGCGGCGGCTCCGTATCGTGAAACGTGATAAAACTTCCTCTCTTATTTTTTTCACCAAAAATAGGTATTTATGGAGTTGGAATTAGGGTCAGGGTGGCCACAAGGGCCCCACAACCCACCAAGGCGAGCCTGGAGGGGGTGGCGCGCCTTGGTGTATCGTGGCCAGCTAGGGCACCCCCTCTGGTGGTTCTTGGTTCTAGTATTTTTTATTTATTTTCAAATAAATCTCCAAAAAGTTTTGTCCAAATCCGAGAACTTTTATTTCTGCACAAAGAGCAACACCATGGTAGTTCTGCTGAAAACAGTGTTAGTCTGGGTTAGTTTCATTCAAATCATGCAAATTAGAGTCCAAAACAAGAGCAAATGCGTTAGGACAAGTAGATACGATCAAGACGTATCATGCATCACTCCTCTAACCAGGCCAGCCGCCTCGAGTTTCTTGATTTCTTCTGCTATAAATTGTTGTCGTTCCAAAGCCTGCTTCCTGACCTTCTACTTGACGGGCCGAGCGTGAGAACAGACAGCAAGGTGGTGCTCAATTACCTCCCTGGGAACACTAGGGATGTCGTTTGGTTACCATGCAAACACATCTAACTTTGCCCGCTGGAAGGTAATGAGCGCGCTTTCCTATTTGCTGTCTAGGGTGGCACTGATGGTGAAAGTACCATCAGTACCATCCTCTCTAGCTAGCACCTTCTTTGTCGCAGGTGGAATGGCCTTGGATCTCTTTCCGGTAGAGCTTTCCGGTGAATCCTGGACGGGTGCGCAGCACTCCGAAGAGGCGCACTTCCCGGAAGGCTCACTGGACGTCTTGTCGGACTTCTTGCTGTTCTGCGTCTTGGCGGGAGTTGTTGCCTTGCCAGCTTCTGCCGCAACCGTATCTCTATAGAGCTTGTCCATGCAAATGATTGCATCTTTCGGATCTGAGTTGATAGAGATAACACCCATGGACCATGGCATCTTCAATGTATTATAGGCGTAGTGAGATGCTGCCATAAACTTGGCCAAGGCAGGGCGGCCAAGCATTCCATTGAACGGCAAGGGGATCTTAACCACATCAAACACTATCTTCTTAGTTTGGTAGTTTAGGTCCCCTCCAAACATCACCGACAGCGTGAATTTTCCTTTTGACTGGCTCCTCCTCGGGTAGATTCCTTGGAACGTCCCCATTTTCTTGAGCTCCTCCTCAGGTATCTGCAACCTCTCGATCACCTCTAGGAGATCAAGTTCAAGCCACCCACTGGCAACTAACATTTTTGTGACCTTGAGGTTGCGAATTGTTGGTCAAACCAACAATGGCAAGCACCCGACCACTGTCGTGTGATCAGGGTGGTCCTAGGCATAAAAATGATAGGCGTGTGAGACCACTTGAGGGGATTTTATGCATCAGCTGTTGGTTCTACTTCAATGACTTCCTGTGCCGACTGCTTGAGTTGGCGGTGGGAGGAGTGCAAGGATGCACCACCGTCAATGCACATGGCTTTCGTTGCCTTCTAGAACTCTTCTTCACTAGACTCATCATCCTCATCCTCACTTTCTTCATCTTTTTCTCTGCTTTCTCTGCCCCTGGCGGGCTTTTCTTTCTTCTGGCCAGTGTTGCCACGGCGTCCACCTCGTCCACCGCGGCCCTTCTTGCCAGATCCACCAGTACCTTCCTGACCTTTCTCCTTGTCCCGCTTCTCGTACTCTGCTTTCTACTTTTTCAACTAGCTGCTCAACTTGGCGGCACTCTTTGAGATCGTGGCCCTTGGTACAGTGAATCTTGCAGTACGGCCCGTCAAACTTGCCAGCCTTCTCCCCCAGAGAGGCAACCTGGCAATCAACGCATGAAGCCACTTCCTTGCCGGTACTCTCCGTTTTGGCTTTCTTGGTGGGACTGGAGTTGCTGGACCCTTCCACAGCCATAACTGCCTTGCCTCTTCTCTTTCTATTGCACCTTCGCCCTTTCCTCCCTGGGGCGGTTGCATCGTTGATGACCCACAAGTATAGGGGATCAATAGTAGTCCTTTCGATAAGTAAGAGAGTCAAACCCAACGAGGAGCAGAAGGAAATGATAAGTGGTTTTCAGCAATGTATTTTCTGCAAGCACTGAAATAGTAGGTAACAGATAGTTTGATAGCAAGATAATTTGTAATGAGCAAGTAACGGTAATGGTAAATAATCCTTTTATGGCAAAGGACAGGCCAAGACGGTCTCTTATGATAAGCAAAGCGTTCTTGAGGGTACACGGGAATTTCATCATAATGGTTTGATTCGTGTTCGCTACTTTGATAATTTGATATATGGGTGGACCGGTGCTTAGGTGCTGTTCTTACTTGAACAAACCTCCTGCTTATGATTAACCCC
Source organism: Thinopyrum elongatum (assembly GCA_011799875.1). Classification (NCBI taxonomy): domain Eukaryota; kingdom Viridiplantae; phylum Streptophyta; class Magnoliopsida; order Poales; family Poaceae; genus Thinopyrum; species Thinopyrum elongatum. The sequence continues at coordinate 317,655,086 of CM022300.1, forward strand.
CTCGCAAGCATCCGCAACTATGAGAAAAGTATTAAGATAAAATCTAACCACAGCATTAAACTTTTGGATCCAAATCAGTCCCTTACGAAATAGCGCATAAACTAGGGTTTAAGTTTCTGTCACTCTAGCAACACATCATCTAATAACTACTCCACAATGCATTCCCTTAGGCCCAAATATGGTGAAGTGCCATGTAGTTGACGTTCACATGACACCACTACGGGAATCACAACATACATATAATCAAAATATCGAACACATATCAAGTTCACATGATTACTTGCAACATGACTTCTCCCGTGACCTCAAGAACAAAAGTAACTACTCAAAAATAATAATCATGCTCAAGATCAGAGGGGTATTAAATAGCATAATGTATATGAACATATAATCTTCCACCAAATAAACCATATAGTAATCAACTACAAGATGAAATCAACACTACTAGTCACCCACAAGTACCAATGTAAGGTTCCGGTACAAAGATTGAACACAAGGGATGAACTAGGGTTTGAGAGGAGATGGTGCTATTTAAGATGTTGATGGAGATGGCCCTCTAAAAGATGGGAGAGTTATTGGTGATGACGATGACGATGATTTCCCCCTCCGGGAGGGAAGTTCCCCTGGCGAAATCGCTCCGCCGGAGCGCAAAAGTGCTCCTGCCCAAGTTCCGCCTCGAGACGGCGGCGCTTCATCCCGAAAGTCCTCCTCTCATTTTTTCTACCTCAAAATGACTTATATACCAGAAGAGGGGCACCGTAGGTGGGCCGAGGAGGGCACAACCCACCATGGCGCGCCTGGCCTCCCTGGCGCGCCCAGGTGGGTTCTGCCACCTGGTGGGCCCCCTCTGGTAGTTATTTGCTCCAATATTCTTCATATATTGCAAAACAATTCTCCGTAAATTTTCAAATCATTTGGAGATGTGCAGAATAGGTAACTCTAACATAGCTTTTTCAGGTCCAGAATTCCAGCTGCCGGTATTCTCCCTCTTTGTGTAAACCTTGCATATTATGAGAGAAAAGGCATTAGAATTACTCCCAAAAGCATTATTATGCATAAAAACAATATAAATAACAGTAGGAAAATATGATGCAAGATGGACGTATCAACTCCCCCAAGCTTAGACCTCGCTTGTCCTCAAGCGAAAAACCGAAATCGAAAAACATGTCCACATGCTTAGAGAGAGAGGTGTTGATAAAAACAAAATACGGACATAGAAGCATCATGCATATTATTATAACAACAAGGAACTTTAACAAATAACTTTTATCATATAACTTCCCATGAACAAGTAACAATTCATCACAACATTGAAGTATAAAGCATAAACCTTACTGAAAACCAACAAACTATGTTCTCAGTCAACTTTGCAACTATGATTCATCATATTTTCAGGAAGGGGCACGTATTGGAGCCTTTAGGCAAGTCCACATAATCAACCATCATTTAATCTTCTATGATTGCTAACACTCATAGCGTACCCATGAACAAAAAGTTTCAACCGGACACATACAAAGATAGGGGCTTATAGTTTTGCCACCCAACGTATTCACCTCAAGGGTGATGTCAACAATAATAACTCATGCCCACTCATATCCAACTGGATATATGTGCCTAGATCTTTCCTCACCACATGATGCTTGCAGAAAGAGAAAATAAAAAGGGATAGGGAAGAAAACTTTTGACTCTTACATAAAAGTAAATGCATAAAAGTAAAAGATAGGCCCTTCGCAGAGGGAAGCAGAGGTTGTTATGCGCTTATTTGTTTGTATGACAAATCCCTTAATGCAAAAGAACGTCACATTATATTGCCCCTTATGATAGCAACCTTTATTATGCAGTCCGTCGCTTTTATTACTTTGCCATCACAAGTTCGTACAACGCTCAATTTTCTCTTACACTAAATGATCCAACACATTTAGAAACAATTTTTATTGCCTTATTGCACCGACGACAACTTACTTGAAGGGTCTTACTCAATCCAAAGGTAGGTATGGTGGACTATCAAAATAAGATTTGGGTTTAGGGTTTTTGGATGCACAAGTAGTATCTCTACTTTGTGCGGAATTTTTGGCTAGAAAAGATATTGAGCAAGCACCACATGTTAAAGGATCTATGACAATATAACTTCTACGTGAATATGAACAAACATAAATCATTATGTTGTCTTCCTTGTCCAATGTCAACTATTTTGACACAAAATATTTGATGGGGATCACAATCATATAAGATGTCTATGATAGTGTATTTGCATGTGAATCTTCTCTTCCCTTATTAATTCTTTCATGAATTGCATCATTGACCAATGCTATGTTTGTCAATCTCCAATAAATTTTACCACTTATACTTTTTCTTATGTGACGTCATTACTTACCATAAGATTAGCATATGATCATATTCATTTATTTTCCTTTCTTTTATTGAAACATTAAAGTAAGGAAACAAAACTCAAACTACTCTTTATTATATATCCCGCACATGATTACATCGATAGATCACTAAGCAAGCACTCAAAAAGAAAGGACCAAACTAAACTTTTATTCAACTAAATCATAGGATAAATTAGGATCAAACTAAAATAGATAAAGGCAAAGATAGTGGTGGTGATACGGTACAGGGACACCTCCCCCAAGCTTGGCACATGCCAAGGGGAGTGTCCACACCATGAACTCAAGTCTCATTTGGTGATGAAGAAGGTGGTGGTGGTGGTGATGAGGTAGTAGCAATCTTATCTTCCGGTTTCCATGGCAATGGCTCACCATCATAAGAGGAGTAGCGAGTCTCGCGAGTCCTGCAACTGGCAGCCAAACTCATACCTTTAAACCTTGCCTCATATTCAAAGACTTGGTTTTGGAGATCATAGGTTTGGCTTTGCAGAAAGTTGATTTGCTCGTTGAAGGTGAAGACGATGTCCTTCATGGATTTGCCATCCACCTTGAGATCACGGGTGTAATCCGCGATCATGAGGTGATTGGCATTGAGTCCATGTTCCACCATCCACTTGCACTTGAAGACCTCCTGCTCCATAGCTTCGAGCCTGGCATCCACGGTTCCCGTCCCCTTGGGACCCTGGATGTCCCGGATGTGGAGCACCCCCTCACGCATCTCAATGGCTTGAGGGTGCTGCATCACCTCCCACAAATACGGGTTGATGACGTTCTCGAAGAACTTGTCCTTGGAGGAGCTCGAAGCGGCCATGGCGATCTAGATCTGTCAGAAAACAGCAAGAAAGAAGAACAGAAGATTTCTCCGCGGTACGGTGGTCAATACATTCGGGGGGTATATAAAGATTTTTTATCTTGGGAAATAAGCAAACGGGAGGAAAATGGAGTCAGGAAGGTTCCCGAGGTTGGCACAACCCACCTGGGCACGCCAGGGGGCCCAGGCGTGCCCTGGTGTCTTTTGACCCCCTCGGGTGCCTTCCTGGTTGTTTCTTATTTTCCTAATTTTTGTAATATTCCAAAATTGACAGAAAATATTTTGGCGTATTTTTCAAAGTCCGTTCACTTACCGTATCACGTACCTCCTCTTTTTTAGTATTCTAGAGTGTTCCGTTAAGTTTCCTTTATGTGTCCCTCCGGTGTTATGGTTTGAATAATATTGCTTTCAACATTAATAGGCATACCTGAGATATAGTGTTTAATTTTTTGCCCATTGACCACCTTCGGGTTAGTACCTTCGGCATTATTTATTTTGATAGCTCCAGAGCAATAAACCACCTCGATGATATATGGTCCTTCCCATTTAGAGAGAAGTTTTCCTACAAAGAATCTGAAACAAGAATTGTACAAAAGAACATATTCTCCAACTTTAAATTCCCGCCTTTGGATTCTTTTGTCATGCCATCTTTTAACTTTTTCTTTAAATAACTTGGCATTTTCGTAGGATTGGGCTCTCCATTCATCTAGTTAGCTAATATTAAATAACCTCTTTTCACCAGCAAGTTTGAAATCATAGTTGAGTTCTTTAGTTGCCCAATATGCTTTATGTTCTAACTCAAGAGGCAAATGACAAGCTTTTCCATAAACCATTTTATAGGGAGACATACCCATAGGATTTTTATATGCTGTTCTGTAGGCCCAAAGTGCATCATCTAATTTCTTAGACCAATTCTTTCGGGACCTATTAACAGTTTTCTATAATATTAATTTTATTTCTCTATTGCTAAGTTCAACTTGACCACTAGATTGAGGATGATTGGGTGATGCAATTCTATGGTTAACATCATATTTAGCAAGCATTTTACGGAAAGCACCATGAATAAAGTGTGAACCACCATCAGTCATTAAATATCTAGGGACTCCAAACCTTGGGAAAATAACTTCTTTAAGCATTTTAATGGAAGTGTTATGATCAGCACTACTAGTTGGAATAGCTTCTACCCACTTAGTAACATAATCAATAGCAACCAAAATATGTGTATACCCATTAGAGGAAGGCAAAGATCCCATATAATCAAAACCCCAAACATCAAATGGTTCAACAGCAAGTGAATAATTCATAGGCATTTCTTGACACTTACTGATATTACCAATGACATTCATCACAAGATAAAACAAACTTACGGGCATCCTTGAAGAGAGTAGGCCAATAAAAACGAGATTGCAATACCTTGTGAGCAGTTCTATCTCCCGCATGATGCCCTCCATAAGCTTCGGAGTGACCTTTCCGTAGGGTTTGTTCCTGTTCATGCTCAGGTACACAACGTCTAATAATGCCATCTACTCCTTCTTTATAAAGATGTGGGTCATCCCAAAAGTAATGTCTTAAATCATAGAAGATTTTTTTCTTTTGTTGGTATGTGAAACTAGGTGGTATATATTTAGCAACAATATAATTAGCATAGTCAGCATACCAAGGAGTGTTATGATAAACATTTATTGTAGCTAGTTATTCATCAGGAAAGCTATCATCAATAGGTAGTGAGTCATCAAGAATATTCTCTAACCTAGATAAGTTATCAGCTACGGGGTTCTCGGCTCCTTTTCTATCAGTAATATGTAAATCAAATTCTTCTAACAAGAGAACCCACCTAATGAGTCTAGGTTTAGCATCTTTCTTTTCCATAATATTTTTAATAGAAGCATGATCAGTGTGAACAATAACTTTAGAATCAACAATGTAAGATCTGAATTTATCACAAGCAAACACAACTGCTAAAAATTCCTTTTCAGTAGTAGCATAATTTCTTTGGGCAATATCTAGAGTTTTGCTAGCATAATGGATAACATTTAATTTCTTATCAACTCTTTGTCCTAAAATAGCACCAACAGCATAATCACTAGCATCACACATAATTTCAAAAGGCAAGTTCCAATCAGGTGGTTGAACAATAGGTGCAGAAGTTAAGGCTTTCTTAAGTGTTTCAAAGGCTTCTACACAATCATCATAAAAAACAAATGGAACATCCTTTTGTAAAAGATTTGTAAGAGGCCTAGAAATTTAAGAGAAGTCTTTAATAAACCTCCTATAGAAACCAGCATGACCGAGAAAACTACGAATACCTTTAATATCTTTAGGACATGGCATTTTCTCAATTGCATCAACTTTAGCTTGGTCCACCTCAATACCTCGTTCAGAAATTTCATGCCCCAAAACAATACCTTCATTAACCATAAAGTGGCACTTCTCCCAATTCAAGACAAGATTAGTTTCCTCACATCTCTGCAAAACTCGATCAAGGTTGCTCAAGCAATCATCAAAAGAAGTTCCATATACAGAAAAATCATCCATGAAAACCTCAACAATCTTTTCACAAAAATCAGAGAATATAGCAATCATGCATCTTTGAATGGTAGTAGGTGCATTGCACCAAAAGGCATATGTCTATAAGCATAAGTTCCAAAAGGGCAAGTAAAGGTGGTTTTCTCTTGATCAGGTTGTGAGACAGGTATTTGAGAAAAGCCAGAATATCCATCAAGGAAGCAAAAGTGTGTGTGCTTTGATAATATTTCTAGCATTTGATCCAGAAAAGGCAAAGGGTAATGATTTTTTCTAGTTGCTTTATTTAATTTTCTAAAATCAATTACGATTCTATAGCCAGTAACAAATCTTTATGGAATGAGTTCATTTTTATCATTAGGAACAACGGTGATACCTCCGTTCTTAGGGACACAATGAACGGGGCTTACCCATCTACTATCAGCTATGGGATAAATTATACCTGCTTCCAGAAGCTTTAATATTTCAGTTCTTGCCACTTCTTTCATCTTAGGATTCAAACGTCGTTGATGATCAACAACAGGCTTAGCATCAGGTTCCATATTAATCTTGTGCTGACAGAGAGTGGGACTTATGCCCTTAAGATCATCAAGAGTATATCCAATAGCAGCTCGATGCTTCTTCAGAATTTTCAATATTCTTTCTTCTTCATGCTCTGAAAGGTTAGCACTAATAATAACAGGATATCTCTTCTTCACATCGAGATAAGCATATTTCAAAGTGTCAGGCAATTGTTTTAATTCAAACACAAGATCAGCTTTAGGTGGAGGAGGATCTCCTAGAGTTTCAATAGGCAAATTGTGTTTTAGCAGAGGTCGTTGTTCGAAGAAAATTTTATCTATTTCATTTCTTTCATGCATGTGCTTATCATTTTCATGGTCTAGCAAATATTGTTCTAGTGGATCTATAGGAGGCATGACAATAGAAGCAAGATCAATTATTTCATCCTTACTAGGTAATTCTTTCTCATGAGGTTGTCTATTAAACTTGGAAAAATTAAACTCATGAGACTCGTCACCAAAGCTAACACTGACAGTTTGTTTATGACAATCTATAGTGGCATTGACAGTGTTCAAGAAAGGTCTACCAAAGATAATGGGACAGAAGTCATGTTGTGGGGAACCAAGAACTACAAAATCAGTAGGATATTTTATTTTCCCACACAAGACTTCAACATCTCTAACAATCCCAAGAGGTGTGATGGTGTCTCTATTAGCAAGTTTAATAGTGGCATATATGGCTTCTATTTCAGCGGGTGATATGTCATTCATAATTTCTTGGTATAAGGTAAAAGGAATAGCACTCACACTAGCACTTAAATCACATAAGCCATGATAACAATGATCTCCTATTTTAACTGAGACAACAGGCATGCAAACAACAGGTCTATGTTTATCTTTTTCATCGGGTTTGGCAATTCTAGCAGCTTCATCATAGAAGTAAATAACATGCCCATCAATATTTTTCTACCAGGAGATCTTTAACCATAGAAACACTAGGTTCTACTTTAATTTGTTCATCAGTTTTAGGTGCTCTAATATGACTTTTGCGAACCACAGTTGAAACCTTAGCATGTTCCTTCATCCTAACAGGGGAAGGTGGGTTTTCAATATAAGCAGTTGGCACAACTGGATCAACATTGTAAATAATAGTTTCATCTTTAGCTATGTCGGGTTCTTTAATTTCTTCTTTGATAGGGGGATGATATTTAAACCACTTCTCCTTAGGGAGATCAACATGAGTAGCAAATGATTCACAGAAAGAGGCTACTATCTCAGAGTCAAGTCCATATTTAGTGCTAAACTTGTGAAAAGCATCGGTATTCATAAAAGATTTAACACAATCAAATTCAAGCTTAATACCTAACACTTTACCTTCGTCGAGTTCCCAATCTTCAGATATGCGTTTAATTCTTTCTAAAAGATCCCACCTGAATTCGATAGTCTTCTTCATAAAAGAACCAGTACAAGAAGTATCGAGCATGGATTGATCATCACAAGAAAATCGAGCATCAAAAATCTGAATGATAATTTCTCTCGAGAGCTCATGATTGGGGCATGAATATAACATTGGCTTAAGCCTCCCCCAAGCTAGAGAGATACTTTCTCCTTCACGAGGCCAAAATTATTATATATAATTCCGATCACGATGAACTAGATGCATAGGATAATTTTTTTGGTGAAATTCCAATTTCAATTGATTCCAGTTCCAAGATCCAATATCATCGCATAGCCTATACCATGCGAATGCTTTTCCCATCAAAGATAAAAGGAAAACCTTCTTCTTAGCTTCATCTCCGGGCAAACGTGCAAGATTAAATAATCCACAAATTTCATCCACATATATCAAGTGCATATCAGGATGTTTGGTTCCATCTCTGGCATAAGGACTAGCTAGCAGTTGTTCTATCATACCCGAAGGAATTTCATAACCAATATTTTCAGTAGGTGAAGTAGGTTGTGGGGTAGCTAATTGTGGTTCCGGTCGAGGTGAAGATACCCCGTACAAACCCCTCAAAGGATGATTCTCCATAGTAACAAGTGACAATAAATTTCAGCACGTAGTAATAATTTTTCCTTACCAAGAGCACTTCACTCTGCGACAACGGCGCTAGAAAAGATCCTTGATGACCCACAAGTATAGGGATCAATCATAGTCCTTTCGATAAGTAAGAGTGTCGAACCCAACGAGGAGCAGAAGGAAATGACAAGTGGTTTTCAGCAAGCACTGAAATAGTAGGTAACAGATAGTTTGATAGCAAGATAATTTGTAACGAGCAAGTAACGGTAACGGTAAATAATATGCAGCAAGGTAGCCCAATCATTTTGTGGCAAAGGACATGCCAAAACGGCCTCTTATGATAAGCAAAGCGTTCTTGAGGGTACACGGGAATTTCATCATGTTGGTTTGATTCGTGTTCGCTACTTTGATAATTTGATATGTGGGTGGACCGGTGCTTAGGTGATGTTCTTACTTGAACAAACCTCCTACTTATGATTAACCCCCTCGCAAGCATCCACAACTACAAGAAAAGTATTAAGATAAAATCTAACCATAGCATTAAACTTTTGGATCAAATCGGTCCCTTACGAAATAGCACATAAACTAGGGTTTAAGTTTCTGTCACTCTAGCAACCCATCATCTTATAACTACTCCACAATGCATTCCCTTAGGCCCATATATGGTTAAGTGCCATGTAGTCGACGTTCACATCACACCACTAAGGGAATCACAACATACATATCATCAAAATATCGAACACATATCAAGTTCACATGATTTGCAACATGACTTCTCCCGTGACCTCAAGAACAAAAGTAACTACTCACAAATAATAATCATGCCCAAGATCAGAGGGGTATTAAATAGCATAATGGATCTGAACCTATAATCTTCCACCAAATAAACCATATAGTAATCAACTACAAGATGTAATGAACACTACTAGTCACCCACAAGTACCAATCTAAGGTTCCGGTACGAAGATTGAAGACAAGAGATGAACTAGGGTTTGAGAGGAGATGGTGCAGTTGAAGATGTTGATGGATATGGCCCTCCCAAAGATGGGAGAGTTGTTGGTGATGACGATGATGATGATTTACCCCTCCGGGAGGGAAGTTCCCCTGGCGGAATTGCTCCGCCGGAGGACAAAAGTGCTCCTGCCCAAGTTTCGCCTCGAAATGGTGGCGCTTCGTCCTGAAAGTCCTCCTCTCATTTTTTTCTAGGTCAAAATGACTTATATACCAGAAGAGGGGCACTGGAGGTGGGCCGAGGAGGGCACAACCAACCAGGGCATGCCTGGGCTCCCTGGCGCACCCAGGTGGGTTGTGCCCACCTGGTGGGACCCCTCTGGTAGTTATTTGCTCCAATATTCTTCATATATTGCAAAACAATTCTCCATAAATTTTCAACTCATTTGGAGATGTGCAGAATAGGTAACTCTGACGTAGCTTTTTCAGGTCCAGAATTCCAGCTATCGGTATTCTCCCTCTTTGTGTAAACCTTGCATACTATGAGAGAAAAGGCATTAGAATTACTCCCAAAAGCATTATTATTCATAAAAACATTATAAATAACAGTAGGAAAACATGATGCAAAATGGACATATCAATCGTAATCGTCAGAATTGATCTCATTGGCACCTTCCTCCCCGGGAAGCCTTCTCCCTTCTTCAACGCGTGCACATTTGTCCACCAACGTATAAAGTTCGTTAACGGTCTTCGGCAAGCGGATATGCATCTTTTCCCGCATCTTGCGATTGCGCACATTCTTGTGGAATGCAGCAACTACAGCTGCGGGGTGGATATCTGGTATGCTGCGATGCACACGACTGATCCTCTGGATGTACTTGCGTAGGCTTTCTCCTTCTTTTTGTGGGGTCACTTGCAAGTCGCTGGGCAACCCCAGACCTTTCTGTCCTCCGATAAAAGAACCGACAAACTCATTGCAAAGATCTGAGCATGAGGAAATGGAATTTTTTGGCAAGTTCATCAGTCATGATCTCTCATTGGGTTTGAGCACCAACGAAAAGTAGTTCGCTATGATTTTCTCATCTCTTCCCCTACAGCTTGCACATCAGTCGTATAAATGCCCAAGAACTCTGCTAGGTTTTGATTGCCATCATATTTTTCCAGGACTTCAGGCTTGAACATGCAGACTGACGGCCAGCGGACTTTCCGCCAATCACTTGTGAAAGCGGGGCACCCGACCTTGTAAGGCAGGTACCCGCCAATAACGGGCGTTGGCTCATCAATGACTGGGCCGTTGAGCTCATTTGATTGATGGCGTGCCTCTCGGCACCGCTGGATGGTGGTACGAGGGTCCTCCGCCCATCTTTCTAGCAACACTTCCCTTTGATCCCATTGCGTCTGCGAATCCGAGGAAGCCATGGACGCATCATTTGGGCTGCATGTTCTGCTGGTCTTGTTGAGAGGGTCGAGGTTGCCGCTGAGACTGATGCCCGGGAGGGGACTGCACTGGTCGGCTTCCTGGGACTAGGGGTACCTAGACCCATCTGCCTGTGGCCCAGTGCGCGGCGCCGTCCAAGGCCCAGTACGGCCCAATTGCAAGGCTTCACGAGCAAGACCATCGTGAGGGCCCCCCATCCCGCGAGGCGAGCGACATCAGGGTCTCCCGAGGAGCGGCCTCCCGAGGTTGTTTCCCGAGGAGCGGATATCTCTAGGCAAGCATCCCACCTCACGAGGCGCGCGGTGACATGAGCCATGGCGACCAAGGCTAGCATGGGCGCCAGTGGGCGCAGTCCAGGGCAGTTTCCTCTTTGGTGCTAAGGAGGCAAGGACGTACGCGGGTTCCCAAGGAATCCCCCAAAGGTTTCCATTCCAGTGCAATAAGACAAAGACCACGGGCTCGGCAGGATGGAGGTCATCATCGAGCTCACCGCTGCGTCATGACCAGAAGCTTTGCAGGCAAAGACAACCTTTAGTTAGGATAGGGTGTACTCCTGTCCCCCATCGAATTGGCCATTGTGGTATCCCTTCCCGCCAAAGCTATGAGGGAAGAGAACCAAGGCCACTATAAATATAGGCTAGTCTCCACTGTAGAGAGAGAGAGAGATCCTTTGGCCATTGAGCTCCCTCGAGGCAGCTCACACTTGTACTAGTTCATACTCATCCTCCTCGCGAGGCAATCCACCACAAAGCAGGAGTAGGGTTTTACACCGCAAGGTCGCCCGAACCTGGGTAAATCACCGCGTCCACTTCTTCTTTCCGCTCGCCCGAACTCGAGGAGACCATGCCGTGGGGCGGCGAGCAGTGAGCTGTAGCTAGGCAGGGTTCTCCGCGGCCTGCTCCACGACCACCTTCGCCAGCGCGGAGTCACGGGCCGCGATCTTCGCCTCGCGAGCCTTGAGGTCATCCTCCCGTTGCTGAAGCTGCTACGTGTGCGTGGCCTATTCCTCCTGGAGCGCCTTCAAGTCGGCCTCCGCCTCACCGCAGCGCTTGACGGCCACCACCGCCTCAGCCAGCGCACCATCGCGGGCCGCCCAAGCCTCCGCGGCTTCCTTCTTGCTCTCTGCAGTGGTGGCCTTGGCATAGCTCCAAGCCTCTTTGGTCGCTTTATCGACCTGGAGCCACGCTCAGGAGAGCCCCAAACACTCATTGGCAAGGCGCCTATCAGCGTCTCGGATGTCCGCCTTGAACCGGCCGAGCGTGGTGTAAGCGTCAGCCAAGGCCCCCTGCCTGATCAGGGCGCCACAGTTCGCAAGCGCGAGGACCTGACGAGGGAGCGGTGCTAGCACGTTAACTGGGACCATGGCCGATGAGGCCGTGGTACGAGCAACTTGGAGTGCCAGGGGCTCCAGGTCCTTCTTCATGCCTGATTCCTACGACACGGCAAGAGTAACGGATGCCACGGCCTACTGGATTACGGGGATCGGCAATGCCTGAGGCCGCGCTGCCGCATGCCCTGAGTCAGATTCAGCCGGCGGGGGGTGGGGCGTCGCCCTCTCACTCAGGACCGGGGCTACTGCAACCGCGGCAGAGAGCGCTGCTTGGTGAACCCCCGCGTCCTTGTTGGGCGGCCCTCTGGGCAGCACCAGTAAAGCACCCGGAGGGAGCGGCACGCCTATACGCCCACATGCGTTGCTGCCCGCGCGCCCAAGTGTTGCACCCAGTCGGCGTTGCGCGCCCCCGCACCCACCGAGGCCGCGAACGAGCACCGAGGCCGCCCTCAGGACGATGGGTACCTTCCCATCGGCGGTCGGCTTCTTCTTCTTCTCCGCACCGTCGCCCCTGTTCGGTTTGACGAGGGGTAGCATGAGCATATGGATTACAAATGCATGGTCAAAAGGTAAGGCAAGGATACTCACTCGTGTGGCGCAGCCCACTTCCTTTTCTTCTCCTCCTCGGAGGCCGATGCGCCTGCTTTCTTCTTCGACGTGGACTCAGTCTCGCCCGGGGGCTGGTGGAGTGGCCCCCGATGGGCCACGTTGCGGTGCCGCTAACGGAGGAGCGTGGGGGCTGCCCTGAGGGGTCTTGGCCGGCGAAACCAAGGCCGCCTCGGCGGAGGCCGTCCCGACCATCGGCCATGCACCTTGCGGGGACTAGCCCGTCTCCTCGGCTACCCTGGCAGGGCGCGGAGGGCTTTTTGGAGGAGGCACTGCCGCCCCCTTGCCAGGGGCAGCCCGGCCAGACGCTCGCGCGGTCGGGGGCGCGGACTCAGCCCTCCTAGGAGCCCTGACGAGGCGTGGGGAATCTGCGGCCGGGAGCTCGTCGGCATCAGCATCGTCATCCCCGAGCCCGAGGAGGAGCTCCCACCATGACAGTGGGGACGCCTCCCCCAGGTCATCGTCTTCCGTCTCCTCTGAGTCCTCTCCACCGCCGCTGTCGTCGGAGGATAGCACCACTGGCGACTCAGGGTAGTCGCGCGGCTCGAGCCCCCAATCATTGAAGGCAGGCATGGCCTCGAGCACCTCGTCCCTGTCATCGTGGTTGTACAATGGGGTGGCGGCATTAGGAATGTTCCCGGGGATACTGCCAAGCAAGGTGTACAAGGCCACGTCCAACTCCTCGCCAGTCAAGCCGGCAACGCGCAGCCTCACCGCGTCTCCCACGCCCTCGTACGCCCACAAAGGCTTCGAAAGCGATTGGAGTGTCACGCGGCGCTGCGCCAAGAACTCCTTCATGATCATCGCCCCCATCAGTAGCTTTGCTTCCATATATGAGGCTGTCTTCTCCGGGGCGGGCTTCGCTCGGGGGTCGGTGAGCTTCACGGATCCCCACTCGGGGATCCGCTCGGGCAGTTCCGTCGGGAGCTCTAGGCGTGGGTCAGTGCCGCTGGGCGTCCAGATAGACCCAGCACTGCCGGAAGCCTTCCACCTTCTTCCTGGCCTTCAGGAGTGAATTCCCATTGAGTATGTCGATGAAGGAGACGCACCCGGATAGCTGGGTCCCGGTGGAGCACTGCAAACTGAAGAAGTGGCGGAAGAGCGCCACCGAGGGCCTCACACCCACAAAAGCTTCGCAGTAGAAAGCGAAGATGGATAGAAGGAGGATGGAGTTGGGCTGAAGGTGAAGGGACTGAATTTTCTAGTGCCAGAGGATAGCAAAGAAGAAGTCGAAGAAGGGCGGGACCCGCCCGGCGAAGACATCGTGGAGGAAGAAGGGGTAGGTTGACTTCGGCCGGTCAATCCGCGCGGCGGAGCCGGGCCAGATCTGGGTCTCGCCCCAATCATTGCTGTCGTCGGCCTGGGTAGTTGCGGGCTTCAATTTCCCGGCAGGTCTGAGAGCACCGGTGTAGGAGTGGGGGAGCTCGCGGCTGAGGCTGCGGGTTTCTATTTCCTGGCAGGTGCCATCCCAAGAATCTCTGGCATCGGAGGAGGAGAAGGAGGGGCGGCTCGTTGTCCGGATCTGGAGGAGCTTCTCGCAGGGGAAGGGGATCGCGGCAAGTCAAGGATGAGGGAAGATGAGGAGAAGGAGTAATGATGGCCCTGCGGCGTGTGCCAGGCTTTTGGTAAGCCTGGTAGTTGCCGAGGCGACATGGGGAAGTGGAGGCGTCAAGCCTGGCCCGCAGGCGGTTAGGGTCCGTGTCGCTTCGCCCTCCCCACTTTGCCTTCGCCTCGAAGCCAGGCCGAGTGCGCCGTGGGCCCAGGGGCTACTGTCGACGTCTCGGGACTGGGGGTACCCAGACCCGTCTACCTGCGGCCCAGCGCGCGGCGCCGTCCAAGGCCTAGTACGGCCCAACTCGAAGGCTTCACGAGCAAGACCCTCGCGATGGCCCCCCGCCCCGCGAGGCGAGCGACATCAGGGTCTTACGAGGAGCGGCCTACCGATGCTGCCTCCCAAGGGGCTGATATCTCTAGGCAAGCATCCCACCTCGTGAGGCGCGCGGAGATGTGAGCCTTGACGACCAAGGCCAGCAGGGCGCCAGCGGGCGCAGTCCAGGACAGTTTCCTCTTTGGTGCTAAGGAGGCAAGGACATACGTGGGTTCCCAAGGAATCCCCAAAAGGTTTCCATTCCAGTGCAACAAGACCAAGACCACGGCTCGGTAGGACGGAGGTCATTACCGAGCCCACCGCTGCATCACGATCAGAAGCTTTGCAGGTGAAGACCACCTTTAGTCAGGATAGGGTGTACTCCTGTCCCCCTTCGAATTGGCCGTTGTGGTATCCCTTCCCGCCTAAGCTATGAGGGAAGAGGACCAAGGCCACTATAAATATAGGCTAGTCTCCATCGTAGAGAGAGAGAGAGATCCTTCGGCCATTGAGATCTCCCGATGCAGCTCACACTTGTAGTAGTTCATACTCATCCTCCTCGCGAGGCAATCCACCACAAAGCAGGAGTAGGGTTTTACACCGCAAGGTGGCCCGAACCTGGGTAAATCACCGTGTCCACTTCTTATTTCCGCTCGCCCGAACTTGACGAGACCAGGCCGTGGGGCGGCGAGCAGAGAGTTGTAGCTAGGTAGGGTTCTTCATACACGCCCCAGAGTTTGAACCTTGTTTGGGTCCGCGGAGCCCCGATTCTGACAACACTGTGGGCGCAGCACCCACCCCACGACCCTCAACTTGTGACGCAGGTGCATTTGGCGAACACCACGAGAGCTCCGCCAACTGGGACCTATTCGCATTGGCAAACTCGATCAAGCTCCAAATGGTAGCCCTCCATTTGTCCATCTTGGCGGGCACCCGAGGGAAATCCAGCAGCATCTGCGCCCGCGCCATTGCCTCCGTCGCTGTTTGGGGCATGTTGGAGCATGAGGAACGCGACATCCTCGACTCCTGGCAGAGCCAGCGGGAGCAGTGTTGCGGTCCTGCTGTTGAATCATGAGAGCAGCAGTGGGCTGGCGCGCTGGAAGTGGCGCCTAGAGATCTTTAACTTGATCAACTGGCGACTTGCCATGCGGGCGTTGTTGCGGAGGCACAACAACACCACTCGGTGTCTTGTTGCGTCCATCTTGCGACGGGCGCGGTATGTGTCTTGAGGTCGTCTCGCCCGCACCCGCTGGGGTTGGTGCAACGGGAGGATCTCGGCTTGTACCGGACCGGGCAGTGTCACTCTGGTGGTTGTGCTCACCTTGGCGCGGGGGAAGTGGGAGTTGCGCACCCGCACTGCCCGCACCACTGTCATGGTCGTCGCCAGAGGGTCGTGGAAGCTGACGGCTCCGACGCGCCCGTTGTCCGCCCCCGCCGCGATGGGCGCGGCGACATCACCGCCTGTGCCGGTTGCACCCCCCGAGGCTTCCGCACCATCTGACGCAGTGGTGCCGCCTGCGCCATCCGCATGCGAATGCGATGGGAGTCAGGACGAGGATGGTTTCATCATTATGGAGCCCTTCTTCTTGGGCACCATGGGTGATGAAGAAGATGTTGAACTTCATGTAGCCAACGCACTACTTGCTGCTTTGATTCACGCCAATGCAGATCTGCCCCTGCCTGGTGCACCAAAGATGTTGGCATCGAATATGGCGATCTATGGGGCATGGAGCCCCTTTGCTAGTTCGGCAAGGGGTGGCAATCAATGCAAAGAGCAAAGACAACAAGGAGCACACAATTTTACCTAGGTTTGGGCCGCCCGGAGGCGTAAAACCCTACTCCTGCCTTGGGTGTATTGGTGGTAGTTGAGCACAAGTACACGGAGCGCTCTCACCCGGCAAGAGGTGGGAAGAGGGAAGCTACACGAATACCTATGCGTGAGGGTTGTCAAGGATTCGAACCCCCTCTAATGTTGCCCTGGCCCTCCTTTTATAACTCAAGGGGTTACCACAGTGGCAAAAAGGTCATTACAGAGGGGATCAGACTGATGCAGAGCTATCATACCTAACTCTGGCAGTTAGGACAAAACGCATTAAATGCACTACTAGGTGTCGTGTGGAGGTTGAAACCCGGCAGGGCCGCTGCGCCGCTTAACCAGCTACCTCCTATTAGCGTGACAGGCCATTGGGACGGGTGTCATTAAAGGTGAATTATCCCTTCAACAAGCTGACACGCACGGGTTACGTCCACCTAAGCACCTGCGGGGTCGACACCTCACTAACCAACAGCCAGCTGGTGAGAGAGGCAGAGCGCTGGTGTTGGCGGGGAACCCATGCCCGGGGAGCTTGCCGGGGACTGACTTGCCGACTCGCCCCTGCTGGAGTTGGATGCTTTATGAAATTCATGTCATGTCTCGATGCTTTGGTCTTCTTAATGCTCTCCTTGATCTCACGAAGAGCGGCTTCTCTGGCTGAGTTGCGTATGAGACTTGGTACCAAACACAAGGATTTGTGACGTGCCTGTGCATAAGTCAGGGCGGCAAACACTCATGTTTGTTGCACCATCACCAATCCATCTACCAAATCAGATGCACCACTGCTCACTGCAATCCATGACCAAGACCAAGTGACCAGAAGCCACAAGCACCCATGGAGGCGATGGACACGAGCGGCAGTTGGCTGTGCCAGATCATCCAAGACCCCGGCCTGCGGGCCCGCACCGCATAGCATTTCCAGACAGTGCTGGCAACCACCGGCGTCATAGCCCTCACCGACGCCGGCTTCGCCTCTCGTATGGACAAGATCATGGTCCGCTCCAACCGCAAGTTCACTGCCATCAAGAAGCATGCGGACGACCTTACTGTACCGCTCCAGCCTGCGCACCCAGGCTCCTCGTTTCCTGCCACCCTCATCGGCCTCGATGGTGACGACCTCTTTCAAGCACTGGTGGCCCTGCAGCTGCGGGATGTCGCGGCGAAGAATGTGCACCTCAAGGCCGCACTCGCCGCGCAGCGCCTCGCCATGCAAGAAACCGTCAACCTACACATCCACGTCTACGAGGAAATCGTCTATATAGGCCACTACAAGGCCAGGGGGGACAGAAAGACGTTGGCCTTCTTCGACCGGCTGGAATCTTTGGACGCCATTGTTCAGAAGCACGTTGACCTGGCCACGAAAGCCGCTGCTACTTAGCCGTCGTTCGGTGGGCAGGCGCCCTGAGTTGAAGAGGAGGAGGTCGTCGATGGATGCATCTTTCTTCTTGCCTCGTGTAACCAGTACTACATTGCCTCGTTGCCTTAATGTGTTAGTGTATGGCATTTTTATTCCAGTCGTAAATGACATGTGTGATCCCTTGCTCTTATTTGGCATTAAATATATGTAGTATCACTGTCTTTGTCCTGGTGTACTACCTAGGTCCTGATTTATTAGTCCCTTTTGTAATTTTTGCTAAATTTTGACCAAACATTTAACTGACAAAATGTTAGTGCTTGTCAACAAAAATTATATCGTTTGATTCGTATTTGAACAAAGTTTCCAATGATATAATTTTGGTGACATGCATACCTTTTGTTAGTCAAATTCATGGTCAAATTTTGGCACATATTATGATGGGGGCCAATAAACCAGGACGGAGGTAGACTGGTCACCATCATGTTTTGTGCCAAATTTTGACTTCAGCGACTCAACCTACATGGAGGGAGTATATATATTGGCGCGACAACCAAACTTATATATTCAAAACTGAGCATTACTACATGTCACGAGTTCAAAATGAGAAAGTGGAACAAGTACAGCACGCCTGTGCCATTTGCGTCGCGCCCCACACTATCGTTCCGGCCCTGTGCTCAGCGCGCATTGGCTTGGCATTTCTTGTCTACAAGTTAAAAAGGAAAAGACTGTCGCGTTCGTGTCGCAACCCCACATGGTCTGTCTGGCACGCCGCTCAAGCTAGGGAATGCTTATTGTCTTAGCATTTTTCACTGTCAGGTGGGGCCGCAGTTGAGCAAACCGACTATCGGCAAATCCCCACCCCGCCCACCGTGCGTCGGCTGAGTTAGAATTTGAAGAGATAAACAAGGGAGAAGAGCTAGCTGTAGCACGGACGCTCTTGTGAGATGGTACTAGTGTTGATACTATAGGAGTACTGAGTGCTCGTACGTCTAGTACCACTAGTTGCGTGCGTGCGACCTATACCTGTCACACTTTAGGTCTCCTGTTCGAACTGCAGCTACGCTTCATAGTACATATATTTTCACGCATTTTTCCTCCTATATGTACTCCTAGGCTATTTCCACGTGCTTCCTTTTGCCAACATGTTGGACATAGAGCATCTTGGTCGTAGTGCATGCACGGCCCAGAGCATATGCAACCATGCCGGTGTACTTTACATTTCGGACCTGACGAATTACATGCAAACCCCCCACAGAAGAATAAATAAATAAATGAATTACTACATGCAAACCAGATTATTTTCATAGAAACCGGAGCATGTTCATTTAATTTTGGACGTAACACATTGAAAAAAACAACCGGGCCTAAACCAGTCTAAGGGCCTCTTTGATTCGCAGGATACTGAAAAAACTGGAATTGGGAAAGTATGATGGTGATGAACCGAGAGGAGGAGGAAGCGGAGGAGTATTGCACATGCTAGAGACTGGACCGTAGTACATTGTTTTTATGGCCATATCACACATTGTTTTCTATGGGATATCACTAGCTGGTTCACTGGGCTGCCGTGTTTCACACTCCTCCAATGTGAGTTGTACTGTATATACTAGTACTATATATACCACATGATTCTTTGCTCCTTCTGACATCACCGACAAGTGGGAGAGCCAGCATCCGGGTCGACGTGTCATGCACCAGATTAGAGCGGGGAACAGAAGGGGAGCCTCACCCCGGTCGTAGCGTCGTGGTAATAATGACTATAATGAGCAGTCATATCACAAGACCACATCTTTCCAACAGTAATGAGCCCTCGAATCACATAGCCCTACCTTTCCAGCAGCAAGTTGAATCCGCTAGTCCCTCACCCTCCTCGCCTCTCTGTCAAACCGGCTAGGCGAAACTGCCATGCGTACTGCCCGGGAAAAGCCCCGCCCTCGACTTCTAAATACTCCTATCATTTTGTATCGATGAATTGTGCCATGGAGCAGAAAACCAAAAGAAAAAGGTGGTACATGTACACAAATTGTGACGTCCAGTTAGTCACGTTAAATGGAGAGTTTCTTTTCTTTAATGCCACGTACACAAATTGAAACACTTGTTGTGGAGAGAAAAAGATAATCACTCGACTATATATATAGGCAGGAGCCTGAGCACTTGCTTTACTAGGGTTGCTCTCTTCATTCTCTCATCCTCTCCAGATCTAAACAAGACAGTGGTAGCAACATTTTCTCTCTACTCACCACTGGTCATAGATCCGGTCAGATACCTTCGGCCGGGGTGTGTAGGGGACTAGGTGCATCGTTCACGTGGTCATCGGCGGCGAGGGAGGAAACCCACAGCTGCCTGCGGGTCCTGATCCTCTGCCCATGTCATTCTCTCTGACACAGCGTCGGCTCAGGAGGTCCTCCGATCCCTACTTCCTCCCTGCCGTATTGTGGGCAGATCTGACCTCCCGCCAGCCTCCTAGCCACATCCCGATGACCCTCAGATATAACTTCCTTCGAAAATGGCCTTGCTCTAATGCCCCAGCTCCCCACGTGGCTGCATGTGGATCTTTTTCTACTTCCATCAGATCTTCCAAAGCCACTTAATATTTTTGTATTATTAGTGGTAAAGATACTTCATGCAGTCAAATCTAGAACTTGATTCAAACAGGGAAGAAAGGGGGGAAAGTCGTAGTATGAATCTAGGACATGATTCAAAGAGGAAATAATAGAGGGAAAGTAGTAGAGGTTGGATACCCAACCGGTCTCTTGGTTGAAGAAGGAAATAAAGGGAAAACACAGTAGAAACAGGATAAGGAACATATCTATTATTGGTTAAAAAATGAAAGAAAATGGCGGCTGGGGGACAAGTCAACCGAGTATGTCTAGGATTAGATTTGCTGCGCCCACATAGTAAAAGGTGGGTAAAGAGAACAAAATTTGGGACAAGCCCAGATCTTGATTGGATGTTGGCATCACCACTTTATGCCTCCCTGTAGGTACATGGTGCTGATGCGTCCACTGTCGCATGCCGTTATACCAAATTTTTGCTGTTGTTAATGTAAGCGCAGTTGTAAAACGAAGGAATCCCACTGTTACAGTAAGGACATGTCTAACCAATGTTATTGTTAATCTAATGCCTCCAATAATATGATGCAATTAAACTGTTCTACAAATGGTACTCTCCTGCTATTTTCCCCATTATGATAAGTTGTTTCTTTACGCTGGTGAATGTCCTGGTGTCCCCACTGTCCCATGCCCTTGTACCAACTCTTTAGCTGCTGTTAATCTAATGTATCTGGTAAAACAAGCAATGCCACCATTAAAGTAATGCCATATTTGACTAATGTCATTGTTGATCGTAATGTTTCTAGTAATATGAAGCAATGCTGCCGTTTTAAAATTTCTACTATCCTTGCATGATTGCCATGAAGATAATGAAGATGCTTCTTTTCATTTCGTCTATGTTCCATATCTGGTTATTGACCAGTAACTGTTTTCTTCCTATCTTTATTATGTAGATAGAGACATCCATTTCACCTCGTTGCTATTGTGACCTTTTGGTGAACTGCACAAAACACTTTTTTAAAGAGTGTCTTGTGCAGTTCAACTAAAATGTCACATGGGCAACGTCTCATGATTTTAGTGGAACTGCACAAAGGGTGATTGGAGTTCCTAACCTCTTCGGCTAACTCTGCGGGTAATCTCGTCCAACAGTTTATTTGCCTTCGCAAGATTAGCCACCACCGTCACCACAATTGCTCTTGATTTTAGTGGAACTGCACAAAAGGATAAGCAAATTATAGTTGCACATTGCATGAGCATGACAGCCAACCGTAATTTTGCTCAATTTTAGTGCAACTAATAAATAAGAAGCTGCCAGCTCATGTGACGAAGTACTTCTTGGTAGCTGCATGATGCAAACATTGCTTCGTTTTAGGTGAACTGCACAAAAAGGTGGCATGAATTGAATCATCCGAGTGGAGCTAGAGGTTCACCACTTGCATAAGGCGTATACGGGAGAATCGATTCTTGAACTGGCTGAGTCCATCAGGCCTACTGTTGTGGCGGCGTAGGGCCCCTCTCTCAGTTATATTTCCCATGACCGGGTATGTTCCTTTTTTGTTGTTTTTTACTCTACATCCAGCTCCAACGCCATTCCCGCCCCATGTGGGCATTCACCGGCCACAAGGACGCAATGAGGCTCCAGACGGCTTACCTGCCCCCCAACATGTTGAGTGGGATACTCCTCATCTTGACCGGTGGGGAAGCAAGCATGCTTCCTCGGGAAGGGCTCCCCCTGTATAATTACACGAGCAGGGAAGACTTCGTCAGGGGGATGCTGTGCTTTGACTAGTGGGGGCTGCTCCCAGAGGTCCACAAGGGGCCTCGGGACAACCCCTTCCTGGTGGCTCCAGGCCCTGAAGGCCCCGTGGCCGAGGCACTCCCGGCGGCAGCGGAAGGGCATGTTGATCTACCTTCTCCTACCGCGCAGCGACCCGCTCCTACGCATGGGAACGACGATGGCGCTGTCCCGCCCGGGGGCGCGGCCACTGCCTCAAATGTGGGGGGCCACACGCCGAACTACAGGGCCTCATGCCTCCCGGAGGACGGGGCGGCCTGAAGACTGAGCCGGCTCGCCATCGCGGGCCCTGAAGAGGAGAAAGTGGGACGCCACGGACAAGTAAGTGCTCCACTCTCCTTGATTTTTACGCGGCAAGCTTCCCTAAGCTCTTGTTCCCTCAGGTCTTCTTCGGGTGAAGAGACAAGGGCGCTCCTGCGACACACCGCCCTGTTGCCTACCGCGGCCATGTGTCGTACTAGGGCAGAACCTATCAGGACGTCGCGCCCTCACCTGCGCGGCGGGCGTTCCCGCCGCCATCTCCTTGAGGCGCGGGGCGAGTGGCGGCCGGGTGTTCCTTGGGCCTTGCGGCCGAATACACACGCGCGCGGGGTGACTGCGGCGTTCTTGAGGCAACCCCTGGTGGACCACCCCTCTCCATCCCCAGCGCCCTCCATCGAGACCGGCATCAAGCTCGCGAGGGCAATGCCACCGCTCATCCCGCCAACTCTCGCCGGTGGCCGAATCTGCCATGAGTCGACAGCCCCTGTGGGTATGTTGTTGAGCTCATGCAGGGCTGCGCCCCGGGCACGGGAATCAAACAGGGGGCCGGCAGACCCCCGGTCCCCAGCGAGCGCGGCTGGACCTTCCCGTGCCTCCGCCGCGGACAGTAGTGTGGAATGAGGCCCAGGCCAGGCGTTGGAGCTCACGCGCAGCCGTGGTGTCCTCAGGCACGGCCTTCTCTGGGATGTGAGGCGCGCACTGAACCGGATCGAAACGGAGCTTCACGACGTCGACTCGTGTCTTGAGGCCGAGCACCTACGCCTGGTGCATGGGTGGCAGTAGCTTGAAGTTGCCCTCAACCTCAGCCGCCTGCAGCATGAGTCTGCTCGCTCGAAGGACAAGAAGTCCTCCGCAACGGAGAAAGAAGGCCGTGACCGTGCCTTCGAGGAGGCCGAGGCCGCGGACCGAAGGCGTGAGGCTACGGAAGCCCGCGAGCGGGAGCTCCTGGCCTCAAACGCTGCACGTGAATCCGCCCTTACCGCCTCTGCGGAAGGGCCATCGATGCGAGAAGCAAGGCTCCACACTCTTGAAGAGGCGTTGGCGCTGGTGGTGTCCGAGCAAAGCCTGGAGCATGAGCAACTGGAGGTGATGGAGCGCCAAGTAATAGCCACCGACGCTTCACTCGATCAGCACGAGGTAGAGGCCAGTGCCCCCCTGGCCTCCCGGGAGGCGAGGGTTCAGGCGGAGATCGAGGAGGGGATCGTGAGGGCCCGCCGGGCGCTCATCAAGGACCACCACCAAAAACTGAAGCTTCAGGAGACCTGTTTCTGCGCACGGCACGGAGAATTGAAGGACGAGATCGGCGGCTTCAAGAAGAAGCTGGCCAAGGCGGATAAGCGCCAGAAAGCCGCACTCGATGCCCAAGCCGTGGCCAAAGCCGAGATGGCATCCCTTTAACAGCAAGTTGGGGATGTCACCTCCCTCGTGGAGCGGGCGGCGGACGAGGCAAACTGGGCTCAAGGGTTGTAGCACACGCGCTCCAAGATGTTCCGAGACCTCGAGCGAAGGGCTCGCCGCGCCCTGACTCCATCTGCAAGGAGAGCGTCTCTAGCCCGCTCATGCCCGACGACGCCGGCTATCTCGTCTTCTTCACCAGGGTCGTGGAGCGGCTTAAGGAAGGCGTGGCGAAGGTAGGTAAGCTCGTGGGAGAAGAAATTCGTGACCTCCTTGCCCAGGCGTCGACGCGCGTCTTCAGTCATCTCCTTCGTTCCGATCCCAACTTCGACTTCGAGGCCATGATAGCCCCCGCACCCGGGGTGATTAGCGAAGCCCTAGGGGAGTGGGTGGAGGACAATGTGGATGCGCTGATCGCGCGGTTCGCTCCTGACAGCCATGAAGATCAGCACGAAGTCGAGGGGCATGGGGCTCACGACAGCGACGATGACGACGCATCTCCTTAGGTCGCCTTTCTTCTGTTTACGTGCTGACACTTGAGTATGGCCCCGCAGGGATGTAAAGGGTGTTGACAGAAACTCATTAGTGATGTACTAAACCACGTTCGTGCCTTCCTAGTCTGCCTTTCCCTTATACTTATTATGTGGTCTATGCTGTTTAAACATAGCCCCCGAGCGAGGGTCGATTGTCGCTGGTATGCCGGGTCACGATGCCCAGGTAAGGTCAGGAGATGAGCACTCTTGAGGCGAGAAGCCGAGGGCAACGGGTGCCTGCTGGCTTGCTCATGAGCGTCGCGCGAGGACTTAGACACCAGAGTCTTGGTGAGGTGGTGTGCATAAGGGCAGACCCGCGGGGGCCTGCTGCCTGTGTCCTTAATGCCGCTAGGGCTGGCCCAAGCGCAAGCACCGTGCCTAGCCCCCGCTCGCGCGACGCTCGTGAGGGGGGCATCAGGCGACCGTTGGTATCGAGAAAAATTCAAGAAGAGAAACGCCGCAACGAAAAAAAACCACCCCCTTTCTGAGCAAAGACGCAAAAACCTCAAGTTTTATTCAGAGAAAACTACAAAGTTGGTTTACAAAAAGGCTGCCACGTCCGGCGCCTACATTAGTCTTCCCACCAGTATGGAGCATGGGGCCTCCACTTGGGCATGGGCATGGTCGTTGTTCGACCGTTCCGCCAGCATGGAGTATGGGGCTTCCACTTGGGCGTGGGTGGAAGCTCCCGTGAGGCCAAGGGGCGGCGCACTGAGAGACTCTGAGGCATGTACATCCCCACTCGTTATTACGTAAGAGTGGGACTCCGTCCCCCGTCTCCAGGCGTGCGGCGCCTGGCCTGAAGATGTGGGCGACCCTGAATGGGCCTTCCCACATGAGCGACAGCTTGTGGAGGCCTTCCTTGGAGAGGACACGCCTCAGGACGAGGTATCCGACCACGAGAGTTTGGGGGCGGATGTTGCGGCTGTGGTAGTGCGGCAAGGCCTGCTGGTACCTCGCGGCGCGGAGGGAGGCCTAGCGGCGGGCCTCCTCGCCGAGCACAAGATCAATTTCCCGCGAGGCATCCTGGCGCGCCTTGTCGAATGCCAGGACCCATGGGGAACCATGCTTGATCCCGAATGGGAGGACTTCCTTGACCCCGTAGACGAGGAAGAAAGGAGTCTCGCCGGTGGGCTTAGTCGCAGTGGTGCGGATGGACCACAACACGGACTGCAGCTCGTCCAGCCAGCCCTTGCTGCAGGCCTCCAGCTTCTTCCGGAAGCTCCTGGTCTTGATGCCCCTGAGGACTTCCGCGTTGGCGCACTCGGCTTGGCCGTTGCTCCGCGGGTGCGCCACCGAACTGTAGCAAATCTGCGTTCCAATGTTAGCACAATATGACCTAAAGAGATTGCTTGTGAACTGGGAGCCATTGTCGGTGGTGATGCGGTTGGGAACACCGAATCGGCTCACGAGGCCCTTGATGAACTTGATGGCCGAGCCTGCAGGGATGGTGCGCATAGGCTCCACCTCCTCCCACTTGGTGAATTTGTCGATGGCGACGTAGATGTAGCGGTAGCCGCCAGCCGCCCGAGGAAATGGGCCAAGTATGTCCAGCACCCAGACCGCAAAGGGCCATGAGAGTGGAATTGTCTGGAGCCCCAACGCCAGCTGATGAATCTGCTAAACTGGCAAGCCTCACAGGATCAGACCAGCTCAGTGGCGTCGTGGAGCGTTGTAGGCCAGTAAAACCCACTGCGGAATACCTTGCCCATGAGAGTGCGTGACGAGGATTGGTGCCCGCAGTCTCCTCCATGGATGTCGGCCAATAGCTCGCGCCCCTGCTCCTCCGATATACACCACAGCGAGACATTGTTGGGGCGCCTGCAGTACAGCTTGTCATCTCGTAAGCAGTAAGCAGTGGCCTGCCAAGCCACGTGCTCCGCTTTCGCATCCTTTTCTGGTAGGGTGCCGTGGAGCAGGTAGGCCTTGAGCTCCTCAACCCAGCTGCCTGCCTGGGGCTCCAATGCCAGAAGTAGGCGGGTCCCCGAGGTCGGCCACAGGTCGGGGCACCCGTGGCCGATGCAGGCGGCGGCTCCTCCAGGAGCAGCGTCGGGCCAACTGTCGAGGGTGCAACTGATGGCTTGAAGAGCCTTTCTTCAAACATCCTAGGGTTCTGAGGCTCGCGGCGGGATGCTCGCTTGGCGACGTCATTAGCTTCCTTGTTCGTGTCACGCGGGACGTGCTGTAACTCCAAGCCCAGGAAACGCTTTTCAATTTTACGTACCTCCTCAAGGTATGCCGCCATATGCTCGTCCTTCGGCTTGTACTCTTTGTTGGAGAAGTTGTCGAGGAGCTGGGAATCGCCTTTGATGGTGAGGCGCTTGACCCCTAAAGAGGCCGCGGCCTTGAGCTCGGCGATCAGGCCCTCGTACTCCACAATGTTGTTCGAGACCTTCTCGCCATGCTAGAAGCAAAGTTGGACGGTGTAGTAGAGCTTGTATTTGGTTGGGGAGACGAGTATGACCCCAGCTCCCGCGCCCTGCCGGGAGAAGGCGCCATCGAAGTGCATGATCCAACCGTCGGGCGCCTCGTCTTCGAGCGAGAGGGATTGGTCCTCGTGTAGCTCCTTGTCGTGGGTATCCGTCCACTCTGCCACGAAGTCAGCAAGCGCCGCTCCCTTGATGACCTTGGTTGTACAAAACTCCAGCTGAAAGGCTTGCAGCTCGATATTCGACCTGGCGATTTGGCTGGCAGCATTGGGGCTGTGCAACACCTTCTCCTGGGGGTACGTGGAGACAACCTTGATAGGGTGGCCTTGGAAGTAATGGTGCAGCTTCCTAGAAGCAACTAGGAGCGCGAGGAGGAGCTTCTACTCCATAGGGTAGCGCGCGCGTCCCGCAGCATTATGCTGACGAAGTATACAGGGTGCTCGATGAGGCGCAAGGCGTCGGCGGTAGCTTGCCTCTGGTGGGGTGCCAGGGGCCCTTGCACTTCACTAGGCGATGGAGGGACGGGGAGCCCGGGAGCGCCGTCCTACGGCATCAATGACTCGAGGGTCCTTATGGCCTCGCGAGGGCCATCAGACCTCCCTTGGGTGATGATGCGCTCCTCCCGGACTGCTACGAGTGCTGTGCTGGCCGAATGCAGGGTAGCCGCCAAGTAGAGCACCAAGGGCTCGCGAAAGCGGGGCGCCACCATGATGGGCGGGCTTGTGAGGTACCTCTTGAGATCTTCAAACGCTGCATCCGCTTTCGGGGTCCACTCAAAGGAACCCTTTCTCTTAAGCATCTTGAAGAATGGCAAGGCACGCCGCCAAGCTTGGAGATGAAGCACCCCAAGGAAGTCACACATCCCGCCAGTTTCTCCATCTCCTTGAGGGTCTGAGGGGGGCACATCCTTTCAATGGCCTTGATCTTCTCGGGGTTGGCCTCGATTCCTCGGTGGGTGACGAAGAAGCCGAGCAACTTGCTTGAGGGGACCCCGAAAACGCACTTTTTTGGGTTGAGCCTCAAGTTAACTTTACGCAGGTTGGTGAATGTTTCCTCCAAATCTCCGATCAGCGTCCTAGCCTCGTGCGATTTGACCATGATGTCGTTGATGTAGGCTTCAGCGTTTCTCCCTAGCTATGGCCCCAGTGTGATGTGCATCAGCCACTGGAAGGTGGCTCCGGCGCTCCTCAGCCCAAAGGGCATGCAGGTGTAGCAGTACACGCCGCACGGAGAAATGAATGACGCCTTCTCGACATCCTCTGTCTCCATCTTGATCTGGTGGTAGCCTGAGAACGCATCCAGGAAGCACAACAGGTCACATTCCATTGTGGAGTCCACGATGTGCTCAATGTGCGGAAGCGGAAATGGATCCTGAGGGCATGCCATATTGAGGCTCGTGAAGTCGATTCACATGCGCTCCTTTCAGCCCTTTTTGGGGACGACGACCAGGTTGGCGAGCCGCTCCGGATGACGCACCTCTCTTATGACCCCAGCCTCATGCAACTTGTGCACCTCTTGTACAATGAACGCCTACTTCTCCGGCGCCTGACGCTGCACCTTCAGCTTGACCGGGCGAGCGTTGGGGCACACGGCCAGGTGATGTTCAATTACTCCCCTCGAGACATCGGCCAAATTAGACGCCTTCTAGGCGAACACGTCCTTGTTCGCCCGAAGGAAAATGATGAGCGCCTCTTCCTGCTCTGGAGGGAGGCCGGGGCCGATGGTGAAGGTGGGGCCCGATTCAACGTCGACTACGGGCACTTTCTTCATCTCGGCGCGATCCTGGTAGAACAACTGCTTCTTCCTCACAGGCGCAGCCTCTAAAGCTTCCAGCGCGTCCTCAACGCCAGGGTGCGAAGCTACCGCGGCTCTGTAAGTTAGCTTGAGAACTCGAACAGCGTCTTCCACGTCTCCTGCTATGGCGATGATGCCACTGCTGCCTGGCATCTTGAGAACGTTGTAGCCCGGATGGGTCACCGCCATGAACTTGGCGAGGGCAGGGTACCCCAGGATGGTGTTGTACGGGAGGCCAATGTGGGCCACGACGAAGTCGGTTAGCTCGGTGTGGTAGTTGTCGCGAGTGCCAAAGGTGACTGGGAGGCGCACCTACCCCAGGGGGTGGTGGGGCCGTCTGTCAACCCAGAGAATGGCCTGGTGGGCATGAGCTGATCATAAGGCACTTGGAGCATCTCAAAGGTCTTGACAGAGAGCACGTTGAGGTCGCCGCCGCCATCGATGAGGGTCTTGGTGACTAAGACGTTGCTGGTGGTGGCCGTGCACAGCATGGGAAGTGTGCCCGCAGTGGCCGAACACCTAAGGTGGTCCTTGGAATCGAAGGTGATGGCGTATTGAAACCACTTGAGGGGGCGCACAGCCTCAAGCCTCGGGAGGGCGCAATTCACCTCACGAGAGAACTGCTTGAAGAGGCGGTTGGATGCGGGAGCATGAGCTCCTCCGAGGATGCAGGCTATCGTGCAAGGCTCCTGGTAACCCCAGCCCCCTCGTCTGGCTTGGGGGCGGCGGCAACGGTGGAAGCCCTGCGTTGCCCTGAGGTCGAACCTCGCGAGGCTGGTCGCGCCAGGTGCTGTCGCGAGGCTGATCGCGCCAGGCGCCATCGCGAGGCTGATAGCGCCAGGTGCCGTCGCGAAGCTGGTCGCGCCAGGCGTCCTCACGAGGCTGGTCACGCCAGCCCTGTTGGGGATTGTGGTTGTCCCAGCGTCCTCCACCGCACCCCCTTCGTAGCCGAAGCCACGGTCGTTGCGCTCGAGACGGCGGCCCAAGCGCTCGTCATGGAGCACCCTGAGGTCCTGATAGTCGTCAATGTTGTGGGTGTGCACATTGTGGAGGACGCAAAACGGGCAAACGTCCTTGGCGGGCTCGTCGCGGCCGCGGCCGCGCTTCTGCTCGGGCTCCACTGCCATCACGGCGGGGCCCTTGCACTTTGCTTCCTCGGCCTTGGCCTTGTTGTCCTCGAGCTTGACGTCAGGGCTGCTAACGAGGGAGAGGCGGCCTTCTTCCACCTTCGCACACTTGTCAGCCAGGTTGAACAGCTCCAGCGCTGTGCACATGTCGTCGTTGATGGTGAGCTTTTCACTCATCCTGACGTCCGTGACACCGTCGGTGAACGCCGAGATGATGGCTTCATCCGAGGCCTTCGGGATCTTGAGGCGGACTTGGGTAAAGCGCTGAATGTACGTACTTGCAGAGGGTCTCGCCAGGGCGCTGCCTCACGCGCCGAGGGTCATTGATGTTGAGGGCGCGGTCGCGAGTGCCTTGGAAGTTGGCAATGAACCGCTCGTGAAGCTCATCCCACGAACAGATCGACCCCTCACGGAGGTTCATGAGCCAGGAGCACGCACCATCCTTGAGGGCCATGGGGAACCAGTTCGCCATGACATTGTCATCGCCATTCGCCGCCTCGATGCTCAGCGCGTAGAGCTCAAGGAACTCCGCGAGGTCAGGGATACCGTCGTAGTGAGGGGGTAGCTCTGGCTTGAACTTGACCGGCCACACCACTTGGCGCAGCAGCCCGGAGCACTGACGGGCACAGCTCGTGCGGGAGAGCCGCGGTCATGGCGCCCATGCGCCGTAGCTTCCTGGATGGCCCGATCATGGAGCTGGCGTAGTGGTGTGGGGGGCACACGCGCGTCGTGTAGCGGAAGATGCCCAATTTGGCAGCTGGCCCCGTCTCGAGCCGGCACAGACGCGCCGCGCGGCGGCCCGCGCGGCCGTGCATCCTGTCAGAGCTCGGCAGTGTCGTCGGGCAGAGGAGACAGTGGGGCGCCATGCGCCATGTCGCCCGTGCAAGACGGCGGAGGAGGAAGAAAGTGGGAGGGCGCCGGGGCCTCACCCGCGGCATTGACAAGCTCGGTGATGCGGCCCAGCCAGGTGTCGTAGCCCTCATTGGCGGGGCGGTAGCACAGCAGCTCACGCTCCATGAGCAATGCAGCCTGCGCGTTCACCGGCCCACGACGAACATGGGAGGATGAAGCCGTGATTGGAGTGAGAGAAGGTGTGGTGGTGCGGCCATCACACTGCACCGAGGGTGGCAGGAAGGAGTCTTGCTGCTCATGAGCAGCTGGGTCAGTGGCAGCGTTGGCCACAGTGGCCGGGGAGGGGCGATGACCACCTCGACCTGCCGGCTTCGTTTGGGCAATACGAGCCGCACGACGCTCGACACGAACATGACGGGCGTCGCCCATGGGGGCGGTGGAGCAAGGACGGAACAAAGTGAAAGAACTTCAGCACACCCCTACCAAGCGCGCCAAATGTCGAAATCGGGGCTCCACGGGCCCAAACAAGGTTCGAATTGTGGAGTGTGCGCGAAGAACTCATCTAGGCTACAACTTGCTGCTCACCGCCTCACGGCTTTGCTCCGGCATGCTCGAGCGAGAGGGAAGAAGAGATGGACATGATGATTTAGCTAGGTTCAGGCCACCTTGCGGTGTAAGACCCTACTCATGCTTTGTGGTGGATTGCCTCGCGAGGAGGATGAATATGAACTAGTACAAGGATGAGCTGCCCCACGAGGGCTCGGGGGGTGAATGGATCCGATCCCTCCTCCTCTACGGTGGCCTCTAGCCTATACTTATATTGGCCCGGTCCTCTTCCCCAAAGCTCTAGGCGGGAAGGGAGTCCACAACGGCCAAGTTTAAAGGGGGGCAGGAATATAGCCTATCCTGACTAAAGGTGGTCTTTGCCTTCAAAGCTTCTGGTCATGATGCGCTGGTGGGCTCGGTGATGACCTCCATCCTGGCGAGTCCGTGGTCTTGGTCTCGTTGCACCAGAATGTCAACCTTTGGGGGATTCCTCGGGAACCCGCGTATGTCCTTGCCTCCTTAGCACCAAAGGGGAAAGTGTCCTTGCCTACACCCGCTGGCACCCTCCTGGCTCTGCTCGTCATGGCTCACGTCGCCACGTGCCTCATGAGCTTGGGTGGTGAGCCTAGAAGTATCCGCCCCTTAGGAGGCAGTCTCAGGAGGCCGCTCCTCGGGAGGCCTCGATGTAGTTTGCCTCGCGAGGCGGGGGCCCTCATGAGGGTCTTGCTCATGAAGTCTTGGCGCTGGGCTGCACCAGGCCTTTGACGATGCCACGCGATGGACCGCAGGCAGACAGGCCTGGGTACCCCCAGTCCCAGAGCCCGACATGCGTGTTGATCCTATTGCACTGATAGAAGGAGCCAATGCTTTGCTTGTTTTAAGAATAAAATTTAAGTAAATCGAATAAAACTTAAGTAAAGTTACCCTCTCGTGAATGGACGTGTGGTTGGAATGGGTTTCTCGACTTCCTGGCCGGTTTAATGGAGGCGTTTGAATGCGTCGAGGAGGCGTGTTCTTCCGGGCGTATAGCGGGCGAGGGAGCAGGGGTAGTAGGAGTATAACTGCTGCCGCCTGTACCCACTATGTTTACTCGTGATTGCAGTTCCCAAGAGTTGAAAAACTAACTGCTGCCGCCGCATACTCACAACGTTCACTGGCGATTGCAGTTCCCCAAGATTAAAAAAATGAACTGCTGCTGCCGCCCCCCAATACCCAAATACACACCGATCCCTAGTGTAAATAAGGAGCCCTCCGCTCTCCATATCTCCCCATCATCTTCATCTTCCCCCTGCCCCCAATCCCCACAAAATAAGAAGAGCCACATCAACTCTGCGTGTGAAGAGACTCCAATGGCGATCCGAGGGGTGAGCCTTCTGGATATGGACTTCAGCAAGGAGTTCACCTTTGAGTTCACCGTTCAGACCCATGGCAGCACCAAGTTGAATGTTATGTACACCAACGGTCTGGACTCAGTGAAGCTCTGCCTCGCCAAGTTCAAGCAGTACTTACAGGAGGAGAAGCACAAGGTCGCGGGACTAGACATTGGGCCCATCCATACGTCTCCTGGCAGGGACCAGTGGATAGCCATCGCCTAGGTATGCATGCGGGACGAGGTTCTCGTCTATCATTAATGTAGGGCCATCAGTGGTTCTGGAGCATTCGCACATTTCATTGGCACCGCCGACTGCACCTTTGCTATAGTAGAGAGCAGGAAGAACACCACTATGCTTTAGGATTCGACAATCTGGTGCAAAAATCTCATTGACATCCAGAAGCAATACAAGATCATCGGCAATGGGAAGGAGAAGGACTCCGTGGTTGACCTCGCCACGACCATCATTGACCCCTGCTACGCCAACATGAAAGAAGACGTGGATACGACAGAACTGAACACGTGGGAGGTACCTCTGAATCTAGCCTACATCACCTACGCAGCCAAGGACGCATACGTATGCACAACATGCACAGGCGGATCATGGACATGAGGGCATGTCTGCTTCCCATAACCGAGGAATACACGGACAGCCGCAACGTCATGATCAAGCGTGCCAGGAATATCTAGATGGCATACTTTGTTTGTTTAAGCACCTTTATCATCTATGTGTTTCATGCATTATCCTATGTGTAACATCCCAAATTTTCAATTTGGAATGTTTTACACTATTAGCTAAGCATGTATGCAGTTTTTGTTGGAATTGAGTGGCATTGGGAAAAATTCAGAGGCATTTGAGTTTTATTTGAATTAGGATTCAAATGGCATTTCAATTTCATTTCAAAAATACCTGACAAATACTTTGTTCAAAAAGTATGAGAGGAGATAACATGACACTCCAAAAAGTCAGAAGAAAATAATGCCAAAAGTTTTTGAATTCAAATTGGAGTTTAATAGGAATTTTTTGTAAATGTTTTTTATAAATTTTTTATTTTACCTCAAAAATAGTTCATCTTGTAGGATTTTTTTTTTGATCTTTTTGGTATATAATATGTGTACATTAAATTTTTATTTATTTTCCCATATTTTCTTTTATCTCTCTGTATTTGAAAAATGGAAAACTCTCTCCTTTATTTCAAAATTGTAGCGCGTGCGGCCCACCGAAGTTGATCCGGCCCGGATCCTTTGCCGCACTGGATCCCCTCCGGATCGGGCACCTGATCTGCTACTCATCTCTCTCTTTGTCTGTGATGTGCGGGACCCGCCGCCCCCGATTCCCTTCCTTCCAGACACTGCACCCTACCCCAAGCTACTGCGCCTATAAAGCCGCCCCAGTTCCTCATCCGTTCCCCTTGTTTTCCTGAATGCCCTCTCTTTCCATCCCGCCGGAGATCAGCCGGATCCCCTCGAAACGGCAACAGATCGCCACCCCCTGCTCCAAGTCTTCCCCTGGCTATAAAGCCAGTACACCGCACCCGACCCCCCCTAAAACCCTCTCTCTCGCCTCAACGCCGCCGCCAGCGCTCACCGAAGCTCCGCTCTGCCGCCACACTCTGCCGCCCG
Organism: Thinopyrum elongatum; assembly: GCA_011799875.1. Classification (NCBI taxonomy): domain Eukaryota; kingdom Viridiplantae; phylum Streptophyta; class Magnoliopsida; order Poales; family Poaceae; genus Thinopyrum; species Thinopyrum elongatum. The sequence continues at coordinate 317,688,965 of CM022300.1, forward strand.
CCTCACCGCCTTCGGTCACCCTCGAGCTCCGCCGCCACCACCACTCGCTCCGCCGTCGACCACCGCACCGTTCCCTGCCCTAGCCGTCGTTAGAGGATCGCCGGAGCGTCGTCATCTTCAACGCCCAAAGTTGCCGCCGCCTTGGACCTTGCCGGACCTCCTTTGCCCCCGTTGTGAGCACCATCGTCACTCCCCACCATCTCATCTCCATCCAACGACTAGGTTGATCGGGCTTCATTTTTTTTGGCGAATCATTTTTTTAGGTTCGGCCGTCTGCCCCGTACACCCGATCGGCCACCCCTACGGGCTAATCAGGATGTTCCACGTAGCCGTTAACCGTTAGGTAGTTTTTTCTTTTATTTAGATTCTGTTTTTTAAAACAGAATAGTTATGTTTTTATATAATTCATATCTTCTAGTTTTTTTAGAGTTTTTACATGATTATTTTTGCATTAGGCTGTAAATTTTATGAACTCTTTGTAGGTATTAAATTTGACCATGTTTTAATTTTGAAGTTTGATTTACATGAATTTTGTTCAAATCACCAAATTTGCAATATCTTGAGCTAGGATTAATATTTTTTAGTGTTTCTTTTTTATACTGGTTTCTTATGACTTTGTCTATCAGTCGGTTTAGTTTGGTAAATTTTAGAATTAATTAAATTAGTTTACCAATAGTACTGTTTTGCTTTTTATTACCTTTGTTGCTATTTCTTTTATTTTAAATTGCTTTAAATTATTTTCTTTTGTTCTTTTTGACATGTTCAGAATTAGTTATGTTGATTAACAGTAGCAATTTTATGTATAGCAAAAAATATTTTAGTAGCTTGTTTTCTTTTGTTTTGCTAGGAAAATTGTTTTGAGCTTATTAGGAGTTTCATAAAAGGTTTTAAAATGATTCTTTTCGCAGAAAATTTTATTTGTGTTTTTCTTTCTGTTAACTAATAAAAACCTTTTTTCTGTTAAAGAAATTCTTAGTAGTAGAAAACTATTTTATAACTTGTTCTACTTGTAGTAAAAACTTTGCATTGAGTTTATTGTTTTATTTGAATTTTTTGTTTTTGTTTTTACATTGTATGTTTTGATGATTGTGTGATAATTAGGTTTACTCGCTGTAATGTTATTTTATTGTATGAAGGTATGCTTATTATGCTTTTTTTTGTTTCAATAGAGTACCCAGAGTGCGAGGCTTGTTACTACGAGTCTTTAGCATTCGAAGATCGTCAGCAAGGCAAGTCTTTGATAATGAATTTTATTACCTATATTTTATTACATTAGTAGAATTTCCTCCCGACCATGCATGTAAGTAGGAGAAATTGAATCAAGTTTTGGAGTAGTATCATGTGGTAGGTTGACCTATATCCCTATGTTATCATTGCCCGGGACGTTGTAGTATTTACGCTATGCTTTGTAGACGGGGTTGGTTGAGTGTTATACATGGGAGATGTGAGAGTCAAGATGATGACAACCCCAAGAATTCAAGATGCGCAAGACGGACTTCAAATTCTTTACTGGGTGGAGGACGGATGGAAGGGCACCGTGGAGCACCTAGTGGTTGACCCAGAGATGCATGGAGAAGCACCATGACATCTTGCAGAAAGCTTCACCCAGCCACGAAGAGACGGATGGATATGCCTTGACCAGCAGCTTACCTGTGCAGCCGCAAGCCATTATGGGCTCTGGCTTGGTCGACACTAGGCATGACTCTGGACAGACGATGCCAGCAGATGTAGAAGAACGATAGGTTATGGATGGGCACCGACAGTGGCCCAGAGGATCCGTACGGAAGACCCTGTTTCGTTCGTCCCGTCTTCAAACACCAGGCAACGCGAGGACATAAAGGAGGGAACGATTCTTGCGGGTAAAGTGCACAAGACTATGCAGAGTGGAAATCTAATCGATTAGCCGTGTCCCCGGTTACGGACAACTGAGCCTCTGGAATTGGACTTATTCGGAACTCTCAACACCAAACTTAATAAATTGAGGGGTTATAATGATTTTTGGGTATGAGACACTGGTTGGCGGAACCATCTCAATAACAACCAATATTTTGTAGTAATTGCAAACAAGTCCATTTTGTTGTAGGAAAAAATTTGCTTTTCGCTAAAAACTTAAACTTAGAGCCCCACAGCCAAAATTGCATATAGTGATAGCATTTATTATTATTTGTTCTCTCTATGAATTGCTGGCATATTCAAAATGCTGACCTACATGGCTGCAACGTCTTATGTTGTAGAGGATTATTCCGATCAGGAGTGAGCCTACGATCCACGCTCGGTGATTGCCCTATGGAGTCGGATGGACTCGCTTATCGTCTACGCTTCCGCATAAGTTTTTCTCATGAGTTGGCCTTCGACCGAATTTATTCTGATGTAATAAAGACTCTATATGAGATTCGTGTAATAAATCAGGTGTGATTGAACTTTTGATATTTTCATCAATGTACTATGTGTTCCAGCATGTTCTTGGGATGGTACTGATACACAGAGACCTGACCGTTTTCGGGTCGGGTCGCTACAAAGATGGTATCAGAGCACACGCTTACCATAGGACGTAACCCCTAGGATCGGAAAGCCATAGGAAGAATTATTTTATTTTATGTCTTTATTTTTTCCATAATTCTCCCCTGTTCATTTCTGACTTCCCTTCGATTTCAACATTCTAGATGGTCGTCGAGTACACCCCAGTTTTGCTGCCGGAGTTTTGCCAGCCAGATGAGACGATGCCTTTCAGCAAGAAACTAGTTCAGATCATCAAGAAGTTGAAGATTGCTCTACCCTCTATCACCGGGAAGCCTACAATGCACTCCTGACGGACACTCGCTATAGGATTGTGGTACACATTCCAGGGAGGACTTCCGAAAGTTTCCAAGAGCCCATCGACGTTGAGTTTACCGCTCCCACTTGGATACTCAGGAGAGACATGGCTATTCATCATGCACTTGGACATCTCCGAGAAGAGTATAGGGCTGAGCTTGACGCATCAGACCTCGCCATGATTTCTCGCAGAGCTAGAAATGGAGATATCATGCGCACCGTGGATGACGACTCCATTCTCTCATATTTCCAAGACCTGGAGACTCACATCGGGAATCTGGAGGTTCAGACGCATAGAAGCTCGAAGGTATTCAGGAGGTTGATCTTCCGTGAGCTGGAATTGGAGGATAAAGCCTGCGACGACTTCAATGAGCATCAAGAGGAAGTCAAGGATTTTCTGGAGAGAATCGAGAACCTGAAGACTTACGTTGCCACATTGGAAGAGACGATGGACCTAGGAGAAGACCTCTTTCCGAGTGGTGACGATGGACCCCTTGTGAGCAATGATAAGGATTACGAGGAGAGCTCCACTAAAGGACACACCAAGAGGAGACGCACCACTAGAGGATGCCGCACCGGAAGACGCACCGCTGGAGGACTCACATATCTGAGGAGAACATTTAGTCATGATAGCCATGTTATTTTTATTTTATCATTGATTGATTAGACCGTTATTTTTGATTAGTCGTGAGATTTGTAATCCCAGATTGAACTATGTTTGAGTTGAATGAATAAATGATTGGTGTGATGATGATTGTTGCATTCATATGGGTAGTGCTATTTTCTCTTTAGACCCTTGTTCTATTCTAATTTCTCATCCACTCCAAAACAGCAGATGCCTCCAAGATGTGACCCCAGATTCACTTTCCCGCCAGAGCTCACCCAGCTGATCCAACAGCAGAATGCCTTGATGCACATTATCATCCAGAACCAAGGCAACAACAACAACAATCCATCGCCAGCACCCCCTGTCGACAACCTGACCCATTTCCTAAGGTTGAATTTGTCAGTGTTCTCTAGCAGCACCGAGCCGATTGTTGCTGATGCTTGGCTCCGCAAGATCTGAAGGGAGGTAGTAACTGTTGGATGCAAGGATGCGAAGAAGGTGCGCTTTGCCGCACATTAGATTGATGGACCCGTAGCCTCATGGTGGGAGAACTACACCACCACCTATCCCATTGCCACCATTACATGGGATCATTTCCAGTAGGCCTTTGGCACCGCTCATGTCTTAGCTGGAGCCATGAGTCTGAAGAAGCGTGAGTTCCACAACTTACGCCAGGGGAATCATTTTGTGGGGCAATACGTGCATGAGTTCAGCCAGTTAGCTCGCTATACCCCAGATGATGTGGCCACAAATGCCGCAAAGAAGGAGAAGTTCCTCGAAGGACTCAATGATGAGATGGGAATGCAACTGATGGTGGCTACCTTCAATAACTACCAGGAGCTAGTAGACAAGGCCATCATCCTTGAAGACAAGCAGCAACAGATTGATAGCCGCAAGCGGAAGTATAGCCAGGGGAAATACAGCTCGGGAACTCCGTAGAAGCCCCACTACAACCCATACTCGGGAGGACACACCCATCACACCCATGGAGGACATAATCATGGAGGACATAACCATGGAGGGAATGGAAACAATCGACACAACAATAGAAACTTTAGGTCTGGCAATGGAGGCAATGGAACCAGCACCGTCCTGCTCCAACTCAGAAGGATCTGAGTCATATGACCTATTTCAAGTGCAAGAAGACGAGACACTATGCCATCGATTGCCCAAAGGTCAATCAGGGAAATGGAAACGACAATGGCAATGGAAGCTCATCAACCAAGAAGCCCAATCCTTTTCCTTGTGCCCAGGTGAACCACATCAATGTGGAGGACGTCTATGATTAGGCGGAAACTGTGGTTGGTAAGTTTTTATTAAATTCACGTCCGGTATTGGTATTGTTTGATTATGGTGCAACGCATTCATTTATATGAAGGGTAGTTGTGGAAAAATATGGGTTGCCCACTAGAACCCTTAGAAGCCCTCTTCAGGTTAGTTCCCCAGGAGGTGAGATGACGGCAGGCTTAGGTTGTCACTTGACCCTCAGCATCGGAAATCATGAGTTTACCACCGACCACATAGTATTGGAATCACAGGGACTGGACATAATCCTAGGCATGGATTGGTTGACGAAGTTTGAAGGAAACATCGACTGTGCCCAGAAGACGATTTTGCTCACCAGCCCAGAGCAGAAGCGAATCAAGTATGTATCCAGACTGAGAACCCACAAGTATAGGGGATCAGTTGTAGCCTTTCTCGATAAATAAGAGTGTTGAACCCAACAAGGAGCTAAAGGTAGGACTTGTATTCCCTTCAAGTTCTATCGACCACCGATACAACTCTACGCACGCTTAACGTTCGCTTTACCTAGAACAAGTATGAAACTAGAAGTACTTTGTTGGTGTAACGGGATAGGTTTGCAAGATAATAAAGAGCATGTAAATAAAAACTAGGGGCTGTTTAGATAAATAAACAACTAAGTTAGTTTTAGTAGAGAGCTTTTTTTCACAAGAAAGTTATTTGTCCCTAGGCAATCGATAACTAGACCGGTAATCATTATGGCAATTTTATATGAGGGAGAGGCATAAGCTAACATACTTTCTCTTCTTGAATCATATGCACTTATGATTGAAACTCTAGCAAGCATCCGCAACTACTAAAGATCATTAAGGTAAAACCCAACCATAGCATTAAAGTATCAAGTCTTCTTTATTCCCATACGCAAACAACCTACTTACTCGGGTCTGTGCTTCTGTCACTCACGCCACCCACCATAAGCAAATCATGAACATTTTGCAAACCCTATAGCGGGGATCCCTCATGCTTGTGTGACATGGAGAGCACCATAGGACAGCACCAATAATAAAACATGCAACTCAAACCAATCATGATCATCAATCAACCCATAGGACAAAACGGATCTACTCAAACATCATAGGATAGCCATACATCATTGGGAAATAATATATAGCGTTAAGCACCATGTTTAAGTAGAGATTACATCGGGGAGAAGGGGTGTTACATCGCTGCATAGTGGGGGAGAGAGTTGGTGATGATGGCGGCGAAGTTGTTGGTGTAGATCATCGTCACGATGATGGCCCCGGCGGTGTTCTGGCGCCACCGGGAGAGAGGGGGAGAGAGCCCCCCTCCTTCTTCTTCTTTTTCCTTGACCTTCCCCCTAGATTGGAGAAGGGTTTCCCCTCTGGTCCATGGTCTCCATGGCGGCGGAGGGGCGAGAGGCCCTCCGAGATTGGATCTCTCTCTCTGTTTCCTTCTGTTTCTGTGCTCCCAGATTCTGGCCTTTCACCGTTTCTTAAATTCCCAGAGATCCGTAACTCCGATTGGGCTGAAATTTTAACACGATTTTTATCCGGATATTAGCTTTCTTGCGACCGAAGAAGAGCACCAACCGCCTTACGGAGTGGCCACAAGGGCCCAGGGCGCGCCCTACCCCCTGGGGCGCGCCCCCCTGCCTTGTGGACTCCTCGGGCATCGTCTCGCGTTGATTCTTTTTCCTAAAAATCACATATATTCCAAAAAAAATCTCCGTAAGTTTTTATCGCGTTTGGACTTCGTTTGATATGATTTTCTGCGAAACAAAAAACATGCAACAAACAGGAACTGGCACTGGGCACTGGATCAATATGTTACTCCCAAAAATAGTATAAAAAGTTGCCAAAAGTATATGAAAGTTGTATAATATTGGCATGGAACAATCAAAAATTATAGATACGATGGAGATGTATCAGCATCCCCAAGCTTAATTCGTACTCGTCCTCGAGTAGGTAAATGATAAAAAAAAAGATAATTTTTTATGTGGAATGCTACGTAGCATAATCTTGATCATAGAATCTTATCATGGCACGAATATTAAGACAAGAGTGATTCAAAGCAATAGTCTATCATTTGACATTAAGACAATAATACTTCAAGCATACTAATAAAGCAATCATGTCTTCTCAAAATAACATGGCCAAAGAAAGTTATCCGTACAAAATCATATAGTCTGGCTATGCTCCATCTTCACCACATAAAGTATTTCATCATGCACAACCCCGATGACAAGCCAAGCAATTGTTTCATACTTTTAATTTTCTCAAGTCTTTTCAACTTTAACGCAATACATGAGCGTGAGCCATGGATATAACACTATAGGTTGAATAGAATATGATGGTGGAGGTTGTGTGGAGAAGACAAAAAGGAAGAAAGTCTCACATCGACGTGGCTAATCAACGGGCTATGGAGATGCCCATCAATTGATGTCAATGCGAGGAGTAGGGATTGCCATGCAACGGATGCACTAGAGCTATAAGTGTATGAAAGCTCACAAATAAAACTAAGTGGGTGTGCATCCAACTTGCTTGCTCATGAAGACCTCGGGCATTTGAGGAAGAGCATCATCGGAATATACAAGCCAAGTTCTTTAATGAAAAATTCCCACTAGTATATGAAAGTGACAACATAGGAGACTTTCTATATGAAGAACATGGTGCTACTCTGAAGCACAAGTGTGGTAAAAGGATAGTAGCATTGCCCCTTCTCTCTTTTTCTCTCATTTTTTTTGTTTTCTTTCCCTTTTTTTGGGCTCTCTCTTTTTTTTGGCCTTTTTTTATTTTTATTTTATTTTTCATCCTGAGTCTCATCCCGACTTGTGGGGAATCATAGTCTCCATCATCCTTTCCTCACTGGGACAATGCTCTAATAAGGATGATCATCACACTTTTATTTACTTACAACTCAATATTACAACTTGATACTATAACAAAGATATGACTCTATATGAATGCCTCCGGCGGTGTACCGGGATGTGCAATGATATAGCGTAGCAATGACATCAAAAAAGGGACAAGCCATGAAAACATCATGCTAGCTATCTTACGATCATGCAAAGCAATATGACAATGAATGCTCAAGTCATGTATATGATGATGATGGAAGTTGCATGGCAATATATCTCGGAATGGCTATGGAAATGCCATGATAGGTAGGTATGGTGGCTGTTTTGAGGAGGATATAAGGAGGCTTATGTGTGACAGAGCGTATCATATCACGGGGTTTGGATGCACCGGCGAAGTTTGCACCGACTCTCAAGGTGAGAAAGGGCAATGCACGGTACCGAAGAGGCTAGCAATGGTGGAAGGGTGAGAGTGCCTATAATCCATGGACTCAACATTAGTCATATAGAACTCACATACTTATTGCAAAAATCTATTAGCTATCGAAACAAAGTACTACACGCATGCTCCTAGGGGGATAGATTGGTAGGAAAATACCATCGCTCATCCCCGACCACCACTCATAAGGAAGACAATCAAAAACAAATCATGCTCCGACTTCATGACATAATGGTTCACCATACATGCATGCTTCGGGAATCACAAACCTTAACACAAGTATTTCTACCAGTCCACAATTACTCACAAGCATGACTCTAATATCACCATCTTTATATTGCAAAACTATTCCAAGGAATCAAACATATCATATTCCGTGATCTACAAGTTATGTAGGATTTTATGACTAACCATGTGAATGACCAATTCATGTCAACTCTCTAAATAGATATAAGTGAAGCAAGAGAGTTTAATTCTTTCTACAAAATATATGCCCACGCTCTAACAAATATAAGTGAAGAAAAAGAGCATTCTACAAATGGCGGTTTTCTATGTGTAGGGAAACAGGCAATCCAAACTTCAAATGATATAAGTGAAGCACATGAAGCATTCTATAAAGCCATACTCAAAAGATATATGTGAAGTGCAAAGAGCATTCTATAAATCAAACAAGGACTATCTCATACCAGCATGGTGCATTATTAAAAGAAAAATAAAAAGCACATGACACTCCAAGATTTATGCATATCATGTAACGAATAAAAATATAGCTTAAAGTAAAATTACTGATGATCGTTAGAAGAAAGACGGGATGCCTTCCGGGGCATCCCCAAGCTTAGTTGCTTGGGAGTCCTTGAATATTACCTTGGGGTGCCTCGGGCATCCCCAAGCTTAGGCTCTTGCCACTCCTTATTCCTTCATCCAGATCTCACCCAAAACTTGAAAACTTCAATCACACAAAACTTAACAAAACCCTCGTGAGATCCGTTAGTATAATAAAACAAATTAGCAGTTTAAGTACTGTTGCAAACTCATTCATATTTTATTTTTTGCATTGTAGCTACTGTATTATAACTTTTCCATGGCTTATACCATCGATAAAATCGATAGTTTCATCAAAACTAGCAAAACAATGCATCAAAAACATAATTTGTCTTAAACAGGATATTCTGTAGCAATCTGAACATCTACCATACTTCTGTAACTCCAAAAATTCTGAAAAAATAGGACAAAATAAACAATTTTCATAGCAGTACTATTTAAAATTTCAGAAACTTTTGACATTCCAGTAAAAAAATGTAAATTCACGCGCTACAGCCAAAGTTTCCGTTTTTCCACTACACATACCAAACAAGCAATCTAATCATCCTAAAGGCAAATCTTGGCACATTATTTTTATAATACATTGGATTTGTAAAAGGGGATAATTATTTTTGTTGAAAAGTTTCTGTAATCAAGGTTCACAAAGTTTCCATGGGCATGATCAAAGTTCAAGGCTAGCTCCCACTTTAACAATGCTCGTCTTTCTCACTTTCGCTTTTCTTTTTGAAAAAAATTTAGGTTCCCCACTTCATGTTTTTGTTTTTAAACTATATAAAAAGCACTTAACAGAAATAAATGACTCTCTAAAACTTCTGGGTTGTCTCCCTGGTAGTGCTTTCTTTAAAGCCATTAAGCTAGGCATATAGTGCTCAAGTAATGAATCCACCCGGATCCCAAGGTATATCAAAGCCAATTTTAATTAACAATGATTTGTAATTTAGTATTGAGCACAAAGTAATATATATCATGCAACAATGAAGTCTAACTCTCTTCCTATGCATCGGCATGTCATATAAGAACAATTCATGCACACAAAGTGAAGGCCAATGCATAGTATAAACAGTTTCTTGCAATTTTATCGTATTGGAAACATAGAGAGGCGGAGATGTAGTTCCTCTCTCATAATAATTGCAAGTAGGAGCAGCAAGGACATGCATATTATATCTATCAAAAAACACCATGTGCAATAGTAGAACGCAACCCATCAATATAGTCCTTAATAAGCGCAAACTTCTCCGATATGGTATAGTTGGGAGAATTCAAAAAGAAAATAGGACTATCATGCGTGGGTGCAATAGAAACAATTTCCTTCTTAACAAAAGGAACTTTAGCAAGTTCATCTCCATAAGCATAATTCATATTGTCATCATGGCCACAAGCATAGCAAGCATCAAGTTCATCAAAAAGGGATATTTCAAACGAATCAAAGGGATCATAGCAATTATCATAGCAATCATCCTTCGGTAAGCACGAAGGGAAATTAAACAATGTATGAGTTGAAGAGTTACTCTCATTAGAAGGTGGGCACGGGTGATCAATCCGCTCTTCCTCCTTTTGTTCTTCGCTCTCCTCGTCATCTTTTTCATCTAATGAGCTCACAGTTTCAGCAATTTCTTCTTCCATAGATTCCTGCAAAATATTAGTCTCTTCTTGGACAGCGGAGACTTTCTCAATAAATGCATCAATATCGGCATTGTATTCATAATTATCATAGCAATATTTAAGTATAGCAAAATTTTCAGGCCTATAAACATGATCATCAAAAGCTTCATACTTTTCAAACAAAGATTCAATTTCATAAGCACCCTTAAAAGCAACAAATTCTTCTACTCGTTCCACATCATAGTAATCATAATACCATTAGCATAAGAAGCCAAGGTTTTATTATCATTAAATTTACATGAAAAGGGAAGGTGTGGAGCCTTCATCCTAGAGCAACAAGTATAATCATATCTCAAGCATAGTTCCCGAGCATACCAATGCAACATATGAATTTGATCCCATAACAGTTTCCCTTTTTGAGTCAAGTGATAATCCCTAAAGTATTCACGTTGATCCAATGTGTCTCCCATTATACAATTGAATGGGGTTTTCTCAGGATTATTAAAGTAGTGCATAATATCTTTCACATAATGAGCATCGAGGGTTTTAGGAGGTTCCCCTTCTCCATGAGTAGCAAGTACACCTAATTTTTTTGGTATTTCGTATTCCATATCCATAACTAAAGATAGAGAATAACAAAGAACAACAAATAAAATCTACTTAGTGATAAAGCAAACACGCACACACGAGAATATTCACCCCACGCTATTGCTCCCCGGCAACGGCGCCAGAAAAAGGTCTTGATAACCCACAAGTATAGGGGATCAGTTGTAGCCTTTCTCGATAAATAAGAGTGTCGAACCCAACGAGGAGCTAAAGGTAGGATTTGTAATCCCTTCAAGTTCTATCGACCACAGATACAACTCTACGCACGCTTAACGTTCGCTTTACCTAGAACAAGTATGAAACTAGAAGTACTTTGTAGGTGTAACGGGATAGGTTTGCAAGACAATAAAGAGCACGTAAATAAAAACTAGGGGCTGTTTATATAAAGAAACAACTAAGTTAGTTTTAGTAGAGAGCTTTTTGTCACAAGAAAGTTATTTGTCCCTAGGCAATCGATAACTAGACCGATAATCATTATGGCAATTTTATATGAGGGAGAGGCATAAGCTAACATAATTTCTCTTCTTGGATCATATGCACTTATGATTGGAACTCTAGCAAGCATCCGCAACTACTAAAGATCATTAAGGTAAAACCCAACCATAGCATAAAGTATCAAGTCCTCTTTATTCCCATACGCAAACAACCTACTTACCCGGGTCTGTGCTTCTGTCACTCACGCCACCCACCATAAGCAAATCATGAACGTATTGCAAACCCTATAGAGGGGATCCCTCACACTTGCACGACACAGAGAGCACCATAGGACAACACCAATAATAAAACATGCAACTCAAACCAATCACGATCATCAATTAACCCATAGGACAAAACGGATCTACTCAAAACATCATAGGATAGACATACATCATTGGGAAATAATATATAGCGTTGAGCACCATGTTTAAGTAGAGATTACAGCGGGGAGAAGGGGTGTTACATCGCTGCTTAGAGGGGGAGAGAGTTGGTGATGATGGCGGCGAAGTTGTTGGTGTAGATCGCCGTCACGATGATGGCCCCAGCGGTGTTCCGGCGCCACCGGGAGAGAGGGAGAGAGAGCCCCCCTCCTTCTTCTTCTTCCTTGACCTTCCTCCTAGATGGGAGAAGGGTTTCCCCTCTGGTCCATGGTCTCCATGGCGGCGGAGAGGCGAGAGCCCCTCCGAGATTGGATCTCTCTCTCTCTCTGTTTCCTTCTGTTTCTGCGCTCCCAGATTCTGGCCTTTCACCATTTCTTAAATTCCCGGAGATCCGTAACTCCAATTGGGCTGAAATTTTAACACGATTTTTATCTGGATATTAGCTTTCTTGCGGCCGAAGAAGGGCACCAACAGCCTTACGGAGTGGCCACAAGGGCCCAGGGAGCGCCCTACCCCCTGGGGCGCCCCCCTGCCTTGTGGACTCCTCGGGCATCGTCTCACGTTGATTATTTCTCCCAAAAATCAAATATATTTCAAAAAAATCTCCGTAATTTTTTATCGCATTTGGACTTCGTTTGATATGGATTTTGTGCGAAACAAAAAACATACAACAAACAGGAACTGGCACTGGGCACTAGATCAATATGTTAGTCCCAAAAATAGTATCAAAAGTTGCCAAAAGTATATGAAAGTTGTATAATATTGGCATGGAACAATCAAAAATTATAGATACGACAGAGACGTATCACAGACACACACCAATGAAGAATCAGGTGAATTGCCTTACGGGAGTCGTTCAGGAGGAAGTGCCAGTAGTGCAAGATTTTCCCGATGTATTTCCGGAGGAATTACCAGGAATGCCACCGGACAAAGACATTGAATTTTTGATTGAGTTATTGCCCGGCACAGCCCCAATATCCAAGGGACCTTATCGGATGCCCCCGAATGATTTGGAAGAGATCAAGAAGCAAATTAATGAGCTATTGGAGAAGGGATATATTCGGTCAAGATCATCACCTTGGGGAGCCCAGTACTTTTAGTAGAAAAGAAGGTGGAACCCTGAGAATGGTTGTGGATTATCATTCGCTGAATGAAGTGACCATCAAGAACAAGTACCCTCTGCCGATGATTAATGATTTGTTTGATCAGCTAGTTGGAGCCATAGTATTCTCCAAGATCGATCTTCGATCAGGGTATCATCAGCTGAAGATTCGTGAACGGGATATACCCAAAACAGCTTTCAGCACAAGGTATGGCCTTTATGAGTATACCATCATGTCATTTGGATTGACTAATGCCCCTGTGTATTTTATGAGCATGATGAACAAGGTATTCATGGAATTCTTGGACAAGTTTGTCGTGGTGTTCATCGATGACATATTGGTTTTCTCCAAGAGCGGGGAAGAGCACACGCAGAACTTGTGTCTAGTTCTGGAGAAACTCCGAGAACATCAGTTATATGCCAAGTTCAGTAAATGTGAATTTTGGTTGAAGGAAGTCAGATTCCTCGAACATGTTATTTCAGGAGAAGGAATAGTAGTCGACCCCACCAAGGTTGAGGCAGTCACCAAATGGAAGTCGCCCACATGAGTCAAGGAGATCCGCAGTTTTCTCGGACTCGCGGGATATTATCGGAGGTTCATTGAGAATTTCTCCAAGATCGCTAAGCCCATGACTGAGTTGTTGAAGAAGGAAACTAAGTACATTTGGACCGAGGATTGTGAAGCCAGTTTTCAGGAGCTAAAGAAACGATTGGTTACAGCTCAGTGCTAATTTTTCCGGATGTACGCAAGGATTACCAGGTATATTGTGACGCTTCTCGTCAAGGACTCGGAGGAGTTCTCATGCAGGAAGGAAAAGTTGTAGCATATACGTCCACAAAGGTACGGCCTCACGAGATGAACTATGCCACACATGATTTTGAGTTAGCAGCCGTAGTGCACGCACTCAAGACCTGGAGACATTTCCTTATCGGAAACAGTTGTGATGTTTACATGGATCATAAGAGCTTGAAGTACATTTTCACGCAGAAGGAGTTGAACCTCAGGCAGATGTGTTGTGTGAAACCACGGCCACCTATGGGGCCATGAGTCCCTTTTGGTTTGGTGGGGGGCTGGGCATGTTGCACAAAGAGCGGAGAAGCGTCGCGCAGCATGGCAGAGATCACACGGGCAATCTTTACCCAGGTTCGGGCCACCGTGAGGTGTAAAACCCTACTCCTGCTTTGGTGGATTGATGGTGGATAATGGTGGTGAACGTAGCACAATCGCCCGGCAAGGTCGCTCTGGGGGCGAGAGTGGCTACGCGCGTATGGATATGCGAGGTCCAACCCTTTCTACCATTGCCATGGGCCTCTTTTTATAGATTAAGGGGTCACCACAGTTGCAAATCAGTCTTTGCAAACTGATTAGATAGCTAACAGTGCTATCATATCTAACTCTGTAGGCTGATAGAGTGCATTAAATGTGCCGCTCAATGTCACATCACAGCTCGCCCGGCAGGCCCTGCAGGGTTGTTTTGCCAGCTTCGCGCTTGCTCGCTTGACACGTCTCAGGACGGGTGTCATATGGAGGTGTTTGCTGTAGGAAGTGGCTGCCATGTGGCAGAATCCAACCACTTGAGCTCGACACCGCTTTGATTAATGACTTGCGTCGCTTGTGAGGTGGAGCGGTGGAGTGGCTTGCTTCCGCCAGTCCCGACAGGCCTGCCAGGACAATCTGGAGCTTGCTTTCGGGGCAAAACCCAACCGTGCCAGGCTCGCCTGCCCGGCAAGGTAGGTCCTTCCCTTAGCGATGCCTGGCTCCTCTAGCTCACCTTGGCCTTCTTGGCTTGCACTTGGATCCTTCAAAGGAATTTGAACCTGATTGTTTGGTCTGATCTTGGTCTTGTAGTCTTGTCTATGGCCTGTGCACAGTCCGTGCAATGGACCCAGGGTCTGTTGCACCGACAGGAGCCCCCGGGCCTGGCACGGACGCGCCGCTGGGCATCGTCGGTGTAGGCCCTAACCAGTGCATAGGCAGAAATGCAAGGACGGCTACGCCCTTTGAGATCTTCTTTGCTTCTTCATTAACCTGAGCTTGGGTTAATTTCTGGTTTTTTCGCTCGTCATGCAACGCCAATTGTGGTGGGGCCATTCTTGTAATGGCCCGTGAATGACTTTAACGCACGGGCGGGTAACAGCCAATTCACTCTTCCCACTGCGCCCTTATCCTTAGCCATGTATGCCGCATGCATTGAGTGGGGTAGGTAATGGAGGCGCATGGTGCGAGAGAGCATCAACGCAGGGGCCTGATCCTCTTGGATTGGCGGAGGAGGACGGCGGGTACTCACCGGGGAATCAGCCCCCACCCCCAGCTCGCCTATAAAAAGAGGAGCGGGGGAGGAGCGGAGGCATTCATCCACGTTTCTTTCCTCCTTCGCCTTGTGCTTCTTCTGGGTATGCTGAAAGGAAGAGCCCGGGGTCAGGCCCCGGGTCCTATCTTGGAGTTGCTGACAATGTCAAATGCTCGTGCTGATGCTTGGGGAGTGAGTCTGGTCTGGTGCCGCGCATCGCCGGGGGTCGCCACCCTGTTGGCGAGGTGTCCGGGGCTCTTGATGCTCACCTGGGATGCAGTATATGGGGTCCTTGGTAATCCTAGCACTGCTCCTTCCGGCGGATCTCGCATTCTTACTAAGGACAGCGACATCTTCCTGCCCACCAAGGTGGGGAGCGGCGCGCCTCAAGTGTCCTGCTCATTGCAGTCGCCCGCCGTCTCTTCGGGGGAGGTGCTGGGCTGGGGGCCCGGCGTCTTCTTGGAGCGGTGTTGATGAAGATGAAGTTAAGGAAGATGGAGAAGGCGGGAGGCAGACCGTCAGGTTGGAGTACGATAGCACCGACGCGCTCATCTTGTACTGACGTCCTACCGCCTCGTCTTCCGTTCTTCCCCTCCCCTCCCCGGCACCGTCATCACCAGGCTCCCGACCGCCGGGGAGGGGGCCGCTCTCTTGGTGCCTTCGCCTCCTCGAGCAGTCTTCTAGCTGAGCTCCGACGGCCTTCCCTGTCGGCGCTTGCGCTGGGGCTTTTGACTGGTCCTAGAGGTGGTGACCAGGGGACCTCCGAGCTGCTCCTTCCACCCCCCTCCTTCACAGCTTCGCCACTCCCGATCTTGTGAGGCTGCACCCGGCAGGCCATGACGGGACCGGGGTGGGCTCCTGCTCGAGTAGTCCTCCTGAGCTCTCCTCTTCCCACCGCACTACCTGGGATAAAAGGGACAGGGAGAGGAGTTTACGGTGCACTTATCTCTTTTTTAATCTTAAACCTGTAGGCACTTGCCAAATTTTAGTTCTAATAATGTAATCTCTTGTATCCATGTTTATGTTCCGTGAGATTTGTACTTGTTGATCAGCATATTAATGAAAAAGATAAGCTTTGCCAGATACTTGTGCATGTACAATATCCATGCAGAGGTGAAACGCCTCCATACTTTCATGTAAACAAGTGGATCCCGGTAAGCTACCTTGCTGGTACCCCATAGGACTGCTGCCGTGAGGCTAAGCCTGCCGGGCGCTGAACCCATTGGGAGAGACCAGCCGCCCGCCAACCCCTTTCAGCCAAAGTTCACTACGACCATCCTGACCAAAGCAGCGTTCGTGTCAGTAGATGGGAGCACCTTTGTTTCCGAGGCGGCGAGGTTTTCATATGCACAAGTCCTACTCACGGAACAAGTATGGATAAGAGATGGAACTTATCTGTTTGGCTTGCCGGAGACCGCGGTGCTGGCTTGTCTTCGCATCCTCTTCCTAGGACAAAGTCCACGGCAGGAGCCTGCAGTTTATGCAAATGAAGATGATGCCAGATGCAATCTATCTACATGATCATGCAACCTATCTACATGAATCATGCAATGCTTATGAAATGCTTATGCATGCATGCAACTTGTCGGGGCCCCCCAGCGCTTCATTTATTTCTCTGTTGCTCAGGGTCTGCGCCTGGCTTTGTACAAGGGGTTACATGCAGCTGAGGCAAGGCATGTACAAAAGGGTGGCTACCGGACAGGGCCTGACAGCCGCGCCTTACGGGTAGAACTTGCGGAGATGCTCAATATTCCATGAGTTTTGCAATTGAATGCCATCTCCGGTCTCCACACGGACTGCGCCAAGTCTGGTGACTCGTACTACCCGGTAAGGGCTTCCCACTTTGGCGACAGCTTGTTTGTACCCTTGGCAGACTGAATGCGCCTAATGACAAGGTCGCCTTCCTCAAAACACCGAGCATGAACCCTGCGGCTATGATAGCGATGTAGGGCTTGCTGATAGCGTGCAGCACACGTAGCAGCCCGGAGACGGTTCTCCTCGAGAAGCACGGCGTCGCCATGCATGTGTTGTTCCTGTGCTACTTCATCGTAGGCAAGCACTCGAGGTGACCCGTAAATGAGTTCCGTGGGGATAACTGCTTCTGCCCGATAGACTAGGGAGAAGGGAGTCTGCCCGGTAGCTTGGTTTGGTGTCGTTCTGAGGGACCAAAGAACCACCGGCAGCTCATTGATCAATTGCATGTCGCGCTTCCGCAGCTTATCAAAAGTTCTTGTCTTGAGTCCCCGCAGTACTTCAGTGTTCGCCCTCTTAGCTTGTCCATTGCTTCTGGGATGTGCGACAAAGGCAAATGAGATCTTGCTTCTGAGGGCATGAACATATTGCATGAAGGCACGGCTCGTGAACTGGGTGTCGTTGTCGGTGATGATCCGGGCAGGGGCCTCGAAGCGGCACACCAACCCTTTCAAGAACTTGATAGCTGACTGAGCAGTCACCTTTCTCACATCATCTACTTTCGGCCACTTTGTAAACTTGTCGATTGCAATGAACAATAATTCAAAGCCCCCGGCAGCTCGGGGGAAAGGGCCGAGGATATCGAGCTCCTAGACCGAAAACGGCCATGACAAAGGGATTGTCTGGAGTGATTGGGCAGGCAGATGGATATTTTTGGAATGGAACTGACGGGCTTCACACTTGGTGACCAGCTTAACCGCATCTTGGAGGGCTGTGGGACAATAGAATCCTTGCCAGAATGCTTTTCCAACTAAAGCCCTTGATCCAATGTGGGAGCCGCACATGCCTTTCTGTATCTCTGCCAATAGTTCCTTTCCTCCTTCCCGGCAAATGCACTTCAATGTCACACCGTTGGGCCATCTTTTGTATAGTGTGTCTTCGACAAACTGATACATACTGGCCCTTCGGGCTACTCTTTCAGCTTCTTCTTGCTCTTCGGGAAGTTCTCTGGTTTGGAGGAAATGGACTATGTGCCTTGCCCAAGTTGGAGCTTGAGGCTCAGCAACGAGGACTAGCGGCACCTCCTCATTCGTGGGGGTGCATCCTTTCACTGCGGGGACCAGTGGCCCGGCAGGAGGGTGCAGCCCGGCAATCGAAGGGGAGTTGTTCCCGGCAGGGTCCCTGCTAGGAGCCCCGAAAGGCTCTACCGGGAGAGGCTTACCGGAGTCCAATTTCCTCCTCTTTCGGGCCATTGTTGTCGGGGATACGGAGGGCTGAGTAAGATGAAGAACAAAAGTCCCTGGTTCCACAGGAAGCTTCTGCGCAGCGCACTTTGACAGGTGATAAGCAATGCTGTTTTCTGCACGGGGTACGTGCTCTGTTTGCAACCCATCAAAGCGCTCCTCCAATCTTCTCACTTCCTCGACGTATGCCTCCATCAATGGGCTTTGGTAATCCTTGTTGACTTGTCTCACCACCAGTTGTGAATCTCCTCGAATGATCAGCTTCTTGATTCCCAACTCGGTAGCAATCCTAAGCCCAGCAAGAAGCCCTTCATATTCTGTTGTATTGTTGGTCGCCTCCTCCCGGGGAAAGTGCATCTGGACGACGTACCTCAGGTGCTCTCCAGTGGGAGCCATGAGAAGCACGCCAGCCCCTGCACCTTGTAGGGAGAAGGCACCATCGAAATACATGATCCGTTCTTAGGGCGCTTCCTTGCCGGGGATAACTGTTTCATGTACTTCTTCATCAGGGGTTGGCGTCCATTCTGCAATAAACTCTGCCAATGCCCTGCTCTGGATTGTTGATGTGCTTTCAAACTTCAGGCCAAAGCTGGATAACTCCAATGCCCACTCCACTATCCTGTCGGTGGCCTCTGGGTTTTGAAGTATCCTTTGCAACGGGAAGCGGGTGACAACCGTGATCTCATGGGCTTGGAAGTAGTGGCGCAGTTTCCTTGAGGCCATGACAAGGCCAAAGATCAACTTTTGCACACCAGAATACCTGGATCTAGCCCCCTGCAACAGGGAGCTGACGAAGTATACTGGGCGCTGCACCACCTTCTTCCTTGACGTGTCCTTGGGGTTGTTTCTGCTGTCGTGCTCTTCTTCGTCCTGATCCGTATCTGGCCTTGCCAGGCCGCTCTCTTCCTCTTCCCTGGGCGAGACACTTGCTGAGGTGGCTGCTTCTTCCACTTCCCGCTGCGCTACTAGGGCCACACTAACCACTTGATTAGTTGCTGCCAGATATAGCAGCAACGGCTCTTGTGGTTTGGGTGCAACCAAAGTAGGCACAGAAGACAAGTAGGCCTTCAAATCCTGCAGTGTTGCATCTGCTTCCGGGGTCCACTTCATGGGTCCTGCCTTCTTCAAAATCTTGAAGAACAGCAAGGCGTGCTCGGCAGACTTGGAGATGAACCTGCTAAGCGCAGCAACGCATCCTGTCAAATGCCTCACATCCTGAAGTAGAATCCATGATCTGGTCGATGCGTGGCAAGGGAAATGGGTCCTTTGGGCATGCCTTGTTCAGATCCGTGAAATCTATGCAAAGCCTCCATTTTCCATTAGCCTTGCGCACAACCACTGGGTTTGCTAACCATGTTGGATGCAGTACTCCTCTGACCAAACCAGCTGCTTCAAGTTTCTTGATTTCCTCGGCAATAAACTGTTGCCTCTCCAAGGCCTGCTTCTGAACCTTCTGCTTGACGAGCTGAGCATGTAGGCAGATAGCAAGGTGGTGCTCGATTACCTCCCTGGGAACACCGGGGATATCAGATGGTTGCCAGGCAAACACATCGATATTCACCCGCAGGAAGGCAACGAGCGCGCTTTCCTATTTGTCGTCAAGGGTGGCGCTGATAGTGAAAGTACCGTCAGCGCCAGCCAGCCCTGCCGTGACCTTTTTCACTTGGGGTGGAGCAGCCTTGGATCTCTTGTTGTTCGAACTCTCTGGCATGTCATCAACGGGCGCGGCACATTCCATAGAGGTACGCTTCCCGGATTCCTGGCCAGTGCCTCTGCTATGCTTTTCCTTGGCGGGAACTGTGGCTTCCGCGACCTCTGCCGCGACCGCGTCCCGGTACATCTTATCCACGCAAATAATTGCGTCTTTTTTGTCCGACGGAATGGAAATGACGCCCATCGGCCCTGGCATCTTCAAGGTGTTGTAGGCATAGTGGGATGCTGCCATGAATTTGGCCAGGGCCGGGCGCCCAAGGATCCCGTTGTACGGCGGGGGGAGGTCAACCACATCGAACACAACTTTCTTAGTCCTGTAGTTCAACTCTCCTCCAAATGTCACTGGTAACGTAACATTTCCCTTAGGACGGCTCCTGCCGGGATTGACTCCTTGAAATGTGCCTGTGGCCTTAAGTTCTTCCTCTGCTGTCTGGAGTTTGCTGATAACCTTTGGGGAAATCAGATTCAACCCGGCCCCACCGTCAACCAGCATCTTTGTGACCTTGACATTCCAAATTGTTGGTGAGACCAACAACGGCAAGCACCCTATCGCAGTAATGCGGTCGGGGTGGTCATCTTCATCAAAGATGATGGGCGTGTGTGACCACTTGAGCGGCTTCCGAGAATCTGCCGCTGGCTCCACGACATTGACTTCACGTGCCCACTGTTTAAGTTGGCAGTGACAGGAGTGCAAAGATGCACCCCCGTCAATGCACAGGGCGTCAGTGGCTTTCTGGAACTCCTGCTCGCTGGTTTCCTCTTCATTCCCTCCATCACTCTCATTACTGCAATCCTCCTTCTATCGGCCCTTGGCGGGTTTCCCTTTGTTCCGAGGAGCCTTGCCGGGGCGATTTGCTTCACCACCCCGGCCCTTCCCGCCAGCGCCATTCTGACCTTTTTCCTTATCGCGCTTCTCATACTCAGCCTTCTATCTCTTGACGAGCTGCTTAACCTGATGACACTCCTGGAGATCATGGCCGTGGTCCGATGAAACTTACAGTACGGCCCATCACTTTTCCCAGCTTTCTCGGCAGCCGCCGCGTCCCGGCAGTCAGCGCATACGGTAGCCTCCTTACCGGGGGCTTCAGCCTTGGCCTTCTTGCCGGTACTAGGCGTGCCTGACCCCTCAACAGCCATCACCGTCTTATCCTTACGCTTCTTGTTGTGCTTCTTGTTCTTCTTCTTCTTACTGATGGTTTCATCGTCGTCATCTGAGTCGATGTCAATGCAATATTCCTCTCCAGGAAGTTTCCTCCCCTCCTCCACCCGAGCACATTTGTCCACCAAAGTGTACAGCTCCTTCACAGTCTTGGGCAACCGAACATTCATCCTGGAACGTATCCTGCAGTTGCGCATGTTGGATTGGAAGGCAGCTATCACGGCAGCTGGGTGGATATCTGGGATATTTCTGTGGACTCGACTGAATCTCTGCAAGTACTTTCGTAGAGTTTCTCCTTCTTTCTGCTGGAGAAGCTGCAAGTCACTAGGCCGCCCTGGTTCTTGATGGCCGCCCATGAAGGCACCAATGAACTCGTGGCACAGGTCAGCCCAGGTCGAAATGGAGTTCTCCGGCAGGTGCATCAGCCAAGACCTCACATTTGACTTGAGGGCCAAAGGGAAGTAGTTGGCGAACACCTTCTCATCTCTTCCCCCGGCAGCTTGAACAATGATGGTGATGCTCAAGAACTCTGCCGGGTTTAGTCTCCCATCATACTTCTCGGGTATCTCTGGCTTGAACGTGCGAGTGGATGGCCAACGGACTTGCCGCAGCTCACGGGTGAAGGCAGGGCACCCAACCTCGAAAGGCAGGCACCCGCTATCTCCGAGCGCAGGCTCGTCGTCGTCGGGACCATCACACCCATTGGACCAGTGGGGGTTGTCGCGGCAGCGCTCGTCGATGATGCACGCGCCTTCCCTTTGCCTGCCCTCCAGGGCACGCTGTCGGCCTTGACGCGCTCGAGGGTCTGACGAGGCCATCGAGACCTCATCGGGTGCTTGGTTTTGCGGCTCCCAGGCGGCTTGCCGTGGTGGGGATTGCACCGTGAGGGTGGACCCTCCCGCACGACCAGCCGCACGAGCCGTCGTTGCCGCCTGGGAAGGCCGTGGCGGTCCGGCCCGCTGTGATCCTTCTGCCTCGGCAATACCAATCAAACTTTGGATGGTGGCTCGCCACTCATCCATCTGGTCTGCCGCCGGTGGAAATCTCAATAGCAGTTGGGCTCGCGCCATGGCCTCTGAGGCAGTGCTTGGCATAGGTGATGACGATGTAGATCGTAGTGTCACTCAGCTCCTGATGTTGCCGATGGCGACTGTGCTGCGCCCTTGCTGCTCTGAACCAGCAGTTTGGACGGCATGGTGACGCGGCTGAGGCGCCTGAGGGCCAGCGGCTCCGTTGGGCACAGTAGCTGGGTCAGCACGCCCCGGGGGTGGCGCGTGCCCTGCGGTTGCACCCGCAGTGGGGGCGGCCGGAGGGTTGCGATTCGCCCCAGAGCGAGCATCATCACTGCAGCTGTGCCCGTTGGCGAGGAGAAGGGGTTCAGGCGGAATGATCCCTCCATCCATACCTCGTGGAGCATGGCCGTCAGGATGTTGCTGATGCTGTCCTTCCCCGGTACCTCCCGTTCCTACTTCGGCAGTGGGGAAGGTGGTGACGGCGCCGCCTGCGCTGACCACGTCCCCCGCAGCATCCACACCCTCGCGAGCCCCCGTATTCCCCGCGACGTCGGCGGTCGCGGGCGGCGGAGCCTTCGAGGTGGACGGGTGATTTGCAGCTCCGGGCTTCTTCTTGGGTGCCATAGTCGATGACGCCGTCGACGACAAAAATGTCGATGAAGATGACGCGTAGCGTACGCTCTTGGTTTCGCGCAAGTGATCCCCCTACCTGGCGCGCCAAAGATGTCATGGGAAACCATGTCCACCTATGGGGCCATGAGCCCCTTTTGGTTCGGCGGGGGATGGGCACATTGCACAAAGAGCGGAGAAGCGTCGCGCAGCATGGCAGAGATCACACGGGCAGTCTTTACCCAGACTCGGGCCGCCGTGAGCCGTAAAACCCTACTCCTGCTTTGGTGGATTGATGGTGGATAATGGTGGCGAACATAGCACACTCGCCCGGCAAGGTCGCTCTGGGGGCGAGAGTGGCTACGCGCGTATGGATATGCGAGGGTCCAACCCTTTCTACCATTGCCACGGGCCTCCTTTTATAGATTAAGGGGTCACCACAGTGGCAGATCAGTCTTTGCGTACTGATTAGATAGCTAATAGTGCTATCATATCTAACTCTGCAGGCTGACAGAGCGCATTAAATGCGCCGCTCAATGTCACATCACAGCTCGCCCGGCAGGCCCTGGCAGGCTGTTTTTCCAGCTTTGCGCCTGCTCACTTGACACATCACAGGACGGGTGTCATATGGAGGTGTTTGCTGTAGGAAGTGGCTGCCATGTGGCAGAAAGCAGCCACTTAGTCACCTTGGAGCTCGACACCACTTTGATTAACGACTTGCGTCGCTTGTGAGGTGGAGCGATGGAGTGGCTTGCTTCCGCCAGTCCCGGCAGGCCTGCCGGGACGATCTGGAGCTTGCTTTCGGGGTAAAACCCAACCCTGCCAGGCTCGCCTGCCCGGCAAGGTAGGTCCTTGCCTTAGCGATGCCTTGCTCCTCTGGCTCACCTTGGCCTTCTCGACTTGCACTTGGATCCTTCAAAGGAATTTGAACCTCCTTGTTTGGTCTGATCTTGGTCTTGTAAGCTTGTCTCTGGCCTATGCACAGTCCGTGCAATGGACCCAGGGTCTGTTGCACCGACAAGATGAGATGGCTAGAACTGATCAAGGACTATGACATGAGATTGCATTATCACCCCGGGAAGGCAAATGTTGTAGCAGATGCTTTGAGCCGTAATAGCTATGTGAACACCCTTATAGCTGGAGGATTACCTCAGGAGTTAGCCAACGATCTAAGAGATCTCCAACTGGAGATAGTTCCTAGAGGATTTATCACCACCCTCGATATACAATCCACTTTGACCGAAAGAATCCAAGAAGCCCACAAGACGGACAAGGAAATTGCAGAGATAAAGGAAAGGATGAGTAACGGAAAGGCTAAAGGTTTTCATGAGGACGAGCACGGAACTTTATGGTTTGAGGATCTTATCTATGTGCCCAATGACCCTGAGGTCAGGAGGTTAATACTTTAGGAGGCACATGATTCACCGTACTCGATACACCCAGGCAACACCAAGATGTATCTGGACTTCAAGGAGAGTTTCTGGTGGACAGGTATGAAGAAGGATATTGCCGAGTACGTAGCAGTATGCGATGTTTGTCAGCGAGTAAAAGCTGAACATCAGAAGCCAGTAGGGTTACTTCAACCTCTACCGATACTCAAGTGGAAATGGGAAAACTTGGGATGGATTTTATCACAGGATTACCTAGGACTGGTTCAAGTTATGACTCTATCTGGGTAGTGGTTGATCGTCTGACCAAGGTAGCACATTTCATTCCAGTGAAGACCACATATACCAGCGCTAAGTTAGCCAAGATATACATGACCAGGATCATATGTCTGCTTGGAGTTCCGAGGAGTATCGTATCAGATAGAGGAACACAATTTACCTCAAAGTTTTGGAATCAGTTACATGAAACTTTGGGTACGAGGCTGGAGTTCACTAAAGCTTTTCATCCGCAGACAGATGGACAGACCGAGAGAGTCAACCAGATTCTGGAGGACATGTTGAGAGCCTATGCACTAGACTATGGATCTAGCTGGGATGATAATTTACCCTACGCAGAGTTCTCGTACAACAATAGCTATCAGCCCAATTTGAAGATGGCCCCTTTCGAGGCTCTATACGGAAGGAGATGCCGAAGACCATTGTTGTGGGATGGTGTTGGAGACCAAAATTTTTTTGGTCCCGATCTTATCAGAGATTCTGAAGAGAAGGTCAAGTTGATTCGTGACCGACTCAAGATAGCTCAATCGAGACAGAAGAGTTATGCTGACAGTAAACGCATCGAGGTAACGTACGAAGTGGGAGACCGAGCATATCTCCGTGTGTCTCCACTTCGAGGAATCAAGAGGTTTGGTGTTAAAGGAAAGTTAGCACCAAGGTTTATAGGCCCATACAAAATTCTTGAATGCAGAGGAGAAGTTGCATACAAGCTAGAATTGCCAGAAGGATTGTTAGGAGTTCACGATGTCTTTCATGTTTCCCAGCTGAAGAGATGCCATGCTGAGATGGCCGATATTCCTTTGAGAGACACAGTGCCCCTAGAGGCCATACAGCTTGACAGTGACCTGACTTATGAGGAGAAACTCGTCAGAATTCTCGATACTGCGAACAAAGTTACCCACAGCAAGATCACCAAGTTCTGCAAGGTTTTGTGGAGCCACCGAGGAGGAAGCCACCTGGGAAGGAGAAGAAGATCTCCGTCGAGACCACCCGCACCTATTTGCTAGCCAACCCGAATCTCGAGGGCGAGATTCATCTTAAGGTGGGTAGGTTTGTAACATCCCAAATTTTCAATTTGGAATATTGTAAACTATTAGCTAAGCATCTATGTATTTTTTGTTTGAATTGAGTGGCATTTGGAAAAATTCAAAGGAATTTGATTTTTATTTGAATTTGGATTCAAATGGCATTTGAATTTCATTTCAAAAGTTCCTGACAAATACTTTGTTCAAAAAGTATGAGAGGATGATGTCTACTACGTAACTTTATTCTTGTAGGCTTGTGTTGGGCCTCCAAGCGCAGAGTTTTGTAGGACAGTAGCAATTTTCCCTCAAGTGGATGACCTAAGGTTTATTAATCCGTGGCAGGCGTAGGATGAAGAAGGTCTCTCTTGAACAACCCTGCAACCAAATAATAAAGAGTCTCTTGTATCCCCAACACACCAAATACAATGGCAAATTGTATAGGTGCACTAGTTCGGCGAAGAGATGGTGATACAAGTGTAATATGGATAGTAGATATTGATTTTTGTAATAGTAACAATAAAAAACAGCAAGGTAATGAGTAACAAAAGTGAGCACAAATGGTATTGCAATGCTTGAAAATGAGGCCTAGGGTCCGTACTTTCGCTAGTGCAATCTCTCAACAATGCTAATATAATTGGATCATATAACCATCCCTCAATGTGCGATGAAGAATCACTCCAAAGTTCTTATCTAGCGGAGAACATAAGAAGAAATTGTTTGTAGGGTATGAAACCACCTGAAAGTTATCCTTTCTAATCGATCTATCCAAGAGTTCGTACTAAAATAACACCAAGTTATACTTTCTGATCGATCTATCTAAGATTTCGTACTAAAATAACATCATATGATACACATCAACCAACTCTAATGTCACCTACATACCTCAATGTCACCACGAGTATCCGTGAGTTGATTATACGATATGCATCAAACAATTTTAGATTCATAATACTCAATCCAACACAAAGAACCTCAAAGAGTACCCCAAGATTTCTACCGGAGAAACAAGGACGAAAACATGCATCAACCCCTATGCATAGATTACCCCAATGTCACCTCAGGAATCCACGAGTTGAGTGCCAAAACATATATCAAGTGAATCAAAATGATACCCCATTGTTACCATGGGTATTCATTGCAAGACATACATCAAGTGCTCTTAAATCCATAAAAGTATTCAATCCGATAAAAATGAAATCTCAAAGGGAAAACTCAATTCATCACAACAACATAGAGAGGGGAAAACACCATATGATACAACTATATTAACAAAGCTCACGATACATCAAGATCATGTAAAATCAAGAACAAGAACACGAGAGAGAGAGATTAAACACATAGCTACTGGCACAAACCCTCAGCCCCGAGGGTGGACTACTCCCTCCTCATCATGGTGGCCGCCGGGATGATGAAGATGGCCACCGGTGATGATTTCCCACTCCGGCAGGGTGCCGGAATAGGGTCTAGATTGGTTTTTCCTGGCTATAGAGGCTTGCGGCAGCGGAACTTCTGATCTAGGGTTATTTCTGATGGTTTCTCTATTTATAGGATTTTTCAGCGTTGGAATCACGCGAAGATGGGCCTTGAGGTGAGCACAACCCACCGGGGCAAGCCAGGCCCCTCTGGCACGCCCAGGTGGGTTGTGCCCTCCTCATGGCTCTTCTGGCCCTCCCACGAAGCTTCTAGTGCCTCTTTTGTTCCAAAAAAAATTGTCAACAAGTTTCAGCTCGTTTGGAGAACTTTCATTTCTGCACAGAAACAACACCATGGTAGTTCTGCTGAAAACAGCGTCAGTCCGGGTTAGTTCCATGCAAATCATACCAAAACCATATAAAATTGTTTTAAACATGGCATGAATACTTCATAAATTATAGATACGTTGGAGACGTATCAGCATCCCCAAGCTTAATTCCTACTCGTCCTCGAGTAGGTAAATGATAAAAGAAATAATTTATGAGGTGTGAATGCTAGCAAAGTGCATAAGTTTGATGAATGATAATTTCAATCACTTTTCCTAGCATCATAACAGCAATTCTTTCTCATAAAACTTCTCATGTTAAAGCAGCAACCAATTCACATGTTAAGGTTTAAACAATGAATTCTCCTTGTAACTTAACAACCTATGTTCACAGTCACCAAGCAATTGCAATTCAACTTATTCAACAAAGTCTAAGCAAGAGCTCCACATACTCAATCATCATATAGTTTTCTATGATTGCTAGTACTCAAAGCATATTCTTAGAACAAATGGCATCCATCAAACATAGAGAAAGATAGGGGCTAAATGTTTCGCCTCCCAACTCATTTATCATAGAGATAATTGTCAACAATAATAATCCATGATCAAATATATTTGAATGGTCATATGTGCATAGATCTTTCCCCACCACATGATGCTTGCTAACTAGAGAATAGTTGAGGTTGAAATGAATATTCATACTATTGACTCTTTGCATAAAAGTAAATACTGAAAAGTAAAAAATAGGCCCTTCGCAGAGGGAAGCAGAGGTTGTCATGCGCTTTTTGGTTTTGTATGCCCAATCCCTTAATGCAAAAGAACGTCACCTTATATTGCCCGTTATGATAGCAACCTTTATTATGCAGTCCGTCGCTTTTATTACTTTGCCATCACAAGTTCATACAACACTCAATTTTCTCTTACACTAAATGATCAAACACATTTAGAAGCAATTTTTATTGCCTTTTTGCACCGATGACAACTTACTTGAAGGATCTTATTCAATCCATAGGTAGGTAAGGTGGACACTCATGGCAAGAAACTGGGTTTAAGGGTTTTTGGATGCACAAGTAGTATCTCTACTTAGTACGAATTTTTGGCTAGCAAAAGGTCCTAAGCAAACACCACATGTTGGAGGATCCATAACAATATAACTTCTATGCAAATATACACAACCATAACTCATTACGTTGTCTTCCTTGTATAACTTCAACTAATTTGCTCAAGTTGAAAATAATTAATCGGTATTCACAATCATAGAAGATGTCCAAGATAATATATTTGTATGTGAAAGTTCTCTTCCTTATACTAATCATTCATGAATTGCTTGTATGACCAATATTGTGATTGTCAAGCTTCAATAGATTTCACTTTCTAAACCCAACGTGAAGCTACTACATGATATAAACATATGAAGCACATATATTTCAACTTCATGATATTCAATTCATGCAACAGTTTACTCATAGGATATAAGTGAAGCACAAGAGTAAATGACAAACTACTCCAAAAAGATATAAGTGAAGATCATGCGAGTAGTTAAGTAAATGGGTAGCTATTTGAGGACTCTCTCTTATTTAAAAACTTTCAGATCTAAGTATTTTATTAAAACAGAAAGCAAAACAAAATAAAATGACATTCCAAAAATAGCACACATCATGTGAAGAAGCAAAAACTTAGGCTCAACCGAGGCTAACCGATAATTGTTGATGAAGAAAGGTGGGATGCCTATCGGGGCATCCCCAAGCTTAGATGCTTGAGACTTCTTGAAATATTATCTTGGGATGCCTTGGGCATCCCCAAGCTTGAGCTTTTGTGTCTCCTTATGTCGTGGTATCACACAGCCACCTATGGGGCCATCGGCCCCTTGTGGTTCGGCAAGGGGGAAGAGCGCATTGCACAAAGAGCGAAAAGCATAGAGCAGCACGGCAACGATGACAAGGGCAGTTTTACCCAGGTTCGGGCCGCCGCGAGGCGTAAAACCGTACTCCTGCTTTGGTGGATTGATGAAAGGACCGTGGTGGAGACACAGTGCTCTAGCCCGGCAAGATCGCCTTGGGGCCAGAGCAGCTACGCACGTACAAGCGTATAAGGGTCCGAATCCTTTCTAAGGTAGCCACGACCCTCCTTTTATAGGTCAAGGGGTCACCACAATGGCAAAATTGTCATTATGCACTGATTAGATAGCCACAGTGCTATCATACCTAACTCTGCAGACAGGACAGGGTGCATTAAATGCGCCGCTTAGTGTCACATCGTGGCGTAGCCCGGCAGGCCTTGTCGTGCCATTCAGCCACCTTTTTGCCTATTCGCGTGACACGTCGCCTAGATGGGTGTCATTTAGGGATGATCTTCCGGAGAAATGGCCTGCCACGTACCAAATAACAGCCACTTAGTCACTTGGGGGCTCGACACCGCATCGATGGATGACTTGCTTTGCTGTGAGGTGGAGCGGTGGAGCTTTGGCGGGGTAATCCGCCCTTGGCATCCCTGGCAAGCCTGCCGGGGGAGTCTTGAGGCTTGTCTTGGGGTAACCTCGACTCCGCCAGGCTCGCCTACCCGGCAAGGGAGGTTTTTCCTTAGTGATATCTTGCTTATTTGGTTGGTCTTGGTCTTCTTGATCCGCCCTTTGATTTCTCAAAGAGCCATCTCTTCTGCTTGGCCTTGTCTTGAATGTTGCAACTTTGCTCTTGAGCCTGTGTATAGTCCGGGCAACACACCTGGGGGTTTGTTGCACCGACAGGAGCACCCGGGACTGGCCTGAACGCGCTGCCGAGCATCATCGGGGTAGGCCCTGTCAATACACAGGCGAGCGGGTTGCGGTAGCTCGTCCTTTGAGATCTTCTTTGCTTCTTCATTAACCTGTGCTGGAGTCAGTTTCTGGTTTTTCCGCACGTCGTGTGAGACATAGTGGGGAGGTTAGTAAGCCACGATTCGTGGGCTACCCGTGCCCCACGTTCACGGGGCGGTAACTGCCATTCCGCTATCTTCCCTACTTCTGCCGTTTTCACCACGTGTGCAGCATGCATTGTGCTGGGTTGGTGGTGGACGCGGAGAGCATGGAAACGCGTGCCATGGCAGAAATCTAGACGCCATGGATTGGCGCACGGGGTCGGCCTCCATTCCACAAGCCGTTGGTGGCGCGGGAGGGAGCCGAATTGGCGGAGCGGGGCGGTCGCTCCCCCTGAGTAGGGAGCCAGCCCCCGGCCTCATTTTCCTCATAAAAGGGGACGCGGGTGGGGGTGCAGGCTCATATCCATTCCCTTCTTCTTCTTTCTAGTGTTGTTTCTTCATCATGGTGAGGGGAAGAGGACGCAGTGGCTCCCCAGTAGTTGGGACAAGAGCTTCTGCTCGACAGCGCCTCCCTCCTCCCGCCGAAGATGCAGGGGCGGAGCCCACTGCGAGAGGAGGTAGGAGGGGGCGAGGTCGCGGACGTCGTGGTGCTTGGGGTCGAGGAGGGTGAGGGGGCACTCAGGCCGCCCCTCCGCCGGCCGCTCAACCCCCTCCGGAGGGCCACGTGAGAGACCAGCCGTTGGAATCATCATCAGGTTGTACAAGCCCCCACGCGGCCGCCTCCGCCTCCCTACTCCGTTTGTGAGGGTGATGGAGCTTGAACAGCCGCGTGCATTGAAGCTGCACATGAGGGGTTGCTACAATAGCAGCATGCGGGTGGATGTGAACTTCCCTGCTCCTCATGTTATGCTCTTCCGATGCGGCTGGAATACCTTTGCTCACACCCACAGCTTGTCGGAGGGCACGTCCTCCATTTTAAACTAATGGAGGCCGATCTGCTCTCCGTCAAGGTCTTTGGGTGCTCGGGTGATCGCTTAGGGTGCTGCACGGAGAGCTTGACCGACGACGAAAGGTCTTCCTCGAGCGATAGCGACGAGGAGGACAGTGACGGCGATGACGACAGCACCGACGGGGAGGACGACGGCTCCGACTCCGGCTGAACACCAGCCGCACCATCACCACCAGGTGGCGGCACCATCATCTGCACCTGCATCTCCTTCCCGGCAAGGCGATTTGCCGGGGAGTTGGATGCAGAGGTGGGGGTGGTGCCCTCGGCTCCTCCAGCAGCCTTCCATCTGGACCCCGGCAGGCTTCCTCTCAGGCTGCAGCTTCGTTCGCCCTACCGCGTCCTGCTGGCCCTGGTGGCGGTGGCCAGGGGGGCCTTCCGCCATTCTCTTCACCATCACCTTCGCCCGCGCCCTCTCGATCTTTTGAGGCTCCTCACCACGGGGCCTGACGGGGTCAGGCTGGGCTTCTGCCCAGGCACTCCTTTTGCCTTCTTCACCTCCCACCGTAGTGCCTAGGAGGAGAGGGACAAGAAAGGGATTACGGGGCACTTATCTTTTTTTCAGTCTAAAACATGTAGGCACTTGCCAAACTTTAGTCTAAATTATGTAAACTTCTTTATCCATGTTTGTGCTCTGTAAGATCTGTACTTGCTTATCAGCATATTAATGAAAAAGACAAGTCTTGTCGGGTACTTGTGCATGTATCATGTCCATGCAGAGGTGAGGTGCCTCTATACATTCAAGTAAACAAGTTTCCCCCGGTAAACTATCCTGCCGGTACCCTTAGTTCGCCACCGTGGGGTAAGGCCTGCCAGGCATAAAACTATAAAAAGGGACCGGCCCCTCGTCGAACCCTCTCCATCAAAGGCAACTTCAACCACCTTGTCTGAAGCAACGTTTGGGACAAAGGATGGGAGCACCTATGTTTCGAAGGTAGCGAGGTTTTCATATGCACAAGTTTTTACCTTACAGAGCAGGTATGGATAAGAAGAAACTTATATGTTTGGCTTGTCGGGGATCGCTGTGTAGGCTTGTCTTCATTTCTTCTCTTCGGGATCAAGTCCACGGTAAGAACCCTACAACTTAGTGCAGATGAAAACAATGCTACATGTGAGCTCATCTACATGATCATGCAATGCTCGTGATATGCTTATGCATGCTTGCAATCTTGTCAGGGCCCCCCCAGCGCTTCGTTTATTCATCTGTTGCTCAGGGTCTGCGCTTGGCTTTGTACAAAGGGTTACATGCAACATCGGCAAGGCTTGTACAAAAGGGTGGCTGCCGGGCAGGGCCCGACAGCCACACCTTACGGGTAGAACTTACGGAGTTGCTCAATATTCCATGAGTTTTGCAACTGAATGCCATCTCTGGTCTCCAGATAGACTGCGCCGGGTCTGGTGACTCGTACTACCCGGTAAGGGCCTTCCCACTTCGGCGTCAACTTGTTTGCACCCTTCGCGGACTGAACACGCCTAAGGACTAGGTCGCCTTCCTCAAGGCTCCGGGCATGAAACCTGCGGCTGTGATAGCGATGCAGGGCTTGCTGGTAGCGTGCAGCACGCGTAGCAGCCCGAAGACGGTTCTCCTCAAGTAGCACAGCGTCGTCATGCCGGTGTTGTTCCTGTGCTACTTCATCGTAGACAAGCACTCGAGGTGATCCGTATATGATTTTCATGGGGATAATTGCTTCTGCCCCATAGACTAGGGAGAAGGGAGTCTGTCTGGTAGCTCGATTTGGTGTCGTACGGAGGGACCAAAGAACCACCGGCAGCTCGTCGATCCATCGCCTGCCGCACTTCTGTAGCCTATGAAATGTTCTTGTCTTGAGTCCTCGCAGCACTTCAGCGTTTACCCTCTCAGCTTATCCATTGCTTCTAGGATGGGCAACAGAGGCAAATGAGACTTTGCTTCTGAGGGCATGAATGTATTGCATGAAGGCGCGGCTTGTGAATTGGGTGCCATTGTCAGTGATGATCCTGGCGGGTACTACGAAACGGCACACCAATCCTTTCAAGAACTTGATAGCTGACTGTGCGGTCACGTTCCTCACGGGCTCCACCTCTGGCCACTTTGTGAACTTGTTGATAGCGACGGACAAGAACTCAAAGCCCCCGGTAGCATGGGGGAAGGGGCCCAAGATGTCGAGCCCCCAGACCGAGAAGGGCCATGACAAAGGGATCGTCTGGAGAGAGCTTGAGTAGGCTGATGGATATTCTTGGAGTGAGACTGGCAGGCTTCACATTTGGTGACTACCTCAATTGCATCTTGGAGGGCCGTGGGCTAGTAAAAACCTTACAGGAAGGCTTTTCCAACCAGGGCCCTTGATCCAATGTGGGAGCCGCATATACCCTTGTGTATCTCTGCCAACAGTTCCTTTCCTTCTTCCCGGCAAATTCACTTCAATTTCACTCCGTTGGGCCTTCTTCTGTATAGCGTGTCGTCAACGAACCGATACATACTGGCCCTCCGGGCTACTCTTTCAGCTTCTTCTTGCTCTTCAGGAAGTTCTCCTGTTTGGAGGAAATGGACTATGTGCCGCGCCCAAGTTGGAGCCCGAGGCTCGGCAACAAGGACCAGCGGCACCTCCTCTTTCATGGGAGTGCACTTCTCGACCACAGAGATTGGTAGTTTGGCGGGAGGGTGCAGCTCACCGATCGAAGGGGAGTTGTTCCTGCCAAGCTCTCTGTCGGGGGCTTCGGGAAGCTCTGTTCGAAGAGGCTTGCCAGAGTCCAGTTTCCTCCTCTTCCTGGCCATTGTTGTCAGGGATACAAAGGGTTGAGTCAGATGGAGAACAAAAGCCCCTGGTTCCACAGGGAGTTTTTGCGTAGCGCACTTTGACAGATGATGAGCAATACTTTTTTCCGCACGCGATATGTGCTCTGTTTGCAATCCATCAAAGCGCTCCTCCAACTTTCTCATTTCCTCGACGTATGCCTCCATCAATGGGCTTTGATAATCCTTGTTCACTTGCGAATCTCCATGAATGATCAACTTCTTGATTCCCAGTTCTGTTGCGATCCTGAGCCCGACAAGGAGTCCTTCATATTCTGCTGTATTGTCGGTAGCCTTCTCCCGGGGGAAATGCATTTGAACCACGTACTTAAGGTGCTCCCTAGAGGGAGCAACAAGAAGCGTGCGAGCTCCTACACCTTGTAGGGAGAAGGCACCATCAAAGTACATGATCCATTCCTGGGGCGCTTCCTTGCTGGGGATAACTATCTCAAACATGTCTTCATCAGGGGTAGGCGTCCATTCTGCAATAAACTCTGCCAGTGCTCTGCTCTGAATGGTTGACGTGCTCTCGAACTTCAAACCAAAGCTGGATAACTCCAAAGCCCATTCCACTATCCTGCCAGTGGCCTCAGGGTTCCTTAATATGCGTTGCAAGGGGAAACGGGTGACAACCGTGATCTCGTGGGCATGGAAGTAGTGGCGCAGTTTCCTTGAGGCCATGATGAGGCCAAAAATCAACTTTTGCATGCCAGAGTACCTCGACCTAGCCCCCTGCAATAGGGAGCTGACGAAGTACACTGGGCACTGCACCACTTTCTTCCTTGCCGCGACCTTGGAGCTGTCTCCATTACCCCGCTCCTCCTTGTTCTAATCTGCCTCTGACCTTGCCATGGCGAGCTCACTTCCTCCTCCAGAGGGGCGACAGTTGCAGCTACTTCTTCATCTACTTCCCGCTGCGCCACCAGCACTGCGCTAACCACTTGATTGGTTGCCGCTAAGTATAGCCGCAACGGTTCTTGTGGTTTTGCAGCGACTAAGGTGGGGACAGAGGAAAGATAGGTCTTCAGATCCTGCAGTGCAGCGTCTGCATCTGGGGTCCACTCCATGGGCCCAGCCTTCTTCAAGATTTTAAAGAACGGCAGGGCGTGTTTGGCGGACTTGGAAATGAACCTGCTTAGCGCGGCAACACATCCAGTCAAATGCCTCACATCTTTAACTGTCTTGGGTGCTTGAATCTGCTCAATTACCTTGATATTGTCGGGGTTGGCCTCTATCCCCCGGTGGGACACAAAGAAGCCAAGCAGCTTGCCGGAAGGAACGCCAAACACACACTTCTCTGGGTTCAGCTTCAAGTTGATCTTGCATAGATTTGCAAAGGTCTCTTCCAAGTCCTGAATGAGAGTTGATTTGTCCTTGGTTCTGACCACTATATCATCCATGTAAGCTTCAATATTCCTGTGCAACTGAGACTCAAAGCCAATATGTACTGCCCTTGCGAAAGTGGATCTAGTGCTTTTTAACCCAAAGGGCATGCGCACAAAATAGTACGTGCCACAGGGGGTTATAAACGCGGTCTTCTCTTCATCTTCGGACATGAAAATCTGGTGGTACCCAGAGTATGCATCCAAGAAGGAAAGTAGGTCACATCCAGAGGTGGAATCCACAATCTGATCGATGCGCAGCAAGGGGAATGGGTCCTTCGAGCATGCTTTATTTAGATCTGTGAAATCTATGCAAAGCCTCCATTTCCCATTCGCCTTGCACACCACCACTTGATTCGCCAACCAAGTTGGATGCAACACTCCTCTAACCAAACCAGCAGCTTCGAGTTTCTTGATCTCCTCAGCAATAAATTGATGCCGCTCCAAAGCTTGCTTTCGGACCTTCTGTTTGATGGGTCGGGCATGTGGGCAGACAGCAAGGTGGTGATCGATTACCTCCCTGGGAACATCGAGGATGTCAGATGGTTGCCAAGCAAACACATCGACATTCGCCCGCAGGAAGGCAACGAGCCCGCTTTCCTATTTGTCATCAAGGGTGGAGCTGATAGTAAATGTACCATCAGCACCAACCAACCCTGCCGGGGCCTTCTTCACAGTAGGCGTAGCAACTTTTGATCTCTTGCTATTGGAACTCTCTGGCAAATAATCAACAGGCGCAGCGCAATCCGAAGAGGCGCGCTTCCCGGACTCTTTGCTGGCGTCCTTGCCAGCTTTCTTCCCTTTCTTGCTTTCCTTGGCAGGAGCGGTAGCTTCCGCGGCCTCTGGAGCGACTGCTTCCTGGTACATCTTATACACACATATGACTGCGTCCTTCTTGTCTGATGGAATGGAAATGACGCCCATCGGTCCTGGCATCTTCAGAGTGTTGTAGGCATAGTGGGATGCCGCCATGAATTTCGCAAGGGCAGGGCGGCCAAGGATTCCATTGTATGGCAGGGGGAGGTTGACCACATCAAACACGATCTTCTCAGTCCGGTAGTTCAGCTCCCCCCGAACATTACCGGCAGTGTGATCATCCCCTTAGGACGACTCCTGCCGGGGTTGATGCCTTGGAAAGTACCGGTGACCTTGAGCTCTTCAACTGCTATCTGGAGCTTGCTGATGACCTTGGGAGATATCAGATTCAACCCGGCCCCACCATCAACCAACATCTTTGTGACTTTGAGGTTGCGAATCGTTGGTGAAACCAACAATGGCAAACATCCTACCGCAGTGGTGCGGTCAGGGTTATCCTCTTCATCAAAGATGATGGGCGTGCGGGACCACTTGAGCGGCTTCCGAGAATCTGCCGCCAGCTCCACGGCATTGACCTCACGTGCCCACTGTTTGAGCTGGCGGTGAGAGGAGTGCAAGGACACAACTCCATCAATGAATAGGGGTCAATGGCCTTCTGGAATTCCTGCTTGCTGGTTTCCTCTTCATCTCCTTCATCACTCCCATCATCGCATCCCTTCTTCTCACAGCCTCTGGCCAGTTTCCCTTGATACTAAGGGGCCTTGCTGGGGCGACCTCTTCTACCACCTCGGCCCTTCCCATCAGCACCATCTTGGTCTCTCTCTTTGTCACGCTTCTCGTACTCAGCTTTCTGCTTCTTGACGAGCTGCTCAACTTGATGTCACTCTTGAAGATCGTGTCCCTTTGTCTGATGGATCTTGTAGTATGGCCCGTCAGCCTTCCCAGCCTTCTCGACAGCCACGGCTTCCCAGTAGTCAGTGCACACGGCAATTTCCTTGCCGGGAGCCTCAGTCTTGGCCTTCTTGCCGGGACTAGGAGCGTTTGCTCCTTCAACAACCATCACTACTTTATCCTTGCGCTTCTTGTTGCGTTTCTTGTTCTTCTTCTTCTAATTGGTGGCGTCGTCGTCGTCCTCTGAGTCAATGTCGCCGCCATCTTCTTCACCGGGGAGTCGCCTCCCCTCCTCTGTTTGGGCACACTTGTCTGCCAGAGTGTATAGCTCATTCACAGTCTTGGGCAACCGAACGTTCATTTTGAAATGTATCCTGCGGTTGCGCATGTTGGACTAGAACGCAACTATCGGATGGATGTCTGGAATGTTCCTGTGCACCCGGCTGAACCTCTGCCCATACTTTCGCAAACTCTCTCCTTCCTTCTGTGGGAGGAGCTGCAAGTCGCTGGGCCGCCCTGGTTCTTGCTGGCCGCCCGTGAAGGCGCCAATAAACTCATGGCATAGATCAGCCCAGGTCGAGATGGAGTTCTCTAGCAAGTGCATTAGCCACGACCTCACATTTGGCTAGAGTGCCAAAGGGAAGTAGTTGGTGAACACCCCCTCGTCCCTTCCTTTGGCAGCTTGAACAGCGATGGTGTAGATGCTCAAGAACTCTGCTGGGTTCAATCTTCCATCGTACTTTTCTAGTATCTCTGGTTTGAACGTACGGGCAGATGGCCAACGGACTTGCCGCAGCTCATGAGTGAAGGCGGGGCACCCAACCTCGAAAGGTAGGTACCCGCCCCCACCAGGCATGGGTTCGTCGATGTCGGGGCCATTGCACCTATCATACTGGCGGCGGGTGTCGCGGCGTCCCTTGATGGTGACGCGTGCGTCTTCCCTCTGCCTGTCTTTCAGGACCCGTCGCTGGTCTCGATGTGTGTGAGGATCAGACGAAGCCATTGATACATCGTCGGGTTCTTGGTCGCGTGGTCCTGGTTGCGGCCCCTGCACTGGTTGTTGTGGAGGGGACTGCACCGTCAGAACGGCTCCCTCGGTGCGGCCAGCAGCTTGGGCCGTTGCCGCCGCTCGTGGAGGCCGTGGCGGGCCTGCTTGCTGTGATCCTCCCGCCTCAGCGAAACCAATCAAGCTTTGGATAGTGGCCCTCCACTCATCCATTTGATTGGCCGCTGGCAGAAATCTCAACAAGAGCTAGGCCCGTGCCATGGCCTCCAAAGCGGTGCTTGGCATGGACGACGATGCGGTTCGTGATGTCGCCCGACTTCTGATGGTGCCTATAGTGGCGGCGCCATGTTCTCACTGCCGCGAGCTAGTCACAGGGCGGCATGACGACGAGGCAGATGCGCTTGGGGGTTGACGACCCCAATTGGACCATCGTCTTGGCTAGCTTGCCCTGGGGGTGGCACGGGCCCTGTAGCCGCACCCGCGGCCGGGGCAGCTAAGTGATTATGATCCGCATCAGGGCGAGCGCCACCGCTGCGGCTGTGTCCCTCAGCGAGGTGGGGAGGCAGAGACAGAGCATTCTCCCCACCCGCACCTTGCGGAGCATGGCTGCCGGGTTCTTGTTGGTGTCGCCCTCCTCCGGTGCCTCCTGCTCCTGCTTCGGCCGCAGGGGGAACGGTGATGGCGCCGCCTGCGCCAGTCACGTTCCCCGCGGCGTCGGCGTTCCCATGTTCCCCCGCAGCCCCCATGACATTAGTGGCCGCATGTGAGGGAGCCTTCGAGGTAGACGGGTGAGCTGAAGCACCGGATTTCTTTTTGGGTGCCATGGATGATGAAGCCGTTGATGAAGAAAATGATGATGAAGATGGCGCGCTGCTTACACTCTCGGGTTCATGCAAACGCTTCCCCCTACCTGGGGCGCCAAAGATGTCGTGGTATCACATGACCACCTATGGGGCCATCGGCCCCTTGTGGTTCGGCAAGGGGGAAGAGCGCATTGCACAAAGAGCGGAAAGCATAGAGCAGCATGGCAATGATGACACAGGCAGTTTTACCCAGGTTCGGGCCGCTGCGAGGCGTAAAACCCTACTCCTGCTTTGGTGGATTGATGAAAGGACCGTGGTGGAGACGCAACGCTCTAGCCCGGCAAGGTCGCCTCGAGGCGAGAGCAGCTACGCGCGTACGAGCGTACAAGGGTCCGAATCCTTTCTAAGGTAGCCACAGCCCTCCTTTTATAGGTCAAGGGGTCACCACAATGGCAAAACAGTCATTATGCACTGATTAGATAGCCACAGTGCTATCATACCTAACTCTGCAGACAGGATAGGGTGCATTAAATGCGCCGCTTAGTGTCACATCGTGGCGTAGCCCGGTAAGCCTTGTCGTGCCATTCAGCCACCTTTTTGCCTATCCGTGTGACACGTCACCTGGATGGGTGTCATTTAGGGATGATCTTCCTCAGAAATGGCCTACCACATACAAAATAACAGCCACTTAGTCACTTGGGGGCTCGACACCGCAGCGATGGGTGACTTGCGTTGTTGTGAGGTGGAGCGGTGGAGCTTTGGTGGGGTAATCCGCCCTTGGCGTCCCCGGCAAGCCTGCCGAGGGAGTCTTGAGGCTTGTCTTTGGGTAACCTCGACCCCGCCAGGCTCGCCTACCCGGCAAGGGAGGTTTTTCCTTAGTGATATCTTACTTATTTGGTTGGTCTTGGACTTCTTGATCCGCTCTTTGATTTCTCAAAGAGCCATCTCTTCTGCTTGGCCTTGTCTTGAATGTCGCAACTTTGCTCTTGAGCCTGTGTACAGTCCGGGCAACACACCTGGGGGTTTGTTGCACAGACACCTTAATTCCTTTTATATCATGGTTTCCCTAAATCTTAAAAACTTCATCCACACAAAACTCAACAAGAACTCGTGAGATAAGTTAGTATAAATTAATGCAATAAACTTATCATTCTCTATTGTAGCAAATCACTAAAATTATTATTTAACATTGCATACTAAATGCCTCTGCATATTTAATACTCCTATCCTCAAATAGAATCATTAAACAAAAAACATATGCAAACAATGCAAACATAATAGCAATCTGTCTAAATAGGACAGTATGTAAAGAGTGCTATTTTACTCATACTTACCTAACTCCAAAAAATCTGAAAAATTACCACACTGTAGAAAGTTTATAATAGCTTATTTTGCCAAAAAAATCAACATTTTATCACATCCTTACTTTTCTCAAGAATTCACGCACTAGCGTGCAACTTTCTGTTTTCAAACAGACACACATAGACTTGACATTTCGAGAACTTCCATTTCTGCACAAAAAACAACACCACGGTAGTTCTACTGAAAACAGCGTCAGTCCAGGTTAGTTTCATGCAAATCATACCAAAACCATATAAAATTGTTGTAAACATGGCATGAATACTTCATAAATTATAGATACGTTGGAGATATATCAGAGGAGATAACATGACACTCCAAAAAGTCACAAGAAAATAATGCCTATAGTTTTTGAATTCAAATTGGAGTTTAATTGGAATTTTCAAAAAAATGTTTTTATAAAGGTTTTTATTTTGCCTCTAAAAAAATAGTTCATCCTATACGATTTATTTTTCTAATCTTTTTGGTATGTAATATGTGTATATTAATTTTTTATTTATTTTCCTATATTTTCTTTTCTCTCTCTATATTTGAAAAATGGAAAAAAAAACTCCTTTATTAGGTGTCGGTATAACAAACACTTACGTTTGTTGCCCAGACTAATACACACGCGTGTTGGCATCGCATGATTACACTAGCATACAAAGCAAGGCCAAGCCAGAGAGGCAGCTCTTTGTGAGATCAAAGAGCGGATCAAGAAGACCAAGACAAACAAGACATCAGAGCATCACCTTGGAAAGGCCTCCCCTGCCGGGCAGGAGAGCCTGGCCGGGTCGAGGACACCCCAAGTACAAGTCCAAGATTTCCCCGGCAGGCTTGCCGGGTCTGCCAAAGGCAAATCTCCCCGCCAAGACGCCACCGCTCCACTGCACCACAACGCAAATCAGTTATTAGTGCGGTGTCGAGCCACAAGTGATTAAGTGGCTTCCACTAAGCACGTGGCAGCCATTTGGAAGACAGATTACCCCCATATGACACCCGTCCAGAGGCGTGTCAAGCAGATAAACAGAAGATAATTAAGCGGCACGGCAGGCTTGCCGGGCTTTATCCTCAGCATGACACCTAGCAATGCATTTAATGCACTTTGTCCTAACTGCCAGAGTTAGGTATGATAGCACTGTTAGCCATCTAATCATTAGATAAACACTGTTTTGCCACTGTGGTCACCCCTTAAGCTATAAAAGGAGGTCCAAGGTAACCTAGCAAAGGATTCGAACCCTTGCACATTTGTACGCGCGTAGCTGCTCTCCCCGAGGCCATCTTGCCGGGCTCGAGCGCTGCATGTTCATCGTGTTCCTTCATCCAATCCACCAAAGCAAGAGTAGGGTTTTACGCCTCACAACGGCCTGAACCTGGGTTAAAACCACCAGTGTCACCGTCGTCGTGTTGTTTCATGGCCTCCGCTCTTTGTGCAACGTGATCTTCCCCCTTGCTGAACCACAAGGGGCCGATGGCCCCATAGGTGATCGTGTTCCACCACGACATCTTTGGCGCGCCAGGTAGGGGGAAAGCTTGCACGAATCGGAGGTTGTGAACAGCGTGTCAATCATCATCATCATCTTCATCCATGGCGCCCAAGAAGAAGCCCGGCGCAATAGCTCATCCTTCCACTTCGAAGCCCCCCCCCCCCCCCACATGCAGCCGCTGAAGATGTAGGCGCTGCGGCAGCATTAGGTGAGGCAGGTGCCGTAGGTGACACGACCAGCGCAGGTGGTGCAGTCATTGTGTCCCCTGCGGTCGAAGCTGGAGCAGGAGACGCCGGGGGAGGGCGACATCCACAACATCCCGACGGCCATAATTCGCAGGCCGCGGGTGGAGAAAACGTTCAGTCTCAACCTCCCCACCGCACTAGCGGGTGCACTTGCAGCAACAACGCTCGCTCCTGCGCAAGCCATGATCTTCGAGCAGCGCCTACCACAGGTGCGGCTATTGGGCACGTGCCTTGCCCAGAGCAAGGCGAGCAAGACAGAGCGCCGAACGGGGTCGCCGATCCCCGAGCGTGCCCCACTCATCACCCAACTGCCTTGGCGACCGGCTCACGATGGCAAGAACGCGGTGACGCCCCTGCCGATGTTACCAGGAGTCGAGCGACGTCATGATCTGCCTCATCATATATTCCAAGCACAGCTACGGAAGCCATGGCGCGGGCCCAACTCCTGTTGAGATTTCTACCAGTAGCTGATCAAATGGATGAGTGGAGAGCCACCATCCAGAGTTTGATCGGCTTCACTGAAGTCGAAAAATCTCAGCAGGCAGAGCCATCGCAGTAACCGCGGACAACAACAGCAGCCCGGACTACTGGCCGTGTTGGGGGGGCCACACTGACGGTGCAGTCCCCTCCGCGGCAGCGGACCCAGAGACAGCAACAAGAGCCACACGACCACGAGCCCGACGAAGCATCGATGGCCTTGTCTGATCCACGAGCCCGTCGAGATCAGCGGCAGGTCATGGAGGATCGGCTGAGGGAAGATGCGCGTGTCACAATAGAACAGCGCCGGGAGACCCGCCGTTAATCTGGCAGACGCAATGGCCCAGACGTCGACGAACCCGCGCCCAATGATGGCGGGTACTTACCTTTCGAGGTTGGGTGCTCTGCCTTCACTCGCGAGCTACGGCAAGTTCGCTGGCCATCTACCCGCGTCTTCAAGCCTGAGCTACCGAAAAAGTATGATGGAAAGCTGAACCCGACAAAGTTCTTGAGCATTTACACAATTGTTGTTCAAGTCGTTGGAGGCAGGGATGAGAAGGTGTTTGCCAACTACTTCCCTTTGGCACTCAAGCCAAACATGAGATCATGGTTGATGCACCTGCCAGAGAATTCGATTTCATCATGGGCTGACTTGTGCAATGAATTTGTTGGTGCCTTCACGGGCGGCCATCAAGAACCAAGACGGCCCAGTGATTTGCAAGTCCTTCCATAGAAGGAAGGGGAGAGTTTGCGAAAGTATATTCAAAGGTTTAGCCGAGTGCACAGGAACATTCCAGAGATACACCCGGCAGTTGTGATTGACGCGTTCCATTCAAACATGCGCAACAGAAGGATACAGTCCAAAATGAACGTCCGGTTGCCCAAGACTTTAAATGAGTTATACAACTTGGCGGATAAATGCGCTTGTGCAGAGGAAGGAAGGCGACTCCCTGGGGAGGAGGATGGCATCGAGGTTGATTCAGAGGATGATGACAAGGCCGCTAACCCAAAGAGGAGGAACCGGAAGCGCAACAAGAAACACAAGGAGAAGTCAGTGCTGGCCGTTGAGGGCTCTAGCGACCTTAGCACCGGCAAGAAGGCAAAAATCGAAGCCCCCAACAAGGAAGCTACCACATGCGCTGATTGCCGAGATGCTGCGGTTGCAGAGAAAGCTGGGAAGTCCAATGGGCCATACTGCAAAATCCACCGCACTAAGGGCCATGATCTCCAAGAGTGTCATCAAGTTGAGCAACTTGTCAAGAAGCAGAAGGCTGAATATGAGAAGCGCAATAAAGAGAGAGACCAGGAAGGTGCTGGCAGAAAGGGCTGTGGCAGTAGAGGGGGCTGCCGTGGCAAGACCCCTCAGCAAAAAGAGAAACCTGCCAGAGGCCGTGAGAAGAAAAAAGGTGATAGTGAGAGTGATGAAGGAGATGAGGAAGAAACTAGCGAGCAAGAATTCCAGAAAGCAACTGAAGCCATGTGCATTGACAGAGGTGCATCCTTGCACTCCTCTCACCGCCAGCTCAAGCAGTGGGCACATGAAGTCAATGTCGTGGAGCCAGCTATAGACTCCCGGAAGCCGCTCAAATGGTCCCGCACGCCTATCATCTTTGATGAAGAGGATCACCCTGACCGCACTACTGCTGTAGGTTGTTTGCCATTATTGGTCTCACCAACAGTTCGCAACCTCAAAGTCACAAAGATGCTAGTTGACGGCGGGGCTGGACTAAATCTGATCTCCCCCAAGGTAGTCAGCAAGCTACAGATATCCGATGAAGAGCTCAAGGTTACTGGCACGTTCCAAGGAATCAACCCTGGTAGGAGTCGGCCTAAGGGAAAGATTACGCTGCCGGTGACGTTTGGTGGAGATCTGAACTACCTGACTGAGAGGGTTGTGTTTGACGTTGTTGAACTTCCCTTACCGTACAATAGGATTCTTGGTCGTCCAGCCCTGGCAAAGTTCATGGCAGCATCTCACTACTATGCCTACAACACTTTGAAGATGCCAGGGCCGATGGGTATCATTTCCATACCATCAGACAAGAAAGATGCTATCATATGTGTGCACAAGATTTACCGAGATGCAGTAGCAGCTGAGGCTGCAGAAGCCGCAGCTCCTGATAAGCAAACAAAGAAGGGAAAGAAGGCTAGCAGAGATGCCGGCAAGGAATCCACAGAGTGCGCTGCTCGTGTTGATGATCTGCCGGAGAGTTCCACTAGTAAGAGGTCCAATGTTGCTTCACCTGTTGTGAAGAAGGTCCCGGCAAGATAGGATGGCACTGATGGTACATTCACCATCAGTGCCACTCTTAACTACAAATAGGAAAGCGCGCTTGTTGCCTTCCTGCGGGCGAATCTCGATGTGTTTGCTTGGCAACCATCTGACATCCCCGGCGTTCCCAGGGAGGTAATCGAG
The DNA here is from genome assembly GCA_011799875.1 of Thinopyrum elongatum. Taxonomy (NCBI): domain Eukaryota; kingdom Viridiplantae; phylum Streptophyta; class Magnoliopsida; order Poales; family Poaceae; genus Thinopyrum; species Thinopyrum elongatum. The sequence continues at coordinate 317,733,731 of CM022300.1, forward strand.
CACCACCTTGCTGTCTGTCCTCATGCTCGGCCCGTCAAACAGAAGGTCAAGAAGCAAGCTTTGGAATGGCAGAAGTTCATTGCTGAAGAAATCAAGAAGCTTGAAGCAGCGGGTTTGGTCAGAGGAGTACTGCATCCAACATGGTTAGCAAACCCAGTGGTAGTGTGCAAAGCAAATAGGAAATGGAGGCTCTGCATAGACTTCACAGATTTGAACAAGGCATGCCCAAAGGACCCTTTTCCCTTGCCACGCATTGATCAGATTGTGGGTTCCACTTCCGGGTGTGATCTGCTTTCCTTTTTTGATGCATACTCCTGGTGCCATCAGATATTTATGTCCAAGGAAGACAAAGAGATGACTGTGTTCATAAGTCCATGTGACATGTACTGCTTTGTACGGATGCCTTTTGGGTTGAAGAGCGCTGGATCCACTTTCGCGAGAGCAGTACAAATTGGTTTTGAGCCTCAGTTGCACAGAAATGTGGAAGCTCACATGGATGATATAGTGGTCAAAACCAAGGACAGATCAACACTCATTCAAGATTTGGAAGAGACCTTTGCGAACTTACGCAAGATCAACCTAAACTTAACCCCTGAGAAGTGTGTGTTCGGCGTACCCTCTGGCAAGTTACTTGGTATCTTTGTGTCTCACCGAGGGATAGAAGCCAACCCCGACAAGATCAGGGCAATTGAACAGATTCAAGCATCCAGGACCGTTAAGGATGTGAGGTGCCTAACTAGATGCATTGCCGTGTTGAGTAGGTTCATTTCCAAGTCTGCCAAGCGTGCCTTGCCTTTCTTCAAAATTCTGAAAAAGGCTGGACCAATGAAGTGGACCCCGGAGGCAGAAGCAGCACTGCGAGACCTGAAAGCATACCTTTCCTCTGCTCCCACCTTAGTCGCGCCTAAACCGCAAGAGTTGCTGCTATATTTAGCGGCAACAAACCAAGTGGTTAGTGCAGCGCTGGTGGCACAGCGAGAAATGGATGAAGAAGTAGCTGCAGCAACTGTCCCCTCCGGAGGTGAAACTGAACCAGTCATAGTAGGAATAGACACAGATCAAGAAGAAGTAGAGCAAGTTAGCGAAGGCAGTTCCAAAACCGCGTCAAGGAAGAAAGTGGTGCAACGGCCAGTGTACTTTGTCAGTTCCCTGTTACAGGGGGCTAGGTCAAGGTACTCTGGAGTGCAAAAGTTGATCTTCGGCCTCATCATGGCCTCGAGAAAACTACGCCACTACTTCCAAGCCCATGAGATCACAGTTGTCACCCGTTTCCCACTGCTGAGCATACTGAGGAACCCCGAGGCCACTGGTAGGATAGTTGAATGGGCACTAGAACTATCGAGCTTTGGCCTAAAGTACGAAAGTACATCAACAAATCAGAGCAGAGCATTAGCGGAGTTCATTGCAGAGTGGACGCCCACTCTAGATGAAGAAATGCCAGAGACAGTTATCCCCGGCAAGGAAGCGCCTCGGGAGTGGATCATGTATGTTGATGGTGCTTTCTCATTACAGGGCGCCGGAGCTGGTGTGCTTCTTGTTGCACCCATCGGAGAGCATCTTAAGTACACGGTTCAAATGCACTTTCCCCGGGAGAAGGCCACCAACAACACTGCTGAATATGAAGGGCTCCTTGCCGGGCTCAGAATCGCGGTAGAGTTGGGAATCAAGAAATTAACCATCCATGGAGACTCACAGCTCATGGTGAGACAAGTCAATAAGGATTACCAGAGCCCGTTGATGGAGGCGTATGTGGAGTATTTGAGAAAGTTGGAGGAGCACTTCGATGGATTGCAAACAGAGCACGTGCCATGTGCGGAGAACAATATTGCTGATCATTTGTCAAAGTGCGCTGCACAAAAGCTCCCTGTGGAAATAGGAACTTTTGTCCTCCACTTGACTCAACCATCAGTGCCCCCTTCGATGATGGCCAAAAAAAGGAGGAAATTGGACTCTGGCAAGTACCTCCTGGCAGAGCTTCCCGAAGCCATTGGTAGAGGGACTACCTGGAACAACTCTACTTCGGTTGGTGAGCAGCACCCTCCCACGAAACTACAAGTTCTCGTGGTCAAGCTAAGCACTCCCACGAACGAAGAGGTGCCGCTAGTCCTTCTTGTTGAGCCTCAGGCTCCAACTTGGGCACAACACATAGTCCACTACCTTCAAACAGGAGAACTTCCCGAAGAGCAAGAAGAAGCCGAAAGAGTAGCCCGGCGGTCCAGTATGTATCAGTTTGTCGATGACACGCTATACAGAAAAAGTCCTAATGGTGTGAAATTGAAGTGCATTTGCCGGGAAGATGGACAGAGGTTGCTAGCAGAAATACACAAGGGCTTGTGTGGCTCCCACATTGGATCGAGAGCCCTGGTTGGAAAAGCTTTCCGGCAGGGTTTTTACTGGCCCATGGCCCTCCAAGATGCAACTGAGCTAGTCACCAGATGTGAAGCCTGCCAGTTCCACTCCAATAACATCCATCAGCCAGCTCAAGCTCCCCAAACAATTCCTTTATCCTGGCCATTTTTGGTATGGGGGCTCGACATCTTGGGCCCCTTCCCCCGTGCTACCGGGGGCTTTGAATTATTGTACGTTGCAATCGACAAGTTTACAAAGTGGCTGGAAGTGGAGCCAGTGACGAAGGTAACCGCACAGTCAGCTATCAAGTTCTTGAAGGGATTGGTGTGCCGTTTTGGAGTACCCACCAGAGTGATCAATGATAATGGTACCCAATTTACAAGACATGCCTTCATGCAATATGTCCAAACCCTCAGAAGCAAGGTCTCCTTTGCCTCTGTTGCTCATCCCCGGAGCAATGGACAAGATGAGAGGATAAACACTGAAGTGCTGCATGGGCTCAAGACGAGAACTTTAGATAAGTTGCAGAAGTGCGGCAGACGCTGGATCGACGAGCTGCCGGTGGTTCTTTGGTCCCTCCGTACGACACCGAATCGAGCCACCGGCTAGACTCCCTTCTCCCTAGTGTATGGGGCAGAAGCAGTACTCCCCATGGAACTCATATACAAGTCACCTCGAGTACTTGCCTACGATGAAGTAGAGCAAGAGCAGCTCCGGCATGATGATGCCATGCTCCTCGAGGAAGATCGTCTCCGGGCCGCTGTGCATGCTGCACGCTACCAGCAAGCCTTGCGCCGCTATCATAGCCACAGGATTCATGCCCGGAGCCTTGAGGAAGGCGACCTTGTCCTTAGGCGTGGTCAATCCGCCAAGGGTTCCAACAAGTTGACGCCGAAGTGGGAAGGCCCTTACCGGGTAGTACGAATCACCAGACCTGGCATGGTCCATCTGGAGACCGAAGATGGCATTAAGGTGCAAAACTCATGGAATATTGAGCATCTTCGCAAGTTCTACCCGTGAGGCGCGGCTGCCGGGCTCAGCCCCGGCTGCCACCTATTGTACAAGACTTGCCGATGTGCATGTAACCCTTTGTACAAAGCCAGGCATAGACCCTGTGCAAGGATAATAAAACGAAGCGCTGGCGCCTAAAAACTTGCATGCATGATTATTTTAGCATAGTTCTGCCGTGTTCATTTAGGAAGGGTCGCATGCTGCTGTTTTTACCCCTGTACTAACTACAGGGGCCCTGCCGTGGATACAATCCCAAAGAGGAGAAGTGAGAACAAGCTTGCATATTGATCCCCGACAACGCAAAACAGATAAGTTCCCTTTAAAGACATCCATAGTGTGCCCCTGTGAGGGAAAAACTTGTGCGTAGAAAAACCTTGTCGCCTTCGAAACATTTCTGCTCCCATCCTTTGATTCGAAGGTTACTTTGATCAGGCCGGTCGCAGTGGCATTTGAAAAAAGAGGGTTTGACAAGGGGCCGGTTCCCTTCCACACTCCTAAGCCCACCAAGCCAAGCCTCGCGGCAGCGATGGAAGGAACCGGCAAGATAGCTTCCCGGAGGACCTTGTTTACTTGAAAGTATAGAGGAGTCACTCCTCTACATGGATATTATACATGCACAAGTACCCGGCAAACATATCTTTTTTCATTAATATAAGGATAAACAAGTACAAACCATACAGAGTACAAATATGGATAGAAAAGATTACATATTTAAGACTAAAGTTTGGCAAGTGCCTACATGTTTTAGATTGAAAAAAGATAAGTGCCCCATAATCCCTTTCTTGTCCCTCTCCTCCTAGGGGCTACAGTGGGAGGTGAAGAGGGCAAAAGGAGTGCCTAGGCAGAAGCCCAGCCTGACCCCGTTAGGACCCGCAGGATGCAGTGTGACAAGATCGGGAGGGCGCGGACGAAGGCGATGGACGGAGAGAGTGGCTAGGCGATGCCCTGGTCACCACCACCAGGACTAGTGGAACGCGGCAGGAGGGACACCGGCAGGGAAGACGAAGCCGGAGTCCACGGGGAAGCCTGCCGGAGTCCAGCTGGAGGAGGCGGAGACATCCACACCCAACACCCTGGCAAATCGCTCTGCCGGGGGAAGAAGACCCAGGTGCAGATGATGGTGCTGTCGGCGCCTTGCTGACGGTGACGGTGCGGCTGGCGCTCAGCTGGAGTCCGAGCCGTCGTCCTCCCGCTCGGCGCCGTCGTCATCGCCATAACTGTCCTCCTCGTCACTGTCGCTCGAGGAGGAGCTTTCGTCGTCGGTCGAGCTCTCCGGGCAGCACCCTAAGCGAGCACCTGAACGCCCGAAGACCATGATGGAGAGCAGGTTGGCCTCCATTAACTTAAAATGGAGAACGTGCCCAGCTGCCAAGCTATGGGCACGAGCGAAGGTTTTCCAGCCACACCGGAGAAGCATGACATGAGGCTCGGGGAACTCCACGTCCGCCCACATGCTGCCATTATAGCAACCCCTCATGTGCAGCTTCAATCCTAGCGGCTGCTCTACCTCCATCACTCTTGCGAAAGGAGTAGGAAGACGAAGGCAGCTGCGCAGAGGCCCGCGTAGCTTGACAATGAACTCCAGCGGCTGGTCCCCGACGTGGCCTTCATTTGGGGCCAGGGCGGCTAGAGGAGGGGCGATCAGAGAACCGCCATGACCTCCTCAGCCTCGAGCGCTGCGACGGCCACGCCCACATCCTGCAGCGCCACCTCATGCGCTGGACTCTGCCCCTACGTCCCTAGTAGGGGGTGGGGGGCGCTGCCGAGTAGAGACCATCGTCGCCACTGCTGGAGCACTACTATGTCCTCTTCCCCTCACCATAGTGGAAGAGGGATGCAAGGAGAAGAAGAAGGAGGAGATGTGTGTGAGGGAGCACCTCGCCCATGCCTCCCTTTTATAGGGGGACGTGGCTGGGGGTGGCTCCTAACCCAAGAGGCAACTGCCCCGCTCCGTCAATCCAACCCTTCTACATCACTGACAACATCCAGAATCCACGACCACCCTTCTGCGCCTATCCACGGTGCTGGGTTTTCTGCCATGGCACTCATTCCCGCACCCTATGCACCCGCCACCAACCTTGCGCAATGCATGCAGCGTACGTGGCGAAAATGGCAGGGGTAGTGGGATGAGTAAAATGGCAGTTAACCACCCCCCTGTGAACATGGGCGAACCCATGGGCCATTACATGAGTGACCCCACGTTGTCCCGCACGACGTGTGAACAAACCAGAAACTGATCCAGTCACAAGTTAATGAAGTAGCAAGGAAGATATAAAGAGAAACATGAATCCCATTGTGGTTTGGCTAAGGTGTACGCATGTGTATTTGTTGGGGCCTACCCCAACAACGTCGGGCGTCATGTACGGGCCAGGCCCGGGGGCTCCTGTCGGTACAACAAACACTTACGTTTGTTGCCCAGACTAATACACATGCGTGTTGGTGTCGCATAATTACACCAGCATACAAAGCAAGGCCAAGCCAGAGAGTCAGCTCTTTGTGAGATCAAACAGCGGATCAAGAAGACCAAGACAAACAAGAAAGCAGAGCATCACCTTGGAAAGGCCTCCCCTGCCGGGCAGGAGAGCCTGGCCGAGTCGAGGCCACCCCAAGGACAAGTCCAAGATTTCCCAGGCAGGCTTGCCGGGTCCGCCAAGGGCAAATCTCCCCGCCAAGGCTCCACCGCTCCACTGCACCACAATGCAAATCAGTTATCAGTGCGGTGTCGAGCCCCCAAGTGATTAAGTGGCTTCCACTAAGCATGTGGCAGCCATTTGGAAGACAGATTACCCCCATATGACACCCGTCCAGAGGCGTGTCAAGCAGATAAGCAAAAGATGATTAAGCGGCACGACAGGCTTGCCGGGCTTTATCCTCAGCATCACACCTAGCAGTGCATTCAATGCACTTTGTCCTAACTGCCAGAGTTAGGTATGATAGCACTGTTAGCCATCTAATCATTAGATAAAGACTATTTTGCCACTGTGGTCACCCCTTAAGCTATAAAAGGAGGTCCAAGGTAACCTAGCAAAGGATTCGGACCCTTGCACATTTGTACGCGCGTAGCTGCTCTCCCCCAGGCCATCTTACCGGGCTCGAGCACTGTGTGTTCATCGTGTTCCTTCATCCAATCCACCAAAGCAGGAGTAGGGTTTTACGCCTCACGGCGGCCCGAACCTGGGTAAAAACCACCAGCGTCACAGTCGTCGTGTTGTTTCATGGCCTCCGCTCTTTGTGCAACGTGATCTTCCCCCTTGCCGAACCACAAGGGGCTGATGGCCCCATAGGTGATCGTATTCCACCACTACATTAGGAAACTATAGCGCGTGCGGTCCATCGAATCTGGTCCAGCCCAGATCCTTTGACGCACCGGATCCCCTCCGAATCAGGCACCCGATCTGCTACTCCTCTCTATCACTGATGCGCAGGACCCGCCGCCCCCGATTCCCTTCCTTTCAGACACCGCCCCCTGTCGCAAGCTACTGCGTCTATAAAGCCGCCCCAGTTCCTTATTTGTTCCCCTTGTTTTCCCCAAAGCCCTCTCTTTCCATCCTACCGGAGATCCGTCGGATCCCCTCGAAACGGCAACAGATAACCGCCCCTGCCCCAAGTCTTCCCCTGGCTATAAAGCCAATCGACCACACCCGATTCCCCCCCTAAAACCCTCTCTCTCGCCTCAACGCCGCCGCCAGTGCTCACCAAAGCTCCACTCTGCTGCCGCACTCCACCGCCCGCCTCACCGCCTCCGGTCACCCCCGAGCTCTGCCACCACCACCACTCGCTCCGCCATCGACCACCGCACCATTCCCCACCCTCGCCGTCGTCGGAGAATCGCCGGAGCATCGTCATCCTCAACGCCCAAAGTTGTCATCGCCTTGGAACTCGTTGGACCTACTCTACCCCCGCTGTGAGCACCATCCAACGACTAGGGTAGATCGGGCTTCATTTTTTTGCGCCAATCATTTTTTTAGGTTCGGCCGTTCGCCCCGTACACCCGATCGGCCACCCGTCGACGCTAATCAGGACGTGCCACGTAGCCGTTAAGCGTTAGGTAGTTTTTTTTCTTTTATTTAGATTCTGTTTTTGAAAACAGAATAGTTCTGTTTTTATAAAATTCATATCTCCTAGTTTTTTTAGAGTTTTTAGATGATTCTTTTTGCATTAGGTTGTAAATTTTATGAACTCTCTGTAGGTATCAAATTTGACCATGTTTGACTTTTGAAATTTGATTTACATGAATTTTGTTCAAATCACCAAATTTGCAATTTCTTGAGCTAGGATTAATATTTTTTTTAGTATTTCTTTTTTAAACTGGTTTCTGATGACTTTGTTTATTAGTAGGTTTAGATTAGTAAATTTTAGAATTAATTAAAATTAGTTTACCATGAAAACAGTACTGTTTTGCTTTTTATTACCTTTGTTGTTATTTCTTTTATTTTAAATTGCTTTAAATTATTTTCTTTTGTTCTTTCTGGCATGTTCAGAATTAGTTCTGTAGATTAATAGTAGAAATTTTATTTATAGAAAAAAATATTTTATTAGGTTCTTTTCTTTTGTTTTTCTAGGAAAATTGTTTTGATCTTATTAGGAGTTTCATAAAAGGTTTAAAAATGATTCTTTTCGCATAAAATTTTATTTGTGTTTTTCTTTCTGTTAACTAATAAAAACCTTAATTTTGTTCTATTAAAGAAATTCTTAGTAGTAGAAAACTATTTTATAACTTGTTCTACTTGTAGTAAAAACTTTGTAGTGAGTTTATTGTTTTCTTTGAATATTTTTTGTTTTTCCATCGTGTGTTTTGATGATTGTGTGATAATTAGTTTTACTTGTTGTAATGTTATTATAATGTATGAAGGTATGCTTATTATTCTTTGTTTGTTTCGATAGAGTACCTGGAGTGCGGGGCTTGTTACTACGAGTCTTTAGCGTTCGAAGATCGTCAGCAAGGCAAGTCTTTGATCATGAATTTTATTACCTATGTTTTATTGCATTAGTAGAATTTCCTCCCCACCATGCATGCAAGTAGGAGAAATTGAATCAAGTTCTTGAGTAGTATCATGTGGTAGGTTGACCCATATCCCTATGTTACCATTGCCCAGGACGTTGTAGTATTTATGCTATGCTTTGTAGACGGGGTTGGTTGAGTGTTATACATGGGAGATGTGAGAGTCAAGATGATGACAACCCCAAGAATTGAAGATGCTCAAGACGGAATTCAAATTCACGGATCTCACGAAGGTTTTTGTTGAGTTTTTTGTGATTGAAGTTTCCAAGTTTTGGGTGAGATCACGATGATGAAGGAATAAGGAGTGACAGGAGCCTAAGCTTGGGGATGCCCATGCACCCCAAGGTAATATTGAAGGAGAACCAAGAAACTAAGCTTGGGGATGCCCCGGAAGGCATCCCCTCTTTCTTCTAATAACCATTGGTAATTTTACTTGGAGCTATATTTTTATTCGTCACATATCATGAGTTTTGCTTGGAGCGTCTTGTATTATATGAGTCTTTTCTTGTTTTGGTTTTTAGTTTGCCACAATCATCCTTGCTGGACACACCTATTTGAGAGAGCCATAATTATGCCACGATTTATTAGAATTGCTCCATGTGCTTCACTTAAATTTTTTGAGCTATGGAATTGCTCTATGTGCTTCACTTAAATTTTTTGAGCTATGGAAATGCTCTAGTGCTTCACTTATATCTTTTTTAGCACGGTGGTGCTTTAATTTTTGAAGAAATACTCTCATGCTCCGCTTACATTATTTTGAGAGTTAGTAAAATTTTAAAGAAATATCCTCTTATTGATTCACTTATATTATTTTGAGAGATGAAAATTGTTTTGAAGAAATATGTGCTCTCATGCTTCACTTAAATTTATTTGAGAGCTTTGTTAATAGCAACGATAAGATATGAAACTAGTCCCAAAGTGATAGATATTCAAGAGGGATATAATAAAAACTTTCATGAAGATCATTGGATATTATAAACTTGATTCCTTGTAATAGTTTTGAGATATGAAGATAATAATATGTGAGTCATGTTGGTGAGTAATTGTGCTTTAGTAAGAATATTGGTGTTAAGGTTTGTGATTCCCTATGCAAGCATGAAAGTCAATAGTTATGCAATGAAATTACATCCTACTTGTGGTGCATTATCCGGTGTTAGTTATGTTTAACGCTCTTTTATGATCATTTTTGTTTCTTGGTTGGTCGCTTCTGAACCTATTTGCTAGCCTCCATTTGTACTAACTAGGAATACTACTTGTGCATCCAAATTCCTTAAACCAAGTTGTGCCAAATGAGTACACCATACCTACCTATATGCGATTTCCATGCCGTTTCAAGTAAATTTGTATGTGCCAACTCTAATTTTCAAAATGAATTTCCTTTTTGTGTGCCCATACCACTCATGAAGCGGTAGGGGGTGGCCAATATTTTCCATGCTAGATACTTTATTCTGAAGATGAGTGTTTATTCACTTGTCATTGCACGAGAGTGTGGCAAGGTAATAGGGATACCCAGTCCCGAAATGAAAAAAATATTTATGTTCAATAATAAATTCCTTGGAAAGTGTTGGTATGGAAGGCACCCGTGGATACAGCTAGCCATGGATTGTGAAAGAATGGTAGAAAAAGGAATAAACTTTATTTTCTGTTTGGGAACTGCCTATGATTTATCAAGCATGGAAAGTATTGGGAATTCTCGGTCGTTTTCGTTGACAGGAAAAGCATGACTCTCAAAACAATTTTATCTCTCAATTTAAGCTTTGAGCTCTGGCACCTCTACAAATCCCTGCTTCCCTCTGCGAAGGGCCTATCTATTTACTTTTAAGCAATTTTTATTTTTTTGAGTCTCCATCCTCTCTTATAAAGCACCAACTAGGGAACACTATTATCATACGTGTGCATTGGGCATAGCTAATATTTGAGTGTGTTTCATGAATGGATCAATGATTGAGCATAATGAGCTAGGAATAGCTTTCTTTAGTGTTGATATTTTGAAAGACATGGTTGCTTGTTGATATGATTGAGTATTAATGTCCTCATGTCAAATATAGACTATTGCATTGAATCATCTAAAAGTCCAAATGTCCATGCTACAAAAGAAAAGATTATGAGATGAACATGTTAGGCAGCATTCCACATCAAAAATTCTGTTTTTATCATTTACCTACTCGAGGATGAGCAGGAATTAAGCTTGGGGATGCTGATACGTCTCCAACGTATCTATAATTTTTTATTGTTCCATGCTGCTATATTATCGATCTTGGATGTTTTATATTCATTTTATAGCAACTTTATCATTTTTTTGGGACTAACCTATTGACATAGTGCCTAGTGCCAGTTGTTGTTTTTGCTTGTTTTTTACTTCGTAGAATATCCATATCAAATGAAGTCCAATTGCAGCGAAACTTTTTGGAGAATTGTTTCTGCCCAGAAGACACCCAGGAGGCTGATACGTCCATTTTGCATCATGTTTTCCTACTGTTATTGATAATATTTTTATGCATAATAATGCTTTTTGGAGTATTTCTAATGCCTTTTTTCTCATATTATGCAAGGTTTACACAAAGAGGGAGAATACCGGCAGTTGGAATTCTGGACCTGAAAAAGCTACGTCAGAGTTACCTATTCTGCATGTCGGTGCAACAAACCTTCGTGTGTGTTGCCCGAACTGTACACAGGAACGGCAACAAGGAAGCTACAGCACCAAGTTTCCAAGACGAACTTTCGAGCCAGAGAGATAGCCCTTTGAGGAATCAAGGGGCGGATCAAGAAGACCAAGACAAGCCAAGAGAACAAGATATCACTAAGGGATAGCCTCCCTTACCAGGCAGGCAAGCCTGGTCAGGTCGAGGCCACCCCGAAGACAAATCCGAAGATTTCCCCGGCAGGCTTGCCGGGGCCGCTAGCGGCCTACATCCCCGCCAAGACTCCACCACTCCACCGCATTGCAACGCAAGTCATCCATCGGTGTGGTGTCGAGCCCCCAGATAGCTAAGTGGCTGTCATTTGGCATGTGGCAGCCATTTAGAAAGAATTTCACCTCTATATGACACCCGTCGAGAGGCGTGCCAAGCAGACAGGTGCAAGGTGACTAAGCGGCACGGCAGGCCTGCCGGGCTGCATCCACAGCTTGACAACTAGCAGTGCATTTAATGCACGTTGTCCTAACTGCCAGAGTTGGGTATGATAGCATTGTTAGCTATCTAAGCACTGGATAATGACCGTTTTGCCATTGTGGTAACCCCTTAGCCTATAAAAGGAGGGCCGTGGCAACCTTAGAAAGGATTCAGACCCTCATGTACTCATACGCGCATAGCTGCTCTCCCCAAGGCGACCTTGCCGGGCTTGAGCACCGCGCGTTCTTCATGGTCCCTCCATCAATCCCCAAAGCAGGAGTAGGGTTTTACGCTTCTCAGCGACCCGAACCTGGGTGAAAACCACCAGCGTCACCTCTGTCTTGCTGTCCCATGGCCTCCGCTCTTTGTGCAATGTGATCACTCCCCTGCCGAACCACAAGGGGCCAATGGCCCCATAGGTGATCATGTTCCACTGTGACATCTTTGGTGCTCCAGGTAGGGAGGCGTGCGTGCGCAAACCTGAGGTTGTGATCAGTGCGTTGATCTTCATCATCATCTTCTTCATCATCCATGGCGCCCAAGAAGAAGCCCGGCGTGACAGCTCACCCGTCCACCTCGAAGGCCCCCTCGCAGGCAGCCACCGATACTGTGGGGGCTGCAGCGACGTCGGGGGACGCGGACGCCGTGGGGAACATGACCAGCACAGGCGGCGCTGTCATCGTTCCCCCTACGGCCGAAGCGGGAGTGGAAAATGCCGGAGGAGGGCGGCATCAACAGCATCTCGACTGCCGTGCTCTAGAAGGCGCGGGTGGGGGGAATGTTCAGTCTCCACCTCCCCACCGTGCTGTAGGACACAGCCGCAGTGACAATGCTCGCTCTGGTGAGAACCGCGACCCCCTGGTTGTTCCCGCTACGGGCGCAACGGCGAGGCAAGTGCATTCCCCAGGGCGAGGTAAACAAGACAAAGTGCCGAACGGGGTCATCAACCCCCAGGTGCACCCTTCTCGCCACCGTACCACCATGGGGGCTGGCTCACGGCGACGAGAGCACGGTGCCGCCGCCACTGCTACTGACAGGAGCCAAGCGACGTCACGGTCTGCGTCGTCCATGCCAAGCACTCCTTCGGAAGCCATGGCGCGAGCTCAACTCCGGCTGAGATTCCCGTCGGCGGCCAATCAAATGGATGAGTGGAGAGCCGCCATTCAGAGTTTGATCGGTTTTGCTGAAGAGGGAGGTTCACAGTGGGCGGACCCGCCACGGCGCCCGCAAGCGACAACCACGATCCGAGTTCTTGAGCATCTACACTATCACTGTTCATGCCATCGGGAGAAGAGATGAGAAGGTGTTCGCCAATTACTTCCCTTTGGCACTCAAGCCGAACGTGAGGTCATTGCTGATGCACCTGCCGGAGAATTCCATCTCATCATGGGCTGACCTATGCAATGCGTTCGTTGGCGCCTTCACGGGCGGCCATCAGGAGCCAGGGCGGCCCAGCGATCTGCAGCTCCTTCCACAAAAGGAAGGGGAAAGCTTGCGGAAATACATGCAGAGGTTTAGCCGGGTGCACAGGAACATTCCAGACATCCATCCGGCAGCTGTGATTGCCGCGTTCCAGTCCAACGTGCGCAACAGGAGGATAGGTTCCAGGATGAACGTCCGGTTGCCCAAGACTATGAATGAACTATACACCTTAGTAGATAAGTGTGCCCGCACAGAGGAAGGGAGGCGGCTCCCCGGAGAGGAGGACGGCGTCGAAATCGACTCCGAGGATGACGATGATGCCGCTGACCCGAAGAGGAAGAATCAGAAGCGCAATAAGAAGCGCAAGGAAAAGGCGGTGTTGGCTGTTGAGGGCTCTGGCACCCCTAGTACCGACAAGAAGGCCAAGACCAAAGCCCCCGGCAAGGAAGTTGCCATGTGCACTGATTGCCGGGAGGCTACGGTGGCCGAAAAGGCTAGGAAGGCTGATGGGCCATACTGCAAGATCCACCGGACCAAGGGCCATGTTCTCCAAGAGTTTCACCAAGTTGAGCGACTTGTCAAGAAGCAGAAAACTGAGTACGAGAAGCGTGACAAGGAAAGAGACCAAGAAGGTGTTGGCGGGAAGGGCTGAGGCGGCAGAGGAGGCCGCCGCGGCAAGGTTCCCAAGCATCCGGAGAAGCCTGCAAGAGGCCATGAGAAGAAAGAAGGCGATGGTGAAAGTGATGAAGGGGATGAAGAGGAAACCAGCGAACAAGAGTTCTAGAAAGCCACTGAGGCCCTGTGTGTTGACGGAGGCGCATCTTTGCACACCTCTCACCACCAGCTTAAACAGTGGGCACATGAGGTCAATGCCGTAGAGCCAGCGGTAGACTCCCGGAAACCGCTCAAATGGTCCCGCATGCCCATCATCTTCGACGAAGAGGATCACCCTGACCGCCCGACCGCGGTAGGGTGCTTGCCATTGTTGGTTTCACCAACAATCCACAACCTTAAGGTCATGAAGATGTTGGTTGACGGCGGGGCTGGGTTGAATCTGATTTCCCCCAAGGTACTCAGCAAGCTGCAAATATCAGATGAAGAGCTCAAGGTTACCGGCACTTTTCAAGGAATCAACCCCGGCAGGAGTCGTCCTAAGGGAAAGATCACACTGCCAGTGACGTTTGGAGAAGAATTGAACTACCAGACCGAGAAGGTTGTGTTTGATGTGGTCGATCTCCCCCTGCCATACAATGGGATCCTTGGTCGTCCAGCCCTGGCAAAATTCATGGCGGCATCCCACTATGCCTACAACACACTGAAGATGCCAGGGCCGATGGGCGTCATTTCCATTCCGTCAGACAAGAAGGATGCAATCATATGCGTAGATAAGATGTACCGAGAAGCGGTCGCTGCTGAGGCCGCGGAAGCTGCAGCCCCTGCCAAGGAAAACAAGAAAGGGAAGAAACCTAGCAAAGATGCTGGCAAGGAATCCGGGAAGCACACCTCTTCGGAGTGTGCTGCACCCGTCGATGATTTGCTGGAGAGCTCCACTAGCAAGAAGCCCAAGGTTGCCTCACCTGCTGATAAGAAGGTCCCGGCAGGGCTGGATGGCGCTGATGGTACGTTCACCATCAGCTCCACCCTCGATGACAAATAGGAAAGCGCGCTCATTGCCTTCCTGCAGGCGAATGTAGATGTGTTTGCCTGGCAACCATCCTGACATCCCCGGTGTTCCCAAGGAGGTAATCGAGCACCACCTAGTTGTCTGCCCTCATGCCCTGCCCGTCAAGCAGAAAGTCAGGAAGCCAGCTTTAGAACGGCAACAGTTCATTGCCAAAGAGATCAAGAAACTTGAAGCAGCTGGTTTGGTCAGAGGAGTGTTGCAGCCGACATGGTTGGCGAACCCGGTGGTGGTGCACAAGGCGAACGGGAAATGGAGGCTTTGCATAGACTTCACATATCTGAATAAAGCATGCCCGAAGGACCCATTCCCCTTGTCGCGCATCGACTAGATCGTAGATTCCACTTCCGGGTGTGATCTGCTTTCCTTCTTGGATGCATACTCTGGGTACCATCAGATATTCATGTCCAAGGAGGACAAGGAGAAGACCGCGTTCTTTACCCCGTGTGGCACCTACTACTTCATGTAGATGCCCTTCGGGTTGAAGAGCGCTAGGTCCACTTTTGCGAGGGCAGTGCATATTGGTTTTGAGTCTCAATTGCATAGGAATATTGAAGCTTACTTGGATGACATAGTGGTCAAGACCAAGGACAAATTAACTCTCATTCAGGACTTGGAAGAGACCTTTGCAAACCTGCGTAAGATCAACTTGAAGTTGAACCCTGAGAAGTGTGTGTTTGGCGTTCCCTCCGACAAGTTACTTGGTTTCTTTGTGTCCCACCGGGGGATAGAGGCCAACCCCGACAAGATCAAGGCGATCGAGCAGATTCAAGCACCCAAGACAGTTAAAGACGTGAGGCGCCTAACTGGATGTGTTGCCGCGCTGAGTAGGTTCATTTCCAAGTTTGCTGAGCGTGCCTTGCCATTCTTCAAAATTTTGAAGAAGGCATGGCCAATGAAGTGGACCCCGGAAGCAGAAGCAGCGCTGCGAGACTTGAAAGCCTATCTTTCCTCTGCTCCCACCTTGGTCGCTCCTAAACCACAAGAGCCGTTGCTGTTATACTTAGCGGCAACCAATCAAGTGGTTAGTGCAGCGCTGGTGGCGCAGCGGGAAGTAGATGAAGGAGTAGCTGCAGCTATTGTCCCCTCCAGGGAAGGAAGTGAACCTATCCCGGCAAGGTCCGGTGCAGATCAGGAGAAAGAAGAGCAGGAAAACAAAGACAATTCCAAGACCGCGGCAAAGAAGAAGGTGGTGCAGCGGCCGGTGTACTTTGTCAGCTCCCTGTTGCAGGGGGCTAGATCAAGGTACTTTGGGGTGCAAAAGTTTATCTTTGGCCTCATCATGGCCTCGAGGAAACTGTGCCACTACTTCCAAGCCCACGAGATCACGGTTGTCACTCGTTTCCCTCTGCAACGCATACTAAGGAACCCTGAGGCCGCTGTCAAAATAGTTGAATGGGCTTTGGAATTGTCAAGCTTTGGTCTAAAGTATGAGAGTACGTTAACCATTCAGAGTAGAGTATTGGCGGAGTTCATCGTGGAATGGACACCAACCCCAGATGAAGAGGCACCGAAAACAGTTATCCCCGGCAAGGAGGCCCCCCCAAGAGTGGATCATGTACTTTGATGTTGCCTTCTCACTGCAAGGTGCAGGAGCTGGCATGCTCCTTGTCGCATCCACTGGAGAGCACCTCAAGTATGTGGTCCAAATACATTTCCCCTGGGAGAAAGCTACCAACAACACTGCAGAACATGAAGGACTCCTTGCCGGGCTCAGGATCGCAACAGAATTGGGAAATAAGAAGTTGATCATTCATCGAGACTCACAGCTGGTGGTGAGACAAGTGAACAAGGATTACCAGAGTCCATTGATGGAGGCATATGTGGAGGAAGTGAGGAAGCTGGAGGAGAATTTTGATGGATTGCAAACAGAGCACGTGCCACGTGCGGAAAACAGTGTTGCCGATCATCTGTCAAAATGCGTTGCACAAAAGCTTCCTGTGGAACCAGGGACTTTTGTTCTCCAACTGACTCAACCCTCAGTATCCCCGACAACAATGGCCAGAAAGAGGAGGAAACTGGACTATGGCAAGCCTCTCCCGACAGAGCTTCCTAAAGCCCCCGGCAGAGAGGTTGACGAGAATAACTCCACTTCGCCTGGCGAGCAGCACCCTCCCACCGAACTACCAGTTCTTCGGTTGAGACATGCGCTCCCACGAACGACATGGTGTCATTGATCCTTGTTGCCGAGCCTCAGGCTCCAACTTGGGCACGACACATAGTCCATTACCTCCAAACAGGGGAACTTCCCGAAGAGCAAGAAGAAGCTGAAAGAGTAGCCCGAAGGGCCAGTATGTATCAATTCGTTGGCGACACGTTATACAGAAGGAGGCCCAACGGTGTGAAATTGAAGTGCAATTGCCGGGAAGAGGGGAAGGAACTATTGGAAGAGATACACAAAGGCATGTGCGGCTCCCATATTGGATCAAGAGCCTTGGTTGGAAAAGCTTTCCGGCAAGGTTTCTATTGGCCGACGGCCCTCCAAGATGCAGTTGAACTAGTCACCAGATGTGAAGCCTGCCAGTTCCACTCCAAGAATATCCATCAACATGCTCAAGCTCTCCAGACAATCCCTTTGTCATGGCCATTTTCGATTTGGGGGCTCGACATCTTGGGCCCCTTCCCCCGTGCTATCGGGGGCTTTGAATTCTTGTACGTTGCAATCGACAAGTTTACAAAGTCGACGGAAATGGAGCCTGTGAGAAAGGTGACTGCACAATCAGCTATCAGGTTCTTGAAGGGATTGGTGTGCCATTTCAGAGTACCCGCCAGAGTCATCACTAACAACAGCACCAAATTCACAAGCCGCGCCTTCATGCAATATGTTCAAACCCTCGGAAGCAAGGTTTCATTCGCGTCTGTTGCTCATCCCAGGAGCAATGGACAAGATGAGAGGATGAACGCTGAAGTGCTGCATGGACTTAAGACAAGAACTTTTGATAAGCTATAGAAGTGCGGTAGACGCTGGATCGACGAGCTGCCGGTGGTTCTTTGGTCCCTCTGTACGACACCAAATTGAGCTACCAGCCAGACTCCCTTCTCCCTAGTCTATGGGGCAGAAGCAGTGATCCCCACAGAACTCATATACGGGTCACCTCGAGTATTTGCCTATGATGAAGTAGAGCAAGAGCAGCACCGGCATGACGATGTCGTGCTCCTTGAGGAGGACCGTCTCCGGGCTGCTACGTGTGCTGCACGCTATCAGCAAGCTCTGCGCCGCTATCACAGCCGCAAGGTTCATGCCCGAAGCCTTGAGGAAGGCGACCTTGTCCTTAGGCATGTTCAGTCTGCCAAGGGTACAAACAAGTTGACGCCAAAGTGGGAAGGCCCTTACCGGGTAGTGCGAGTCACCAGACCTGGCGCAGTCCGTCCGGAGACCGAAGATGGCATTCAATTGCAAAACTCATGGAACATTGAGCATCTTCGTAAGTTCTACCCGTAAGGCGCGGCTGTCGGGCCCTGCCCGCCAGCCACCCTTTTGTACAAGCCTTGCCGATGCGCATGTAACCCCTTTGTACAAAGCCAGGCGTAGACCCTAAGAACAAATAATAAAACGAAGTGCTGGTGCCCTAAAAACAACTTGCATGCATGCATAGCATAACATAAACTTGCCATGATCATGTAGATGAGATCATATGTTGCTTTGTTTTCCTCTGCACTAACTGCAGGGCTCTTGCCGCGGACTCGATCCTGAAAAGAAGAAACGGAAACAAGCCTACATATCGATCCCCGACAAGCCAAACAGATAAGTTCCTTTTTATCCATACGTGTCTCTGTAAGAAGAAAACTTGTGCATAGAGAAACCTTGTCGCCTTCGAAGCATTTGTGCTCCCATCCTTTGACCTAAACGTTGCTTCGGTCAAGATGGTTGTAGTGGCTTTTGACAAAGAAGGATCAACAAGGAGCCGGTTCCCTTCCATGGTTTCGACCCCTGGCTGGAGGCAACAACGAAGGGCACCGGTAAGATAACTTGACAGGAAAAACTTGTTTACCTAAAAGTATAGAGGCGTACTCCCTCTGCAT
This sequence comes from Thinopyrum elongatum, assembly GCA_011799875.1. Lineage (NCBI taxonomy): Eukaryota > Viridiplantae > Streptophyta > Magnoliopsida > Poales > Poaceae > Thinopyrum > Thinopyrum elongatum. The sequence continues at coordinate 317,752,332 of CM022300.1, forward strand.
GGATAAAACACATGCACAAGTGCCCGGCAAAACTTGTCTTTTTCATTAATATGTGGATAAACAAGTACAACTCTTACAGGACACAAACATGGATAAAAGAAATTACATATTTGAGACTAAAATTTGGCGAATGCCTACATATTTTAGATTGAAAAAAGATAAGTGCCCTGTAATCCCTTTCTTGTCCCTCTCCTCCTAGGAACTACAGTGGAAGGCGAAGAGGGCAAAAGGAGCGCCTGGGGAGAAGCCCAGCCTGATCCCGTCAGGATCCACAAGGTGCGGCCTGACAAGATCGGGATTGGCGGGGCTGCGAAGGCGGCGAGCAGAAGGGGAGGCTAGGAGATGCCCCAGACGCCACCACCAGGACCAAAGGGTGCACCCGGCAGAAGGCACCAAGAGAGCGTCCCCTCCCCGACAAACATCTGGAAGAAGTTGGTGATGATGGTGCCGAGAAGGGAGGGGAAGAGCAGAAAGACGGAGCAGCAGGCCGGCAGTACGAGACGAAGGCGTCAGTGCCATCGTACTCCGACAAGACGGCCTGCCACCCGCCTTCTCCATCTTCGCCCATTTCTTCCTAATCACTGTCGCTCCAGGAGGACGCCGGGCCCTCGGCCCATCACCTCCCCCGAAGAAGTGGCTGACGGTGGCGGCGGTACCAGAGGCGCACCGGGAGTACCACTCCCCACCCCCACCTTGGTGGGCAGGAGGGCACCGCCATCTTCAGCGTCATCCCCGGCCTCGCCAGAGAGAGCGGTGCTGGGATTACTCAAGATCCCGAGCACGGCGCCGCAGGTGGGCACCGAAAGCCCTAGGGACTCCACCAACGGGTTGACAAGCACCAACAGCTTGCGGCAGGGGTGAATCCTCCTCTCCGGGCTAGCCCGCATAGAGGAGGCGAGCGCTCCACCATTATGGAGAAGCGCAGTGCCCTCCATACCGGAGCTAATACGGCGTTCACGGGTATGCCGCCACGAACTACGGACGCCCCCACTATGACCACTGCGCCTACCATGGCACCAGACCAGACTCACTCCTCGAGCATCAACACAGGCTTTTGGTATCGCCAGTCCCAAGCTAGAGCCCGGGGCTTGGCCCCGGTCTCTGAAGGAAATATGCCCTAGAGGTAATAATAAAGTTGTTATTTTATATTTCCTTATATCATGATAAATGTTTATTATTCATGCTAGAATTGTATTAACCGGAAACTTGATACATGTGTGGATACATAGACAAAACACAGTGTCCCTAGTAAGCCTCTACTAGACTAGCTCGTTAATCAAAGATGGTTAAGTTTCCTAACCATAGACATAAGTTGTCATTTGATGAACAGGATCACATCATTAGGAGAATGAAGTGATGGACAAGACCCATCCGTTAGCTTAGCATAATGATCGTTAAGTTTTATTCCTATTGCTTTCTTCATGACTTATACATATTCCTTTGACTATGAGATTATGCAACTCCCAAATACCGGAGGAATACCTTGTGTGCTATCAAACGTCACAACGTAATTGGGTGATTATAAAGATGCTCTACAGGTGTCTCCGAAGGTGTTTTCTTGGGTTGGCATAGATTGAGATTAGGATTTGTCACTCCGAGTATCGGAGAGGTATCTCTGGGCCCTCTCGGTAATGCACATCATGATAAGCCTTGCAAGCAATGTGACTAATGAGTTAGTTATGGGATGATGCATTACGGAACGAGTAAAGAGACTTGCCGGTAACAAGATTGAACTAGGTATGGAGATACCGACGATCGAATCTCGGGCAAGTAACATACGAATGACAAAGGGAAGGACGTATGTTGTCATTGCGGTTTGACCGATAAAGATCTTCGTAGAATATGTAGGAACCAATATGAGCATCCAGGTTCCGCTGTTGGTTATTGACCGGAGATGTGTCTCGTTCATGTCTACATAGTTCTCGAACCCGTAGGGTCCGCACGCTTAACGTTCGATGACGATTTGTATTATGAGTTATGTGTTTTGGTGACCAAAGATTGTTTGGAGTCCCGGATGAGATCACGGACATGACAAGGAGTCTCAAAATGGTCGAGAGGTAAAGATTGATATATTGGACGATAGTATTCAGACACCGGAAGTGTTTCGGAATGTATCGGGTACGTATCGGAGTACCGGGGGGTTACCGGAACCCCCTGGGGGAAGATATGGGCCATATGGGCCATAGGAGGGAGGCACACCAGCCCACATAGGGGTGGCGCGCCCCCCACAGGGAAGGAGGCCGAATAGGATTAGGAGAGGGGGCTGCGCCCCCCTTTCCTTCTCCCTCTCTCTTTCTTTCCCCCTTTCACCCTCCGGTAAAAGGAAAGGGGGGGCTGAATCCTACTAGGAGTCTAATGGGACTCCTCCCACTTGGGGCGCCCCTAGGGCCGGCCTCCTCCCCTCTCCCTCCTTTATATACGGGGGCGGGGGGCGCCTCCAAGGACACACCAATGGTTCTTAGCCGTGTGCGGCGCCCCCCTCCACCGTTTACTCCTCCGGTCATATTGTCGTAGTGCTTAGGCGAAGCCCTGCACGGATCACTTCACCATCACCGTCACCACGCCGTCGTGCTGACGAAACTCTCCCTCGACACTTTGCTAGATCAATGGTTCGAGGGACTTCATCGAGCTGAACGTGTGCAGAACTCGGAGGTGCCGTACGTTCGGTGTTTGATCGGTTGAATCGAGAAGACGTTCGACTACATCAAACGCGTTAAGCTAACGCTTCCGCTTTCGGTCTACGATGGTACGTGGACACACTCTCCCCCTCTCATTGCTATGCATCTCCTAGATAGATCTTGCGTGAGCGCAGAAATTTTTTGAAATTGCATGCTACGTTCCCCAACAGTGGCATCAGAGCCAGGTCTATGCGTAGATGATATGCACGAGTAGAACACAAAGAGTTGTGGGCGATGATAATCATACTGCTTACCACCAACGTCTTATTTTGATTCGGCGGTATTGTTGGATGAAGCGGCCCGAACCAACCTTACATGATCGCGTTCATGAGACCGGTTCCACCGACAGACATGCAACTTGTTGCATAAAGGTGGCTGGCGGGTGTCTGTTTCTCCAACTTTAGTTGAATCGAATTTGACTACGGCCGGTCCTATTTGAAGGTTAAAACAACAAACTTGACGAAACATCATTGTGGTTTTGATGTGTAGGTAAGAACGGTTCCTACTAGAAGCCCGTAGCAGCCACGTAAAACTTGCAACAACAAAGTAGAGGACGTCTAACTTGTTTTTGCAGGGCATGTTGTGATGTGATATGGTCAAGACATGATGTGATATACGCTGTTTTATGAGATGATCATGTTTTGTAAAAGTTGTCGGCAACTGGCAGGAGCCTTATGGTTGTCGCTTTATTGTATGAAATGCAAATGCCATGTAATTGCTTTACTTTATCACTATGCGTTAGCAATAGTTGTAGAAGCAATAGTTGGCAAGACGACCACGACGCTACGATGAAGATCAAGGTGTCATGCCGGTGACAATGGAGATCATGACGGTGCTTTGGAGATGGAGATCAAAGGCACAAGATGATGATGGCCATATCATGTCACATATTTTGATTGCATGTGATGTTTATCTTCTATGCATCTTATTTTGCTTAGTACGACGGTAGCATTATAAGATGATCCCCCACTAAAATTTCAAGGTATAAGTGTTCTCCCTGAGTATGCACCGTTGCGACAGTTCATCGTGCCGAGAGACCACGTGATGATCGGGTGTGATAAGCTCTACGTTCACATACAACGGGTGCAAGACAGTTTTGCACATGCAGAATACTCGGGTTAAACTTGACGAGCCTAGCATGTACAGACATGGCCTCGAAACACTGGAGAACGAAAGGTCGAACGTGAATCATATAGTAGATATGATCAACATAGAGATGTTCACCATTGAAGACTACTCCATCTCACGTGATGATCGAACATGGTTTAGTTGATATAGATCACGTGATCATTTAGATGACTCGAGGGATGTCTATCTAAGTGGGAGTTCTTAAGTAATATGATTAATTGAACTTAATTTATCATGAACTTAGTCCTGATAGTTTTTGCATATCTATGTTGTAGATCAATGGCCCATGCTACCGTTCCCTTGAATTTTAATGCGTTCCTAGAGAAAGCTAAGTTGAAAGATGATGGTAGCAACTACACAGGCTGGGTCCGTAACTTGAGGATTATCCTCATTGCTGCACAGAAGAATTATGTCCTTGATGCACCGCTAGGTGAAAGGCCTGCTGCAGGAGCAGATACTGATGTTATGAACGTCTGGCAAGCTCGATCTGATGACTACTCGATATTTTAGTGTGCCATGCTTTACGGCTTAGAATCGGGACTTCAAAGACGTTTTGAACGTCATGGACCATATGAGATGTTCCAGGAGTTGAAGTTAATATTTCAAGCAAATGCCCGAGTTGAGAGATATGAAGTCTCCAACAAGTTCTATAGCTGCAAGATGGAGGAGAACAGTTCTGTCAGTGAACACATACTCAGAATGTCTGGATATCATAATCACTTGACTCAGCTGGGAGTTAATCTTCCGGATGATAGTGTTATTGACAGAGTTCTTCAATCACTGCCACCAAGCTACAAAGGCTTCGTGATGAACTATAACATGCAAGGGATGGATAAGACAATTCCCGAGCTCTTTGCTATGCTCAAAGCTGCGGAGGTAGAAATCAAGAAGGAGCATCAAGTGTTGATGGTTAACAAGACCACTAGTTTCAAGAAAAATGGCAAAGGAAAGAAGGGGAACATCAAGAAGAATGGCAAGCAAGTTGCCACTCCCGGGAAGAAGCCCAAGTCTGGACCTAAGCCTGAAACTAAGTGCTTTTACTGCAAAGGGACTGGTCACTGGAAGCGAAACTGCCCCAAGTATTTGGCGGATAAGAAGGATGGCAAAGTGAACAAAGGTATATTTGATATACATGTTATTGATGTGTACCTTACTAATGCTCGTAGTAGCGCCTGGGTATTTGATACTGGTTCTGTTGCTCATATTTGCAACTCGAAACAAGGGCTACGGATTAAACGAAGATTAGCTAAGGATGAGGTGACGATGCGCGTCAGGAATGGTTCCAAGGTCGATGTGATCGCCGTCGGCACGCTACCTCTACATCTACCTTCGGGATTAGTTTTAGACCTGAATAATTGTTATATGGTGCCAGCTTTGAGCATGAACATTATATCTGGATCTTGTTTGATGCGAGACGGTTATTAATTTAAATCAGAGAATAATGGTTGTTCTATTTATATGAGTAATATCTTTTATGGTCATGCACCCTTGAAGACTGGTCTATTTTTGTTGAATCTCGATCTTGGTGATACACATATTCATAATATTGATGCCAAAAGATGCAAAGTTGATAATGATAGTGAAACATATTTGTGGCACTGCCGTTTAGGTCATATTGGTATAAAGCGCATGAAGAAACTCCATGCGGATAGACTTTTGGAATCACTTGATTATGAATCATTTGATGCTTGCGAACCATGCCTCATGGGCAAGATGACTAAGACTCCGTTCTCCAAAACAATGGAGTGAGCCACTGACTTAATGGAAATAATACATACCGATGTATGCGGTCCGATGAGTGTTGAGGCTCGTGGCGGGTATCGTTATTTTCTAACCTTCACAGATGATTTGAGCAGATATGGGTATATCTACTTAATGAAACACAAGTCTGAAACATTTGAAAAGTTCAAAGAATTTCAGAGTGAAGTGGAAAATCATCGTAACAAGAAAATAAAGTTTCTACGATCTGATCGCGGAGGCGAATATTTGAGTTACGAGTTTGGCCTTCATTTAAAACAATGTGGAATAGTTTCACAACTCACGCCACCTGGAACACCACAGCGTAATGGTGTGTCCGAACTTCGTAACCGCACTTTATTAGATATGGTGCGATCTATGATGTCTCTTACCGATTTACCACTATCGTTTTGGGGTTATGCATTAGAGACAGCAGCATTCACGTTAAATAGGGAACCATCTAAATCCGTTGAGACGACATCGTATGAACTGTGGTTTGGCAAGAAACCTAAGCTATCATTTCTTAAAGTTTGGGGTTGTGATGCTTATGTGAAAAAGCTTCAGCCTGATAAGCTCGAACCCAAATCGGAGAAGTGTGTCTTCATAGGATACCCAAAAGAAACTGTTGGGTACACCTTCTATCACAGATCCGAAGGCAAGATCTTTGTTGCTAAGAATGGATCCTTTCTAGAGAAGGAGTTTCTCCCGAAAGAAGTGAGTGGGAGGAAAGTAGAACTTGATGAGGTAATTGTACCTCCTCTCAATTTGGAAAGTAGCTCATCAGAGAAATCTGTTCCCGTGATGCCTACACCAATTAGTGAGGAAGCTAATTATGATGATCATGAAACTTCAGATCAAGTTTCTACAGAACCTCGTAGGTCAACCAGAGTATGTTCCGCACCAGAGTGGTACGGTAATCCTGTTCTGGAAGTCATGTTACTAGACCATGATGAACCTATGAACTATGAGGAAGCGATGATGAGCCTAGATTCCGTGAAATGGCTTGAGGCCATGAAATCTGAGATGGGATCCATGTATGAGAACAAAGTGTGGACTTTGGTTGACTTGCCGATGATCGGCAAGCCATAGAGAATAAATGGATCTTCAAGAAGAAGACTGACCCTGATGGTAATGTTACTGTCTACAAAGCTCGACTTGTTGCGAAAGGTTTTTGACAAGTTCAAGGAGTTGACTACGATGAGACCTTCTCACCCGTAGCGATGCTTAAGTCTGTCTGAATCATGTTAGCAATTGCCGCATTTTATGATTATGAAATCTGTCAAATGGACGTCAACACTGCATTCCTTAATGGATTTCTTAAAGAAGAGTTGTATATGATGCAACCAGAAGGTTTTGTCGATCCTAAAGGTGCTAACAAAGTGTGCAAGCTCCAGCGATCCATTTATGGACTGGTGCAAGCATCTCGGAGTTGGAATATACGCTTTGATAGTGTGATCAAAGCATATGGTTTTATACAGACTTTTGGAGAAGCCTGTATTTACAAGAAAATGAGTGAGAGCTCTATAGAATTTCTAATATTATATGTGGATGACATATTGTTGATTGGAAATGATATAGAATTTCTGGATAGTATAAAAGGATACTTGAATAAGAGTTTTTCAATGAAAGACCTCGGTGAAGCTGCTTATATATTAGGCATCAAGATCTATAGAGATAGATCAAGACGCTTAATTGGACATTCACAAAGCACATACCTTGATAAAGTTTTGAAGAAGTTCAAAATGGATCAGTCAAAGAAAGGGTTCTTGCCTGTGTTACAAGGTGTGAAGTTGAGTCAGACTCAATGCCCGACCTCTGCAGAAGATAGAGAGAAAATGAAAGTCATTCCCTATGCCTCAGCCATAGGTTCTATCATGTATGCAATGCTGTGTACCAGACCTGATGTGTGCCTTGCTATAACTCTAGCAGGGAGGTACCAAAGTAATCCAGGAGTGGATCACTAGACAGCGGTCAAGAACATCCTGAAATACCTGAAAAGTACTAAGGATATGTTTCTCGGTTATGGATGTGATAAAGAGTTCGTCGTAAAGAGTTATGTCGTAAAAAGTGGGAGCAATTAGCTAGAGTAGCTCCGTGCAGAGCATTGTAGACATAGAAATTTGCAAGATACATACGGATCTGAATGTGGCAGACCCGTTGACTAAACTTCTCTCACAAGTAAAACATGATCACGCCTTAATAGTCTTTGGGTATTAATCACATGGCGATGTGAACTAGACTATTGACTCTAGTAAACCCTTTGGGTGTTGGTCACATGGCGATGTGAACTATGGGTGTTAATCACATAAAGATGTGAACTATTGGTGTTAAATCACATGGTGATGTGAACTAGATTATTGACTCTAGTGCAAGTGGGAGACTGAAGGAAATATGCCCTAGAGGCAATAATAAAGTTGTTATTTTATATTTCCTTATATCATGATAAATGTTTATTATTCATGCTAGAATTGTATTAACCGAAAACTTGATACATGTGTGGATACATAGACAAAACACAGTGTCCCTAGTAAGCCTCTACTAGACTAGCTCGTTAATCAAAGATGGTTAAGTTTCCTAACCATAGACATAAGTTGTCATTTGATGAACGGGATCACATCATTAGGAGAATGATGTGATGGACAAGACCCATCCGTTAGCTTAGCATAATGATCGTTAAGTTTTATTGCTATTGCTTTCTTCATGACTTATACATATTCCTTTGACTATGAGATTATGCAACTCCCGAATACCGGAGGAACACCTTGTGTGCTATCAAACGTCAGAACGTAATTGGGTGATTATAAAGATGCTCTACAGGTGTCTCCGAAGGTGTTTTGTTGGGTTGGCATAGATCGAGATTAGGATTTGTCACTCCGAGTATCGGAGAGATATCTCTGGGCCCTCTCGGTAATGCACATCATGATAAGCCTTGCAAGAAATGTGACTAATGAGTTAGTTACAGGATGATGCATTACGGAATGAGTAAAGAGACTTGCCGGTAACAAGATTGAACTAGGTATGGAGATACCGACGATCGAATCTCGGGCAAGTAACATACGGATGACAAAGGGAATGACGTATGTTGTCATTGCGGTTTGACCGATAAAGATCTTCGTAGAATATGTAGGAACCAATATGAGCATCCAAGTTCCGCTGTTGGTTATTGACCGGAGATGTGTCTCGGTCATGTCTACATAGTTCTCGAACCCGTAGGGTCCGCACGCTTAACGTTCGATGATGATTTGTATTATGAATTATGTGTTTTGGTGACCGAAGATTATTCGGAGTCCCGGATGAGATCACGGACATGACGAGGAGTCTCGAAATGGTCGAGAGGTAAAGATTGATATATTGGACGATAGTATTCGGACACCAGAAGTGTTTCGGAATGTATCGGGTACGTATCGGAGTACCGGGGGGGTTACCGGAACCCCCCGGGGGAAGATATGGGCCATAGGAGGGAGGCACACCAGCCCACATAGGGGTGGCGCGCCCCCATAGGGAAGGAGGCCGAATAGGATTAGGAGAGGGGGCTGCGCCCCCCTTTCCTTCTCCCTCTCTCTCTCTTTCCCCCTTTCCCCCTCCAGTAAAAGGAAAGGGGGGGCCGAATCCTACTAGGAGCACAAGTGGGACTCCTCCCACTTGGGGCGCCCCTAGGGCCGGCCTCCTCCCCTCTCCCTCCTTTATATACGGGGGTGGGGGATGCCTCCAAGGACACACCAATGGTTCTTAGCCGTGTGCGGCGCCCCCTCCACCGTTTACTCCTCCGGTCATATTGTCGTAGTGCTTAGGCGAAGCCCTGCGCGGATCACTTCACCATCACTGTCACTACGCCGTCGTGCTGACGAAACTCTCCCTTGACACTTTGCTGGATCAAGAGTTCGAGGGACGTCATCAAGCTGAACGTGTGCAGAACTCGGAGGTGCCGTACGTTCGGTGCTTGATCGGTTGAATCGAGAAGACGTTCGACTACATCAACCGCGTTAAGCTAACGCTTCCGCTTTCGGTCTACGAGGGTACATGGACACACTCTCCCCCTCTCGTTGCTATGCATCTCCTAGATAGATCTTGCGTGAGCGTAGAAATTTTTTGAAATTGCATGCTACGTTCCCCAACAGTCTCTCCCTCTTGACATGGCAAAAAAGGAGGCAAGGAAGAAGAAGGAGGAGGTGCACGGATGAATGCCTCCACTCCCTCTCGTGCTCCCTCTTATAGGCAGGCTGGGACCGGCGGCTGATCCTTCACCCTCCCCCAAGGGCTCCTTCAAATCTGACCCGTCCAAGCCACTACCGACAGCCGAGACCGCCTGCCGCTCTCTTGCACCAATCTGAGAGGTTCGGGTCTTTGCCATAGCGCTCCTTCCTGCTTCACGCACATCCGTTACCTACCCCACATGATGCATGCAACATATGTGGCGGAAGACAGGGGCGTGGTGGGATGAGTGAAATGGCAGTTACCTCCCTGTGGGATAAAGTCATTCACGGGCCATTCTAGAGGTGGCCCCACCGCGCTTGGCATCGCACGACGCATGGAAAAACTAGAAACTGACCCCGAGCATAGGTTAATGAAGAAGCAAGGAAAATGTCAAGAAAGAAGGGCATATCGTCACAAGTGTCATGCATGTGTACCTGATAGGGCCTACCCCAATGATGCTCAACAGCACGTTTGTACCAGGCCCGGGGGCTCCTGTCAGTGCAACAAACCTTCGCGTGTGTTGCCCGAACTGTACACAGGAACGGCAGCAAGGAAGCTACAACACCAAGTTTCCAAGACGAGCTTCCAAGCCAGAGAGATAGCCCTTTGAGGAATCAAGTGGCGGATCAAGAAGACCAAGACAAGCCATGAGAACAAGATATCACTAAGGGAAAGCCTCCCTTACCAGGCAGGCAAGCCTGGCCAGGTCGAGGTCACCCCAAAGACAAATCCCATGATTTCCCCGGCAAGCTTGCCAGGGCCGCTGGCGGCCTACATCCCCGCCAAGACTCCACCGCTCCACCGCATCTGAATGCAAGTCATCCATCGGTGTGGTGTCGAGCCCCCAGATAGCTAAGTGGCTGTCATTTCGCACGTGGCAGCCATTTAGAAGGAAGTTCACCTCTATATGACACCCGTCCAGAGGCGTGTCAAGCAGACAGGTGGAAGGTGACTAAGCAGCGCGGCAGGCCTGTCGGGCTGCATCCACAGCTTGACACCTAGCAGTGCATTTAATGCTCTTTGTCCTAACTGCCAGAGTTAGGTATGATAGCACTGTTAGCTATCTAATCAGTAGATAATGACTGTTTTGCCATTGTGGTAACCTTTTAGCCTGTAAAAGGAGGGCCGTGGCAACCTTAGAAAGGATTCGGACCCTCGTGTACTCATACGCGCGTAGCTGCTCTCCCCAAGGCAACCTTGCCGGGCTTGAGCACCGCGCGTTCCTCACGGTCCCTCCATCAATCCACCAAAGCAGGAGTAGGGTTTTATGCTTCTCAGCGGCCCGAACCTGGGTAAAAACCACCAGCATCACCTCTAGTGTGCTGTCCCATGGCCTCCGCTCTTTGTGCAACGTGATCACTCCCCCTGCCGAACCACAAGGGGCCGATGGCCCCATAGGTGATCATGTTCCACCGCGACACTGCACATCTCCAAACGAGCTGAAAAATAACAGAGAATTGTTTTGGAATATATGAAGAATATTGGAGCAAATAACTACCAGAGAGGGCCCACCAAGTGGGCACAACCCACCTGGGCGCGCCCTGGTGGGTTGTGCCCTCCTCGGGCCACCTCCGGTGCCCCTCTTATGGTATATAAGTCATTTTGACCTAGAAAATATAAGAGGAGGACTTTCGGGACGAAGCGCCGCCGTCTCGAGGCGGAACTTGGGCAGGAGCACTTTGGCCCTCCGGCGGAGCGATTCCGCGGGGTGAACTTCCCTCCCGGAGGGGGAAGTCATCGTCATTGTCATCACCAACAACTCTCCCATCTTGGGGAGGGCCATCTCCATCAACATCTTCAACAGCACCATCTCCTCTCAAACCCTAGTTCATCTCTTGTGTTAAATCTTTGTACCGGAACCTTAGATTGGTACTTGTGAGTGACTAGTAGTCTTGATTACATCTTGTAGTTGATTACTATATGGTTTATTTGGTGGAATATTATATGTTCAGATCCATTATGCTATTTAATACCCCTATGATCTTGAGCATGATTATTATTTGTGAGTAGTTACTTTTGTTCTTGAGGTCACGGGAGAAGTAATGTTGCAAGTAATCATGTGAACTTGATATGTGTTTGATATTTTGATGATATGTATGTTGTGATTCCCTTAGTGCTGTCATGTGAACATTGACTACATGGCACTTCACCATGTTTGGGCCCAAGGGAATGCATTGTGGAGTAGTTATTAGATGATGGGTTGCTAGAGTGATAGAAGCTTAAACCCTAGTTTATGCGCTATTTCGTAAGGGACTGATTTGAATCCAAAAGTTTAATGCTATTGTTAGATTTTATCTTAATACTTTTATCGTAGTTGCGGATGCTTGCGAGGGGGTTAATCATAAGTAGAAGGTTTGGTCAAGTAAGAACATCACCTAAGCACCGGTCCACCCACACATCAAATTATCAAAGTAGCGAACATGAATCAAACCAACATGATGAAAGTGATATGGTGAAATTCCCGTGTACCCTCAAGAACGCTTTGCTTATCATAAGAGACTGTTTTGGCATGTCCTTTGCCACAAAAGGATTGGGGTACCTTGCTGCACATTATTTACCGTTACCATTACTTGCTCGTTACAAATTATCTTGCTATCAAACTATCTGTTACAAACTATTTTAGTGCTTGCAAAAAATACCTTGCTGAGAACCAGTTGTCATTTTCTTCTGCTCCTCATTGGGTTCGACACTCTTACTTATCTAAAGGACTACGATTGATCCCCTATACTTGTGGGTCATCAATGCTCTTTTAGGGCGCCATTGCCGGGGAGTGAAGAACTCCTGGTAAGTGGAAATTGGTAAGGGAAAATTATTACTACGTGCTAAAATTTATTGTCACTTGTTACTATGGAGAATCATCCTCTGAGGGGTTTATTCGGGGTATCTTCACCTCGACCGGAACCACAATTAGCTACCCCTCAACCTACTGCATCTACTGAAAATATTGGTTATGAAATTCCTTCGGGTATGATAGAACAACTGCTAGCTAATCCTTACGCAGGAGATGGAACTGAACATCCTGATATGCACTTGATATATGTAGATGAAATTTGTGGATTATTTAAGCTTGCAGGTTTTCCCGGAGATGAAGCGAAGAAGAAGGTTTACCCTTTATCTTTGAAGGTAAAAGCATTAGCATGGTATAGGCTATGCGATGGTATTGGATCTTGGAATTGGAATCGATTGAAATTGGAATTTCACCAAAAAAATTATCCTATGCATCTAGTTCATCGTGATCGGAATTATATATATAATTTTTGGCCTCGTGAAGGAGAAAGTATCGCTCTAGCTTGGGGGAGGCTTAAGTCAATGTTATATTCATGCCCCAATCATGAGCTCTCAAGAGAAATTATTATTCAGAATTTTTATGCATAGCTTTCTCATGATGATCGATCCATGCTCGATACTTCTTGTACTGGTTCTTTTATGAAGAAGACTATTGAATTCAGGTGGGATCTTTTAGAAAGAATTAAACACAACTCTGAAGATTGGGAACTCGACGAATGTAAAGAGACAGGTATTAAGCTTGAATTTGATTGTGTTAAATCTTTTATGAATACCGATGCTATTAGCACTAAATATGGACTTGACTCTGAGATAGTAGCCTCTTTTTGTGAATCATTTGCTACTCATGTTGATCTCCCTATGGAGAAGTGGTTTAAATATCACCCACCTATCAAAGAAGAAATTAAAGAACCCGACATAGCTAAGGATGAAACTATTATTTACAATGTTGATCCAGTTGTGCCTACTGCTTATATTGAAAAATCATCTTTCCCTGTTAGTATAAAGGAACATGCTAAGGTTTCAACTGTGGTTCGCAAAAGTAATATTAGAGCACCTAAACCGGCTGAACAAATTAAAGTAGAACCAAGTGTTGCTATGGTTAAAGATCTCTTGGTAGAAAATATTGATGGGCATGTTATATACTTCTGTGATGAAGCTGCTAGAATTGCCAAACCTGATGAAAAAGATAAACATAGACATGTTGTTGGCATGCCTGTTGTCTCAGTTAATATAGGAGATCATTGTTATCATGAATTATGTGATTTAGGTGCTAGCGTGAGTGTTATTCCTTTTACCTTATACCAAGAAATTATGAATGACATAGCACCCGCTGAAATAGAAGACATTGATGTTACTATTAAACTTGCTAATAGAGACACCATCACACCACTTGGGATTGTTAGAGATGTTGAAGTCTTGTGCGGGAAAATAAAATACCCTACTTATTTTCTAGTTCTTCGTTCCCCACAAGATGACTTCTGTCCCATTATCTTTGGTAGACCTTTCTTGAATACTGTCAATGCTACTATAGATTGTCATAAACAAACTGTCAGTGTTAGCTTTGGTGATGAGTCTCATGAGTTTAATTTTTCCAAGTTTAATAGACAACCTCACAAGAAAGAATTACCTAGTAAAGATGAAATAATTGGTCTTGTTTCTATTGCCGTGCCTCCTACTGATCCTTTGGAACAATATTTGCTAGACCATGAAAATAATATGCATATGAATGAAAGAAATGAGATAGATAAAATTTTCTTTGAACAACGACCTCTGCTCAAACATAATTTGCCCATTGATACTCTAGGAGGTACTCCTCCACCTAAAGGTGATCCTGTGTTTGAATTGAAACAATTGCCTGACACTTTGAAATATGCTTATCTTGATGATAAAAAGATATATCCTGTTATTATTAGTGCTAACCTTTCAGAACATGAAGAAGAGGGATTATTGAAAGTTCTGAAGAAGCACCGAGCTGCTATTGGATATACTCTTGATGATCTTAAGGGCATTAGTCCCACTCTCTATCAGCACAAGATTAATATGGAACCTGATGCTAAACCCGTTGTTGATCATCAACGACGCTTGAATCCCAAAATGAAAGAAGTGGTAAGAACTGAAATATTAAAGCTTCTGGAAGCAGGTATAATCTATCCCATAGCTAATAGTAGATGGGTGAGTCCCGTTCATTGTGTCCCTAAGAAGGGAGGTATTACCGTTGTTCCTAATGATAAAAATGAACTCATTCCAAAAAGAATTGTTACTGGGTATAGAATGGTTATTGATTTTAGAAAATTTAATAAAGCAACTAGAAAAGATCATTACCCCTTGCCTTTTATTGGTCAAATGTTAGAAATATTATCAAAGAACACACCCTTTTGCTTCCTTGAAGGATATTCTGGGTTTTCTCAAATACCTGTTTCACAACCTGATCAAGAGAAAACCACCTTTATTTGCCCTTTTGGAACTTATGCTTATAGACATATGCCTTTTGGTTTATGCAATGCACATGCTACTTTTCAAAGATGTATGACTGCTATATTCTCTGATTTTTGTGAAAAGATTGTTGAGGTTTTCATGGATGATTTTTCTGTATATGGATCTTCTTTCGATGATTGCTTAAGCAACCTTGATCGAGTTTTGCAGAGATGTGAGCAAACTAATCTTGTCTTGAATTGGGAGAAGTTCCACTTTATGGTTAATGAAGGTATTGTCTTGGGGCATAAAATTTCTGAATGAGGTATTGAAGTGGATAAAGCTAAAGTTGATGCAATTGAGAAAATGCCATGTCCTAAAGATATTAAAGGTATTCGTAGTTTTCTCGGTCATGCCGGTTTCTATAGGAGGTTTATTAAAGACTTCTCTAAAATTTCTAGGTCTCTTACAAATCTTTTACAAAAGGATGTTCCATTTGTTTTTTATGATGATTGTGTAGAAGCCTTTGAAACACTTAAGAAAGCCTTAACTTCTGCACCTATTGTTCAACCACCTGATTGGAACTTGCCTTTTGAAATTATGTGTGATGCTAGTGATTATGCTGTTGGTGCTATTCTAGGACAAAGAGTTGATAAGAAACTAAATGTTATTCATTATTCTAGCAAAACTCTAGACAGTGCCCAAAGAAATTATGCTACTATTGAAAAAGAATTTTTAGCAGTTGTGTTTGCTTGTGACAAATTCAGATCTTACATTATTTATTCTAAAGTTATTGTTCACACTGATCATGCTGCTATTAAATATCTTATGGAAAAGAAAGATGCTAAACCTAGACTCATTAGGTGGGTTCTCTTGTTACAAGAATTTGATTTACATATAACTGATAGATAAGGAGCTGAGAACCCCGTAGTTGATAACTTATCTAGGTTAGAGAATATCCTTGATGACCCACTACCTATTGATGATAGCTTCCCTGATGAACAATTAGCTGCAATAAATGTTTCTCATAACACTCCTTGGTATGCTGACTATGCTAATTATATTGTTGCTAAATACATACCACCTAGTTTCACTTATCAACAAAAGAAAAAGTTCTTCTATGATTCAATACATTACTTTTGGGATGACCCACATCTTTATAAAGAAGGAGTAGATGGCATTATTAGACGTTGTGTACCTGAGCATTAACAGGAACAAATCCTACGGAAATGTCACTCTGAAGCTTATGGAGGGCATCATGCGGGAGATAGAACTGCTCACAAGGTATTGCAATCTGGTTTTTATTGGCCTACTCTCTTCAAAGATGCCCGTAAGTTTGTTTTATCTTGTGCTGAATGTCAACAAATTAGTAATATTGGTAAGCGTCAAGAAATGCCTATGAATTATTCACTTGCTGTTGAACCATTTGATGTTTGGGGTTTTGATTATATGGGACCTTTTCCTTCCTCTAATGGGTATACACATATTTTGGTTGTTGTTGATTATGTTACTAAGTGGGTAGAAGCTATTCCAACTAGTAGTGATGATCATAAGACGTCCATTAAAATGATTAAAGAAGGTATTTTCCCAAGGTTTGGAGTCCCTAGATATTTAATGACTGATGGTGGTTCACACTTTATTCATGGTGCTTTCCGTAAAATGCCTGCTAAATATGATGTTAACCATAGAATCGCATCACCCTATCATCCTCAATCTAGTGGTCAAGTTGAACTTAGCAATAGAGAAATAAAACTAATATTACAGAAAACTGTTAATAGGTCCCGAAAGAATTGGTCTAAGAAATTGAATGATGCACTTTGGGCCTACCGAACAGCATATAAAAATCCTATGGGTATGTCTCCCTATAAAATGGTTTATGGAAAAGCTTGTCATTTGCCTCTAGAGTTAGAACACAAAGCATATTGGGCAATTAAAGAACTCAACTATGATTTCAAACTTGCCAGTGAAAAGAGGTTATTTGATATTAGCTCACTGGATGAATGGAGAACCCAAGCCTATGAAAATGCCAAATTATTTAAAGAAAAAGTTAAAAGATGGCATGACAAGAGAATCCAAAAGCGAGAATTCAAAGTTGGAGAATATGTTCTATTGTACAACTCTCGTTTTAGATTCTTTGCTGGAAAACTTATCTCTAAATGGGAAGGACCATATATCATCGAAGAGGTTTACCGCTCTGGAGCTATCAGAATAAATAATGCCGAAGGTACTAACCCGAAGGTGGTCAATGGGCAAAGAATTAAACATTATATTTCAGGTACGCCTATTAATGTTGAAAGCAATATTATTCAAACTATGACACCTGAGGAACACATAAAGGAGACCATCCAGAAAACTCCAGAATAATTAAAAAATAGGAGGTACATGATACGGTAAGTAAACGGACTCCGAAAAATCCGCAAAAATATTTTCTGTCAGTTTTGGAATATATTAAAAATTAGGAAAATAAGAAACAACCAGGAAGGCACCCGAGGAGGGCACAAGACACCAGGGCACGCCAGGGCCCCCTAGCGCGCCCAGGTGGGTTGTGCCCACCTCGGGAACCTTCCCGACTCCGTTTTCCTCTCGTTTGCTTGTTTCCCAAGATAAAAAATCTTTATATACCCCCCCCCCCAAACGTATTAACCACCGTATCACGGAGAAATCTTCTGTTCTTCTTTCTTGCTATTTTTCTGGCAGATCCGAAAATATGTAGTCTCAAGATTCGGAGGGAGAGAGCTGTGTCGCTGATTATATTGCAAACCCCAAGGTCTACGGAGATGTGGAACATAATGGTTGGACGACGAAGGAAGAAGAAGACTATGATCCGAAAGGGAAAGAAGAGACAAGCTCAGATGAAGATGAAGCTCCATTGCCTCAACCTGGGGACATGCATGTCGAATTCAAAAAGTCAAGTCTCCCTAACAAAGGAAAGAAACCTAAGATCCAGTTAATCCCTTTTTGTCTCTTGCAGGAAAACAAGCAGGAATTATGCAAAAAGGTACTAAGGCTTGAGCAGGAGATCGATGACTTGAAGGAGGAAAATTCCATCCTCAAGCGTAAGCTGAGGAAGAAGGATACTACCTCATCACCACCACCACCTTCTTCATCACCAAAGGAGACTTGAGTTCATGGTATGGACACTCCCCTTGGCTTGTGCCAAGCTTGGGGGAGGTGTCCCAGTATCGTATCACCACCACTATCTTTGGTTTCATCTTTTTAGTTCGATCTTTAGTTTCCTATGATTTAGTTGAATAAAAGTTTTAGTTCGATCCTTTCTTTTCGAGTGCTTGCTTAAATAAAAAGAAAGGAAAATAAATGGAAAAGATCATATGCTAATCTTATGGTAAGTAATGACATCACATAAGGAAAAGTATAAGTGGTAAAATTTGTTGGAGATTGACAAACATAGCATTAGTCAACGATGCAACTCATGAAAGAATTAACAAGGGAAGAGAAGATTCACATGCAAATACACTATCTTGGACATCTTTCATGATTGCGAGCCCCCATTAAATATTTTGTGTCAAAATAGTTGACGTTGGACAAGGAAGACAACGTAATGATTTATGTTTGTTCATATCCACATAGAAGTTATATTGTCATGGATCCTTTAACATGTGCTGCTTGATCAATATCTTTTCTAGCCAAAAATTCCGCACTAAGTAGAGATACTACTTGTGCATCCAAAACCCTTAACCCAAAGCTTATTTTGAGAGTCCACCATACCTACCTATGGATTGAGTAAGATCCTTCAAGTAAGTTGTCATCGGTGCAATAAGGCAATAAAAATTGCTTCTAAATGTGTTGGATCATTTAGTGTAAGAGAAAATTGAGCGTTGTACGAACTTGTGATGGCAAAGTAATAAAAGTGACAGACTGCATAATAAAGGTTGCTATCATAAGGGGTAATATAACGTGACGTTCTTTTGCATTAAGGGATTTGGCATACAAACAAATAAGCGCATGACAACCTCTTGTTGCCTCTGCGAAGGGCCTATCTTTTACTTTTATGCATTTACTTTTATGAAGAGTCAAAGTTTTCTTCCCTATTCCTTTTTATTTTCTCTTTTTGCAAGCATCAGGTGGTGAGGAAAGATCTAGGCACATATATCCAGTTGGATATGAGTAGGCATGAGTTATTATTATTGACATCACTCTTGAGGTGAATACGTTGGGAGGCGAAACTATAAGCCCCTATCTTTCTATGTGTCCGGTTGAAACTTTTTGTTCATGGGTACGCTGTGAGTGTTAGCAATCATAGAAGATTAAATGATGGTTGAGTATGTGGACTTGCCTAAAGGCTCCGATACGTGACCCTTCCTGAAAATATGATGAATTGTAGTTGCAAAGTTGACTGAGAACATAGTTTGTTGGTTTTCAATAAGGTTTATGCTTTATACTTCAATGTTGTGATGAAATGTTACTTGTTCATGAGAAGTTATATGATACAAGTTATTTGATAAAGTTTTATGTTAAAGTTCTTTGCTGTTATAATAATATGGATGATGCTTCTATGTCCGTATTTTGTTTTTATCGACACCTCTCTCTCTAAGCATATGGACATGTTTTTCGATTTCGGTTTTCGCTTGAGGACAAACGAGGTCTAAGCTTCGGGGAGTTGATACGTCCATTTTGCATCATGTTTTCCTACTATTATTTATAATGTTTTTATGCATAATAATGCTTTTTGGAGTATTTCTAATGCTTTTTCTCTCATATTATGCAAGGTTTACACAAAGAGGGAGAATACCGGTAGCTAGAATTCTGGACCTGAAAAAGCTACGTCAGAGTTACCTATTCTGCACATCTCCAAATGAGCTGAAAATTTACGGAGAATTGTTTTGGAATATATGAAGAATATTGGAGCAAATAACTACCAGAGAGGGCCCACCAGGTGGGCACAACCCACCTGGGCATGCCAGGGAGCCCAGGCGCGCCCTGGTGGGTTGTGCCCTCCTCGGCCCACCTTCGGTGCCCCTCTTCTGGTATATAAGTCATTTTGACCTTTAAAAAATAAGAGGAGGACTTTCGGGATGAAGCGCCGCCGTCTCGAGGCGGAACTTAGGCAGGAGCAGTTTTGCCCTCCGGCAGAGTGATTCCACCGGGGGAACTTCCCTCCCGGAGGGGGAAATCATCGTCATCGTCATCACCAACTACTCTCCCATCATGGGGAGGGCCATCTCCATCAACATCTTCAATAGCACCATCTCCTCTCAAACCCTAGTTCATCTCTTGTGTTAAATCTTTGTACCGGAACCTTAGATTGGTACTTGTGGGTGACTAGTAGTGTTGATTACATCTTGTAGTTGATTACTATATGGTTTATTTGGTGGAAGATTATATGTTCAGATCCATTATGCTATTTAATACCCCTCTGATCTTGAGTATGATTATTATTTGTGAGTAGTTACTTTTGTTCTTGAGGTCACGGGATAAGTCATGTTGCAAGTAATCATGTGAACTTGATATGTGTTCAATATTTTGATGATATGTATGTTGTGATTCCCTTAGTGGTGTCATGTGAACATCGACTACATGGCACTTCACCATATTTGGGCCTAAGGGAATGCATTGTGGAGTAGTTATTAGATGATGGGTTGCCAGAGTGACAGAAGCTTAAACCCTAGTTTATGTGCTATTTCGTAAGGGACTGATTTGGATCCAAAAGTTTAATGCTATGTTTAGATTTTATCTTAATACTTTTCTCGTAGTTGCGGATGCTTGCGAGGGGGTTAATCATAAGTAGGAGGTTTGTTCAAGTGAGAACAACACCTAAGCACCGGTTCACCCACATATCAAATTATCAAAGTAGCAAACACGAATCAAACCAACATGATGAAAGTGATATGGTGAAATTCCCGTGTACCCTCAAGAACGCTTTGCTTATCATAAGAGACCGTTTTGGCATGTCCTTTGCCACAAAAGGATTGGGCTACAATGCTGCACATTATTTACCGTTACCGTTACTTGCTCGTTACAAATTATCTTGCTATCAAACTATCTGTTACCAACTATTTTAGTACTTGCAGAAAATACCTTGCTGAAAACCACTTGTCATTTCCTTCTGCTCCTCGTTGGGTTCGACACTCTTACTTATCGAAAGGACTACGATTGATCCCCTATACTTGTGGGTCATGAGAGGCCCAGGAGGTGCACCAGAGGGGCCCACTGGGCACCAGGGCGCGCCCTGGTGGGTAGTGGGGCCCACAAGCACCCCCTCCACTGCCTCTCAACTCTATAAATACTCTAATATTCTAGAAACCCTAGAGGAGCAGAGAGAAAATTATTTCCGCCGCCGCATGTTCCAGAACCATGAGATCCAATCTAGAGGCCTTTTCCGGCACTCTGTCGGATGGGTCAACGATCACGGAGGGGTTCTTCATCAACACCGTTGCCCCTCCGATGATGCGTTAGTAGTTTACCACGGACCTACGGGTCCATAGGCAGTATCTAGATGGCTTCTTATCTCTTTTTGATCTTCAATACAATGTTCTCCTCGATGTTCTTGGAGATTTATTTGATGTAATGACCTTTTGCGGTGTGTTTGTTGGGATCCGATGAATTGTGAGTTTATGATCAGTTCTATCTATGAATATTATTGGAGTTATCTGAACTCTTTTATGCATGATCTTTATAGCCTCGTATTTCTTCTCCGAAACTTTGGTTTGGTTTGGCCAACTAGATTGATTTTTCTTGCCATGGGAAGAGATGCTTTGTGATGGGTTCAATCTTGCGGTGCTCAATCTCAGTGATAGAAAGAGACATGACATGCATGTATCATTGCCATTAAGGATAAAAGATGGGGTCTATTCCTACATGAATAGATCTTGTCTACATCATGTCATCGTTCTTATTGCATTATTCTGTTTTTCCATGAACTTAATACACTAGATGCATGCTGGATAGCTGTTGATGTGTGGAGTAATAGTAATAGATGCAGAATCGTTTTGGTCTACTAATCTTGGACGTGATGCCTATATACAAGATCATTGCCTTAGATATCGTCATAATTATTTGCTTTTCTATCAATTTCCCAACAGTAATTTGTTTACCCACTATATGTGTCAGTGCAACAAATCTTCGCGTGTGTTGCCCGAACTATACACAGGCACGGCAGCAAGGAAGCTATAACACCAAGTTTCCAAGACGAGCTTCCGAGCCAGAGAGATAGCCCTTTGAGGAATCAAGAGGTGGATCAAGAAGACCAAGACAAGCCAAGATAACAAGATATCACTAAGGGAAAGCCTCCCTTACCAGCCAAGCGAGCCTGGTCAGGTCGAGGCCACCCCGAAGACAAGTCCCAAGATTTCCCCGGCAGGCTTGCCGGGGCCGCTGGCAGCCTACATCCCCGCCAAGAGTCCACCGCTCCACCCCATCGTAATGCAAGTCATCCATCGGTGCGGTGTCGAGCCCCCAGATAGCTAAGTGGCTGTCATTTGGCACGTGGCAGCCATTTAGAAGGAAGTTCACCTCTATATGACACCCGTCCAGAGGCGTGTCAAACAGACAGGTGGAAAGTGACTAAGCGGCGCGGCAGTCCTGCCGGGCTGCTAATACGTCCATTTTGCATCATGCTTTTATGTTGATATTTATTGCATTATGGGCTGTTATTACACATTATGGCACAATACTTATGCCTTTTCTCTTATTTTACAGGATTTACATGAAGAGGGAGAATGCTGGCAGCTGGAATTCTGGGCTGGAAAAGGAGCAAATATTAGAGACCTATTCTGCACAACTCCAAAAGTCCTGAAACTTCACGGAGAGTCATTTTGGAATTAATAAAAAATATTGGGCGAAGAAAGCACCAGAGGGGGGCCACCAGCCATCCACAAGGGTGGAGGCCGCGCCCTACCCCCCTGGGCGCGCCCCCTGCCTTGTGGGCCACCTGACAGGCCCCCAACGCCCATCTTCTGCTATATGGTGTGTTTTGACCTGAAAAAAATCAAGAGGAAGCTTTCGGGACGAAGCGCCGCCGTCTCGAGGCGGAACCTGGGCAGAACCAATCTAGGGCTCCGGCGGAGCTGTTCTGCCGGGGAAACTTCCCTCCGGGAGGGGTAAATCGAAGCCATCGTCATCACCAATGATCCTCTCATCAAGAGGGGGTCAATCCCCATCAACATCTTCGCCAGCACCATCTCCTCTCAAACCCTAGTTCATCTCTTGTATCCGATCTTTGTCTCAAAACCTCAGATTGGTACCTGTGGGTTGCTAGTAGTGTTGATTACTCCTTGTAGTTGATGCTAGTTGGTTTATTTGGTGTAAGATCATATGTTCAGATCCTTAATGATAATTAATACTCCTCTGATTATAACATGAATATGCTTTGTGAGTAGTTACGTTTGTTCCTGAGGACATGGGAGAAGTCTTGTTATAAGTAATCATGTGAATTTGGTATTCGTTCGATATTTTGATGAGATGTATGTTGTCTTTCCTCTAGTGGTGTTATGTGAACGTCGACTACATGACACTTCACCATGATTTGGGCCTAGGGGAAGGCATTGGGAAGTAATAAGTAGATGATGGGTTGCTAGATTGATAGAAGCTTGAACCCTAGTTTATGCGTTGCTTCGTAAGGGGCTGATTTGGATCCATATGTTCAATGCTATGGTTAGATTTATCTTAATTCTTCTTTCATAGTTGCGGATGCTTGCGAGAGGGGTTAATCATAAGTGGGAGGCTTGTCCAAGGAAGGGAAGCACCCAAGCACCGGTCCACCCACATATCAAATTATCAAAGTAACGAACGCGAATCATATGAGCATGATGAAAACTAACTTGACAACAATTCCCATGTGTCCTCGGGAGCGCTTTGCTTTATATAAGAGTTCATCCAGGCTTGTCCTTTGCTACAAAAAGAATTGGGCCACCTTGCTGCACCTTAGTTACTTTTTTTACTTGTTACCCATTACGAATTATCTTATCATACATCTATCTGTTACCGATAATTTCAGTGCTTGCAGAGAATACCTTGCTGAAAACCGCTTATCATTTCCTTCTGCTCCTCGTTGGGTTCAACACTCTTACTTATCGAAAGGACTACGATAGATCCCCTATACTTGTGGGTCATCAAGACTCTTTTCTGGCGCCGTTGCTGGGGAGTGAAGCGCCTTTGATAAGTGGAATTTGGTAAGGAAACATTTATATAGTGTGCTGAAATTTACTGTTACTTTTTACTATGGAAAATAATCCTTTGAGGGGTTTGTTCAGGGTATCTTCACCCCGACCGGAAGAGCAAAGAGTTGCCCCTCAACCTACTGCACCTACTGAAAATATTTATTATGAAATTCCTTCGGGTATGATAGAGAAACTGCTAGCTAATCCTTAGACAGGAGATGGAACACTACATCCTGATATGCATCTAATCTATGTGGATGAAGTTTGTGGATTATTTAAGCTTGTAGGTTTGCCCGGGGATGAAGTCAAGAAGAAGGTCTTCCCTTTATCTTTGAAGGAGAAGGCATTGACATGGTATAGGCTATGTGATGATATTGGATCATGGAACTACAACCGATTGAAATTGGAATTTCATCAGAAGTTTTATCCTATGCATCTGGTTCATCGTGATCGGAATTATATTTATAATTTTTTGCCTTGTGAAGGAGAAAGTATCGCTCAAGCTTGGGGGAGGCTTAAGTCAATGTTATATTCATGCCCCAATCATGAGCTCTCAAGAGAAATTATTATGCAAAAAAATTATGCTCGGCTTTCTCATAATGATCGATCCATGCTCGATACTTCTTGTACTGGTTCTTTTATGAAGAAGGATATTTAATTCAAATGGGATTTATTGGAAAGAATTAAACACAAGTCTGAAGATTGTGCACTCGACGAAGGTAAGGAGTCAGGTGTAAACCTTAAGTTTGATTGTGTTAAATCTTTTATGGATACCGATGCTTTTCGTGATTTTAGCACTAAATATGGACTTGACTCTGAGATAGTGGCTTCTTTCTATGAATCATTTGCTACTCATGTTGATCTCCCTAAGGAGAAGTGGTTTAAATATCATCCTCCCATTGAAGCTAAAGTAGTTGAACCTATTAAAGTTGAACAAGAAACTATTACTTATAATGTTGATCCTATTGTTCCTACTGCTTATATTGAGAAAACCACCTTTTCCTGTTAGAATAAAGGATCATGCTAAAGCTTCAACTGTGGTTCGTCAGATTTATACTAGAACACCTACACCCCCTGAACAAATCAAAGTTGAACCTAGTATTGCTATGGTTAAAGATCTCTTGGTTGATAATATTGATGGGCATGTTATTTATTTCTGTGATGAAGCTGCTAGAATTGCTAAACCCGATATGAAAGATAAACATAGTCCTGTTGTTGGCATGCCTGTTGTTTCTGTTAAAATAGGAGATCATTGTAATCATGGCTCATGGCTTATGTGATGTGGGTGCTAGTGTGAGTGCAATTCCTTATACCTTATATCAAGAAATTATGAATGAGATTGCACCTGCTGAGATAGAGGATATTGATGTTACTATTAAGCTTGCCAATAGAGATACTATATCACCAATTGGGATTGTTAGAGATGTTGAAGTCTCGTGTGGGAAAATAAAATACCCTACTGATTTTATTGTTCTTGCTTCCCCACAAGATGACTTTTGTCCCATTATATTTGGTAGACCTTTCTTGAATACTGTTAATGCTAAGATAGACTGTGAGAAAGATATTGTTACTGTTGGTTTAGGGGATATGGCTCATGATTTTAATTTCTCTAAATTTCGTAGAAAACCCCATGATAAAGAATTGCCTAGTAAGGATGAAATTATTGGTCTTGCTTCTATTGCCGTGCCTCCTACTAATCCCTTAGAACAATATTTGCTAGACCATGAAAATGATATGTTTATGAATGAAAGAAGGGAAATAGATGAAATATTCTTTAATCAAGGGCCTGTTTTGAAACACAACTTGGCTGTTGAAATCCTTGGGGACCCTCCTCCACCCAAGGGACATCCCGTGTTTGAGCTTAAACAATTACCTGATACTTTGAAATATGCTTATCTTGATGAAAAGAAGATATATCCTGTTATTATTAGTGGTAACCTTTCAGAGCATGAAGAAAAGAAATTATTGAAAAATCTGAAGAAGCACCGTGTCGCTATTGGATATACTCTTGATGATCTTAAGGGCATTAGTCCCACTCTATGTCAGCACAAAATTAATTTGGAGCATGATGCTAAACCAGTTGTTGATCACCATCGACGGTTAAATCCTAAGATGAAAGAAGTGGTAAGAAATGAAATACTAAAGCTTCTGGAGGTAGGTATAATTTATCATATTGCTGATAGTAGATGGGTAAGTCCCGTTCATTGTGTCCCTAAGAAGGGAGGTACTACTGTTGTTCCAAATGATAAGAATGAATTGATTCCACAAAGAATTGTTATAGGTTATAGAATGGTAATTGATTTTCGTAAATTAAACAAAGCTACTAGAAAAGATCATTACCCTCTACCTTTTATTGATCAAATGCTAGAAAGATTATCCAAAGATACACATTTTTGCTTTCTAGATCGTTACTCTGGTTTTTCTCAAATACCTGTGTCAAAAGAGGACCAAGAAAAGACCACTTTTACTTGCCCTTTCGGTACCTTTGCTTATATATGTATGCCTTTTGGTTTATGCAATGCACCTGCTACCTTTCAAAGATGTATGACTGCTATATTCTCTGATTTTTGTGAAAAGATTGTTGAGGTTTTCATGGATGATTTCTCCGTTTACGAAACTTCTTTTGATGATTGCTTAAGCAACCTCGATCGAGTTTTGCAGAGATGTGAAGAAACTAATCTTGTCTTGAATTGGGAGAAGTGCCACTTTATGGTTAATGAAGGTATTGTCTTGGGGCATAAAATTTCTGAAAGAGCTATTGAAGTTGATAAAGCTAAAGTAGATGCTATTGAAAAGATGCCGTGTCCTAAAGATATCAAAGGTATAAGAAGTTTCCTTGGCCATGTTGGTTTCTATAGGAGGTTTATTAAAGACTTCTCTAAAATTTCTAGGCCTCTCACCAATCTCTTGCAAAAAGATGTTCCTTTTGTTTTTGATGATGATTGTGTAGAAGCATTTGAAATACTTAAGAAAGCCTTGATTTCAGCACCTATTATTCAACCGCCTGATTGGAATTTACCCTTTGAAATTATGTGTGATGCTAGTGATTATGCTGTTGGTGCTGTTCTAGGGCAAAGAGTTGATAATAAATTGAATGTTATTCATTATGCTAGTAAAACTCTAGACAGTGCCCAGAGAAATTATGCTACTACTGAAAAAGAATTTCTAGCAGTTGTCTTTGCTTGTGATAGGTTCAGATCTTATATTGTTGATTCCAAAGTAACGGTTCGCACTGATCATGCTGCTATTAAATATCTTATGGAAAAGAAAGATGCTAAACCTAGACTTATTAGATGAGTTCTCTTGCTACAAGAATTTGATTTGCATATTATTGATAGAAAGGGAGCTGAGAACCCCGTTGCAGACAACTTGTCTAGGTTAGAAAATGTTCTTGATGACCCACTGTCTATTGATGATAGCTTTCCTGATTAATAATTAGCTGTCATAAATGCTTCTCGTAATACTCCGTGGTACGCTGATTATGCTAATTACATTGTTGCTAAATTTATACCACCTAGTTTCACATACCAGCAAAAGAAAAAGTTTTCTATGATTTAAGACATTACTTTTGGGATGACCCACATCTTTATAAAGAAGGAGTAGATGGTGTTATTAGACGTTGTGTACCTGAGCATGAACAGGAACAGATCCTACGCAAGTGCCACTCCTAGTCTTACGGAGGACACCACACTGGAGATAGGACTGCACACAAGGTATTACAATCTAGTTTTTATTGGCCTACTCTCTTCAAGGATGCTCGTAAGTTTGTCTTGTCTTGTGATGAATGTCAAAGAATTGGTAATATTAGTAGATGTCAGGAAATGCCTATGAATTATTCACTCGTTATTGAACCAATTGATGTTTGGGGTTTTGATTATATGGGACCTTTTCCTTCCTCTAATGGGTATACATATATTTTAGTTGCTGTTGATTACGTTACTAAGTGGGTAGAAGCTATTCCAACTAGTAGTGCTGATCATAACACTTCTATTAAGATGCTTAAAGAAGTTACTTTTTCCGAGGTTTGGAGTCCCTAGATATTTGATGACTGATGTCGGTGTACTAAAGTTTGGGTCCTTTAGTACCCCATACTTGTGCACGGGCAGTTGCAGCCGTACCAGCGGCAAGGCCTGCCGGAGGACAGTTGGAAGCAAATGCGAGATTATCAAGGAAGTATTCAGGCCAATGATCAGAAGGCAGAAGACCGGGGGCTTGGCTCCCAGCAAGATCTTTGCTATGATGGCCCGCGAAGTCCCGCCAAGATCCTTGCCGGGATGACCCGGCAAGATCCGCACCCGACAAGGTTCCGCCACTCTGCCTCCACTCCAGCGCAGTGACCAGCCTGTCATTTGGGTTTTGTCCTCCTGGTTGCATGGCATGATTCTAGTGGTGAACGGGCTTAAGCGGTGCTGATGGGACGGGCCCTTTTTCCGTCCCCAAAAAGTACGGACACCTAAACGGAGCATTTAATGCGTTTGTCCTAAATCGTTCGTTATAAGTGTGTAAACACTGTAGCTACTTTACACCTCAATGTATGTACCGAACGCCAATGTTGGTGACCCCTTGGACGTATAAAAGGAGGCCCAAGGCGTAGCTACAGGAGGGGGACACTCTCTAGCCCATTCTGCATGCGTAGCTGCTGCTCGAACGTACTGTTCATTGCAAGCGCTCCTGGAGCTTGGGCTTAAACTTCCACAATAAACTAAAGCAGGAGTAGGGTATTACGCTTCTCAGCGGCCCGAACCTGGGTAAAAATTCCCTTGCGTTGATCGTTGGATCTGCTCTTTGTGCATACCTCTCTCCCTGCCAAATCGTAAAGGGATCCACGTGATCCCATAGGTGTCGCACGCCGACATCTTTGGCGCGCCAGGTAGGGGCGGCAGGGGGTTGCGTGAACCTGATCTTGTGATCAGCGTGTCAGTTTCTTGATCGTTTTCGTTACCATGGCCGCCAAGAAGAAGGGTTTGGCGGCGGCTGGTCCATCTGCGTCTGGTCTGCCCATGCCTTCACGGACGGGCGACGGCATGGACGCGGATGGAGGAGGTGGAGGTCTTGAGCCTCCACGGCATTCTGGAGGACAAAGCCAGGTGAGCGGCGTTGTTCGCAGCAGCGACAACGACCCGTGCGCCACCAGATCCAAGGACGGAGTTGTGCTGCCTATAGGTGGCGTGGCGAACTCCAAGGATGGGACGGCGCCTTCCAAGACACCCGTGCCGGCGCATGCGCTGCGGCCTTCTCAGGTCGCGCACGACGAGCAGCGTCGTGACGACGGTGGTTCCAGGCATCCCCAAGGAAAGGCCCCTAGGCATCATTCCCGAGATGCGCGCGACCAACATGCACGCCAAGATGCTGGTGGAAGCGCGGTGCGGTCGCGGGACCATGACGGAGCTCCTTCTAACACGGTTAGGAGTCAGAGCACCTCACGTACCTCACACATCTCGCCGCCGCCTACACCAGCAGAGGCATTGGCGCGAGCGCAGCTGCTTCTGGATTTCCCTCCTGCTCCGGAGAAGCTCGAGGAATGGAGAGCTGCTATTCAGAGCCTCATCGGCTTCGCCAACGGAGATGGACCACAGTGGGCAGAGCCTTCGCGGCGGCGGTCTGTTGAACTGACGCGTGCCGATGGCAAAAAGACTAGAGGTAAAGCGACTACGGTGCACTCTCCTTCACAACAGCAACAGCGGTTGCTTGCTTGGCGGACCGACGTCTGTGATGGCGATTCCACGGCGTCATCCAATCCGCGAATGCGCCGCGATCAGCGTCAAGTTCTTCGGGAGCGAAGCAAAGAAGACGCTCGAACTACCATCGAGCGGCGATGGGAAGCGCGCCATCAATCTGATAGGCACGCAGGGCCTACTATCGACAAGCCTGCGCCAGGGAATCCTGGTGACCTGCCTTATGAGGTGGGCGGTCCAGCGTTTACCCATGAGTTGCGGCGAGTCCAGTGGCCCAATTCCCGAACATTCAAGCCAGAGGTCCCGGAGAAATACAACGGCAAGACTCACCCGTTGGAGTTCCTGAGCATCTACACCATCGCGGTGCAGGCTGCCGGAGCTCGAGACGACAAGATACTCGCCAACTACTTCCCGTTGGTGCTTAAGCCCAACGTCAGGTCGTGGTTGATGCATCTTCCAGAGAATTCCATTTCTTCCTGGTCAGACCTGTGTCACCAGTTTGTTGGCGCCTTTGTCGGAGGCCATCAAGCTCCTGGCCAGGAAAGTGATTTACACCTCATCCCCCAGAAGGAGGGCGAGCCCTTGCGCAAGTTCATACAGAGATTCAGCTGCGTACAGTACAATACCCCAGACATTCATCCCGCCGCTGTTATTAGCGCGTTTCACTAGAACGTGCGCAACCGCAAGATGCGAGAGGAGCTGGCGATGAACAAAGTCAGGGAGATTGCTGAGCTCTATGCTCTGGCAAACAAATGTGCTAGGGCTGAAGAGGGAAGGAGACTCCCCGGCAAGAAAGCCGGCGTGGAAGTCGACTTTGAAGATGAAGATGCTGCCACCCCAGCAAGAAAAGGTCGGCGGTGTAACAGGAAGCGTAAGGGCAAGGCTGTGCTTGTTGTCGAGGAATCCGGCAACCCTGGCACCGCCAAGAAGGCCAAGGTTGATGGCCCCGGCAAGGATGTTGCCGGGTGCCCCTCCTGTCAGGCCTTGGCAGCTGCCGACAAGCCAGAGGGCTCCGACAAGCAATATTGCAAGATCCATCGCACCAAGGGTCATGACCTCCAGAATTGTCGGCAAGTTGAACAGCTTGTCGAGAGGCAAAAAGCTGATTACGACAGGCGAGACAAGGAGAGAGCCCAAGATGGTGCTGAAGGGTCCGGCAAGAAATGCGGTGGCCGAGGAGGTCACCGCGGCAAGGCTAAGCAACAGAAAGAGAGGCCCTCTCGAGGCCGCGACAAAGAATAGGGGGGTGAAGATGACAATGAAGAGGACGACGACTCCAGTGAGCATGTGTTTCAAAAGGCTACAGAGGCTATGTGCCTTGACGGAGGCACCTCGCTGCATTTTTCTCACCGCCAACTTAAACAGTGGGTGCGAGAGATCAATGCGGCGGAGCCGTCGGTCGATGCTCGGAAGCCTCTGAAATGGTCCAGCACACCTATCATTTTTTACGTTGAGGATCATCCTGATCGCACAACCGCGGTCGGGTGCTTGCCATTGTTGGTTTCACCAACAATTCGCAACCTCAAGGTAACAAAAATGTTACTTGACGGTGGGGCCGGTTTGAATCTGATCTTGCCTAGCATGATCAAGAGGTTGCAAATTCCTGATGAAGATCTCAAGGAAACAGGCACATTTCAAGGGATCAATCCAGGAAGGAGCCAACCGAAGGGCGAGATCACATTGCCGGTGACATTTGGCAGTGAGCTGAACTATAGAACAGAAAAGATCGTTTTCGACATCGCCAAGATTCCGTTGCCATATAACGGGATTCTCGGCCGTCCAGCACTGGCCAAGTTCATGGCGGCCTCGCACTATGCTTACAACATATTAAAGATGCCCGGCCCAATGAGCGTCATCCCTGTCAACTCTGACAAGAAGGACGCGCTTATCTGTGCCGACCAACTCTACCGGGAGGCAGTTGTAGCATCTGCCGCCAAGGCACTTGCTCCTGCTACTGAAGCTCTTGGGGGGAAGAAGAAGACCGGCAAGACCTCTAGCACACACTCCGGCAAGCGCACCTCCTCGGAGTGTTGCGCTCCCGTCGAGGATGTGCCGGAGAGCTCCACCGGCAAGAGCAAGAAATCCAAGGCAGCTCCGCCAGAAACCAAGAAGGTGCCCGTCAAGGAGGATGGTACGGGAGGAACTTTCACCATAAGTTCCACCCTCGATGACAAATAGGAAAGTGCGCTCGTTGCTTTCCTGCAGGCGAATATCGATGTGTTTGCATGGCAACCATCTGATATCCCCGGTGTTCCCAGGGAAGTAATTGAGCACCACCTTGCTGTCTGTCCTCATGCACGACCCGTAAAGCAAAAGGTTAGGAAGCAGTCTTTGGAACGGCAAGAATTTATTGCCGAAGAAATTAGGAAGTTGGAAGCGGCAGGTTTGGTTAGAGGAGTGCTCCATCCGACGTGGTTGGCCAATCCGGTTGTAGTGCGCAAGGCGAATGGAAAATGGAGGCTGTGTATTGACTATACAGATATCAATAAATCCTGTCCAAAAGATCCTTTCCCCTTGCCGCGCATCGACCAGATTGTGGACTCCACTGCCGGCTGCGATCTACTGTCGTTTCTTGACGCCTATTCAGGGTACCATCAGATTTTCATGGCCAAGGAAGATGAAGAGAAAACCGCATTTATCACCCCGTGTGGTGCATATTGTTTCTTACGTATGCCCTTCGGGTTGAAAAGTGCTGGTTCAACTTTTGCAAGAGCGGTCCAGGTTGGTCTTGAGCCCCAGCTACATAGAAATATGGAAGCTTATATGGATGACATAGTGGTTAAAGACAAGGACAAAGCAATGCTCATACAAGATCTGGGTGAGACATTTGCAAATCTGCGCAAGATCAATCTGAAGCTCAATCCCGAGAAGTGCGTGTTTGGCATTCCATCCATCAAGCTTTTCGGGTTCTTTGTGTCTTAGCATGGGATCGAAGCAAATCCCGACAAGATCAAGGTGATTGAGCAGATTGAGGCACCAAGACGCGTCAAAGATGTACGTCGACTTGCCGGCTGCATTACTGCTCTGAACAAGTTTATCTCCAAATCTGCTGAGCGCGCCCTGCCCTTTTTCAAAATCTTGAAGAAGGCAGGTCCAATGAAATGGACTCCGAAAGCGGAGGCAGCGCTGCAGGATTTGAAGAAATACCTCTCCTCTCCACCAATACTAGTCACGCCTAAGCCACGAGAGCCGTTGTTGCTATATTTAGCAACAACGAATCAAGTGGTTAGTGCTGCATTGGTAGCGCAGAGAGAAGCTGATGAAGAAGCAGCAGCAATGGAAAGCACGACAAGCGACGAGCTGGAGTCTTCTTCGGGGAGGTCTGGTGCCGACAAGGCAGGATTTGTAAAGTTGAATGAAGCAGCGTAGAGGAAGACAATGGTGCAGCGCCCAGTTTATTTTGTCAGTTCCCTTTTGCAGGGGGCTAGGTCAAGATATTCTGGTGTGCAGAAATTGCTCTTTGGCCTCCTTATGGCCTCGAGGAAGCTGCGCCATTATTTCCAAGCGCATGAGATTACCGTCGTCACTCGCTTCCCGTTGCAGTGGATTTTATGAAATCCAGATGCGACCGGCAGGATTGTGGAGTGGGCGGTTGAATTGTCAAGCTTTGATCTCAAGTTTGAAAGCACTTCAACAATTTAGAGCAGAGCCTTGGCGGAGTTCATTAAAGAATGGACCCCAACGCCAGACGAAGAAAGTGAAGAGACAACTCTCCCCGGTAAGGAAACAAACCGAGAATGGATTATATATTTTGACGGGGCTTTCTTGCTGCAAGGCGCCAGTGCAGGCTTGCTGCTTGTCACACCCACCAGAGAGCACCTCAAATATGTAATTCAAATGCACTTTCCCCGGGAGAGATCAACAAACAACACTGCATAATACGAAGGGCTAGTTGCCGGTCTCAGGATCGCGGCGGATCTTGGAATTAAGAAGCTCATCGTCAGAGGTGATTCACAGCTCGTCGTCAAGCAGGTGAAGAAATATTATCAGAGCCCGTTGATGGAAGCTTATGTAGATGAAGTGAGGAAATTGGAGGAGCACTTTGACGGTCTGCAGACAGAGCATGTTCCTCGAGCAGAGAATGACATTGCTGACGACCTGTCAAAGCGTGCTACCCTTAAGTTACCTGTGGAACCAGGTACTTTTGTGCTTTGATTGACTCAGCCATATATAACACCATCAGCAAGGCAACATAAGCGACGGAAGTTGAGTTCTAGCCAGTACTTTCCGGTAGACCTCCCAGAAGCCGCCGGCAAGGAAGTTGCCGGGAACAACGACAAGCTTGCCGGGGAACAACGGGCTCCGGCGAGGCCTCAGGTCCTTGCCGTCGAGACAAATGCTCCCGCGGCAGAAGATATGCCTTTAGTCCTTGCTGTTGAGCCTAAAGCTCCGACATGGGCACAGCACATCGTCCAGTTCCTCCAAACAGGGGAACTCCCCGAAGAGCAGGAAGAAGCGGAGAAAGTAGCCCGTCGGTCTAGTATGTACCAGTTCGTGGATAGCGTCCTGTACAGAAAAAGACCGAACGGCGTGAAATTGAAGTGTATTCCTCGGGAAGATGGACTGGAGCTGTTGGCAGAGATACATGGAGGCATATGTGGCTCCCACATAGGTTCAAGAGCTCTTGTCGGTAAGGCATTCCGGCAAGGTTTCTTTTGGCCCACTGCCCTCCAGGATGCACCTGCACTAGTAACCAAGTGTGAAGCGTGCCAGTTTCATTTAAAGAAATTGCATCAGCCAGCTCAGGATCTTCAGACAATCCCTCTTTCCTGGCCATTTTTGGTCTGGGGGCTCGACATATTGGGCCCTTTTCCCCGTGCTACCGGGGGCTTTGAGTACTTGTACGTCACAATCGACAAGTTCACGAAGTGGCTAGAGGTGGAGGCAGTGAGAAAGGTGACAGCACAATCAGCCATCAAGTTCTTCAAGGGACTAGTTTGCCGTTTTGGTGTCCCAAACAGGATCATCACCGACAATGGCACACAGTTCATGAGCCACACCTTCATGCAATACGTCCAAGGCATTTGCAGCAAAAGTTGTTTTGCTTCTGTTGCTCATCCAAGAAGGAACGGCCAAGCAGAAAGGGCAAATGCTGAAGTGTTGCGAGGGCTCAAGACAAGGACTTTCGACAAGCTGAAAAAGTGTGGAAGACGCTGGATTGATGAGTTGCCGACAGTTCTTTGGTCAATCAGAACGACACCAAATTGAGCCACCGGCCAGACACCCTTCTCCCTAGTATATGGGGCAGAAGCAGTTCTCCCCACGGAACTCATATACAGGTCACCTTCAGTGCTCGCTTATGATGAGCTTGAGTAAGAGCAGTTGCGGCAAGATGACGCCACGCTCCTTGAGGAAGATCGTCTTCAGGCTGCTGTGCGAGCTGCACGCTACCAGCAAGCCTTGCACCGCTACCATAGCCGCAAGGTTCATGCCCGGAGTCTTGAGGAAGGCGACCTTGTTCTTCGGCGTGTTCAGTCGGCCAAGAATTCCAATAAGTTGACGCCGAAGTGGGAAGGCCCTTATCGGGTAGTACGAGTCACCAGGCCTGGTGCTGTCCGCCTGGAGACCGAGGATGGCATTCCAGTGAGCAGTTCTTGGAATATCGAACATCTTCGTAAGTTCTATCCATAAGGTGCGGTTGCCGGGTCTCCCGGAAACCACCTTTTGTGCAAGTTTTGCCGACAAGGCATGTAATACTTTGTACAAAGCCAGGCGTAGACCCCGTGCGTAGTCGAATAAAACTTAAGTGTTTTACAATTCCTGTCGGTTTTCATGTTATACTATATGCATGTTTGTCTGAGATATTGTAAACCACTTGCTTCCGGTAAGCGCTAATGAACCGCCAAGGTTCCATATCCTTGTTTTCTCTTCTTTCTTTTTCTCAAAGGATAGAAGGCTCCTTCGCGTGCAACTTTGCCAGGGGGAGTGTGCCTTGTTTTCTCTTCTTTCTTTTTCTCAAAGGATAGAAGGCTCCTTCGCGTGCAACTTTGCCGGGGGGAGTGTGACGGTATGGATGCCAACAGGCGACGTTCAAGGTTGACATCTTGCTGGAAGGAATACAGCAACAAAAAGCTAAGTTGCAGAACTCTAAGTGAATTTCTTTTTACTTAAAGGCCATTTTCCTTGAACAGTTTCGGATTTTGTATGGAAAACCTGCACGCGAAGGAACCTTGTCATGGTTGGTTGCGCCCTTACTCTGTTTCGAGTCCGCTCAACGGTTTAGGTGGCTACACTGAAAACGTCAAGGATACCTTGCCGGTAGCGACACCTCCAGCAGGCTGCTAAAGACCCGCTTCTAGCGCTCGCGGCAGGACGCGCGCACTGGCAAGCTTCCAATAAGCGTAGGGACGCACCATACAGAAAGGAATCCGACAAGGGAAATAGCATGCATTCATCCAAAACAGAGCAAGTTATATTACATTGATGATTGCCGTGTTTCTAACTAAAGATAAAATTGTCTTTGGCATGGAATAGTGGCGGCAAAGATGAAACAAAGTGACTAGTCCCTGCGCTGACCCTCGACCCTCTTGACTTGGCTAACCTTGTCGACGATGGGCGCGACGAGCTCTTTGAGCGTTTCGAGGTTTGCATCCTCCGGCAAGCTGTCGAGAACATTGGTGAGGTTGATGCCGGGGTTCTTGTGCACCACTTTGACAAGCACCTTGAGAAGGACGGCCCGGCAGAGTTTGCGGGATTCGTTGGCTAGATGGGTTGCTCATTCAGAATGGAGTAGCTTCAAGGCATCGACGACGCCCTCGAAGAACATGGTCAGCTTGGCGCTCGAGGACACCCTGTCGTCGGAGAAATAATTAAAGTTCCGCAGGCCCATGCTGGATAGTTATGCTTCAAGCCTCTCCACGACGTTGACAAGGCGCTCGGTCCAGATCTTCATGCCTTTCTCAAAATCATTGTAAGAGGCGGCGGCGCTATTGAGCAGTTCCTTCTCATTCTGAAGGTCTTTGACCAAAGCCTTCTCATGAGTCTTGCCGTCCTCTAGGGATTTCTCCAGCGTGGTCAGCTTCAGAGTCAGATCAGCGATGGATTCTTTGGCTGTGGTGAGCTCTTTGATCTTGTCGGACATGGAGGTTTGCATCTCCGCCAAGCTATAGAGAGTCTTCTCTCTGTCAGCTTTGAGCGTCGAGAGCTCCTTACCATGTTCCTCGAGGTCCGCCTCTAGCCTCTTTACTTTATCATCCAGCTTGTTCTTGGCGGCCTCTGCAGCATTGGCAGCATCGATGGCTTCCTTTAACTTGCCAGCGTGATCTATAGTTAGAGCTTCGAGCGTCTCCTTGTGTTTCTGCTACAGCTCCTGGGTCCGCAGCGCGACAAGTTTTTCGATCTCCTCATCCTTGCTGCGGAGCTTGGCAGCAAGTGCCTTCTCGCGAGTGGCAAGGTCTTCTTCATGAGCATCAAGCCTGACATAGAGTTGTGTTAAGCAAGCTTCCTCTGCAGCGGCCCGCTGCGCGGCCTCTTCCTGTGCCTTCTCAGCGTCAGACTGCTTCAAGAGGAACTCATTCCAACTTTGGCTCAGTTGTTCCCGGCCAGTCATCAGTTCCTGAAAAGCCTCAGCATACCAGACTCGTGTTTGCTCGACGCGCTTCTGGAAATCCGTCTCTGCTGCTTCAGTAACTGCCGCCCTGGAGTCCAGTTTCTCTTTCCGGGTGCGGTAAAGGGCCTGGAGCTTCTGAAAGTTGTTGCTCATGGCTTGAAGGAGCTGTTCTTCCTCGAACCCGCTGTTGCTGGCGCATGGCTCGTCAACAATTTTGAGCCCGGCAGCGGTGATAACATCTTCATCAAAGATTTCCCCTTCAGTTGACACCCCAGTGCTTGTCGTCCCTGGTATGCTGACAAACAGGTTGTCGCCAACTTTGAGGTATCTGCTTGACGGGGGGACCTCGGATGTTGACGGTTGATCTTCGACAACCGTCTCACCGGCAAGTGGGGATTCCGTGGCCGATGTAGCGCCAGGCGCTCCTGTGGTGGGAACGCCATCAGTATGGTCGCTGGTCTCCTTGCCGGTCCTTTCAGCAGACCTTTGGGTGGCTTTTTCCTGTGCGTCCTTGAGGCGGCGAGTCGGCGTGATCCTGTTGCTCCGGCTGTTGGCGCTGTTGCATGAGACGCCCCTGTCGTTCCAGCTGTTACCGCAGCCGTGCGTCTCATACGTCGCGTGGGCTGCTGTTGAGCGCTACGCAGCCTTGCCGACCGCCTTCTTGCAAGGAACCTCACCGCTCGAGGAGGGTTGGTTTGCTGGGATGCCAGAGGCAGCTTTCCGAAGAACACGTTTTTTCTTCTCTGGAGCTGGGGGCTTCTCGTGCAGCTGTTCCTCAGCTGTGTCCTCGCCAGAAGGGCCCCTGGCAGCCGTGTCGCTCTGTTCCCCAGCAGCCTCATCCTGCCCGGCAAGGTCCTCTTCGGACATCACTTCTTCTTCGCCGGCCTCCTCTTCCGTGAAGCCAACGCTGTCGGCCTCCGCAGCAAGATTTGCCTCTTCCGCCCTGCTGGCGATGTACGCCACCTCTTCATAAGTGGTGGGACGGATAAGGTTGGTCTCTTCGCGGATGGCTCTCTCCGACAGATTGTCGAAGAACACCTGTGCATGCTCTGCAGATGGTTCGACCCAAGTTCCGTCAAGGCCGTGGGCGTTACACGCCGGCATCATGGCGATGATTGAGGTCAGAGCAGAATTGTTGCACAGAGGGATTATGTTCGCCGGCAGCTTGAATTTCCCGTCAGGCCTAAATAGTCTGTGGTAGAGGGTTGTATGCTGCACAACCGTCAAGTTGTTGTTCAAACCTGGAAGCAGCCTCATGATATCTGCAGCATTCCGAAATACCCAGGCTAGTCTCCCTTTGTTATGCAAGGGGGCGATGCGGCATCGAAGGAAATCAGCGCCAACCATTTCTATTGTCAGCCCGGCAGCCTTGAGACGGTGGATTCTGGTAAGAGCAATTGTGAGTTTCT
This sequence comes from Thinopyrum elongatum, assembly GCA_011799875.1. NCBI lineage: Eukaryota > Viridiplantae > Streptophyta > Magnoliopsida > Poales > Poaceae > Thinopyrum > Thinopyrum elongatum. The sequence continues at coordinate 317,791,017 of CM022300.1, forward strand.
CATCTTGAGGATTGAGGGAACTCCAATTGTTGCCGCGGACCACTTTCGATTGTCGGGGCAGACAGAAAGGCTGGAAATCCTCCTCCTTGATCCAGCACCATTCGCCCCGCCATTCTTCCCACTTGCTACGGTAAAGCCCTTCTGGGTATATCTCCTTATTCCAGGCCCTTGGAATCCAGCTGATAGAACCAGAAAGGGCCTCTCCTTTCTCGATCCGGGGAATGAAATAGTGGCGGAAGAGGGCTGTGTTGGGGATTATTCTGGCAAAGTTTTCGCAGAGATGGGCGAAGACTGACATACATGTCATGACATTCGGCGTGAAATCCAAAAGATGGAAGCCGTATGTGTACATAATGTCATTGAAGAAATCAGAAAATGGAGGGCAGAGCCCGCAATAGAAGAATGCGACAAAGAAATGAAATTTATCTGGGACGCCCTTGGAGGAAGCAGGATTCACATGGGTGGCGAGGTGAGCTTTTGTCTCCCTCCCCCACATGCACAAGTACCGCTCCTTCAGGGCGTTCGCATAGAGCGTCGGGGCAAAGACGACATGTTCCTTTCGCATCTTCACCAGCTCACTCTCCTCGACGGCTTTTACTTCTTTAACCTTGCTCGGTTTGGGCTGCATGGCGGCTATGCAAGCAAAGATCGAGGATGATGAGGGCATGGAGGCGGCGGATGGATGAGAGAAGTTCTGCTTTGAGTTTTAGGAAGAAGACGGTGGCGGTTTCCAGATTGGAAAGGATGGGAGGTAAATGAGCGGCGCCTCTGCGGATTCCTTTTTATGGGGAAGGCGCGGGGCTGCCTCCTTTCTAATCAGTGTAAATGCGCTTTCGCGAGCGCACTATTACTGCGGTCGTTCCACACGTTCCCACGTCGCGCGTCTATTACGCGCCGTGGGGAAGCACGGTAAACAAGATAATAGCAGCTAACTTCTGCCACGCGTGCCCGTGCACTATTTGGGCCTAGCCCAACAATGCCTCGCACCCGTGTATGGCCTAGCCCTGGGGGCTCCTGTCGGTGTACTAAAGTTTGGGTCCTTTAGTACCCCATACTTGTGCACGGGCAGTTGTAGCCGTACCAGCGGCAAGGCCTGCCGGAGGACAGTTGGAAGCAAATGCGAGATTATCAAGGAAGTATTCAGGCCAATGATCAGAAGGCAGAAGACCGGGGGCTTGGCTCCCAGCAAGATCTTTGCTGTGATGGCCCGCGAAGTCCCGCCAAGATCCTTGCCGGGATGACCCGGCAAGATCCGCACCCGACAAGGTTCCGCCACTCTGCCTCCGCTCCAGCGCAGTGACCAGCCTGTCATTTGGGTTTTGTCCTCCTGGTTGCGTGGCATGATTCTAGTGGTGAACGGGCTTAAGCGGTGCTAATGGGACGGGCCCTTTTTCCGTCCCCAAGAAAGTAAGGACACCTAAACGGAGCATTTAATGCGTTTGTCCTAAATCATTTGTGATAAGTGTGTAAACACTGTAGCTACTTTACACCTCAATGTATGTACCGAATGCCACTGTTGGTGACCCCTTGGACGTAGAAAAGGAGGCCCAAGGCGTAGCTATAGGAGGGGGACACTCTCTAGCCCATTCTGCATGCGTAGCTACTGCTCGAACATACTGTTCATTGCAAGCGCTCCTGGAGCTTGGGCTTAAACTTCCACAATAAACTAAAGTAGGAGTAGGGTATTACGCTTCTCAGCGGCCCAACCTGGGTAAAAATTCCCTTGCGTTGATCGTTGGATCTGCTCTTTGTGCATACCTCTCTCCCTGCCAAATCGTAAAGGGATCCACGTGATCCCATAGGTGTCGCACGCCGACAACTAATGGTGGTTCACATTTTATTCATGGTGCTTTCCGTAAAATGCTTACTAAATATGATGTTAACCATAGAATTGCATCTCCATATCATCCTCAGTCTAGCGAAGTAGAATTGAGCAATAGAGAGATTAAATTGATTTTGCAAAAGACTGTTAATAGATCTAGAAAGAATTGGTCTAAGAAATTTGATGATGCATTATGGGCTTATAGAACTGCTTATAAAAACCCAATGGGTATGTCTCCATATAAAATGGTTTATGGAAAGGCTTGTCACTTACCACTTGAACTAGAACACAAAGCTTATTGGGCAATCAAAGAGCTCAACTATGATTTCAAACTCACCGGTGAGAAGAGGTTATTTGACATAAGCTCGCTTGATGAATGGAGAACCCAAGCCTATGAGAATGCCAAGTTGTTTAAAGAAAAAGTTAAAACTTGGCATGACAAGAGGATACAAAAGTGTGAGTTTAATGTAGGTGATCATGTTTTGCTATACAACTCTCGTTTAAGATTTTTTCCAGGAAAGCTTCTCTCTAAATGGGAAGGTCCTTACATTATCGAGGAGGTCTATCGTTCCGGGCCATAAAAATCAACAACACCGAAGGCACAAATCCGGAGGTGGTAAACGGTCAAAGAATCAAACATTATATCTCAGGTAATCCCATAAATGTTGAGACCAATGTAATTGACACCGTAACACCGAAGGAGTACATAAGGGACACTTTCCAGAACGTTTCAGACTCCGAAAAGGAATAGGTATGTGGTGTGGTAAGTAAACCGAGTCTAAAATGTTTCCAATGATAATTTTTCTCCGTTTTGGGATATTTAAAAAATTAGGAAAATTAAAAGTAGTCTGAAAGTTGCACGAGGAGACCACAAGGGTGGAGGACGCGCCCTACCCCCCTGGGCGCGCCCCCTGCCTTGTGGCCACCTCGTGTGCCCTACGGACTCCGTTTTCTTGCACAATACTTCTTTTGGTCGGTAAAAATTCATTATATAATCTCCTGAAGATTTTGACCACCGTACCACGGCAATATCTCTTGTTCTTGTTTCGAGCTGTTTTTCTGACAGATCCAAATCACCATGACGTCTCCAACGCCCCCAAGGACAAGTTTTTCAAGAAGGTCATCAACCCTTATCTCGCGGAGGTGCTGCAACACCCTCAAACCATTGAGCTACGTGAGGGGGTGCTGCACATCCGTGATACCGAAGGGCCTAAGAAGACCGGAAGTGTGGAGACAAGGCTCGAAGCAGTGGAGCAGCAAGTCTTCAAGTGCCAAGGGATGGTGGAACGCGGACTCAACGCCAACCACATGATGATCGCTGAATTTACTAGTGGTCACAAGCTGGATGCCGAGAACATTGGGAAGGCCATCTTCAAGCTTCATGAGAAAATCGAGCATCTCCAAGCCCAGATCTATGACCTGCAGAACCAAAACTGTGAGTATGAATATAGATTTAAGAGGATGAGTTTGGCTGCAGATTTTAGGATCCCGGAGACTCGTTCATCTTTTTATGATGGTGAACCTATGCCTTGGAAGACGGAGGATAAAATTTCATCATCAACAAATCCACCATCACCGCCTCCGAAGAAAGAAACATAAATACATGGGTATGGGCACTCCCCTTGGCAGCTGCCAAGCTTGGGGGAGATGCCCCGGTATCGTATCACCATCACACCTTTACTTCTATCGTTTTTCTTAGTTCGATCCTTTTGGTTATATCTTTATCTAGTAGAATAAAGTTTTAGTATGATCTAGCTTTGAGTTTTGCTTTATGTTCCCTCTTTGTAATCGAGTCCGTGAGCTATGTATAATAAAGGGTAGTTTTAAGTTGAGGGCTTTGCTTCCTTGCTATGATCTTGAGGGAATTAAATAAGAGAAAGAAATGAAAGGAAATAAAGAGATCATATATTGATCTTATGGAGAGTAATGACTTCACACATGAAGAGTATGATGAAAAAAAAATTGTTGGGAGTTGACATAGTTTTGGTCATTGTTGCAATTAATAGGAAGTAATAAAGAAAGAGAGGTTTCACATACAAATATACTATCTTGGACATCTTTTGTGATTGTGAGCACTCATTAAAATATGACATGCTAAAAAGTTGATGTTGGACAAGGAAGACAACATAATGGGTTATGTTTTCTTATATCCGAATAGAAGTTATATTGTCATGGATCCTCCAACATGTTGAGCTTGCTTTTCTCTCTTATGCTAGCCAAATTCTTTGCACCAAGTAGAGATACTACTTGTGCATCCAAACATCCCTAAACCCAGTTTTGCCAGGAGAGTCCACCATACCTACCTATGGATTGAGTAAGATCCTTCAAGTAAGTTGTCATCGGTGCAAGCAATAAAAATTGCTCTCTAAATATGTATGATCTATTAGTGTGAAGAAAATAAGCTTTATACGAACTTGTGATATGGAAGAAATAAAAGCAACAGACTGCATAATAAAGTTCTTTATCACAAGCGACAATATAAAGTGACGTTCTTTTGCATTAAGATTTTGTACATCCAACCATAAAAGCGCATGACAACCTCTGCTTCCCTCTGCGAAGGGCCTATCTTTTACTTTTATCTTCTACCCTTATACAAGAGTCATGGTGATCTTCACCTTTCCTTTTTACACTTATTTCCTTTTGGCAAGCACTATGTGTTGGAGAAAGATCCAGATATATATATCCACTCGGATGTAGGTCATCATAAAGTATTATTGTTGACATTACCCTTGAGGTAAAAGGTTGGGAGGCAAAACTATAAGCCCCTATCTTTCTCTGTGTCCGACTGAAGCTTTGAACCCATAAGTATCGCGTGAGTGTTAGCAATTATGAAAGACTAAATGATAGTTGAGTATGTGGACTTGCTGAAAAGCTCTTAAATTGACTCTTTTATGATAAATTGCAATTGCTTCAATGACTGAGATCATAGTTTGTTGGTTTTCAATGAGGTTTCTAATTTATACTTTACCTTGTGAACGAATTGTTACTTTAGCATAAGAAATTATATGACAATATATGTTGTTGTTCTAAAGATGATCATGATGCCCTCATGTCCGTATTTTATTTTATCGACACCTCTATCTCTAAACATGTGGACATATTTTTCGATTTCGGCTTTCGCTTGAGGACAAGCGAGGTCTAAGCTTGGGGGAGTTGATACGTCCATTTTGCATCATGCTTTTATGTTGATATTTATTGCATTATGGGCTGTTATTACACATTATGGCACAATACTTATGCCTTTTCTCTCTTATTTTACAGGATTTACATGAAGAGGGAGAATGCCGGCAGCTGGAATTCTGGGCTGGAAAAGGAGCAAATATTAGAGACCTATTCTGCACAACTCTAAAAGTCCTGAAACTTCACGGAGAGTCATTTTGGAATTAATAAAAAATATTGGGCGAAGAAAGCACCAGAGGGGGGCCACCAGCCATCCACAAGAGTGGAGGGCACGCCCAACCCCCCTGGGCGCGCCCCCTGCCTTGTGGGCCACCTGGCAGGCCCCCGATGCCCATCTTCTGCTATATGGTGTGTTTTGACCTGAAAAAAATCAAGAGGAAGCTTTCAGGACGAAGCGTCACCGTCTCGAGGCGGAACCTGGGCAGAACCAATCTAGGGCTCCGGTAGAGCTGTTCTGCCGGGGAAACTTCCCTCCGGGAGGGGGAAATCGAAGCCATCGTCATCACCAACGATCCTCTCATCGAGAGGGGGTCAATCTCCATCAACATCTTCACCAGCACCATCTCCTCTCAAACCCTAGTTCATCTCTTGTATCCGATCTTTGTCTCAAAACCTCAGATTGGTACCTATGGGTTGCTAGTAGTGTTGATTACTCCATGTAGTTGATGCTAGTTGGTTTATTCGGTGGAAGATCATATGTTTAGATCCTTAATGATAATTAATACTCCTCTGATTATGAACATGAATATGCTTTGTGAGTAGTTACGTTTGTTCATGCGGACATGGGAGAAGTCTTGTTATAAGTAATCATGTGAATTTGGTATTCGTTCGATACTTTGATGAGATGTATGTTGTCTTTCCTCTAGTGGTGTTATGTGAACGTCGACTGCATGACACTTCACCATGATTTGGGCCTAGGGGAAGGCATTGGGAAGTAATAAGTAGATGATGGGTTGCTAGAGTGGCAGAAGCTTAAACCCTATGTCGGTGTGCGACACCTATGGGACTCCCAAGGGACCCCTTTACGATTCGGCAGGGAGAGAGGTATGCACGAAGAGCAGAACCAACGATCGATGCGAGGCGATTTTTACCCAGGTTCGGGCCGCTGATCAGCGTAAAACCCTACTCCTGCCTTGTTTTATTATGAGTGTTCTTGAGCCCAGGCTCCAGGAGCGCTTGCAATGAACAGTGCGTTCAAAGAGCAGCTACGCATGCAGAATGGGACAGAAGATCCTCCCCCCTGTAGCAGTTGCCTTGGGCCTACTTTTATACGCTCAAAGGGGTCACCACAGTGCCAAAGTGTACATACATTGAGGTGTAAAGTAGCTACAGGGTTATCACACCTAACCACTGACGGATTAGGACGAACGCATTTAATGCACCGTGAGGTGTCCGTTTAGGTGTCCTCACTTTCTTGGGGATGGAAAAAGGGGCCATCCCATCAGCACCGCTTAAGCTCTCCTCCACTGGCGCGTTGCCACGCATCCAGAGAAGGACCCAGAATGCCGGGCTTGTTGCTGTGTCGAAGCGGTGGCACAGTAGCATAACCTTGCCGAGCGCTGAATCTTGCCGGGCGCAAAATTTTGCCGGGCTTCGCAGGCCACCCCGGCAAGATCTTGCCGGGGAGGCTGGCTTTTGGATTCCAACTCTTCCTATCTGCTGATCCTTAGATCTTTGACTTGAGAATTTCTTTGATAGCCTGAGTCAACCTCAAACTGTTCCCCGACAAGCCTTGCCACGAGTATGGCTACAACTGCCCGTGCACAAGTACGGGGTACTAATGGCCCAATACTTAGTACACCGACAGGAGCCCCCGGGCCTAGGCCACACACGAGTGCGAGGCGTTGTTGGGCTAGGCCCAAACAGTGCACGGGCACACGTGGTAGGGAATTAACTGCTCGTAAATATCCCGCTTACTGTGCCCCCCACTACGCACGCTGAAATGCGCGACGTGGGAAGCGTGCGTCGAAAGGCTGCAACTGCGACGCGCCTGCAGAGGCGTATTCACATTGGGGAGTAAAAGAGTCAGCCTCGCACCTTCCCCATAAAAAGGGAAACTGCAAAGGCACAGCCTATTTACCTCCCTCTTCTTCTCAATCTGGCCGCCGCCATTGCCTTCCTTCTCTTGAGCTCAGAGCAAAGCTTTCCCTCGTCCGCTCATCGATTCCACGCCCGCTCCATCCTCGGCTTCCGCCCCTGCAGTCGCCATGCCGCCCAAGACCAGCAAAGGCAAGGGCAAGGAGACGAAAGCCGATGTCCCGGAGAGCGAGCTGGTGAAGATGCGGAAGAAGTTCATCGTCTTCGCCCCGTCGCTTGACGCGAGAGCTCTGAAGAACCGGTACCAGTGTATGTGGGCGAGGGAGACGCAGGCTCACCCCGCCACTCGCGTGATTCCAGGTTCTTGTTCCAAGAGCGGGTCAGACAGATATCCCTTCTTTGCTGCTTATTTCTATTGCGGGCTCTGTCCCCCATTCTCTGACTTCTTCAACGACATTATGTACACATACGGCTTCCATCTTCTTGATTTCACGCCGAATGCTGTACTGTGCATGTCCATCTTTGCTCATCTTTGTGAAAATTTTGCCGGAGTGGTTCCCAATACTGCCCTTTTCCGCCACTACTTTTTTCCCCGTATCCAAAAAGGGGAGGCCCTCTCTGGTTCTATCGCCTGGATTCCAAGGGCTTGGAATAAGGAAATATACCCAGAAGGGGTTTACCGCGAGAAGTGGGATGAATGGCGGGTTGAGTGGTGCTGGATCCAGGAAGCAGATCCCCATCCGTTCTATTTGCCTCGACAGCAGAAGGCGGTCCGGGGCAGTGACTGGAGCGATTTCGCTGCTGAAGACGAAAAGCTCACGATTGCCACCACCAGGATCCTTCGCCTGAAAGCTGCCGGGCTCACAATAGAGATGATCGGCTTCGATTTCCTCCGCCGCCGCATCGCCCCCTTGCAGAATAAAGGGAGATCAGCTTGGGAATACCGGAACGCAGCAGACATCATGAGACTGCGCCCCGGGTTGAACAACAATTGGACTGCTATGCAGCTTGGCGCTCTCCGTCAAAAGCTATTCCAGCGCGACAACAAGCATCGGTTGCCGGCAAGAATTGTCCCTCTGTGCAACAACTCTGCCCTGGGGTCGATTATCGCCACCATGCCACTGTTCAATGCACACAGTCTCGACGCGACATGGGTCGAGCCACCCGAGGAAGAGGCACAAAAGTTCTTTGATAACTTGACAGAGAGAGCCGTCCGGGAAGAAACGGACCTCATCCGAGCCACCACCGACGAAGAAGTGGCATACATCGCCACTAGGGCGGAGGAGGCGAATCTTGCCGCGGAGGCTGGCAGCGCCGGCTTCACAGAATGGGAAACCAGTGACGCAGAAGTAGTGGTGGAAGAAAATCCTGCCGGGAAGGACAAGGCCGTCGGGGAACAGAGCAGCGCAGCCGCTGAGAGCTCGTCCGTCGAAGACGCGGCCGAAGAAGAACCGCAAGAAGAGCTCCCAGCCCCGAAGAAGACAAAGCGTGTTCTTCGAAAGGCTGCATCTGGCATCCCGGCAAGCCAACCTTCTTCGAGTAGTGAGGCTCCCGGCAAGAAGGCGGCCGGCAAGACTGCGCCATGGCAAGGAGTCTGACAGCAACCTGCGCGGCATGCGAGACCCGCACCAGCGGCAACTGCTGAGGCAGCAGGGGCGTCTCCCACTACCGCACCGGAGGCTGAAGTGGCAGAATCATGCCAACCTCCTGCGCCTGCTGCAGCCAAGCGACCCAGGACCCCTCCTCTGCCCCCTCACACGGACACAGCACCGGAGGTCGATTTCCACATCTTCGGCTTTAGCCCGGAACGAGAAGAGGAAGAGTAAGTGTCCTGTCATAGCCTTTATCTTCCAAATCTTGGAGTAATCTCATAGCCTTGCTTGTTTTGTCTCTGCAGCGATGCAGAAACCTTGGCGGAAAGGGCGGCGAAGAGGTTGAGAACTTCCATGGGCGACGAGCCCCCGGCTGGCTCTACGAGCGTGCCAGAAATTGTCGTCGTCAGCCCGGAGCTCAGCCCTCAATGCAGCCCCTAGCACAGCCCCCAGCGAGAGTTCTCCACTCCTTTTCTGCTGACGGGCGCTGAGGTTTTTATCCTTGCCGCTGACATCTTTGGGCTTGCAGGAGAAGGACGGCAGCAAGGGGAGTTATCAGGAGATACCTCCGTCGTGCCACCTCCATCAACCACGCCGCCCACAAGCGCATCCCCGGCAAGAGATCACACCGACGAGCTTGTCTTGGTTGAGGAGGAGCCGACAACTATGGGTACTGGCATCCTACCCCCGGCAACCGAGGTTGCCGGGAGGGGCGAAGCCACCTCTCGACAGCTCGATGCAGGTAACCAATTGCCTCAGAGCGCTTGCTACTCTTTCCTTTATCTCTCTTTCTTTTGTCTTCTTGAACTTCAATCTTGATCTCATTCTATTTCTCTCCTTTGTCCTTTAGAATTCCCTGAGATGGAATACATGGACAACGACGCTGTCATCGAGGATACCGCCAGGGATGTTGCCGCCGAAGCCAACAAAATCGCTGCCAGCGTGTCACACCCTAGCTAGTTCAGGCATTAGAGTGTTGCATCATGTTTAAGCTTTTCCAGAAACTTGAAATGGGGATGATAGAACCCCCAGCAAACCCCCCCCCCCCCCCCCGCCTGGAAACAACTAGGGTTTACTAAAATCTTTTTCAATGAACCTGAAATGCCCTTCTAAAATGTCCATCATTTTTGTCTTGGGTTAGAACCTCTGCCAAAACTAGTTCACATTTTTCTAGGCCATCATAAGGTCATTGAATTAAATCATATGTAACTTGCATTTGGGCATTTAAATGCTAGTAAATATTTTAAATGTCCAAATAATCCCAAACTGAAATGTTCCATGTTGGATATACTCTATACAGTGGGCATGAGCAGTTTGGTGATTTTTGAAAGTGCCTAGGTATTTTTAGAAAAGCCACAAACTTGCAGAAATAAGAAAACAGAAATAAAAAAAAGGAAAATAAACTTACCTAGCAAAGTCACCAGCCGGCCCACCTGGCGGCCCAGCACTGTGCTTGTCACACCCTAGCTAGTTCAGCCATTAGAGTGTTGCATCATGTTTAAGTTTTTCCAGAAACTTGAAATGGGGATGATAGAACCCCCAGCCCCCTTGGAAACAACTAGGGTTTACTAAAATCTTTTTCAATGAACCTGAAATGCCCTTCTAAAATGTCCATCATTTTTGTCTTGGGTTAGAACCTCTGCCAAAACTGGTTCACATTTTTCTAGGTCATCATAAGGTCATTGAATTAAATCATATGTAACCTGCATTTGGGCATTTAAATGCTAGTAAATATTTTAAATGTCCAAATAATCCCAAACTGAAATGTTCCATGTTGGATATACTCTATACAGTGGGCATGAGCAGTTTTGTGATTTTTGAAAGTGCCTAGGTATTTTTAGAAATGCCACAAACTTGCAGAAATTAGAAAACATATATAAAAAAAAGGAAATAAACTTACCTGGCAAAGTCACCAGCCGGCCCACCTGGCGGCCCAGCACTGTGCTGGCCCATGCCAGCCAGCTGCTTCGTCCCCGCCAGGCAGGCAGGGAGGTGACGCGGCGTGCGCGAGCCCGCCACGGCGCCAACTGCTTGCCGCTCGCGCCGCTGGACGCCTGGACGTCCTCCACGTCATCGCCTCGACCCCCTGGACAACCTCATCTCCCACCCCCCCCTGCGCCTCTCTCTCGCTCTCTCCCCACCATGGCCGACGCAGCCGCAGCCGCGCCACCGTGAAACCCGCGTCCACCGTCGTCCCCGAGCCGCGCTGCCGTGTCCACGAGCTCCGTCGTCGTCCTCTCCATCGAGCAGACCGGGCCCCGAGCGCTTGTTCGCCTCGGAACCACCGCAACAGCCCCGCCCGACCTCGCCGTCGCCGGAGATCCCTTTCGCCGTCACCATCGCAGCAGCTCGTCCCCGACCTCGCCGTCTGCTCCGTCGTGACCGCCGTGAGCTCAGCTTCCTCCCCATCCTTTCCGTTCTCGCTCTCGAGCCCTGCATCGACTGCACCGAGCTCGGCCGCACCCGCCGCCGCCTCAGCACGTCGCCGTCGTGGCCACAGCCACGTTGGCTCGATTCCGAGCACGCCATCGTCTTCGTCGCACTCGCAGGAGTCCACAGAACCACTCCACGCACCTCGCCGTGCCCCTAGCGACGAGCACGAGCTCGCCCGAACTCCGGCAGCCGCACAGCTCATCGCCGGCGTCGTTTCCGGCCACCCCAGCTCCACCCACTGCCACCACTCGACGCAGCTCACTCCCCGCATCACGTAGATGTGCTCCGCCGTCGTTTTGGTCGCCGGAGCACGAATCCCGCACTGCGCAGCCGTGTCTGGCCTCGCCGGCGGCTAAACACCGGCGGGTTTGACCCCGCTGACCCAGTTTGACCCCCCTGTGTCTATGACAGGTGGGACCCGCCTGCTAATTAACTTAGGATTAGGACTAACTAAAAATTAGTTAGACTAATGACACTGACACGCGGGACCCACTGGCCAAGTTTGACCTGGACCGGCCCCGTTGACCGTTGACGTCATCCTGACGCAATGCTGACGCAATAAGTATTTCTCTGGATTTATTTTTATTCAGGAAATTCCAGAAAATACTACAAACTTCAAAAATTCATAGAAATTAATCTGTAGCTCCAAATCAAACAAATTATATATGAATTTGGATCAGAAAAATCCAATCTTTCCATCTGTACTGGTTTCATGCATGTCAGAACACTTTAACCTTGCTGATTAGATGAAACAAGTTAATGCACTAATATGACCTCTTATTTTGGGTTTGCATTTGAATCCTTGATTCAAATGAACTCAAACCAACCTGTTCTAAGATGCATTAGCCAAAACACACTCATTTTGCCATGTCATAGCATGCATCATATTGTTGCATATTGCCATGTGATGATTGTGTTTCGATGTGTTCTTCGTGGTAGGTTCTGCCGCCGAGGATATTCACGAGTATCCAACTGAAGGGCAGTATTCCACTACCACTCTGTCAGGCAAGCAACCCCATTGTACGCTGTCAGAACCCCGATTCTAAGTCACACCGATCTAGCCTGTAACACCTCATATCACTTTGCAGCCTCACACACGGTATTCCCACGGGTGTCGCCTTACCATGGCCCGGGACCGTTTGCGCCTTTTGGCTCACGTATATGATAGTGTTGCTAGCATCCATATGACAGAGAACCCGGGCCGACATGGCTAGTCGTGAACCCAAAGCGGCGCTAACTTACGGGGATAGGCATACATGAATCAACATCGAGCATGTCGGTCGGCAGCGTGTGAATCCGGGCTGTAGCACTGGGCTAGCAGGACTCCGGGAAACCGGGCTGCAGCAGGCTAGGCAGGACTCCGGATATCATCGCGTGACATTTCCCCGAAGGGACAGACACAGGAACGAAGTGAAACACATGCCGGCCAGTCTAAGTGTTCCGGAGCAGCAGTGCTGGGCTAGCAGGACTCCGGTAAACCGGGCTGTAGCGGACTACCAAGGCTCAGTGGAGACACCAGACTACATTTCCCCATAAGAGAGGCTGCCAAGGATAAACAACTAGATAGTCGGATCCCACACATACCAAGCATTTCAATCATACACACAATATGCTCGATATGTATAAATACAACATGGCATCACAACAAAACTCTACAACTCAAAGTACTTTATTTAAAGGCTCCGGGGAGCCATACATAACATGTTCATACAGATAGGGGTCACACGACCCGACACTCAAGTCATACAAACATACAAGCACATGCGGAAGCAACTAGTCTGAGTACAGACACTAGAAAGAAAGAAGGCTTGACGAAGCCTGTCTATCTACATAGGCCCTTCACAAGCTCAGGTCACCACCTGGGTGGCAAGTCACTCGTCAACGTCGAGATCTACATAGAACCCATCGGAGGGGGCAGTGTTCTCATCTGCAACAGTTATTAAAGCAACATGAGTACAAAGGTACTCAGCAAGTCTTACAACAGATCCTAATATATATGCACATTCTCAAGAAGGGTGGTGGAGTTATCGCAGCAAGCCAGCTTTGACTCTTGGCTACACTATCCTACGAGACACCACTTGAGAAATTAGCTTTCGCACACGAGTCCACTAATCACCATCACAATACTCCACCGTGGATCCTCCCTCGTAATCCTATGAGAGGGCCATCCGCGGTACTCACACTTATCTTGAGTCTTTTAGTAGTGACCATTAACTTGTCTATGAACTGCATAAGCAACCAAGTAGTCCTTTACCGCGGACGCGGCTATTCGAATAGTTTTATACCCTGCAGGGGTGTACTTCGTCACACATGTCTCCACCACTTAGCGTCTGCACACGACATGTGCTCGGCAGACTTCAAGCGAAAGCCGACGTGGGTGTAGACCACGACCTGACTAACCACACAAGTCTCTAGTCTAGGTTTATCGCCTATTCGGGTTCCATCCGCAAGGAAATCTGGCCGGGGTGTCCTCAACGGCCCCAAACGATGTGTGCAGGGTTCCCGAGACACCAAACGGGCGACTCGGTACACCGGCCACGTGCCTACCGCATCACAGCCCACCCCTAAGGTCAGCGCTGCGCACGGCCTCCAGCAACTACAAACACCAGTAACTACTTGCAACTCCTGGACAGAGGACGAGAGGGGTCAGTAAGTCGAGCGGGGTCATATTTCAGGGCCCAACGTGTGGTAGTAGCTGAATCTTAAATCACGCATACAGATCTCAGTTCTTAAGGACGGCCTCAATGAAACAACCCACCATGTACTCCTACATGGCCTTCCATCGATACCTTTACCAAATCATGTTCAACACTTCACTCTCATTACCGACACAACCATTCACTCTAGTTCATCACCCTGATGAGCCAGACCTGACACAACTCTAAGCATAGCACTCTATGGACGATCGAGGTGTTGTCTTCTTTGAAAATCGTCTAGTGGTTCCCAAGAAACAACAGCTACGGCAATAGATCCTTAATGAAGCTCATGAATCCCCTCTCACCATTCATCCCGGTAGTACTAAAATGTATCAAGACCTACGCCAGAGGTTTTGGTGGACTAGGATGAAGAGAGAAATCGCTCAATACATTGCTAACTGCGACGTCTGTCGTCGTGTTAAAGCAGAGCATCAACGGCCTGCTGGCACCCTTCAACCTTTGGTTATTCCTGAATGGAAATGGGATAAAATCGGTATGGATTTCATTACCGGGTTTCCCAGGACCAAGAGAGGGAATAATGCTATCTTCGTCGTTGTCGATCGTCTTTCCAAAGTAGCCCACTTCCTACCTGTTCGTGAGAGTATAACCGCTAGCCAGCTAGCTGATTTGTACATCTCCCAAATAGTGTCTCTTCATGGTGTTCCATTGGAGATTAACTCAGACCGTGGAAGTCTTTTCACCTCTCGATTTTGGGAAAGTTTCCAAAATGCTATGGGAACTCGTCTCTCCTTTAGCACCGCCTTCCACCCTCAATCAAGTGGTCAAGTAGAACGAGTCAATCAAATTCTGGAAGATATGCTCCGAGCTTCTGTCATCTCTTTTGGTATGGATTGGGAGAAATGTCTTCCATTCGCCGAATTCGCTTATAACAATAGTTATCAAGCTAGCTTGGGCAAAGCCCCTTTCGAAGTTCTCTATGGACGAAATTGCCGAACGCCTCTTAACTGGTAAGAAACCGGGGAAAGACAACTCTTTGGCCCGGATATGATTCAGGAAGCAGAAGAGCAGGTTCGCATTATTCGTGAGAAATTGAAAACAGCCCAATCTCGTCAAAAGAGCCAATATGACCGCAAACATAAGCTCATGACTTATGAAGTTGGCGAGAAGGCTTACCTTCGGGTTACTCCTCTGAAGGGAACCCATCGATTCGGTATCAAGGGTAAATTGGCTCCTCGTTACATTGGACCCTTTCGCATTCTTGCCAAACGAGGAGAAGTTGCCTACCAATTGGAACTACCTCCGCATCTCTCCAGAGTTCATGATGTCTTCCACGTTTCTCAACTCAGGCGTTGCTTCTCGGACCCTATCCGTGAAGTGGACCACGAAACGCTTGATCTCCGAGATAATCTCACATATCGAGAATATCCCGTTCGTATCCTTGACCAAGCCGAACGTACCACTCGACGCCAGAATATCAAGTTTCTCAAGGTTCAATGGTCACACCATTCCGAGAAAGAAGCTACTTGGGAAAGGGAGGATCGTCTTCGACTTGAGTACCCCACCTTCTTCCCGGAGGATCCTAAATCTCGGGACGAGATTCTTTTGAGTGGGGATGAGTTGTCACACCCTAGCTAGTTCAGGCATTAGAGTGTTGCATCATGTTTAAGTCTTTCCAGAAACTTGAAATGGGGATGATAGAACCCCCAACCCCCTTGGAAACAACTAGGGTTTACTAAAATCTTTTTCAATGAACCTGAAATGCCCTTCTAAAATGTCCATCATTTTTGTCTTGGGTTAGAACCTCTGCCAAAACTGGTTCACATTTTTCTAGGTCATCATAAGGTCATTGAATTAAATCATATGTAACCTGCATTTGGGCATTTAAATGCTAGTAAATATTTTAAATGTCCAAATAATCCCAAACTGAAATGTTCCATGTTGGATATACTCTATACAGTGGGCATGAGCAGTTTGGTGATTTTTGAAAGTGCCTAGGTATTTTTAGAAATGCCACAAACTTGCAGAAATTAGAAAACAGATATGAAAAAAAGGAAATAAACTTACCTGGCAAAGTCACCAGCCGGCCCACCTGGCGGCCCAGCACTGTGCTGGCCCATGCCAGCCAGCTACTTCGTCCCCGCCAGGCAGGCAGGGAGGTGACGCCGGCGTGCGCGAGCCCGCCACGGCGCCAGCTGCTTGCCGCTCGAGCCGCTGGACGCCTGGACGTCCTTCACGTCGTCGCCTCGACCCCCTGGACACCTCATCCCCCCCCCCCCCTGCGCCTCTCTCTCGCTCTCTCCCCACCATGGCCGACGCAGCCGCAGCCGCGCCACCGTGAAACCCGCGTCCACCGTTGTCCCCGAGCCGCGCTGCCGTGTCCACGAGCTCCGTCGTCGTCCTCTCCATTGAGCAGACCGAGCCCCGAGCGCTTGTTCGCCTCGGAACCACCGCAACAGCCCCGCCCGACCTCGCCGTCGCCGGAGATCCCTTTCGCCGTCACCACCGCAGCAGCTCGTCCCCGACCTCGCCGTCTGCTCCGTCGTGACCGCCGTGAGCTCAGCTACCTCCCCATCCTTTCCGTTCTCGCTCTCGAGCCCTGCATCGACTGCACCGAGCTCGGCCGCACCCGCCGCCGCCTCAGCACGTCGCCGTCGTGGCCACAGCCACGTTGGCTCGATTCTGAGCACGCCATCGTCTTCGCCGCACTCGCAGGAGTCCGCAGAACCACTCCACGCACCTCGCCGTGCCCCCTAGCGACGAGCCCGAGCTCCCCCGAACTCCGGCAGCCGCACAGCTTGTCGCCGGCGTCGTTTCCGGCCACCCCAGCTCCACCCACTGCCACCACTCGACGCGGCTCACTCCCCGCATCACGTAGATGTGCTCCGCCGTCGTTTTGGTCGCCAGAGCACGAATCCCGCACTGCGCCGCCGTGTCTGGCCTCGCCGGCGGCTAAACGCCGGCGGGTTTGACCCCGCTGACCCAGTTTGACCCCCCTGGGTCTATGACAGGTGGGACCCGCCTGCTAATTAACTTAGGATTAGGACTAGCTAAAAATTAGTTAGACTAATGACACTGACACGCGGGACCCACTGGCCAGGTTTGACCTGGACCGGCCCCGTTGACCGCTGACGTCATCCTGACGCAATGCTGACGCAATAAGTATTTCTCTGGATTTATTTTTATTCAGGAAATTCCAGAAAATACTACAAACTTCAAAAATTCATAGAAATTAATCTGTAGCTCCAAATCAAACAAATTATATATGAATTTGGATCAGAAAAATCCAATCTTTCCATCTGTACTGGTTTCATGCATGTCAGAACACTTTAACCTTGCTGATTAGATGAAACAAGTTAATGCACTAATATGACCTCTTATTTTGGGTTTGCATTTGAATCCTTGATTCAAATGAACTCAAACCAACCTATTCTAAGATGCATTAGCCAAAACACACTCATTTTGCCATGTCATAGCATGCATCATATTGTTGCATATTGCCATGTGATGATTGTGTTTCGATGTGTTCTTCGTGGTAGGTTCTGCCTCCGAGGATATTCACGAGTATCCAACTGAAGGGCAGTATTCCACTACCACTCTGTTAGGCAAGCAACCCCATTGATCATTTCGATACCAACCCATCTTCTCGCTTCTGCTCTCGTTTACTGCATTAAGACAACGCGTTTCAAACTGCTGTGTGTTGCGGTAGTTGAACCCATATCCTCTGCATGACCTGTCATTGCCACAGTAACTAGATGAAACCCACTAGCATGTGTAGGAGTTGATTGAGCCATGTCTGTGTTTCCTACCATGCTATGCCTGCTATGCTTAGAGTTGTGTCAGGTCTGGCTCATCAGGGTGATGAACTAGAGTGAATGGTTGTGTCAGTAATGAGAGTGAAGTGTTGAACATGATTTGGTAAAGGTATCGATGGAAGGCCATGTAGGAGTACATGGTGGGTTGTTTCATTGAGGCCGTCCTTAAGAACTGAGATCTGTATGCGTGATTTAAGATTCAGCTACTACCACACGTTGGGCCCTGAAATATGACCCCGCTCGACTTACTGACCCCTCTCGTCCTCTGTCCAGGAGTTGCAAGTAGTTACTGGTGTTTGTAGTTGCTGGAGGCCGTGCGCAGCGCTGACCCTAGGGGTGGGCTGTGATGCGGTAGGCACGTGGCCGGTGTACCGAGTCGCCCGTTTGGTGTCTCGGGAACCCTGCACACATCGTTTGGGGCCGTTGAGGACACCCCGGCCAGATTTCCTTGCGGATGGAACCCGAATAGGCGATAAACCTGGACTAGAGACTTGTGTGGTTAGTCAGGTCGTGGTCTACACCCACGTCGGCTTTCGCTTGAAGTCTGCCGAGCACATGTCGTGTGCAGACGCTAAGTGGTGGAGACATGTGTGACGAAGTACACCCCTGCAGGGTATAAAACTATTTGAATAGCCGCGTCCGCGGTAAAGGACTACTTGGTCGCTTATGCAGTTCATAGACAAGTTAATGGTTACTACTAAAAGACTCAAGATAAGTGTGAGTACCGCGGATGGCCCTCTCGTAGGATTACGAGGGAGGATCCACGATGGAGTATTGTGATGGTGATTAGTGGACTCGTGTGCGAAAGCTAATTTCTCAAGTGGTGTCTCGTAGGATAGTGTAGCCAAGAGTCAAAGCTGGCTTGGTGCGATAACTCCACCACCCTTCTTGAGACTATGCATATATATTAGGATCTGTTGTAAGACTTGCTGAGTACCTTTGTACTCATGTTGCTTTAATAACTGTTGCAGACGAGAACACCGCCCCCTCCGATGGGTTCTATGTAGACGAGAACGTTGACGAGTGACTTGCCACCCAGGTGGTGACCTGAGCTTGTGAAGGGCCTATGTAGATAGACAGGCTTCGTCAAGCCTTCTTTCTTTCTAGTGTCTGTACTCAGACTAGTTGCTTCCGCATGTGCTTGTATGTTTGTATGACTTGAGTGTCGGGTCGTGTGACCCCTATCTGTATGAACATGTTATGTATGGCTCCCCGGAGCCTTTAAATAAAGTACTTTGAGTTGTAGAGTTTTGTTGTGATGCCATGTTGTATTTATACATATCGAGCATATTGTGTGTATGATTGAAATGCTTGGTATGTGTGGGATCCGACTATCTAGTTGTTTATCCTTGGCAGCCTCTCTTATGGGGAAATGTAGTCTGGTGTCTCCACTGAGCCTTGGTAGTCCGCTACAGCCCGGTTTACCGGAGTCCTGCTAGCCCAGCACTGCTGCTCCGGAACACTTAGACTGGCCGGCATGTGTTTCACTTCGTTCCTGTGTCTGTCCCTTCGGGGAAATGTCACGCGGTGATATCCGGAGTCCTGCCTAGCCTGCTGCAGCCCGGTTTCCCGGAGTCCTGCTAGCCCAGTGCTACAGCCCGGATTCACACGCTGCCGACCGACATGCTCGATGTTGATTCATGTATGCCTATCCCCGTAAGTTAGCGCCGCTTTGGGTTCACGACTAGCCATGTCGGCCCGGGTTCTCTGTCATATGGATGCTAGCAACACTATCATATACGTGAGCCAAAAGGCGCAAACGGTCCCGGGCCATGGTAAGGCGACACCCGTGGGAATACCGTGTGTGAGGCTGCAAAGTGATATGAGGTGTTACAGGCTAGATCGGTGTGACTTAGAATCGGGGTTCTGACAGTGCTGGCCCATGCCAGCCAGCTGCTTCGTCCCCGCCAGGCAGGCAGGGAGGTGACGCCGGCGTGCGCGAGCCCGCCACGGCGCCAGCTGCTTGCCGCTCGAGCCGCTGGACACCTGGACGTCCTCCACGTCGTCGCCTCGACCCCCTGGACACCTCATTCTTCCCCCCTGCGCCTCTCTCTCGCTCTCTCCCCACCATGGCCGACGCAGCCGCAGCCGCGCCACCGTGAAACCCACTTCCACCGTCGTCCCCGAGCCGCGCTGCCGTGTCCACGAGCTCCGTCGTCGTCCTCTCCATCGAGCAGACCGAGCCCCGAGCGCTCGTTCGCCTCGGAACCACCGCAACAGCCTCGCCCGACCTCGCCGTCGCCGGAGATCCCTTTCGCCGTCACCACCGCAGCAGCTCGTCCCCGACCTCGCCGTCTGCTCCGTCGTGACCGCCGTGAGCTCAGCTACCTCCCCATCTTTCCCGTTCTCGCTCTCGAGCCATGCATCGAGTGCACCGAGCTCAGCCGCACCCGCCGCCGCCTCTGCACGTCGCCGTCGTGGCCACAGCCACGTTGGCTCGATTCCGAGCACGCCATCGTCTTCACCGCATCCCCAGGAGCCCGCAGCACCATTCCACGCACCTCGCCGTGCCCCCTAGCGACGAGCCCGAGCTCGCCCGAACTCCGGCAGTCGCACAGCTCGTCGTCGGCGTCGTTTTCGGCCACCCCAGCTCCACCCACTGCCACCACTCGAAAAGGCTCACTCCCCGCTTCACGTAGATGTGCTCCGCCGTTGTTTTGGTCGTCGGAGGACGAAACCCGCACCACCCCGCCGCGTCTGGCCTCGCCGGCGGCTAAACGCCGGCGAGTCAGCCCAGTTTGACCAGGGATTTGACCCCCCTGGGTCACTGACGTGTGCGCCCAGGGCCTTAACTAATCTGGTTTAGGATTAGATTAGTACTAATTAACTTAGGTTAGTTAGTTAGACACTGACATGTGGGCCCCAGCGTCAGGTTTGACCTGGACCGGCCCCGTTGACTGCTGACATCACCCTGACGCAATGCTGACGCAATAAGTATTTTCTGGATTTATTTTATTCAGGAAATTTCAGAAAATACCAAAAACTTCAAAAATTCATAGTAATTCAACCGTAGCTCCAAATCAAACAAATTATATATGAATTTGGATCAGAAAAATCCAATCTTTCCATCTGTACTGGTTTCATGCATGTCAGAACACTTTAACCTTGCTGATTAGATGAAACAAGTTAATACACTAATATGACCTCTTATTTTGGGTTTGCATTTGAATCCTTGATTCAAATGAACTCAAACCAACCTGTTCTAAGATGCATTAGCCAAAACACACTCATTTTGCCATGTCATAGCATGCATCATATTGTTGCATATTGCCATGTAATGATTGTGTTTCGATGTGTTCTTCGTGGTAGGTTCTGCCTCCGAGGATATTCACGAGTATCCAACTGAAGGGCAGTATCCCACTACCACTCTGCCAGGCAAGCAACCCCATTGATCATTTTGATACAAACCCATCTTCTCGCTTCTGCTCTCGTTTACTGCATTAAGACAACGCGTTTCAAACTGCTGTGTGTTGCGGTAGTTGAACCCATATCCTCTGCATGACCTGTCATTGCCACAGTAACTAGATGAAACCCACTAGCATGTGTAGGAGTTGATTGAGCCATGTCTGTGTTTCCTACCATGCTATGCCTGCTATGCTTAGAGTTGTGTCAAGTCTGGCTCATCAGGGTGATGGACTAGAGTGAATGGTTGTGTTGGTAATGAGAGTGAAGTGTTGAACATGATGTGGTAAAGGTATCGATGAGAGGCCATGTAGGAGTACATGGTGGGTTGTTTCATTGAGGCCGTCCTTAAGAACTGAGATCTGTATGCGTGATTTAAGATTCAGCTACTACCACACATTGGGATCCTTAATTGACTCTCTTGACTTATTAATCACCCCGTCCTCTGTCCAGGAGTTGCAAGTAGTTTCTGGTGTTTGTAGTTGCTGGAGGCCGTGCGCAGCGCTGACCCTAGGGGTGGGCTGTGATGCGGTAGGCACGTGGCACGGTGTACCGGGTCGCCCGTTTGGTGTCTCGGGAACCCTGCACACATCGTTTGGGGCCGTTGAGGACACCCCGGCCGGATTTCCTTGCGGATGGAACCCGAATAGGCGATAAACCTGGACTAGAGACTCGTGTGTTTAGTTAGGTCGTGGTCTACACCCACGTCGGCTTTCGCTTGAAGTCTGCCGAGCACATGTCGTGTGCAGACGCTAAGTGGTGGAAACATGTGTGAAGAAGTACACCCCTGCAGGGTATAAAACTATTCGAATAGCCGCGTCCACGGTAAAGGACTACTT
Organism: Thinopyrum elongatum; assembly: GCA_011799875.1. Classification (NCBI taxonomy): domain Eukaryota; kingdom Viridiplantae; phylum Streptophyta; class Magnoliopsida; order Poales; family Poaceae; genus Thinopyrum; species Thinopyrum elongatum. The sequence goes on from CM022300.1 coordinate 317,812,791, forward strand.
GGTCACTTATGCAGTTCATAGACGAGTTAATGGTTACTACTAAAAGACTAAAGATAAGTGTGAGTACCGCGGATGGCCCTCCCGTAGGATTACGAGGGAGGATCCACGGTGGAGTATTGTGATGGTGTTTAGTGGACTCGTGTGCGAAAACTAGTTTCTCAAGTGGTGTCTCGTAGGATAGTGTAGCCAAGAGTCAAAGCTGGCTTGCTGCAATAACTCCACCACCCTTCTTGAGAATGTGCATATATATTAGGATCTGTTGTAAGACTTGCTGAGTACCTTTGTACTCATGTTGCTTTAATAATTGTTGCAGACGAGAACACCGCCCCCTGCGATGGGTTCTATGTAGATCTCGACGTTGACGAGTGACTTGCCACCCAGGTGGTGACCTGAGCTTGTGAAGGGCCTATGTAGATAGACAGGCTTCGTCAAGCCTTCTTTCTTTCTAGTGTCTGTACTCAGACTAGTTGCTTCCGCATGTGCTTGTATGTTTGTATGACTTGAGTGTCGGGTCGTGTGACCCCTATCTGTATGAACATGTTATGTATGGCTCCCCGGAGCCTTTATATAAAGTACTTTGAGTTGTAGAGTTTTGTTGTGATGCCATGTTGTATTTACACATATCGAGCATATTGTGTGTATGATTGAAATGCTTGGTATGTGTGGGATCCGACTATCTAGTTGTTTATCCTTGGTAGCCTCTCTTATGGGGAAATGTAGTCTGGTGTCTCCACTGAGCCTTGGTAGTCCGCTACAGCCCGGTTTACCGAAGTCCTGCTAGCCCAGCACTACTGCTCCGGAACACTTAGACTGGCCGGCATGTGTTTCACTTCGTTCCTGTGTCTGTCCCTTCGGGGAAATGTCACGCGGTGATATCCGGAGTCCTGCCTAGCCTGCTACAGCCCGGGTTCCCGGAGTCCTGATAGCCCAGTGCTACAGCCCGGATTCACACGCTGCTGACCGACATGCTCGATGTTGATTCATGTATGCCTGTTCCCGTAAGTTATCGCCGCTTTGGGTTCACGACTAGCCATGTCGGCCCGGGTTCTCTGTCATATGGATGCTAGCAACACTATCATATACGTGAGCCAAAAGGCGCAAACGGTCTCGGGCCATGGTAAGGCGACACCCGTGGGAATACCATGCGTGAGGCCGCAAAGTGATATGAGGTGTTACAGGCTAGATCGGTGTGACTTAGAATCGGGGTCCTGACAGTGTTGGCATCAGAGCCGGACTGCCTGTAGGTTCGTTGAGCCAAACTGGTCGATGTCGAGTCTAGAAATGCTTTAGTTATATGTAGGGGAATTGATTGTGGGAGGGATGTAAGGCTCTTTTTACTCCTTTACCTTATGCCCTCTGATCTGAGTCATCCTTTTCTCTTTCTACATGGGTTAAGGACTAGGCTCTCTTCTCTCTATCAGGTTCACGTGTTACTAATCCGTAGTAACTTATAGGATTGTTGGTTACAAGCCTCAGTTCAGTTTCTACTACTATTAGTATGTTGTCAGTTGAACCAGAACCTTGATATGATGTTGTTGGGTGGCTTTGCAAACTGTTGTGAATGTCTCAAATTCTTTTCCTGAGCATTTACAGCCGTTATGCTGTCCGATTTTCCCTAGAAAATTCTAATGCCTTTGCATTATTTCGTGCTTTCAGATGGCCACTCGCACCCAGAATCAAGTGGTTCGTCTGACTCGGTGCCTCGATGTACCTGGTCACACGGCCATGCTGGTCCGAGTGATGATCGAGACAGGCTATCGGTGGTATCCTGAGTATACCGTCGAGGAGCAGTTTCGAGACTTTAATCAAAGTCAATACTTTTGCACAGTCAGGATATACCCTTCCTATCCTGGAGCTACTGAACCCCTCCATTGCTCATATGGACTTGGGGTTACCATCGAGATGTCCGTGCAGGATGCTGCTTATTCGATGATGACTGTCATGCGAGCCAGACTTGCCTTGCTTCGGAACACTGATTTCCGCTATATGCCAGCATCACTCCCTGGGGCACAAGGGTACTATCAGGCCCTTTACACTGACTCTATCCATGAGGATTCACTACTCCGCACCACCACCGAGTTGCTTGAGGACAAGGACCGTGAGAATCGTGCCTTGCGAATGGAGCTCTTCAACACTCGTTCTGATCACTGGGCCACTCTGACACGGTTTGCACCTGCCGTGCAGGCTGGGTATATGGACATGAGGGACTTGTACCCCGTGCGGTCTGGTCTGCCAGATTGTATGGACTGGCGTGATGTAGGAGGCATCACTCCTCCCCGTGGTCCCCGTCTGCCACCTTTGTTGGACCAAGGCCACATCCGAGTCCTTTTGGACCGCAAGCTCCACAGGACCGACTGTTTCCAGATGATCATGTTCAGCTCCCAGGACATGGTGGTAATCTCTATGAGGATTACTACGGAGACATCTGAGTTGGTAGTAGCTTCACTAGTATTGTAACAGTTGTATTCTCCACAGTCCTGCGTGACTCGTGGGATACGACTTGGTGTGTATCACATTCCGGAGGTGTAGAAAAATAATGTATAGGAGCTTGGAATGCCTCCGATGAGATGTAACGTCTTTCACCGTAGTTGTACTTTAGCCTGGGCTTGTACTAAACTATGTACGGTGTGTATGACCGATGGTATATATATGGCAGTCTCTATATTACCATGTCGTGCAAATGAACATCTCAGCATTTCATGTCGTCCATTACATTCTGTGCTTCTTTGCCAGCATTTTGCCATCCTTGTCTAAGCCGTTGTCTTGTCTCTCCTAGGATGGTTAATACCCGCAACAACCCTGCTGCCCCGGAGCAGGGTGAAGCCAGTGCAGCTAGGGATGGGAATCTGCCTCACCCGCCTTCTCTGGTCGAAGTTATGCTGGAGGCAGAAAGAAACAAGCGTGAGACCAACCGCTTGCTAGCACGCATTGAGGAGAATACTGCACATCATCAGAGGAACGAATTGGTGTCAATCAATGACTTTATCAAGTTGTACCCACCGACATTCCATCATTCCGTCGAGCCCCTCGATGCGGATGATTGGCTTCGCAGCATCACCAATAAGCTACGTTCTGCCAACGTAGCCGAAGCTGATAAGGTTATCTACGCTGCCTATCACCTCGAAGGCCCTGCTAGCCTTTGGTGGGAAAACTATGAGGCTATGCGCCCGGCTGGCCAGATTACCACTTGGGCTGATTTCAGTGAGGCTTTCCGTGAGCATCACATCCCGGAAGGTCTCATGGATCGTAAGAGGGAAGAGTTCTGCAATTTCACCCAAGGTAGACTGACCGTGGATGCATACAGCCGTGAGTTTGGAAATCTAGCACGTTATGCTCCTGAAGAGGTATCCACCGACGCCAAGAAGCAGGCAAGGTTCCGCAAGGGACTTAGCCCCGAGCTTCGCCGTGATCTTCGTCTGCATGAGTGCACCTCTTTCCAGAAGTTAGTGAATAAGGCCATCAGTGCTGAGACAGGTCAGACTGACTATGACGCCTCACGCAAGCACTCCCGTGACTTTGGTTCTTCATCCGGTTCTGGACATCAGAAGCGCCGGGTGTGGATTCCAAACACAGCCCTGCCACCCAGGTTCACTCCGAGGCCATCTTTTGAGGCGCCTCGCCCCAATCAGCAGTTTGCACCGCCCAAGGCCTATGGTGGCCCCTCTGCTAATGCTGCTCCACGCTCCAATGTTGTGACATGCTTCAAGTGTGGAGAGACGGGTCACTACATGCGCGAGTGTCCCCAGAACAACCACCCCAATCAGCCCGGAAAGTCCGTTGGTCGTGACAAGCCAGCGGGAAAGACATATTACGCTAAGCCAGCCACCACTGCACGTGGCCATGTCAACTATGTCTCAGCTGAAGAAACTCATGAGGATCCCAACGTCATCCTTGGTACGCTCCTTGTTAACTGCCATCCGGCAACTGTTCTTTTTGATACTGGAGCATCTCATTCTTTTATCTCTGAGAGCTATGCTCGATTGCACAACACCACATTTTGTGACATGCCCACCTCCGTGGTAATTCAAACCCCTGGTTCTAAATGGCAAACCTCTCAGGTAAGCCATGGAAATGAAATTCTTGTCGATAGATTGGTCTTCCTTGCATCACTGATAGCTCTCAAGTCCTCGGACATAAACATCATCTTGGGTATGGACTGGATGTCAGCCCATTACGCTAAGATTGATTGCTCTACTAGAACTGTTCAACTCACCCATCCATCGGGCAAGATAGTCAATGTTTTGACCCGAGTGTCTAAGCGTCAGCTCTACTCCCTAAATGCCAACCCTCTTCCAGACCTTGAAGATATTCCGGTAGTCCGCGACTTCCTGGATGTCTTTCCAGAAGAACTGCCAGGTGTTCCACCTGACAGAGATGTCGAGTTCGTGATAGACCTTGTTCCAGGAACCGTCCCAATCTCTAGAAGACCCTATAAGATGGCACCCCTAGAACTAGCCGAGCTTAAGAAACAACTCGATGAGTCCTTGAAAAAGGGTTTCATCCGTCCTAGTTCATCTCCATGGGCTTGCCCCGTCCTCTTCGTCAAGAAGAAGGATGGAACGGATCGGATGGTTGTAGATTACCGACCTGTCAATTTGGTCACTATCAAGAACAAGTATCCGCTCCCCAGGATCAACGATCTGTATGATCAGCTCGCAGGATCCTCAGTCTTTTCCAAAATGGATTTGAGGTTGGGCTACCATCAAATCAAAATCAAGAACGGGGACATTCCTAAAACGGCTTTTGTTACTCGTTATGGCCAATACGAGTACACCGTCATGTCCTTCGGTTTAACCAATGCTCCAGCCAGTTTCTCTTGGTTAATGAACTCGATCTTCATGGAGTATTTGGATAAATTCGTCGTGGTATACCTCGATGATATATTCATCTACTCCAAGAATGAGGAAGAACATGCCGAGCATCTAAGGCTAGTATTGATGAAACTTCGAGAGCATCGTCTTTATGCCAAATTCTCCAAGTGTGAATTTTGGTTGCCAGAAGTGACCTATCTAGGCCACGTGATCTCTGGTAAGGGTATTGCTGTCAATCCCGAGCGAGTTCAAGCCGTCCTTGATTGGACTCCACCTGAAACGGTCAAGCAAGTTCGGAGTTTCCTTGGCTTAGCGAGCTATTGTCGCCGCTTCGTCGAGAATTTCTCCAAGGTTGCTAAACCTCTAACTGAACTTCTCAAGAAAGATAAAAGGTTCGAGTGGACCCCACAGTGCGAGTTCAGCTTTCAGGAACTGAAAAGACGCCTGACATCTGCTCCCGTATTTGCGCCACCATATTTTTCTAAGGACTTTGTTATCTATTGCGACGCCTCGCGACAAGGACTAGGTTGCATACTCATGCAAGATCGTCATGTGATTGCCTACGCTTCTCGACAGTTGCGTCCACATGAGGACAACTATCCCACACATGATCTAGAGCTTGCAGCTGTGGTCCATGCACTCAAAACATGGCGACATTACCTTCTCGGTAATCATTGCGAAATTTACACCGATCACCAAAGTCTGAAATACATCTTCACCCAACCGGATTTGAATCTCAGGCAAAGACGTTGGGTTGAGTTGATTACAGATTATGACTTAGGAATAACTTACACCCCGGGCAAAGCCAATGTCATGGCTGATGCGCTAAGTCGTAAATCTTATTGTAACAACTAGATGTTACAACAAAGTCAACCACTTCTCCACGAGGAATTCCGTAAGCTTAACTTCACATTGTTCCTCGAGGATTCCTATCCACCCTGGTGGCGAAACCTAACCTTACGGATCAAATCATAACCGCTCAGCAGTATGATAGAGGAATATCTCGGATCAAGGAGAACATTGCTAGCGGAGCTGCTAAGTGTTTCTCCATGGATGAGCGAGGCGTTGTTTTCTTCGAGAACCGTCTAGTGGTTCCCAAGAAACAACAGCTACGGCAATTGATCCTTAAGGAAGCTCATGAATCCCCTCTCACCATTCATCCCGGTAGTACTAAAATGTATCAAGACCTACGCCAGAGGTTTTGGTGGACCAGGATGAAGAGAGAAATCGCTCAATACATTGCTAATTGCGACGTATGTCGTCGTGTTAAAGCAGAGCATCAACGGCCCGCTGGCACCCTCCAACCTTTGGTTATTCCCGAATGGAAATGGGATAAAATCGGTATGGATTTCATTACCGGGTTTCCCAGGACTAAGAGAGGGAATAATGCTATCTTCGTCGTTGTCGATCGTCTTTCCAAAGTAGCCCACTTCCTACCTGTTCGTGAGAGTATAACCGCTAGCCAGCTAGCTGACTTGTACATCTCTCGAATAGTGTCTCTTCATGGTGTTCCATTGGAGATTAACTCAGACCGTGGAAGTCTTTTCACCTCTCGATTTTGGGAAAGTTTCCAAAATGCTATGGGAACTCGTCTCTCCTTTAGCACCGCCTTCCACCCTCAATCAAGTGGTCAAGTAGAACGAGTCAATCAAATTCTGGAAGATATGCTCCGAGCTTCTGTCATCTCTTTCGGTATGGGTTGGGAGAAATGTCTTCCATTCGCCGAATTTGCTTATAACAATAGTTATCAAGCTAGCTTGGGCAAAGCCCCTTTCGAAGTTCTCTATGGACAAAAATGTCGAACGCCTCTTAACTGGTCAGAAACCGGGGAAAGACAACTCTTTGGCCCGGATATGATTCAGGAAGCAGAAGAGCAGGTTCGCATTATTCGTGAGAAATTGAAAACAGCCCAATCTCGTCAAAAGAGCCAATATGACCGCAAACATAAGCTCATGACTTATGAAGTTGGCGAGAAGGCTTACCTTCGGGTTACTCCTTTGAAGGGAACCCATCGATTCGGTATCAAGGGTAAATTGGCTCCTCGTTATATTGGACCCTTTCGCATTCTTGCCAAACGAGGAGAAGTTGCCTACCAATTGGAACTACCTCCGCATCTCTACAGAGTTCATGATGTCTTCCATGTTTCTCAACTCAGGCGTTGCTTCTCGGATCCTATCCGTGAAGTGGACCATGAAACGCTTGATCTCCAAGATAATCTCACATATCGAGAATATCCCGTTCGTATCCTTAACCAAGCCGAACGTACTACTCGATGCCAGAATATCAAGTTTCTCAAGGTTCAATGGTCACACCATTCCGAGAAAGAAGCTACTTGGGAAAGGGAGGATCGTCTTCGACTTGAGTACCCCACCTTCTTCCCAGAGGATCCTAAATCTCGGGACGAGATTCTTTTGAGTGGGGGTGAGTTGTCACACCCTAGCTAGTTCAGGCATTAGAGTGTTGCATCATGTTTAAGCTTTTCCAGAAACTTGAAATGGGGATGATAGAACCCGCAGCACCCCCCCCCCCCCTGGAAACAACTAGGGTTTACTAAAATCTTTTTCAATGAACCTGAAATGCCCTTCTAAAATGTCCATCATTTTTGTCTTGGGTTAGAACCTCTGCCAAAACTGGTTCACATTTTTCTAGGCCATCATAAGGTCATTGAATTAAATCATATGTAACTTGCATTTGGGCATTTAAATGCTAGTAAATATTTTAAATGTCCAAATAATCCCAAACTGAAATGTTCCATGTTGGATATACTCTATACAATGGGCATGGGCAGTTTGGTGATTTTTGGAAGTGCCTAGGTATTTTTAGAAAAGCCACAAACTTGCAGAAATAAGAAAACAGAAATAAAAAAAAAGGAAAATAAACTTACCTGGCAAAGTCACCAGCCGGCCCACCTGGCGGCCCAGCACTGTGCTGGCCCATGCCAGCCAGCTGCTTCGTCCCCGCCAGGCAGGCAGGGAGGTGACGCCAGCGTGCGCGAGCCCGCCACGGCGCCAGCTACTTGCCGCTCGAGCCGCTGGATGCCTGGACGTCCTCCACGTCGTCGCCTCGACCCCCTGGACACCTCATTCTTCCCCCCTGCGCCTCTCTCTCGCTCTCTCCCCACCATGGCCGACGCAGCCGCAGCCGCGCCACCGTGAAACCCGCGTCCACCGTCGTCCCCGAGCCGCGCTGCCGTGTCCACGAGCTCCGTCGTCGTCCTCTCCATCGAGCCGACAGAGCCCCGAGCGCTCGTTCGCCTCGGAACCACCGCAACAGCCTTGCCCGACCTCGCCGTCGCCGGAGATCCCTTTCGCCGTCACCACCGCAGCAGCTCGTCCCCGACCTCGCTGTCTGCTCCGTCGTGACCGCCGTGAGCTCAGCTACCTCCCCATCTTTCCCGTTCTCGCTCTTGAGCCCTGCATCGACTGCACCAAGCTCAGCCGCACCCGTCGCCGCCTCTGCACGTCGCCGTCGTGGCCACAGCCACGTTAGCTCGATTCCGAGCACGCCATCGTCTTCACCGCATCCCCAGGAGCCCGCAGCACCATTCCACGCACCTCGTCGTGCCCCCTAGCGACGAGCCCGAGCTCGCCCGAACTCCGGCAGTCGCACAGCTCGTCGCCGGCGTCGTTTCCGGCCACCCCAGCTCCACCCACTGCCACCACTCGACGCGGCTCACTCCCCGCTGCACGTAGATGTGCTCCGCTGTTGTTTTGGTCGTCGGAGGACGAAACCCGCACCACCCCGCCGCGTCTGGCCTCGTCGGCGGCTAAACGCCGGCGAGTCAGCCCAGTTTGACCAGGGATTTGACCCCCCCTGGGTCACTGACGTGTGGGCCCAGGGCCTTAACTAATCTGGTTTAGGATTAGATTAGTGCTAATTAACTTAGGTTAGTTAGTTAGACACTGACATGTGGGCCCCAGCGTCAGGTTTGACCTGGACCGGCCCCGTTGACTGCTGACGTCACCCTGACGCAATGCTGACGCAATAAGTATTTTCTGGATTTATTTTATTCAGGAAATTTCAGAAAATACCAAAAACTTCAAAAATTCATAGTAATTCAACCGTAGCTCCAAATCAAACAAATTATATATGAATTTGGATCAGAAAAATCCAATCTTTCCATCTGTACTGGTTTCATGCATGTCAGAACACTTTAACCTTGCTGATTAGATGAAACAAGTTAATACACTAATATGACCTCTTATTTTGGGTTTGCATTTGAATCCTTGATTCAAATGAACTCAAACCAACCTGTTCTAAGATGCATTAGCCAAAACACACTCATTTTGCCATGTCATAGCATGCATCATATTGTTGCATATTGCCATGTAATGATTGTGTTTCGATGTGTTCTTCGTGGTAGGTTCTGCCTCCGAGGATATTCACGAGTATCCAACTGAAGGGCAGTATCCCACTACCACTCTGTCAGGCAAGCAACCCCATTGATCATTTTGATACAAACCCATCTTCTCGCTTCTGCTCTTGTTTACTGCATTAAGACAACACGTTTCAAACTGCTGTGTGTTGCGGTAGTTGAACCCATATCCTCTGCATGACCTGTCATTGCCACAGTAACTAGATGAAACCCACTAGCATGTGTAGGAGTTGATTGAGCCATGTCTGTGTTTCCTACCATGCTATGCCTGCTATGCTTAGAGTTGTGTCAGGTCTGGCTCATCAGGGTGATGGACTAGAGTGAATGGTTGTGTCGGTAATGAGAGTGAAGTGTTGAACATGATGTGGTAAAGGTATCGATGAGAGGCCATGTAGGAGTACATGGTGGGTTGTTTCATTGAGGCCGTCCTTAAGAACTGAGATCTGTATGCGTGATTTAAGATTCAGCTACTACCACACATTGGGATCCTTAATTGACTCTCTCGACTTATTAATCACCCCGTCCTCTGTCCAGGAGTTGCAAGTAGTTTCTGGTGTTTGTAGTTGCTGGAGGCCGTGCGCAGCGCTGACCCTAGGGGTGGGCTGTGATGCGGTAGGCACGTGGCACGGTGTACCGGGTCGCCCGTTTGGTGTCTCGGGAACCCTGCACACATCGTTTGGGGCCGTTGAAGACACCCCGGCCGGATTTCCTTGCGGATGGAACCCGAATAGGCGATAAACCTGGACTAGAGACTCGTGTGTTTAGTTAGGTCGTGGTCTACACCCACGTCGGCTTTCGCTTGAAGTCTGCCGAGCACATGTCGTGTGCAGACGCTAAGTGGTGGAAACATGTGTGAAGAAGTACACCCCTGCAGGGTATAAAACTATTCGAATAGCCGCGTCCACGGTAAAGGACTACTTGGTCACTTATGCAGTTCATAGACGAGTTAATGGTTACTACTAAAAGACTAAAGATAAGTGTGAGTACCGCGGATGGCCCTCCCGTAGGATTACGAGGGAGGATCCACGGTGGAGTATTGTGATGGTGTTTAGTGGACTCGTGTGCGAAAACTAGTTTCTCAAGTGGTGTCTCGTAGGATAGTGTAGCCAAGAGTCAAAGCTGGCTTGCTGCAATAACTCCACCACCCTTCTTGAGAATGTGCATATATATTAGGATCTGTTGTAAGACTTGCTGAGTACCTTTGTACTCATGTTGCTTTAATAATTGTTGCAGACGAGAACACCGCCCCCTGCGATGGGTTCTATGTAGATCTCGACGTTGACGAGTGACTTGCCACCCAGGTGGTGACCTGAGCTTGTGAAGGGCCTATGTAGATAGACAGGCTTCGTCAAGCCTTCTTTCTTTCTAGTGTCTGTACTCAGACTAGTTGCTTCCGCATGTGCTTGTATGTTTGTATGACTTGAGTGTCGGGTCGTGTGACCCCTATCTGTATGAACATGTTATGTATGGCTCCCCGGAGCCTTTATATAAAGTACTTTGAGTTGTAGAGTTTTGTTGTGATGCCATGTTGTATTTACACATATCGAGCATATTGTGTGTATGATTGAAATGCTTGGTATGTGTGGGATCCGACTATCTAGTTGTTTATCCTTGGTAGCCTCTCTTATGCGGAAATGTAGTCTGGTGTCTCCACTGAGCCTTGGTAGTCCGCTACAGCCCGGTTTACCGGAGTCCTGCTAGCCCAGCACTACTGCTCCGGAACACTTAGACTGGCCGGCATGTGTTTCACTTCGTTCCTGTGTCTGTCCCTTCGGGGAAATGTCACGCGGTGATATCCGGAGTCCTGCCTAGCCTGCTACAGCCTGGGTTCCCGGAGTCCTGATAGCCCAGTGCTACAGCCCGGATTCACACGCTGCTGACCGACATGCTCGATGTTGATTCATGTATGCCTGTTCCCGTAAGTTAGCGCCGCTTTGGGTTCACGACTAGCCATGTCGGCCCGGGTTCTCTATCATATGGATGCTAGCAACACTATCATATACGTGAGCCAAAAGGCGCAAACGGTCCCGGGCCATGGTAAGGCGACACCCGTGGGAATACCGTGCGTGAGGCTGCAAAGTGATATGAGGTGTTACAGGCTAGATCGGTGTGACTTAGAATCGGGGTCCTGACACAGCGAGGCCAACATGGATGCCACCGTCGGAGCCGACGGTGCCTTTGCCGATGAGGCCGCCAAGACCGCACAGGAGGAACCTACCAAGGAATCTACTGAAGAGGGCGGCAAGGAGGCTGGTGACCGTACTGACGGCATTCCTGCCGCAGGAGCGCCAGGCGCTACGCCGGCCACAGAGCCCCCTGCTACTGGTGAGGCGGTTGCTGAGGATCAACCGTCAACATCAAAAGTCCCCTCATCAAGTAAATATCTCAAAGTTGGCGAGAACATGTTTGTCAACTTGCCGGGGACGGCAAGCATTGGGGCACCGGCCGAAGGGGAAGTCTTTGATGAAGAAATCATCGCCGCTGCCGGGCTCGAGATTGTTGATGATCCCAGCGCCAGTAGTGGCAAATCTGAAGAGGATCAGCTCCTCCAGGCCATGGGCGAAAATTTTCGCAAGCTCCAGGCACTTCACCATGCTCGGAAGGAGAAAGCAGATTCCAGAATGGCAGTTGTCGAGGCGGCCGAAGCAGATTTTCAGAGGCACGTCGAACAAATGCAAATCTGGTACGCCGAGGCCCTTCAAGAGCTGACTGCCAGCCGGGAACAAGTGAGCCAAAACTGGACAGAGATCCTCTTGAAATGATCTAACCTGGAGAAAGCGCAAGAGGAAGCTACGCAAAGAATTGCTGCTGAAGATGCTCTCCTGACGGAGCGTCGCATTGCACTTGACGCCCATGAGGAAGATCTTGTCGCACGTGAGCAGGCACTCGCCACCAAGCTTCACAGCAAAGATGAAGAGATCGAGAAGCTTGTCGCGCGGCGGACCCAGGAGCTAGAGCAGAAGCACAAGGAGGCGCTCGAAGCTCTAACTGTAGATCACGCCGGCAAGCTCAAGGAGGCCGTCGATGCTGCCGAGGCTGCAGAGGCCGCCAAGAATGAGCTGAGCGACAAAGTAAAGAAACTGGAAGCGGATCTTGAAGAACACGGCAAGGAGCTCTCGACGCTCAAAAGTGACAGGGAAAACACCCTCCACACCCTGGCGGAGATGTAAGTTGCCATGTCTGACAAGACCAAGCAGCTCTCTTCAGCAAATGACGCCATTGCCGATCTGAGGCTGAAACTGACCACGCTGGAGAAATCACTTGAGGACAGCAGGGCCCACGAAAAGGCCCTGAGCAAGGATCTCCAAGACAAGAAGAACCTGCTCAAGAGCGCTGCTGCCGCCCAAGTTGATTACGAAAAGGGGGTGGAAATCTGGACTGAATGCCTCATCGATGCTGCGGAGAAGCTCACTGCACAATTATCATCCATGGGCCTGTCAAACTTCAGGTATTCCTCCGAAGAAAGGATATCTTCGAGCGCCAGGTTGACGATGTTCTTCAAAAGCATCATTGATGCTCTGAAGCTGCTTCAGTCTAACCGGGCGACCCAACTGGCCAACGAATCCCGCCAGCTTTGCCGGGTTGTCCTCCACAAGGTACTCATCAAGGTGGCGCACAATAATCCTGGCATCGACCTCACCAACGTGCTCGGCCGTCTGCCAAAGGACGCAGACCTCAAGGCACTTGAGGAGCTTGTCGCGCCTATCCTTGAGAGGGTGAATTCAATCAAAAGGGTTGAAGGCCAGCGCAGGGATTAACTGCTCCACCTCTTCTTGTCGTCGCCATTCCATGCCAAAGACAATTAAGTCTTAAGTTAGAACTGTGGCAACTTATTAATGTAATATAACTTGCTTATGTTTGAGTACATGCATCCTATCTCCCTTGTCTGATTCCTTTATGTATGGAGTTCACCCTACGCTTACTGAAAAACTTGCCGGCGCGCAACCTGCCGCGAGCGCTGGGTGCGGAACTTCAGCAGCCTGCTGGAGGTGCAGCAGCCGGCAAGACTCCTTGGCGTTCTCAGTGCAGCCACTTAAATCGTTGAGCGGACTCGAAACAAAATAAGGGCGCAATCGATTACGACAAGGGTTCCTTCGCGTGCAGGTTTTCCATACAAAGGTCGAAATCATCTAAGGAAAATAACTTTGCGATAAAGGACTTGCTCTAAGTTTTAGAACTTAGCTTTCTGTCGTTGTTCTTCCTCCGGTAAAGCGTCAATTCTGAACGTCGCCAACTGGTACCCATATTCTCCTCCCCCCCCCCCCCCCGGCAAAAGTGCACGTGAGGAATCCTTTTGTCTTTTGAGAAAAAGAAAGAAGAGAAAATAAAGATATGAAACCTTGGCGGTTCGTTAGAACTTACCGGGGGCAAGTGTCATAGAACTTCTTAGTCAAACATGCATATATATATATGAACATGGGAATCAATAAGGAAATGCACAACACTTAAACTTATTCATCTGGGCTCAGGGTCTGCGCCTGGCTTTGTACAAAGGATTACATGCCTTGCCGGCAAGACTTGTACAAAAGGGGGTTGCTGGGGGCCCCCGGCAACCGTGCCTTATGGGTAGAACTTGCGAAGATGTTCGATATTCCAGGAGTTGCTCACTGGAACGCCATCTTCGGTCTACAGGCGGACAGCGCCAGGCCTGGTGACTCGTACTACCCGATAAGGGCCTTCCCACTTCGGCATCAACTTGTTTGAATTCTTGGCGGACTGAATCCGCCGAAGAACAAGGTCGCCTTCCTCAAGGCTTCGGGCATGAACTTTGCGGCTATTGTAGCGGCGCAAAGCTTGCTGGTAGCGTGCAGCTCGCACAGCAGCCTGAAGATGATTCTCCTCAAGGAGCACAGCGTCATCTTGCCGTAGTTGCTCTTGCTCAAGCTCAGCATAAGCGAGCACTCGAGGTGATCCGTATGTGAGTTCCGTGGGGAGAACTGCTTCCGCTCCGTAGACCAGAGCGAAGGGTGTCTGGCCGGTGGCTTGATTTGGTGTTGTTCTGATTGACCAAAGAACCGCCGGCAACTCATCAATCCAGCGTCGTCCGCACTTTCTTAGCCTGTCAAAAGTTCTGGTCCTGAGACCGCGCAGCACTTCAGCATTAGCCCTCTCCGCTTGGCCGTTGCTTCTCGGGTGAGCAACAAAGGCAAAACAAATTTTGCCGCCAAGGTCTTGGACGTACTGCATGAAGGTGCGACTTGTGAATTGCGTACCTTTGTCGGTGAAGATCCTGTTGGGCACACCGAAATGGCAAACTATCCCTTTGAAGAACTTGACGGCTGATTGTGCTGTCACCTTTCTCACTACTTCCACCTCCGGCCACTTTGTGAACTTGTCGATTGCAACGTACAAGTACTCAAAGCCCCCGGTAGCACGGGGGAAGGGGCCCAATATGTCGAGCCCCCAGACCGAAAATGGCCAGGAGAGAGGGATCGTCTGAAGAGCTTGAGCTGGCTGATGTGATTTCTTCGAATGAAACTGGCACGCTTCACACTTGGTTACTAGTGCAGTTGCATCCTGGAGAGAGGTGGGCCAAAAGAAATCTTGCCGGAATGCTTTCCCGACAAGTGCTCTTGATCCTATGTGAGAGCCACATATGCCTCCATGTATCTCTGCCAACAGCTCTAGTCCATCCTCCCGAGGAATGCACTTTAATTTCACACCGTTCGGTCTTTTTCTGTACAGGACGTCATCGACGAACTTGTACATAACAGACCGACGGGCTACTTTTTCCGCTTCTTCCTGTTCCTCCGGGAGTTCTCCTGTCTGAAGGAAATGGACAATGTGCTGCGCCCATGCTGGAGCCTGGGGCTTGACAGCTAGGACTAAAGGCATCTCCTCCGCCGGGGGAACGTTTGTCTCGACAGCGAAAGCGTGAGGTTCCGCCGGAGCCTGTTGTTCCCCAGCAAGTTTATCGTTGATCCCGGCAAGTTCTTTGCCGGCGGCTCCGGGGAGCTCTGCCGGAAAGTACTGTCCAGAATTCAACTTTCTTCTCTTTTCTTGCCGCATTGATGCCGTCACGGATGGTTGAGTCAAATGGAGCACAAAAGTTCCTGGTTCCACAGGCAACTTGAGAGCGGCGCGCTTTGACAGGTCATCAGCAATACTGTTCTCGGTACGAGGGATGTGCTTCATTTGTAGACCGTCAAAGTGCTCTTCCATTTTTCTCACTTCATCCACGTAGGCTTGCATCAATGGACTCTGATAACTCTGGTTAACTTTCCTGATGACAAGCTGTGAATCGCCTCTGATGACAAGCTTCTTGATACCAAGGTCTGCCGCGATCCTGAGACCAGCAAGCAGGCCCTCATATTCCGCAGTGTTGTTCGCCAAATTCTCCCTGGGAAAATGCATCTGGATTACGTACATGAGGTGTTCTCCGGTGGGTGCGACAAGCAGCACGCCAGCACCGGCGGCTTGCAGCGAAAAAGCCCCGTCAAAGTACATAACCCATTCCTGATCGATTTCCTTGCCGGGGAGAGTTGTTTCTTGAACCTCTTCGTCTGGCGTTGGGGTCCATTCCGCAATGAACTCTGCCAAGGCCCTGCTCTGAATTGTCGAAGTGCTTTCAAACTTGAGACCAAAGCTCGACAACTCCAACGCCCACTCCACAATCCTGCCGGTTGCTTCTGGATTTCGCAAAATCCGTTGCAACGGAAAGCGAGTGACGACGGTGATTTCATGTGCTTGAAAATAATGGCGCAGCTTCCTCGAGGCCATAAGAATGCCGAAGAGCAACTTCTGCACGCCAGAATATCTTGACGTAGCTCCTTGCAAAAGAGAGCTAACAAAATAAACTGGGCGCTGCACCACCTTTTTCTTCTGCACTGGTTCTTCTGACTGCGCAGATCCTGTCTTGCCGGGGAAGATCCTGCCGCATCGCCTGGCGGTCCTACCGCTGGTGTTGCTTCCTCATCAGCTTCTCTCTATGCCACTAACGCAGCACTAACCACTTGATTTGTTGCTGCCAAATATAGCAGCACCGGCTCTTGTGGTTTAGGCGCGACTAGCGTCGGCGGAGAAGAAAGGTATTTCTTCAAATCTTGCAGCGCAGCCTCCGCCTCCAGAGTCCATTTCATTGGACCTGCCTTCTTCAAAAAATTTAAAAAGGGCAGGGCGCGCTCAGCAGATTTGGAAATAAACCTGCTTAGAGCAGCAACACAGCCGACAAGACGACGGACATCCTTGACGTGTCTTAGCGCTTCAATCTGCTCAATAGCTTTGATCTTGTCGGGGTTCGCTTCGATCCCTCGTTGAGATACAAAGAATCCGAGAAGCTTGCCGGAAGGAACACCAAACACGCACTTCTCAGGATTGAGCTTTAAGTTGATCTTGCGCAGATTTGCAAATGTCTCTTCTAGATCTTGTATGAGCGTCGCTTTGTCCTTGGTTTTGACCACTATATCATCCATATATGCCTCCATATTTCTATGGAGCTGAGGCTCAAAACCAATTTGGACCGCTCTCGCAAATGTAGAACCAGCACTTTTCAAACCGAAAGGCATTCGTATAAAACAATATGTACCACATGGGGTGATAAATGCGGTCTTTTCTTCATCTTCTTTTGCCATGAAGATCTGATGATACCCTGAGTAGGCATCAAGGAAGGATAGTAGATCACAACCAGCGGTGGAGTCCACAATCTGGTCGATGCGCGGCAAGGGAAAGGGATCTTTTGGACAGGCTTTATTGATATCTGTATAATCAATACACGGTCTCCATTTCCCATTCGCCTTGCGCACTACAACCGGATTAGCCAACCAGGTCGGGTGAAGTACTCCTCTGACCAATCCTGCTACTTCCAGCTTTCTGATTTCTTCGGCAATGAATTCTTGCCGCTCCAAGGCTTGCATCCTGACCCTCTGCTTGACGGGCCGCGCGTGAGGATAGACAGCAAGGTGGTGCTCAATTACCTCCCTGGGAACACCGGGGATGTAAGACGGTTGCCATGCAAACACGTTGACATTCGCCCGCAGGAAGGCAATGAGCGCACTTTCCTATTTGTCATCTAGGGCGGAACTTATGGTGAAAGTTCCTCCCGTTCCGTCCTCCCTGATGGGCACCTTCTTGGTCTCTGGTGGAGCAGCCTTGGATCTCTTATTCTTGCCGGTGGAACTCTCTGGTGCATCCTCAACGGAAGCGCGGCACTCCGAGGAGGTGCGCTTGCCAGAGTTCGCGCCAAGATTCTCGCCGGTCTTCTTCTTCCCCCCGGGAGTTCCAGTGGCAGGAGCAGATGCCTTGACGGTAGGTGCTGCAACTGCTTCCCGGTAGAGTTGGTCGGCGCAGATGAGCGCATCCTTCTTATCGGAATGGATAGTAATGACACTCAACGGCCCGAGCATCTTCAAAACATTATACGCGTAGTGTGATGCCGCCATGAACTTAGCCAGCGCTGGCCGACCAAGGATCCCATTGTATGACATAGGGATCTTGGCGACATCAAACACTACCTTCTCTGTCCTGTAGTTGAGCTCGCTACCAAATGTCATCGGTAGCGTAATCTTGCCCTTTGGCTGGGTTCTTCCTGGATTGACCCCTTGAAACGTGCCCGTTTCCTCAAGATCTTCATCAGGAATTTGGAGCCTCTTGAGCACATCCGGTGAGATTAGGTTCAGCCCGGCCCCACCGTCAACTAGCATTTTCGTCACCTTGAGGTTGCGGATTGTTGGTGAGACCAACAATGGCAAGCACCCGACCGCGGTTGTGCGATCAGGGTGATCCTCGATGTCAAAAATGATAGGCGTGTTGGACCACTTCAGGGGCTTACATGCATCCATTGATGGCTCTGTTGCATTAACTTCTCGCACCCACTGTTTAAGCCGACGGTGGGAAGAGTGCAACGAGGCGCCCCCGTCGATACACATGGCCTCTGTAGCTTTCTGGAATTCTTGCTCACTGGACTCATCATCTTCTCTATCATCATCACCTTCTTCTTTGTCACGGCCTCGAGCGGGCCTCTCCCTCTGTTGCTTGGCCTTGCCGCGGCGACCCCCTCGGCCACCGCGCTTCTTGCCGGACCCCTCAGTACCGTCATGGGCCTTCTCCTTATCTCGCCTTTCATACTCAGCCCTCTGCTTCTCGACAAGCTGCTCAACTTGCCGGCAGTTTTGGAGATCGTGGCCCTTGGTGTGATGGATCTTGCAATACTGCTTGCCGGAGTTTTCCAACTTGTCGGCAGCCGCCAAGGCCTGGCATGAGGAGCACCCGGCAAGTTCCTTGCCGGGGTCGTCAACCTTGGCCTTCTTGGCGGCGCCAGGGTTGCTGGATTCCTTGACAGCAAGCACGGCCTTGCCTCTACGCTTCCTGTTCCGCCGCCGGCTTTTCCTTGACGGGGTTGCAGCGTCTTCATCTTCTGACTCGCTCCCCGCGCCAACAGCCTCGCCAGGGAGTTTCCTCCCTTCTTCAGCTCGAGCGCACTTGTCGGCCAAAGCGTAAATCTCGGCAATACTCCTGACTTTGTTCATTGCCAACTCTTCCCGCATTTTGTGGTTACGCACGTTCTTGTGAAACGCGCTAACAACAGCGGCAGGGTGAACGTCAGGAATATTGTACTGCACCCGGCTAAATCTCTAAATAAACTTGCGCAGGGATTCGCCCTCCTTCTGAGGGATGATATGCAAATCACTCTCTTGGCCACGAGCTTGGTGGCCTCCGACAAAGGCGCCAACAAACTGATGGCACAGATCTGACCAAGAAGAAATAGAATTCTCCGGCAGATGCATCAACCACGACCTGACGTTGGGTTTGAGCACCAACGGGAAGTAGTTGGCAAGTATCTTGTCATCTCAGCCCCCGGCAGCCTGCACCGCAATGGTGTAGATGCTCAGGAACTCCGAGGGATGAGTCTTGCCGTCATATTTCTCCGGGACCTCTGGCTTGAAGGTTCGGGAATTGGGCCACTGGACTTGCCGCAGCTCACGGGTAAACGCTGGAGTCCCTACCTCGTAAGGCAAGTCGCATGTGTCCCCTGGTGCGGGCTCGTCGACAGCGGGCCCTGCGCGCTTATCAGATTGATAGCGCGCTTCCCGTCGCTGCTCGATGATGGTTCGAGCATCCTCTTTGCTTTGTTCCTGGAGAACTTGACGCTGGTCGCGGCGCATCCGTGGATCGGACGACGCCGTGGAATCATTATCACGGCGATCAACCCGCTGGGTTGTCGACCGCCGCTGGTGTCGTGGAGGAGAGTGCACCGTGGTTGCACCACCTCCGGTTTTCTCCACATCGGCTAGCGCCGGATCGATGGGCCGCCGCTGTGAGGGCCCTGCCTCCTGTGGCCCATCTTTGTTGGCGAAGCCAATGAGGCTCTGGATAGTAGCTCGCCACTCCTCCATCTTCTCTGGAGCAGGAGGGAAATCGAGAAGCAGCTGCGCACATGCCAAAGCTTCCGCTGGCGTAGGCGGCGGCGACAGGTGCGAGGTACGTGAGGTGCTCTGACTCCTAACCATGTTAGAAGGAGCACCGTCACGATCACGCGACCGCGCGCCACTTCCGCCGACAGTTTGTCGTGCATGTTGGGCCTGTGCACCTTGGGATCGATGCGCAGAAATCTTTTCATGGGGATGCCCTGAACCACTAGCGCCATGACGTTGCTCATCGTACACGGCCTGGGAAGGCCGTGACGCTGGTGCCGGCGCGAGAGCCCCAGAAGGCGTCCTCCGATCTCTGGAGTTCGTTGTGCCACCCGTAG
Source organism: Thinopyrum elongatum (assembly GCA_011799875.1). Taxonomy (NCBI): domain Eukaryota; kingdom Viridiplantae; phylum Streptophyta; class Magnoliopsida; order Poales; family Poaceae; genus Thinopyrum; species Thinopyrum elongatum. The sequence continues at coordinate 317,832,664 of CM022300.1, forward strand.
GCAACATAGCTCCATCTCTGGATCCAGTGGCGTGTGGATTGCCGCTGCCGCTGCGAACGATGCCGCTCGCCTGGCTTGGATCACTGGAACGTCGTGGAGGCTCTAATCCTCTTCCTTCTGCACCCACGCCATCGCCCGTACGCGAGGGCACAGGCAAAACGGACGTGGATGGTTGCGCCGTTGCGGCGCTCTTCTTCTTGGGTGGCATGATGATGAAGATGATGAAGAAACTAAGGCGCCGATCACTGGATCAGGTTCACACAACCTGCTCCCCCTACCTGGCGCGCCAAGGATGTCGGCGTGCGACACCTATGGGACTCCCAAGGGACCCCTTTACGATTTGGCAGGGAGAGAGGTATGCACGAAGAGCAGAACCAACGATCGACGCGGGGCGATTTTTACCCAGGTTCGGGCCGCTGATCAGCGTAAAACCCTACTCCTGCCTTGTTTTATTATGAGTGTTCTTGAGCCCAGGCTCTAGGAGCGCTTGCAATGAATAGTGCGTTCAAAGAGCAGCTACGCATGCAGAATGGGCCAGAAGATCCTCCCACCTGTAGCACTTGCCTTGGGCCTCCTTTTATACGCTCAAAGGGGTCACCACAGTGGCAAAGTCTACATACATTGAGGTGTAAAGTAGCTACAGGGTTATCACACCTAACCACTGACGGATTAGGACGAACACATTTAATGCACCATGAGGTGTCCGTTTAGGTGTCCTCACTTTCTTGGGGATGCAAAAAGGGGCCATCCCATCAGCACCGCTTAAGCTCTCCTCCACTGGCGTGTTGCCACGCATCCAGAGAAGGACCCAGAATGCCGGGCTTGTTGCTGTGTCGAAGCGGTGGCACAGTAGCATAACCTTGCCGGGCGCTGAATCTTGCTAGGCGCCGAATCTTGCCGGGCGTAAAATCTTGTCGGGCTTCGCAGGCCACCCCGGCAAGATCTTGCCGGGGAGGCTGGCTTTTGGATTCCAGCTCTTCCTATCTGCTGATCCTTAGATCTTTGACTTGAGAATTTCTTTGATAGCCTGAGTCAACCTCAAACTGTTCCCCGACAAGCCTTGCCGCGAGTATGGCTACAACTGCCCATGCACAAGTACGGGGTACTAATGGCCCAATACTTAGTACACCGACACCCTAGTTTATGAGTTGCTTCATAAGGGGCTGATTTGGATCCATATGTTTCATGCTATGGTTAGATTTATCTTAATTCTTCTTTCATAGTTGCGGATGCTTGCGAGAGGGGTTAATCATAAGTGGGAGGCTTGTCCAAGGAAGGGCAGCAACCAAGCACCAGTCCACCCACAATCAAATTATCAAAGTAACGAACGCGAATCATATGAGCATGATGAAAACTAACTTGACAACAATTCCCATGTGTCCTCGGGAGCGCTTTGCTTTATATAAGAGTTCGTCCAGGCTTGTCCTTTGCTACAAAAAGGATTGGGCCACCTTGCTGCACCTTAGTTAGTTTTGTTAGTTGTTACCCATTACGAATTATCTTATCATACAACTATCTGTTACCGATAATTTCAGTGCTTGCAGAGAATACCTTGCTGAAAACCGCTTGTCATTTCCTTCTGCTCCTCGTTGGGTTCGACACTCTTACTTATCGAAAGGACTACGATAGATCCCATATACTTGTGGGTCATCAGATGCATCCATAGCGTGACACCTAGTAGTGCATTTAATGCACTTTGTCCTAACTGCCAGAGTTAGGTATGATAGCACTGTTAGCTATCTAATCACTGGATAATGACTGTTTTGCCATTGTGGTAACCCCTTAGCCTATAAAAGGAGGGTAGTGGCAACCTAAGAAAGGATTCGGACCCTCAAGTACTCATACGCGCGTAGCTGCTCTCCCCAAGGTGACCTTGCCGGGCGTGAGCGCCGCGCGTTCCTCACGGTCCCTCCATCAATCCACCAAAGCAGGAGTAGGGTTTTACGCTTCTCAGTGGCCCGAACCTGGGTAAAAACCACCAGCGCCACCTCTGCCGTGCTGTCCCATGGCCTCCGCTCTCTATGCAACATGATCAATCCCCCTGCCGAACCACAAGGGGCCGATGGCCCCATAGGTGATCGTGTTCCACCGCGACATCTTTGGCGCGCCAGGTGGGGGGGCATGCATGTGCAAACCTGAGGTTGTGATCAGCGCGTCAATCTTCATCATCGTCTTCTTCATCATCCATGGCGCCCAAGAAGAAGCCCAGCGTGATAGCTCACCCTTCCTCCTCGAAGGCCCCCTCGCATGCAGCCACCGATACTGTGGGGGCTGCAGCGGCGTCGGGGGACGCGGACGCCATGGGGAACGTTACCGGCGCAAGCGGCGCTGTCATCGTTCCCCCTGTGGCCAAAGTGGGAGCGGGAAACGCTGGAGTAGGGCGGCATCAACAGCATCTCGACGGCCGTGCTCCACAAGGCGCGGGTGGGGAGATCGTTCAGTCTCCACCTCCCCACCGTGCTGGAGGACACAGCCGCAGCGACAACGCTCGCTCTCGTGCAAACCGTGACCCCCTGGTTGTCCCCGCTACGGGCGCAACAGCGGGGCAAGCGCATTCCCCAGGGCGAGGTAACCAAGACGAAGCGCCGAACGGGGTCGTCAACCCCCAGTCGCACCCTTCTCGCCACCGTACCACCGTCATGGCTGGCTCGCAGCGACAAGAGCATGGTGCCACCGCCACTAGTACTGACAGGAGCTGAGCGACGTCGTGGTCTGCGTCGTCGTTTATGCCGAGAACTGCTTCAGAAGCCATGGCGCGAGCCCAACTCCTGCTGAGATTCCCGCCGGCGGCCGATCAAATGGATGAGTGGAGATCCACCATTCAGAGTTTGATCGGTTTCGCTGAAGCGGGAGGTTCACAGCGGGCGGACCCGCCATGGCGCCCACAAGCGACAACCACGATCCGAGCTGCTGGCCGTGTCGAGGGGGCCACTCCAACGGTGTAATCCCCTCCACGACAGCCAGCGCAGAGGCTGCAACCAGGAGCCCAACGAGGTATCGATGGCTTCATCTGACCCACGGGCCCGCCAAGATCAACGGCGGGTCCTAGAAGATCGGCGGAGGGAGGATGCGCGCATCACCATAGACCGACGCCGTGAAACCCGCCGCCAATCTGACAGGCGCAATGGCCCAAACATCAACGAACCCACGCCCAGTGAAGGCAGATACTTGCCTTTTGAGGTTGGGTGCCCTGCCTTCACTCGCGAGCTGCGGCAAGTCCATTGGCCATCTGCCCGCATTTTCAAGCCAGAGATACCAGAAAATTATGATGGAAGGTTGAACCCGACAGAGTTCTTGAGCATCTACACTATCGCTGTTCAAGCCACCGGGGGAAGAGATGAGAAGGTGTTCGCTAATTACTTCCCATTGGCACTCAAGACGAACGTGAGGTCATGGCTGATGCACCTGTCGGAGAATTCCATCTCATCATGGGCCGACCTGTGCAATGAGTTCGTTGGCGCCTTCATGGGCGGCCATCAGGAGCCGGGGCGGCCCAGCAATCTGTAGCTCCTTCCACAAAAGGAAGGGGAAAGCTTGCGGAAATACATGCAGAGGTTTAGCCGGGTGCACAGGAACATTCCAGACATCCATCCGGAAGCTGTGATTGCCGCGTTCCAGTCCAACATGCACAACAGGAGGATATGTTCCAAGATGAATGTCCGGTTGCCCAAGACAGTGAATGAACTGTACACCTTAGAAGATAAGTGTGCCCGCACAAAGGAAGGGAGGCAGCTCCCCGGAGAGGAGGACGGTGTCGAAGTCGACTCCGAGGATGACGACGATGCCGCTGACCCGAAGAGGAAGAATAAGAAGCGCAACAAGAAGCGCAAGGAAAAGGTGGTGTTGGCTGTTGAGGGCTATGGCACTCCTAGTACCGGCAAGAAGGCCAAGACCGAAACCCCCGGCAAGGAAGTTGTCGTGTGCACTGCTTGCCGGGAGGCTGCGGCGGCCGAAAAGGCTGGGAAGTCTGACGGGCCATACTGCAAGATCCACTGGACCAAGGGCCATGATCTCCAAGAGTGTTACCAAGTTGAGCAACTTGTCAAGAAGTAGAAAGCTGAGTACGAGAAGCATGACAAGGAAAGAGACCAAGAAGGTGTTGGCGGGAAGGGCCGAGGAGGCCGCCGCGGCAAGGTTCCCCAGCATCCGGAGAAGCCTGCAAGAGGCCGTGAGAAGAAAGAAGGTGATGACGAAAGTGATGAAGGGGATGAAGAGGGAACCAGCGAACAAGAGTTCCAAAAAGCCACTGAGTCCCTGTGCGTTGACGCAGGCGCATCTTTGCACTCCTCTCACCGCCAGCTTAAACAGTGGGCACGTGAGGTCAATGCCGTAGAGCCAGTAGCAGACTCCCGGAAACCGCTCAAATGGTCCCGCACGCCCATCATCTTCGACGAAAAGGACCACCCTGACCGCACCACCACAATAGGGTGCTTGCCATTGTTGGTTTCACCAACAATCCGCAACCTCAAGGTCACGAAGATGTTGGTTGATGGCAGGGCCGGGTTGAATCTAATTTCCCCCAAGGTACTCAGCAAGCTGCAAATATTAGATGAAGAGCTCAAGGTTACCGGCACTTTTCAAGGGATCAACCTCGGCAGGAGTCGTCCTAAGGGAAAGATCACACTGCCGGTGACGTTTGGAGGAGAATTGAACTACCGGACCGAGAAGGTTGTGTTTGATGTGGTTGATCTCCCCTGCCGTACAAAGGATCCTTGGTCGTCCAGCCCTGGCAAAATTCATGGCGGCATCCCACTATGCCTACAACACACTGAAGATGCCAGGGCCGATGGGCGTCATTTCCATTCCGTCAGACAAGAAGGATGCAATCATATGCATAGATAAGATGTACCGAGACGCAGTCGCTGCTGAGGCCGCGGAAGCTCCGGCCCCCACCAAGGAAAACAAGAAAGGAAGGAAAGCTAGCAAAGATACCGGCAAGGAATCTGGGAAGCACGCCTCTTCGGAGTGTGCTGCACCCGTCGATGATTTGCCGGAGGGCTCCACTAGCAAGAAGCCCAAGGTTGCCTCACCTGTTGTGAAGAAGGTCCCGGCAGGGCTGGATGGCGCTGATTGTATGTTCATCATCAACTCCACCCTCGATGACAAATAGGAAAGCACGCTCGTTGCCTTCCTGCGGGCGAATGTAGATGTGTTTGCCTGGCAACCATCTGACATCCGGTGTTCCCAGGGAGGTAATCGAGCACCACCTAGCTGTCTGCCCTCATGCCCGTCCCATTAAGCAGAAAGTCAGGAAGCAAGCTTTAGAACAGCAACAGTTGAACCCTAAGAAGTGTGTGTTTGGCATTCCCTCCGGGAAGTTACTTGGTTTCTTTGTGTCCCACCGGGGGATAGAGGCCAACCCCGACAAGATCAAGGCGATCGAGCAGATTCAAGCACCCAAGACAGTTAAAGACATGAGGCACCTAACCGGATGTGTTGCCGCGCTGAGTAGGTTCATTTCCAAGTCTGCCAAGTGTGCCTTACCGTTCTCCAAAATTTTGAAGAAGGCAGGGCCAATGAAGTGGACCCAGGAAGCAGAAGCAGCGCTGCGAGACTTGAAAGCCTATCTTTCCTCTGCTCCCACCTTGGTCGCTCCTAAACCACAAGAGCCGTTGCTGCTGTACTTAGCGGCTACCAATCAAGTGGTTAGTGCAGCGCTGGTGGCGCAGCGGGAAGTAGATGAAGGAGCAGCCGCAGCTACTGTCCCCTCCGAGGAAGGAAGTGAACCTATCCCGGCAAGGTCTGGTGCAGATCAGGAGAAAGAAGAGCAGGATAACAGAGACAATTCCAAGACCGTGGCAAAGAAGAAGGTGGTGCAGCAGCCGGTGTACTTTGTCAGCTCCCTGTTGCAGGGGCCTAGATCAAGGTACTCTGGGGTGCAAAAGTTGATCTTTGGCCTCATCATGGCCTCGAGGAAACTGCGCCACTACTTCCAAGCCCATGAGATCACGGCTGCACCCGTTTCCCTTTGCAACGCATACTGAGGAACCCTGAGGCCACTGGCAGAATAGTTGAATGGGCTTTGGAATTGTCAAGCTTTTGTCGGAAGTATGAGAGTACGTCAACCATTTAGAGTAGAGCATTGGCAGATTTCATCGCGGAATGGACACCAACCCCAGATGAAGAGACACTGGAAACAGTTATCCCCGGCAAGGAGGCCCCCCAAGAGTGGATCATGTACTTTGATGGTGCCTTCTCACTGCAAGGTGCAAGAGCTGGTGTGCTCCTTGTCACACCCACTGGAGAGCACCTCAAGTATGTGGTCCAAATGCATTTTCCCCGGGAGAAAGCTACCAACAACACTGCAGAATATGAAGGACTCCTTGCCGGGCTCAGGATCGCAACAGAATTGGGAATTAAGAAGTTGATCATTCGTGGAGACTCACAGCTGGTGGTGAGACAAGTGAACAAGGATTACTGGAGTGCATTGATGGAGGCATATGTGGAGGAAGTGAGGAAGCTGGAGGATCATTTTGATGGATTGCAAACAGAGCATGTGCCACGTGCGGAAAACAGTGTTGCCGATCATCTGTCAAAATGCGCTGCACAAAAGCTTCCTGTGGAACTAGGGACTTTTGTTCTCCACCTGACTCAACCCTCAATATCCCCGACAACAATGGCCAGAAAGAGGAGGAAACTGGACTCCGGCAAGCCTCTCCCAGCAGAGATTCCCGAAGCCCCCGGCAGAGAGGTTGACGAGAATAACTCCACTTCGCCTGGTGAGCAGCACCCTCCCACTGAACTACCAGTTCTTGCGGTTGAGAGATGCGCTCCCACGAACGAGGAGGTGCCATTGATCCTGCCGAGCCTCAGGCTCCAACTTGGGCACGGCACATAGTCCATTACCTCCAAACAGGAGAACTTCCCGAAGAGCAAGAAGAAGCTAGAATAGTAGCCCGGAGGGCCAGTATGTATCAATTCATCGATGACGCGTTATATAGAAGGAGGCCCAACGGTGTGAAATTGAAGTGCATTTGCCGGGAAGAGGGGAAGGAACTATTTGCAGAGATACACAAAGGCATGTGCGGCTCCCATATTAGATCAAGAGCCTTGGTTGGAAAAGCTTTCCGGCAAGGTTTCTATTGGCCCACGGCCCTCCAAGATGCAACTAGTCACCAGATGCGAAGCCTGCCAGCTCCACTCCAAGAATATCCATCAACCTGCTCAAGCTCTCTAGACGATCCCTTTGTCATGGCCATTTTCGGTCTGGGGGCTCGACATCTTGGGCCCCTTCCCCCGTGCTACCGGGGGCTTTGAATTCTTGTACGTTGCAATCAACAAGTTTACAAAGTGGCTGGAAGTGGAGCCTATGAGAAAGGTGACCGCACAATCAGCTATCACGTTCTTGAAGGGATTGGTGTGCCGCTTCGGAGTACCCACCAGAGTCATCACTGACAACGACACCCAATTCACAAGCCGCGCCTTCATGCAATATGTTCAAACCCTCGGAAGCAAGGTTTCATTCGCCTCTGTTGCTCATCCCAGTAGCAATGGACAAGCTGAGAGGATGAACGCTGAAGTGCTGCATGGACTCAAGACAAGAACTTTTGATAAGCTGCAGAACTATGGCAGACGCTGGATCGATGAGCTGCCGGTGGTTCTTTGGTCCCTCCGTACGACACCAAATCGAGCTACCGGCCAGACTCCCTTCTCCCTAGTCTATGGGGCAGAAGCAGTGATCCCCACGTAACTCATATACGGGTCACCTCAAGTATTTGCCTATGATGAAGTTGAGCAAGAGTAGCACCGGCATGACGATGCCGTGCTCCTTGAGGAGAACCGTCTCCGGGATGCTACGCGTGCTGCACGCTATCAGCAAGCTCTGCGCCGCTATCACAACCGCAGGGTTCATTCCCGGAGCCTTGAGGAAGGCGACCTTGTCCTTAGGCGTGTTCAGTCCGCCAAGGGTACAAACAAGTTGACGCCAAAGTGGGAAGGCCCTTACCGGGTAGTGCGAGTCACCAGACCTGGCGCAGTCTGTCTGGAGACCGAAGATGGCATTCAATTGCAAAACTCATGGAACATTGAGCATCTTCGTAAGTTCTACCCGTAAGGCACGGCTGTCGGGCCCTGCCCGGCAGCCACCCTTTTGTACAAGCCTTGCCGATGCGCATGTAACCCTTTGTACAAAGCCAGGCGCAGACCCTGAGTACAGACAATAAAACGAAGCGCTGGCGCCCTAAAAACAACTTGCATGCATGCATAGCATAACATAAACTTGCCATGATCATGTAGATGAGATCATATGTTGCTTTGTTTTCCTCTGCACTAACTGCACGGCTCTTGCCGCGGACTCGATCCCGAAAAGAAGAAACGGAAACAAGCCTACATATCGATCCCCGACAAGCCAAACAGATAAGTTCCTTTTTATCCATATGTGTCTCTGTAAGAAGAAAACTTGTGCATAGAGAAACCTTGTCACCTTCGAAGCATTTGTGCTCCCATCCTTTGACCCGAACGTTGCTTCGATCAAGATGGTTGTAGTGGATTTTGACAGAGAAGGATCGACAAGGAGCCGGTTCCCTTCCATGGTTTCGAGCCCCGGCAGGAGGCAACAATGAAGGGCACCGGCAAGATAACCTGCCGGGAAAAACTTGTTTACCTAAAAGTATAGAGGCGTACCCCCTCTGCATGGATAAAACACATGCACAAGTGCCCGGCAAAGCTTGTCTTTTTCATTAATATGTGGATAAACAAGTACAGCTCTTACAGGCCACAAACATGGATAAAAGAAATTACATATTTGAGACTAAAATTTGGTGAATGCCTACATATTTTAGATTGAAAAAAGATAAGTGCCCCGTAATCCCTTTCTTGTCCCTCTCCTCCTAGGAACTACAGTGGGAGGCGAAGAGGGGAAAAGGAGCGCCTGGGCAGAAGCCCAGCCTGACCCCGTCAAGACCCGCAGGACGCAGCCTGACAAGATCGAGAGGGCGTGGACGAAGGTGATGGGTGGGGAGAGCGGCTAGGCGATGCCCTGGTCACCGCCACCAGGGCCAGCAGGACACGGCAAGGCGGACGAAGCCGGAGTCCACGGGGAAGCCTGCCGGGGTCCAGCTGGAGGACTGCTGGAGGAGGCAGAGACACCATCCACACCAAACACCCCGGCAAATCACCTTACCGGGGAGAAGATGCAGGTGCAGATGGTGGTGCCGCCGGCCTCCCGCTGACGGTGATGGTGCGACTGGCGTTCAGCCGGAGTCGGAGCCATTGTCCTTCCCATCGGCGCCGTCATCATCGCCGTCACTGTCCTCCTCGTCGCTATCGCTCGAGGAGGAGCTTTCGTCATCAGTCGAGCTCTCCGCGCAGCACCCTGAGCGAGCAACCGAATGCCCGAAGACCTTGACGGAGAGCAGGGTGGCATCCATTAACTTGAAATGGAGAACGTGCCCCGCCGCCAAGCTATGGGCACGGGCGAAAACCACGCCGGAGAAGCATGACATGCGGAGCAGGGAATTCCACGTCAGCCCGCATACTGCCATTGCAGCAGCCCCTCATGTGCAGCTTCAGCCCCGGCAGCTGTTTGACCTCCATCACTCTTGCAAATGAGGTAGGGAGCCTAAGACGGTTGCGCGGGGGCCCGCGCAGCTTGACGATGAACTCCAGCGGCTGGTCCCCGATGTGGCCTTCGTTCGGCTCCTGAGCGGCCGGAGGAGGGGCGATCAGAACGCCGCCCCGTCCTCCTCGACCCCGAGCGCCACGATGACCATGTCCGCGTCCTCTTCTACCTCCTCTCGCGACGGGTTCCGCCCCCGCGTCCCCAATGGGAGGAGGAAGACGCTGTCGAGTAGAAACCCTCGTCGCCACCACTGGGTGCCACTATGCCCTCTCCCCCTCACCATGATGGAGAGATGATATCAGAAGGAAGGAGGAAGAGATAGGTGTGAGCCAGCACCTCGCCCACGTTCCCTTTTATAGGCAAACGAGGCCGGGGGCTGGCTCCTCACCCAGGGAGCGACCACCCCGCTCCACCAATCCGACTCCTCGGCGTCACCAACGGCGCACGGAATCAAGACTGACCTCCTCCGCTTATCCATGGCACCTGGCTTTCTGCCTTGGCACTCATTCCCATGCCCTCCGTGTCCGCCACCAACCCTACGCAATGCATGCGACATACGTGGCAGAAATGGCAGGGGCAGGAGAGTTAGTGGAATGGCAGTTACCGCCCCGTGAACGTGGGACATGGGCGACCCCTGGGTCATGGCATAAATCTCCCCCACGACATCTTGCACGATGCACGGAAAAACTGGAAACTGACCCCGAGCATAGGTTAATGAAGAAGCAAGGAAAATGTCAAGAAAGAAGGGAATATCATCACAAGTGTCATGCCTGTGTACCTGATAGGGCCTACCCCAATGATGCTCGGCAGCACGTTTGTACCAGGCCCGGGGGCTCCTGTCGGTGCAACAAACCTTCGCGTGTGTTGCCCGAACTGTACACAGGAACGGCAGCAAGGAAGCTACAACACCAAGTTTCCAAGACGAGCTTCCAAGCCAGAGAGATAGCCCTTTGAGGAATCAAGTGGCGGATCAAGAAGACCAAGACAAGCCAAGAGAACAAGATATCACTAAGGGAAAGCCTCCCTTACCAGGCAGGCGAGCCTGGTCAGGTCGAGGCCACCCCGAAGACAAATCCCATGATTTCCCCGGCAGGCTTGCCGGGGCCGCTGGCGGCCTACATCCCCGCCAAGACTCCACCGCTCCACCGCATCTGAATGCAAGTCATCCATCGGTGCGGTGTCGAGCCCCCAGATAGCTAAGTGGTTGTCATTTGGCACGTGGCAGCCATTTAGAAGGAAGTTCACCTCTATATGACACCCGTCCAGAGGCGTGTCAAGCAGACAGGTGGAAGGTGACTAAGCGGCGCGGCAGGCCTGCCGGGCTGCATCCACAGTGTGACACCTAGCAATGCATTTAATGCACTTTGTCCTAAATGCCAGAGTTAGGTATGATAGCACTGTTAGCTATCTAATCACTGGATAATGACTGTTTTGCCATTGTGGTAACCCCTTAGCCTATAAAAGGATGGTCGTGGCAACCTAAGTGTCAGTGCAACAAACCTTCACGTGTGTTGCCCGAACTGTACACAGGCACTGTAGCAAGGAAGCTAAAGCACCAAGTTTTCAAGACGAGCTTCCGAGCGAGAGAGATAGTGATGTGGAGCATCCTACGAACATCACCATGTCAAGAGTCCCATTGCTAAGAGGCATGGCCAACTTCTACTTCAAGCATACTAAGGTGAACTCCATCCTTAATGCGTGTCTTCTTAGTTCCCTCGAGGATGGTATACTACTTGACCGTCCTACCATGTGCCCATATAGGTTTGAGCCCAATGATGAACGTGCCATGGAGGAGGTCATCCACAAGCGAGCGCCTACACCATCCATGAGAGAGCCTGGAAACGGAGAAGGAACCGTCAAGGAGAAGGCGAGGTTCCACCTACACCGACGGGTGTCCATGAGAAGGCGACATGCTGCATCTTCGCCAAGTGACTTCAAGGCATCTTTGCCTTCGGACGTACGGCATCTTCGCCTACTCCACGAGCTCAAGTCCACTACTTCCACGAGCTACTTCGACTTCACCGACGACGATGGGATTCCATTCTTTGGGACTCAGGACCCGGAAGAGTACCTTGAGTGGGAGCGCAAGATGGACGACTACCTCAAGCTACACCAAGTCCCCTCCGAAGATCAAGTGAAGTGCACCACAAGTACCTTCCACGACTACGCATCGACATGGTGGCTTCATAGACCTTCGACAAGCTTCACCATGACTTGGCCCACGATGAAGAAAGCGATGCGGTGAGAATTTGTGCCTTCCACCTACATGGAACATCTTCAACGCCAATTGGAGAACACAATACAAGGATCCAAGTCCCTCGACGAGTACTTCTTGGAGATGAAGAAAACATTGCGACGAGCCGGTGTGGACTACCCCATTTGGACGAAGTTCTACTTCATGATGGGATTGAACAACGACATCTCCAAGACTATCTTCCTCGAGAACAACAAGTCCCTCGACGACAACTACATTGGTGCTCTCAAGGCAGAGCAAGAACTCATGAAGGCCAAGTCTACTCGACCCCAAGCACACTTCGAGAAAACCACACTTCAAGACGGCGAGCATGAGGCTAGTACCACCGAGATATCCAAGCCCGATGAGCTCCAAGACGATGCTTCCATCTTTGGAGGGAGAGTGATGATGTGCCATCTTTGGCCTTCATCCACGATGAGAGTGATGATGTGCCATCTTCGGCCTTCATCCACGACGAGAGTGATGATGTGCCATCTTCTGCCTTCATCCACGGCGACGACTACAAGACGGTTGAGCATGGGATTTTCCCTTCGACCACGGTGACGTATGATGACTTGAGTGACTTTTGCCACCATATTGAGAGCGAGAGTGACTTCACCACTAGACCCATATACGATGAGCTACCCCAATTCCCATGTGAGGAGAGCCACCACCACCACCACTTGAGTGATTTGAGTGACTCCACCATATGTGACATTGAGTGCACCTACCTTCAGGGAGTGAGTAAGCCACCGCCACATAGAGAGAGTGAGGTAGTTGATAGGGCATGTGAGGCCATTTCGATTTCTAATGACTTACCCTCTACCTCTATTATGTCTTCTCATTTGGTGCTAGGTCCCATATATGATGATGCGCCGATCTTTGATGACTTCATCCTTCCTTTGGACAAGACGATGGCCATGGTGGACTATGATGCACCCCCCACATGGTTCCATCACGATGACGATGACCACGAGTGGGTTCTTGCCACCTGACCTACACCACATGAGTGGAATCACAAAGGTAACATAGGTGAAGGTGATGCTCTTGTCCCACTAGTGGACATTCTTGACATTGATTGCTTGCATGATGTTGATCCACCTATTACCATGCTTCATGCTAGTATGATTTCCCCATGCGATGATTTACCCATTTATGATGAGTTTGATGATTGCCATGTGGAGTCTATTAGTTGTGATGCCATGTTACATAGGATTTCTTGTGAGAATTCTTTAGGTCACATCATGTTTGACAATCCGCTTTACTTGTCATATGATATGCATGAGATCAATCAAATGTCATATTTGCAATCTCATCGTAGTGACTATGCATATGCCATTAAAATAAACCCAATTTGCACATATGGCATAGATGACAAACCCATGGTTATTGGCATTTGTTTTTCTTGTGATGATATTGATATGCTCCCTTCACATCATTTATCTAATATGCTATGCCATGACCACCTAGCTTCAGATATGCATTGTTTTGGATGTTGTTCATATTCTACATATGATGTTTCCACTATTGCTCTTGAGGATACCCCCATAGTTTCCTCAAACATATTAGGAGATTTTGATCCATCCTATGATTTCCCATGATTGTGTGCACCATATGCATCCCATGAATAAACATGCTATTGATGTGCCATACACTTGCTACAATTTGTGTCCCCATCATGTTATACATAACAACTATTCTTTCATGATGGATGACATGTTCATATACCATGCTTCCAATTTCTTTGAGCGATGTTTATCTTGTGCTAACTCTCACGTTCACATACACATCATGATGGATGATGTGTACATTTACCATGCACACACTTTCTTTGGTTTGTGTCTCTTTTGTGTAGGTACCCATGCATACTCGTCAACCTCGGAATCCCATGAGTTGAGGAAATGAGCTCTAGAGAGCAATGATGACTTGGGATTCCGTGGATTTTCATTCCCATCGCTCTCTTCGCGCAACGACTTCGCGCATCTCTTCTACATGGCCCTCACATGGTTATGGGTTATATACCACTTCTCACTTTATGCCCATATTTCCATGTTCACTTTGCATGGTATTCTCATACCTATGCCTTTGCCATGCATTTGTGACCCATGCTTCACATTACACATGATGATTGATTCTAGTACTTGTATGTGTATTTGCAAGCTTGGTGGAGATATTGCTTGTTATTGCCATGATTGCTTTGTGCTCTATTCCTATAATGATACTATGATCTTGCTTTGTGTTCGTGCTTGCGATATGTCATGTGCATTGCCTATATCAACTATTCGCTCACATGACATGATTGCCATGATTTCCTCTAGTGTGTTGCATCTTCGCTACACTAGTTTGCATGACTCGATGTCTATGCTTGCTTATGTTGCATCACCAATGATTCATACTTGCTCTATTCATGCGGTTGATGACAACCTTTGCCATGCTTTGCACTTGATTGCTATTGCTTGTTGTCATATGTCTCCATATGTTGCCTCTCTCATGTTAGATGATTTGCCATGTATTGAGTGCAACAATGCTATTAATCTTGTTCATGAGATTGCCCCCATAGCATTCTCGCATACACTTGGAGATTTTGACATAATTTTTGTGAAGCATGCTTGTCTTCCTTCTTTGCACCATATGCCTACTGCCATGAGTATAGCCATTACATCATATTATTCATGCACTTTTGCTTCTAATGGTTATGTGCAAGAGAAGAGAACCATCATGATGGATGATGTGTTTACCTACCATGCGCATACGTTCTTTGTTTTGTTGTGTGCATGTGTAGGATACTTGGACTTCGTGTCGACTTCCACTTCAAGTGAGTTAACAATTAGAGCTCTCGAGAGTGAACCACCTTCTACCACGACGAGTCTACATCGCACTTGCTTGTGCTTCGGTATTGTGAAGGACGCACAAGGACATGCTTTCGAGGTGATATCCTTCTCTTTCGAGAACACCCAAACCATGAGCATGCATATTGTGGATCACACTTCATGTGTTGCTTGCACCATGAGACTTATTGGTCATCTTGGACCACTTGATTGCACACATGTTAGAGATAGTGCTTTCCTTCATGATTTCCACATTGCTATGCCTCATGACATATATGCCTTGTTTGTTGCATCCAACTTGTTCATTATTTGCTCCTATCATATGTTTGGTTGCAACAATGTCATTTCTTCACGTATGCCATGCACCTTTGATTGTCACATGATTGACATGATTGCCTCACACATGATGAACTATTGCTCTTTCCATTGTGTTGAGTGTCATACTATCTTCACTACACCCTATGCACGTTATGCTTGGATTGTCTTGCGCTTGACCCATGTGTTTAGACACTTCATTTTATTCGGTGTTGTGAATGATTCCTATGCATACCATAGACCTTTTGTTGAGCACTTTGTGCATTCTTGCTATGGCTTTGAGGTAGATGCTTGTTCACTTCTCACACATATTTGCATCTCTACCTCCCATTTGCATGCTTGTTTCCATGATGACCTTGATTGTGCTCAATTTATATGCTTCAATGCCATGCCACACTTCTTTGTCAGACCATATGATATACTTGATGACGACACTTGTTGGGTGAATCACCTCTTAAATGCTTGGTTTTGCACTAACGTTAACCACATTTGTTTTTCCAAGTGTTTGTTCTTCTTGCTTCTTTTGAAGGAATTACAAGACGCTGCGACATTGGAGAGTGCCCATTTTGAGCTACAAGATGATGAAAGCCTGGTGATTTCCCACTACTACACAGTGACATCATCTCTTTCCCATGGTGATTTAGTTTTCGATCCGAGGTTGGATCTTTCCCAAGGGGGAGGGGATGATGCGGAGCATCCTACGGACATCACCATGTCAAGAGTCCCATTGCTAAGAGGCACGGCCAACTTCTACTTCAAGCATACTAAGGTGAACTCCATCCTTAATGCGTGTCTTCTTAGTTCCCTCGAGGATGGTATACTACTTGACCGTCCTACCATGTGCCCATATAGGTTTGAGCCCAATGATGAACGTGCCATGGAGGAGGTCATCCACAAGCGAGTGCCTACACCATCCATGAGAGAAGCCTGGAAACAAAGAAGGAACCGTCAAGGAGAAGGTGAGGTTCCACCTACACCGACGGGTGTCCATGAGAAGGCGACATGCTGCGAGCCTCTGGATACCCCGTGTGCATCGGCCTTTGGACCCTGTGCACACAGGACCCCGTGCCCATGGTACAAGCCCGTGCGCATGGGCTAAATCGCCAGGTCTCTGGATACCCCGTGCGCATGGGCTCCACTTACCCCATGCGCACGGGGGCCCCTGAGTATTGCTGCGGGCTTTGCCCTTGTATTACCATTTCGCCCCCACTTATCCCTCTCTTTGCCTAGGACTATATATACTCCTTCCCCTCCTCCATTTAGACTTAGCTAAGAATAGATCTAGACATTAGAGCTTAGCTCATGTACCTCCCCTTGTGGGATTCCTCTTGAGAGAGAGACACTCCATTGGAGTTCAAGGCCTCCATTGGAGAAGATCCCTAGGGATTCAAGACCCCCTTGAGGGAAGGATCTATCTAGATCAGCAAGACCTCATCTCCTTTGGATTTGAGATGAACTTTACCATGTACCCATGTTCCTCTTGTTGTTTATGTACCTTTGTGGATCTTGTGTGGATTTGAGTCTAGTGGATGTGTGATTGGACTTGTTCTTGAGTGGTCTCTTGTGTTTTCCCTTTTGTGTTCCTCTTGTTCTTGGGGATTTCCCCTCCAATTCGTGAAAGATCTCCATCTAGGGTTCCACCCTACAACAAATAGCCCTTTGAGGAATCAAGGGGCAAATGAAGAAGACCAAGACAAGCCAAGAGAACAAGATATCACTAAGGGAAAGCCTCCCTTACCAGGCAGGCGAGCCTTGTAAGGTCGAGGCCACCCCGAAGACAAGTACCAAGATTTCGGCGGCAGGCTTGCCGGGGCCGCTGGCGGCCTAAATCCCCGCCAAGACTCCACCGCTCCACCGCTCGCAACACTAGATAGGTGCGGTGTCGAGCTCCCAGATAGCTAAGTGGCTGTCATTTGGCATGTGGCAGGCATTTAGAAGGAAGTTCACCTCTATATGACACCCGTCCAGAGGCGTGTCAAGTAGACAGGTGGAAGGTGACTAAGAGGCGCGGCAGGCCTGTCGGGCTGCATCCACGGCGTGACACCTAGCAGTGCATTTAATGCACTTTGTCCTAACTGACACAGTTAGGTATGATAGCACTGTTAGCTATCTAATCACTGGATAATGACCATTTTGCCATTGTGGTAACCCCTTAGCCTATAAAAGGAGGGCTATGGCAACCTAAGAAAGGATTCGGACCCTCGTGTACTCATACGCGCGTAGCTGCTCTCCCCAAGGCGACCTTGCCGGGCGTGAGCACCGCGCATTCCTCACGGTCCCTCCATCAATCCACCAAAGCAGGAGTAGGGTTTTACGCTTCTCCGCGGCCGAACCTAGGTAAAAACCACCAGCGTCACCTCTGTCGTGCTGTCCCATGGCCTCCGCTCTTTATGCAACGTGATCACTCCCCCTGCCGAACCACAAGGGGCCGATGGCCCCATAGGTGATCGTGTTCCACCGCGACACTAAGAAAGGATTCGGACGCTCGTGTACTCATACGCGCGTAGCTGCTCTCCCCAAGGCGACCTTGCCGGGCGTGAGCACCGCGCGTTCCTCACGGTCCCTTCATCAATCCACCAAAGCAGGAGTAGTGTTTTACGCTTCTCAGCGGCCCAAACCTGGGTAAAAACCACTAGCGTCACCTCTGCCATGTTGTCCCATGGCCTCCGCTCTTTGTGCAACGTGATCACTCCTCCTGCCGACCCACAAGTGGCCGACGGCCCCATAGGTGTTCGTGTTCCACCGCAACAATATGCTATTTTCTTGAGAGAAGCCTCTAGTGAAATCTACGGGTCCCAGGTCTATTTCCTATCATATTATTTTCAGATCTATTAATCCAAAAATACCTTGCTGCACTTTTTCTTTACTTATTCTATTTTGTGCTTTTGTTAGATCTATTCAACCAATCTCATACAATTTAATCTGTCTCAGTACCGTGGAGGGATTGACAACCCCTCTTACGCGTTGGGTTGCAAGTATTTGTTATTTGTGTGCATGTACTGTTTACATTGGTTGCGTGGATCCTCCTACTGGATTGATAACCTTGGTTTCATAACTGGGGGAAATACTTACCGTTGTTGTGCTGCATCATCCTCTCCTCTTCGGGGAAATACCAACACAGATACAAGCAATCACCTCCCTCGCCGACGGCGACAGAGTGAACGCTCCACCTCCTCCCCTTCCTGGTTCGACGGGATCCGGACGGCTCCTTGACCAGCTGTGAGGGGGGGAGAGAGAGAGGCCAATGCAGTCTTATTTAGATCTGATGAAGAGGATGATAGATTGTGAATAGAGCAAACCCTAGCAAATAAACGCTGAGCCTCCAACGTGTATATATATAGTGCAACAAGAGTGTGAAGAGTGCAAACCCTAGCGAACAAGCACTGAGGCTCCAGCTTATATTGTACTCGTATATCGTACTAATATAGTGCAGTTGTTTTCTTTTTCTCTCCATAACAATCGTTTTAAATTGTGTACAAAACAAAACTCTTTATTTAACGTACCAGTGAAGAAAACTACGATCAACTAACTATCCACGCGTCCTGGTCGCACTTTCTGTCGTTCACGTGCGGTACACTACCCTCCGTTAAGTGAACAACCACACACACACCAAATTATCGAAAAGGTGTGAGAGTGCGTACAAATAAAGAAATTTAATTTTAATTATTTTGTATGTATAGTTTTCCCTCTCTCACTAATTATGGGTTCTTGTGTTTGGCCTAAATCAGTGTGCCACCGTATCTCGTACTACCTCCATCTGGGTTTTACTCCACATCATATTTTTAATCAAAGTATGACCACATATTTAACTAGCAAACGGATAATACATGCCAACAAAAAATAAATATTATTGGCTTCATATTTTTTATGTAGTTATATGATTAATATTTTTATCAAATTGTGGCAACATAGTTCAATAATCACAAAATTTAAGAAACACAAAATTTAAGAACCAACTCATAAATAAATTTTTTATACAACTCAATGATTGATAGATCATAGCCAACATTTTGTTAATAGCTGGACATAAAAAATTACAGGGAGCTGAAGACAAAGTTGTGAGAAGGCTTAGAAATCAATACAAAAAATTTGCTCTTAGTACCAACAGCATGCTTCTTCGAGGAAACATTTGGTTCATAACCAAAGAAAAAATTGCACCAACTTGAAAGACGACTGCGTCTCCAACACAACCAAGGTGCACTGATGAATGATATATTTGTCTTCGTGGGTAACAAGCAAACATCACTGATGGAAAACAGCTCCTTCTTCATTGAACATTGATCAGCTTCACCAGCCGATGCAACCATGAGACGCAACCATGAGCATCAATAGGCCATCGCGGTGATGCATCGTCCATTTGGCATTAAGTTTGGGTGAGGCACCACTGAAATTCGATAAATCCTCATTGTGGTCTGGTTCTTCTTGGCAATCAAGCTCGAGAAAGGAAGAACCACATGGCAGAGGATAGTGAGAAGGAGCAACAGTGGCCATCCAATTTTGTGCCGTTCCACTAAAATTGAGGAAGTCATGCCCGGGTATGGAGATACGCATCGTTGTTTGCAAAAATATAAAAAAGGGATATTTGAGTAGTATCGTTACTTTGTTTTCACAGTGATACAAGATTAACAACGGCATCTCAATTGTCAATAAGAATTAATGAAATGTACATCAACAAATAGAAGCATCATGATTATCTTGATGGGAACTAAAGCAGGATACCCGAAAAAAAACTAAAGCAGGACAGAAGCATTTATCGACTCCTCTATATTGACAGCAGCATTACAAAAAGTCTAGATGTGCCTAGTTATCACACATCTAAGTGACTCAATCAATATAGAAAGAAAAGAAAAAGGAAAAATAAAATGCTTGCACAAATCTTAGCGTAAAATTAATGACATAGGACCTAGATGTGCAATACTTAGAGCACATCTAGATGTGCTTTAGCAAAACTATTACTTAAAAGGGACGTCACTTTAACATGGGCATTGCTTCATTTTACTAGTGATAGTATTAGATTAGCAGTAGCATGATACGTCTCCGTCGTATCTATAATTTTTGAATGTTTCATGCAAATATTCACAATTTTCATATATTTTGTTTTATATTATTTTTTGGACTAACATATTGATCTAGCGCCCAGTGCCAGTTCTTGTTTGTTGCATGTTTTTTGTTTTGTAGAATATCCATATCAAACGAAGTACAAACGCTATAAAAATTTATGGAGATTCATTTTGGAATATATGTGACTTTTTGGAAGAAGAATCGACACAAGACGGTGTCTGAGGGGCCCACTAGGCATCAGGGCGCGCCCAGGGGGTTAGGGCGTGCCGTGGTACCTAGTGAGCACCTCATAAGGTAGTTGCTACCCTTCTTCCACTGCAAGAAAGATAATATCCAAAAAAATGTGTTAAAATTTCAGCCCAATCAGAGTTACAGATCTCCGGGAAATTAAGAAACAGTATTCGGCCAGAAAACTGGAACGCGAAACAGAAGAGAATAGAGAGAGAGATCCAATCTTGGAGGGTCTCCTAACCCTCCGCTGCCATAGCAGCCATGGACCAGAGGGGGAACTCTCCTCCCATCTAGGGGGGAGGCCAAGCAAGAAGAAGAAGGAGGGGGGCTCTCTCCCCCTCTCTCCCGGTGGCGCCAGAGTGCCGCTGGGGCAAGGATCGTGACGGCGATCTACACCAACAACTTTGCTACCATCAACACCAACTCTTTCCCCCTCTATGCAGTGGTGTAACACCTCTTCTCCCCGCTGTAATCTCTACTTAAACATGGTGCTTAATGCTACATATTATTAAACAATGATGTGTTGCCATTTTGTGATGTTTGAGTAGATTCGTTTTGTCCTATGGGTTGATTGATGATCGTGATTGGTTTGAGTTGTATGTTTTATTTTTGTGATGTCCTATGGTGCCCTCCATGTCACACAAGCATGTGGGATTCCCACTGTAGGGTGTTGCAATACGTTCATGATTCGCTTACAGTGGGTGGCGAGAGTGACAGAAGCTTATACCCGAGTAAGGGGGTTGTTACGTATGGGATAAAGGGGACTTGATACTTAATGCTATGGTTGGATTTTACCTTAATGATCTTTGGTAGTTGCGGATGCTTGCTAGAGTTCCAATCATAAGTGCATATGATCTAAGTACGGGAAGTATGTTAGCTCATGCCTCTCCCTCATATAAAATTGCAATAATGATTACCGGTCTAGTTATCGATTTCCTAGGGACAAATAACTTTCTTGTGTTACAAAATCTTTCTACTGAACAATTAACTTTTATTACCTTGCAAATTACTCGTAGTTTTATTCTCGCTAAGTACATCTAGTTTTATTCTTGCAAACCTATAATATCACCTACAAAATAGTTTCATACTTGTTCTAGGTAAAGCGAACATTAAAGTGTGCGTAGAGTTGTATCGGTGGTCGATAGAACTTGAAGGGAATATAAATCCTACCTTTAGCTCCACGTTGGGTTCGACACTCTTATTTATCGAAAAAGCTACAATTGATCCCCTATACTTGTGGGTTATCAAGAACTTTTTTTGGCGCCGTTGCTGGGGAGCAATAGCGTGGGGTTGATATTCTCATGTGCGCTTGTTTGCTTTATCACTAAGTAGATTTTATTTTGTGCTCTTATTTTCTATCTGTAGTTATGCGTAGGAAACATAAAATACCAAAAAATTAGTTGTACCTACTAAACCAATGGTTGAAGAACCACCCAAAATCCATCATAGTGCTAAAGCTTTTTACTTGGATCATCTTCGATCCCTATGTGCTTGTGCTGAAAATCCAACTAGCTTAGTTGAGGGAAAATCATTAAATGAGCATGCTTATTTTGTGCGACATCGCTTATCTCAAAAAGGGAAACTTTTATGGCATCATATTAATAATTTGTATTGCTATGCTTTGAATTTATGCGAAATACATGATTTTACTTATTGTTCTGAAGACCCTAAAAAACACCTTTCTTTCCCATGTGAATTTAAGGATAATGGAATCTTATCTTCTTATGCCAAGGTTGTTTATAATTACTTTGATGTTGAAGAAATTGAAGCATTTGTTGCTTTTAAGGGTGCTTATGAAATTGCTCCTTTCATTGAAAAGTATGATGTTACTCTTTACAAATATGAAAATTTTGCCATACTTAAATATTTCTATGAAAACTATGCTTCTAATGCTTATGTTAAGCCATATATTGAGTATGCCTCCGCTGTCCAAGAAGAGACTAATATTTTGCAGGAGTCTATGGAAGAAGAACTTGATACTATGAGCTCATTAGATAAAAAAGATGAGGAGGAGAGTAAAGAACGAAAGGAAGAAGAGAGGATTGATCACCCGTGCCCACCTTCTAATGAGAGTAACTCTTTATCCCATACATTTTTTAATTTCCCTTCGTGCTTACCGAAGGATGAATGCTATGATGATTGCTATGATCCCTTGGATTGGTTTGAAATATCCCTTTTTGATGAAATTGATGCTTACTATGCTTGTGGCCATGATGCCAATATGAATGATGCTTATGGAGATGAACTTGCTATAGTTACTTATGTTAAACATGAAATTGTTGCTATTGCACCCACACATGATAGTCCTATTATCTTTTTGAATTCTCCCAAATACACTATATCGGAGAAGTTTGCACTTACTAAGGATTATATTGATGGGTTGCATTTTACCACTACACGTGATGATTTTGATGAATACAATATGCATGTGCTTGCTGCTCCTACTTGCAATTATTATGAGAGAGTAACTACATCTCCGCCTCTGTATGTTTCCAATACAATAAAATTGCAAGAAACTGTTTATGCTATGTATCGGCCTTTACTTTGTGTGCATGAGTTGTTCTTTTATGACATGCCAATGCATAGGAAGAGAGTTAGACTTTGTCATTGCATGATATATGTTGATTTGTGCTCACTACAAAATTACAAATATTGTTAATTAAAATTGTCTTTGATATACCTTGGGATCCGGGTGGATCAATTACTTGAGCACTTTATGCCTAGCTTAAAGGCTTTAAAAAAAGTGCTGCCAGGGAGACAACCCGGAAGTTTTCGAGAGTCATTTTATTCTGTTGTGTGCTTTTAAGAAGTTTAAAAACAAAAATATATAGAGAGGAACCTAAAACTTTTCAAAAAGAAAAGTGAAAGCGAGAAAGACAAATACCGTTGAAGTGTGGAAATTCCTTGAACTTTGTTCATGCCCATGGAAAATTTGTGAATCTTGAATTACAGAATCCTTTCAACAAAAATAATTATCCCCTTGTACAAATCCATTGTATTATAAAAATAATGTGCCAAGATTTTCCTTTAGGATGTTTAGATTGCTTGTTTGGCGTGTGCGGTGCAAAAACAGAAACTTTTGTCGTAGTGCATGAATTTACATTTTT
Organism: Thinopyrum elongatum; assembly: GCA_011799875.1. Taxonomy (NCBI): domain Eukaryota; kingdom Viridiplantae; phylum Streptophyta; class Magnoliopsida; order Poales; family Poaceae; genus Thinopyrum; species Thinopyrum elongatum. The sequence goes on from CM022300.1 coordinate 317,855,998, forward strand.
TACTGGAACATGCAAAAATTCTGAAATGTTTACACAGTACTTCCACGCAAATTGTTTATTTTTTTTCTAATTTTTCAAAAAAATCGGAGTTACAAAAGTCTAGTCAATATTTAGATTGCTACAGACTGTTCTGTTTTGACAGATTCTGTTTTTGATGCATTGTTTTGCTTGTTTTGATGGAACTATGGATTGTATCGGGTGGTATAAGCCATGGAGAAGTTAGAATACAGTAGGTATAATGCAAAAATAAAATATGAATGGGTTTGCAACAGTATTTAAAGTAGTGATTTGTTTTACTACGCTAACAGATCTCACAGAGGTTTTGTTAAGTTTTGTGTGGATGAAGTGTTCGAAGATCGAAGAGGTCTTGATATGAGGAGAAGGAGAAGAGTCAAGAGTTCAAGCTTGGGGATGCCCAAGGCACCCCAAGTAAATATTCAAGGAGACTCAAGCGTCTAAGCTTGGGGATACCCCAGAAGGCATCCCATCTTTCTTCGACAAGTATCGGTATGTTTCGGTTTTTTGTTTTGTCACGTGATATGCGTAAATCTTGGAGCGTCGTGTGCTTTTTATTTTTATTTTAATAATGCACCATGCTGGTAAGACATAGTCCTTGGTTTATTTATAGAATTCTCTATGCACTTCACTTATATCTTTTGAGTATAGCTTTATAGAATGCTTCATGTTCTTCGCTTATATCATTTGAAGTTTGGATTGCCTGTTTCTCTACATATAGAAAACCTTTATTTGTAGAATGCTCTTTAGCTTCACTTATACTTATTAGAGCGTGGGCAAGTCTTTTGTAGAAAGAAGTAAACTCTCTTGCTTCACTTATATCTATTTAGAGAGTCAACGGGAATTGGTCATTCACATGGTTAGTCATAAAATCCTACATAAAACTTGTAGATCACTGAATATGATATGTTTGATTCCTTTCAATAGTTTTGCGATATAGAGATGGTAATATGTAGGAGGTACTAGTAAATGATTGTGATTTAGTAAGAATATTTGGTGTTAAGGTTTGTGATTCCCGAAGCATGCACGTATAGTCTCTTGTTATGCTAAGAAGTTGGAGCATGATTAATTATTGATTATCTTCCTTATGAGTGGCGGTTGGGGACGAGCGATGGTATTTTCCTACCAATCTATAGTTAGGCGTGTTTTCGGCATGGAGAGGATCCGACAGCGACTCCAATCCCGCACCGAGGTCGGCTCTAAATCCGACGTTGCTTCTGAGATAGGGGCCTGATGTCACTTGAACTATGTCAGTATTTCCCCAAAGAGGAAGGGATGATGCAGTACAGCTACGGTAGGTATTTCCCTCAGTTATGAAACCAAGGTATCAATTTAGTAGGAGAACCAAGCAACACTATGTAAACGGTACCTACACACAAAGAACAAATACTTGCAACCCGACAATTAGGAGGGGTTGTCAATCCCTCTACGGGTAACGGTGCCAGAAATTGTCAAGTTGACGGGATAAAAATTGTGTAGTTTGGATAAATAGATCTCGATAAAACGCGAAATAAAATAAGTAATAAAAAAGTGCAGCAAGGTATTTTTGGGTTTTTGGAATAATAGATCTGAAAATAAAAGCGAATAAAAATAGATCTCAAAGCAAATATGATAAAAAATAGACCCGGGGGCCATAGATTTCACTAGTGGATTCTCTCGAGAAAATAGCATACGGTGGGTAAACAAATTACTGTTGGGCAATTGATAGAAGATCAAATAATTATGACGATATCCAAGGCAATGATCAATATATAGGCATCACATCCAAGATTAGTAGACCGACTCCTGCCTGCATCTACTACTATTACTCCACACATCGACCGCTATCCAGCATGCATCTAGTGTATTAAGTTCATGGAAACACGGAGTAATGCAATAAGAACGATGACATGATGTAGACGAGATCTATTCATGTAGGAATAGCCCCCATCTTGTTATCCTTAATAGCAACAATACATGCGTGTCTTGATGCCCCTTCTATCACTGGGAAAGAACACCGCACGATCGAACCCATCACAAAGCACCTCTTCCCATGGCAAGAAAATCGATCTAGTTGGCCTAACTAAACCAAAGATTCGAAGAAGAAATACGAGGCTATAAATAATCATGCAAATAATAGATCAAAAGAAGACTCAAATAATATTCATGGATATAGATCTGATCATAAACTCAAAGTTCATCGGATCCCAACAAACACACCGCAAAAAAGAGTTACATCAAATAGATCACCAAGAGACCATTGTATTGAGAATCAAAAGAGGGAGAGGAAGCCATCCAGCTACTGCCTACGGACCCGTAGGTCTATGATGAACTACTCACGCATCATCGGAGAGGCACTAATGAGGATGATGAACCCCTTCGTGATGGTGTCTAGATTGGATCTCGTGGTTCTGGAACTTGCGGCGGCTGAAATTGTGTTTCGTCGACTCCCCTAGGGTTTTTGGAATATTGGGGTATTTATAGGGTGTAGAGGCGGTGCGGGAGGCCATCGAGGTGGGCAGAACCCACCAGGGCGCGCCCTGGGGGGTTGTGCTCCCCTGGGGCCTCCCCTCTGGTACTTCTTTGGCCCATCTTGTGTCTTCTGGTCTAGAAAAATTCTCCAAAAAGTTTCACTGCGTTTGGACTCCGTTTGGTACTGATATTCTGCGAAGTAAAAAAACAAGCAAAAAACAACAACTGCCACTGGGCACTATGTCAATAGGTTAGTCCCAAAAAATGATATAAAGTTGCTATGAAATGATTGTAAAACATCCAAGAATGATAATATAACAGGATGGAACAAGCAAAAATTATAGATACGTTCGAGACGTATCAGCATCCCCAAGCTTAATTCTGACTCGTCCTCGAGTAGGTAAATGATAAAAACAGAATTTTTGATGTGGAATGCTGCCTAACATGTTCATCACATATTCGTTTCTTTTGTAGCTTAGACATTTGGACTTTTATATGGTTCAAACCAATAGTCTAGTTTTAACATGAAGATTTCAATACTCAAGCATATCAACAAGCAACCATGTCTTTCAAAATATCAACACTAAATAAAGTTATCCCTAGCCCATCATGCTCAGTTATTGATCCATTCATGAAACATACTCGCATATTAGCTATACCCAATGCTCAAGTACGATCATAGTGCCCCTTAGTTGGTGCTTTATAAGAGAAGATGGAGACTCAAATAAAAATAAAATTTGCATAAAGTAAATAGATAGGCCCTTCGCAAAGGGAAGTAGGGATTTGCAGAGGTGCCAGAGCTCAAAGCTTAAATTAAGAGATAAAAAATTTTGAGAGGCATACTTTTCCCGTCAACGAAAACGACTGAGTAATTCCCAACACTTTCCATGCTAGATATATCATAGGCGGTTCCCAAACAGAAAATAAAGTTTATTCCTTTTTCCACCATTCTTTCACATTCCACGGCTAGTCGTATCCACGGGTACCGTCCATACCAACACTTTCCAAGGAATTTATTATTTGACAACATAAAGTAAATTTCTTTTTCATTTCGGGACTGGGCATCCCTATTACCGCCGCACTCTCGTGCAATGACAAGTGAATAAACACTCATCTTGAGAATAACACATCTAGCATGGAAAATATTGGCCACCCCCTGCCGCTTCATGAGCGGTACGGGCACACAAAAAGAAAATCTATTTTGAAAATTAGAGATGGCACATACAAATTTGCTTACAACGGCACGGAAATACCTCATATAGGTAGGTATGGTGTACTCATATGGCAAAACTGGGTTTAAGGATTTTGGATGCACAAGTAGTATTTCCACTTAGTACAAGTGGAGGCTAGCAAAAAGATTGAGAAGCAACCAACCAAGAAACGAAAAATCACATAAGCGAGCATTAAGCATAACTAACATCGAATAATGCACCACAAGTAGGATGTAATTTCATTGCACAACTATTGACTTTCGTGCTTGCCTAGGGAATCACAAACCTTAACACCAATATTCTTACTAAAGCATATTACTCACCAACATGACTCACATATCACTATCATCATATCTCAAAACAATTACAAAGAATCAAGTTTATTTTGTCCAATGATCTTCATGAAAGTTTTTATTATATCCCTCTTGAATATCTATCACTTTGGGACTAGTTTCATATATTGCAATTGCTTTTGACAAGCTCAAACAAATTTAAGTGAAGAACATGAGCATAAAAAATTTCGTCTCTCAAAATAATATAAGTGAAGCATGAGAGAATTTCTTCAAAATTTTACTAACTCTAAAATTAATCTAAGTGAAGCATGAGAGCATTTCTTCAAAAATACTAAAGCACACCTTGCTCAGAGAGATATAAGTGAAGCACTAGAGCAATTCCATAGCTCAAAAAATTTAAGTGAAGCATGTAGAGCAATTCTAACAAATCACAGCATAATTTTGGCCCTCTCAAATAGGTGTGTCCAGCAAGGATACTTGTGGCAAACTAAAAAGTAAAACAATCAAAGACTCATATAATACAAGACGCTCCAAGCAAAACTCATGAAATGTGACGAATAAAAATATAGCTCCAAGTAGAATATCGATGGTCGTTAGAAGAAAGAGGGGATGCCTTCCGGGGCATCCCCAAGCTTAGTTGCTTGGTTCTCCTTGAATATTAACTTGGGGTGCCATGGGGCATCCCCAAGATTAGGCTCTTTTCACTCCTTGTTCCTTCATCCATCGTGATCTCACCCAAAACTTGAAAACTTCAATCACACAAAACTTAACAAAACCTTCGTGAGATCCGTTAGTATAAGAAAACCAATCTTTACTTTAAGTACTGTAGAAAACCCATTCAAATTTTGTTATTGCATTATATCTACTGTTTCTAAGTTTACCATGGCTTATACTCCCCGATACAATCCATAGATTCATCAAAATAAGCACACAATGCAAAGAAAACAGAATCTGTCAAAAACAGAATAGTCTGTAAAGATGTGAATTGTTCTCATATTTCTGTAGCTCCAAACATTCTGAAAAATTAGTACAACAGAGGAAATTTGTATATAAATCTTGTGTAAAACAATCAGAATTTTCCGTCGCTTCTGTGAATTTTTAATATTCTGTTACTGGACTCAAAAGTTTCTGTTTTTCAACAGGATCAAATCAACTATCACCAAAGCTATCCCAAAGGCTTTACTTGCCACAAACACTAATTAAAACATAAAAACACAATCATAAAAGAGGCATCATTGTGCAAACACTCCAGAACAGAAAGAAAAATGCAAAAATAAATTTTATTCATTGGGTTGCCCCCCAACAAGCGCTATCGTTTTATGCCCCTAGCTAGGCATAATGCATAGATTCAAGTATTGTCATGTTTAGTTTTAGATCCATAGGATGCCCTCATGATTGATTCATATGGTGGCTTAATTCTTGTTCTAGGTAAGTGTTCCATACCCTTTCTTAGTGGAAATTGGAATTTAATATTGCCCTCTTTCATATCAATCACGGCACCAATAGTACATAAAAACGGTCTACCAAGTATAATTGGACAAGACGGATTGCAATCAATATCAAGAACAACAAAGTCTATGGGAAAATAATTTCTATTTGCAAGAATAATAACATCATTAATTCTTCCCAAAGGCTTTTTAATAGTAGAATCCGCCAAGTGCAAATTAAGAGAACATTCTTCAATATCGGTAAGACCAAGCACATCACATAGAGATTTCGGAATTGTGGAAACACTAGCACCCAAATCACATAAAGCAAAACACTCATAATTTTCAATCTTGACTTTGATAGTAGGTTCCCATTCATCATGCAACTTTCTAGGAATTGAAATCTCTAATTCCAACTTTTCTTCCAAAGCTTTCATCATGGCATCAACAATATGTTTAGTAAAAGCTTTATTTTGTTCATAAGAATGGGGTGAATTTATCATGGATTGCAACAAAGAAATACAATCAATCAAAGAGCAATTATAATAATTAAATTCTTTGTAATCCAAAAGAGTGGGCACATCACTAGTTAAAGTTTTGACCTCTCCAAACCCACTTTTATCAATTTTTTCATCAAGATTTTCACCCTCCAAATTATCGGGACGCCTTCTAACTAAAGTTGACTCTTCTTCAATCCCTTTATCATCAATTTTAATTTTACTAAACAAGGAATCAATAGAATAAACACCAATCACTTTAAGATCTTCATCATTTTTATGAAAGCAATCACTAGAAAATGCTCTTTCTAAAAATTCTCGTTTAACTCTAAGCATAGCAGTTCTTTTCTTACTTTCATCCATAGAAACATATAAAGATTTAATTGATTCATCAACCTTGGGTACAAAAAATTTCAACTTGAGATTTTCTACATCATGAGAAATTCTATCAATGCTTCTAGACATATCATCAATCTTATTCAACTTTTCTTCTATCATAGTATAGAAAACTTTTTGAGCATTAATAAATTCTTTAATATTATTCTCAAGATCATAGGTGTTCCTATTATTATTGTAAGAAGGATTACCATAGGAATTACCATAATTATTAGAGGAATTTCCAGGAAAAGGCCTAGGATTAAAATTACCTCTATAAGCATTGTTATTAAAATTGTTTCACGAGACAAAATTCACATCTATGGGATCACTATTTTGCTCAATCAAAGTAGACAAAGGCACATCATTAAGATCAATAGGAGCACTTTTATTAGCAACCAATTTCATAAGAGCATCAACTTTTTCACTCGAAGTACTAATTTCTTCAACCGAACTAACTTTTTTGCTAGTGGGTGCTCTTTCGATATGCCATTGTGAATAATTTGCCGTAATATTCTCAAGAAATTTAGTAGCTTCACCCAAAGTAATTTCCATAAAAGTACCACCCGCGGTGGAATCTAAAAGATTTCTAGAAACAAAGTTCAATCCTGCATAAAATTTTTGTATCATCATCCAAAGATTTAAACCATGAGTAGGACAATTTCTTAGCATCAACTTCATTCTTTCCCAAGATTGTGCAACATGTTCATGCTCAAGTTGCTTAAAATTCATGATTTGAGTTCTAAGGGAAATAATTTTCTTGGGCGGAAAATACATAGTAATAAAAGCATCTTTGCACTTATCCCAAGAATCGATACTATTGCAAGGCAAAGAAGAAAACCAATTTTTGCACGATCCCTCAAAGAGAAAGGAAATAATTTCAACTTCACAATATCATTGTTCACATCATTTTTTCTTTTGCATATCGCATAATTCTACGAATGTGTTTAGATGGGACACGACATCCTCATTAGGAGTACCGGAAAACTGATCTTTCGTAACAAGATTCAACAAAGCGGCATTAATATCACAAGATTCCGCACTAGTGGCGGGAGGAGCAATCGGAGTGCTAATAAAATCATTGTTATTGGTATTGGAAAATTCACACAACTTGGTGTTTTCTTGAGTCATCGTGACTACGCTAACAAGATTACACACAAAAACAGATCTGACGAGAAAAAGCGAACGAAAAAAAAGGGCGAAGAAAACCGCAAATTTTGTGAAGTGGGGGAGATGAAAACGAGAGGCAAATGACAAATAATGTAAATTGCAAGGAGATGAGATTTGTGATTAGGAACCTGATAGATGTTGATGATGTCTCCCCGGCAACGGCACCAGAAATTCCTTTTGATGTCGCTTGAACTACGTCGATATTTCCCCAAAGAGGAAGGGATGATGCAGTACAGCTACGGTAGGTATTTCCCTCAGTTATGAAACTAAGGTATCAATCCAGTAGGAGAACCAAGCAACACTATGTAAACGGTACCTACACACAAAGAACAAATACTTACAACCCGACAATTAGGAGGGGTTGTCAATCCCTCTACAGGTAAGGGTGCAAGAAATTGTCAAGTTGACGGGATAAAAATTGTGTAGTTTGGATAAATATATCTCAATAAAACGCGAAATAAAATAAGTAATAAAAAAGTGCAGCAAGGTATTTTGGGTTTTTGGAATAATAGATCTGGAAATAAAAGCGAATAAAAATAGATCTCAAAGCAAATTTGATAAAGAATAGACCCGGGGGTCGTAGATTTCAGTAGTGGCTTCTCTCGAGAAAATAGCATACGGTGGGTAAACAAATTATTGTTGGGCAATTGATAGAAGATCGAATAATTATGACGATATCCAGGACAATGATCAATATATAGGCATTACATCCAAGATTAGTAGACCGACTCCTGCCTGCATCTACTACTATTACTCCACACATCGACCGCTATCCAGCATGCATCTAGTGTATTAAGTTCATGGAAAAACGGGGTAATGCAATAAGAACGATGACATGATGTAGACGAGATCTATTCATGTAGGAATAGCCCCCATCTTGTTATCCTTAATAGCAGCGATACATGTGTGTCTTGCTGCCCCTTCTGTCACTGGGAAAGAACACCGCACGATCGAACCCATCACAAAGCACCTCTTCCCATGGCAAGAAAAATCAATCTAGTTGGCCTAACTAAACCAAAGATTCAAAGAAGAAATACGAGGATATAAATAACCATGCATATAAGAGATTAAAAGAAGACTCAAATAATATTCATGGATATAGATCTGATCATAAACTCAAAGTTCATCAGATCCCAACAAACACACCGCAAAAAAGAGTTACATCAAATAGATCTCCAAGAGACCATTGTATTGAGGATCAAAAGAGAGAGAGGAAGCCATCTAGCTACTGCCTACGGACCCATAGGTCTATGATGAACTACTCACGCATCATCGGAGAGGCACCAATGAGGATGATGAACCCCTCCGTGATGGTGTCTAGATTGGATCTCGTGGTTCTGGAACTTGCGGCGGCTGGAATTGTGTTTCGTCGACTCCCCTAGGGTTTTTGGAATATTTGGGTATTTATAGGGCGAAGAGGCGGTGCGGGAGGCCACCGAGGTGGGCACAACCCACCAGGGCGCGCCTGGGCTCCTGGGCGCGCCCTGGGGGTTGTGCTCCCCTCGGGCCTCCCCTCTGGTACTTCTTTGGCCCATCTTGTGTCTTCTGGTCCAGAAAAAATCTCCAAAAAGTTTCGCTGCATTTGGACTCCGTTTGGTACTGATATTCTGCGAAGTAAAAAAAAGCAAAAAATAGCAACTGGCACTGGGCACTATGTCAATAGGTTAGTCCCAAAAAATGATATAAAGTTGCTATGAAATGATTGTAAAACATCAAAGAATGATAATATAACAGCATGGAACAAGCAAAAATTATAGATACGTTGGAGACGTATCAGGGCCGGACCTGAGTCTGGGCCGGGGGTCGGGAGGAGATCGCCCGGAGTCGTTACGTCGGGGTTCTCCGGTGATGCCAAGGATTCTGGCCCGATGTCTTCAGAGGAGATTGGTTCCAGAGTCAAACCTCCGACGCTAGGCAACTCCTCAACCCGGTCTAGTGTCCAGCCTGACAGGATGAGTCCTCCGCGGGAATTCATCATGTATTCCAGGCCTCCAAAGGTCACGATCTGACCCGGGGCGTAGTTCTCAACGGAGACCTGATGGTCAGCCGAGTCGGCGCTGAAGATCATGTTGCCAAACACAAAAAGTTGGTCGGGGACGTAGATGTCCCAGTGGCCATTGCCGCAGTTGATCTGCAGATGTGCCACCGATCCTTCTCTCGATCTCACAGCAGAACTTTCAATGAAAGCACCAGTGTCGGTGTGAAAACCGGCAGACCTCGGGGTAGGGGGTCCCGAGTTGTGGATCTCGGAAAGATGGTAACACGAACAAGGAGACAACGTTTACCCAGGTTCAGGCCCTCTTGATGGAGGTAAAACCCTACGTCCTCCTCTTGTTTATATTGATGAAGATGTATCAAGTATAGAGTTGCTCTACCTCGAGATCATCATATGTGTCCTAACTCTAGGGCTAGGTGAATGAGATTGCATTGATCTCCCCTCTACGGGCTAAACCCTATGGCTTGTATGCATGCCACTTAGGGTATCTAGGGTTACAAGGTCAGTATCTTGCCGTGGAGGCGGTAGGGGATGTCTTGGAGTATGCGACAAGTCTTCGGCAGATGCAGTCATGATCATGCCCCATGGTGTAGCTTCCGGAGTCCATCTTGAGAAGAATGAGGTCCCATCATCCCAATCCGACGAGCATGGGTCAACTACGTTAATACCCCCCTATTCCAGGACACCGTCACCGTAGGTTCGGTAAATCATAGACATGAACGAAACCCCTCTGTTCAATGACCGATAGCGGAACCGTGGACATCCATATCGGTACCTATGATTACACGAATGATATTCGAGTGAACCTTTGGTTATCATGTGATATTCCCTTTGCTTCGCGATACCTTACAAAACCCGGTGTGCATCGGTATCCTCCAGAGTCATCACCATGCTCACTATACCATGGCTCCCGTTACCGGTTTTATTCTTCTTTCTCGTTGACATGTTCCGGCATCCCCGTGACGTAGTCACCAGTGTTTGGCTAGACGATGATGTATGTCATCACACCGAGAGGGCCCTAAGAATATCTCTCCATCTCGGAGGAGCAACTCCCACTCTCGAGCTATCCGGTCACTTGTCAAACTTTTTGGTGTGCCTGAAAGTTGTCGTTATGATCACCTTGTTATAGATGGCGTTTGAGCAACCCCAAAGCCCACCGTCCGGTAGAAAGTCCGAGACACTCTCATGGTGTGAGGAACTAAAAACACATGCTAACACTCTATGTTATAACAGATGATTTCAGACGACATAATCACATAGTATAACAAACAAGTATTGAGTCGATTCAATATGATCGTTCTTCTAACGTCATACCCTCAATGTTGTTTTAGGACTATCGTTACACTTAACAATATGTCACACCCTAATTTTCATGCCACAACACTTAAGCTAATAAATCATGACAAAATGTAGTTTGACAAAACTTTTGAGTGTTTTGAACTTTGCTTGATTGGATTTTTATTGCTGTTTGCAAGTGCTCTAAAAATCAAATAAATCCTCCAACTCTTATACTCCTTCTTCTTGATCCAAAACTTTGCCCAATCATCATGCCATGTGTATAGGATAGAATAGAATTTTCTTACAAAAAGAATTTGGCCAAAAAGAATTTTCTAAATTAGGTTTTCAAAAAAAACCCTGAATTGAGGCTTGCACTACAAGTACTTAATTAAGGGAAGTAAAAATCTTCCAAAATATATGTTTGATTCCTATTAGATATAGTACCCCCATAAACCACAAAATTATTATTTTAAAAGTTATTTTGCTATTTTTTAAAGGCTTTTTCTTAAGGCCAAAAATGGTCTTTAATAGGTTAAAATTATTTTAAAGCTTCAAAAATATTTGAGAAAATTTAGGGAAACTCAGTGGACATATATTTTCCATATATATGAGTTTCAACACATGGTCATGATCAAAATATTGGACAAAACCCTCCAAAACCATTTCTGTTCATTTCAAGTATTTGAAATATTTCTGTAAGAAATATTTTCAAATAAATCCAGTAAAATTCTAGCAAGTCACATATGCATAATGTGATGATCTTGCAAAGTTTCATCTCAATCAAAATCATTTTGGTTCACAAAAGTGCCCCAAAACCCTCTCTGTCCAGAACCAAACTTGAACAACTTTGCATTGCCAACTTTCTCCATTTGATCCCAAACTTTGTGGACATGCTCAAATACCCAAATAATGTCACTACACCAAGTGATGCATCAAGGAGAAGAGATTAGCTTAGCTAGATCTAAGCAAATCCATTTCTGTTGATTTCTAGGGTTTACAAAAGTTACATTGTGAACTTTATCCAAATGAGCCCAAATTTCTACCACATTTCCAAATGGTCATCTGCATCATCCCCATCAAGTGGCACAAGAAGGAGACAAGTGAAAGTGGCTCAAACTTGCATCAAACACCTTCTGCCATTTTTCCAAAATCATCACTTTGACCTCTTCCACTATTCTCCATGAACTCAATTTTTTTACCACAGCTAACCATGATCACCTTCTACCTCTGGTAAAATTTGCAAGGCCATGGAACAATAAATGGAGGGTGAAATCCTCACTTTCCCTCTCTGGACAGCCTCTTTCTCTCTCTCCCTCTCCACCCTTCTCTCACCAGGGCCTCTCCAGGGCATCCAATGCTCCTTCCCACATCTTTACTTCTCCCTAGAGCTGCTGGACACTAGGAGCCAAGCCCAGAGCTCCAAAAAAATGGCCATGCCGGCCACACATGCGCTCTGGAGCGTGCTACAGTGCACTCCCGCACTATAGCCGCCCTCTGCCCAACGCCTCCGACCACCTCGGCTCTCCCCCGCGTGCCAGCAGGACCACCTCGACGTCCGCAGCACGCCACGCCCCTGTCCCCCTCCTCTTTCCTCCTCCTGCTGCCTTCCTTCGCACGCGCGCCGGTCGCCCAAGAGCTCCAATGGGCGAGCTCACACGCGCGATGCCTCTGGCCCTCCCCGCTCTCTCTCTTCCTTCCCCTGGTCGTAGACCACCTCCACGAATGCCCCGGACACGCCCACGTGAGCCCCCGTGACCTACAGCGACGGCAACAACCCCGCCGGCGCACTGGTCCACGGTGAGCCACGGGCCAGCTATTTAAAGCCTCCCCGAGCCTCTCCCTCACCACCACTCGCTCTCTCCCACTCCCAATCGTCCTCCTGCGCCTCCCGTTCATCTCCAGAGGGCCTGGAGCTCGAGATCGAGCTCGAGCTCCGCCGCTTCGGCTCGCCGGCGTTCGCGCGGTACAGACCTCCTCCGCCACTCCTCTTCCTCGATCTGGAACCACCGCAGTCCACTGATCCTTTCCCCGTCGTTTCCCCCTTCGTTTGCAGTCGGGGACGACCACAACCACCGACGCCCGAAGCTTCTCCGCCGCGTGACCTCGTCGCCGGCGAACCAGGCCACTCCGGCGACCGCAACCACCACCACCCGAACGGCGACACGACGAGGAGTCCAGCCGTGCCATCAGCTCGCCCTGCCTTGCCCGGAAACGTCGCCAGTGAGCTCGCCGGCCTCTCTGCCGTGAGGTTGGAGATGACAGGTGGAGCCCACTTGTCATCCTCACCTCTCTCTCCCGCTGGCAGCCGGGCCCCGCCTGTCAGGTTTAAACGCGCGCGCGCGCGCGACGGCTCGCCCGGGCCATTTCCCTTCTGGGCCTGCTACACTGCGGCTGTTCTGGCCCAGTAAGCATAGTAGCCCCCAGCCTTTTTCCTTTTTCTTTTTACTGTGGGTTTCCAAAAATTCCACAGCCCACATTATTTATCCAAATTAAATAATTCCAACTCCAAAAATCTTGTAATAATCCCACCTATTTAATGGTGTAACTTTCATGCAAATCCATCACACTTTCCTGTACTGTTCAAATTTAAATTCAAATTTGAGCAATTAAATCCATATTTGAAAATCCATTTCTCTGTTTCTATAGCTCCAATTCCAAAACTAAAATTTTTTGCATTCTTAGTTTTCATCCTAATATTTGACAAAAATAAGTTGACATTTTTATGAGCACTTTTATTTTTCTGTTTGTGCTATTGCCTCATTGTGTGCCCGATACTTTGCTACGTTAGATTGCGAAGTTGATGAAGGAGTTGGACCAGAAGGATTTGAAGACCTCGAAGACTTGTTTGAGCCAGGCAAGCAGCCCTTTGACCATGTCTATGAAACCCTTTTATGCATTTCATATAGCACCTTATTATTGTTGCATCGGAATCATGATGAGATGGTAACCACTTTAGTGGGTTGCCTCCGTTACTTCCTCGTTGATACTTGCATTGTGCATGACCCTACCTTCCTATGAGGGTTATGCGGGTGGGAGTAGATAGGATGCCAAAGCAGTTGCTACGCAAATGAGTTGGGTATATGCATGGTGATGGAGACAAGTATGTTTTCAAAGACTTTTCGAAAACCCCATCGAGTGCCACTAATGCCCGAGGGAGATGATGAGCTAGGTAACCACTTGATAAAGAAGTGGTTTATCGAAGCAAGTTGTGTGAGTGTGATTTTCGAAAACGGACTGGTTTAAGTTGCGACCGTTATTCCAACCTTACATGTACAACCACAATACCCCTTATGGGACGGGGCTTTGTTGATTACTTTGGTCAATACTAGCAGGGAGACCGCATTACTAGTGGCAGGAGAGTATGAGTTACTCTCTCGGTACGGAGTCGTGCCAGGTAGGGCGACTATGGCTGTTTTTACAGACACCGGGCACACCATTATGCCCCCTCTCGGATGGTACGATCTCGAGTGAGTCTCGTATGATGTACATCATGAGGACAAGGGCCAACGAGTGGACTCTTTGTTAGTGTTGTCAAGGGAAAGATAATGTTCGGGTGCTTACCTCGGGTATGTAATATACCGCGAGTCGTGGCTTGACACGGAAGTTCCCCGAGTCTTGTGGGTAAAGTGTGCAACCTCTGCAGAGTGTCAAACTATTTGAATAGCCGTGTCCAATGTCAAGGACAGTTGGGTAACTGCTATTGGGCTACGTCCACATGTTTATGAAACCCGGTGAGTGTGTATGGGAAAGTGGAAAGAACTACTTGGGTCAAGTCAAAAGACTTGACATGATAAATAAGATGGGTTGGTTCCAACTCTATTTATGTTGATATCTGTAACCTGTCCTCATGGTTACTTGAATACTTATGATGCATGCCTTACAAATTGTTGAACATGTCATAGCACTCAAAACTAGCTTTCCGCAAAAATCTACCTATGTCATGCATTGTTATACCTTGATCCAAAACATGGGTTGCTTGCGAGTACATTCAAAGTACTCATTGGCTTGCCACTGGTTATTTAATTGGCCAGGCATGGAAGAGCAGGAGTTCGAGGGAGAGTTCTTTGGTGACGAACATGCGAACTAGGACGTTTCCCAGTCAGAATGCCTGTAGGGTTAAGGCAGATGGCATGGGTTCTACTTATCAACAAAGATTTCCGATGCTTGTGTTTTATGTGATGTTCAGCCCTTGAGGCTTTATCTATGTAAGACTTGACCATAAAGGTCATAATTTGTGTAAGACGGTATATATGGATGTAAGACTCTTGCTATTCAGCTTCTGTGTGTTCAGTGAGCATTGATCTCTGGGATCACTGTACACGTGCACTCGGTGACTTCGACTTGTAAGTCGGGGTCCCCACACAATATCCTATGATCCGGAAAACATGATCACCAACAACACTTGAGCCTGTCTTAGAGGCGACACCGGGAACCTATTGTTAACGTTTATCATTTCACATGTGCATATGAGTTTTCCACTGAATCTCATATTCCAGGATCATGGCAATTATAGCATGGATTATAAACTCTTAACTATGAATATGGAAATATAATAATACAATATTATTGCTTCTAGGGCATATTTCTAATAGTCTCCCACTTGCACTAGAGTCAATAATCTAGTTAGCACTTTTAACTTTTACACCAATGGCAATCCGGCGTCAGTCCATGCTTTGCTTGTGGTATAGACTTCGTGCTATCGAATCTGACAACTTCAGATCCATGTGTATCATTTGCAATTCTATGCATCTATCATGCTTTCACAATAATTAATAATTTGTGTTAAACTATCTTTGTATATATATTGAATCACTGGTGGAACTATTGATTCCTTAGACTCAGTTATGGAACCACTATTAAGAATAGTGTTCCAATGATACAATCATCTGGAAACCATACCAAGCTCATAAATGAACTTTTGATTCATCACCCTTCATTCTTGCTTCTAAAGCAATAATATACTTAACCTTCTGTTATAGAATTCACCACAGTAACTTTCTTGGACTAGTTCCCACTTACTGTGCCACCATAAATCACTTTTAATTTGAAATCGAAAAATCACTTGGAGCACAGATGAAGATTTTATCGATGTACTACTTACAACGAGCCTTCATTGATGTAACTCCTTACAACAATCTCTTAATTTTCTTCGTGTGTGAGAAACATGTCGTTAATCCTTAACGACATTTTCATTGTTGTCCTATGATAAAAAATTTGACTATACTAGTAACTTTTACTTACAACAAACTTGGAGTACTGGAAATATCTGGTTGTTTACATACCATGGAATAAAAGTGTAGTTGAAATCATATTTCGCTCATCAGTATTTCATGATACTGACTCCTTCCATGTGACATTGACAAGAAACTCTTCTTGACATTTTTCATACTAAACTGCTTTAGTATTCTGTCAATAAGTATTTTGGCTAAGTCCAATTAGACACTATTATCTCCATAGATCATTATGTCTAGTACCAAGACTATTCATTGCCTAAGTATTTTACTGAAAAACTAGTTTCAATAAAGTCTTAATCCGTGTCAAGAAATTTACATAACTTCCAATCAACAATATGTCATGTACATATAGTGTTTAGAAATATTATCATGCTCCCACTTACTTTCTTTTAAATACAAGCATCTTCGCTTTACTCGATGAAATCAATTTATTTGACCATTTCATCAGTACGAAGATTCCAACTCCACTATGCTTGCTTCAGATCATTATAGGATCTCTTGAAGTTTGCATACTTAATAGCATCCTTTGGATCGATAAAATTACCTTGAATCGTATCAAATATACAAACTTGGTTCTATTTACATCTTATAAGAATCATTTTGACATCCATCTGTTTTATCTCATAATTGAAATATTTAATAATTGCTCGTTTAACCCGAACTGACTTTAAGTATTGCTATGATGAGACAATCTCGTCATAGTCAATTCTTGTCATAAACTATTTGTAACAAGTCAAGTATTATAAAACATTTTTATCTTTGTCAGTTTATAGATCCATTACTATTCTTTAGACTCTAAGTCTTTCGAAGGGTTCATCAAGTTCTAAGCTTGAATTATGTGAATGGAAACTATCTCGGATTATGTTGGCATATAGCCAATTTCCAGAGTCAGGGCCCATCAACGCTTCTTTGTGAATTATAGATTTATTGTTTTCCCAACAATATTTATTCTGCATACCACAAAGGTCTGCATGAATTTTCTCAACCTATATAATTCAGCTGCAAGTTCGACGGTAGTCTCTATATCTCATGTAGAGGCTTTCGTATCAGTCGCGGTAAGAAATTTTAGAATTACTTACAGTGTTTCTTTTCTTTGAGCTGATTACAAAGATTCTGCAATCTTGTCGAGTTGCACAGTCCTACCACTCACTCTTTTGTAGAAAACATTTTCTTCAAAACTTCCGCACTCTATGGCAAAACACTTTGCCTCGGTGTAGTGATAGTGTAATACCCAACTATTTGGGATAACCTACAAAGTAGCATTTATTCCAATAAATTTGATGGCGCTCCTTTTTCAGTATAAAAGCCATAGTCTCTAAAGCATCACATTAAAAAGTATATTGGCGGAATAATTAATGTCATCTTCGATTGCACCATGTCATACATAGCTTGATTACATCTTCTCAAAAAACACTCTACACTCAGTAGTGTTTCTAGGAGGTGTAAGCTATAAAATTCTTTTACAGCTCATCATACATTCGCTAAATTTGTAACTCAAACATTCTTTTATGCAATCTAATTGTAGAAACATAATTTTCTTGTTACAATAATTTCAACTTCATTCTGAAAACCTTTTGAAACATTTTAAAATATTAAGATATATGTCTCAATTAGTAAATATAAATATCTACTTGAGTCATCCTTGAAGATAGATAAATCCACTGATTGCAATAACATTTATTGGACTACATACATCAATATGCATATTTCCAATTTACTTTGTTGCTCGATCTTTATGGCCTGTGAACGGTATTTTAGATTGCTTCACTATTTGGACGAAAGTTGCAAGTGTCATATGATTCGTAATCATATGTCTCCAAAATCCATCACTATGGAATTTCTCCATGCGGGTTTCTCCAATGTGACTAAATGCAGTGCCACACATATGTGGTATTTTTTTAGTCTTATGACATTTAGCGCCGGTGTTATGGATGTTCAATTTAATCATCAATATTCATAACTTAAATCCTATTCACAATAGGAATTTGGCCCTTTTGTTCATTACATTGAACAGCTATTGTTCTCTCATGAACAACCTCTTTGCAACTCCTATGCAATGGGCTAGAGTGTACAAAACTCTAAATGAATTATTGATAATAGATTCAGAGGTAATATGTTGATGAAAAAGTATCATAACTATTACAAAAAAAATCAACCCATATTTTAACCTCATTAATTTATTAGTCATTAGGTCATAGTAATTCTTGCATCGATTCGCAACAACATGCAATCAAGTCGGTATCCTTGTGATCAACTTTTAACCACAATTCCCGAAGAATTTAGTGTTTAACAATTTAATCACAATTCTCAAGAATCACACTTTACTTGACCGACTTTCTCTATATATTATTACTTGTATTGCATTCATACCTGAGCTGGACATTCCAGTCTTCTTTTCTTTCTGCCTTTTACTTTATAGTTTTACTTCAATATTTCTCTCACTTTCAGAAGAACATCAACTATAAGAGTGGCATGAGCCCTGAACTTCCCTAGGAGTGTAAGTCTCATTACATCCTTCGATGTTGTTCTTTCTCTATAAGTTCTTACTATCAACACATGACTGGTGTTCTTCTGGATCTTATGCACTTCCATCTTAAACATAGTTGAACACTTCACTAGATCTTGCAAACAAAACGCTTCTTCGGATATCACATATCTTCTAATCTTTGTTTGTTTCTGAAAAAAAAATCAGTTCCAAGAATATCACATAACTATCCCAAACATTTTGAAGCTCGGGTTTCCCGGAAGCAAGAAAACCATAATGCAATTCTAGCTTTTGGATGGAAGGACGTGAGTCTCATCATCCATAGCATCAGCAAGAGAGTATTGTAAACATGCAGTAGGACAAAATCCTTCTTGGCACTTTTAGAGGACGATCCTCTCAAACATAAAGTCTCAACCAGATAAATAACAGTCAATCAATTTCAACAACAAAGGTGGAACCATGAGCCATAATTCTACAACTATAATGCAAAACTACACATAGACATTGTTCATAATTAATTTGCACTAGTTATTAAACTTAATTAATACATAATTGTGCTCCCACTCAAATCAATATCTCTCATAATTGATAATGAGTGATTCAAGATCCAAGCCTAGTTCTCAGCCATTGATGTGGACATCACTGATGACGGGAATTTTGACCGGTAGGCAAACTTTTGCCGATCATATCTCCATATGATTCTTGTTCATCTTTCGATGCTTTGTGCTTTGAGCTCAGAACGATTCTACCAGAACTTAAAGACAACCGAGTGCTATCTGCATACATGGTCTGGCCATCTCCGTCTTACACCTCATGTCCCGTTTGTACTCATGTGGACATGGCACACTCGGAACGCTATGTGTTATAGATGGTTGAAACACTGGGAAGAGCACCTTTTAACTTGATATTTACTATGAGAGATCACCCTAAAAATTGACTACTGCGCAATCAAAGGGTGCAAATGACAAAGGGATAAACATCTCAGGAAAATCATAATAGCATGATATGGTATAGCCCTGGGCGCCGGGAGTTCTCCGTGATCGTCTTCAATCTCCAGTTGAAGCGACGTGACGGTTAATATTTCGTTGTCGTGGCAATCGTTTCAAAAACGTTGTCGTGGCAGCAATCTCAGAAAACGTTGTCGTGGCTACCGTTTTAGAGCTAACCATCGCCAGAGAATTAGAGGGATGAGATTAGAACCACACAGGGCTTCTAATTATGAGGATTAGAGGTGGCTAGGGCTAACTCTAATTAGTCAACTAAGACCAACAAGAACTAGATCATCTAGAGGAGGCTCCAAAACTTGTATATTCATAGGGTGGAATTCCTCTAGTATATATAGGTTGGAGGGGAGAGAGGGGGCAGCCACCAAGGGGGAACGAGTCCCCCTTGGTGCGCCAGCCTTGTGGGGAGTCCAACTCCCACCCCAAGTAGGATCCCCCCCCCCCTCATAGGAAAGGGGGTGCCACTTCCATATGGGCCTTTGTGGCCCATATCTCCTTCCACCACTTGGCCTTTTAAGGCCCGTTGATATAATTTAAATATATAAATGTTCTAAATATTTTCAGACCATTATATATATATATATATATATATATAATTTAACATCAACGGAAACATTTTCCACCTATATATGTTAGTCGGTAATACCCAGTATTACCCGATATTCACCGAAACCCTTCCGGTGACCCCAAAACACTTCCGGAACCTCTCGGAACTATTCTGGATATTAATGAAACAATTACAAAAATATATTCTCATCACTCCCGTCCTACTAACACTCAGAAGATCGTGATTACCTTAAGCTTGTGACCCCGTAGGTTCGGTAAATCATAGACATGAACGAAACCCCTTCGTTCAATGACCGATAGCGGAACCGTGGACATCCATATCGGTCCCTATGATTACACGAATGATATTCGAGTGAACCTTTGGTTATCATGTGATGTTTCCTTTGCTTCGTGATACTTTACAAAACCCAGTGTGCATCGGTATCCTCCTGAGTCATCACCATGTTCACTATACCGTTGCTCCCATTACCGGTTTTATTCTTCTTTCTCATTGACGTGTTCCGACATCCCCATGACGTAGTCACCAGTGTCTGGCCAGACGACGATGGATGCCTTCACACCGAGAGGACCCTAATAGTATCTCTCCATCATCGGAGGAGCAAATCCCACTCTCGTGCTATCTGGTCAATTGTCAAACTTTTCAGTGTGCCTGAAAGTTGTTATTATGATCACCTTGTTACAGATGACGTTTGAGCAACCCCAAAGCCCACCGTTCGATAGGAAGTGACTAAGACACTCTCATGGTCTGAGGAACTAAAAACACATGCTAACACTCCATGTTATAACAGATGATTACAGACGATATAATCACATAGTATAACAAACAAGTATTGAGTCGATTCAATATGATCGTTCTTCTAACGTCATACCATCAATGTTGTTTTAAGACTATTATTACACTTAACGATATCCTAAGATTCAGAAAATGTGATCAAAACAACACTTGAGTTAGTCTTAGAGGCGAGACCGGGAACCTATTGTTACCGTTTATCATTCCACATGTGCATATGAGTTTTCCACTGAATCGCATATTCTAGGATCATAGCAGTTATAGCATGGAATATAAACTCTTAACTATGAATATGGAAATATAATAATACAATATTATTGCCTCTAGGGCATATTTCCAACACCTGGAGTACTTTGTATCTTTACTTTCATGTCTTTATTTGTGCATGTCAAGATTAGCTCGCTAGTTGTCATTAAAAGTTTGAAATCCTCATTTCCTTTTTGAGCAAGGGAATACTCCCTTCCGATGAGCTATGGATATTTAGATGTTTTATGCCATTACTGCGACAGCCCGAGACCGACGCTCCAGAAGCCTTCCATGTTTTTCGTTGTCGCCATGTGTTTTATTTGTGTGTTGCATTTCATCATGTCATCATGTGCATTGCATCCGCATGTTTCATAAAACCCGTAGCCGTTCGTAGTTGCCGCTTCTTCTTCATCTCCGTTGACCTTTTGTCAGGCCCCTTTGTCTTTGTCGACCTCTCTCAGACCCCCTCGTGCGCGTCCGAAAACTTCCCCGAACCCGACCGGGCTGTCGTGACCGATGGGTTCGGATCATTCCCAAACATCCCTAAAATATCTTCGGTTCTTTGTTGGACTCTCCTAACCTATTTATCTCGGACCGTCCGATTAAGATCGGAGGGACCAAATGACCCCTACTCAAATCCACTTGCTATATATAGTGGACAACCCTAGGATCTAGGGGCCTTGTCCCATCCATCGGTCCCGTCGCCGCCGCCACTCTCTCTCGGGATCCTCCCCGATCCGATCCAGCCAACCACCCACAGCTATCTCCTTCCTCGTTTTCCTCTCCTGCCCAATCCACCACCGACCAGCCTCCTCCTTCCTTGGATCAAACCCGAGCCAACGAGTGTTGCTCCTGATCCCCTCGACCTCGTGTCTCTCGCCAACACCCTCGCTCGATCTGGACCAGGAGGGCCCCAAGCTCCTTGACCACAGCCTCCTCTCGCGCAGGGGATCTTCATGGCGCCCGAGCCGCCGCGAGCCGCCCAAAGCTCCAGCCTCCGTCGCGCCTCCCCTGCTCCCTACTCTGTCCATCTCTCTTTTTCTTCTTCTTTCTGTCTCCTCAAGATCTCTCCCTCTCTCTCTCTCTCTGTAACTCGCAGCAACAGGAGACCACCATGGTCGCCAAGGCTAGAGCTCCCTCGTCGCCGTTCAACCCAGCCGTTGTCGCCAAGGTGCCTCCGCCCACATCCGGCGCTGCTCTGCCTTCACAGCCCAGATCCACCTCCTCCTCGACCGGATCCCGCCGTCCTTTGTCAAGTCCAACCACCGCCGCCTCAGTGCCCCACCTCGCCGGATCCAGCCTCCTCCGCACCTCCCGCGTCCATGCCAGCCTCTTCCCCGCCGCCCTGGCCTCGGATCCGGCCGGTTCCCGTCGCGCCGAGGCCTCGCAAGTCCCTCGCCCGCGCCAAGTTCCTGTCGCCGTTGCTCTTCCGCAAGTCCCGCGCCTCGCAAGCCATGGCCGCTGCCTCTGTTCGATCCGAAGGATCGAGCCACCTCTCGCCCCTTCGTCACGCATGGCTGCGTTGACCCCGCGTGGACTCAGCCCGCGCCAAGGCCCAGCGCTCTGCTTCCCCGCCAGCCCGTTGGCCCAATGTGAGCAGCTGGCCCAGTTCAGTTAGATTCGGCCTGATCATGTTTTTTTTCCTGCATGCGATTTTAGCATTTTTCCAGGAATTACTATTTTGCAGAAAAACCCTCATGTTCATGCATATCATATCTCACTAACCGTGCATCGGATTAAAATGATTTAAACATGTAAAATGCTTAGAATTTCATCTAGTTTCATAATATCCAACTTTCTTCCATGTTAAAAATGTTAAAAATGTTGTTTGCATTTAATTTGCCAAATAACATGCTAATATGGTTTATTTCATAACTAAATAACCGTAGCTCCGAATTAAATAAACTTTATATGTAAATGGGGTGGAGAATGCATAGATTTACATGGTGGCATTACTTTGCATGTTTAACAACTCTAAAATTGTGTTTAGGGCAGAACAGTACCAA
Source organism: Thinopyrum elongatum (assembly GCA_011799875.1). Taxonomy (NCBI): domain Eukaryota; kingdom Viridiplantae; phylum Streptophyta; class Magnoliopsida; order Poales; family Poaceae; genus Thinopyrum; species Thinopyrum elongatum. Next base: position 317,879,043 of record CM022300.1, read on the forward strand.
ATTTGTAAATTGCATATGAGGATTTTCCAGAATTGTTGTTTGTTGTTTCCGGCCTCATTTAAACTTGCCTAAATAGTTAGTTTACTTATGCTTCACCTCTGGCCATGTTAACCAACATTTAATATTGTTGGGTACATAAACGAGAGCGAACTAAATGATTGAATGTGGTGTTTCGTCAATATGCAACTCGTTGCATATTGAGCTCCACTTAACTTGTAGTATTGTTTGTTGCACTTTGCCATGCCATGATTCATTAAAACGGACAAGCATAATACTTGGTTGCGCATCATGCCATGTTTATATGATGGTTGTTTACCATGTTGTTTGCTTCTTTCCGGTTGCGCTTCTCCTTGATAGTTCCGGTAACGTTGCGATTGTGAGGATTCGTTCGACTACGCCCGTTCGTCTTCTTCATGGATTTGGTCTTCTTTCTAGCGGGATTTCAGGCAAGATGACCGTTACCCTGGATACCACTACTATCTTTGCTTTGCTAGTTGTCTCGATGCTATCGCTATGTCGCCCCACCTACCACTTGTTTATCAAGCCTCCCAAATTGACGTGATCAGCCTCTAACCTTTTCCACCGTCCTAGCAAACGTTGTTTGGCTATGTTACCACTTTGCTCAGCCCCTGTTATAGCGTTGCTAGTTGCAAGTTGTTCCATGTTGGAACATGGATATCATGGGATATCACAATATCTCTTATTTAATTAAATGCATCTATATACTTGGTAAAGGGTGGAAGGCTTGGCCTTTTGCCTAGTGTTTTGTTCCACTCTTGCCGCCCTAGTTTCCGTCATACCGGTGTTATGTTCCTTGATTTTGCGTTCCTAACACGGTCGGGGTTTATGGGCCCCCCTTGATAGTTCGCATTGAATAAACTCTTCCAGCAAGGCCCAACTTTGGTTTTACCATTTGCCTAATAACAACTAAAACTTACATAGGGACTTCCCGGGCCCCGAGGACTTAATTAACAACCTGGGCCAGTGCTCCTCGTGAGTGCTGGTCCAAACTAGAGCAGCTTGCGGCGCCGCCCCTTGGCAACTTGGGGTATTTGGTCGTTGTAACCATAGCTCATCCGTCGTGGCCTGAGACGAGATACGCGCGGCTACTATCAGGGTGTCGGCACGTCGGGAGGTCTTGCTGGACTTGTTTTACCATTGTCGAAATGTCTTGTGAACTGGGATTCCGAGCTTGATCGGGTTGTTCTGGGAGGAGGATTTTCCTCCGCTGATCGTGAGAGTTTGCGATGGACTAAGTTGGGACACCCCTGCAGGGTTTGATCTTTCGAAAGCCGTGCCCGCGGTTATGTGGCAGATGGGAATTTTTAATATCCGGTTGTAGAGAACTTTGACACCAGATCCGAATTAAAATACACCAACCGTGTGTGTAACCGTGACTGTCTCTTTTCGAGTAAGTTCGGGAAGAGAACACGGTGGGGTTATGTTTGATTCGTAAGTAGTTCAGGATCACTTCTTGATCATTACTAGTTGTGACCGTTATGCGTAGTTTATCTTCTTACTCTTGTACTTGTAAGTTAGCCACCATACAAATGCTTAGTGCTTGCTGCAACCTCACCACTTATCCATTCCATACCCATTAAGCTTTGCTAGTCTTGATACCCATGGTAATGGGATTGCTGAGTCCTCGTGGCTCACAGATTACTACAACCACAGTTGCAGGTACAGGTAACGCGTTGATCTGACGTGAGAGCGATGCTTGCTTGTTTTGGAGTTCTTCTGCTTCTTCGATCAAGAGATAGGTTCCGGGTCGGGAGCCTGGGATTAGCAGGGTGGATGTCGTTCTTCTTTTTTGTTTGATTTCATCCGTAGTTGGATCCTGCTCTTCTGTATGATGATTGTTATGTATTGATGAACTGTTGTAATCATGTTGTAGCTTGTGGCGAGTGTAAGCCTTTATCTTGTATTCTCATCTATTCAATATATGGTATGTTGTAATGATATCCACCTTGCTATGCGCTCGAAATGCGATTGTGCCCCAATCATGAATTCATCACGTGATTGGGATAGAATCGCATCTTGCGCGCTACAATTACCTTGCTTGGAAAGCATATGAGATGTTGCTTTTTTGTAATTGGTAGGGATATTCACTAGTGAGATGATCAGAAGTCTTCCACACACCGTTGTTGATTGATTAGAGAAGGAAAATAACTATATGTGCTAGTCCATATATTTTCAGTTGTTAATATCTGGAGCATAAAAGGTTGAGACTTACGTCCAATCAAATAAATAATTAAGAGCAAATAGCCAAGGATAAAAATCCTCTAAAATCAAAAAAAATGGACAATATTGAAAGGAATATGTTTAGCTTGCATGTCACATGAGAATGAAGTGTGAGATGGGCATATAAACATGTTTCAAGCATTGAGAGAAAGTGATGAAAAATATTTGCAATAAAAGAGGACTCATTGCTATTTGCCCAGTTGAAATAAAAGATGGCCTACTATATAAAGTTGTATCTCGTTCATTAATGAATTAGGTAACAAGATGGGAAGCCTTTAAGATCATCCTAACAGTGGGGATGCACTAATAATTGTGTAATATTTTCTCTTTTCGTTTCGATAACTTGTGATGGACTCATACTTCTAAGTGTGTCCGCACCTCATAAAATCCAAATGACCTTGTTTTTACAAGCTACGGTGCTTGCTCGGGAACTTAAGCTTGGGGGAGTTAATGATCAAATTATGTGAAGTTTTTTATCTTTATTTTGTGCCTAAATGGTAGGCTTTGTGGAATTTTACTGTGATCGTGCACTTCTTTTGTCGATTTCCCCCAGGATGTGTTTTCGGAAGTAATGGAGCACTCAGAAAAGAACTTTAGGGAATGATGATAAAATCACGCCTTTTGATGTGATTAATAACTACCATAAAAGAATGAAGCAATTTGGAGAAAGTTGGAGGCTGCGCAGCGCAAGACGGCGTCTGGTACGAGTGCATGCGCTCGTACCAGCCACCTCTGCCTCCTCTTCATCAACTACTTCCACCCCCGTGGAATTGGATAGGGGATCAGACACATACGCCCACACTACTAGGAAAAAGCCTAGCAGTAGCGCGAGTTTTAGGTGTATCAGTAGCGCGGGGACCCGCGCTACTGCTACGGTGCTACAGCTAAAGCCTAGCAGTAGCGTTGGTTCACCCGCGCTACTGCTATACCTACTTAGTAGCAGCGCTTCCTGCAGAAAGCGCTACTGGTAGTTACTGGCAGCGCGCCTCTCTGCCCGCACTAATACTATTATTACGTATTCTATTTCTTTTTTATTTTATGTCGTATTCATACACCATTATACAAGTTTTCATACAGTAGCAATTTAGAGATTGTTTTTACATCATAATGAGTTATTACATCACTGGGTGAAAGAACCGTGGATTAGTTTCAAGTGGATGGATCCTAAGTGACCAAGTCATGGATTATCATGATAATCCATGACTTGGTCACTTAGGATCCATCCACTTGAAACTAATTCGCGGTTCTTTCACCCAATGATATAATAACTCATCATCATATCACTAACAACTTATCATCATAATACATCATTGTCATATAACAACTCCTCATGATCATCATTTTCGTCCATGAGACATCATATAACAACTTGGTCACTAGTCATAATCACAACTCCTCATCATCATCATCATCAACTCTAACACATTGTAGCACATAATAACACATTGTACCTAGGACCTACTCCTCTCTCATAGGACCTACTACCCTCTCTAAGGTAAAATAGCATAAAACAAGATAGGCCCTGACGCTCCATTATGGAGAATGGAGACTATCATGTCTCCAATTCTTGCGCTTCGCACAATGTTGCTTCTAGGTAGCTCTCTATGATTGTCCATACATTTTTTTCATTATTTGATTGTCATGTCTTCATCGGTTTTAGAAATCCGGTATGAACAGCGGTGAAGCCTAGGATGACCTGGCCGTAAGCTAATAACATCAAGGTGACCTTTCGGAAACATCAGATCAGGCATACAATCCTTCGGGATTTTCTGTTGAAAAACATAATAATAACGTCATAGTTAGCAATGTAGTTTAGCTTTAGAAGAATTTATGCAAAAGATGCACGGATGTCGTAATAGTAAAAAATCTTACAATGCCATCTCCATGGATGTTACCGTAGTTCAACACATGCACTAGTGGCATGTATTGACCATAATGTGCAGGAGTTTCATGATTGATATTGTAATTCTCAACATCAATAATAAATGAGATAAGATGATCTTTCTCCTGATAAGTTAATTCTGCGCCATCGATGTAGTAGGTTCTGTCTACCATCTTCCGTACATTTTTTAAAGAATGAAAATAAGTTGTCAACTATTTTGAAATAAACAATATAAATTACTTAATAAATATGTTTGAGAAACTCACATAGCGGTAGAAGTGGAAGCGTATCAACAAGGACCCAAATGTCCATATTCTCTTCGTCGATGTCAGGATCACCAAGATCGAAGGTGACAAGCATACCCTCATGAAAATCATACGCCTTGCAAAGTGCTTCCCAATTCGGGCAACCAAAATGGGATACACTCTCAGAATTGTATAGATTTACAACAAAATCATAACCATGATGGGTCCTTAGGTGAACTATCTTTGTCTCCATATTTTTCATGATCTTCAAAATCCAGCTTCTCCAAGACATAGCGTCTTGCATGGCATGGGATAAGCTAGTCGAATTGTAAAAGACAGAAATTACACATTGAAGAAGCAAAAGTCATGCTTAATTACGAAAAAACACTTGTCATCGTTGCGTACCGTTTCAACATCGAAGGTCTCGTGGAGCTTAATACTGAAGCACCGACCTTCTACCAGGTGAGGCCTGTCGCACAGACCCCGGTCGTCGCCGCACCAGTCGCACTTCGGGAGCCTATCATCGTCGTCAGACATTTCCTATGTTCATAATTCAAAGATTAAACTTGTACAATTCAATATATGTACTACAAAAACTAAATTAGATCATTATTATTCATCACGGGTTGACTATCGGTCTGTCGAGTCTTTTCTTGAAAACTCTCAGCTCACGTGGTGTATATATTCCCCTCGGTGATGGTAGCTACTCCTGTCATTCCAAAGTGCATTACACCAAAATGTCTAGCACCTTGGAATGAAGAAGAAGCTACCCACACGACAACAGTCAGGATTCTCCGTGCTCTCATATATGGTGGAGACTCTCCCTCACTGATTCCTCTCTGACATTTGCGATCGTCGGTGATGGTCGTTCTTCTCTTCCTTCCCGTGCATTACCAAAAGGCCTATCACGAGAAAGAAGACGAAGAACGACCCCCACGACAACAGTCGGCATTCTTCTTCTCTCATATATATGGTGGAGTCCCGACAGACTTAAAGTCAACCTGAAATGTCGTTTAATTATCTTTCTACAAAATCCGGACCACTCGATATTTCCTACATATTCTAGCACAAGTCATGCCAAAATTCTTAGAAAAATTCGGCATGACCTTTGCTAAAAAGGACATATATCGAGCGCCTGAAATTTGCCAGAATGGAAATTAATCAACACTCCGGCAAAACATAGGCCACTGTGAGGTGTTCCCTGCAAACATAGGCCACTTGGGAAAGCACTAGTACCACACAACACTACATATCACATGTCTAAATCTCCATCATATTTGAAAGACCTACATTGAAAATTTTCTATTCCATGGAAATTATCACAGCTACTCATCTACTACTCTACTACATCTATGAAAACATCTACATCATCATCAACATGGGGATTTGGCCGGTCTCACCTCGAGGTCGGAGGGGGTCGGTGACGGGGATGACGGCGGGGATGATGTAGGGCTCCTTGATTTCTGCAAAAACAAAATATAAACAAAAACATTATTATCCTCATTTTAGTACTTAGTGAAACCCTATAAGATATGAACTAAACATTATTATGCTGATTCAAAAGACCTACATTTACTAAAAATTTATAAAACCTAGTTCTAACCCTAACAGTTATCCATCCATCCATCTATCTATCCAAAGCATTACTAAAAAAACTAGTTTAATCCATCTATCTATCCAAGCATTACAAAAAAATAATCCACCCATATATATGAACACCTAGGGTTAATTACATATAACTAGTTTAGTGCTCTAATGATGAAATGGGCTCATATATATGAACACCCAGGGTTCATATATATGAACAAAATTAGTAAAATACTACCTACCTATTCTACAATCAAATTCTAACTAATTTTTATTACTAAAAAATTGTATACCTAATTTTTTTACTCAAAATTTCTATACAGAGAGAGGTGGGAGGAGGGAGGAGTGAGGGGCAGTGGAAAGAGGGAGGAGAGAGGAGAGAGGAGGAGGGCAGTGGGAGAAGGGAGGAGGGCGACCGGAGGCGGAGGGAGGAGTGAGGAGAGCGCGGCCGGAGGAGGAGGAGGGCGCGGGCGGAGGAGGAGGAGGGCGCGGCAAGAGGAGGAAGTGGCTGGAGGAGGAGGAGGAGGAGGGCGCGGCCGGAGGAGGAGAGAGGAGGGCGGTGGAAGGAGGAGGGAGGAGGGGGCATACCAAGGAGGAGGACGGCGACGGCAATGCGGCAGTGGCGACGGCAATGTGGCGGGGACGAGGAGGACGGCAAGAGAGTGGAGAGGGAGAGTGAGAAGAGCGGATGAGAGGGAGAGTGAGAGGGTCGGCCGCGCGGGGAAGACGATAAGCTAGGGTTAGTAGCAGCGCGGGTTGGGGGCAAGCGCTACTACTACGGAGCATAGCAGTAGCGCTGGATATCGATCCGCGCTGCTGCTAAGTGGGGCTTGTGACGACCCCGGCTTAATCGTGCACTAATCATACACGCAAATGCACATGATCAAGCCTAAGGACTCACTTGAAGATATCACAACACAACTCTAAAACATAAATAAAGTCATACAAGCTTTATATTACAAGCCAGGGCCTCAAGGGCTCGAATACACAGCTCGATGGGATACAAGTGTCAGCGGAAGCATCAGATATCTGGGTACAGATATATTACAGAAATAGAGATAAGCCTTTAGGAAGGCGGGGCAAAATAAAATACTACGATCGAAAGGCGTAGGCCTCCTGCCTCGGACCCTCCGAACCTACTCCTGGTCGTCGGTCGGCTCCTCGTAGTAGTACTCACCTGGAGGGTAGTAGTAGTAGACGTAGTTGTCGACGGGGCAGCTATCTCAGGGGCTCCGTCATCTGGCGGCGACATATGGATATGGGGAGAAAAAGAAAGTAAAGCAAACGTGAGTACTCATCCGAAGTACTCAGCAAGCAAGGATCTACACTACATATGCAACATTTTCAAAGGATGGTTGTATATGTGGACTGGGCTGTAGAAATGCCAGAATAGAGGGGAGAGCCTAGTCCTATCGAAGACTAGCATCTTCAAGCATCTTCATCGGTCTTGCAGCATTAGAAGAGTGCAGATTAACATAAAGTAAAGTAGTAGTAATGTTGTCAACCTCGCCCAGAGATTCTTCCTTGACTCCCTGTGAGAAAGCAATCCCAGAGCCATACTATCCATTACATCTCAAGTCTCCAGTTCTAGTTGTACCGATCGGGATACAACTCCGAGTGTCTGTTACCGTAGGACAAGCTATCGATAGATTGTTTCTTCCCTGCAGGGGTGCACCAACTTACCCACCACGCTTGATTAACTTCGGCCGGACACACTTTACTGGGTCATGCCCAACCTCGGCCAAACGATACGCCGCAACCCGACCAAATACTTAACAGAGAGGTCAGCACGCCGGACTAAACCTATGCCCCCAGGGGTCTTGGGCCATCGCCCCGGACGCTCCTGCACGTTGCGTACACCGCCGGTGAGCAGACCTAGCAACCCCTTAATACAAGCGCGGTTGCGTTACCAGTCCAACCCAGCGTGTGCCGCTCAGTTGCTGACGTCTATTAAGCTTCGGCTGAAGTATACGACGCAGAACGCCCATACTATGCCCACGTGATGGTTAGTGCTATCAGGCCAGAGGCCCCTCGGATCAAATATCCAAACCGTTAGTGTGTTGGTAGTGCGGAAACGAGCAAAGACTCACGAAAGATGTGACCCCGTCGCCCCGTCTCGAGGACTTGCGGCAAGGGCTAAGAATGCCCGGCCACACCTCGTGTTCAACTCTCGGGCACCATCCAGGTCCACCCGATTCCACATCACTCGCTATTAAGCTCGCGCGGGTACCCCTCAGGGCCGACCCATCTTTATCCATAATAAGCAGTGTCAACAGTAAGTAAGGGCATCCGTGTGGCTATCATATCAAGAAGGAATCCGAGGCATCACCCTCGTTGGACTCCCACCTGACGTAAACGTCAAGGTGAACTAAAGAGGCATCACCCTCGAGGTCCACACTTGAACAGTTGCACGACAATGTCGTTTTCGGGGGTGGTGTAGGAGGAATCACCCTCGCTTACCACGACCGAATAACTAACCTACAAGGTTATCATCAGAAGTGCTGACGAGGTATCACCCTCGGCACTCGATATTAAACCAGTAGTGTCGAGCAGTTAAGGGGGAAGTGATGTGCAATGTTGGGGCCTGGTCTTCGATCCCGTTGATCGGGTCTTCTGAGAATCCAGCGGGGCAGTCGGGATATAGTGGGGTCTCTGCTGGGTCTCTACCCAAACTATACTAAACAGTTTAGGATAACAGGTAAGTATCAACAGCAGGTTACAATTAAACAGGCTATGCAGCAGATATAGGATAACAGTAGCAGCAGCAACTTCTAATGCAAGCATAAGAGAGAGAAGAGTAGGCGATATCGGAATGATCAAAAGGGGGGTGCTTGCCTGGAAGCTCGGCGGCAAGGGACTGATCGTCTGGAGCGTAGTCGACCTCCGGAGCTGCGTCAGTCTCGGGAGCTACGTCGACGTCGGGGTCTATCGAGAGAGAAGAGGGGGAAGAAACATATAAATGCACAGCAACGATGCAATACAGGGCATGCTATGCTAAGATGCAGTGCAGGGTTGCCTACAGATGCACCTAAGTCATTTTAGTTATTTTAGGCTTAACGCGGGATTTATTATCCGGTGATTATGCACTATTCATATACCGGAATCGGGCTAAAAGTTACGGGTTCACCTACGTAGGGGGTTCCGGCATTGAATCAGACGACATGATCAGATTCGTCTCGTCGTTCTGAGCAACTTTCATGTTTTAAGTTTTTCGATCCGAGTTACGGATTATTACGATTTTCTAAAGATTTTAGGCATTTTCTGGAATTATTTTTATTATTTAATTTGACATTATCCGAAACAGTGTCTTGTGACGTCAGCAGAACATCATGATGACGTCAGCAGGTCAACTGACCGGCTGACCAGGTCAAACCTGACATGTGGGTCCATTGGGACCCACTGGTCAGTGACTCGGCTAATTAGCAGGGTTAGTTTAATCTACTTAATCAAATTAGCAGGTGGGCCCGCACTATCAGTGCCTGATTAGTATCTTAATTAATTAACTGATTTCCATTTATTTAAATTAGTTTAACTGGGCGGGTCCCACATGTCTGCGACAGCGAGGTGCCTCGTCAGCGGTTGACCCAGGTCAAAGGGGCCCGCGGGGCCCAGCAGTTGGCGGCACGGGTGGTGCCACGTCGGCGCCAGGTCATCGCCGTCTCCGGAGTCGCTCCGGCGACCGTTTAGTGCGGCGGCGCGCGTCGGATGTCGCCGGGATCTCGCCACAGGGGGTCTCCGGACCCGTGCGACGGCGCATTCGAAAGAGGGCGCCGAGGCGCATCGTTTGGCAGTGGTGCCGCAGCCGGAGATGGTCGGAGTCGAGGGCGGTGAGCAGCGCGGCGGCGCCGGAGTTCTGTTGTCGGTGGAATCGGCAATGTGGGGCAAGAGGAGGCGCCCGCGCGAGTCCGTTGGGTTCGCGGGGAGGCGCCGAGCACGAAGACGTGCTTGTTTGAGCTCGACAGCGAGTGTGACTGCGACGAGGAGCTCATCGGTGGCGAGGTTTACGGGCGCGGCGACTACGGCTTCTACCGGCGCGAAGAAGGGCAGGGGAGAGAATAGGACAGCGTGGAGGCTCACCGAGAGGGCACATGGAGGCCCGGCGAGTGACTAAGAGCTGCAGGGGCTGCGAATTCGACGCGGCGGAGCTTGGTGGTCGGAGGTTGAAGACGACCTCGTCCTCAGCGTTGCGGTGGCGCTGAGCTCGATCCAGTAGTCGGTCGACGAGGGAGCTCGGGGACATGTTGACGCGGTTAGGGGAGGACGGTGGCCGCGGCAGGGTGAGGTGAACGGCGGCGATGGCGTTCGGGCGAGGGTGGATCTGAGCGAGGGAGAGAGGGGGGAGGAGGGGCAAAGTGGCTAGGGTTTCATCAGGGGGTCACGGTAGATGCTCTTATCCACCCCGCGGCAGCAGCGGCGTCGGGGCACCGCGGGATGCGCGACAGTGCACCAGCCGTCGGCGTGTCGGCGCGGGCGCGCGACAGCGCGTGGGAGGTGGGGGATGAGCGCCAGATGGGCTGGGCCCATATCTGCAGCAGCAGGCCTAAGTGCACAGTGAAATCTTTAGGCCCTTTTTTCCATTTTCTCTTTTCTGTTTCTTTTCTTTTCCTGTTTTGCTAATTGGTTGGGCACTTAGTGAGCTTTGTAAAATGTGTGAGCTAGCCCATAAATCATAGTGCAATATATCCTATCACCCAAAAATTAGTTTGGGGTAAATACTATTTCATATTTATTTTGTATTAATTAAAAGGTTGTCAAATGTTGTTTTCAGTCACTGTTTGAGGTTGTTAGAGCCACTTATCCAATCTCAATAAAGTTGGTTACAATTTTATCATTGCCTCTAAATTATTTGCTATTTAATGAACATTTTAGTTTCTGATTTGAACAACTTTTATTTTCCACTTTAAATTTAATTGAAGTTTGAATTAGGAGTTTGAAATGCAACAGGATGCAAATGATGACTATGCACTGTTAAACAGGGTGACTTGGCATTAACAGTGGGAGGTTACTGTGGCTCATGACATGGGGTGTTACAGGGCTCGCCATGTGCGCCCAGTTCAAGTCTTATCCTCCTAGCAGTAGCGCCTTTTCCTGCCACGCGCTACTACTAAGTAGCAGTAGCGCGTCATTTTATCCAGCGCTACTGCTAAGGTTCTGTGTATAAGGTTTTCCCTAGTAGTGCCACCAAAAGCTCATCCATTACACAGAATCCTAGCCTCCGGAAGGCATCCGGAGAGGGAATTAGCAAGGAGATCGCCATCTTCACCATCGCGTGCAAGGGGACAATAGCGTCAACCATCTCCATCATCTGTCATCGTCATCCCCCATATTCATCTTGTTCTAATACCAAACCCTTTGTGAGTTGCTATGTCTATTACTTATTTGATCCATCCATGTTTACCATCGCTATTCACCTGATGTTCGTCGTTCCTATGTACGAGTAAAACCCCTAGTTCTCAGAGATTTGGATGAACCTCGGTATGTTTAGGTGCTCAAAATGTTAATAAGGATATAAGATCCTCTGTTGAATGTTTAGTTTAATAGCCTTTGTGAACATTGTGAAGGGGGGCTAGTCAGCATTTCCGTCGTAAGGCCACGAAGCATATTACTGTCGTTGTAAAGGTTAGGGAGTGATGGTAATTCGAGGTGATAGTAAAATCCTTCACTCCTCGCTTTTGGAATTGATAGGGGAGTAACGGAGAACCCTTGATGAGGTCGCATCCATGAGGAAACCCTTAATTACCATAGTTGTAACATGCAGGGGGAATACAGTGGTGGCATGTGCGGTACGAAGTTTGCCTAGAGTAGAATGTATTCTGTACCCAGATCCGCCCAGCTCAAACATCAAGAGTGGCTCAAGTATCCAATTAGTACTATGACGTAGCATAAGTGACAATAGACACATACCAATGGGAATTCCAGACTCCCTGAGAACGCCTTAGTCCTCTGCTAGTTCCAAGTCTTACCCGTTCCACTGCTCTCATTTATTTATGTTTATGTTATTTACTTTTCATTCACACTCTACTCAAACTATTATTTATATCCACCCTCACTTTGCTCCGAGTCTATAATTACTTGCAGTCACAGTTCCAGAAGTCGCTACAAGGGACAAATATCCAATTCATGTGCTCCCTATGGTTTACTTCGGAAAATCTACAACTAAACCATGTGCACTGGCAGGCCATCGCCCATTACATCTGTACCTCCTTCGGCCCACGAGTCATATAGATTTCGGCCAATGGCCCTTATGGATTTCAGCCCATGGCCATATAGATTTAGGCCCAGGGCCCATCTAAATTTAGGTCCACTGCCTATGACCCATAGATTTTTGCCCAAGGTCCACACATATGTCGACCCATAGACTGTTTCCTTAGGGATGACCCAATAAACGCTCGCAAAACTTTTCACCCATCAGGCCGTACTATTTTCGCCTAATTAGGCCCATGTTGGTTTCGGCCCAGTGGCTCGTATTAGTTTCGACCTGTTTGGCCCGCCATATATTTCGGCCTAGTGCTATAATTGACACGTTTGGGCCACTACTACGGTTGACCCATTTACCCCAGAGCAGTGCTCAGCCCGTTTGGCCCAGAGATTTGTTCGACATGTTTGGCCCACAACAGCGTTCGGGCCATATGACCTAATGCTAAGTTTGGCCCGTTCTGCCTATATCTCTGCTATAATAAAGGAGTCCCGTCTAATGAAATGAATTATCTTGGAAAGTCAAATCAATTATTGCATAATATCAAAAATGAATGGTTTCTATCTATTGCATGAACATTAAACACGGTCATGCTTTGGATATACAACTGGGAGTTCATGCACACACAAACCAGAGGTCATGACAGATTCAGCAGTGGAATTAACCATTCCACCTAGGATTTAGGAAGTGGGATTACCCTAGGGTTCTCTGAATTCCTCCATGTAATGATGGGTTTTGGTGAGTACTGCATTTGATTGCGTTATTTGTTTCCTCAAAATGCCAACTTCATCTCGGAGCGCAACTGCACGCTCCATTTATGCCATTAGTTACGATGTCCTCTACAACATCAACTCTTGGCAATTCATGATGCGCAATCGTACTATCCACAGCTACACCATCATCCCGTTTTTGTTTCTTTTTGTTCGCATTTTTCTGCTGTGTAACATTAGGATCCAAAGAGGTGTTGTCGTCAAACAAATCAACAATTTTTGCCACTTGCGAGGAGCCATCCACTGGAACTAGAGCACCCATCATCTCTTGCTCTCCTGCGCCAACGGAACTTGAGTTGTGTGATAACCTCTTCCTTACCGAAAACACTTTGTCATATTCACAGTGGTTTGTTTCTCTAATTGCTCTCACAAGTTGTTCTATGACGCGTTCACTGGATCAAAGGCTGCATTAAATCGCCATCTCCCCTCAGGGTCGTAGGTAGTACACCCTCTATCATTCCTAAACCTTTCCTGGTTCATCCCTTCTCCTCTTCTAGCGCCTCTCCCAGATCGCGCACCACCATGTCCTCTTCCACTACTTCTTCCTGAGCCACGATCATCTCCCTTGTTTCTCCATTGATCAGCCAATATAAACCCCCCCCCCCCCCCCCCCCTCATTATAATCATCGTGTTCTCTAGTTCCACAATCATACCAATGACCTAACATACCGCAATTGTTGTGGAACGTCGGTAACTTCTCATACTTCACTTGATACCAATATTTCTTCCCCGCCTTGGTGCACGAAACAAATCTTTCAATATTTTATTAACATCAAAGTTCACCTCGACACTAACAAAGGATCCCATATAACCGGACAGGAGTTGATTTTGAACTTCGAGGATCTTGCACATCTTCCTACACATGCCCTATCACCGGATAGTTCATATAATTGTCTGGCAACTTAAAAAAACTCCGCTCATACAACAGTAGCGACACCACCGAAGGACCAAGAAACCCTAGCCGAGACAGGATTAAAGAAGCGGGGAATTCCAAAAAAAAAAAATCAAAAGAGTAGCAGCTAGATAAATTTATAATATTACAAAGGCACTTCTTTTTCATTTTAGAGAAGTTTAAAAATATATCTTCTCTTTATGATACAAAAGCGGGTGAGATTAGGTTCCCCTTCTTTTTTTTTGTCTTTTACTTTTCTATTACATTATTCCAACGAATATTTTTTTAGTCATGTGATATACTAGCTACAGTAGCATCTAAGGGCCTAAAAATATCTCAAATGGGAAACAGGACTCCATTCTTTTACCGCAACAGGACTCCATTCTTTTAGGACAACGCTAACGCCCACACGTATGATGGGAGCGAAACCCGCCCACACGCCCTATAACACGCAGACTGCGACACGTCACCGCATACATGCATGTGGGAATCTTTTTGGATTTTTAGTTTTTAAAATATTTTATCTCTTAAATGAAAAATCCGATTGAAGATCCGTTTTCACCATTAAATCCCTCGCGACGAGATCTTCGAAACTAGATCTCATATCAATATATTTCGACGAATTTTTTTAGGGTTGCATATGAATTGCCATGATGTTTACACTGAAATTGCCATGATATGTTTCAGCTATTTTCTTCTACATTTAAAAGTACATTTTGACATATTATAAAACGGAGAATTAAGAAACTAGACTTGCCATAAACCAAACTAAAATTGCCCTGATTCATACAAAAAATAATTTTCATGGTCAAAGTACTGGAATTGTCATCATCAAAATACTAAAATTGTCATACTCTACAAACTAAAATTGCCACATGGCAACTTTAGTTTAAGCACTATGGCAACTACAGTGTAAACATCATGGCAACTTTTGAGCCCAAAAAAATTTCATCGAAACATATCAACATGGGGTATAGTTTTGAAGATCCCGTCGAGACGGATTTAATGGTGAAAACGATTTTTTAATTAGAAGATAAAATATTTTTAAGCCGAAAACCAAAAAAATTCCTGCTAATGCCATCTGTTCACACGTGGCAAAATGAATGATAATGAAGACGTGTAGGCAATGTGCAAGATGCCACACGTGTGGGCGTTAGTTTTTTCCTTCTTTTATCACATTAGGATGTTTTGAATTCTTGAATAAGCCAATTCAAGAACAGTTGGATGCCAACAACAGTAGTAGATACAAAAATACAAGCAACATAAATAAGACTACGGGTACTGAAAATTGCATGCAAGCGCGCTTCTGGTTTTAACCTCTATTCCTCCCTCTGTAATATAGGTATGAGTAACATGGTCATACAAATTATAAGGAGAAAACAATTCCATTCCCTATGAGCAGCCACACCAAACAAAAACATATATATACCACCACATCTCTGAAAAACTTGTTTTAAATACACCCCTTGACACATTACATAAATGAGGCTACAACAGCACACTCAAGACTCAAATAGCTACCTAATGTAACAACATAACGTTGAGCCCGTATTAGAGAAGGAAAATGAATTTACATTACCACCAAATGATGAAGACGGAGGAAGAATCTCTACCCAAGATATACAATGAACATATCCTACCTTGGACTGTTCCAAGGAGAAGGCGGCTTGTACTGAAAACCCTGAGAAGCAGATCCATGCCCTAAATCAAGACTATGGAGTTGTTCCATCAGCTGCGACCTCCGTTCTTTAAAGAAATCTAGCCTAGTTGTTAGTTCTACCAAAGTGGAGGATGCCACCATTGGCTGCCTCCCATATCCAACACCCTGTCATACAACAGATATGAATCATCTTACTTTAGTTGGTATATTTAATAATAATCAAGTGTTGTGATTTCCCTAACCTCGGCTAACTTGGGAACATTGATTACCACAGAAGTGCTCTCTGATGACATGCTTGTTGATGCCTCCATGCCTCTTGAATCACTTGAAGATGCGTCTAAGGAAAGCTTGCGGGTTAGTGGCCTTGAAGAACCATAAGGTAGCACATGCTGTTTGATGTTCCTCCATTGAGATGCATCCACCGAGCTCTCCTGCCAAAAATAATACAGTATCAGTACATGTAGTGTCAGCTCTACATCAGGTTAACACAAAATATATTCATTTTCCTTCAGTCATGAATTTCGACGTCGATGCTCAAAATGTCATCATGTAAAACAGGGATAACTAACGTTAGAAAAACAGAGAGAACAGTATAGGAGTCAGCTAAAGCATAAAGCACATCTTTACCTTTACCTACTAATAAAGCACGCATTGTTTCTGTCGGGTCCACCGTCGCGGCGTTTTTCTAAAAAGGTCCCTGTGCTTTTTGGTATTCAACCCGCACTACAGTTTGATTGTGTGTTGACTGCCTTCGATTCTTCGTTCGCTCAGCTGGGCCTGCCGTCCAAAGGTTCGTACATACACGCGGCCACGCGTTGGGCTTCAAGCGTAGGTATTGGGCAGCCCATGGGATGTGTTTCATATAATAAAATTCAGCAAAAAATTATGCCCCTATGGGGATTCGATCTGGAGATCACACGAACCATGCTCTACCTCCCTCACCAATGTGGCAACCACCAAGTTGTGATTCTGCAGATTCTTCTAAGCTTGTATATGGGAAGAAGTGCAAAGGCCACACAGCTCTATTGGGCCTCGGCCTGTGCCCTATCTGCTGGGCCAACTCCATCGGCGTGCGACCATAAAAATAAGCCGACCCTCCAATTAAAACCATGACTATTTTCTTTTGAATAGTCCCACCTTGCTACACAAAATTAATTCTCACCTATTTATATACGTCCAACAACGTTGTCAGATGACAGCAATATAATCGTGGGTATTTGTGGGTTGAGGGAGAGTTGTTGGCCGCCCGATATTTAAACTTTGGATGGTGCATAACTAAAGGAAGGATTGCGGGCTGAAAAAAAGGCACAATATTGCAGAAAGGATTGCTGAAATACTGGAGATGACGATATCTTCTAGGATTGTGTCGGTGCACAAAAAATCTGTAAAAAAAAGCAATCTTTTCACGTGCCGTGTTTTCTGTTTGTTACTACGCAAATGAATTAGTATTAAGAATAGATTGGTTGGTGCAAACGTAATATAAAAAGGCATTTCCCTATATGCTACTAGATGTACGGCAAGGAGTATGTGATTAATGCCTTGCTGATATGAATTTTTTTCTAGACTTTGGCATGTGCCTCCCTGTTGCCGGATGTTGCATTATTGGTCACCCTCGTGGACGGGACAAATAGCTTTTTTTTTATGAAATTCGCAACTGGGTGTTGTGCTAGCACATAACCGATAATTTTCTCCCCCGTTGCAACGCACGGGTATATGTGCTAGTTGAAAGTAACTATTGAAACTGCCTTGCTACCAACCAGATCTAAGATGTAGCACCCTCTACATTCTCTGAATGCCTTCACATATTTCTAGAGTTTCTAACACTAAAGAGTACTCCCTCTGTAAAGAAATATAAGAGCATTTAGATCACTAAAGTAGTGATCTAAACGCTCTTATATTTCTTTACGGAGGGAGTATATAGGAAGGGGATTGCCCCATACTTCAATGTGCCACCAGTTTCTGTAACCTTGATCCAGACCAACAGGTGGCCCACTTCTGCCAGCATACTGCAGACTTGTGGGAGTTGAGACTAAAATAGTACTGGCATGCAAGAAGTTCAACTGGTCCTCGAGAAAATTTTAGATAGTGCACAATTTACTGGTATTCCTAGTGATGGAATCTAGAACCATTATACAGATCTTAGAGAATGGGATCAAAACGGATGAACCTGAAAAAAATCTATGCTGCAAAAGCAAGCCCATGTTTGCAGGTTTCCTTTTTCTTACCAGCTGATCCCCTAAATAACCAGAAATGACAAGCAGTACTGTTCATTTCCAAAACTAATAATTTATCTATAGAGCACACTGGCACTGCTTTCAGTCATGCATGTGGAAATGTAGGTTGTTCAAACCGGAATTAAACATTAAATGGGTTTCAGTATTATCAATGAGACCGTAAGTGTAAGGGTGGGGGGATTCTAATCAAACCTCATTTCTGTGCTTCTCTTGATTGCAAAAGGCAAGGTTCATGTCAAATCCTGGTTGAACAAAGTTTCTGGTACGAATAAAATAGTGTCATAATATGATAAGTAAATTAGGAGAGCACAATATATCCAATTTATGTCTAGAAATATTGATATAATGCCCCCGATCAATTATTATTAAAGTCTATGAAGAAACCATGTTAAACCACTGCAGCATAACTGAATAAGATTTCACTTTGATGAAATAGAACAATTAACAAACACCCAGTGGGCTTCAAATCGCAAAAAATCAAAAAGGTGTCATAACCACATCCAGCAACATCAATGGTGACAAAAAAGAAAGAAAGAATACAATACAATCGATATGCTTACTGCTGTGAAAAATGGCCAGGATTACAGTGATAACGATCATTTGCATCAAGAGATGGGCCATATTGTTGTTGGCGTTGTTGATTGAGTAGGAGGTGAAGTTCAGCCACCTTCTGTTTTAACCTCGCAACGTCAGCTTCAGCGAGAGCAATCTCCTCAAGCTCAGCCCTTGTCTTGAGAAAAATAAGAAGGAAAATGAGACTCCATACAATGAGTCCAGCAAGTAGAGCAATGGTTGAAGGTACCTTTGAGTCCATAGCACGTGGACTTGAAAACTGTCCAGAAGACATGCTCAACCCAACCTCCAGTGCAGATCTAAGATCTCTCTCAGCTTGTAGCTGCTCTTGCAACCTGGACACCTGTAGATATAAACAGTTGTGAAAACTATCATCAGAAAATTCAACCACCATCTTGTGTATGGAACATGTTCAACAATAACTGCATAAAAAAACTGAAAGCAGAAAGTAACATTTTGGCCCCTAAACGTTTGGACTGTTTATTCTATACAGTTACCCTGAAATTTGTGTGGGGCTACAGGCACTATATTATTTTGGTTCCTCGATTTTAGAAGTGCTTCTGGCTAAATCCTTCCATCAATAAATTTATCAAGCTTGTCTAGCCTCCAAGTAACTGACAATCTGTCTGTAGAGAGAAGTCCCAAACGCAAGACGCACCTGGTTAGCCAATTACCGCAAATCTTGGCTAGGGCTAGTGTATCTAAAATCAGAGCCAAGTAAAATGTCATTGTGCTATCTTTACGGAATCTAAACATTGATGATGACTCACTATGTAGAAAGCACACAAACTTCCACCAAAAAAATAACTGAAAGAAGGAAAAAAGTTCTCAAGCGAACGAATGGGACATTAGGTTTAAAATATTCTTTCATTTAGCATTCTTCGTGCAGGTAAACGACTCAATTGTCATGTGGAACAAAGTAGCAACCAATGAAGTTTAAGATAAACTGATACCCAGCGGTTGGCAACAGAGATGGCTCTTTCCCTAACATAGAATATATGATGCGGTTACCAAGCAAAATTAACAAGGCAAGGGAATGTAGCATACATCCTGTTCCAGGGCCAAACGGCGTTCATGTAGTGCTTGCTTTCTTCTTTCTAAACTCGCCTGTAAAACTGCATTACCCCGAGCCTGAGAGACACTTTCCATTAGATTACTAGAAGACGATAAATAAAAGTGAACCAGTTAGTGTGAAGTTTTCCCCTACCTCTTTGGCAATTCTGTTCTGCAAATCATTCTTCGCAATTTCAAGCCTTTGAATCGCAAGCCTGAAAGGTTTGTTTTCATAGAAAAGTTGACCTTGATAAATTGCACATGCATCAGCAGCAAAATAGTCAGGAAGCTAACAGAAGTTTTCAAACTATACACTACCGTCTAATTTGTAACATTCGTTGTCAAACAACAAATATTCAATGCAACAACATTATTAACTAAGGCAGAAACTACAGATGTACATATAGCTAAAGTTTTAGGGGTTGGGGCCACATTTGAAACTTAAAATTGAAAATACAGGCAACTTCATCTACATTTACATTTCAAAACTATTTTCATCACTATTTATATCCACTGCTTTCATTTACATTTCCATTTCAAAACTATTTCCATCACTATTTATATCCACTGCTTTCATAACCTTTTCACAAAAAAGTTAAATTTAAACAAGTTGGCCCAGATTTTCTTCGGTAATATTAAAATCTGATGTCAGATTGTCAGATTTTTAACCATGGCAAATCATGGTAATTATAGTTGTCGCAATGACGACAATTTCCTTTAGCAAGCATGGCAAATCCTGCCCCGGTCTCAAATGTAAGTGCTTTCTGGCTAATATAGATAGCCGCCTAAAAAGCACACAGGAAAATCAAAGAAATGGAAAAAACTTCGAATTGGGAGGGCGATCCTCCCCGCCCTACGGAGTCGTACAAAGTCAGCAACCGTTTTGGGGCGCAAGCATAGGCAACACAGACCTGATGACGGAATCTCCCTTAATGGAAGAAATAGAAGCTTGAGAAGGAATACCACTAAAAACCTAGTTCGCTCTCAAATAAAAACCTAGTTCACTCTGTAAAAACATAAGACTGCTGTTTAGTGGAAAAGAGCATACTCTTCTTCACCAGATGAGTCGACTGATTCTGAATGCTGACTCTTTCTTGCCTGCATAAATGATGCATAAAAATCAGAATGCTGAATGATGATATGAAGGGAACCATAATTCAACACGCCAGAGAAGTTGGCACAACAATGCATTATTTCTACTCGGCTGCCCCACGAAAGGAAGAAAATATAAATAGATTTATTGCTTACACTATTACGCCCCCAAAAGTTACTGCGCTTCACATGTGAGTGAGATCCATTAGTTTTGTTTGAGTGTCTGTCTGCAGAATATTCCGAACTGTTACTATGTAAAGTAATTCCAGGATCCAAAGAAGAAAGGATCTCTCCCATAGACAATGGAGTTTCATGACCTGATGTTGGGTTGGAAGGATTCTTTTCACTCAGAGGCATTTCCATATTTTTTGAACCATTTTCAGATGAATGAATTTTTGGAACTTTGCTTAAATATGTCTCTTCTTCCAATCCTTTATCATCAACAGAGCAATCAGCATCTGAATCATCAGCATGACCCTGTTGTTCAATCAGAAGCAGTATAATAAGAATCAAAGCAACGGCATCATTGCAGTTACGACACTGATCCCAAAATCAAATCACGCATGCATATATATGTGCATGCGTGTCTAGCAATAATCACAGTATAACCCTAGAAATAAGCACAAATTATACGCTTATAAAGCAGGGAGCATAACAAAACCTTGTAATCATATAGGTCGCTCCCAGCATATCCACTGCTCTCACTCAATTTTCCACTAAGTATACGCTCTGCACCATTGTCATCGTCCATTTCTTGATCTACATCATTTTCTGCATCATGAAATCCATTATCTTTAGTGTCCATATTTACATCATCAGTTGATGCTTCACTGCCACTGTCTTCAATCTGAGACCCAGGTGATGGGGAAGATCTGACAAGACGGTCATCCTACAAAGAAATTAAATATGAGCATCCAATTGGCTGAACATACGAGTTATTTCTATGTGTGTAAATGAAACAGAACGTCCAAGAGACAGAAAGAGGCAAAGTGTTCCAGAGGCTGCCTCACATATAGTCATGGCCACAATGCATGTAGAAATAACTCATATGGGCAGTAACTTTTCAATATAATCAACAGATTATATGCAAAAAAGAAATAATGCCTAGAGGCTAGAACAACTATCATGAAGGAAATGAAGCAACCTAAAGATTTAGACAAAAAAAATTGAAGTATCAGAGAATCTTACATCAAATATAATCTCATATTCCTCCAAGAGAGTTGCAACAATGCCCTGAGCACTGTTTGCAGCATTTGCAGCAGCAAGAAGCTGGGCAGAATCATCACCATCCATATCAAATACTTCATCCATCTCACACTCCCCAGCCAAAAGCGGACGCAACAAGAGAGGGGCCATACAGGCAGCAACTGCTGATGCGGTCATCCGATTCTCCATGGTATGAGAAGCAACAATGTACATCATTTTCAAGATTCTGCAAACAAGAGTCTCCATGAGGAAAGTTTTCTTTTGTCATGGTAAGTGTTAGTCTAATTAATCAAATGTCAAACAACACACTGGTAAAAACCATTGAGATATTGTTAAGTCTAAACTAAAATGGTGACCCAACATTAGAAGAAATAAAAACTGTGCAGTTAAGAGGGCAATTAAAATAGTCCACATTAGTAGTTCTTATTTAATGTGCAGGTATCATATGCAAGTTAATGACAACATGCTCACGTTGATCGGCAGCAAGCATGATTTCACACATAATAAATAATAAATTATTCATTGCATTTACCATAAACTGGCAGAATAAAAGCTATGAGGAGAACGTGAGTCTAACCTCTGTAACAAGCACCGATTAGGCTCAGGAAATGTCTCAGATATAGCTGAACGCATAGCATTTATCTGAGCTTCCTTAGTCTCCAAGCCTATGAAAGTAAAACAGAATATACAGACAATTAACCAATGAACACAGCAAATTGTTTTGAGTTATGCAAACCTATATATATATATATATATATATATAGAGAGAGAGAGAGAGAAGGGGAGCCTTGGCGCAGCGGTAAAGCTGTTGCCTTGTGACCGTCGCGGGTTCGAGTCCTGGAAACAGCCTCTTGCAGAAATGTAGGAAAAGGCTGCATACAAAAGACCCAAAGTGGTTGGACCCTTCCCCGGACCCTGCGCAAGCGGTAGCTATGTGCACCCGGCTGCCCTATGTGTGTGCGTGTGGTGGTTGGGGGGGGGTAAAGTAATCAGCTACTCCCTCCGTTCCTAAATATAAGTCTTTTTAGAGATTCCAGTAAGGGACTACATACGGAGCAAAATGAGTGAATCTACACGCTCAAATATGTCTATATACACCTGTATGTAGTTTGTATTGAAATCTCTATAAAGACTTAATTTAGAAACGGAGGGAGTATTTGTT
The DNA here is from genome assembly GCA_011799875.1 of Thinopyrum elongatum. NCBI lineage: Eukaryota > Viridiplantae > Streptophyta > Magnoliopsida > Poales > Poaceae > Thinopyrum > Thinopyrum elongatum. The sequence continues at coordinate 317,901,836 of CM022300.1, forward strand.
TAAACTGGGGCTATATATAGATAATCAAATTACACACATGGCTACATGATGCTACTATAGACAGACCGAGGCCATACTAGGGAACATGCTAGGCAGCAGATAGAAGCCCACGCTATCTTGGAGCAACATGATTCTCAATTTTTTGGGCACCAGTTTTACATCATCTGTTACGGCAGAATTTTTTTTGGTGCCCAAAAACCTTCTGTCTCCTGCCCTAAAATCATTTCTGGGCACCAACTTTTACATCATCTGTTGGAGATGCACTTAGGCGATATACGCTGCCATGGCAGCCGTTTCGGTAGTGCACGTATAGGTGACTGATTCTCCAGGATCAGCTAACCCACTCCCTCACTTTCCCCTCTTTCTCTTGGCTAGTTAGGGATTCTGTTAGCTGATCTGTGAGCTGTTGTATAAATTATCCCGGTGTAAAGGAATACAAGTGCACCGCATACAAAACTCTCTCTATCAAATCTTACAGCTCTATATATAAGGCATGGCATATTATCACTTTCAGTGAAGCAATAAATAAACAAGGTTTTCTGGTCTCTCCCTCTCACTTCTCCAGTAGGCTCCAGAGCCCCTCCACAACGGCAACAAAAAGCCCCACCAGTGGATAGATGAAGGCGAGGGTATAGAGCCTTACTGTCAATACTCAGAGCCGTAACCAGGCCTGGCCATAACAACTGCACAATTCACATGGGAACTCTTCTCACTTCCTCCTCATTCATAGGCTTTATCAAATGTAAAGGGCAGAACCAAAATTGGAGGTAAGCATGTGCTTCTGTATGAATCGGTGCACACAAAGGATTTAGTTTTGTATCCTATGCAATCTGTACTACTTGTAAAATTGTACCTTGACAGTGTTCCTATATCATGTGGAACAACAAACATATGGGAGTGAATGTGGCACACATATGGGAGTGAATGTGGCACATATGCTTGTATTTTATGTACTTTGCATACACTGTTCCAAGATAAAGGATACCCACACAAGAAATTCCATTCCAAAGCACGGATGGTTAAATTTCACATACTAAGGAGATTTATTTAACATCAAATGTGTACTCCCAGATCAACAAATCAAATCAAATAGATAAAGACAGCATTGTCATGTTGCTGGCAGCAGAGGGGATGGTGCTAAGCACATATAGCAATGAATTATCACTACTAATTTTAACTTCAAGGCAGGGGTGGTTATTTCAAACTGTAGAAAAATTTGTGATATTCAATGCCAACATTTCGTACATGACATTCCACAAAACAGTGCACGAACATTTAAGAATAAACTTAACAGAAAACTTACGAAAAGCTTCCAATAAAGCTGTACAGCAAGAAGCAGGTACTGGCGAAGATGGTAGCTCACGAAGAACGTGCTGCCAAGATGTTTCCACGAGTGCAGTTAGTAAAAGAAAAGAAAAATCCATGCTTTTGGGGGCATCATAATTATTCTAATAACTAGAATGACTAAATGAGTGAGATACCTTCACACAGTCACCAACAATATGTGCATCCTCGCCTGGTGCAAACTCGGTTCTTCCTGGTATGAAATAGAAACAGTCACAAAATTTGGATTGTACACTCTTGATTGGCAGAAGGAAACCAAGACACGAGAGATGCCAATACCACCATGTAACTGGAGTAGATTAGTATTCCCTCCGTCCCATAACATAAGACGTTTTTGCAAGCTTGCAAAAACGTCTTATGTTATGGGACGGAGGGAATACTAATCTACTCCAGTTACATGGTGGTATTGGCATCTTGCAAAAACGTCTTATATTGTGGGACGGAGGGAATAGTTCAAAGTTAGATTAAGATATTGACATAAACCTTGTTCATATTCACGTAGCCTCCTATCAACCTCCTCCACATCGGCAGCCTGGCGCAAAATTCCTTCCACCCTTATCCCTGTAACAACAGATTTATGTCACAAGTGGAATGAGATGCTATAAAGATAACTTCATTAGCAACATCTAGAGTTTCCAGGTTCTAGAATTGGTTCTTATTAGTTAGCATAACTTGTGTGCCCACCATGTTTCTCAAGATAACGCAGAGCTTTTTCTAGAAAAGAAGGGCTGCCATCGATATCTTCAAGCGCAAGCAGAATTGGCCTGCCAACAACTAGTGACTTGACTGGCCTTTTCTCTCGCCCTGCAAACAATTGGGCACGGTATGATTGAACTGGAAAAAGGGTCTAAAGCTCTGGAGATATATGCAGTAGCACAATGGGACCAACAATTTGGAGCCGTTGTTTCATATGCATCACAAGTGTCATTGCGAAATATCCCATTGTGCCCCATCACAAGAGCTGCATTTGGAGCCTGTGCAAGAGCTTCTTCTAATGCTGCTTTCCACTCAAATAAATCTTCAGAAGTTTCTGCCTGTATGAAGCAAAAGCATAATTCAAAATATAGATGGAACATGATGATGCATTATTTTTATACTATTACCACTCATTTTTTCTTACAACAGCTAATAATTAAGTTGGTAGGTCGTACCTTAAGGGTGAAGGCACGACCATCACGACCATCTGGGAAAAGGACAGTCAACAATTTTTTGTCTTCTCTGACTACCACACTGCACAAGAAATATACTTTGATATAGTATTAATGCCCCGCACAACATCCATAAAAGAAAAGGTGTTAATAGAATGACATAAATACCTGCCAGAATTGTTTAAATCAATCCCACCCAGAGTAGCACTCACTTCACCACTTCTCTGGGGCAAGGTATTCTGCAACACCACAAAAGGAACCTGTCAAGTGAGAAGAAAAGGTGTGCGCACAGAAGGCCTAAATTCAACTGCTGAGATACATAGAGCAGAATAGCCACCAAAAAGTTCAATGAAACTCTCCATTTGGTATACCACTATGTAAAGAACAAATTGCTTGACACAGCTACGGACCATGCATTATCATTCACCAGTAATCGCATTTATTATCATGCAACTTATGTACAGAACCACTGAATCCAAGATAACATGAGAGAAATCTTATATTCAACCTAAGGATGGTGTCATATTGAGTAACCAATCTGACATCAGCACCTAGACATTGAATACTCATGCATGACAACAGTTCAGTATGCATGCAGAAGATGCAACAAATACTGGAACCAAATGGACCAATCAAATTAATTGTAAGGGAAGAAGGCAATGGAGAGGGAACATATCCAAGAGTCCAAGTATGGCGCGTTTTAACCTACTGTCAACATGAAGAGTCATGTCATATCTATTATCTAGTAATTTTGTTGTATGTGAGCCCATGTTCCAGTGTGGTCCAGGCCCATTCTCTGACCTAGAAGAGGAACCAGACGTTGTCTGGTCACGAGCGCTGCTTCACACCAGATCGAGCAGCTGCCTGGGTACGTCTCTCACGTTCCACATGGTATCAGGGCGCAGGGCGTGAGACGACAGCCGGTGAGGCGGCAGGATCAAGCGAGGAGGCGGTGAATCTGGACGAGCAGCCCGCGAGGAGGCGGAGCTGCATGCGAGCTCGTGCCGCGACTGCACGAGAAGGCAGCACAGACGGCGGCTGGCGTTGACAGCAGGGAAGGGGACGAGCTGGTCCATCACGGGATTCTTCTGGTCATTCTGTTCTTGCTTCTTCTGCTCCAGGGGCTGGCTCTTGAGGTTGGAGAGGAAAGAGGTGGTAGAAGGGGACGAGCTGCTGGTGCTGCACTAGGGGAGGCTGCTGGTGTTGCGCAAGGGGAGGTGCGGCTCGGGTGTGGCTCAGCCACGTTCTGAGACAAAGACAACGCAGTGCTGAGCTGCGGCTGGCTGCTGAGCTCTGGGTGCTTGGCAGAGGAAGCTGCTGGGTGTAGTGGCGCTGTAGGCAACGGGCTGCTGCTATTGTTGAAGTTTTTTTTTCTGCTGCTGATTGGAGAAGAAGAGGGGGAGGCAATCATGGGGGCTGAACTTACTGCTGCTATAGAGAAACTTGCGCAGCTCATGACTGCAAAAGCTGCCGAGGGGTTACCTCCTGCGAGTGGCGCCATTGTTGAGCCCCAAAGCCTGAGCTCATGCCCAATGATGTCAAGTTGAATAGTGTGGGCAGCTACCTGAGCTTGTCGAGGCAGGCCTTGTTGATCTTGAAGACAAATGGCCTGACAGGATATGTTCTTGGAACAGTTGAAGAACCGGCTGACAAGGAGAGCTCAGAATGGAAGAAGTGGAGTGTCACTGACTCCCTGGTACTGGCCTGGATGTTGAACTCCCTGATTCCAACCATTGCAGTGTGTGTTGAGGCATTGCCAAATACTTCTGTTGTGTGGAGCATGCTGTCCACGAGGTATAACGGTAAGGATGCCGGTAAGGGAAACCTCATGCTCTTGTCTCAAATTGAAGACAAGATCTATGTTTTTCGTCAAGGTGACAGCAGCATGCTGGTGTATGTGAATGAGCTGCAACACATTTGGGTAGATCTGGATCAGTGTGATCCCCTTGAGCTTCCACATGCAAAGTCCATGGAGATTGCCAGGAAGTGGGTTGAGCGCAGGCGTGTGATGCAGTTTTTAAAAGGCATAGATCAAGCTTTTGAGAGTAGACATGCTGCGCTGCTACATCAGCCGACACTTGGGTCCCTTGATGAGGCCATTGTTGCGATGTCCCAAGAAGAGGTACGGCTGCAGTCGAGAAGAGGAGATGGAAATGAATCTGCTTACAGAGTGGCTGACCAGCGAGGTTTTGGGGAGTCTTATAATTGTGGTCAAACAGGGCATATCAGCCTTTTTTGCACTGGACCCAGAAGAGGCAGAGTAAAATGGTGGCAGTAGCAGCCGAGGTGGTCGGAATGGGAGTCGTGGTCGCAATGGGAGAGGCGGTTCTTGGAATGCTCCTCACCGGAAGGCTCCCAAGGCAAATGTAGCTGCTTCAGCTGAAGGGAAGCAGCCTGTAGGAGGACAGGAGACTGCTACCAGCTATACCAACTTTGTCGATACAAATGAAGGTAGCATTGAACACACATCAATAGCAGCCCATAAAATAAACTCTGAATGAGTGCTGGACCTGGAGCACCACAACATGTTGCTGGAGACTTTAATGGGTTTAAATCTAATGTTCACACACAAAAACATTCACACAGCAGATGGCACAGCCCAGCCCATCACGGGTGTTGGGACAGTCAGTTGCACACCGAGCATTGAATTATCATCTATGTTGCATGTGCCAGTTTTTCCTGTGAACTTAGTGTCCTTGAGTGCTTTGGTTGACCACATTGATTGCCAAATATTTCTTGACAAGGTTGTGTTCTTGATCCAGGAGAGATCAACGGCAAGGAGTTTTGGAACTGGAACGAGGCATGGGGGGTTGTGGTACATGGACCGCAACATGACGGACCAGGAGGGAATGCACATGCTAGCTGCAGTTGCTGAGGATAAGGAGACTAGAGCCTTAATGCATCACTATAGGATGGGACATTTGTCTTTTAATAAAATGTCTCAAGTATTTCCTGATGTAATGAGTGGTGTGGACAAGAGCAAGCTGCACTGTAATGCGTGTGAGTTTGCTAAACATACCAGAACCTCATATGTGAGTAAGGGGATCAGGACCATATCGCCTTTTGTGTTAATCCACTCTGATGTATGGAAATGTCCAGTGTTATCTCTCAGTGGTCAGTGGTATGAAGTACTTCGTTACGTTCATTGATTGCCATCCGCGGATGACTTGGGTATATCTTCTGAAACATAAAGATGAAGTGTTTCAGTGCTTCAAAGTTTTTTATGCACTTGTTCAGGCTCAATTTAATGTGAAAATCAAGCACTCAGATCTGATAATGGCACCGAGTATGTTAACAAGGCCATTGGTGCTTTCATGTTGGACAAGGGCATCCTGCATCAAACATCTTGTCCAGACACAACTCCTTAGAATGGGGTGGGTGGCAGAGAGGAAAAATTGCCACCTGCTAGAGGTGGCCCGGGCATTGATGTTCACCATGATTGTGGCGAAGTTCTTGTGGAGTTTAGTTGTCATGATGGCCACCTTCTTGATCAACCGCACGCAATCCTGGATGACAGGTATGAAATCACCGTGTGAGTTGATTTTCACAGTAAATAGATTTCCAGTTCCCCCCAAGGTTGCACTTATTTTGTTCGTGATCATAGGCCATCAGTCAACAGATTAGATCCTCGAGAAAGATTTCCAGTTCCCCACAAGTGTATCTTTATTGGGTATTCTTCAGGACAAAGAGGGTACAAATGTTGGAGTCCATTTGAGTGGCGGACATTTGTGAGCATGGATTTCCGTGAATCGGAACCTTTTTATGGTGAGAAAATTGATCCAAGTGTCTTGTTTGAAGAACTTGACTGATGTCTCCAACCAGAAATTGGTCAAGAGGGGGAGAGTAGTAGCACACGGATGCAGATGATGCAGCAGTCACCTTTAGCAACAGGCAGCTCATTAGTAACTCATGTGGCTCCTGTGATGCCAGCATCAGCTTCCACCGATGATGTAGTTGCGCCGGCTCAGACTAGTAGTGTGCCGAGGTGGACAACATAGCAAGAGGAGCAGCTAAAGGTGTGTATTCATGTAAGCATGCATAGACTCGGATTGGTAGTGTGCCAAGGTGGACAGCAAAGCAAGAGGAACAGCTAAAGGTGTATTCACGGAAGCGAGGTGATGGGGTTGCACATCAGGGGGAGCAACTAGATCAGCCACTAACGGAACAACAAGGGTAGTACTGACGTGATTTCCATCTCCTCTGACGGGGATCAGGCTATCAGGCTGAAGGGTCAATTAAGGGGAAAATTGCTCTGAGGAGTACTACTCAAGCAACAGCAGGGATACCACAGAAACAGTATGGGTTCGATGGGATGTTGGAAATTATGTCTCCTATGAAGCATTATCTCCAACCCACAAAGCATTTGTTGCTTCTCTTCGGTCTATGTCAATTCCGACTGACTGGAAGAGGCAAAGGAGGACTCAAAGTGGCGGATGGCCATGGTGGAAGAGTTGGAGGCTCTGTGTAAGAACAAGACATGGTACTAACACCCCTTCCAACAAGAAAGAAGGCAGCCAGCTCCAAGGGAGTATTCACTGAAGCAGAATGAAGACGGAAAGGTTGAAAGGTACAAAGCAAGGCTTGTGGCAAGGGGGTACAGCCAGACATACGGCATTGACTACGATGAGACCTTTGCTTTGCTCAAGTAGCGAAGATGAACACCGTGAGGATTCAGATCTCCCGTGCATCAAATTTCGAGTGGCCTTTACGCCAACTTGCTGTGAAGAATGTCTTCTTGCATGGGGACTTGCAGGAGGAGGTATACATGGAGATTCCACCTGGGTTCTCGACTTCTGAGACTGCTGGCAAGGTATGCAGGCTAAAGAAAGCCCTTTGTGGACTGAAGTGATCTCCAAGAGCTTGGTTTGACAAGTTTAGACGTGTGGTGTGTGGCATGGGGCATGGACAATGCAATGTTGACCATACATTGATTTATAGACTTTCTAAAAGGAAAATAACCATCCTTGAAATCTACGTTGATGATACATTATTACCGGTGATGATGACTTATAGATAGCAATGTTAAAGGGGTGTTTGAGTAAGGCCTTTGAAGTTAAAGATCTTGGTCGACTCAAGTACTTCCTTGGTATAGAAGTGGCCAGGTGTGGAAAAGGAATAGCTCTTTCTCAAAGAAAGTATACCCTGGACCTCCTCTATGATGTTGGCATGTTGAGTTGTCGAGCTGCTTCAACCCCAATTGATCAAAACCATAAAGTGACTGCCCAATCAGATGATCTGGTGGATACAGAGAAATATCAACGATTGGTGGAAAGATTGTTGTACTTGTGTCATACACGACCAGACATTGCATTTGCAGTGAGTGTTGTGAGCGGATATATGCATGAGCCTAGAAGTGAACATCTTGAGGCAAATTATAGAATCTTGAGATACCTGAAAAGTTCTCCTGGGAAAGGAATGATATACAAGAGCCATGGACACTTTGTCGTGGATGGTTATTGTGATGCTGATAGGGCTAGCCCCTCAATGACAGGAGATCCACTTCAGGCCATTGTGTTTTCGTAGGAGGAAATCTAGTGTTTTAGAGAAGCAAGAAATAACGAGTTGTTTCCAAATCAACTGTACATATTCGTGTCTCAGGAATTGAGTGAGTAATGGATAAGGACCCATATTTTTCCACCATGACATATCGAGTTATTGCTCTTCGCCCTGCTTCTAGTGTCTCACCGTGATCCAAGCAGGTTCAAGTGCTTGAAGAGCATATCTACCAAAAAGAATACGATTGCCTTGGCAGGATTTTCCTTTCATACTTCCTCTATGTTGCTTGCGAAATCTGATTCTTTTGGAGAATTTATTAGAAGACCTGAAGATATTGCAGACTAGTTGTATGAATGTATGGTGTGATAACAAGTCAGGCAATTAACAAAGCAAACAACCCAATTCAACTTGATAGAACCAAACATATGGAGATTAACAAATTCTTCATCAAAGAAAAACTGGATGCTGGGGTTATCAAGATATGTGAGCTCAGTGCAACAAATAGCAAACTGCTTGACTAAAGGGTTGGGAACAAGAGAATATAGCTTAGCCTGTGACAAGATGGGAATGATTGATTTATCACCCCTCTTGAGGAGTGTTGTATGTGATCCCATGTTCCAATGTGGCTCATAAGGCCCAGTGATGCGGAGCATCCTATGGTCATCCCCATGGACATACCTTCGTCTCCCAAGACACCAAGTGGACCAATGACTAGAGCTCGTGCAAGGGCCATCGAAACCGAGGTGAACTCACTCCTCTCTGAACTTACACATTCCACATGCGAGACATGGCTACTACCTCAAGCGGGTTGGAGGAAGGCCATGGAGCCGCTACGAACAACGGACACGACGACGAGGACGAGAAGCAAGAGAAGGAGTTGCCGGCAAGCTACAACCACTGGATGACCGGTCCTTACCGAACATCCGGCGCCCTGAGGATCAGCCAGCCAGAACGCCTAGCAGACGAGCTCTCCAACGGCCGGAGACCAATAAGTACCGGACGTCCGACACGTCCCAGCGCCAGGATGACCGGACCCCTCCGGAAATCTGATGCCCCCAGTCAAGTACGAAAACAGCAGAAGACTGGAGCCCTCCAGACGACCGGGCCACCGCCACGTCCGACATCATCGGAAATCCGACATCACCGCACCTGAGCCAAAACGTCGGAAGTCCAACCCGTACCGAACATCCGATCCCTCGCGAGACACCGGACGACCGGTAACCTCTGGACGTCTGGAACTGTCTGTGCGCAGCCACGAGGGTTTTGACCCATGTATCCCCCTCTCTCTCCCTAGACTATATATACCCCTTCACTTGGACGAATTAGGGTTAGCAAAGTATATTGAGATATTCTAGAGAGCGCTTTGCTCATCTACCCCTCCTCTTGAAGATCAAGACCTCTTAGAAGATCCCCAAGTGGATATCAAGACCTCCCTTGTGGAGAAGACTTATCATCAAGACCTCGTCTCCTTTGGATTTGGGAAGAACCTTACCTTTGTGCTATTTTCCCTTGATTGTTCATGTTATGCTTGTGGATCTCATGTATGCTATTCTAGTGAATGTGGAATTTGGGAGTGATTCATCTTGTTCTTCATGTTGATTTTCCCTTTTTCCCTCCAAGCGTGAAAAGATTATCAAATTAGAGTTCCACCCTATATCATCTTGGATCAGAGTAATGTTGATTCACATCTTTGAATCCCTAACCCCATTTTCTAGCCTAATTTTGTTTGGTTTTACCCAATTTTGAAAATCCCCACAAAAAAAATCATACCAAAAAAATTTGTGGTTTGTTAGTTTGATGATGTTTTGTTGATTTTGATCCATGGATTTGAAGTGTTGTAGGTAGATCTAGCTTTACCCCACCTTTTCCACCACTTTCATCCACGAATTTCGCCCAATTTTGGCCCCAATTTTTCTTTTCTTCCCCGAAATCCACGAGTTCATCTTCCTCTCCACGGTTCCGAAATCGCCCAACCACCGGACGACCGGCATTTACCGGACGTCCGGCCAACATCCAACCATCAGTCGTCCGACAGCTACCGGACGTCCGACCGAGCCTGACGAAACCGAATTTTTCGAAGGAAAATTCAGCCACCAACTCCTCTTCCGCGTTGCCAACTTCGAAACCCACCATTGCATTTCCGCAAACCCATCGAGCTTCCGATACACCACCACACCTTCCGCTACCACCATTTGACGTTTGCCATTTGAGAATTTGAGTTCGCAGTTTTCCGTTTCCTAGGTGTTTCGGCTAACTAGGCACAGTTCGTCATCGACATCACCGCCGCTCAACTTCGCCACGGACTCGACGTGGACAACAACCACTTCCCCATTTTGACACCCACACCGTAAGCAAGGACGGTAACCTCAACGACATCTTTGTACATTCTCCTTGCTATTGCATTGTTAACCCCGAGCCATTTTTGCGTCATTTTCCTACCGAGACTAGCCATTGAGTATTGCCAGGCCATGCTACTTGTGCACTTTAGTGATACATACTCCGCATGGCTTTCATTGCGTGCATATATCATCGTATCATCTATTGTGTCATCAGTTTGTTCCCGCATATACATAATTGCTATCTTGGTTTGAGCATTTCCCATAGTGGCCAAAAAAAGAGAGAGAAAACCTTTTAAGCAAAGAGGAAAACAAAGAGGTTGTAAGCAATAGCCATAGCATCACGCCACATTGCATAGCATATTGACATTGATCATCTTGGATCACTGTGTGCGAAACACCGGAACCATACATACATAGCATACTTGGGATAGAAAGTCGATACATTTTGTCTCTCATAGGTTGTGCACAAGTTGCATATCTAGCCTTTTGAGCAATCATGCTAGCGTCTCTCTAGAGTTGTGCAACACGAGCATTTTCCGTCGATTCCACATTTTCTGCTCATTTCTTGGTTGCACAACCCCAATTATCCATCCATGTGTGTGTTTTCGTGTGCCACTCATTGCTATTGATCTACTTGTTTCACTTGTGAATTTGTGAATCTCTTCAACATTATTGGTATCTTACTAATCATTGCATCAATTTTGTGCCACCTATCCTCACCAAGCTACTCCATAAGCTTTACTTTTGTAGGTGTGACAAACAAACCCGGTACCAATTCCCCTATTATAGCATTACATTGAGTGATACTCGATATATCCTCAATCTTCGGAAAAGGGCCGAGCACTTCATCCAACCCACACTATGATGAGCAAGACGCACCGAACGACTACGTCTCAAAGGTTCAACTATTTGGCGTTCAATGAGCCTTGCATCAAGAAAATGAAGGTTTGGACGACCGCATCGAGCAACTCGCCACCGGCTTGCGACAATCTGAAGCAAGAGCACGGGACTACCTTGACGCCAAGCTTACATGCTTTGAGTAAGAAGAATGCACCCCATATGGGGACCCTCTCAAGCTACCATATTTGATGAGCTTAAGAACTTGCTTACACATGCTCCATTACTTGCCTTACCAAATTTTGACAAAACTTTTGAAGTGCATTGCGACAATAGTGATAATGGCATAGGTGGCGTGTTGATGCAAGAAAAGCAACCCATCGCATATTTTAGTGAGAAACTTTCCGGCGCACAACTTAATTATCCCATATATGATAAAAAGTTGTATGCTTTGGTGCGAGTCTTACATGTTTGGGAGCATTATCTCCGACCCCATGAATTTGTCCTACATACGGATCAAGAAACGCTCAAGTACCTTAAAGGTTAAACCAAGATGAATAAACGGCATGCTAAATGGAATGAATTCATTGAGTCTTCTCCTTATGTCATTAAGTACATTAAGGGTAAAGAAAATGTAGTAGCGGATGCTCTTTCCCGCAAGTGCATGTCATTAAGTACATTAAGGGTAAAAAAATGTAGTAGCGAATGCTCTTTCCCGCAGGTGCATGTTAGTTACTCAACTTGAATTGAATGTTATTGGATTTGAGCACATTAGAGACTTGTATGCGCATGATACTTCGTTTGCGATTCCTTATGCCAAATGCCAAGCTAACAATTTTTGGGAACGATATTGTCTCAAGGATGGATATCTTATGCGGACTAACAAACTTTGTATACTCGAGTCTTCTCTCCGTTTGTTGCTTTCGCAAGAAGCTCACGGTGGAGGACTTATGGGACACTTCAGCCGCGACAAGACCTTCGCCATGCTCTCCAAAAACTACTTTTGGCCAAAGATGTTTCGCGAAGTCACACGCTACACCAACCGGTGCATCACATGTCGCAAAGCTAAGTCAAAAGCTCAATCTCATGGATTACATATGACACTTCCTATTCCGTACAAACCATGCATAGATATTAGTATGGATTTTGTGTTGCCTGGAACTCAAAATGGCAAAGATTCGGTATTTGTCGTTGTGGACCTTATCTAAGATGGCACATTTTATTCCATGCAACAAGATAGACGATGCTTCACATGTTGCAAATCTCTTCTGTAGGGAAATCTTGCGTTTACATAGAGTGCCCAAGATGATTGTGTCGGACCGCGACGTCAAGTTCCTTAGTTACTTCTGGAAGACGCTATGCGCCAAGCTCGGAATCAAGCTACTCTTCTCATCGGCGTACCATCCACAAACGGACGGCCAAACGGAGTCACCAACCGGACGCTTTCTGCACTCCTCCGTGTGTTGATCAAGAAAACATCAAGGAGTGGAAAGAATGCTTACCCATCGCCGAGTACGCCTACAATCAAGCACGACACTCGACAACCGGCAAGTCCCCCTTCGAGGTCGTCTACGGCTTCAACTCGTTGTCACCATCAGATATTCTCCCTCTACCACTACAAGAACGAACCAACATGGATGCGAGCGCAAGAGCAAGTTACCTCAAGAAGATGCATGAAGATGCACGCCGCACGATCGAGAACCAAGTGCACCGCCTCGCGATCAAGCTCAACATCAACAAATACCCCATGGTGTTCAACCCCGGAGATCTTGTGTAGTTACACCTACGCAAAGAACGCTTCCCCAACGAGCGCAAGTCCAAACTCCTACCTCGCGCCGATGGACCATTCAAGGTGCTAGCTCGCTACAACAACAATGCCTACAAGATCGACCTCCCGCGCGACAAGTACAACGTGAGCGACATCTTCAACGTCAAGGACCTATCTCCTTTCCATGGTGATGGAGTTAACGATCCGAGGTCGGATCTTTCCCAAGGGGGGAGATGATGCGGAGCATCCTACAGTCATCCCCATGGACGTATCTTCGTCTCCCAAGACAGCAAGTGTACCAATGACTAGAGCTCATACAAGGGCCATCGAAACCAAGGTGAACTCGCTCCTCTCCGAACTTACACATTCCACATGCGAGACATGGCTACTACCTCAAGCAGAGACGCTGTGTGTGATCAGGTACTTGGAGGAAGGCCATGGAGCCGCTACGAACAACGGACATGACAACGAGGACAAGAAGCAAGAGAAGGAGTTGCCGGCAAGCTACATCCACCGGACGACCGTTCCTTACCGGACATCCGGCGCCCTGAGGATCAGCCAGCCAGAAGGCCCAGCCGACAAGCTCTCTAGTGGCCGGACGACCGATAAGTACAAGACGACCGGATCCCTTCGAAAATCCAGTGCACCCAGTCCGGTACAAAAACAGCGGAAGACAGGAGCCCTCCGGACGACCGGGCCACCGGACATCCGACATCATCCAAAAATCCGGCATTACCGCACCCGAGCCAAAATGTCGGAAGTCCGACCCGTACCGGACATCCGGTCCCTCGCGAGACACCAGACGACCGGTAACCTTTGGACATCTGGAACTGCCTGTGCGCAGCCACTCGAGTTTTGACCCATGTATCCCCCTCTCTCTCCCTAGACTATATATACCCCTTCACTTGGACGAATTAGGGTTAGCAAAGTATATTGAGATATTCTAGAGAGAGCTTTGCTCATCTACCCCTCCTCTTGGAGATCAAGACCTCTTAGGAGAAGATCCCCAAGTGGATATCAAGACCTCCCTTGTGGAGAAGACTATCAAGACCTCACCTCCTTTGGATTTGGGAAGAACCTTACCTTTGTGCTATTTTCCCTTGATTGTTCATGTTATGCTTGTGGATCTCATGTATGCTATTTTAGTGGATGTGTGATTTGGGTTTTGTTCGAGTGATTCCTCTTGTTGTTCTTGTTGATTTCACCTTTTCCTCCTCCAAGTGTGAAAAGATCCATCAAATTAGGGTTCCACCCTACATCACCCAGGCCCATTCTTTGACGTACAAGAGGATCTGATCACGAGGCTGCTTCACACCAGATCAAGCAGTTGCTTGGGTACGTCTCTCTCATGTTCCACAAATTTAAGGGTTGAAGGCATTTTAAGTCATGATGTGTTATAGTTGAGGAGTTAAGCTTTTGGAGGAAAATTTCAAACGTATGGTCATCATAATAGTAATAGCAAGATGCCCGTGCATTGCACAGAACATCAAGATGCATTTTTTTATAAAACACCCGTTGTGATTGACCCATGCGGGAGTAATCCCATGTGTAAAAACTAATGATATCTCGAGAAAGAGGAGAGATAAGGTGAGGAGGAGTGGGGCATGGTGGTGATTGGTGGTCGGACTGACGGACGCATGGGGACGGACGACGCCGGCAGCGGCTATCATGCCAGATTGTTCCAGAGGCTTCCTTTTTTAATTGCTCAACAATGAGGTCGTGGGGGATGAACGAGGGAAGGCCTTATCTGCAAATGTGGAGAGAGGTGCGGGTATCTCTTTGCAAAATTGGCCATAGTTTGTTTTCTATTCGTCAGATATAGATCGGACGGTCTATATTGCAAGATGGCAGGCACACCATCATCACCAACTCGGTTTTTTATAAGAGTAGAGATAATCGTATCTTCAGCCTTAAGATGTATAAATGTAAAGTATTGCATCTCACAAATGAAAAGGAACTTATGAGAATAGAGGTACTAACAGGATCACTCTTGAAGAAAACTAATGATGTTCGTGTGAGGATGAACCAGCGTTTTTTCCATGATTTCCATCCAAGTCCTGAAAAGCAAATATGTAAGTATTCTCTTTCCCATTAGGAAAAAAAGTCATGGTACCCAAAAACTGTATCAGATAACCATAACCAGCCACGTGAAATTGAACCCAAATACCATAGTGTGTGATATCAGACCATGATTCAGATATGCAAAGGATTAATATGGTTCACTGATTTGGTGGCCAAATTTCTGTACACGAGACAACCTAACAAACTTGACAGTGACGGTGGAACTATGTACATGACCACATATTTCTGTTCCACGTATATGTTAGTGATAAGAAACATATCTTATCATCAAGAAAAACTTCTCTTTAGATAACTCTTAAATTTTTTAAGTTCGTGAATTTAAAGGTGATTTCCTCCTTAGAGAACTACCCAACATTCAAGTGCGCCTACTTAGCTACAGAACCTGAGCAACCGATTAACAATAATGGAAGAGTCGTATTAAAAGTGCCAGTGCATATCTACACAGGTCCCTCTGATAATCACAAGAAAAAGAAAGAAGTATGCATGCCAATGTTGCTTTAAAGGCTTAACACGACAATACTAGAACACATGGAAACATTTTGCTTCTTAATTTTTCTTATCCATGTCGCTAAACTGGGTGGAACAGCTAGTTAGAGAGGGAAAGTCAAAGAGTGTACCTTTGGATGATATGAAGAGATGTCCACTCTTGAAAACCTGATTAGAAAGATGTTATAACATCAGAAATGTAGATGGGCAGGGTATAGTAAAAGTGAACTACGAAACTGTGACGTGGAGTTCTCAATCAAGCATTGGACAGCATATAGTAAAATATTACGGAGTATATGGTAAAAGTAAAGTAAGGAACTGCTATGTGGAGTTTTCAATGAAGCAATTCTATAGACCAACATTCAGAACTCATAGCATGACCAAAGAAGAAATTAAATGGAATAAACACGTATATTTGATACATCATCGTAATTTTACAGTTAATTATTGTTATCCCAAATCTAGCACTAGCAGAAGTATAGTGCTTCTTGCTGGATGGCACTAAACAGATGCAAAATTTACAAAGAAATATTTATCACATAGTTGTGAGCAAACCACCACTATGAATACGGCATGCTTTTGTTACTAAGAGTTACATTGAGTAATACTGAATTCTGAACTTCCCGATAAAGATGGAATGAACCATCTGCTATCTAGACTGGCACTCGGATATTTTCTTCCATCATGCTTCATTAAGAGTTTGGAGTAAGTGAAGCTTCTCAGTTTAAATGATACAAGGCTAATATGCATATCTAGTATGCCGTAATGTAATAGGCGTCGGCAGTATCGCGCAAACGCTGTTTGGCACTTCCATGATATCGACATGCTTTGCAGCCACAAACTCATAAAACCATGCAGAATTCCCATATTTTGCACGCCTGGAAGTTGAAACACTAAATGTATTTCTATGTATAATCCACCTCCAACTCATGTAGTGCCTTGTTATAACCACTGTATTCCTTATTCCTTCCCTCTGGATCCAAATCTAAGCTGCATTGCCAATTATACCCACTAATATCATCATTAGCCAGGAATTCAAAGCTCTTGGACCAAAGAAGGCATAAAATCTCCCCGTCGCCTCCAACGCAATCCAACCAAGGCCAGGCCAAACCTATTAATAGCAGCGAAGCAAACACTCGTGCTAACAAAGAGCGCTCAGAGCAGCGTACGGTCCAAGAGCTTCCGGGAACACGGAACCGAAATGCTTGCCCATCAGAGTCGGATGCCAAACCCACACGAAATCCCAAACCCAGCCAATCCACTACCCCCGCCACGCAAGCAACCCATAGCCACGCGGCGGTAAGCATGGGACGACGCACCGTGTTGCCGCTTGAGGCCGGCACCGCCACCGCGCCGCCGCGCCGGACGTAGCGGTCGAACGCCCCACCTGGCGCCGGCGCGGACGACATCCCCTCGTCCTCCTCCTCGCCGATGCCTCAGATCGGCCGCATCCGAGCACCGGTCTCCTCGCCGCCCTACGCTACAGCAGCAGCAATAAGCGCGCCATTGGATCCGGGCGCCGATCTGCTGCGCGTCCCACAGACAGCAGAAGCGTAGGGACGGTGGTGGTGGCGTTGGTTAGGGTTTGGGTTTTGGTGGTGGTTGCTCGCTCTCCTTGCTTCGCTTTTTGTTTTGGAGGAGTGTGTGTGTGTGGAGCTTTCCGTCTTCCTGCGGCTGCCGGACTGGGCTGGCTGGCCGCTTTGGAGCGTTCCGAGCGTTGGTACGCTGCAGGGGCGGCAGATCTTCATTACGCACGCTATTGCCCCTGGGAAGGGTCAGTTTGGTTGCTACTATAGCTGGCCAAACGGGCCGGGCTAACCAGGCCAGCCCGTGAGCACGTCAGGCACGACCATGGGCCAGGGTCAGACACGGCACAGGCTAAACGGGTCAAGCATGGCACACGGCACTCCTTGGGCCGTGCCTGAACTTGGAGGCTGGGCACGCGGGCCAGCACAGCACGGTACGTTTATTTATTTTTTAATTTTTTCAGAATTTGTTTATATATATGTTTGAAAATACAGCCCAATAAAAAAGAAAAACAGTCCAACATGCTGAAAATATGCAGCCCAACGTGTTAAACGTGCCACGGCCAGCCCGTTTATTAGCTGGGTCGTGCCTGAGCTGGAGGACACAACACGTGGGCCGGCACGGCACGGCCTGCCATGGCACGATTATTAGCCGGGTCGTGCCGGCACGTTTGGCCAGCTCTGGTTGCTAGCCTGGGTCATATGCCTGGGTGACAGTGTTGCCTGGTATTGGCCTGGGATTTTGATTTTTCTGGCCTGGCCAGGCAGCCTGGACATGTCGCTGTTTGGAGCAAGGCCTGAGTCTGGAAAGTCATTGGGGAATTAAAAAATACATAAAGCTGACAAAGCAATACTCGGCCTCATAAAATCTTGAGAAATAGACCAATTCTTACTCCCTCCGTTCCCAAATATAAGTCTTTCTAGAGATTCCAACAAGTGATTACATACGGAGCAAAATGAGTGAATCTATACTCGAAAACATGTCTACGTACATCCGTATGTTGTAGTCCATTTGAAATGTCTAAAAAGACTTATATTTAGGAACGGGGGGAGTAGAATTTTAAAAAAAAAATGTGCCCTAGTTATTGCACATCTAAGTGAATTGTAAATCTAAGTGACTCAATTAAACTAGAGAAAAGGGAAAAGGACAAAAGAAAATGTTTGCACAAATCTCCGTGTAAAATCAATAACATAAGATTTAGATGTGCAATAATTAGGGGACATCTAGATGTGCTTTAGCAAAACTGAAGAAAAAAAATGGATTCAAGATTCTAAAGAAATTTTTTGGTTTGGTTCTAAAAATTCTGGAAGAAGCGGAACATAACGCCATCTCCAACGCAAGCGCCTCACGTTGGTGCTAGGATCAATATTCTAGTCTTTTTGCCTCATTTTCAGCATAAAACAGGAAAATCATGTACGTCTATTTGTTTTGGCATGCAGTGAATGTGTTAGCGGTGGCTGATATGGCTACTATTCTGGACGTCAAACTAGTACAAGAATCTCACAAAACAACCGACATGGTCTAATTCCCGGTCGTTTTGCCAGATTCCTGGGTAAGCACGGACTTTTGCTTGTGTCGATGTAAATCGTGTCGTCGGATACTACCACAGTTTTCGTTCTTTTCTGTGTTGATTTATTTAAGCACTCGTAAAATAGTTCCTGTTTTTGTCGATGGCCTTACGTGTTGCTGCTTTCTGGAGTGCGGATGCTTAAAATCTTTTCTATTCACTTCTTTTAATCCTGAGGTGTCTACAGTTCTTCAGTAGAGTTGGAGGAAAGCACTTCTACACATGCGGTGCACGAAAATCCCATTTTATTTTAATTTCTTAATCGCCTTAACAAGCATTTAGCATCGAAGATGGACTAGCGGATACTACAAACTCAGAATCTCACTATAAAAGTGTGCTTCATAATTTTTATGTAATAAGACAAACTCAGAATCTCACTATAAAAGTGTGCTTCATAATTTTTATGTAATAAGACGGATGCGACATTTCTTCACCCAGGCTCAGCTGCACCTGTTGATGAACAGTAGATTAAAAAAAAGCCAAAAAAAAAAAACTGAAAAATTAAAACATGAAAGTTGAGAGAATCTTGTAGGTGTGTGCCAAATTTCAAGGTGTTTGGACATTTGAGCAGTTTGCAGCAAAAGTAACAAATTTGGCTTCTCAATGAAACTTTCAAAAAGTGCACTGTAGACTATATTCTTATTCTTTGGCACGAGCTTCTCAAATGTTTAAACACCTTGAAATTTTGCACGCACCTAGAAGACTCTATGAACTTTCGTGTGTAAAAATTTCAGATTTGTTTTGAATTTTTCTGCTATTATTTTTTATTTTACTGTTCATCGGAGTGCGGATGAGTCCGGGCACCAAATTGAATTATCACAATATAATACTGTTAACAATGGAAGTTTTTGAACTAGGATTTCAACATTACAAAAGGGATTCCGAACGGCATGTTACTTGTATTTATATGAGTCGGAAAACAGTACAGGCGACGTAGATAGAAAACATACAAATACAAAAATACAGGAAGGATACAAGCCGTAGAGCTCGCCCCGCCATACATCGCAAAATACCCCAAACAAAGAAAATTTGCAACCCCGTCCTTGGTCTTCTCCATTGATGCTGCTCCGTCGCGTTGAGCCAACCACCACCGCCGGAGGCCGGAAATAACACGAAGGAGCGACTCGCATAGACTTGGAAGGAACCCCTCGCATATTGGCGTTGGTGAGCCGTAGTAGCCACCATATCCAAAGAACCTGATTTTATCCCAATTTTTCCATTGGCCGGAGGCAACGGCCATGTCGGCCATGCTCCCCGAGCTCCTTCACCTCAGGGCCTGGGGACGATGCCATTCTGCCTCTCTCAAGACGGAGAAGCTCTTCCACCGCAAACCAGATCAGATGCCAATCGTGGACTCCCTCCATCTCAAGCAGGGCACCGTCTACACTGCTTCCAGCACTACTAGAAAAACCCCTATAAGTAGACACTTAACAGTGGCCCGGGGTAACTAGCCGGTGATGCTGCTATTTAGCAGTAGCGCGGGCCCAAACCCCGCGCTGCAGGTACACGTTAGTAGTAGCGCGGGCCTACATAGCCTGCACTACTACCAGGTGGTCCCCACTATGTCCCCTGGGGCTAGCCACAGTAGTAGCGCGGGCTTTAAAACCCGCGATGCTACTATTTATACACAGGCCCATCTCCCCGGCCCCGCCTAGCAGCATCGCTGGTTATGTACCTCGCGCTACTACTAGTGGACTTAGCAGTAGCGCGAGCACTGGCCCCGTGCTACTACTAAGGCCAGCACCTTATCCACCCCGCGCCCGTTCCTCCCACTCACTCTCCTCACTCTCACTTGCTCGCTGCCGCCACCGTCGCCCCCCTCCCCTCCTCTCTCGTCCCTCGTTTCTCCTTTCTCCCTCCTCCCTCCTTCCTCCGCTTCCTCGTTCCTCCCTCCTTCCTCCATTCCCTCTGGCTACATCACCGTCGTCGCCCTCCCAGGTCACTTCCGCCCTCTCCCTCCCTCCCATGTCGATGTCGCCCTATCCCTCCCTCCCACGTCGCCGTCGCCGGAGCAAGGTGAGGAGCATCTTCACTTTTTTCAAATGTTTGCTTGTAGTATTAAAAAAATTCAAATGTTGGCATGTAGTAGTATTAAAAGGGCATGATGATGATGATGTTGTTATATATGATGTTGTAGTGCAGAAAAATATAAAACTTGTATAGTTTGTAAATTTTGAAACTTAGCTCCATTTTGAACAAGTTATAAAACTTGATGATGTTGTTATATATGATGATAGGACATGTATTGCTTATCTATTTGGACACGTGTATGATTTTGCAGGAAAAACCTCCGAGTGGCCTACGTTTTGCCGGAATGTTGATTCATTTCCATTCCGGCAAATTTCAGGCACTCAATATGTCCTATTTTAGCAAAGGTCATGCCGAAATTTTTCATGGATTTCAGCATGACTTGTGCTAGAAAGTAGGAAATATCGAGTGCCCTACCCTAGCTATGAGTAACTAGGAGTAGTTCTAGTAGCGATTTTGTTTTGTGTGCATTCTATTATATGTAATGTTGATCGATGCTTAGGGTTGACTTTCAGTCTATTGGGGCTCCTTGTGTGATAGATTGTTCTTGAAGGAAGGATTCCGAATGTTGTCATGGGGGACGCTTCTTCCTCTTCTCCTCGTGATAGACCTTGGTAATGCATGAGGTAAGGGGGAAGCGACCATCACCGACGGTCGAAATATCAGTGAGGGAGTGTCCACCATATACAACAACATATACGGTTGAAATATCAGTGAGGAAGAATCCCGACTATTGTCGTGGGTGTCGCTTCTCCTTATTCCCCGTGTGCTAGACCTTTTGGTAATGCACTCGGGAAAGAAGGGAGGAGTGACCATCATAAACGGTCGAAATATCATAGAGGGAGTGCCCACCATATACACCACCAGAGATGAGAGTTTTCAAGGGAGACTCGACAGACCGAAAGTCAACCCGTGCTAAATAGTGATTTGTGTGTTGAGTTCCTAGTACTGGTCGTTGATTTTTAATCTTTCAGTTATGAACACAGCAAGTGGATGGCGGTGATAGGATCCCCGAGTGCGATGACTATACCGATGACGGGGGTATGTGCGACATGCCTCACTTGGAAAACAATAGGTGCTTCTCCCTCCCGCGTAAGGAGGGCTTCAAATTTTTTATGGTATGTAATTTCAGCGTCACATATTTCTTCTTAGTTAGGCATGACTTAAGATTTTTGCTTTAACATGTAATTTCCGTTTTTATAATTCGACTAGTGCATCCCCTACTATGGAAGACCTTATGTCCTAGAGAAGCTCTCTTTAGAAGAGAGGGAAAGGGTGGATACGAAGAAAGCTCACCTTAATACAAAACATGGTTTCCTTTTTTAGGTTAAGATCTTAAATGAAGTAGGTGTAACACCCGTGATGTCATGCTACAGTAACCTCACACTAATAATGCCATGTCATCTGATTTTTGCTAAAGTTAAACTGCCCCTTGATAAAAGCAAAGTCAAATTCAAATTCAATTGCAAGCCAAATTATTATTTCTTCAAACATAAAAACAAAGGTGTTCATGTTATTGCAAATAATCCCCTAGTATTTTTCATGTAGAAATAAACTCAAAATTGGATTATTAGTTTGACCCTAACAATATTTAAGTGGACCAGCCTCATTTAAATTGAGCCATCCTAAATTAAACAAATATTTATACGATTCCAAATGGCTTGAAACTTTGTGGGCCTCTTCATAATGTTGCCTAATATTTATGTACCACGTTTCACCTTTAACTAATTTCACATAGTAGCTAGTTAAAATAGAAAACAGGAACAAAAAGCTAAAACAGAAAAAGATAAAGAGAAAAATAAAAGCCCCCACTATGCACTTAGGCCTCAAGTGCACAGTGAGACCCAGCCCACCTAGAGGTCACCCCTTACCTCTGTTCACCAGAGGCGAGGTGGACACCTCGCGCGCGTCCTTGGCCAGGATGGCCACGCGTCGGCCATCCCGCGGCTTCCCTAGTGGATGAGGCCACCCCCGCGCACCCCCGTCAAACCCTACCCCCGCACTCTTTTCCCCTCGCGCTGCTTGTTGTTCCCCTGCACTTGACCAAGCGCTACCCTCGCCGCGTTGTCATCGTTCTCGTGGCCACATTTGTCCCCGCCAGCTAAAACCTCGCCAGGAGCATCGCCTGCCTCGCCTACTTCATCTGCGGACACCGGTTCGAGCCCCCTCAAGCTACATCACCCCAATCGAGCCCTCTTCCTCGTCAGCCACCTTGCGCCTCCTCGCCGTCGATCCACCCCACCGCAACCTTCCCGGCCTCCCCGAGCTGCTCCTCGCATTCGATGTGAGCATCCGCACTGATTCCCCTCTTTCCTGCTCTCTTTCCTCGTCGCTAGACACCACGCCCGAGCTCCGAGCGAGCTCGCGGTCGCCGTGCATGTGGCCGCGCTCCCGCGCCTCGAGCTCCCTGGCCGCGCCCCTGGGCTGCCGGCGCATGCGCCCGCCAATCCCTGGACGCGCCCCACGCGCGCGTGGCCGCGCCTCTGCTCGCTGCCGCTCGCCACTGTTGCCTGATGCCCCGTGTTGCAGCTGCCCGCGCCCGCGTGACCTGGCCGCGCCGGCTCCCCCTCGCGTCGTGCACGACCGTCGTGGCCGCCTGCGCCTCATGTGCCCGGCGTGCGGCATGGCCATGCCTCTGCTGACCTTGTACCCCTGTTTGCGGGGCCGTGCATTTCAATTAGTGGCTAACCAAAAATTAGACTAACCCCCTCCTAATTAGGCACTACCATGTGGGGCCCCTCCGCTAACTAAAACTGTTAATTTGGTTTCTATTAAAATGTGACGCTTACATCTGGGCTCCCCTCGTAGTTGACCAGTCAACATTCCACTGTTGACTACTGACTGGGCAATCAACAGGGCCCGACCTATCACCTCTAACACACACTGCTGGGTACATTTCTCAGTGTACTTAGCTTTTTCCCTAATTAATAATTTAAATTAAAATAAATACTGAAATTCAAAAAATCATTTAAACTTTTAAAAATAATAGAAAATATTTCGTAATTCGGATGAAAATAATTTATATATAAAAAATGATCATAAAAATAAGACGAATCCGAATGTGCCATCCACATACTTGTCACATGCCCCCCGACACTGGAAACATGGAACCTTCCCCTCCGGATCGTCAGACCGATAAATGCCTAAAGCCGGGAAAATAATTTTGGATATCATCCCGCTCCGCCTATAAAACTTAGCACTGCATTAGGTCACCCCTAGCATAGCATATCACCTTGTCATGCATTTGTGCTGCATCTGTGTGCTTTATATTTATTGTTTCTTCCCCCTTTTCTTCTCCGGTAGACCCCTAGACCAACGCTGACGCCACCGAGCACGACTACGCCACAGATGTTCAGCCACTTTCAGCAGAGCTTCCAAGCAAGCAAAAAACCCTTGATCATTCATATATCGCCCATTATTTTCTCTCTCATGCTTGCATTAGATTTTGCTACTGTTGTTCGATAGCTCCTATTCTGATGCATAGCCTGCTTTTGTAACCTGCTGTTGATAATTCACATGTTGTCCTATATGCTTAGTTTAGGCTGGTTAGTGACCCACCAGTGGCCCCACACCCTTGTCCTTGTTGCCATGCTTTACTACTGGATGTCTCGATCAATGAGATCGATGTACGGAGACCGAACACACCATCAGCACCCCCCCTTAATTGTACGACTCTACAGAGCTTCCATCGAGTGCCGAGGGTGATGCCTCGTTTATCACTTCCGATGATATCTCTGTAGTGTAGCACCTCAGTTGTGGTTTATCGAGGGTGATTCCTCGCTCACCACTCCCGATGATGACTCTGTCGTGCAGCACCTCAACCGTGAACCCAACAAGGGTGATTCCTCCGAGTTCACCTTGACATTTTACATCGAATGAGAATCTAGCAAGGGTGATTCCTCAGATTCCCTTGATCTTATGGACATACTATTACTTTGAATATTACTACAGTCCTTTGTAGAAGTCGGGTCGACCCCAAGGGTACCCACGAGAGTTATTGCAGTCCTATGATGAAGACGGGTTGCCCCCAAGGGTACCTGCGAGAGTTAGTGACACGGCACGACTGGGCAGGCAGAGACTGCCCCAGGAGAGGGATGGGCCTGGCCCTTGTCGTAAGTCCGTGAGACGGGGCGATAGGAGCACTGATCATCACCGCGAGCTCCCAACACACTAACGGGTTTGGATATGTGATCTGAGTAGGCCTTTGGCCTTTTCGCACTAACCACCACGCGGGATAATTTATGGGCACTCGGCGTCGTACGATTCTTCCGAAAGCTCACAAACGTCAGCAATTGAGCGACGCACCCCCGGGTGGACGAAACCACCTGCGCTTGTATAAGGAGATGGGTCTAATCCCGGCCGCGTTCGCAATGCGCAGGAGTGCAAAGGACGATCGGCCCATGACCCCTTCGCGCTTAGGATTTAGATCGGCGTGCTGGCCTCTCTGTTGAGCCTAAGTAGGAATATGGCGTATCGATCAGCCGAGGCCGGACATGACCCGAAAAGTGTGTCCGACCGGAGTTAATCGAGCGTGTTGGGTAAGTTGGTGCACCCATGCAGGGAAGTAATCTATTCGAATAGCCGTGTCCACGGTAACATATGCTCGGAGTTGTATCCTGGTCTACTATAACTAAAACTGGATACTAGTTACACTAAACTGATATGTTGGCTCCGGGATCGCTTCCTCGTGGGGTAGATGAGGAAGGATCTCTGGGCGTTGCTATTATATACTTGGTACTATATGATATGTTACTCTAGTCTCTTTTGTTGCTGCAAGAGGCTAGTCTTCGTTAGGCTAGGTCTTCCCTTCTATTCTATCATTTCTGCAGTATAGTCCTCAGACAAACCATTCCCTTGATACTGATGCATACTTAGCATAGATCTGATGTAAGTCTTGTGAGTACTTTGGATGAGTACTCATGGTTGCTTTGTTATCTTTTTCCCCTCTACCCAGTTGCTGCGATCAGATGACGGAGCCCAGGAGCCAGTTGATCCCGCCGATGACTACTACTACCGCGACGGAGCCTACTACTACATGGAGACTGACGATCAGGAGTAGATAGGAGGCCCAGGCACGAGGCCTGCACCTTTTTGATCTAGTTGTCATTGTTTTGCTCAGCCTTCTTAAGGCAACTTGTCTATTTATGTCTGTACTCAGATATTGTTGCTTTCGCTGACTTATGTATTCGGGTCCTCGTGGCCCTGGCTTGTAATTTAAAGCTTTATGTTTGAATTTGTGTCTATAGTTGTGTTGTTATATCTTCTCGTGAGTCTCTGGCCTTAATCATGCATGTTTGTGTGTATGATTAGTGCACGGTCGAGGCGGGGGCGTCACAGTAGGTCACACACATTTTGGTTGTTCAAATTGGAAAGAATTATGCAAGGCCTAGGGATTTGAAGAGGGTATGAAAATAACATTCGATATTGGCATTCCTCAAGATGATCATGAACATGATAAAGACATCTGGGTGGATTTGGACATGATTCCAATTATACCTCCGTGTGAGTTTGTTAAACAAATTTGTTAAATAATCTATATTGTTTATTTAAAAATAGTTGATATTCATCCCTACTAAAGTTGTTTATTTATAATTGACAACTTATTTCCTTTCTTCAAGAGATACACGGAAGATACTAGACAAGACCTGGTGTAGTTATGGCTCGGAGCTAACTTGGGAGGAGAAGAATTCTCTTGTCTCCTTTGTTAAGGATGTTCTGACTTTTAAGATCATTTATGGTGCTGGCCAAAATTATAGTGGACACTTGCCACTAGTCCACGAGTTGAGCGATGGTAACATTCGTGCAAATATCATGGTAAGATTTTTTACTATTGTGTCACTAGTCCCTCTTCTTTCATACATTCTTCTAAGTAAACTACATTGCTAACTATGTTACTATTATGTTCTTCAACTGAAGCTCCCAGATGGTGTTGTGCCTCCGCTGATGTTTGTCGAAGGTGAGATGACAATTGTTAGCGTACGGCTAGGGACGACCAGTTTCCAATGTGCATACTCGACTGAACGTCAAACAGATGGATGCCTCAAAATTAAAGGATGGGGGAAAATGGTGAATGAGCGCAGGCCACAAATTGGAGACCGGTGCACCTCTATGCTCCATAATGGAGATGGAGGGTTTTTTCTATTTTATTTTATTTTACTTAAGAGAGAGGAGCAGGTCCTAGTATTTTTCATGTGCTCGGAAGTTATTTACCTAGGATGATAACAATTAGTTAGTAGTGGTCAACTTATGATGATCATTATGGTGAGACATTGTTATATCATTGTGATGATGATGAGTTGTTATATCATTGCTACTGTATATAATTTGTATAAGGGTGTATAAATATAGTACAAAATATGCAGAAATGAAATACACACGTATAGTAGTGGCGCGGGGTAGCACCCCACGCTACAACTAGTTAGGAGTAGCGTAGGTCCTACCCCATGTTGCTGTTAACATAAGTAGTAGTAGTGTGGGGCCAGGCCCGCGCTACTACTACCAGTTAGTTGTAGCGCGGGCCCCCGCACTACTGCTAGGCCTTTACCCCGCACTACTACTAAGCTTTTCCCTAGTAGTTCAGCCGCACCTCCGGTCGAGCCTTGCTGGAAAAAACACCTAATCATCACATGCTCCCCGACTCCGCATAGAAGCATGCCACTAGAGCAGAGTTGGAGCAGGAGGAACGAAACACCGACAAGCTTCTCGCTGGAGGTAGGACTCCCAACAAAATGCGGTTGAAGCCCGGGCACCTTTATTCTGATGCGACGTCGCCAACAACGTCTCAGCGGCGCCTCCTAAAACCTATGTACGTGCTTGTGCTTCCTCGGAGCTACCCCCACCTGCTGAGGCTAAGCCGGTCATCAGAGGCGAGAGGGAGCGGTGAGGTCACCGACAGAAAGACAGGAGATCTTGGGCTCCTTCTGTTTGCCTCTCGTCTTCTGTAGAGGGTTCGAGAGGCTAGTCAAGCGTTTTTAAATTGTAGGAGATTTGGCAAGGAAGGAGGCAACATTTGTTTCCGTTTCTTTGTTGGCGGAAGTACAAAAGGGATTTCAAGAAGGATCAATATTAGCATTTGAACTGGAAATGAGAGGAGGAGGGTGCTTGCTCTCTCGTAAGAGTGGTTGGGTAACCCCTGAGTATAGGGTGAAGTAACCTAGCAATAAGAATTTCCCTTAGTGGAGAACCAAGGTTTATTGAATCAAAAGGAGTTCTTCCAACAAACAAAATCACGGGTACCTACACACAAAACACAATACAAACTTGTGCCCAATACATCAAGAAGGTTGTCAAACTTCTTGTCGTGCTTGTTACAAGATTAAATTGCATGGTATGGTAAGAATTGATAGGTAGATAAAATAAATAAAATGGTACAGCAAAGAATAATATTTTTGGTAAATTTTTTAGTAAGTAAAATAGACCCCGGGGGCATAGGCTCACTAGTGGCATCTCTCCAAGGAAATAAATGTGGTGTGGTGAAAAAATACAGTTGGGTAGTGATTAAATTGCAATATTTATATTTATGACTATGATCATTCATGATATAATCTCATATAGGCATTACGTCTGTTATATGTAGACCGTTATCCAATTGCATCTACAACTAACTAAATGACCCATTGCGCCAATTGGCGTCGAGACCAACTACAACATGGAAGTTAACCAAACTATGTGAAACATAAAATGAAAGTTCAAGTGAACTATTTAAAGAGACCAACTATCCAACTAGAACTCAGTAGTAAAATGAACTATCTGAAACATAAAATGGAAGTTAAGTGAACTAACCAACTGCACAGCGGATGTTAAATGAAATACTTGAAGGATTTTTTATGGAGCATCGTGAAGGCATTGGAGGACGGGAGGGCATTCCTGAAGAAGTTGTTGCGAGGAGCAGACCTCGTTGAGTGTATATGTAGCGTCAGACATGGAGGCTTCATCCATGAGCGTTGTTTATTATGGTGATTTACTCAACTTTAGTTGATTGATACCGCTTCCTTCCCTTGGACGGGTATACCTAACATCTGAATAGCATGGATGCCCTCTGTCCGTGTACGACTCTATATGGTTGGCTTCCTCCTGGTCGGTTGATCCTCGTAGCGGTCACCATGTGATAATCGAGCACATAACTTTACCCATTGAATCTCACACCCACAAAACAACTTTGGTGGGACCATACCCCCTCCCCTCTAGGCAAATGCCCTAAGCCATTGTGACTGGCAACCCGATCAACAAGAGCCGGGAAGACACACCAAATACTCCAACCGGCCACCAGCAGCTACGACAGGAGGCCGAGTACGCAATGTCCCTCCTTGGGCAGGCCCTTAGGGATGGCGCCATGCTACTTCTTGAGCTTGCGTTGGTTTTTCCCTTGAAGAGGAAAGGGTGATGTAGCAAAGTAGAGATAAGTATTTCCCTCAGTTTGAAAACCAAGGTATCAATCCAGTAGAAGGAACACACAAGTCACCAATGGTTGCACCTACACAAACAAACAAATACTTGCATCCAACGCGATAAAGGGGTTGTCAATCCCTTCATGGTTACTTGCAAGGTTGAGATCTGATAGAGATAGGTATAAAAGATAAATAAAAGTGCAAAACTAAGTAAAAGTAAATAAATTGCAGATCTGAAAATAATATGATAAAAATAGACCCGGGGGCCATAGTTTTCACTAGAGGCTTCTCTCTTGAAAGAACACATACGGTGGGTAAACAAATTACTGTTGAGCAATTGATAGAAAAGCGCAAAGTTATGACGATATCTAAGGCAATGATCATGAATGTAGGCATCACGTCCGTGACAAGTAGACCGACTCCTGCATGCATCTACTACTATTACTCCACACATCGACCGCTATCCAGCATGCATCTAGTGTATTAAGTTAACAAGAACAGAGTAACGCCTTAAGCAAGATGACATGATGTAGAGGGATAGATCCAATCAATATGGTATAACCCCATCTTTTTATCCTTGATGGCAACAATACAAATACGTGCCTCGCTACCCCTTTGTCACTGGGTGAGGACACCGCAAGATTGAACCCAAAACAAAGCACCTCTCCCATTGCAAGATAAATCAATCTAGTTGGTCAAACCAAATCAATAGATCGAAGAGAAATACAAAGCTATCTTAATCATGCATAAAAGAGTTCAGAGAAGACTCAAATAATATTCATAGATAATCTGATCATAAATCCACAATTCATCGGATCTCAACAAACGCATCGCAAAAGAAGATTACATTGAATAGAACTCCAAGAACATCGAGGAGAACATTGTATTAAAGATCAAAGAGAGCGAAGAAGCCATCTAGCTACTAGCTATGGACCCGTAGGTCTATGGTAAACTACTCACACATCATTGGAAGGGCAACAAGGTTGATGTAGAGGCCCTCCATGATCGAATCCCTCTCCAGCAGAGTACCGGAACAGGTCTCCAGATGGGATCTCACGAGGACAGAAACTTGTCGCGGCGGAAAATTATTTTTGGTGTGTCCTCTAGTATACGAGGAATATTTGTGTATTTATGGAGTTGGGAATAGGGTTAGGGGAGCTACGAAGGCCCCACAAGCTTGGGGGCACGCCCTCCAGGCTTGTGGCCAATCCGTGGCTCTTCTGGCCTCCTCCCAAAGCTTCCTAGGTGTCTTCTGGTCCAAGAAAAATCATCAAAAAGTTTCATTCT
Organism: Thinopyrum elongatum; assembly: GCA_011799875.1. Lineage (NCBI taxonomy): Eukaryota > Viridiplantae > Streptophyta > Magnoliopsida > Poales > Poaceae > Thinopyrum > Thinopyrum elongatum. The sequence goes on from CM022300.1 coordinate 317,932,132, forward strand.
ATTTGGACTCCGTTTGGTATTGATTTTCTGTAAAAGAAAAAAATAAGGAAAAAACAGCAACTGGCACTGGGCACTAGGTTAATAGGTTAGTCCCAAAAAAAAATGATATAAAATAGCATAATAATGCATATAAAACATCCAAGATGGATAATATAATAACATGGAACAATTAAAAATTATAGATACGTTGGAGACGTAGCAAGCATCCCCAAGCTTAATTCTTGCTCGTCCTCGAGTAGGTAAATGATAAAACCAGAATTTTTGATGTGGAATGCTACCTAACATGTTTATCATGTATTCTTTCTTTATTGTGCCATGAATATTCAGATCCATAAGATTCAAAACAAAAGTTTAATATTGACATAAAAACAATAATACTTCAAGCATACTAATAAAGCAATCATGTCTTCTCAAAATATTATGGCTAAAGAAAGTTATCCCTACGGAAAAAAGCAACTCTCACGCAATACATGAGCGTGTGCCATGGATATAGAACTACGGGTGGAATAGAATATGATGGTGGAGGTTGCGTGGAGAAGACGAAAAAAGAGAAAGTCTCACATTGACGAGGCTAATCAATAGGCTATGGAGATGCCCATCAATTGATGTCAATGCAAGGAGTAGGGATTGCCATGCAACGGATGCACTAGAGCTATAAGTGTATGAAAGCTCAAAAGAAAACTAAGTGGGTGTGCATCCAACTCGCTTGCTCATGAACACGTAGGGCAATTTGAGGAAGCCCATCATTGGAATATACAAGCCAAGTTCTATAATGAAAAATTCCCACTAGTAATATATGAAAGTGACAAAATAGGAGACTCTCTATCATGAAGAACATGGTGCTACTTTGAAGCACAAGTGTGGAAAAGGATAGTAACATTGTCCCTTCCCTCTTTTTCTCTCATTTTTATTTATTTTTTATTTTTTTTCCTTTTTTTAATTTTGGGCTCTTTGGCCGCTTTTTTATTTTAAGTCCAGAGTCTCATCCTGACTTGTGGGGGAATCATAGCTCCATCATCCATTCCTCACATGGGACAATGCTCTAATAATGATGATCATCACACTTTTATTTACTTACAACTCAAGAATTACAACTCGATGCTAGAACAAACATGACTCTATATGAATGCCTCCGGCGGTGTACCGGGATGTGCAATGATCTAGCGTGACATGTATAAAAATAGGGTTAATTTGATAAAAGCCACTCCAATTTTGGCGATTCCGAGAAATGCCACTGCAATTTCGAAACTTTGAAAAATGCCATTTATAGTGGCATTTTTCGAAGTCTGGAGTGGCGTTTTTCAAAGTTTGCAAAAATTGCAGTGGCATTTTTCAAAGTTTGGAAATTGCAGTGGCATTTTTATGAATCGCCATAATTGGAGTGGTATTTATCGAATTAACCCCAAAAAATATGAACGGTGGCCAAGCTACAAATACTATGTCAACTATATGATCATGCAAAGCAATATGACAATGATGGTATGTGTCACAATAAAACGGAACGGTGGAAGTTGCATGGCAATATATCTCGGAATGGCTATGGAAATGCCATAATAGGTAGGTATGGTGACTATTTTGAGGAAGCTATAAGGTGGCTTATGTGTGAAAGAGCATATCATATCACGGAATTTGGATGCACCAGCGAAGTTTGCACCAACTCTCAAGGTGAGAAAGGGCAATGCACGGTACCGAAGAGGCTAGCAATGGTGGAAGGGTGAGAGTGCGTATAATCCATGGACTCAACATTAGTCATAAAGAACTCACATACTTATTGCAAAAGTTTATTAGCCATCAAAGCAAAGTACTAATACGCATGCTCCTAGGGGGATAGATTGGTAGGAAAATACCATCGCTCCTCCCCGATCGCCACTCATAAGGAAGACAATAAAAAATAAATCATGCTCCAACTTCATCGCATGACGAGAGACTATACGTGCATGCTTCGGGAATCACAAACCTTAACACAAATATTCTTACTAAACCACAATTACTAACTAGCATGACTCTAATATCACCATCTTTATATCTCAAAACAAATGCAAGGAATCAAACTACTCATATATTCAATGATCTTCATGAAAGTTTTTATTACATCCTCTTGAATACCCATCATATTGGGACTAAATTCATAACCTAAGCAAATTGCATACTATTTTTAAGACTCTCAAAATAATATAAGTGAAACATGAGAGTTCATCAATTTCTTCAAAATAAAACCACCGTCGTGCTCTAAAAAGATATAAGTGAAGCACTAGAGCAACTACCTAGCTCAAAAGATATAAGTGAAGCACATATAGTACTCTAATAAATTCACGGTTAATGTGTGTCCCTCTCAAAAGGTGTGTACAGCAAGGATTATTGTGGCAAACTAAAAAGCAAATACTCATATAATACAAGACACTCCAAGCAAAACACATATCATTTGGTGAATAAAAATATAGCCTCAAGTAATTTACCGATGGATTGAAGACAAAAGAGGGGATGCCACCTGGGGCATCCCCAAGCTTAGATGCTTGGTTGTCCTTGAATATTACCTTGGGGTGCCTTGAGAACCCCCAAGCTTAGTCTCTTGCCACTCCTTATTCCGTAGTCCATCGAAACTTCACCCAAAACTTGAAAACTTCACAACACAAAACTCAACCAAAAACTCGTGAGATCCGTTAGTATGATAAAACAAATCTCCACTTTCAGGTACTGTTGTGAACTCATTCCAATTTTACATTTGCATTACATCTACTGTATTCTAACTTCTCCATGGCTCATACCCTCCGATACTACCCATAGATCCATCAAAATAAGCAAACAACACATCGAAAACAGAATCTGTTAAAAACAGAACAGTCTGTAAAGACCCGAATTATAGTCATACTTCAGTAACTCCAAAAATGCTGAAACATTAGGACAACATAGGCAATTCGTATATCAATCGCGTGTAAAAAATTCAGAGTTTTCCCATGTTCCAGAAAATTTTAACAATTCTGGTACTAGACGCAAAAGTTTCTGTTTTTTCAGCAAAATCAAATCAACGGTCTTCCAAAGCATCCCAAAGGTCTTACTTGGCCCAAACACTAATTAAAACATTAAAACACAATCATAACAGAGGTATAATTGAGTATACTCATAAAAACAGAAAATAAAAATATTGGGTTGTCTCCCAACAAGCGCTTTTCTTTAAAGCCTTTTAACTAGGCGTTGATAATTTTAATGATGCTCACATGAAAGACAACAAATTGAAGCACAAAGAGAGCATCATATAGCATGTGAAAAATAAGTTTAATTCTAGCATACTTCCTATGCATAGGCATTTTATAGGGAAAATATTTATCAAGACAAGCAGAAACTAGCATATGCAAGGAAGAAGAAAGAAGCAATAGCAATCTCAACATAACGAGAGGTAATTTAGTAACATGAAAATTTCTACAACCATATTTCCCTCTCTCATAATAATTACATGTGGGATCATATTCAAATTCAACAATATAGCTATCACATAACATATTCTCTACATGATCCACATGCATGCAAAGTTGACACTCTTCCAAAATAGTGGGATTATCATCAAATAAAGTCATGACCTCTCCAAGCCCACTTTTATCAAAAATTTCATCAGTTTGATCATTCTCCAAATATGTGGGTTTACTTTTAGCTAAAGTTGACACTCTTCCAAACCCACTTTCAATATTATGGCAAACATATTCATCATGAGGCTTAAATAAATTTTGCAGAACATAAGAAACATTATCACCCCAATCATGATCATTGCAATAAGTAGTGGACATAACAAAATCATCATCCCCAATCTTGTAGATTTGCATATCATTAGCACAATCGACATTCATATAACTTATAATAACATCATTGCAATCATGCTTTTCATTCAAGGAGCTATCAAGTGTGGGTGCAATAGCAATATTTTCATTTTTAACATAAGGAACTATAGCAAGTTCATCACCATAAGCATTATTAATATTGGCATCATGGACATAAGAATAGCAAGCATCACATTCATTAAGAGGGGATATTTCAATCAGATCAACGGAATCATAATTATCTATAGATTCATGCATATCATTATTTTCTTCCAAAGCAGCTAACATTCTCTCAATAAATTCTTTAACATAGACATTATGAGCATAGTTTTCATAGCAATATTTAAGTATGTCAAAATTTTCAGATTTGTAGAGAGTAATATCGTACTTTTCAATCAAAGAAGCAACTTCATAAGCACCCTTAAAAGCAACAAATTCTTTGATAACCCACAAGTATAGGGGATCGCAACAGTTTTCGAGGGTAGAGTATTCAACCCAAATTTATTGATTCGACACAAGGGGAGCCAAAGAATATTTGCAAGTATTAGCAGCTGAGTTGTCAATTCAACCACACCTGGAGATTAATTATCTGCAGCAAAGCGATCAGTAGCAAAGTAGTATGATAGTTTTGATAGTAGTAGCAACAGCAATAGTAACGGTAATAGTGATAGCAATGATTTTGTAGCAAGTGCAATAGTAACAGCAGCAGTAGTAACTTAGCAAGAACAATATGAGAGAAATTCGTAGGCATTGGATCGGTGAATTCGTTGGATGATATTCATCATATAACAGTCATAACCTAGGGCGATACAGCACTAGCTCCAGTTCATAAATATAATGTAGGCATGTATTTCGTAAATAGTCATACATGCTTATGGAAAGAACTTGCATGACATCTTTTATCCTACCCTCTCGTGGCAGCGGGGTCCTATTGGAAACTAAGGGATATTAAGGCCTCCTTTTAATAGAGAACCGGAACAAAGCATTAACACATAGTGAATACATGAACTCCTCAAACTACGGTCATCACCGGGAAGTGTCCCGACTATTGCCACTCTGGGGTTGCCGGATCATAACACGTAGTAATTGACTATAACTTGGAAGATCGGATCTAGAACATAGATATAATGGTGATAACATAAACGGTTCAGATCTGAAATCATGGCACCCGGGCCCAAAGTGTCAAGCATTAAGCATGGCATGAGAAACTATAATCTCTAATTGTCATTGCAAACATTTTGATCATAATGAGCTGAATCATGGATACTAAGTTAAACATATTTACAAAAACAGAACAAGTTGAGTTCATACCCGTTTCTCTCTGCCACAGCCAGTTCATCAAATATCGTCATTATTGCCTTTCACTTGCACGACCGAACGATATGAAAATAAGAATAGTGCAAGAGTGCCATGGACTACAAACATTTATTCAAAAAGAAGAAAACAAGGTAATATGGGCCCTCTGTTAAATCAACAACAATGCATATGAGAGCCACTCAACACTTTCATCGTGGTCTTCTCCTCGGTATGACTCAAATAAAAAGAAATTCAGAGAAACACACTGAAATATTTTTGGAGTTTTTGGTTTTCTGAAGAAAGCAAATTTAAGAAAGGAAAAACAAAAACGAGAAAAACTATTTACACGGGAGAGCTCCCAACAAGCAACAGAAGAACAAGGAAATCTTTTTGGGTTTTCCTTTTAAATACTACAGCTAGTTATACTAGAGAGAAGCAGGAAATATTTTTGTATTTTCTCAAAGTTTTTTAAACACATAAGAAGAAGGCAAGAAAATAAATCTAGCATGGATAAGACAATGAAAAAGTGGGGACACCGACAACTGGAATGAAAAGTGTGAACATGAAAGTAATGTTGGTGAAAATACGTACTCCCCCAAGCTTAGGCTTTTGGCCTAACTTGGTAATCACCACTCGAAGAAGCCATGGGGCCCTATGTTGAAGTGTTGGGGAGCTGGTACCTGAGGGTCCCATTCCTGAGGCTCCGCCTGTGCCACAGCCAGGTTGTTCCGGTAGGCGACAATGTCCTCAGGCATAATCCTGTATCCGCCCCTGACAATAGGATCAAACAAAGCAGGTGCAGGAAACGGAATAATATCATGAGTGTCCTCACTAAAAACAAGGTTATAAGGAAAATCACTAGTAGTGTTCTCGCCATCAATAAATTGGTGGTGTGCCATAGCCGAGCGATCTAGATAAACCTTGGGTAAAGGATAATCATGCTGGCGTATCTTAATGTTAAAGTGACTTGCCAAGCGAGTAGCATAAATACCACCATGTATCTTACCCTTGGATCTATTAATGTGTAGGTGACGTGCCACAATAGCTCCCAAGCTATACGTGTTGTCGCCGTAAAGTGCATGTCGTAAAACAGCAAAGTCAGGCGCGCTGAGTGCACCTACCTTCTCTCTAGCAAGCATACACTTCACAATGAATAGAGCAAAATAATGCACAGCCGGAAAGTGTAAGATAGTGGCAGTGACTGCCGATACCCTCCTCTCATCCCCCATAGTCAGAGTGCGGTAAAAACTATCAAACTCTGCGGGCCTAGGCTCTACTAAATCCCCGTCAGAAGGGATCATGCATATGTCACAAAACTCAGAAAGTGGTATCTGATGGGGTTCGGCATATAAGTCAAACTGCACCTCAGGAGGATTATTCCTACTCAAGAAATGAAAACTTTGCACAAAGGAATTTGTGAGGAGATGATACTGTTCACATTCAGCTGCGATGAAGTCGGTGAGGCCGGCATTAGCAGCATATTGTGCAAACTCTTGAAGGATTTCGGCCCCTTCCATGAATGGGTTATGCGGCCATTCACACGGGCGTACCTCCGCCATTCTCTGGGTGCGGAGATCACTGCCAGATGACTCCCCAATAACACCCTTGGAGTTCTTCTTGGAAGCAAACTTCCTAAAGATACTCATCTTTTTCCTATGAACAAAATTCTGAAATTTTTAGTTCACAAAATTTTTCTCAACGAAACTTCACAAGATTGATAGCAACTACTCATAGGGATGCATAGAGGCCATATCAAGCATTCAAACTACTTAGAACTCTAAGAATTCAACATGCAAGCTCATCTACAGCAGCACCAAGAGTCACTAATTATTCTAAATATAAACCACTAAAGCAAAAACTAATTGGACCAATGGAAGTGGCACATACCAAGCAACAATCCCCCAAAACAGTTTCGGAAATGGAGCTTCGAGCAAAGAGATTGAAATCAGCGGGTTTGAGAGCAAGAACACAAGGGAGAGAGCAATGGTGATTTTTTTCTGGAGGTAGGTGATGATGTGGGATGAAGAGATAAGTGAGGGGGCCCACGTGGGGACCACAACCCACCAGGGTGCGCCTGGGGGTGCTGGCGCACCCAGGTGGGTTGTGCCCACCTGGAGCACCTCCCTCTGATGTTATTTGCACCAAAAATTCTTAAATATTCAGAAAAAAATCGTGTTAAGTTTTCAGAGCATTCTGAGAACTTTTATTTTTGGGTCATTTTTTATTGCACGGAAAACTCAGGAAACAGGCAAGGCATGGCATTTTATTTTATTTAACTAATAAAAATAGAAAACAAAAGGTAGGGACCAGGTAGTGCTCACTGAATTCATCAACTTCATACCTCTCAAAAATGATTTATTAATAAGGTTGATCAAGTCTTATTAACAACCACTTCCGATTAGCATGAAACCGAAGAACTTTCGTAAAACACTAAGTTACCTCAAAGGGGATATGGATGTCCCCAACAATAAGCATTTCATATTTCTTTTTGGCAGTAGGTAGAGGTAGTTGAAAACTTCCAATAGTGATCGTCGGAGATTTTTCAATAACATTAATACCATTCACTTGGAATTGTTTCTTCGGAAAGTGCACCGTATGTTCATTACCATTGATATGAAAAGTGACCTTGCTTTTATTGCAATCAATAACAGCCCCTGCAGTATTCAAGAAGGGTCTACCGAGGATAATCGACATGTTGTCATCCTCGGGCATCTCAAGTATAACAAAGTCAGTTAAGATAGTAACATTAGCAACAACAACGGGCACATCCTGACAAATACTGATAGGTATGGCAGTTGATTTATCAGCCATTTGCAAAGATATTTCAGTAGGTGTGAGTTTATTCAAATAAAGTCTTTTATATAAAGAGAAAGGCATAACACTAACACCAGCTCCTAAATCACATAAAGCAGTTTTCACATAATTTCTTTTGATGGAGCAAGGTATAGTTGGTATTCCCGGATCTCCAAGTTTTTTAGGTACTCCATCCTTAAAAGTATAATTAGCAAGCATGGTGGAGATTTCAGCTTCCGGTATTTTTCTCTTATTAGTGATGATTTCTTTCATGTACTTTGCATAAGGAGGCATTTTCAAGATATCAGTCAAGCGAGTACGCAAAAAGACTGGCCTCAGCATTTCAGCAAAGTGTTCAAATTCTTCATCATCTTTCTTTTTGGTTGACTTAGGTGGAAAGGGCATAGGTTTTTGAACCCACGGTTCTCTTTCCTTACCATGTTTTCTAGCAACAAAGTCTCTTTTATCATATCTTTTATTCTTGGGTTGTGGGTTATCGAGATCAACTGCTGGTTCTATCTCAACAACATTATCTGGTTCTTTATTATTTATTTGAGTGTCTTCATGAACCTCATCATTGTCTTTTTCATTATCAGAAGGTGAGTGTTCACTACCAGATTGAGTTTCAGCATCAGAGATACAGACTTCATTATCATTATCAGGAGGTTTTTCAACTTCAGGTTCACTAGAGGCATGCAAAGTCCTATCATTTTTCTTCTTCTTTTTCTTTTTAGAAGGACTAGGTACATCAATGTCAACTCTTTGAGAGTCTTGTTCAATTCTTTTTGGGTGTCCCTCAGGATAAAGTGGTTCCTGAGTCATTCTACCTCCTCTAGTCGTTACTCTAACAGCATGATCATTGATATTATTATTCATTTCATCAAGCAACTCTCTTTGAGATTTAGCAACTTGTTCTAATTGAGTTTGAACCATAGAAGCATGCTTTCCTAAACCTCTAACATCATTTGAGATTCTAAATAACAAGTCACTTAAGCGAGCAATCATATCAGAATTGTATTTCAATTATTTCATAACATTTGCATTGAAGTGATCTTGTTTTCTAATGTAATTATCAAACTCATAAAGGCATTGACTAGGATGTTTATTATAAGGAATATCACCTTCATCGAACTTTAGTAAAGAATTTACCTCTACCACCTTAGGTGGTGGTGGTATTTCAAGCCCATGTATTTCGTCGATAGGTGGTAAATTTTTAACATCCTCTGCCTTAATACCTTTTTCCTTCATGGATTTCTTTGCCTCTTGCATATCTTCAGGACTGAGATACAAGATACCCCTCTTCTTTGGAGTAGGTTTAAGTGGTGGTTCGGGAAGGATCCAATCATCATAATTTTTCAATATGTTATTCAATAATTCTTCAGCTTGTTCAACAGTTCGCTACCTGAAAACACAACCAGCACAACTATCTAGGAAATCCCTAGAAGCATCGGTTAGTCCATTATAGAAGATATCAAGTATTTCATTTTTCTGAAGAGAATGATCAGGCAAAGAATTAAGCAATTGGAGAAGCCTCCCCCAAGCTTGTGGGAGACTCTCTTCTTCAATTTGCGCAAAGTTAAATATTTCCTGTAAGACAGCTTGTTTCTTATGAGCAAGAAAATATTTTTCAGAGAAGTAATAAATCATATCCTGGGGACTACGCACACAACCAGGAGCAAGAGTATTATACCAAGTCTTAGCATCACCCTTTAATGAGAACAGAAATAATTTGAGAATATAATAATAGCGAATCTTCTCATCATGAGCAAAAAGGGTGGCTATATCATTCAACTTAGTAAGATGTGCCACAACAGTTTCAGTTTCATAACCATGGAAAGGATCAGATTTGACCAAAGTAATTAACTTTGGGTCGACACAGAATTCATAATCCTTATCATCAACAAAGATAGGTGAAGTAGCAAACTTAGGATCACATTTCATTCTAGCATTCAAAGTCTTTTCTTTATACTTGCATAATAATTTTTTCAGATCATCTCTATCCTTGCAAGCAAGAATGTCTCTAGTTGTCTCCTCATCCATAACATAACCTTCCGGTACCTTTGGCAATTCATATCTAGGAGAACTAGGTCTAATAGGTGTTTCAAGATTTTCAGTTTCAAGTTCTTCATCAGTTTCAACAATTTCATCAGTTTCAGCATTCTCAAAAGCTTTAGTTCTAGCAAGTTGTTCATCAAGAAATTTACCTAGTGGCACATTATCATCAAGCAAGGTACTAGCATCATAATGAGTAGCATTCATAGAGGAAGTAGCATCATCAATAGCTTGCGACATATCAGAATTGATAGCATGTGGTGGTGTTGCAAGTCTACTTATAACAGAAGGTGAATCTAAAGCGGAGCTGGATGGCAGTTCCTTACCTCCCCTCGTCTTAGAGGGAAAAATCTTAGTCTTAGCATCCTTCAGATTCTTCATAGTGATAATTTGATAATAATCCCAAGTGACTCAACAAATATAGCTATGCTCCCCGGCAACGGCGCCAGAAAAGGGTCTTGATAACCCACAAATATAGGGGATCGCAATAGTTTTCAAGGGTAGAGTATTCAACCCAAATTTATTGATTCGACACAAGGGGAACCAAAGAATATTTGCAAGTATTAGCAGCTGAGTTGTCAATTCAACCACACCTGGAGATTAATTATCTACAGCAAAGCGATCAGTAGCAAAGTAGTATGATAGTTTTGATAGTAGTAGCAACAGCAATAGTAACGGTAACAGTGATAGCAATGATTTTGTAGCAAGTGCAATAGTAACAGCAGCAGTAGTAACTTAGCAAGAACAATATGAGAGAATTTTGTAGGCATTGGATCGGTGAATTCGTTGGATGATATTCATCATATAACAGTCATAACCTAGGGCGATACAGCACTAGATCCAGTTCATAAATATAATGTAGGCATGTATTCCGTAAATAGTCATACGTGCTTATGGAAAGAACTTGCATGACATCTTTTGTCCTACCCTCCCGTGGCAGCAGGGTCCTATTGGAAACTAAGGGATATTAAGGCCTCCTTTTAATAGAGAACCGGAATAAAGCATTAACACATAGTGAATACATGAACTCCTCAAACTACGGTCATCACCGGGAGGTGTCCCGACTATTGTCACTCCGGGGTTGCCGGATCATAACACGTAGTAGGTGACTATAACTTGCAAGATCGGATCTAAAACATAGATATAATGGTGATAACATAAACGGTTCAGATCTGAAATCATGGCACCCGGGTCCAAAGTGTCAAGCATTAAGCATGGCAAAGGCATAGCAACATCAATCTCAGAACATAATGGATACTAGGGATCAAGCCCTAACAAAACTAACTCGATTACATGATGAATCTCATCCAACTCCTCACCGACCAGCGAGCCTACGAAGGAATTACTCACTCCCAGTGGGGAGCATCATGGAATTGGCAATGGAGAAGGGTTGGTGATGATGAAGATCGAAGATCCCCCTCTCCGGAGCCCTGAACGGACTCCAGATCTGGCCTCCCGATGAAGAACAGGAGGTGGCGGCGGCTCCGTCTTGTGAAACGCGATAATTCTTTCTCCCTGATTTTTTTCCTCCGAAAATAAGACTTTATAGCATCAGGGTTGGAGTCTGCGGGGCCACCAGGTGGGGACAACCCACCTGGGTGCGCCTGGAGGGGGGGGGGCGCCCTGGTGGGTTGTGCCCACCCAGGTGCCCCCCTCCTGTGGTTCTTGGCTCCAGAAATTTTATTTTATTATATAAAAAATTCTCGAGAAGTTTCGTTCCAATCCGAGAACTTTTATTTCTGCACAAAAACAACACCATGGTAGTTCTGCTGAAAACAACGTCAGTCCGGGTTAGTTTCATTCAAATCATGCAAATTAGAGTCCAAAACAAGAGGAAAAGCATTAGGAAAAGTAGATACGACGGAGACATATCATTCTTCAATTTGTTCGATATCACAGTAACTATAAACACCTTTGGCATAAGAAGATAAGATTTCATTATCATTAAACACACATAGGTAGGGAAGGTGTTTTTTAGGGTTCTCTGAGCAACAAGTAAAATCATAAAATTCACATAGATTCCAAGCATAGCATAGCAAACAATTTATTTGATTCCATAAGAGTCCCCCTTTATGAGACAAACGGTGACACACAAAATGAGCATGCTCATCTAATGATTTTCCCTCAACTAAACTAGTTGCGGTTTCAGCACGAGCACATATGGATTGAAGATGATCCAAGTAGAAAACTTTAAGTGGATCCATAAACCTTTTTTGCTTTCTGATTTGCAATAAACATACAATTATACCAAGCAAATAAACCAAGTAAGACATAAAGGTAAACGAAAAGGCAAACAAAAAAGAAGGCGAATAAAAAGGCAAATATTTTTGTGTTTTTTCTGAAATCGTTTTAGAAGTGGGGGAGAGGAAAACGAGAGGCAAATGGAGAATAATGTAAATGCAAGAGATGAGAGTTTATGATGGGTACTTGGTAGGCTTGATGTAGATCCTCCCCGGCAACGGCGCCAAAAATTCTTCCTGCTACTTCTTGAGCTTGCGTTGGTTTTTCCCTTGAAGAGGAAAGGGTGATGCAGCAAAGTAGAGATAAGTATTTCCCTCAGTTTGAGAACCAAGGTATCAATCCAGTAGGAGGAACACACAAGTCACTAATTGTTGCACCTACACAAACAAACAAATACTTGCACCCAACGTGATAAAGGGGTTGTCAATCCCTTCATGGTTACTTGCAAGGATGAAATCTGATAGAGATAGGTATAAAAGATAAATAAAAGTGCAAAACTAAGTAAAAGTAAATAAATTGCAGCAAGGTATTTTGGGGTTTTTTGGTTTTATAGATATGAAAATAATATGATAAAAATAGACCCGGGGGCCATAGTTTTCACTAGAGGCTTCTCTCTTGAAGGAACACATACGGTGGGTAAACAAATTACTGTTGAGCAATTGATAGAAAAGCGCAAAGTTATGACGATATCTAAGGCAATGATCATGAATATAGGCATCACGTCCGTGACAAGTAGACCGACTCCTGCCTGCATCTACTACTATTACTCCACACATCGACCGCTATCCAGCATGCATCTAGTGTATTAAGTTAACAAGAACGGAGTAATGCCTTAAGTAAGATGACATGATGTAGAGGGATAGATCCAATCAACATGGTATAAACCCCATCTTTTTATCCTTGATGGCAACAATACAAATACGTGCCTCGCTACCCCTTTGTCACTGGGTGAGGACACCGCAAGATTGAACCCAAAACAAAGCACCTCTCCCATTGCAAGATAAATCAATCTAGTTGGCCAAACCAAATCAATAGATCGAAGAGAAATACAAAGCTATCTTAATCATGCATAAAAGAGTTCAGAGAAGACTCAAATAATATTCATAGATAATCGGATCATAAATCCACAATTCATCGGATCTCAAGAAACGCATCGCAAAATAAGATTACATCGAATAGAACTCCAAGAGCATCGAGGAGAACATTGTATTAAAGATCAAAGAGAGAGAAGAAGCCATCTAGCTACTAGCTATGGACCCGTACGTCTGTGGTAAAGTACTCGCACATCATCGGAAGGGTAACAAGGTTGATGTAGAGGCCCTCCATGATCGAATCCCTCTCGGGCAGAGTACGGGAACAGGTCTCCAGATGGGATCTCACGATGACAGAAACTTTCCGCGGCGGAAAAGTATTTTTGGTGTGCCCTCTGGTATACTGGGAATATTTGGGTATTTATGGAGCTGGGATTAGGGTTAGGGGAGCTACGGGGGGCCCACAAGCTTCGGGGCACGCCCTCCAGGCTTGTGGCCAATCCGTGGCTCTTCTGGCCTCCTCCCGAAGCTTCCTAGGTGTCTCCTGGTCTAAGAAAAATTGTCAAAAAGTTTCATTCCGTTTGGACTCTGTTTGGTATTGATTTTCTGTAAAAGACAAAAACAAGGAAAAAACAGCAACTGGCACTAGGCACTAGGTTAATAGGTTAGTCCCAAAAAATTATATAAAATAGCATAATAATGCATATAAAACATCCAAGATGTATAATATAATAGCATGGAATAATAAAAAATTATAGATACGTTGGAGACGTATCAAGCATCCCCAAGCTTAATTCCTGCTCGTCCTCGAGTAGGTAAATGATAAAAACAGAATTTTTTATGTGGAATGCTACCTAACATGTTTATCATGTAATCTTTCTTTATTGTGGCATGAATATCCAGAACCATAAGATTCAAAACAAAAGTTTAATATTGACATAAAAACAATAATACTTCAAGCATACTAATAAAGCTATCATGTCTTCTCAAAATATTATGGCTAAAGAAAGTTATCCCTACAAAAAAAAAATCAACTCTCACGCAATACATGAGCGTGAGCCATGGATATAGAACTATGGGTGGAATAGAATATGATGCTGGAGGTTGCATGGAGAAGACAAAAAAAAGAGAAAGTCTCACATTGACGAGGCTAATCAATAGGCTATGGAGATTCCCATCAATTGATGTCAATGCAAGGAGTAGGGATTGCCATGCAACGGATGCACTAGAGCTATAAGTGTATGAAAGCTCAAAAGAAAACTAAGTGGGTGTGCATTCAACTCGCTTGCTCACGAAGACCTAGGGCAATTTGAGGAAGCCCATCATTGGAATATACAAGCCAAGTTCTATAATGAAAAATTCCCACTAGTAATATATGAAAGTGACAAAATAGGAGACTCTCTATCATGAAGAACATGGTGCTACTTTGAAGCACAAGTGTGAAAAAGGATAGTAACATTGTCCCTTCTCTCTTTTTCTCTCATTTTTATTTTTTTCTTCTTTTTTCCTTTTTTTTATTTTGGGCTCTTTGGCCTCCCTTTTTTATATATTTTGGCTCTTTGGCTTCTTTTTATTTTAAGTCCGGAGTCTCATCCCGACTTGTGGGGGAATCATAGTCTCCATCATCCTTTCCTCACATGGGACAATGCTCTAATAATGATGATCATCACACTTTTATTTACTTACAACTCAAGAATTACAACTCGATACTAGAAAAAACATGACTCTATATGAATGACTCTGGCGGTGTACCGGGATGTGCAATGATCTAGCGTGACAGGTATAAAAAATATGAACGGTGGCCAAGCCACAAATACTATGTCAACTATATGATCATGCAAAGCAATATGACAATGATGGTATGTGTCACAATAAAATGGAACGGTGGAAGTTGCATGGCAATATATCTCGGAATGGCTATGGAAATGCCATAATAGGTAGGTATGGTGGCTGTTTTGAGGAAGCTATAAGGTGGCTTATGTGTGAAAGAGCGTATCATATCACGGAATTTGGATGCACCAACGAAGTTTGCACCAACTCTCAAGGTGAGAAAGGGCAATGCACGGTACCGAAGAGGCTAGCAATGGTGGAAGAGTGAGAGTGCGTATAATCCATGGACTCAACATTAGTCATAAAGAACTCACATACTTATCGCAAAAGTTTATTAGCCATCGAAGTAAAGTACTAATACGCATTCTCCTAGGGGGATAGATTGGTAGGAAAAGACCATCGCTCGTCCCCGACCGCCACTCACAAGGAAGACAATAAAAAATAAATCATGCTCCAACTTCATCGCATAACGAGAGACTCACTACTAGGGAAAAACTTGTACACAGAATCTTACCAATAGCGCTTGTTAAAATGAGGCGCTACTGCTACTTAGCAGTAGCGCGTGGGCACAAAGGGCGCTACTGCTATCCACATAGCAGTAGCGCGGTAAGAAGAAAAGGCGCTACTACTATAATTGCCACGTCGTTGCCGCCAGGCTAGGTATAGTAGTAGCACCCTTGCAAAAACCACGCTACTGCTAACAAAATAGTAGTAGCGCGTTTTTAGGGTAGGGCGCTATGGCTAAGTTTGAACTTGGCCACATGGCGGGCCCCACTTAGTAGTAGCGCGTCTCCCAGGAGCACGCTACTGGTACATATTTAGCCGTAGCGCATTTTCCTTAAGCGCGCTACTACTAAAGCGCAGCCACCACCTTTTCCTCCCCCACCCTCTCTTCCTTTCACTTTCCCCTAGCTCCCACCTCATCTCTCCCTCACTTTGCTTCTTCCTCACTACTTCTCCCCCCATTACTCTCTTTTTTCTACCTCTCTTTCTCTCTCTTTATTGCTCCTAGCTAACTACACCACCTCCATTAGTGCAACTCCTTTCTCTTTTTCCTCTCCTCCACTAGTTAAAGTCATCTCCTTACCCAACTAGCTAGGTAGATCTACCCATTTAATGAAGTGACCTATGTACCTCCCTAACTTGATCTAGCCATGCCAAGAAGCAAGCTTTGTCCACTTTTGATCATTCCCTAGGTGTGTGGCGACACCGATCGACATCATCATCACCGTGCTAGCTATATATCTTGAGATAGGTGATTAAAATTTTGTGCTTTTGCAAGATGGAAATATGTGTATGTGTGCGATATGACATAATCGGGCGATATGATGGAAATTGTGTGTGTGGCATGAGTTGCCGCCGAATTGTGCTTGAGTTGCCTATGTTTTGCCGAAATGTCGATTTATTTCCTTTTCGGCGAATTCGGGGCAAACTCTATATGTCCTTTTTTTAGGGAAGGTCATGCCGAATTTTTGTATGACTTTGATGCATGCATGCATTTTTTTAATCAATTTGTTTATTATTACCGCGTAGGCGTTCATGATGGTCAGTGGAACGATGGTGGAAAGGTGGTTGCGGTCGGCGGTGCAGGACATGAATGAAAATAACCGGATAGAGATTTTATGTCTGTGTCGAAGATGCAAAGGAGGAGTTTGGCTCAACCCCTATGAGGATGGTCGTTTGATGGCGCACCTGCTCATGACTGGTTTCATGGATGGCTATACTTGGTGGATAATTGAAGAAGAAGATGATGGTGATGATGATGATGATGAGGACGCCGATGGGGCAGGCAATGACGATACGGGGCAAGACGAAGAGATGATCGATAATGGCGGCGGAGAAGGGGCCGGACATGGTGGCAGAGAAGAGGCCGGCGGACATGGCGGTGGGGAAGAGGTCAAAAATGGCAGCGGAGAAAACATGGACACACCGCATACTTCGTTGCTACTAAGTTCAATCGTGCGGGACCCTCATGTTCAAGAACTGCTTTGCAAGGAGACGAGTACTGACAGAGCTGCTTCTAGAGCGGAGGCCAAGCTAGAGCAACTGGTGGTAGACTCAAACACTCCATTGTATGATGGTGCGATCCCGAGGTGACCCGCTTGAGTTTCACGCTCGAACTTCTGAAGACGAAGGCTAAAAACAGATGGACCGACACTAGCCTCGATGAGCTCCTCAAGTACCTAAAGGATGTTCTTCCCGTGGGGAATCTATGTCCTACTAGTGTGGATGAGGCCAAGAAGATCATGTGCCCTCTTGATCTGCCGCACGTTAGATACCATGCATGCATCAACGATTACATAATTTATTGGAAGGAGCACACGAAAAAAACCAGCTGTCCAGTG
The DNA here is from genome assembly GCA_011799875.1 of Thinopyrum elongatum. Taxonomy (NCBI): domain Eukaryota; kingdom Viridiplantae; phylum Streptophyta; class Magnoliopsida; order Poales; family Poaceae; genus Thinopyrum; species Thinopyrum elongatum. Next base: position 317,949,529 of record CM022300.1, read on the forward strand.
TGCAATGCTTCTCGATACAAGAAGGCCGGAAAGAAATCTCCCCAGAAATTTGTATGGTACTTACCGATCACTCCCTGTCTGCAATGTTATTTTGTAGATCCCAAGGAAGCAAAGCTCATGCGTTGGCATGCGGAGAGGAAAAAGCCCGACGATGGAGATGATCCGAAGCTGAGACACCTCACGGATGCAAGCCAGTGGAGAGCGTTCAATGGCGAATATTGATATTTTGCATGTGATGCAAGGAACATCGTGCTTGGCGCGTGTACCGATGGCATGAATCCGTTTGGCAACCTGAACACCATCCATAGCACATGGCCTGTGTTTGTATGGATGTACAACATCACCCCCTGGGTGTGCATGAAGTCGAAGTACATACACATGAGCATGCTGATTCAAGGGCCGAAACAACCGGGAAATAATATTAATCTGTATCTGGGGCTACTTCAAGAGGAGTTAGACACATTATGGAAAACACCGGCCAAGACATGGGACACCAGTAAAGGCGAGTATTTCTATATGAGGGCCATGCTGATCACGACGGTGCACGACTATCTCGGTTACGGATATGTCGCAGGCCAGGTGTGCCATGGATATTGCGGATGCACGCGGTGCATGGATGATACGACGTCTCAGCAGCTAACGTCAACGAAAGAAGGCGGGTTTGAGAAAATCGTGTACATGGGGCATCGAAGATGGCTCGAGAAGGACGACCCATGGAGAAACCATGGAGATCTATTCGATGGTGAGGGTGAGCATCGAGGACCTCCACGTAAGCGGAGCGGCGCCGAAATCGATGAGCTGTTGAAAAACTGGGAACAGTGCCCCGCGCCGGGAAAGACGATGAAAAAGGCGCCGGAGCCGCTGCTGAAGGTATGGAAGACGAGGTCTGTTTTCTGGGACTTGGAGTACTGGCACAAACTCGACATGCCTCATTGCCTTGATCAAATGCATATCTGTAAGAATGTCCTTGAGAGCTTGCTTGCGACACTGATGAACATGCCGGATAAGACCAAGGATGGGCCGAAGGCAAGAAGAGACTTGCAAGATTTGAATATCAGGGCAGATCTGCACATGCCGCCCCGTAAAAAGTCAGAGGAGACAGAGACGGAGACGGAGATGCGGGGGAAGAAGAGCAAAAAAGTGAAGGAAGAGGATTATTTTCCCCCTTCTTGCTTCACCTTAAGTCCGGCTGAGATCGATCAATTCTTCAAGTGCCTTACCAGAATCAATGTTAGTTCCGGTTACTGTGGGAAGATAAGCAGTTTTCTAGACACGAAGAAGAAAAGGTTCAGCGGGATGAAGTCCCATGACTATCATGTGATGATGACACAGATACTACCTGTTGCCCTTAGAGGGATAATGGACAAGCACGTCTGTGACACGCTTATTGGTCTCTGCAACTTTTTCGACGTCATCTCTCGAAAGTCGATCAGTGTGAAGCAGCTCCGAAGGCTACATGAAGAGATCGTTGTGATACTAAATGAGCTTGAGATGTACTTCCCGCCCACGTTCTTTGACGTCATGGTGCATCTGTGTGTCCATATTGTGGACGACATAATAGACCTGGGGCCGTCATTCCTGCACAACATGATGCCGTTCGAGAGGATGAATGGGGTCATCAAAGGATTCATTCGTAACATGTCCCATCCGGATGGAAGCATCGTCCAGGGCTATCTGACACAAGAGTGCATCTCTTTCTGCGAGAATTATCTATATGGCGGAGATCGGCCTGGTGTTGGTTTGCCTGTTAAGAAGCACCTTGGGAGGGTCGAAGGAGAAGGTCACTCCAACGGTCGCAGGGGACTGCATGTGGGTTACTCGAATCGACGCAACAACTTTGACATAGCAAACTTAGTAGTGCTACATCACCTAGACGAGGTAGATCCTTTCGTGACACTGCACAAAGAAACCATCACAAAGAAGTATCGTGACCGTGGGCTATGCAAGACGGACGCCGAAGTTACTAGAGAGCACAACTCCACTTTCCTGCATTGGTTCAAAGAGCATATTCTTGCTAATCCCCCGGAAGAGGGCTCTAAGGACAGATTGCTCATATATGCCTTAGCACCTAGCCCCGCGGCCAACCTCGCGACCTATCAAGCATACGATATCAACGGATACACGTTCTACACGGAGGCGAAAGATATGAATAGTGATTTTCAGAACTCAGGGGTGACGATGGAATGCATGACCGGCGACAATGGCGCAACAGAGAGATTCTACGGAAGGGTCGAGGAGATCTGGGAGCTTGACTACTCTGGACTGCACAGCGCGACGATGTTCCGTGTCAGATGGGCTAAGAATGTCGAAAGAGAAAACCGGTATTTCACTACCATGTCTATACCCGACGCCAAGAGCGCTACCATGAACGCCATCACAAAAAACGAGCCACGGGTACACGCTAAGCACGTGACACAATGCTTCTTCATAACCGACCCGAGCAATCCCAGCCGTGTTGTCGTGAGGAGAGGCAAAAGGAACATCATTGGAATGGATGGAGTCGCCAACGAGGAAGACTACGACCAGTACGGCAACCCGATGAGGGAATATGACGATGACGATGAAGTATACGTCAGAAGAAGAATCAATACTACATTACCTAAGAAAGATCGTACTCCATGTAAAAGGAAAAGTCACAATGAGGGGCTCAATTATTCGTCAACGAACAAGAAGGGAAAGAAGCTCACATAAAAACGAAAATGTCGACGCTGAGAAACCGTTATGGGTCAAATGATGCAATATATATGTTCCTATTTTGTATGCACACTTAACCGTTATGGGTCAAATGATGTAATATATATGTTCCTATTTTGTATGCACACTTAACCATTATGGGTCAAATGATGCAATATATATCGCCTTAGTTATATACATTGTATCACCTTCCCTTCGTTCCGGCTCTCGTAAAAAAAGGAAAAGAAAAGAAAAGAAAGAAAGCAAAAAAGAAAAGGAAAAGAAAAGAAAGCAAAAAAGAAAAGGAAAAGAAAAGAAAAGAAAGAAAGCAAAAAAGAAAAAGAAAAAGAAAAGGAAAAGAAAATAGAAGAAACAAAATGGAAAAGAAAATAAAAAAAAGCAAAAGAAAAGAAAAAGAAAAAATGAAAACAATAGCAGGAGCGCTGGTTGGAGAAAAGCGCTATAGCTACGTTCGATAGCAGTAGCGCTGTCTTAGAAACGCGCTATAGCTACTTCAGATAGTAGTAGTGATGTTTTAGGGAACGCGCTATAGCTACCTTAGCTATAGCGCGTTTTATAGAACAGCGCTACTGCTATTTTGACATAAGCCCCCGCGCGGTCTTCCCTCCTCTGCTTCCTCCCCCAATTCCCCACTCTCTTCTCCCCCTCGTCGCCGCCGCCGGAGCCCCTGCCCTCGCCCTCACCGGAGCCCTGCCCTCGACGTTGCCGCACGCCTGTGCCTCCTCCTCCTTGACCTCGCTGGAGCCCCTGCCCTCGCTCTCCGCCGCCGTCTCCCCCAACCCCGCCTCGCCGCGCCTCACCGCCGCCGGAGCCCCTGTCGCCGTCTCCCCCGACCCCATCTCTCTCTCCGCCCTCTGTAAGCACTCTCCCCTCCCCTGAACCCTAGCTATTTAGTGCTAGTTAGTATGAATTAGTATGAACCCTAGGCTATTTTATAGTGCTAGTTCGTTAATTAGAATTAGTATGAACCCTAGGACAGATTAGTTAAAGCAATTGTTGCTATTTAGTTTTTTAGTTAAAGCAATTGTTGTTATTAAAAAAAATAGAATTAGTATGAACTCTAGTTAATTAGGTGGTATGAACCCTATTTAAAAAAAGAATTAGTATGGGTTAAATGAATTCTAGGTATTTTAGGTGTAGTTAACAGAATTCTAGGTATTTAATTTTTTTAGTTAAAGCAATTGTAGGACAGATTAGGTAGTATGAACCTAGTTAATTAGTACGAACCCTAGGTTTCAAATTTGGACAGAAATTTAGCTAGGTTTCAAATTTGGACAGAAATTTAGGTAGGCTGAATTTAGTTTCAAATATTGTGAAGAAAAAGGAATTCTTGCATTTTTCTTCATGTTCTATATTTTTCTTCCTGTTATATGCAAATTTGAAGTGGGCATGTGATATGTGGACATGTGATATTTGGAATTTGGACATGTGATGTTTTGGACATGTCATATTTGGAAAATGATGATTATGTGCAGGGTAAATGATCCGAGTGGCCTATGTTTTGCCGGAATGTTTATTCATTTCCGCTCCGGTGAATTTCAGGCACTCGATATGTCCACTTTTTAGCAAAGGTCATGACGAAATTTCCCATGATTTTTGGCATGACTTGTGCTAGAAATTAGGCATATCGAGTGCCGAGATTTGCTGCGACGGGAATGAAACGACATTCCGGCAAACACTAGACCTTTTTTTATGCCATTTCTCATTTTTGTTGTAGTTTAAGAATTAAAAGAGGAGACTTAATCATAGGAAACATGTCGAACAACGAAGAAACCGGGCCTTCTGACCACGATGCAGATGAGATGGATTATGAGGGTGAACAACAGTATCTCGACTATTTGTCTGCTAAGCACAGTCAAGGTTTGCAGGGCGGCCTCAATGATGGTACTGACGCCGACATCGACACCAACGGCACCGGCACCGATGGCGGAGCCGAGACCGGCGGGGAAGGTACCGGCGCCGATGCCGCTAACGAAAAGAAGAAGGAGAAGAAGCAGAGGATACGAAAACCTAACAAACTCAGCATCGGACGACTGCTCATCACAAAGATGGCCCCTGGCAAGTTTGAGCCATTAGAGCCAGATGAACCTCGCAAGTGCTATGGGAACCAACTCAGATGCATCCTAAGGGAAACCGCGAGCATCAACGACGATGACTTAAGGGGTAAAGAACATTTGAAGCAGTTGCTCCTAACAAAGCTGCATAAGAGATTCCAGTTCCCCGACCGGGATGACAACATAGAATTCCCGTGGGATGATCCGAAGATGAAAAAGATTAACAATCACGCCATGGGCATGTTCAGCAATGATTTCTCCTCCTGGAAAGGGAGGGTGAAACAAGCTATTGAGGCTGATGAACCCCTCTCCAAGATTCTGGAGGAAAATCCGAAACTTACAGAAGAGGAGTTCCAAAAGTTCAAGGACACTTGCGCTACAGAGGACGCCAAGGCTAAGGCTGCGAAATTCTAGAGCCTTCAGCAAAGGAACATGGGGAACCAACGCCTCGGAAGCCGTAGCTACCTTGGCAAAAGGCTCATATGGGATAAGGAGGACGCGGAACGTGAAGCCATGGGTCTCCCAGACCCCTTCGTGAAGTTCACCAACCCCTTGGAGCGTGACTTCATCAGGGCCCGCTACAAGTGGGACAAGGAAAAGAAGGTTTTTTACATAGACCCGATCACGAGCAAACTGATTAGAATACTGGTAATTATTCTTTTACCACCTTACATTTAGCTTCTGATCAAGTCGACTACACACTCGTAAATGGTTCACGTTCCTTCTGCAGGAGAAGCAACACAAGCTTGCAGCCAAAAGCGAGTCTTCATTGATGAGGCCCAAGTGGGACATCCCTCTCAACCGGGCCTTGAACGAACTTAAGGGACTCCCTTTGGACCAGCGGCCACAATATGGACATGTGCACGACACCGGAGACGGCGCCACGTGGAAGGTCTTTTACAATGAGGGCCCAAAGGCCAAGAAGCAGAAAAAGAAGTTCAGTTAGGCGGACATCAACGAGAAGGTGAAGCTTGCGTTCGAGAAAAAAGCAGCTGAGGACGCGAAAAAAGCAGCTCAGGAGAAAAATGAGTTGGTCCAGCAGGCAGTCGCTGCAGCTGTAGATGCCTGCAGAAATGATTTACTAACTTGATCCCGACTATCATCAACTGGACGAAGGAAAATCTAGACAAGATGGTAGATGATTTCCCGATGCACAGCTTCGTCGGGAGTAACTCGGTGAACATCACAACCGCACCATCACCTGCTCACGCAACCGCGCCCGCACCCGCACCCGCACCCACACCTGCACCCGCTCATAGCAGCCCGTCCTCAATCTCTGGCGCGCTAGGCGGGCCTTCGTCTTTGGCTGAGCTTGATGCCCTCACGGTAATTACACGTCGCACCAACATATATCTAGAATATTCCGTTTTCGTTGCCTTTTGGATGTTTTACGCCGCAGGCATGTCTTTGCAGGCCGACAAAGCCCCGTGCACCGTACTCTACTTGATCAAAGGCCAGAAGGTGGACGTGGGAAAGGCGGTGATAATGAAGCCCTTGGAACTCACGTTCCACAGCCAGCCGATCCCCGGTGGCCACTTCAGGGTTACCTTGTCGAGTGTGAAACCGGGGCACGAGGATTTGCCTTCTCCAGTACCGCTCAGGGGAGAGGACAACGAGACCCTGCCGCGGCTTGGAAACTGCAAGGGTTGGATGCTGCTATGGCCGAAGAATCTTCTTCGTCTGGAGGCGGCCGAGAGCACACCAATAACCACACATCAGCAAGAAGGTATGAACACCACCACCCCGCCTACGCAATTACCAGCGCGTGTAGTGACGGGTGAGTGCGGCGAACGACGCGAGGAAGGGGGTCCAATAGTGGCTGATGTAATCGCCCCCGTACAACAAAGAATGGATGATGAGATGGACGAGGATGACCCTCTTCGGCTCCTCAATATAGGCACCTATGATGATGACTTAGATATGATGAGTCAGCCATATGACGACTCGGGCTATCAACATGCTGATGAGGAGATGGATGATGTGCCGGGGTAGGAACATCCTAGAAGGGTTGATTGCAAGAAGTCTCTCTTCATGCAATCCTCACAGGACACGCCTGAAGAAGCCGCCTCAACACAGGCTCAACTAGACGAGGGTCGTACAGTGCTTAGCCCGACAACACTGGGGCAGGGGTTAAGGAAGGGTCTGGAAGGTCAGCCCAAGAAAAAGGAGAGGAAGAGACCGACGAAGAAAGGCTCTGCTGCCTACAAACAAGCCAGAGCACATAGCATCCAGACGACGGATTTTGAAGAGCGTGTACCCGTCAAAGGTGCGGCCATGTTCCATGTCACAGGCGAGCCGATGCTACCGCCGAAACCGCTGGAGGCCATATCAGGGGATCTCAGGAGACTGCACGACCATGTGTTGTCGACTGAGATAAGCCTACTAGCCTTGAAGGATCCAGGATATCCGACATACACGGCTCGTGTGCCTGAGGGGAAGTGCTACGTCGACACACGGCCCGCGGAGGTGTTCTTCCTGCGGTTTGTGCATAACTTTGAGATGTTTCTGACAAGGCGGCTCGATTTTACAATCATCCGCCTTTTTGCGCTACATATGAGCTCCGTCATGAAGAGAGAACAAGTCTCACAAATCTGTGTGGTGGATCCATACTACATGCATGAGTCCTTCTTGAGTCTCGGCGACTTTGAGCGTAAAACTGCTAGGGAGTACCTGAAAAACTTCATGATATAGAATAAGGACCAGGAAATTGTCCTCCTGCCTTATCATCCAATGTAAGTCAGTGCCGGACAACCCTTTCGTACATTTCAATCATTCCTTCTCGCTCATATGGACAATAATTGGAGGTGTTTTTCCCCCGTAGCAACGGGCGCGCCATCCTTATCGTTCTTTACCCGCGAGTCTCCCACGCCGTGTATTTTGACCCTACCAGAAACTACGAGAAGAAGGACTACACCCACATAATGAATATTCTAGATGATGCTCTCCACGACTTCAGCTTGAGGGGTGGCCACCTGCAGATTAGGAAACAAAGGAACCGCAAGCCGGGTTTCTCGCATAAAACTAACTTCGGCTGCATCCATGTCCCGAAACCAAGCAGGAACGATGGATTCTACCTCCTCCATCTCATGATGGCACTACTGGAATCTGGTAATTTGCCGTCTGCCACCTCTTTGCCGTCCGCCAACTGACGGCAAAGAGCCTCTTAGCCGTCCGCTTCCACAAAGCGGACGGCAAAGAAAGTGCAGATGGCAAAAAGTATATTTGCCGTCCGCTGTTTCTTTGCCGTCAGCCAGCTGACGGCAAAGAGCTAGAAGGCAGACGGCAAAGGGCCAGGTGGGCCCCACGGGGCACGGCGTGGCTAGGTCAGGTTCTTTGCCGTCGGCCAGCGGGCGGCAAAGAGGAGACGTGGGCTAGCCCTAAACGGCCGCCCTCTTTGCCGTCTGCTAGCAGACGGCAAAGAAGGCCCACTTAACGGGCCGAGCCGTCTCCCATCTCTCTCTCTTTCTCTATTTCCCTCCCGCGCGCCCGCCTCTCTCCTCCCCCGCCGCTCTGCCGCCGTCGCCCGCCAGCCCCGCCCCCCAGACCCAGCCCCCACCGCCGTCCAGCCCTCCCCCCCGCTCCCCGTCGCCCCGCCGTGCCCCGTCGCTGGAGAGGCCTGCGCCGGGCCGCCCCGGTGCCGGACCCCTCCCTGCGGCCCTACGCCGCCCCGCCCCGCTGCCGCCCTCCTCCCCGCGGCCCCTGCGCCGCCCCGCCCCACCGGCCGACCTCGCCCTCCACCGGCGATCCCCTGCAGGTTTGTTCTTCCCCCCTTTTTTTAGTTTTGTTTTTTTAGTTTCTTCTAGTTTAGTTTCTGTTTTAGTTTTATTTTTAGTTTAGTTTTAGTTTTAGTTTTAGTTTATTTTAGTTTAGTTTATTTTAGATTAGTTTTAGTTTTAGTTTAGAAGAAGAAGAGGAGTAGAAGGAGGAGGAGGAGGGAGGAAGAGGAGGAGGAGAAGAAGAAGAAGAAGAAGAAGAAGAAAAAGAAAAAGAAGAGAAGAAGGAAAGGAAAAAAGAGGGCGCCTGGGGACGAGTGGGTTAGGGGTTCCTCGGTGTCGATGGAACCCTAAATAGCAAGTATCGTCGGTGCGAGATACATGTGGCCATCGGTGTCAAACACTACATCCATGTCCCACAAGTGACGCCGACGTCCGACGTCCCAAAGCAACTGTTCTCGGCGTCGATGGCGGTCAAACACCATCGCGAATTTGCCTGGCAGCCTCTGCGATGACGATTAAAAGGCAAGTGTTGAAACTTGAAACACCCAAACTGACTCAAGTCGGTTTGGTTGTTTGAAATTTCAAAACTTGGCTTTAATCCTCATCGCAGAGGCTGCCAGACAAATTCGCGATGGTGTTCGACCGTCATCGGCCACCAGAACTATTGTTGCGGGACGCCGGGCGCCGACTTCACTTGTGGAATGTGGATCTAGTGTTCAACGCCGAGTGCCACATGTATCTCGCACCGATGATACTTGCTATTTAGGGTTCCATCGACGCCAAGGACCCCCTACTCGAATTGTCCAACGTTATCCATGGACAGCCCGAGTATGTGTAGATTGGGTTCGTTTTCCCATATGCTCAGCTCCGGATCCGATGCAGAATTTCGTCAGTGCCTCCCTGTTGTTCTCCGGGTACACATTCTCTCTGCTTATTGCCGAGACGTGTATCAGGAGAACAGCGGGGAGGTGCTGCCAAAATTTTGCGTCGGATCCGGAGCAGAGCATGGGAAAACGAACCCGATCTACACATACTCGGGTGGGATTATGACCTATATTTACCTATTAGCGTGTAGGTTGCATGGACGTAATAAAACTGACAAACTCCATTAACTGATGGATATGGTTTGCTTAATTATGTATATATTTCTTGTGTGTCCAGTAGGAAGTCAATATGAGTGATCGTGCATGGATGTAGACCGGTTACACTTGTCAGAAAGTTTGGACCGAGGAATGGTTAACAAAAACCAAGGGGTTTGTTAGAGCCGCATTTGCAAATGGCCAGGAATTTAGCTGGTGCCCCTGTGCCCGTTGCGACAACTATAACAAGAGGGACGAGCTTGAAATGAGTAAAGACCTGCAGAAGTTTGGTTTTACGCCTGGTTACACGGTCTGGACATTATATGGTGAGTCTGCCCAACGTGCCAGAGCCGAGGTTCGTCGTCGCACCGACGAGCATGGTACCGGGACCGCAGACATGGTGCAAGACTTTGACGATGCTCGGGACTCGGACGAGGAGATGGAGGAATCTGCAAAGGCCTTCACTGAAATGTTGGAGTCCTCAAAACGTCCTCTCCACGAGCACACTGAGCTTTGTCAGCTGGATGCCATCTCACAAATAATGGCTTTGAAGGCTCAATTCAACTTGGGCAGAGAATGCTACGACGCGATGATGACACTATTCAGACGATTTCTACCCAAAGGCCATGTGCTACCTCCAAACCTGTACCAGTCAGACAAAATCCTCCGTGCTCTTAAGATGCCCTATGAGAAGATACATGCCTGTGAGAAAGGTTGTGTCTTATTTAGGCTTCAGTATGAGGACTTGAACTATTGTCCCATTTGCAATTCTTCCAGGTTTGTTGTGGTAGACAACGGTATGGGTGAGAAGACGCAGACCAAAATACCCGTTAATGTTCTTCGGTATATGCCAATCGTACCAAGACTTCAACATCTTTTCATGGTCAAAGAGACGGCCAGACAGATGACATGGCACAAAACGGGCAAAAGAACCGAACTAGATGCAGATGGGAATGTGATGATGGTGCACACTTCGGATGGTGAAGCGTGGAAGCGCTTCGATGCATTACATAAGGAAAAAACGGCAGATCCAAGGCATCCTCGAGTCATCGTCAGCACAGATGGGTTCAGTGTGTTTGGTCAGATGGCAGCCCCATACAGCTGTTGGCCCGTGTTTGTCATTCCACTCAATCTCCCCCCCGGGCAGATTATGCAACGAAAGAATATTTTCCTGACGTTGATAATTCCAGGGCCCAACTATCCGGGGAAGAATATGAATGTGTACATGTAGCCGCTTAAGGACGAATTGCAAGAAGCTTGGGATAATGGGTTCAAGACATACGACGCCTTTAGCAAACAGAACTTCATAATGCGTGCCTGGTACATGTACTCGACGCATGACTTGCCGGCGTATGCGCTATTCGTTGGCTGGTGTGTGCATGGAAGGTTCCTGTGCCCCACATGCAAGGGAGCTCTTGAGTTTTGTTGGCTGACGGCAGGGCACAAGTATAGTTGCTTCGACTTGCATAGACCGTTTCTACATCCTGGCCATAAGTTCAGGAAAGACAAGAAGAGCTTCATCAAAGGTAGAGTTGTCAAACACTCTGCACCACCTGCGTTGACAGGCCAACAGACCCTAGATCAGTTAAACGCTCTCGAGCCAGATCTAGAGCATCCAGGGTATTTCAAGGGGTATAATAAGGAACACGCCTGGACTCACAAGACATGCTTCTGGGATCTGCCTTACTTCAAAGACCTCCTTTGCCCACACAACATCGACGTGATGCACACTGAAAAGAATATTGCCGAAGCCATTTTTGGTACATTGTTTGGCATAGAGGGGAAATCAAAGGATAATCCTAAGGCTAGAGTCGATCAAGAGGAGCTATGTGATAGACCGTTACAAAACATGAAAGAACCGAAAGGAAAGGGGATCAACTGGACGAAGCGAAAGGCATGGTTCAATCTTGGAAGGCTAGCTATGAAGGAAATTATTTTGTGGGTGAAAATGCAGTTGATGTTCCCCGATGGGTATGCAGCAAATCTAAAGAGGGGAGCGAGTCTTCAAAAATTGAAAATATTTGGTCTAAAAAGTCATGATTGGCACATATGGATTGAGCGGATAATGCCGGTGATGTTGCGTGGCTTCATCCCTGAGGATGAATGGTTAGTACTGGCAGAGCTGAGCTATTTCTTCCGTGTTCTTTGTGCGAAAGAACTATCGCCTGGCCTCCTAGAAGAAATGGAACAGTTGGCGCCGGAGTTGATCTGCAAGTTAGAGAAGATCTTTCCGCCAAGCTTCTTTAATCCAATGCAACACTTGATTTTGCATCTCCCGACCGAGGCACGATTGGGGGGGCCCGTGCAAAATCGTTGGTGCTACTCAACTGAGAGGATGCAGAAGACGCTTCGAGCAAAATGTAAAAATTAACGTAGAATAGAAGCATCAATGGCGGAGGCATTCATCACTGAGGAGGCGGCAAACTTCGTGACCGCACACTACGAAGCCAAAAATCGTCATTTGCATAATCCGAAGCCTCGGTACAATGCTGACGAACCTCAAAAGGGTCAATCCAACCTCAGCCTATTCAAAGGGAATCTCGCACCAGCCGGTGGTTGGAAACCAGTAAGGTTGGATGTTGAAGAATGGCGGACCATTTCGCTGTATCTCTTCAACAACCTAACAGAAGTGCGCCCGTACATCGAGTAAGATCTCGGTACATTGTTTCACAACTTCTAATTCCTTTGAACTTCTCTGATTCCTGTATTTTTGATGCAGTCGATACGTCGCCATATTCTCGTATGGAGCGGTGATCCAAAAGGATTCCGTCGAAGAGTATGAGCTTCTAGCAAAACAAGGAGCCGAATTTCCCGATTTCATCTCTTGGTTCAAAAAAACGGTAATTTCCATTAGACCCTTTTTTTTCTTTGGCTAATTTGCGACTAATGCAACATTCCTTTCGTATTAAACTTGTAGGCTAATTCAGAGATTATGGATGCCGAATTGAGACAAGTAGCTAATGGTTTTGACTATAAGGTCCGTTCATTTGACAAATACGACATCAACGGGTATCGCTTTCGTACATATGACAAAGAGCTATCTATGGCCGACCGAAAGTCTGCAAATTGTTGTGTCTCTGCTATCGGCGAAGGAGGTATCGAGTATTATGGAAGAGTTGAAGCAATTTATGAACTTGAATTCTATGGTGAAAACCCACCAAACGTCGTAGTCTTCAGATGTTATTGGTTCCAGCCGAGGGAGACTAGAAGGACTCATGAACATATAGGGCTAGTCGAAATCAAACAAAGCACCCATTTGGATGTTCCCGATGTCTATATTACGGCTCAACAGGCAACCCAAGTTTTCTATCTACCGTGGGCCTGTCAAAGTGATCCAAATCTCAGTGGTTGGGACGTCGTTTATGAAGTGCCGCCACGTGTTAGACCACCTCCCCCCAATGAAAAGGATTATGAACCTCACATTAACCAAGACACATATGACGAAGGAGAATTCTTCCAAGAAACACGTCTTTCCAAAAAACGTTTCAAGAACCGCTCTACTCCACCCCAGAACATTGAAGTAGACAACGATAGTGAATCCGACTTCACCCCTGAGCTGGAACAAGAAGAGCCGGAAGAAGAAGAAGTTACTGCCGCAGATGACCTGTCAATGCTTGAACGATTACGTAAAGGTGGCCTTCCACATGATGATGCATTTATTAATGATGATGATGAGCACGTCATTACCGATAGTGATGATGATGATGCTTTTATTAATGATGATGACGAGCACGTCATTACCGATAATGATTATTAGGTATTCAAATTTTTATGTTGTACTTGATTTATATAGTTATTTGTATGATTGTATGATTTATATAGTTGGTATTTATAATTTTCTTACTTTGTATGATTGTTATTTATACATAGTGCCATGGTCTTGATTTCCGTCCCGGTCGGCCCTCGCCCGCTTTATGATTCGGATGTGGTAAATTCTCTTTCATAACTATTTGTTGCATTTCGCATTTATGCAAATTATGGCCATCAAGTTGACATAGAGATATTTTAATCTAGGAGGTATGTGAATCGGAATTTGAAACGGACCCTCTTGTCGAGAAGTTAAATTTAGTTGAAAAATAAAATGAGTATTTGAAAGAAAAAATTAAAAGAATTGAAGAAGAGAAGATGACATTGGAGTTGTATGTTGCCGATGCCATCGATGATCACAAGATGAAGATGAATGCAATGCGCTTGAAGATGAATGCAATGCGCTTGAAGATGGATGCAATGCGCTTGAAGCTTAAGAAGATTAGAAAATATGCCATTGATAATGAGGCTTGGTATCATTATGCCGTTGGATCAATTGTTACCTTAGTTACGATCTTCATCACATTTGTTGTGATGAGGGTAAGTTTTCTCTAGTGTTTTGCTTTACAAATGGATACTTAGCTTATTTTCCTCCTAAATGGCATAATTACCTAAGTTAGATAAAAAATGACATAATAACCTTACTAAGCTCCAAAATGACCTATTTACCTACCTTAGCTCTAAAATGACCTACACTTAGCATTTTTACCTAGCTTAGCAATAAAATGACATTTTTACCTACCTTAGTTAGAAGAAGAAGAAGACGCTAAAGAAGAGAAGAGGAGGAAAAGAAGAGAAGAAAAAAAATCTTCTTCTTCTAACTAGTTTCTTCTTCTTCTTCTAACTAGTCTTCTTCTTCTTATAACTAGCTCTTTTTTCTTTCTTCTTCTTCTTCTTCTCTTCTTCTTCTTCTTCTTCTTCTCTCTTCTTCTTCTTCTTTTCTTCTTTCTTCTAACTAGTCTTTTCTTCTTCTTCTTATAACTAGTCTTCTTCTTCTTCTTCTTCTTCTAACTTTCATCTTTCCCACTTGCGGATTTGCTTTACATGAGGAAGCTTGGATTCATGGAGTGTACTATTCTTGTGGTGCTTCCTTGTTGTTTATGAAAACTTGTTTGGATATGTATGTCTATATGGATATGTTGTTGGAAACTTGTTTCTGGTTATGTATATATGGATATGTTGGACTTTGTTGAACTATGTTGTTGGATTGGATGAAATATGTTGTTGGACATGCTGTTGGATATGTTGGATATGTATGCATGTATATCTGTGTTTGAAACCATGTCTAATTAATGGGATTTAAATAAAAACAGGGGATATATAGCCTCTTTGCCGTTCACTAGCGGACGGCAAAGAGCTTTGCCGTGCACTAGCAGACGACAAAGAGGACACGTGGCAGTCACCTGTGCAAACTGGGAACACTGGCTGCCTATTTGGTCATTTTGCCGTCTGCTGGCGGACGGCAAAGTGACCATCTATGCCGTCTGCCAGCAGACGGCAATGATTCAAACCTCTTTGCCGTCTGCTGGCGGACGGCATATCTGGACACGTGGCAGCTTCCCAGTGCTGCCTAGCTGGGCTCTTTGCCGTCCGCTGGCGGACGGCAAAGAGCGCCGTTAACCCCCTAACGGCTCTGACGCCACCGCACTGCCGTCAGCTTTCTTTGCCGTCTGCTGGCCTCGGATGGCGGACGGCGTAATCCTTTGCCATCCATTTCTAAGAAGCGGACGACAAAGAAGGCCTTTGCTGGCAGGCTTTCATCCGGACAGTTTGCCGTCCGCTAGCGGACGGCAAAGATGTTTGCCGTCCGCCATGGCGGACGGCAAAGAAGCTGATTCCAGTAGTGTGGAGTTCAGAAGGGATCACCAAAAGCTTCGCATGACAACCAGAAGCGATCATCATATCCGCAAGTGGGTAGAATCTCAAGGAGAAGCGGATTATAAACTTAGAGATGACTTCTTTCGCATCCAGAGGGACATTGCGACGATTATCATGAAAGAAGTCGTCGAAGAGAAGGGGATGTTCCACCACAGCCCTATATCCTGAGCTGACGTCCGAACTCGCATAGGCATGCAACGTCAGGACCTCACGCCGTTCAAGAAGTTAGGGTGCATCCTCGATGATACGGAAGGATGGAACTTCTAGTGATTTACGATGCCGATGATGATGATATGTGTCGGTTGAACTTGTATACTTTCTGTAGCGATGAAACTTTGTGATGTCCACGGTCCCTGCCGAACTTGCGTAATGCTACTTTGTTAGTTTGGGTACGATGGCCTACGTACCTCTAGTTAATTAGTTTACGTACGATGAAACTGCGTTGATTATTTATGTTTACTATATGTTGCATCTATTTGCTAACCCTTTCTTTTTCATGTTGCTCAAGTATATTTTGTTGCATATGATTGTACATTCTCTTGATGAAGATGCATCTCTAACTGGTACCTAGATCCTTGATGGTGAAGAAGCAGTGCTATGTCGTGTACACAGGGAAGGTTCCAGGAGTGTACGACGAGTGGCCTGAGTGTCATGCACAAGTGGACCGGTTCTCGGGCGCCACCCATAAAGGGTTCAAAAGCAGACAAGAGGTAGAAGCTAGTTACTTGAGGTTCACGCTAGCGCGAGAGAGGACTCATAACCGCCGCCTCATGTACTGCATAGTTCCGCTCTCACTCATAGTGATAGCTCTTCTCGTGTATATCATTGTTTAGATGGATGACGATGTAGTTGCAAGTATTCGAGACTTGTATCGCTATTTCGAGATGATGATGAGAGACCACTTTGTGTTGGATGATGATTATGATGATGACATGATTTGATGAGACTATTTGTATGTGTATGCTAGGATTACATTTGTATGTGTATGATATGCTAGAGATTATTGTATAAAGCCTATACAAATACAAAAGAAATATGCAAAAAAAAAAATCAGAAACTAATAAAACTAGCAGTAGCGACGGGAATGAAGTTAGCAACAGCGTGCACTTCGCAGTAGCGCTGCTTATGCTAAAGCGCTACAGCTATTAGCAGCAGCGCGTTTCGGTGAAGCCCGCTACTGCTACCCATGTATAGCAGTAGCGCGGTTCAACCCACGCTACTACTACAAGTTAGTTGTAGCGCTGTATCAGTAGCACGGGGCCCCGCGCTACTGATACACCTTAGACCTGCGCTACTGCTAGGCTTTTCCCTAGTAGTGACTATACGTGCATGCTTCGGGAATGACAAACCTTACCACAAATATTCTTACTAAACCACAATTAGTAACTAGCATGACTCTAATATCACCATCTTTATATCTCAAAACAAATGCAAGGAATCAAACTTCTCATATATTCAATGATCTTCATGAAAGTTTTTATTATATCCTCTTGAATACCCATCATATTGGGACTAAATTCATAACCTAAGCAAATTGCCATACTATTTTTAAGACTCTCAAAATAATATAAGTGAAGCATGAGAGTTCATCAATTTCTTCAAAATAAAACCACCGCCATGCTCTAAAAAGATATAAGTGAAGCACTAGAGCAACTACCTAGCTTAAAAGATATAAGTGAAGCACATAGAGTATTCTAATAAATTTACTGTAAGTGCATCTAGTGCCCCTTAGTGATTTTGGTGTATTGAAGACTTATAGGTTAAGGGACTAATGTGTTTGTGAGTGTATACATGTTCTATAAGTCTATGAGGAGTTTGATGTTTATGATGAAAGTCGACCCATAAAAATGAATATCTTCATTTGAAGACTTTGGTTTTCTTGAAGACTTTGAAAATGAGGAAATTGGTCTGACCTTGAAGACTTTGATATTGATGCGAGGATTATGAAGCATGAATACTTTTGTTTTCGTAGTTTTGTTTTCTCTTTCTTGAGTCATAGGAAACACCGTACTATTAAAGGGGGTCGAGGTAAAACTAAGGAAAGTTTCCAAGTGATGCTCATCTCAAAGCCTGCACATACCCAATCCTTTCGAGTGAAGCCATTGGAAATCTCATACAGTTCAGTCATTTTCTTCAGTGACAGAGACAAAGATCTTCTGTTCTCTGAGGAATTTGTTCTGACTGAGGAGTTAGGAATTCACCAGTGCGGATTGCCTACAAGTGAGGAACATGATAGCTCTGAGGAATTTGAAAGCTCAAATTTCCGATCGTTGTTGTGCTACGCACCAGCTGTCCCAAATATCTTATCCACCTAACGGTCATATCATTGAAGGGCATTTATGTCTTATCATGTCAGGCTGCTCCCAGGCTATAAATAGCCGCCCCCTACAACCACTAGCTGGTTGGCTGCTCCGAGAGAAACTGACACTTGTCATTTAGAGCATCCCATCCTTCGAGGACTTTGAGAGAAAATCATCAGTGAGGAAAAACCCAAACCCAACACCTAAAACCCAAAGTGATTGAGCATCACTGAAGAGATTGTTCCTATGTGGATCCAACGCTTGTTACCTTTGAGGACTGTGCATCCTCCAGACGGTTAGGCATCATGGTCTAGAGCATCCAAGAGGAATTGTGGATCGCCGAGTGACCAAGTCTGTGAAGGTTTGGAAGTCACCTGTGAAGACTTACCATGAGTGATTGGGCGAGGTCTGTCTGACCTTAGCTCAAGGAGAATACGGTGAGGACTGTGTGTCCTCAGGTTTAAATACCTAGCCACTCCAACCAGATGTACAACTATCACAACAGTTGGAACTGGTCTACCAAATCATTGTCTTCACTGAGCTACTGGTTCTATTTCCTCAACCCTTTCATTTCCTCATTCATGGGTTGATGAAATTGATCGTTACTGTTTGAAGACTTTGACTAAAGACTTTCTCAATTTCCTCAATCCTATTTCTTCAGTCATCTAGTCTTTTGCCTGCTTATCCTGTTTTCACGCCACCTGTGCTCTGTGCTTGTTTCATATCATCATGATGACTGTGTTACTGCCATGTTATGCTTGCACCTGAGTACTTGTTCCGCTGCTTGTAGTTCGTCACTTAGCAAATTCCTCAAGTAGTATTTCCTCAGTGACGAATTTGTAAAAATTGCCTATTCACCCCCTCTCTAGTCGATATAACGCACTTTCAATTGGTATCAGAGCAAGGTACTCCCTTGTTCTGTGTGATTTCGGTTTAACCACCTGGAGTTTTAGTTATGTCGACTACAGGCATGATCAAGGTCTCGGCTGGGTGTCCTACCTTTGATGGGACGGACTACCCCTACTGGAATAATAAGATGCGCATGCATCTTGAGGCAATTGACAACGATCTCTGGTACATTGTGGAAAATGGCGTTCCCTCTGTCACTCCTTCCGTGAACGCTGCTGATGTGAAGAGATTCAAGCAACTCGACTCTCAAGCGAAGAATATCATATGTGGCCATCTGAGCAAAGGACAGTACGGCAGAGTGAGTGCTTTGGAGTCTGCAAAGCTTATCTGGGACAGGCTATCCAAGGTCAACGAAGGAATCTCAACTCAACGTGATTCTCGAGTTGACGTTCTTCGCAATCTCTTCAACCGCTTCAAAAGACTCGACAATGAGAATGTCCAGCAAAGCTTTGATTGCCTCACTGACATTTCAAACGAGCTTCAAGCACTTGGTGCCACTGACATCACCGACCATGAGGTGGTGAAGAAATTGATGAGGTCACTCGATTCTTCATTCGATACACTGGCACTGATGATTCAAGAACGTGGAGACTACAAGTCACTAGATCCTGCTGATATCCTTGAGAGGCTGGACACTCATGAATTCCAACTAGCTGAGAAGAGAGATCTCTACGGGCCAAGCTATGGAAGATCACGCGCACTGAAGGCCAAGGCAGTTTCCTCATCCGAAGGAGAAGATTCTCATAGCAGCCTTGGTGACCCTAAAGAACTAAGCCAGGAGCTAGCAATGCTCATGAGGAAATTCCAGAAGTTCTCAAGGCGTGGTCGCTTTGTAAAATCTTCAAAAGGTGATGACATGAGATCAGATTCCTCATCCCGTGATTACAAGAAGAGGACTTGCCACAAATGCAAGAAACCTGGTCACTACATAACTGATTGTCCTCAGTGGGCAAAGGAATCAAAGAAGTAGAAATACAAGGATGATAGTTCAGATGACTCAAAGAAGAAGAAGAAATCTTCAAAGTCCTCATCATCAAAATCTTCAAAGTCTTCATCTCACAAGAAGAGCAGTTCCAAGAAGGCCCGGGCATTCATTGGCAAGGAAATGGACTCTGAAGCTGAATCTAAGGAAAATGAGGAAGAGGAGGCATCTGAGGAGTCAGACTCTGGTGTGGCGAGCCTAGCCCTCGCTACTGCTTTCATCAGCAAGTCCATCTTCAACACTGTGGAAAATGGCTTCCCCAACACTGCTGATGACAGCAACGATGACTATGCTCCCACCTATTGCTTCATGGAAAAAGGTGCCAAGGTACTCAAATATCCCTCCTCTGAATCAAGTGAGGATGAATCTGATGAAAATCTCAAACCCAGCTATTCCAAACTTGCTAATATTGCTGTTAAACAACAAAAGGCTTTGGAAAAGGTTCAAAATTTGCTAGACAGAGGCGATGATCTGCTGGGTGAGGAAATGGATTGAACTCAAACTCTGACTGATAATCTTCAGCGACTACAGCCTAAGTTTGATAACCTTCAAAGTCGTCATGAAACTCTCTTAGCCGATCATGAGAAGCTTTCTTATGAATTTCTTCAAATAAAGCAAGATCTTGAGAAGCTAAGGGTGAGTCATGAAGATCTTCAGAAGGAAAATGATTCATTACTTGCTCAACAGATCAGTTCCGCTCAGGAAGAATTTATTCCACCATGTTTGAAATGCATTGAACGTGAAACTGCTAATTCTTCACCTAAAAGTTCAAATGCTTCTATTGCTGCAAATTCTTCAACTATCTTTGTGGTCACAAATTCCTCATCTGAGGATACCACTAGTATCACTGACGAAAATGCAGGGTTGAAGGAATTGTGACAGGCATGTACAAAAGCCTCAAAGGGCATCAGACTCTTTGTGATGTGCTCAAAAAGCAGATCTTGAACAGGAACCCTAGGAAAGAGGATATTGCCTTTGAGAGGAAACTCAATGATGATGGAACCTACTGGAAACCTGAGCAGTATCCCAAAACCTCATGGGTTGCTGTGAAGGGACCTCCCGTAGATCCATCCACTTTATCTGGCTTTATTTGTGAATCCTCATATTCATCTGATGAGTCATTTGACTCCAACTATAAACTGTTCAAAAATCAGAATGGTGAAGTATTTGCTAGATATGTTGGAACTAACTGCAGGAACGGTCCCCCTATGAAGAAAATCTGGGTTCCCAAAAGGGGCCTTGAAAGTCTTCAGGTGAATGTCATCATGACACCACCTGTGAAGAATAGGAACCCCAAATCAAATTCGTCATATGGACCAAAGACTTCAAATGGATCCAAGTCCTCATACGGACCAAATTCCTCACGTGGATCCAAATCCTCATATGAACATCATTGTGCTAACACTTCTGTTTCGCAGGAAAAATCTAAGAGCTATGAATATGTGCATTATTCTTCAAATCATTATGTTCATAAGTCCTCGAAGAATTTCTCTACTTATTCATATGCCTATTCTAACCCCTCTTCTGTGAAACGAAGCGCATTGGATTCAATGCCACCTTTCTCTTATGGAGCTCGCAGAATGATGAACTCTTTGCCACCCCTCCAGATGTGGGTGGTGAAGAAAAAGAACTAATCTCTTATGCAGGGTCAGGTCTCCAGACGAACTTAATCGTCTGAAGAATTTGCTGGAGACCTGAAAATGCTTGAAAGGACGCAAGCTAATTATGAAGAAATGATTCATTCATTTCTCACGTCCTCATACTGCTATATATACATATGTTGCATTAATTGATGAAATTTTGTCTGATGAATTTGATGTCATATTCTTCACTCTGAAGTATATGAGTTCGTAAGAAGCACTAATTCATCTACAGGATGATTTACCCAAAGCTACTGAGTGGGTCCTCGACAGTGGATGTACAAATCACATGACCGGTGACAAGAGCTTACTGATGGACACTCCTTTATCTCCATCACATTTGAAGCATATCACCTACACTGACAAAGGCAAAAGCAAGGTATTGGGTCTAGGTAGGGTTGCAATCTCAAAGGATCGACACATGGACAAAGGCATTCTTGTCGAGTCCCTCGGATTCAACCTCATGTCTGTCTCAATGCTTTGTGATCTTGATATGGTTGTTGTCTTTGGCAAATATCGCTGCTTAGTGCTCATGGAATCTAAAAATTCCAAAGTCTTCGAAGGCTTCAGGAGAGGAGACTTGTATATTGTTGATTTCTCTGCAGGACCATGATGTCTACTACGCAACTTTATTCTTGTAGACACGTGTTGGGCCTCCAAGCGCAGAGTTTTGTAGGACAGTAGCAATTTTCCCACAAGTGGATGACCTAAGGTTTATCAATCTATGGGAGGCGTAGGATGAAGATAGTCTCTCTCAAACAACCCTGCAACCAAATAATAAAAAGTCTCTTGTGTCCCCAACACACCAAATACAATGGTAATTTGTATAGGTGCACTAGTTCGGCGAAGAGATGGTGATACAAGTGTAATATGGATAGTAGATATTGGTTTTTGTAGTAGGAACAATAAAAAACAGCAAGGTAGCAATTGATAAAACGGAGCACAAACGATATTGCAATGCTTGAAAATGAGGCCTAGGGTCCGTACTTTTGCTAGTGCAATCTCTCAACAATGCTAATATAATTGGATCATATAACCACCCCTCAACGTGCGATGAAGAATCACTCCAAAGTTCCTATCTAGCGGAGAACATAAGAATAAATTGTTTGTAGGGTACGAAACCACCTCAAAGCTATTCTTTCCGATCGATCTATCCAAGAGTTCGTACTAAAATAACACCAAAACAAATTCAGATTCGTAATGCTCAATCCAACACAAAGAACCTCAAAGAGTGCCCCAAGATTTCTACTGGAGAAACAAAGACAAGAACGTGCATCAACCCCTATGCATAGATTACCCCAATGTCACCTCGGGAATCCGCCAGTTGAGTGCCAAAACATATATCAAGTGAATCAATATAATACCCCATTGTCACCACGGGTATTCGTATGCAAGACATATATCAAGTGCTCTCAAATCCATAAAAGTATTCAATCCGATAAAATGAAATCTCAAAGGGAAAACTCAATTCATCACAACCAGATAGAGAGGGGAAAACACCATATGATCCGACTATATTAACAAAGCCCGCGATACATCAAGATCGTGACATCTCAAGAACACGAGAGAGAGAGAGAGATTAAACACATAGCTATTGGTACAAACCCTCAGCCCCGAGGGTGGACTACTCCCTCCTCATCGTGGTGGCCGCCGGGATGATGAAGATGGCCACCGGTGATGATCTCCCCCTCTGGCAGGGTACGGGAACGGGGTCTAGATTGGATATTGTGGATACAGAGGCTTGCGGCGGCGGAACTTCTGATCTAGGGTCTCCGCGAGGGTTTTTGGAATATTTGATGATTTATAGGGCGAAGAGGGGGTGATGGAGGCCACCGAGGTGGGCACAACCCACCTGGGCGCGCCTGGGCCCCCAGGCGTGCCCTGGTGGGTTGTGCCCCCCTCGGGGCACCCCCAGGTGCTGCTATGGCCCATTGGATGTCTTCTGGCCCATAAAAAATCCACAAAAAGTTTCGCGGTGTTTGGACTCCGTTTGATATTGATTTCCTGCGATGTAAAAAACAAGCAAAAACAGCAACTGGCACTGGGTTAATAGGTTAGTCCCAAAAAAATGATATAAAGTTGCTATAAAATGATTGTAAAACATCGAAGAATGATAATATAACAGCATGAATACTTCATAAATTATAGATACGTTGGAGACGTATCAGCATCCCCAAGCTTAATTCCTACTCGTCCTCGAGTAGGTAAATGATAAAAGAAATAATTTATGAAGTGTGAATGCTAGCAAAGTGCACAAGTTTTATCAATGACAATTTCAATCACTTTTCCTAGCATCATAACAACAATTCTTTCTTATAAAACTTCTCATGTTAAAGTAGCAACCAATTCACATGTTAAGGTTCAAACAATGAATTCTCTTGAAACTCAACAACCTATGTTCTCAGTCACCAAGCAATTGCAATTCAACTTATTCAACAGAGTCTAAGTAAGAGCTCCACATACTCAACCATCATATAGTCTTCTATGATTGCTAACACTCACCGCATACACATGAGCAAAACGTTTCAACCGGACACATAGAAAGATAGGGGCTTATAATTTCGCCTCCCAACGTATTCACCTCAAGGGTGATGTCAACAATAATAATTCATGCTACCCATATCCAACTGGATATATGTGCCTAGATCTTTCCTCACCACATGATGCTTGCCAAAAGAGAAAAATAAAAAGGAATAGTGAGAAAAACTTTGACTCTTGCATGAAAGTAAATACATAAAAGTAAAAGGTAGGCCCTTCGCAGAGGGAAGCAGAGGTTGCCATGCACTTTTTGTTTGTATGCTCAACCCCTTAGTGCAAAAGAACGTCATGTTTTATTGCCCCTTATGATAGCAACCTTTATTATGCAGTCTGTCGCTTTTATTCTTTGCTATCACAAGTTCGTACAATGCTCAATTTTCTCTTACACTAAATGATCTAACACTTTTAGAAGCAATTTTTATTGCCTTATTGCACCGATGACAACTTACTTGAAAGATCATACTCAATCCTTAGGTAGGTATGGTGGACTATTGAAAATAAGATTTGGGTTTAAGGGTTTTTGGATGCACAAGTAGTATCTCTACTTGGTGCGTAATTTTGGCTAGCAAAGATGGGGGGGCAAGCACCACGTGTTGAAGGATCTATGACAATATAACTTCTATGTGAATATGAACAAACATAAATCATTACATTGTCTTCCTTGTCCAACATCAACAATTTTGGCATATAATATTTTGATGGGGGGTCACAATCACAAAAGATTTCCAAGATAGTGTATTTGCATGTGAAAGTTCTCTTCCTTCTATTAATCATTCATGAGTTGGTTGTATGACCAATATTGTGATTGTCAAGCTTCAAAATATTTCACTTTCTAAACCCAATGTGAAGCTACCACTAGGCATGATATGAACATATAATTTCAACTTCATTATATTCAATTTATTCAACAGTTTACTCATAGGATATAAGTGAAGCACAAGAGTAAATGACAAGCTACTCCAAAAAGATATAAGTGAAGATCAAACGAGTAGATAAGTAAATGGGTAGCAATTTGAGGACTCTCTCTTATTTAAAAACTTTCATATCTAAGTATTTTATTAAAACAGCAAGCAAAACAAGACAAAATGACATTCCAAGAATAGTACTACTCATGTGAAGAAGCAAAAACTTAGGCTCAACTGATACTAACCGATAATTGTTGATGAAGAAAGGTGGGATGCCTACCGGGGCATCCCCAAGCTTAGATGCTTGAGACTTCTTGAAATATTATCTTGGGATGCCTTGGGCATCCCCAAGATTGAGCTTTTGTGTCTCCTTAATTCCTTTTATATCACGGTTTCCCTAAATCTTAAAAACTTCATCCACACAAAACTCAACAAGAACTCGTGAGATAAGTTAGTATAAACCAATGCAAAAACCTTATCATTCTCTACTATAGAAAATCACTAAAATTATTATTCAACATTGCATACTAAATGCCTCTGCATATTTAATACTCCTATCCTCAAATAGAATCATTAAACAAGCAAACATATGCAAACAATGCAAACATAGCAGCAATCTGCCAAAACAGCATAGTCTGTAAAGAATGCAAGAGTATCAATACTTCTTAAACTCCAAAAATTATTAAAATTTTCCACACTGTATAAAATTTATCAGAACTTATTTTTCAAAAAGTTTCAATATTTTATCACACTCTGACTTTTCTAGAATTTTTTTGCAACAGTGATAAACTTTCTGTTTTGAAACAGCAACATGTAGACTTGCAAAATAAGCATGGTAAAGGCTATCCTTGACATTTTTATTGAAAATAAAGATGCAAAACATTATTATAAATATCAGAAAGCAAATAAAAAAAATGACGCTCCAAGCAAAACTCATGTCATGTGACGAATGAAAATATAGCTCCAAGTGAGGTTACCGATAATGTTGGAGACGAAAGAGGGGATGCCTTCCGGGGCATCCCCAAGCTTAGTTGCTTGGATATTCCTTGGATATTACCTTGGGGGTGCCTTGGGAATCCCCAAGCTTAGGGTCTTGTCACTCCTTATTCTCCTCATATCGACATCTCACCCAAAACTTGAAAACTTCAATCACACAAAACTTAACGGAACTTCGTGAGATAGGTTAGTATGATAAGAGCAAACCATTTCACTTTGGTACTGTCAAAGACAAGATTCATAATTATTTCCACACAATGTCTACTGTAGCATTTCATTTCCACAATTTATATTGAGCAATATAAGCCATAGAAACTAGGAAACAAGCAAACTATGCATTGGAAACAGAATCTGTCAAAAACAGAACAGTCTGTAATAATATGTACTCCAACCATACTTCTGCTACTCCAAAAATTCTGAAAAATTAGGAAAATGTAGGGAATTTATATATCTATCACCTGTAAAAATTTCAGATCAAAAGCACATTCCAGTGAATTTTCAAAATTCCTGGACCGAGCGCAAAAGTTTCTGTTTTTGCACAGAATCAAGTCAACTATCATCCACACTATCCCAAAGGTTTTACTTGGCACTTTATTGAAATAAAAGCTATAAAACATGATTACTACAGTAGCATAATCATGTTAACACACAAAAACAGTAGGTAAAAGTGTTGGGTTGTCTCCCAACAAGCGCTTTTCTTTAATGCCTTTTAGCTAGGCATGATGAGTTCAACGATGCTCGCATAAAAGATAAGGATTGAAACATAACAAGAGCATCATGAATCATAAGTTCCTCTCTCATAATAATTTTCAGTAGCATCATGAATGAATTCAACAATATAACCATCACATAAAGTATTCTTTTCATGATCCACAAGCATATAAATTTTATTACTCTCCACATAAGCAAATTTATTCTCATCAATAGTAGTGGGAGCAAACTCAACAAAATAACTATCATGTGATTGAAAGTTAAAATCATGATGACAAGTTTCATGGTTATAATTATTCTTTATAGCATACATGTCATTACCATAATCATCATAAATAGGAGGCATGCTTTCATCATAGTAAATTCTCTCATCAAAACTTGGGGGACTAAAAATATCATTTTCATCAAACATAGCATCCCCAAGCTTGTAGCTTTGCATATCATTAGCATCATGGATATTCAAAGAATTCATACTAACAACATTGAAATCATGCTCATCATTCATGCCAAACATTTTATTGAATTCTTCTTCGATCAATTGAGCACAATTTTCCTTTCCATCATTTTCACGAAAGACATTATAAAGATGAACAATATGAGACCACCTCAATTCCATTTTTTGGTAGTTTTCTTTTTATAAACCAAACTAGTGATAAAACAAGAAACTAAAAGATTCAATTGCAAGATCTAAAGATATACCTTCAAGCACTCACCTCCCCGGCAACAGCGCCAGAAAAGAGCTTGATGTCTACTACGCAACTTTATTCTTGTAGACACGTGTTGGGCCTCCAAGCGCAGAGTTTTGTAGGACAGTAGCAATTTTCCCTCAAGTGGATGACCTAAGGTTTATCAATCCATGGGAGGCATAGGATGAAGATAGTCTCTCTCAAACAACCCTGCAACCAAATAATAAAAAGTCTCTTGTGTCCCCAACACACCAAATACAATGGTAATTTGTATAGGTGCACTAGTTCGGCGAAGAGATGGTGATGCAAGTGTAATATGGATAGTAGATATTGGTTTTTGTAGTAGGAACAATAAAAAACAGCAAGGTAGCAATTGATAAAACGGAGTACAAACGGTATTGCAATGCTTGAAAATGAGGCCTAGGGTCCGTACTTTCGCTAGTGCAATCTCTCAACAATGCTAATATAATTGGATCATATAACCATCCCTCAACGTGCGATGAAGAATCACTCCAAAGTTCCTATCTAGAGGAGAACATAAGAATAAATTGTTTGTAGGGTACGAAGCCACCTCAAAGCTATTCTTTACGATCGATCTATCCAAGAGTTCATACTAAAATAACACCAAAACAAATTCAGATTCATAATGCTCAATCCAACACAAAGAACCTCAAAGAATGCCCCAAGATTTCTACCGGAGAAACAAAAACAAGAACGTGCATCAACCCCTATGCATAGATTACCCCAATGTCACCTCGGGAATCCGCCAGTTGAGTGCCAAAACATATATCAAGTGAATCAATATAATACCCCATTTTCACCACGGGTATTCGTATGCAAGACATATATCAAGTGCTCTCAAATCCATAAAAGTATTCAATTCGATAAAACGAAATCTCAAAGGGAAAACTCAATTCATCACAACAAGATAGAGAGGGGAAAACACCATATGATCCGACTATATTAACAAAGCCCGCGATACATCAAGATCGTGACATCTCAAGAACACGAGAGAGAGAGAGAGATTAAACACATAGCTATTGGTACAAACCCTCAGCCCCGAGGGTGGACTACTCCCTCCTCATTGTGGTGGCCGCCGGGATGATGAAGATGGCCACTGGTGATGATCTCCCCCTCCGGCAGGGTGCCGGAACAGGGTCTAGATTGGATCTCATGGATACAGAGGCTTGCGGCGGTGGAACTTATGATCTAGGGTCTCCGCGAGGGTTTTTGGAATATTTGATGATTTATAGGGCGAAGAGGGGGTGCGGGAGGCCACCGAGGTGGGCACAACCCACCTAGGCGCGCCTGGGCCCCCAGGCGCGCCCTGGTGGGTTGTGCCCCCCTCGGGGCACCCCCAGGTGCTGCTCTGGCCCATTGGATGTCTTCTGGTCCATAAAAAATCAACAAAAAGTTTCGCGGTGTTTTGACTCCGTTTGATATTGATTTCCTGCGATGTAAAAAACAAGCAAAAACAGCAACTGGCACTAGGCACTGGGTCAATAGGTTAGTCCTAAAAAATGATATAAAGTTGCTATAAAATGATTGTAAAACATCCAAGAATGATAATATAACAACATGAATACTTCATAAATTATAGATACATTGGAGACGTATCAGACCACAGCCTGCCACATGTCTACTTGCAAAAGCTTCAGAAGGCTGGCTATGGCATTGATGACTGGGTCATGCTGGCATGAGGAACTTACACACGCTTGTGAGGAAGAAGCACGTCATTGGCATTGAGGGTGTCAAATTCCTCAAAGATCATCTTTGTGGGGCTTGTGAGGCTGGAAAGATGACCAGAGCCAAGCACCCCTCAAAGACTATCATGACTACCTCTCGTCCTTTTAAATTGCTTCATATGGACCTCTTTGGCCCTACTCATTATGCCACACTAAAAAATGCAGCATCTCTATATGTCTTTGTCATTGTTGATGATTATTCTCATTACACATGGGTGCATGTCATTACTTACAAAACTGAAGTGCAGGAAGTCTTCAGACGATTTTCCTCAAGGGCTTCGATGAATTTCGGTGTGAAGATCAAGCATATACATAGTGACAATGGGACCGAGTTCAAGAATACTGGTCTTGATGACTATCTTGATGAACTTGGTATTACTCATGAGTTATCTGCCCATACACTCCTCAGCAAAATGGCGTTGTGGAGCGCAAGAACAAGACTCTTGTTGAGATGGCTCGCACTATGCTTGATGAATACAAGACGCCTCATCGCTTCTGGCCTGAGACAATTGATACTGCATGCCACATCATCAACAGGGTATATCTTCACAAATTCTTCAAGAAGACCTCATATGAACTCCTCACTAACAAGAAACCCAATGTGAGTTATTTCAAAGTCTTCGGTGCTAAATGTTGGATTAGAGATCCTCATCACAATTCTAAATTTGCACTGAAAGCACGTGAGTGTTTTATGCTTGGTTACGGAAAGGACTCGCACACCTACAGAGTCTTCAACACCCATCACCACAAGGTTGTTGAAACTGTAGATGTGCGGTTCGATGAAACTAACGGCTCGCAAAGAGAGCACCTACCTCCTGTGCTAGATGAAATGTCTCCTAAGGAATCCATCAAGCTAAAGGCTACTGAGGATGTCATACCTACTGAAGAAGTCATTCCAGATCGTGAAGAAAATCATGCTGGTGCATCTGAAGAAAATGGCTCTGAAGAAAATGCTGAGCCCAATCAAAGTCGTCAACCTGCTCATCCTCGCGTTACAAATGAAGTGCAGATTGAGAGAATCATCAACGACATCGACGCACCAGGTCCTCTCACATGCTCAAAAGCTTCACATTTATTTAACTTTTGTGGGCATTTTGCTTTCGTCTCTATCACAGAGCCCACCAAAGTTGATGAGGCATTTCTGGAGCCTGAGTGGATTCAAGCTATGCAAGAGGAATTGCATCAGTTCGACCTCAACAATGTGTGGGAACTTGTCAAGCGACCAGATCCTCGCAAGCACAATGTCATTGGTACCAAATGGATCTACCGCAACAAGTAAGATGAAAATGGCCTAGTGGTGAGGAACAAGGCTCGTCTTGTAGCTCAAGGCTACACACAGGTTGAAGGAATTGATTTCGATGAAACTTTTGCACCTGTTGCTAGACTTGAGGCTATTCGCATATTGCTTGCTTATGCTAACCATCATAATATCATCTTATATCAAATGGATGTGAAAAGTGCATTCGTCAATGGTAAGCTTGAGGAAGAAGTATATGTGGCTCAACCCCCAGGTTTTGAAGATCCTAAGCATCCTGACAAAGTCTTCAGACTCAATAAGGCCCTCTATGGCCTCAAGTAGGCCCCTCGGGTGTGGTATGATACACTGAAGGAATTCCTCATGAAGAAAGGCTTCAAACCCGGTTCACTTGATCCGACTCTTTTCACCAAAACATATGATGATGAATTATTTGTGTGCCAAATATATGTTGATGATATTATCTTTGGCTGTACTAACCAACGTTATAGTGACGAATTTGCCTATATGATGAGTGAGGAATATCAAATGTTGATGATGGGAGAATCAAAATTCTTCTTAGGTCTTCAAATTCGTCAACAACGCAATGGCATTTTAATTTCTCAAGAGAAATACCTCAAGGACGTTCTGAGGAAATTCGGCATGCAAGATTGCAAAGGCGCCAAAATCCCTATGCCCACAAATGGCCATCTATGCACCGATGAAAATGGTATAGACTTCGATCAAAAGGTATACCGCTCCATGATTGGCTCTTTATTGTATCTATGTGCATCTAGGCCAGATATTATGCTTAGTGTTTGCATGTGTGCCCGTTTTCAAGCTACACCGAAGGAATCACACCATAAGGCTGTGAAACATATTCTTTGATATCTAGCTCACACTCCAACACTTGGATTATGGTATCCCAAGGGCTCGGCTTTTGATCTCATTGGATATTCTGACTCTGACTATGCTGGTGATCGAGTGGATCGCAAGTCAACATCAGGCACATGCCATTTCCTCAGACGGTCCTTAGTATGTTGGTCCTCGAAGAAGCAGAACTGCGTATCACTGTCTACTGCTGAAGCTGAGTACATTGTTGCTGGTTCTTGCTATGCTCAATTGCTGTGGATGAAGAAAACCCTCAAGGACTATGGCATCAACATGAAGAATGTGCCACTCTACTGCGACAATGAGAGTGCCATCAAGATTGCTCATAACCCAGTTCAGGACTCGAAGACTAAGCACATCCAGATTCGTCATCATTTTCTTCAAGATCATGTGTTGAAGGGTGACATCTCTATTGACCACGTGAAGACTGAAGAACAACTAGCGGATATCTTCACAAAGCCCTTGGATGGGAAGAGATTTAGCAAGTTGCGGTGTGAGCTAAATATCTTAGAATCTTCGAATGTTCTTTGAAAGGACACACATGCTAACACTTATGCAAAATTGATGACTTAGATGTGCAACACACGAAGTAACGTTTTTCTTCAATCAATGAAGACTAACCCTCTAAGTGTGAAGAAATTAATGAAGAATTTGATTCTCAGAGCCCTACGACAATTATACGCTGTGTCTGAAATCATCATTCTTATACGGTGGGTCACGCCACCAACAAAAAGTTGAAAATCTTCAAAATTGAGTTTTTCTTCATTTTGCAAATTCTTCAAATTTTCAAATTCTTCAACTTTCAGATTCTTCAACTTTGCAAAGTCCTCAAACTTTTCGACTGGTGTTCTTCATTGACTATATATACATATATTTGAGTTTTCATGTCCTCACCAACATTCACTTATTGCTAATTCTTCAAGTTGATCTTCATCTAAGTGAATGTGATCAGACCCGTTCCCCCTCTATGCTAAACTCAACCCAGTCTGTTCACAAATTCTTCATGTGCGTTCTATTTGAAACCCGTTCAAAGTCTGCACTGTGTCCTTGACAGCTGAAGAATTTGCGAACAAAACTTTAAAATTTTCATATCTGAATTTTTGGCTTTTGCTGCTCAAACCGTTCCGCATCCCACGATGGATTAAAATATTCACCCACGATCGCCCACGATCTCCACCACTCTGTATGTGGGTGACACATGTCGTTAGAAGAGTAAGGGTCAGGGGCATGTTCGTCCAAAAATTTCGGACGGGCAGTTTTTCCCCGTGGCTATAAATACCCCTCCCCTTCCTCTGTCCTCATTTACCTCGCTCGACTTCCATCTCGCACGAGCTCTCAGACCTAGCGCCGTCACTACTCTCCATCGTCGCCGGTGAGGAAGAGCTTCACTGCCTCGACCTCGTCGCCGTCGTACTCGCGCCGGCCACAGAAATCTTCACTCCGCCGCCGCTGTAGCTGTCTCTCACCACCAAGTTAGGGCGTGAGAGATCTGAATGGATGAACTTCTCCAACTCCACTCCCAGTTCGTCGTGTTCTTCGTCCAGGGTAAATAAAATCTAATTTTACTGCCTTGCTTTGATTCTTATGATTTCCACAAAATCTTCAAAAGGTGTTTATTCTTCAACTTCCCATTCCATAAACACCCGAATGCTTCAGTATCTTGATTTGTTTCTCTAAGCTATGTTTTTCTTCAAGATTCCTCAATTGTGTGGATTTTCAAAATCTATACAACTCTGGAACCTAAGTCAAGAACGCTTAGTGAAACTCCTTAAGACATCTATGGTCAAATTCCTCAAACTTGATACTTTTTGAAAAAATTCTGAGAACGCATATGATCTCTCCAAATTCTTCGCACCTATACTCTGTTCATAGGTACAAAATGTCCGCTGCTGAATCACTAGGTTCTCATCAACTTAATTCATTTGCAGCGTTCCTCAAAGATAAGTTGCATACTTCCTCAGAAACATCCATTGTTCAAAATCCTCAAGTGAGGAAAATGGCAGATGGGAAGAGACCTCAGAAGGGAGGCAAGAGGCCTGAGACAAACACTGCTTTTGAGATCCCTGATGAATAGTGCCATCAAAGGAGCTCAATAGTGCCATCAAAGGAGCTCATTCCTTTTGGTGAAGAATATGTCATTTCAGATGACACAGATGAAGAGAATCCTTCTGCTGCTTCTTCAGAGCAGTTGGATGAAGAAATTGAAGTGGAAGATATCCCTTCAACCCCACTGGTATCATCGCCCATGCCTCAGTTCACAGCTGAAGAGGCAGGCGTTGAGGAAATTGAAGAAGACGTGGACATTGGTTCAACTACTCCTGTGCTGAATGATGATTATTGGGAAAATCTTCACCCCAATTCACCATTGACCACACCTCTGCATCCAATTCCTCAGTCCCCTGTGCAAACCGAAGAAATTCAAACGGGATCTGAAGGACGTCAAACTTCTCTTCTGTCCATTCCTGAGGAAATTCCAGCTACTACTGCTGAAGAAATAGTGAATCAAACAGCTGCTGAAGAACCTGAACCTTCAATTCCTCAGATAGTAGCTCCAGAGATATTGATCCAAGAGGTTGTGAAACCTTCAACTTCTAATCTTTAGCCCAAGCAGAAAAATCCTCATGCTAAAAGGCCAAAGTTCAAGGCTGACGATTTCTTCGCTGAGCATCATTTCTTCACTGATTTCAACCCATATGACTCAGCAAGACTTCGACTCAAGCGCTTCTGGACAACAAGCCAAATGAACTTCAACTCATCACTTCTGTTTGACAAGGACAAGGTCTTTGAGCACCATCAAATTCCTCATATGGATATGGAGTCCATCCCGTGCTTTCAACCTATCTTGAATGTTCGTCATGACGCTGGGCTCCTGAACTTCTGTGCTGACATCTGCGATTGGAATGAAGAGCCAATTCTTCAATTCTATGCTACTCTACACATCACTGGGAACGTGGCTGATGTCAATTCATGGGTGCTTGATTGGATGACTGAGAAACGCACTACAAAGCACCAGCCTCTAAATTACTTCATGCCGTTCCAACAAGTCCACCTGCTGAAGGCGCAAGGCTTATGTATGAAGAACCTGAACTTTCTCATCATATGATGCAAGTGCTAATGAAGCCTTTGAAGTCTGGCCAAGCTCCAAGAACCACCTTCCTAGTGAAGGATTTGCTTTATGTGCCTAGGACAATCTACCGCATTCTGACCAAAACCCTCAGTCCGATCAAAGGCCACAACTCTGAAGAAGAGGAAGTTGTTGGTATCATGAAGAATCTGCCGTTCAACATTATACATGGTATTCCCATTAACTACCATGATTTCTTCATGAGGACTTTGGCAAATGTTGCACTGTCATCGTTTGAGTTGAAGCCTTATGCTCCATGGATTATGAAATTCATCAGAACCAGGTCTTCAATTCACTACAAGGCAGATTGTCAGAATCACCTCAGCTATTTGCCACCCATTGAAGTCCTCAAATGGACTATTTCCTTAGTTAATGAAAAAGGGAAGGCTGCTATCATTGATGAAGGCACACGTCCATTGGAGGGTCAGTTTCGCAAAGCTGCATCTTATTCCACCAATGATGACTCTGCAACTCAAGACTCTACCGCAAAAGCTTCAAAGCCAATTCCTCAAGCAACTGCCCCACGCGTGATGACTAATCGTGAGCTTCTACTAAGTCTTCATCAGAAGGTCGATCGCAATCACAAATGGGTCAAGCATCAATTTGGCTCAATTCTTCAGAACATGACTGTCACGCAAAACACTGTGAAGAAGAATCACTATTATGCTCATGAAATCTTCGATCGCACTTGGGCCATATTGTCTCACCTCTATGTTGATGAAGACCTCAAGCAGATGGGATTTCAACAGGACTTTGAATGGTCTCAGCCTCCTTCGAAGAAATTCAAGAAGGTCAAAGTTCCTCAGCTTGTCACAAGTTCATATTCTTCATCGCGTGAGACGGATGAAGCTGAAGATATCAACGACACCGCGATAGGCCCTACCTCAACGGACGACCCAAACAACGCTGACGCTCCTCCATCGACTTCATGATGATATTCTTCAGGGGCGTTAGTCCTCATTTTTCGTCCCTTTTGGTCATTCGATGACAAAGGGGGAGAAATTTGAGTTAGTCTTCAAGCGGGTCGTATATATGGGCTGTTTTTTTCCTGTTAAGTTACAACTCTTGCTTGTCTGAGGTGTCTGCTCTGATGAGTTGTAAACTTAAGTCCTATGGTGGTCTGATACTTTTAAACTGCTTTCTGCATGCTTATTTCCTTAAGTACTTTAATGCACACATGCTGAATTTCATCAGACACCATATTTCATCATGCATTACAAATTCTTCATATCATATGATTAATGCGTGTATGAATTACAAGATATAGGGGGAGATCTCCATGATATTACTCTACAATGTGCATTTGCAATCCAAAGCAAATTCCTCATATGCACATCTTCAGGGGGAGTTCTTCTATATCTTGCAATCAAATTCCTCAATATCAGTATTTACACTTCATATGTTTATCCCCGTTGAAAACTTAACCTATTTGTCATCAATCACCAAAAAGGGGGAGATTGTAAGTGCATCTAGTGCCCCTTAGTGATTTTGGTGTATTGAAGACTTATAGGTTAAGGGACTAATGTGTTTGTGAGTGTACACAGGTTCTATAAGTCTATGAGGAGTTTGATGTTTACGATGAAAGTCGACCCCTAAAAATGAATATCTTCATTTGAAGACTTTGGTTTTCTTGAAGACTTTGAAAATGAGGAAATTGGTGTGACCTTGAAGACTTTGATATTGATGCGAGGATTATGAAGCATGAAGACTTTTGTTTTCGTAGTTTTGTTTTCTCTTTCTTGAGTCATAGGAAACACCGTACTGTTAAAGGGGGTCGAGGTAAAACTAAGGAAAAGTTTCCAAGTGATGCTCATCTCAAAGCCTACACATACCCAATCGTTTCGAGTGAAGCCATTGGAAATCTCATACAGTTCAGTCATTTTCTTCAGTGACAGAGGCGAAGATCTTCTGTTCTCTGAGGAGTTAGGAATTTGCTAGTATGGATTGCCTACAAGTGAGGAACATGATAGCCCTGAGGAATTTGAAAGCTAAAATTTCCGACCGTTGCTGTGCTACGCGCCAGCTATCCCAAATATCTTATCCACCTAACGGTCATATCATTGAAGGGCATTTATGTCTTATCATGTCGGGCTGCTCCCAGGCTATAAATAGCCGCCCCCTACAACCACTAGCTGGTTGGCTGCTCCGAGAGAAACTGACACTTGTCATTTAGAGCATCCCATCCTCCGAGGACTTTGAGAGAAAATCATCAGTGAGGAAAAACCCAAACCCAACACCTAAAACCCAAAGTGATTGAGCATCACTGAAGAGATTGTTCCTGTGTGGAACCGACGCTTGTTACCTTTGAGGACTGTGCATCCTCCAGACGGTTAGGCGTCATGGTCTAGAGCATCGAAGAGGAATTGTGGATCGCCGAGTGACCAAGTCTGTGAAGGTTTGGAAGTCACCTGTGAAGACTTACCATGAGTGATTGGGCGAGGTCTGTGTGACCTTAGCTCAAGGAGAATACGGTGAGGACTGTGTGTCCGGGACTGTGTGTCCTCAGATTTAAATACCTAGCCGCTCCAATCAGACGTACAACTGTCACAACAGTTGGAACTGGTCTACCAAATCATTGACTTCACCGAGATACTGGTTCTATTTCCTGAACTCTTTCATTTCCTCATTCATGTGTTGATGAAATTGATCATTACTATTTGAAGACTTTGACTGAAGACTTTGTCAATTTCCTCAATCCTATTTCTTCAGTCATCTAGTCTTTTGCCTGCATATCCTGTTTTCACACCACCTGTGCTCTGTGCTTGTTTCATATCACTACTGCAGGATGCTGCTAATGCGACACTACGATCAGAGACCCTTTGAAGAAATTGTGTGCGATGCATTAATCGCAAACGGTGATGTAAAAAAACCGTCAAAAAAGATGCAAAACATTTGCGATGAATGATACATCAAACACGGTTCAGATTTTAGTTCCGTGTGCGCTGCTGGGCATACGGTTGATCCAAACGAACTGTTTGCGATGAGACAGAACAACAGAAACGGGCAGCTAGATCAAGGTGTGTGCGATATACGACATACAGTTCACTCCGATGAACCATTTGTGATGATCGAGGTGAACACAAATGATTCGGCGTAACAAGATGTGTGTGATACCCGGCAAACAGGTCGGTAATCAGAATTGTGTGCGATCATTATAGACAGCCCATACGATCTTTTTTTGTGAATTGTGTGCTCATTAGGGCACACAGTTCAACAAACCAACCTGTGGGCGATAATGTAGAAGATCTCCGTCGAATATGTATTACTAACCGTCTGCGATGAGATTGACAGGATAAACAGAGATAACAAATTAATATGAGCGAACGGAAACAGAGATATATATAGTCTGCTTAATTTAGTCCTTCTTCTTCTTGTTGTTGTTGTTGGATGGCCCCGTGACATTGTCTTGGCGAGGACGCTTCTTGCCACTGACCGTTGGCTTTTCATCGCCGCCGCCGTCGTCATCGTCGTTGCTGTCATCGTCGTCCTCCTCCTCGTTCGACCATTCCTCCTCCTCATCATCATCGTCCTGTTCTTCG
Source organism: Thinopyrum elongatum (assembly GCA_011799875.1). Lineage (NCBI taxonomy): Eukaryota > Viridiplantae > Streptophyta > Magnoliopsida > Poales > Poaceae > Thinopyrum > Thinopyrum elongatum. The sequence goes on from CM022300.1 coordinate 317,986,957, forward strand.
TCCTCCGATGGCTCCTCGTCTATCTGGTTGTCGTCTGACGACTCCGGAGGCGGCGTCCCTTTCATGATCCGGATATAATCGAGGTCTGGGCTCGACGCCAGACTCATGGAAGATGAGCGGGATGATTCCGATGTTAACCTATCATCGGGCGCCAGACTGCTGGCCGAACTGTCGTCCTCGCAGTCGCTCGACATGGCTGCAGACTGTGTGCCAGTGTGTAGCGCGGCCTGCCGGGGACGATGAGGATGGTGGACACTTAAGCGGGGTATGCAGAGAAGAGGAAATGCCAATTGAAGCGGGGGTTGACGTATTATCTAACCGCTGATATAATCAACCGCAATTATTTGTACCCAGTCACTCCAAATTCCCGGGGTTACGCAGGACTCCTATTGGCTATTTGGCTGGTTTCTTTTTTCAGGACAAAAACAAGGAACGAGTTTTGGGATTATGCACCGGTACCGGTACGAATGGAGTAGGACAGTTGGCAAGCAATACATTGAGCTCTTCTTATTGATAAAGCCAGTAATAATCAAACTATAAAGGAAAAGAAAAAAAGACAAAGGAAAATATCTGCATGAATCTTCGCGTAACATCAATGGCATAGGACCTAGATGTGCATTACTTAGAGCACATCTAGACGTGCTTTAGCAATACTGTCAAACAAAACCCCTAATCATCATTGCAAACAGCGGATAGAACATGGCTAATGCGACAACCAGAACTACACATGCTAGTTCCTTCTTGTCTCTTCCTTTCATCTGTTGCTTGTGATTGATTCTTTCTTGCTTCATCGTACTGATCATGCCTGCAGTCGACATAACTAAAACTCCAGGTGGTTAAACCAAAATCACATAGAACAAGGGAGTACCTTGCTCTGATACCATTTGAAAGTGTGTTATATCGACTAGAGGGGGGGTGAATAGGCGATTTTTAAAAATTTGTCACTGAGGAATTTCACGGTTAGGAAATTCCTAAGTAACGAACTACTTAGCAGTGGAATAAGTACTCAGATGCAAACATAACATGGAATAAGAACAGTCATCATGATGAAATGAAATAGGCACAGAGTACAGGTAGCGTGAAACACAGGATAAGCAGGCTGAAGACTATGTGACTGAAGAAATAGGATTGAGGAAATTGAGAAAGTCTTCAGTCAAAGTCTTCACACAGTAACGATCAAGTACATTAACACATGAATGAGGAAATGAAAGGGTTGAGGAAATAGAACCAGTAGCTCGGTGAAGACGATGATTTGGTAGACCAGTTCCAACTGCTGTGACAGTTGTACGTCTGGTTGGAGCGGCTAGGTATTTAAACCTGAGGACACACAGTCCCGGACACACAGTCCTCACCGTATTCTCCTTGAGCTAAGGTCACACAGACCTCGCCCAATCACTCGTGGTAAGTCTTCAGGTGACTTCCAAACCTTCACAGACTCGGTCACTCGGCGATCCACAATTTCCTCTTGGATGCTCTAGACCATGACGCCTAACCGTCTGGAGGATGCACAGTCCTCAAAGGTAACAAGCGTCGGTTCCACACAGGAACAATTTCTTCAGTGATGCTCAATCACTTTGGGTTTGTAGGTGTTTGGGTTTTTGGGTTTTTCCTCAATTGATGATTTTCGCTCAAAGTCCTCGGAGGATGGGATGCTCTAAATGACAAGTGTCAATCTATCTCTCGGAGCAGCCAACCAGCTAGTGGTTGTAGGGGGCGGCTATTTATAGCCTAGGGAGCAGCCCGACATGATAAGACATAAATGCCCTTCAATGATATGACCGTTAGGTGGGAAGGATATTTGGACAGCTGGCGCGTAGCACAGCAACGGTCGGAAATTTGAGTATCAAATTCCACAGGGCTATCATGTTCCTCACTTGTAGGCAATCCGCACTGGCGAATTCCTAACTCCTCATTCAGAACAAATTCCTTAGAGAATAGAAGAACTTCGTCTCTGTCACTGAAGAAATTGACTGAACTGAATGAGATTTCCAATGGCTTCACTCGAAAGGATTGGGTAGGTGTAGGATTTTGAGATGAGCATCACTTGGAAACTTTTCCTTAGTTTTACCTTGACCCCCTTTAACAGTACGGTGTTTCCTATGACTCAAGAAGAAGAAAATGAAACTACGAAAACAAAAGTCTTCACGCTTCATAATCCTCGCATGAATATCAAGTCTTCACGGTCACACCAATTTCTTCACTTTCAAAGTCTTCAAGAAAACCAAAGTCTTCAGTTGAAGGCATTCATTTTTAGGGGTCGACTTTCATCGTAAATATCAAACTCCTCATAGACTTATAGAACCTGTGTACACTCACAAACGCATTAGTCCCTTAACCTATAAGTCTTCAATACACCAAAATCACTAAGGGGCACTAGATGCACTTACAATCTCCCCCTTTTTGGTGATTGATGACAATATAGGTTAAGTTTTCAACGGGGATAAACATATGAAGTGTAAATACTGATAATTAGGAATTTGATTGCAAGATATAGAAGAACTCCCCCTGAAGATGTGCATATTGAGGATTTTGCTTTGGATTGCAAATGCACATTGTAGAGTAATATCATGGAGATCTCCCCCTATATCTTGTAATTCATACACGCATTTAACATATGATGTGAAGAATTTGAAATGCATGATGAAATATGGTGACTGATGTAATTCAACATGCGTGTGAGGAAATAGCATGCAGAAAAACAGAGCAAAAGTATCAGACCACCATAGGACTTAAGTTTACAACTCGATCCAACAAATACTTCAGAAGAACGAGAGTTGTAACTTAGCAAAAAAATGCCCATATATAGAGACCCGCTTGAAGACTAACTCAAATTTCTCCCCCTTTGTCATCGAATGACCAAAAGGGACGAAAAATGAGGACTAATGCCCCTGAAGAATATCATGATGTCGATGGAGGAGCGCCAGTGTTGTTGGGGTCGTCCGTTGGAGTAGGGCCTGCTGCGGTGTCGTTTAAGTCTTCAGCTTCATCCGTCTCGCGCGATGAAGAATATGAACTGGTGACGAGCTGTGGAACTTTGACCTTCTTGAACTTCTTCGAAGGTGGCTGAGACCAGTCAAAGTCCTGTTGGAAGCCCATCTCCGCGAGTTCTTCAGCACTATGAAGATTAGACAGAATAGCCCAAGTGCGGTCAAAGACTTCATGCAAGTACTAGTGATTCTTCTTCACAGTATTTTGAGTGACTGTCATGTTCTGAAGAATTGCACCAAACTGACGCTTGACCCACTTGTGATTTCGATCAACTTTCTGATGAAGACTAAGGAGAAGTTCACGATCAGTCATCACACGCGGAGCTGTGGCTTGAGGATTATGTTCTGAAGCTTTGGCGGCAGAATCTTGTGTTGCAGAGTCATCATTGGTGGAATATGAAGTAGCTTGCGAAACTGTCCATCCAATGGACGAGTGCCTTCATCAATAACCGTAGCCTTGCCCTTCTCATCAGCTGAGGAAATAGTCCTTTTGAGGACTTCAATAGGGGGCAAAGAGCTGAGATGATTTTGAAAGTCAGCCTTATAATGAATTGAAGACCTTGATCTGATGAACTTCATGATCCAGGGAGCATAAGGCTTCAACTCAAAAGGTGACAGAGCTGCATTGGCCAAAGTCCTCATGAAGAAATCATGGTAGTTGATAGGAATACCATGAATGATATTGAACAGCAGATTCTTCATAATGCCAACAACCTCTTCATCATCAGAGTTGTGGCCCTTGATTGGAATGAGGGTTTTGGTCAAAATGCGATAAACTATCCTTGGCACATAGAGCAATTCCTTGACGAGGAATTTGGTCCTTGGAGCTTGGCCTAGCTTCAAAGGCTTCATCAGCACTTGCATCAGATGATCGGATAGTTCAGGTTCAACATAGAGAAGCCTAGCACCTTCAGTGGGAGGACTGACTGGGACGACATGAAGCAATTCAGAGGCCGGTGCTTTGAAATGAGTATTTTCAGTCATCCAGTCCAATACCCATGAATTGACATCCTCAACATTTCCAGTGATATGCAGCGTGGCGAAGAATTGAAGAATGAGTTCTTCATTCCAATCGCAGATGTCGGTGCAGAAGTTGAGTAACCCAGCGTCATGAAGAACACTGAGGACTAGGGTGAAGCAGGGCAGCGATTCCATATCCACATGAGGAATTTGCTCATGTTCAAAGATCTTGTCCTTATCAAACAACAGTGAGGAATAGAAGTTCATCTGGCTAGCAGTCCAGAAGCGCTTGCGACGAAGTCGAGCAGAGTCATAGGGATTGTAGTCAGTGAAGAATATGTGCTCATTGAAGAAATCTTCAGCATTGAACTTCTGCTTCTTGGAGTGAGGGTTCTGTGGCTTGGGCTGAAGATTTATAGTTGAAGTCTTCACAGCCTCTTGAGGTATAGCCACTGGAGCCACAGGCTGAGGAATTTCAGTAGCTGTATCAACAGCAGCCTTGGCCTCCATTTCTTCAGCACTAGCGGCTGGAACTTCTTCCGGAATAGATTGAAGTGAAGATTTAGGTCCATCAGAGCCCGTATGAATTTCTTCAGTTGGCACAGGGGACTGAGGAACATGATGTAGTGGTGTTGTCAAAGGTGAATTGGGGTGATGACTTTCCCAAAAGTCATCATTCAGAATAGGAGTTGTAGACCCAATATCCACATCCTCATCTTTATCATCAAATTCCTCAACGCCTGCCTCTTCAGCTATGAACTGAGGCATGGGCGATGATACCAACGGAGTTGAAGTGATATTGTCCACTTCAATGTCTTCATCCAACTGCTCTGTCGAAGCAGCAGAAGGATCTTCTTCATCAGATTCACGTCGAATTGCATATTCCTCACCAAAGGGAATAATCTCCTTTGATGGCATGCTTGATATTGGAACAACATCAATTGGGTTTTCAGTTGAGCTCATCAAAGTCTTCACTTTCTTGGGAGCTGAAGACTCTGAGGAGGCAGATGCTTTCCTTTTCTTCACCACAGCCTTCTCTGCGGCTTTGGTCTTCTTTGCTTCTGATGCAGAAGGAAGGACATTTTTCATCTGTGATGACTTTGCAGGAGGAGCAGATGAAATTGGTTGAATTTCTTCAGGCACAACTAATGCAGTTGCCCTGGCTTGTTCAGATTCCTCAGGCACAGTAGCAGATGTATCAACTGGCCTGGTTTGCTCTTCAGGCGCAACATTGGTGGTTGCCCTGGCATTTTCTTTAGAGACTGGAATTTCTTCATCAGCCCTGGTGCTTTCATTTTCTTCAACAGGCTGAGCAGATGTGTCAGTCTGAGGAAATTTGGATTGCGATGAAGCTGCAACATTTGGAGTGAATCCCTTTACCATTCTGACGAATCTGACTTTGGCACCAAGCCAATCTGCACGGTATGTGTGAAATTCATCACTGAGTGCTTTGATCTCAGCCTGCATAGTCACAAGTTCTTCAGGAGACATTTTCACAACATTGTTCTTCAAAAAACGCTCCTTCTTGTACTGAGCCTTCTTCACCTGCCTGACCTTTTCAAATTTCCATTTCTCTTCAGTAATGAAGGCCGTCAACATGTGACTTTGACCAGGAGTGAGGTTTAATTCAGGCAAAGGTGTATTTGGATCCTTGTGCCATAGATCGATGAAATCAAGGATCTTCCTTGGATCCAGCATGAGGGGCACAACACTGCCTTTGGCACTAGTGGCCCTTTGTTGTCGATCTCTGATGATCTCAGCTAATTCTTCATCATCAGCTTCATCTTCACTTGACGGAACCTGAAAGGCGACCTGCTTTTTGTGAGGACTTGGCCTTGTGCCTCGTCCAGCAGTGGCCTTTTTCTTCAGCAAGGTCGGAGCTGTTGAAGACTAAGGTGGAGCTGAGGAACCTGCAGAGGCTCCAGAAGCAATTGAGATTCCAGTAGTTCTTTGGCACGTGGCAAGATGCACAGGTGCTGAGGACTTTGCAGGAGCAGCTGAGGACTTTGCAACTGAGGGAGTTGGAGCTGCTTTTGAAGAAGTTGCTTGAGGATCAGGCCGTGAGGGCTTTGAAGAGCTTGGCCGTGAGGGCATTGCAGCTGAGGAACTTGTCTTGACAGCTGGTTTCTTTGTCATAGCCTTCTTAGGCTTGCTAGCAGAGGCCTCAGTAGTGGCAGCAGCAGACTCTTCGTTGAATTTCTTCACTGCCTCTTTAGCCACTTTGGCCAGCTTGGCTTGACGCTTAGCCCACTCCTGAGGAAATTCCTCACCTCTTCTGATGCTTGTGGGATCAGCTTCTTGGCCTGGAGCCAATGGAGGTCTTGGGCATGGAGGGTTAACAGCGAATTTCTTCATGTACTTTGGAGTCACATATCGATACTCTCTCCATTCTCTTGCCCATCTTCTCTCAATCTTCTGAATGCGCACTTTGCGCTGATTTTTGTTCTCCTTGCCATGAGTTGCTTCATCAGGAGTACAATATTCATCATAGATGTCTTCAGGGATCTCAAAAGCAGTATTTGTTTCTGGCCTCTTTCCTCCCTTCTGAGGTCTTTTACCATCAGCCATTTTCTTCACTTGAGGATTTTGAACAATGTATGTTTTTGAGGAAGTGTGCAACTTTTCTTCGAGGAACGCTGCAAATGAGTTAAGTTGATGAGAACCTAGAGATCCAGCAGCGGACATGTGTACCTGTGAACAGAATATAGGTGCGAAGAATTTGGAGAGGTCATATGCGTTCTCAGAAGTTTTTCAAAAGTATCAAGTTTGAGGAATTTGACCAGGGGTGTCTTGAGGAATTTCACTAAGCGTTCTTTGACTTAGGTTCCAGAGTTGTATAGATTGAAAATCCACACAATTGAGGAATCTTGAAGACAAACGTTGCTTAGAGAAACAGATCAAGAACAGAAGCAAGTTGGTGTTTAAGAACATGAAAGTTGAAGAATAAACACCTTTTGAAGATTTTGTGGAAATCATCAGAATCAACAAGGGCAGTAAAAATAGATTTTATTTACCCTTGATGAAGAACACGATGAACTGAGGGTAGCAGTGGGGAAGCTCGTCCGTTCAGATCTTCCACGCCCTAACTTGGCGATGGAAAACAGCTACGGCGGCGGCAGAGTGAAGATTTCCGCGGCCGGCGTGAGTACTACGGCGACGAGGTCGAGGTAGTGAAGCTCTTCCTCACCGGTGATGATGGAATGTAGCGGCGGCGCTATGTCTGAGAGCTCGAGCGAGGGAGTAAGATCGAGCGGGGTAAATGATATCTGAGGAGGGTGAGGGGTCTTTATAGCCGAGGTGAAAAACCGCTCGTCCGAAGAAAATGGACGAACATGCCCCTGACCCTTCTCATCCTAACGACATGTGTCACCCACGTACTATGAAGTGGAGATCGTGTTAGATCGTGGGTGAATAGATAAATCTTATCGAGGGATATGGAGCGGTTTGAGCGGCAAAAGCCGAAAATTCAGATAAGAATATTTTAATGTTTTCGTTCGCAAATTCTTCAGCTGTCAAGGACACAGTGAAGACTTTGAACGGGTTTCAAATAGAACGCACATGAAGAATTTGTGAACAGACTGGGTTGAGTTTAGCATAGAGGGGGAAAGGGTCCGATCACATTCACTTAGAAGAAAATCAATTTTGAAGAATTAGCAATAAGTGAATGCTGTAGAGGACATGAAAGCACAAATATATATATATATATATATATATATATATATATATATATATAGACAATGAAGAACACAGTCGGAAAGAGTGAAGACTTTGCAAAGTTGAAGAATTTGAAAATTTGAAGAATTTGCAAAATGAAGAAAAACTCAATTTTTGAAGATTTTCAACTTTTTGTGGTGGTGTGACCCACCGTATAAGAATGATGATTTCAGACGCGACGTACAATTGTCGTAGGGCTCTGAGAATCAGATTCTTCGTTAATTTCTTCACACTTAGAGGGTTAGTCTTCATTGATTTGAAGAAAAACGTTTCTTCGTGTGTTGCGCATCTAAGTCATCAATTTGCATAAGTGTTAGGATGTGTGTCCTTTTCAAAGGACATTCAAAGATTCTAAGATATTTAGCTCACACCGTAACTTGCTAAATCTCTTCTTATCCAAGGGCTTTGTGAAGATATCGGCTAGTTGTTCTTGAGTCTTCATGTGCTTGATTGAGATGTCGCCCTTCAACGCATGATCACGAAGAAAGTGATGACGAATCTGGATGTGCTTTGTCTTCGAGTGCTGAACTGGGTTATGAGAAATCTTGATGGCACTCTCATTGTCACAGAAGAGTGGCACATTCTTCACATTGATGACGTAGTCCTTGAGGTTTGCTTCATCCACAGCAGTTGAGCACAGCAAGAACCAGCAGCAATGTACTCAGCTTCAGCAGTAGAAAGTGATACGCAGTTCTGCTTCTTTGAGGACCAATATACCAAAGATCGTCCAAGGAAGTGGCATGTGCCTGATGTTGACTTGCGGTCCACACGATCACCAGCATAGTCAGAGTCAGAATATCCAATGAGATCAAAATCCGAGCCCTTGGGATACCATAATCCAAGTGTTGGAGTGTGAGCTAGATATCGAAGAATATGCTTCACAGCCTTATGGTGTGATTCCTTCGGTGTAGCTTGAAAACGGGCACACATGCAAACACTAAGCATAATATCTGGCCTAGATGCACATAGATACAGTAAAGAGCCAATCATGGAGCGGTATACCTTTTGATCGAAGTCTATACCATTTTCATCAATGCATAGATGGCCATTTGTGGGCATAGGGATTTTGACGCCTTTGCATTCTTGCATACCGAATTTCCTCAGAACGTCCTTGAGGTATTTCTCTTGAGAAATGAAGATGCCATTGCGTTGTTGACGAATTTGAAGACCTAAGAAGAATTTCAATTCTCCCATCATGGACATTTGATATTCCTCACTCATCATATAAGCAAATTCGTCAGTATAACGTTGGTTAGTACAACCAAAGATAATATCATCAACATATATTTGGCACATGAATAATTCATCATCATATGTTTTGGTGAAAAGAGGTGGGTCGAGTGAACCGGGTTTGAAGCCTTTCTTCATGAGGAATTCCTTCAGAGTATCATACCACGCCCGAGGGGCCTGCTTGAGGCCATAGAGGGCCTTATTGAGTCTGAAGACTTGATCAGGATGCTTAGGATCTTCAAAACCTGGGGGTTGAGCAACATATACTTCTTCCTCAAGCTTACCATTGAGGAATGCACTTTTCACATCCATTTGATATAAGATGATATTATGATGGTTAGCATAGGCAAGCAATATGCGAATAGCCTCAAGTCTAGCAACAGGTGCAAAAGTTTCATCGAAATCAATTCCTTCAACCTGTGTGTAGCCTTGAGGTACAAGACGAGCCTTATTCCTTACCACAAGGCCATTTTCATCTTGCTTGTTGCGGTAGATCCATTTGGTGCTGATGATATTGTGCTTGCGAGGGTCTGGTTGCTTGACAAGCTCCCACACATTGTTTAGCTCGAATTGATGTAATTCCTCTTGCATCGCTTGAATCCATTCAGGCTCCAGAAATGCCTCATCTACTTTGGTGGGCTCTGTGATAGAGACAAAAGCAAAATGCCCACAAAAGTTAGACAAATGTGAAGCTTTTGAGCGAGTGAGAGGACCTGGTGCGTTGATGTCGTTGATGATTCTCTCAATCTGTACTTCATTTGCAATGCGAGGATGAGCAGGTTGATGACTTTGATTTGGCTCAGCATTTTCTTCAGAGCCATTTTCTTCAGATGCACCAGCCTGATTTTCTTCATGATCTGGAATGACTTCTTCAGCAGATTCTTCGGTAGGAATAACATCCTCAGTAGCCTTTAGCTTGATGGATTCCTCAGGAGACATTTCATCTAGCACAGGAAGTAGGTGCTCTCTTTGCGAGCCATTAGTTTTAGCGAACCGCACATCTATAGTTTCAACAACCTTGTTGTGATAGGTGTTGAAGACCTTGTAGGTGTGCGAGTCCTTTCCGTAACCAAGCATAAAACCTTCATGTGCTTTCGGTGCAAATTTAGAAATGTGATGGGGATAAAGGAGTGTTCATCAGTAAGCTCTTGTCACCAGTCATGTGATTAGTACATCCACTGTCGAGGACCCACTCAGTAGCTTTGGGTAAGTCATCCTGCAGATGAATTAGTGCATCTTACGAACACATATCTTCAGAGTGAAGAATATGACATCAATTTCATCAGACAGAAATTCATCAGTTAATGCAACATATGTATATATAGCAGTATAAGGACGTGAGAAATGAATGATTCATTTCTTCATGATTAGCTTGCGTCCTTTCAAGCATTTCAGGTCTCCAGAAAATTCTTCAGACGATTTAGTTCGTCTGGAGACCTGACCCTGCATAAGAGGTTAGTTCTTTTTCTTCACCACCCACATCTGGAGGGGTGGCAAAGAGTTCATCATTCTGCGAGCTCCATAAGAGAAAGGTGGCATTGAAGCCAAAGCGCTTCGTTTCACAGGAGAGGGATTAGTATAGGCATATGAGTAAGCAGAGAAATTCTTCGAGGACTTATGAACATAATGATTTGAAGAATAATGCACATAATCAGAACTCTTAGATTTTCCCTGTGAAACAGAAGCATTAGCATGATGATCATATGAGGACATGGATCCACGTGAGGAATTTGATCCATAAGAGGACTTGGATCCATATGAAGACTTTGGTCCATATGAAGAATTTGATCTGGGGTTCCTATTTTTCACAGGTGGTGTCATGAGGACATTCACCTGAAGACTTTCAAGGCACCTTTTGGGAACCCAGATTTTCTTCATAGGGGGACCATTCCTGCAGTTAGTTCCAACATATCTGGCAAATACTTCACCATTCTGATTTTTGAACAGTTTATAGTTGGAGTTAAATGACTCATCAGATGAATATGAGGATTCACAAGTAAAACCAGATAAAGTGGATGGATCTACGGGAGGTCCCTTCGCAGCAACCCATGAGGTTTTGGGATACTGCTCAGGTTTCCAGTAGGTTCCATCAGCATTGAGTTTCCTCTCAAATGCAATACCCTCTTTCCTAGGGTTCCTGTTCAAGATCTGCTTTTTGAGCACATCACAAAGAGTCTGATGCCCTTTGAGGCTTTTGTACATGCCTATTGAAGGAAATATGTCCCAGAGGCAATAATAAAGTTATTATTTATTTCCTTATTTCATGATAAATGTTTATTATTCATGCTAGAATTGTATTAACCGGAAACATAATACATGTGTGAATACATAGACAAACAGAGTGTCACTAGTATGCCTCTACTTGACTAGCTCGTTGATCAAAGATGGTTATGTTTCCTAACCATAGACATGAGTTGTCATTTGATGAATGGGATCACATCATTAGGAGAATGATGTGATTGACTTGACCCATTCCGTTAGCTTAGCACTTGATCGTTTAGTACGTTGCTATTGCTTTCTTCATGACTTATACATGTTCCTATGACTATGAGATTATGCAACTCCCGTTTACCGGAGGAACACTTTGTGTGCTACCAAACATCACAACGTAACTGGGTGATTATAAAGGTGCTCTACAGGTGTCTCTGAAGGTACTTGTTGAGTTGGCGTATTTCGAGATTAGGATTTGTCACTCCGATTGTCGGAGAGGTATCTCTGGGCCCACTCGGTAATGCACATCACTATAAGCCTTGCAAGCATTGTAACTAATGAGTTAGTTGCGGGATGATGTATTACGGAACGAGTAAAGAGACTTGCCGGTAACGATATTGAGCTAGGTATTGAGATACCGACGATCGAATCTCGGGCAAGTAACATACCGATGACAAAGGGAACAACGTATGTTGTTATGCGGTTTGACCGATAAAGATCTTCGTAGAATATGTAGGAACCAATATGAGCATCCAGGTTCCGCTATTGGTTATTGACCAGAGACGTGTCTCGGTCATGTCTACATAGTTCTCGAACCCGTAGGGTCCGCACGCTTAAAGTTCTGTGACGATTTGTATTATGAGTTTATGTGTTTTGATGTACCGAAGGTAGTTCGGAGTCCCGGATGATACTGGGGACATGACGAGGAGTCTCAAAATGGTCGAGACGTAAAGATCGATATATTGGACGACTATATTCGGACATCGGAAAGGTTCCGAGTGGTTCGGGTATTTTTCGGAGTACCGGGGAGTTACGGGAATACGGGGAAGAAGTATATGGGCCTTATTGGGCTTTAGGGGAGAGAGAGAGGCAGGCCGCGCGCCCCCCCCAAGGCCTAGTCCGAATTGGACTAGGGGGAGGGGCTGCGCCCCCTCCTTCCTTCTCTTCTCTCTTCCCCTTCCTTCTCTCCTACTCCTACTACTTGGAAGGGGGGGAATCCTACTCCCGTTTGGAGTAGGACTCCTCCAGGGCGCGCCATAGCTAGGCCGGCCCTCCCCCCTCCTCCACTCCTTTATATACGTGGCCAGGGGGGCACCCCATAGACACAACAATTGATCATTGATCTCTTAGCCGTGTGCGGTGCCCCCCTCCACCATAATCCACCTCGATCATATCGTAGCGGTGCTTAGGCGAAGCCCTGCGTCGGTAGCATCATCATCGCCGTCACCACGCCGTCGTGCTGATGAAACTCTCCTGTGAAGCTTTGCTGGATCGAAGCTCGCGGGACGTCATCGAGTTGAACATGTGCTGAACTCGGAGGTGCCGTGCGTTCGGTACTTGGATCGGTCGGATCGTGAAGACGTACGACTACATCAACCGCGTTGTGCTAACGCTTCCGCTTTCGGTCTACGAGGGTACATGGACACACTCTCCCCTCTCGTTGCTATGCATCACCATGATCCTGTGTGTGCGTAGGAAATTTTTGAAATTACTACGTTCCCCAACAGTGGCATCCGAGCCTGGTTTTATGCGTAGATGTTATATGCACGAGTAGAACACAAGTGAGTTGTGGGCAATACAAGTCATACTGCTTACCAGCATGTCACACTTTGGTTCGGCGGTATTGTTGGATGAAGCGGCCCGGACCGACATTACGCGTACGCTTACGCGAGACTGGTTTTACCGCCGTGCTTTGCACACATGTGACTAGCGGGTGTCAGTTTCTCCAACTTTAGTTGAACCGAGTGTGGCTACGCCCGTTCCTTGTGAAGGTTAAAACAGCACTAACTTGACGAACTATCGTTGTGGTTTTGATGCGTAGGTAAGAACGGTTCTTGCTCAGCCCATAGCAGCCACGTAAAACTTGCAACAACAAAGTAGAGGACGTCTAACTTGCTTTTGCAGGGCATGTTGTGATGTGATATGGTCAAGACATGATGCTATATTTTATTGTATGAGATGATCATGTTTTGTAACTGAGTTATCGGCAACTGGCAGGAGCCATATGGTTGTCGCTTTATTGTATGCAATGCAATCGCCCTGTAATTGCTTTACTTTATCACTAAGCAGTAGCGATAGTCTTAGAAGCAATAGTTGGTGAGACAACAACGATGCTACGATGGAGATCAAGGTGTCGCGCCAGTGACGATGGTGATCATGACGGTGCTTCGGAGATGGAGATCACAAGCACAAGATGATGATGGCCATATCATATCACTTATATTGATTGCATGTGATGTTTATCCTTTATGCATCTTATTTTGCTTTGTTTGACGATAGCATTATAAGATGATCTCTCACTAAATTTCAAGGTAAAAGTGTTCTCCCTGAGTATGCACCGTTGCCAAAGTTCGTCGTGCCGAGACACCACGTGATGATCGGGTGTGATAAGCTCAACGTTCATCTACAACGGGTGCAAGCCAGTTTTGCACACGCAGAATACTCGGGTTAAACTTGACGAGCCTAGCATATGCAGATATGGCCTCGGAACACTGAGACTGAAAGGTCGAGCGTGAATCATATAGTAGATATGATCAACATAGTGATGTTCACCATTGAAAACTACTCCATTTCACGTGATGATCGGTTATGGTTTAGTTGATTTGGATCACGTGATCACTTAGATGATTAGAATATGTCTATCTAAGTGGGAGTTCTTGAGTAATATGATTAATTGAACTTTAATTTATCATGAACTTAGTCCTGGTAGTATTTGCAAATTATGTTGTAGATCAATAGCTCGCGTATAGCTCCCCTGTTTTATTTTTGATATGTTCCTAGAGAAAACTAAGTTGAAAGATGATAGTAGCAATGATGCGGACTGGTTCCGTGATCTGAGGATTATCCTCATTGCTGCACAGAAGAATTATGTCCTTGATGCACCGCTAGGTGACAGACCTATTGCAGGAGCAGATGCAAATGTTATGAACGTTTAGCAAGCTCGATGTGATGACTACTTGATAGTTTAGTGCGCCATGATTTACGGCTTAGAATCGGGACTTCAAAAACGTTTTGAACGCCACGGAGCATATGAGATGTTCCAAAGAGATGAAATTGGTATTTCAGACTCATGCCCGTGTCGAGAGGTATGGGACCTCTGACAAGTACTTTGCCTACAAGATGGAGGAGAATAGCTCAATCAGTGAGCATGTGCTCAGAATGTCTGAGTACTACAGTTGCTTGAATCAAGTGGGAGTTGATCTTCCGGATAAGATAGTAATTGACAGAATTCTCTAGTCACTATCACCAAGTTACTGGAACTTCGTGATGAACTATAATATGCAAGGGATGACAAAAATGATTCCCGAGCTCTTCGTGATGCTGAAATCAACGAAGGTAGAAATCAAGAAAGAGCATCAAGTGTTGATGGTTAACAAGACCACTAGTTTCAAGAAAAGGGCAAAGGAAAGAAGGGGAACTTCAAGAAGAATAGCAAGCAAGTTTCTACTCCCGGGAAGAAGCCCAAGTCTGGACCTAAGCCTGAAACTGAGTGCTTCTACTGCAAAGGGACTGGTCACTGGAAGTGGAACTGCCCCAAGTATTTGGCGGATAAGAAGGATGGCAAAGTGAACAAAAGTATATTTGATATACATGTTATTGATGTGTATTTTACTAGTGTTCATAGTAGCCCCTGGGTATTTGATACTGGTTCAGTTGCTAACATTAGTAACTCGAAACAGGAGTTGCAAAATGAACATAGACTAGTTAATGACGAGGTGACGATGTGTGTTGGAAGTGATTCCAAGGTTGATAGGATCACCATCGCACACTCCCTCTATTTTCGGGATTAGTGTTGAACCTAAATAAATGTTATTTGGTGTTTGCGTTGAGCATGAATATGATTGGATCATGTTTATTGCAAAATAAATGTTATTTGGTGTTTGCGTTGAGCATGAATATGATTGGATCATGTTTATTGCAATACGGTTATTCATTTAAGTCAGAGAATAATTGTTGTTCTGTTTACATGAATAAAAACCTTCTATGGTCATACACCCAATGTAAATGGTTTATTGAATCTCGATCGTAGTGATACACATATTCATAATATTGAAGCCAAAAGATGCAAAGTTAGTAATGATAGTGCAACTTATTTGTGGCATTGCCGTTTAGGTCATATTGGTGTAAAGCGCATGAAGAAACTCCATACTGATGGACTTTTGGAATCACTTGATTATGAATCATTTGATGCTTGCGAACCATGCCTCATGGGCAAGATGACTAAAACTCCGTTCTCCGGAACAATGGAGCGAGCTACAGACTTATTGGAAATAATACATACCGATGTATGCGGTCCGATGAGTATTGAGGCTCGCGGCGGGTATCGTTATTTTCTGACCTTCACAGATGATTTGAGCAGATATGGGTATATCTACTTAATGAAACACAAGTCTGAAACATTTGAAAAGTTCAAAGAATTTCAGAGTGAAGTAGAAAATCATCGTAACAAGAAAATAAAGTTTCTACGATCTGATCGCGGAGGCAAATATTTGAGTTACGAGTTTGGTCTTCATTTAAAATGTGGAATAGTTTCGCAACTCATGCCACCTGGAACACCACAGCGTAATGGTGTGTCCGAACGTCGTAACCGTACTTTATTAGATATGGTGCGATCTATGATGTCTCTTACCGATTTACCACTATCGTTTTGGGGTTATGCATTAGAGACAGCTGCATTCACGTTTAAAAGGGCACCATCTAAATCCGTTGAGACGACACCGTATGAACTGTGGTTTGGCAAGAAACCTAAGCTGTCGTTTCTTAAAGTTTGGGGCTGCGATGCTTATGTGAAAAAGCTTCAGCCTGATAAGCTCGAACCCAAATCGGAGAAGTGCGTCTTCATAGGATACCCAAAAGAAACTGTTGGGTACACCTTCTATCACAGATCCGAAGGCAAGATATTTGTTGCTAAGAATGGATCCTTTCTAGAGAAGGAGTTTCTCTCGAAAGAAGTGAGTGGGAGGAAAGTAGAACTTGATGAGGTAGTGGTACCTTCTCTTGAATTGGAAAGTAGTTCATCACAGAAATCAGTTCCAGTGATGCCTACACCAATTAGTGAGGAAGCTAATGATGATGATCATGAAACTTCAGATCAAGTTACTACAGAACCTCGTAGGTCAACCAGAGTACGTTCCGCTCCAGAGTGGTACGGTAATCCTGTTCTGGAAGTCATGTTACTAGACCATGACGAACCTACGAACTATGAGGAAGCGATGATGAGCCCAGATTCCGCGAAATGGCCTGAGGCCATGAAATCTGAGATGGGATCCATGTATGAGAACAAAGTATGGACTTTGGTTGACTTGCCCGATGATCGGCAAGCCATAGAAAATAAATGGATATTCAAGAGGAAGACGGACGCTGATAGTAGTGTTACTATCTACAAAGCTAGACTTGTCGAAAAAGGTTGTTGACAAAGTTCAAGGAGTTGACTACGATGAAACTTTCTCACCCGTAGCGATGCTTAAGTCCGTCCGAATCATGTTAGCAATTGCCGCATTTTATGATTATGAAATTTGGCAAATGGATGTAAAGACTGCATTCCTGAATGGATTTCTGGAAGAAGAGTTGTATATGATGCAACCTGATGGTTTTATCGATCCAAAGGATGCTAACAAAGTGTGCAAGCTCCAGCGATCCATCTATGGACTGGTGCAAGCATCTCAGAGTTGGAATATACGCTTTGATGAGTTGATCAAAGCATATAGTTTTATACAGACTTGCGGTGAAGCCTGTATTTACAAGAAAGTGAGTGGGAGCACTACAACATTTCTGATAAGTATATGTGAATGACATATTGTTGATCAGAAATAATGTAGAATTTTCTGGAAAGCATAAAGGAGTATTTGAAAGGAGTTTTTCAAAGAAAGACCTCGGTGAAGCTGCTTACATATTGAGCATCAAGATCTATAGATAGATCAAGACGCTTGATAAGATTTTTCAATGAGTACATACCTTGACAAAGTTTTTGAAGTAGTTCAAAATGGAACAGTCAAAGAAGGAGTTCTTGCCCGTGTTTTAAGGTGTGAAGTTGAGTGAAGACTCAAAACCCGACCACGGCAGAAAATAGAAAGAGAATGAAAGTCATTCCCTATGCCTCAGTCATAGGTTCTATAAAGTATGCTATGCTGTGTAACAGATCTATTGTATACCCTACATTGAGTTTGGCAAGGGAGTACAATAGTGATCTAGGAGTAGATCACTAGACAGCGGTCAAAATTATCCTTAGTGGAATAAGGATATGTTTCTCGATTATGGAGGTGCCAAAAGGTTCATCGTAAAGGGTCACGTCGATACAAGTTTTGACACTGATCCAGATGACTCTAAGTCTCAATCTGGATACATATTGAAAGTGAGAGCAATTAGCTAGAGTAGCTCCGTGCGGAGCATTGTTGACATAGAAATTTGCAAAATACATACGGATCTGAATTTGGCAGACCCATTGACTAAACTTCTCTCACAAGCAAAACATGATCACACCTTAGTACTCTTTGGGTGTTAATCACATGGCGATGTGAACTAGATTATTGACTCTAGTAAACCCTTTGGGTGTTGGTCACATGACAATGTGAACTATGGATATTAATCACATGGTGATGTGAACTGTTGGTGTTAAATCACATGGCGATGTGAACTAGATTATTGACTCTAGTGCAAGTGGGAGTGTCGGGGCACGACACCTATGGGATCCCGAGGGACCCCTTTACGATTCGGCGGGGGGAGAGGTGTACGCAAAGAGCAGAACCAGTGATCGACGCGGGAGGTTTTTACCCAGGTTCGGGCCGCTGATCAGCGTAAAACCCTACTCCTGCTTTGTGTTCTTATTGATGTTCTTGAGCCCAACCTTCAGGAGCGCTCGCAATGAACAGTACGTTCAGAGAGCAGCTACGCATGCAGAATGGGCCAGAAGTTCTCCTCCCCTGTAGCAGTTGCCTTGGGCCTCCTTTTATATGCTCAAAGGGGTCTCCACAGTGGCAAAATGTACATACATTGAGGTGTAAAGTAGCTACAGGGTATCATACCTAACCCCTGACGGATTAGGATAAGCGCATTTAATGCACCGTGAGGTGTCCGTTTAGGTGTCCTCACTTTCTTGGGGATGGAAAAAGGGGCCATCCCATCAGCACCGCTTAAGCTCTCCTCCACTGGCGCGTTGCCACGCATCCAGAGAAGGACCCAGAATGTCAGGCTTTGTCGCTGTGCTGGAGCGGTGGCATAGTGGCAAAATCTCGCCAGGCGCCGATTCTTGCCGGGTACCAAACCTTGCCGGGCGCCAGGGCTTGCCGGGCGCCAAGCTTTGCTGGGAACCAAGCCTTGCCGGGCGCCGAGCTTTGCCGGGCTCCACGGCCATCCCGGCAAGGATCTTGCCGGGGAAGCTGGCCTTCGATTTCCAGCTTTGCTTATTTGCTGATTCTCAGATCTCTGACTTGATGATTTCCTTGATGACTTGAATCGACCTCGAGCTGATCCCGGCAAGCCTTGCCGCGAGGACGGCTACAACTGCCCGTGCACAAGTAAGGGGTACTAGTGGCCCAATACTTAGTACACCGACAGAAGCCCCCGGGCCTGGGCCATACACGAGTGCGAGGCGTTGTTGGGCTAGGCCCAAACAGTGCACGGGCACGCGTGGCAGGGAATTAACTGCTCGTAAAGATCTTGTTTTACTATGCCCCCACTACGCGCACGGAGCGCGCGATGTGGGAAGTGTGCCAAAAAGGCTGCAAACTGTTTCGCGCCCACAGAGGCGCATTCATATTGGGGGATAAACAAGGTGGTCCCGCTCCTTCCCCATAAAAAGGAGAAGTCATGGAGGCGCAAACCTATTCACCCCTCTCTTCTTCCCAATCTGACCATCGCCATCGCCTTCCTCTGCTCGAGCTCAGAGTGAAACCTTCGTTCTCTTCTGCTTGCCGCTCCCGCGCTCGTTCCGTCCTCCGGCTTCCATCTCCACAGTCGCCATGCCGCCCAAGGCTAGCAAAGGCAAGGGCACGGACAAGGAGGCGAAGGCTGAAGTTCCGGAAAGCGAACTGGTGAAGATGCGGAAGAGGCTCGTCTTCTTCCCTCCGACGCTCGACGCCAAAACTTTGAAGGGACGATACCAATGCATGTGGGCGAAGGGAACGCAAGCTCACCCCGCCACACGCGTAATCCCAGGTGCTAGTTCCAAAGGCGGATCGGACAGATACCCCTTCTTCACTGCGTACTTTTATTGCGGGCTCTGTCCACCTTTTTCCGATTTCTTCAACGACATCATGTATACATACGGCTTCCGCCTTCTTGATTTCACGCCAAATGCCGTATTTTGCATGTCGATCTTTGCCCATCTTTGTGAAAATTTTGCCTGCGTGATCCCTAATTCTGCTCTTTTCCGCCACTATTTCTATCCTCGAATCCAAAAAGGAGAGGCTCTCTCTGGATCTATTGCTTGGATTCCAAGGGCCTGGAACAAAGAGATATACCCAGATGGAGTTTACCGCGAAAAGTGGGACGAGTGGCGGGCCGAATGGTGCTGGATCCAGGAAGCAGATCATCATCCTTTTTGCCATCCCCGGCGACAGAAGGTGGTCCGCGGCAAGGATTGGGGCGATCTCGCCGCAGAAGACAAGAAGCTCACAATCGCCACTACCAGGATCCTCCGCTTGAAGGCTGCCGGGCTGACAATGGAGATGATCGGCTTCGACTTCCTCCGCCGCCGCATCGCCCCTCTGCAGAATAGGGGGAGGCTAGCCTGGGAGTATAAGAACGCAGCGGATGTCATGAGGCTGCGCCCCGGGCTGAACAACAACTTGACTGTTATGCAGCTTGGCGCCCTCCGCCAAAAGTTATTCCAGCGCGAAGACAAGCACCGGCTGCCGGCAAGGATCGTCCCCTTGTGCAACAACTCTGCACTGGGGTCGATCATTGCCTTCTTGCCGATGTTCAACGCCCACGGCCTTGACCCGACCTGGGTCGAGCCAAGCGAGGAAGAAGCGCAGAAATTCTTCGACAATCTGACGGAGAAGCCTGTCCGGCAAGAGTCAGATCTTATTCGCGCCACCACAGATCAGGAGGTAGCATACATCGCTACCAGAGTGGAGGAAGCGAATCTTGCCGCGGAGGCCGGCAGCGTTGGCTTCACAGAGTGGGAAGCCAGCGATGCAGAGGTGGTGGTGGAGGCAAAACCTGCTGAGGAGAGCAAGGTTGCCGGGGAAGAAGGCGGCGCAGTCGGTGAAAACTCATCTGGCGACGACACGGCCGAAGAGGAGACGCGAGAAGAGCCCTCGCCCCCGAAGAAGACAAAGCGTGTCCTTCGGAAAGCCGCATTAGGCGTCCCGGCAAGCCAGCCTACATCGAGCGGCGAATCCCCCGGCAAGAAAGTGGCCGGCAAGACCGAACCGCGGCAGGGGGCCCGGCAACAGCCCGCGCGGCGCGCGAGACCCACACCAGCGACCACCGCCAGAGCGGCAGGAGGGTCTCGCGCAAACGTGCCAGAGGCTGCCACGGCGCCTGCCACAGCCAAGCGGCCCAGGACCCCTCCTCCGCCTCCCCACTCAGACATCGCAACGGAGGTCGACTTCGACATCTCCGGCTTCAGTCCGGAGCGAGAGGAAGAAGAGTGAGTACCTGCCACAACTTCCACCTTGCAATCTGCCTCAGTCTTACTGACTTACTTGTATTGTTTCTGCAGTGACACAGAAACCTTGCTGGAGAGGATGGCGAAGAGGTCAAGGACTTCTACGGGCGACGAGCCCCCGGCAGGCTCTACTAGCGTGCTAGAGACCGTCATTGTGAGCCCGGAGCCTAGTCCTCAACGCAGCCCCCAGCGTAAGTTCATTGTCCCTTATTCTGTTGGCTGGTGCCGAGGCTTTCATTCTTGTCGCTGATATCTTTGGGTTCGCAGGAGAAGAATGGCAACAAGGAGAAGATTGCCCCATTGTGCCTCCTTCATCGACCGCTCCGCCCACAAGCACATCTCCGGCAAGAGATCCTGCCGACGAGCCCGTCCGGATTGAGGAGGAGCCGACAAGCACGGACTCCGGCAACCCACCCCCGGCAACCGGAGTTGCCGGGAGAGGCGAAGCCACCCCTCGACAGCCCGACGCAGGTACTCGATCGCCTCAGAGTGCTAGTTATTCTTTTCCCCTTACTTCTTTGTCTTTGATCACTTCAAAATCTAAAAACTCGATCTTATTCGGACCTCCTCCTTCACCCTTCAGAGTTCTCTGCGATGGAACATATGGATGTCGACGCCGTCATCGAGGAGACCGCCAGGGATGCTGCTGCCGAAGCGGACAGGATTACTGCCAGCGAGGCCACCAAGGACGATGTTGCCGGGGCTGGTGATGCTCTTGACGGGGAGGCCGCCAAGACAGCACAAAAGGAAATCATGGAAGAACCTGCTGAAGAGGGCGACAGGGAGGCTGGGGGCCATGCTGACCGCATTCCTGCCGCAGGAGCGCCAAGCGCTGCATCGGCCGCGGAGCCCCCTGTCACTGGTGAGGCGGCCACTGAAGACCAGCCATCAACATCTGACAAGCCCTCATCCAGCAAGTATCTCAAGGTTGGCGAAAACCTATTCATCAACTTGCCAGGGACGGCAAGCACCGAGGCACCAGCCGAAGTAGAAATTTTCGAGGAAATTATTGCCGCTGCCGGGCTCGAAGTTGTTGACGATCCCAGCGCTAGCAGTGGCAAGTCTAAAGAGGATCAGCTCCTTCAGGCCATGGGCGAGAACTTCCGCAAACTCCAGGCTCTCCATCGTGCCCGAAAAGAGAAGGCGGACTCCAGAATGGCAGTTGTCGAGGCAGCCGAAGCGGATTTTCAAAGGCGCGTCACACAAATGCAAATCTGGCACGCCGAGGCCCTTCAAGAGCTGGTTGCCGGTCGAGAACAAGTGAGCCAGCAATGGAATGAGGTCCTCCTGAAGCAATCAGACATGGAGAAGGCCCATGATGAAGCTGTTCAAAGGATCGGTGCCGAAGATGCTCTCCTGACAGGGCGCCGCGTTGCTCTTGACGCTTTCGAAGAAGATCTCACCGCACATGAGCAGGCGCTCGCCGCCAAGCTTCATAGCAAGGATGAAGACATTGAAAATCTTGTCGCGCGGCGGACCCAGGAGCTGGAGCAGAAGCACAAGGAGGCGCTCGAAGCTCTAACTGCAAGTCACGCCGGCAAGCTCAAGGAGGCCGTCGATGCTGCCGAAGTCGCAGATGCCGCCAAGAACGAGCTGAGCGACAAAGTGAAGAGGCTGGAAATAGATCTCGAAGAGCACGGCAAGGAGCTCTCGACGCTCAAGGGGGACAGGGAAAAAACCCTCCACTCCTTGGCGGAGATGCAAGTCGCCCTGTCCGACAAGACCAAGCAGCTCTCCTCTGCGGCTGATGATATTGCGGTTCTGGAGCTGAAGCTGACCACGCTGCAGAAATCTCTCGAGGCCGGCAGGGCCCGTGAGAAGGCTCTACTCAAGGATCTCCAAGGAGAGAGGAACCTGCTCAAGAGCGCCGCCGCTGCCCAAAACAAGTACGAGAAGGGAGTGGAGATCTGGACTGGTCGTCTCATCGCTGCCGCGGAGAAGCTTACCGCAGAACTATCAACCATGGGCTTGTCGAACTTCAGATATTCTTCCGAGGAAAGAATATCCCCAAGCGCCAGATTGACGATGTTCTTTGAAAGCATCATCAATGCATTGAGGGCGCTCCAGTCTAGCCGGGCGACCCAACTGGCGAACGAGACTCGCCGGCTTTGCCGGGCCGTCCTTCGCAAGGTGCTCCTCAAGGTGGTGCACAGCAATCCCGGCATCGACCTCTCCAGCGCACTCGGCCACCTGCCAAAGGATGCAAATGTTGAGGCGCTTGAGAAGTGCATCGCGCCAATCCTTGAGAAGGTGGACTCCATCAAAAGGATCGAAGGCCAGCGCAGGGATTGAGTGCTCCTCTTTTATTCTTGCCGCCATCATCTCATGTAAAAGACAGTTAAGTCTCAAGTTAGGACTGCGGCAACTCATGGATGTAATATAATTTAACTATGTTTAGGCTCATGCTAGCTACTTTCCTTGTCTGATTCCTTTATGTATGGAGTTCATCCTACGCTTACTGAAAAACTTGCCGGCGCGCAACCTGCCGCGAGCGCTGGGTGCGGGACTTCAGCAGCCTGCTGGAGGCGCAGCGGCCGGCAAGACTCCTTGGCGTTCTCAGTGCAGCCACTTAAATCGTTGAGCGGACTCGAAACAAAATAAGGGCGCAACTGATTACAACAAGGGTTCCTTCGCGTGCAGATTTTCCATACAAGGGTCGGAATCGTCCAAGGAAATAACTTGGTAATAAAAGAAGAACTTGCTCTGAGTTTTTAGGACTTAGCTTCCTGTCTTTGTCCTTCCTCCGGCAAGTGTCGATTCCGAACGTCACCAACTAGTATTCATATTTCCCTTGCCCCCCGGCAAATGTGCACGCGAGGAATCCTTCTGTCTTTAAGAAAAAGAAAGAAGAGAAAATAAAGAGATGAAACCTTGGCGGTTCGTTAGAACTTACCGGGATCAGGTGTCATACAACATCTTAGACAAACATGCATATATGAATGTGAACATGAGAATCAATAAGGAAATGTATAACACTTAAATTTATTCATCTGTGCTCAGGGTCTGCGCCTGGCTTTGTACAAAGGATCACATGCCTTGCCGGCAAGACTTGTACAAAAAGGTGGTTGCCGGGAGACCCCGGCAACCGTGCCTTATGGATAGAACTTGCGAAGATGTTCGATATTCCAGGAATTACTCACTGGAACGCCATCTTTGGTCTCCAGGCGGACAGCGCCAGGCCTGGTGACTCGTACTACCCGATAAGGGCCTTCCCACTTTGGCGTCAACTTGTTTGAATTCTTGGCGGACTGAATCCGTCGAAGAACAAGGTCGCCTTCCTCAAGGCTTCGGGCATGAACTTTGCGGCTATGATAGCGGCGCAAAGCTTGCTGGTAGCGTGCAGCTCGCACAGCAGCCTGAAGATGATTCTCCTCAAGGAGCACAGCGTCATCTTGCCGCAGTTGCTCTTGCTCGAGCTCATCATAAGCGAGCACTCGAGGAGATCTGTGTATGAGTTCCGTGGGGAGAACTGCCTCCGCTCCATACACCAGAGCGAAGGGCGTCTGGCCGGTGGCTCGATTTGGTGTCGTTCTGATTGACCAAAGAACCGCCGGCAACTCATCAATCCAGCATCTTCCGCACTTTTTCAGCCTGTCAAAAGTTCTGGTCCTGAGACCACGCAGCACTTCAGCATTGGCCCTCTCCTCTTGGCCGTTGCTTCTCGGGTGAGCAACAGAGGCAAAACAAATCTTGCCGCCAAGGTCTTGGACGTACTGCATGAAGGTGCGACTTGTGAACTGTGTGCCGTTGTCGGTGATGATCCTGTTAGGCACACCGAAACGGCAAACAATTCCTTTGAAGAACTTGACAGCCGACTGCGCTGTCACCTTCCTCACTGCTTCCACCTCCGGCCACTTTGTGAACTTGTCGATAGCGACGTACAAGTACTCAAAGCCCCCGGTAGCACGGGGAAAGGGGCCCAGTATGTCGAGCCCCCAGACCGAAAATGGCCAGGAGAGAGGAATTGTTTGAAGAGCTTGAGCTGGCTGATGTAATTTCTTCGAATGAAACTGGCACGCTTCACACCTGGTTACTAGTGCAGTCGCATCCTGGAGGGCGGTAGGCCAAAAGAAACCTTGCCGGAATGCTTTCCCGGCAAGCGCTCTTGACCCTATGTGAGAGCCACACATGCCCCCATGTATCTCTGCCAACAGCTCTAGTCCATCCTCCCGAGGAATGCACTTCAATTTCACACCGTTTGGTCTCTTTCTGTATAGGACGTCATCGACGAACTTGTACATAACAGACCGACGGGCTACTCTTTCCGCTTCTTCTTGTTCCTCAGGGAGTTCACCTGTCTGAAGGAAGTGGACAATGTGCTGCGCCCATGCTGGAGCCTGAGGCTCGACAACTAGGACTAAAGGCATCTCATCCGCCGGGGAAACAGTTGTCTCGACAGCAAGGGCCTGAGGCCCTGCCGGAGCCTGTTGTTCCCCGGCAAGCGTGTCGATCCCGGCAACTTCCTTGCCGGCGGCTCCAGGGAGCTCTGCCGGGAAGTACTGGCCGGAGTTCAACTTTCTTCTCTTTTCTTGCCGCATCGATGGCGCCACGGATGGTTGAGTCAATTGGAGCACAAAAGTTCCTGGTTCCACAGGCAACTTGAGGGCAGCACGCTTTGACAGGTCATCAGCAACGCTGTTCTCGGCACGAGGGACATGCTCCATTTGGAGACCGTCAAAGCGCTCTTCCAATTTCCTTACTTTGTCTACGTAGGCTTGCATCAACGGACTTTGATAGCTCTTGTTGACCTGCCTGACGACAAGCTGTGAATCACCTTTGATGACGAGCTTTTTGATACCAAGGTATGCCGCGATCCTAAGACCGGCAAGCAAACCTTCGTACTCTGCAGTGTTGTTGGTTGAACTCTCCCGGGGAAAATGCATTTGGACTACATACTTGAGGTGCTCTCCGGTGGGTGCGACAAACAGCACCCCAGCACCGGCGCCTTGCAGCGAAAAAGCCCCGTCAAAGTACATAACCCATTGCTGATAAGTTTCCTTGCCGGGGAGACTTGTTTCTTGAACTTCTTTGTTTGGCGTCGGGGTCCATTCTGCAATGAACTCCGCCAAGGCCCTGCTCTGAATTGTGGAAGTACTTTCAAACTTAAGACCAAAGCTGGATAGCTCCAACGCCCACTCCACGATCCTGCCGGTTGCCTCCGGATTTTGCAAAATCCGTTGCAACGGAAAGCGAGTGACGACGGTGATCTCATGTGCTTGAAAATAATGACGCAGCTTTCTTGAGGCCATAAGGAGGCCGAAAAGCAACTTTTGCACACCAGAAAATCTTGACCTAGCTCCTTGCAAGAGGGAGCTAACAAAATAAACTGGGCGCTGCACCACCTTTTTCTTCTGCACGGGTTCCTCTGTTTGCGCAGATCCTGTCTTGCCGGGATCAACCCTTGCCGGGGAAGATCTTGCCGCGTCATCTGGCGGTCCTCCGCTGATGTTGCCTCCTCATCAGCTTCCCTCTGCGCCACTAGTGCAGCACTAACCACTTGATTTGTCGCCGCCAGATACAGCAGCAACGGTTCTTGTGGTTTAGGTGCGACTAGCATCGGCGGAGAAGAAAGGTATTTCTTCAAATCTTGCAGCGCCGCCTCCGCTTCCGGAGTCCATTTCATTGGACCTGCCTTCTTCAAAATTTTGAAGAAGGGCAGGGCGCGCTCAGCAGATTTGGAAATAAACCTGCTTAGAGCAGCAACACAGCCGGCAAGACGACGCACATCCTTGACGCGTCTCGGCGCTTCAATTTGCTCAATGGCTCTGATCTTGTCGGGGTTAGCTTCGATTCCCTGGCAAGATACAAAGAATCCGAGGAGCTTGCCGGAAGGAACACTGAACACGCACTTCTCAGGATTGAGCTTCAAGTTGATCTTGCGCAAGTTCGCAAATGTTTCTTCTAAGTCTTGAATGAGCGTTGCTTTATCCTTAGTTTTGACCACTATATCATCCATATATGCCTCCATATTTCTATGGAGTTGTGGCTCAAAACCAATCTGGATTGCTCTGGCAAATGTTGAACCAGCACTTTTCAACCCGAAAGGCATTCGTATAAAACAATACGTACCACATGGGGTGATAAAGGCGGTCTTCTCTTCATCTTCCTTTGCCATAAAAATCTGATGATACCCTGAATAGGCATCAAGGAAGGACAGGAGATCACAACCAGCGGTGGCATCCACAATCTGGTCGATGGGCGGCAAGGGAAAAGGATCTTTTGGACAGGCTTTATTGATATCTGTATAATCGATACAAAGCCTCCATTTCCCGTTCGCTTTCCGCACTACAACCGGATTGGCCAACCAGGTTGGATGAAGCACTCCTTTGACCAGTCCTGCCGCCTCCAGCTTCTTAATTTCTTCGGCAATGAATTCTTGCCGCTCCAAAGCCTGTTTCCTCACCCTTTGCTTGACGGGCCGCGCATGAGGACAGACAGCAAGGTGGTGCTCAATTACTTTCCTGGGAACGCCGGGGATGTCAGACGGTTGCCATGCAAACACGTCGACATTCGCCCGCAGGAAAGCAACAAGCGCGCTTTCCTATTTGTCATCTAGGGTGGAACTTATGGTGAAAGTTCCCCTCATCCCATCCTCCCTGGCAGGCACCTTCTTGGTTTCCGGCGGGGCAGCCTTGGACTTCTTGTTCTTGCCGGTGGAACTCTCTGGCACGTCTTCGACGGAAGCGCAGCACTCCGAGGAGGTGCGCTTGCCGGAGTTGGCGCCAAGGTTCCTGCCGGCCTTCTTCTTCCCCCCGGGAGTTCCAGCGGCAGGAGCAGATGCCTTGATGGCAGGTGCTGCAACTGCTTCCCGGTAAAGTTGGTCGGCACAGATGAGCGCATCCTTCTTATCGGAATGGATAGTGATGACGCTCAACGGCCCAGGCATCTTCAAGACGTTGTACGCGTAGTGTGATGCCGCCATAAACTTAGCCAGCGCTGGCCGACCAAGGATCCCATTGTATGACATGGGGATCTTGGCGACATCAAACACCACCTTTTTGGTCCTGAAGTTAAGCTCGCTGCCAAATGTTACCGGCAGCGTGATCTTGCCCTTAGGCTGGGTTCTTCCCGGGTTGACCCCTTGAAACGTACCCGTTTCCTCGAGGTCTTCGTCGGGAATCTGAAGCTTTGTGAGCACATCTGGTGAGATTAAGTTTAGGCTGGCCCCGCCGTCAACTAACATCTTTGTCACCTTGATGTTGCGAATTGTCGGGGAAACCAACAATGGCAAACACCCGACCGCAGTTGTGCGATCAGGGTGATCCTCGGCGTCAAAGATGATAGGCGTGCTGGACCACTTCAGAGGCCTACATGCATCGGGGGATGGCTCTGCCGCATTAACCTCCCGCACCCAGTGTTTAAGTTGGCGGTGGGAAGAATGCAGCGAGGCACCCCCATCAATGCACATAGCCTCCGTAGCCTTCTGGAATTCCTGCTCACTGGATTCGTCATCTTCTTCATCATTATCTCCTTCTTTATCTCGGCCCCGAGCGGGCCGATCCTTCTGCTGCTTGGCCTTGCCGCGGCGACCCCCTCGGCCACCGCATTTCTTGCCGGACCCCTCAGCACCATCTTGGGCCTTCTCCTTGTCTCGCCTCTCGTATTCGGCCTTCTGCTTCTCGGCAAGCTGCTCAACTTGCCGGCAGTTCTGGAGATCGTGGCCCTTAGTGCGATGGATCTTGCAGTACTGCTTGCCGGAGTTCTCTGACTTGTCGGCAGCCGCCAAGGCCTGACAGGAAGGGCACCCGGCAAGATCCTTGCCGGGGTCGCCAACCTTGGCCTTCTTGGCGGCGCTAGGGTTGCTGGATTCCTCGACGGCAAGCACGGCCTTGCCTCCACGCTTCCTATTCCGCCGCCGGCCTTTCCTTAACGGAGCCGCGACATCTTCTTCTTCTGAGTCGCTTGTCGCACCAACAGCTTCACCGGGGAGTTTCCTCCCCTCTTCAGCTCGAGCACACTTGTCGGCCAAAGTTTAAAGCTCGGCAATACTCCTGACTTTGTTCATTGCCAGCTCTTCCCGCATCCTGCGGTTACGCACGTTCTGATGGAACGCGCTAATGACAGCAGCAGGGTGGACGTCAGGAATATTGTATTGCACCCGGCTGAATCTCTGCATAAACTTGCGCAGGGACTCGCCCTCCCTCTGAGGGATGATGTGTAAATCACTTTCTTGGCCAGGAGCTTGGTGGCCTCCAACAAAGGCGCCAACAAACTGATGGCACAGATCTGACCAGCAAGAAATAGAATCCTCCGGCAGATGCATCAACCACGACCTGACGTTGGGTTTGAGCACCAACGGGAAGTAGTTGGCAAGTATCTTGTCATCTCGGCCCCCGGCAGCCTGCACCGCAATGGTGTAAATGCTGAGGAACTCCGAGGGATGAGTCTTGCCGTCGTATTTCTCCGGGACCTCTGGCTTGAAGGTTCGGAGATTGGGCCATTGGACTTGCCGCAGCTCACGGGTAAACGCCGGAGGTCCTACCTCGTAAGGCAAGTCTCCTACGTTCCCTAGCGCAGGCTCGTCGACAACCGGCCCCGCGCGCTTATCAGACTGATAGCGCGCTTCTCGCCGCCGCTCGATGGTTGTTCGAGCATCTTCCTTGCCTCTTTCTTGGAGAACCAGACGCTAATCACGGCGCATCCGTGGATCGGACGACGCCGTGGAAACTTCTTCATGGCGGTCGACTTGCTGAGTCGTCAGCCGCCGCTGATGTCGCGGAGGAGAGTGCACTGTAGTTACTCCACCTCCGGTTTTCTCTCCACCGGCTCGCATCGGATCGATGGGCCTCCGCTGAGAGGGCCCTGCCTCTTGTGGTCCATCCTTGTTAGCGAAGCCGATAAGGCTCTGGATAGTAGCTCGCCACTCCTCCATCTTCTCCGGGGCGGGAGGAAAATCGAGGAGCAGCTGTGCACGTGCCAAGGCTTCCGCTGGCGTAGGTGGTGGTGACAGGTGCGAGGTACGTGAGGTGCTCTGACTCCTAACCAAGTTAGAAGGAGCACCGCCACGGTCGCGCGACCGCGCGCCACCTTCGCCGGCAGCTCGACGTGCATGCTAGTCCCGCACATCTTGGGATCTATGCGCAGAAACCTTTTCGTAGGGACGCCCCGAACCACCAGCGCCATGATGTCGCTCATCTCGCACGACCTGGGCAGGTTGCGAGGCTCGCGCCGGCGCAGGAGCTCCAGCAAGCGCTCTTCGATCCCTAGAGTTTGTTGTGCCACCCGTAGGCAACACAACGCCATCTCTAGATCCAGCGGCGCGCAAGTTACCACTGCCACTGCGAACGATACCGCTCGCTTGGCTTGGGTCACCAGAACGCCGCGGGGGTTCTAGTCCTCTTCCTTCTGCACCCACACCATCGCTTGTCTGCGAAGGCGCGGGCAAAACGGACCCGGACGGTTGTGCTGTCGCAACGTTCTTCTTCTTGGGCGGCATGATGATGAAGATGATGAAGGAACTAGGGCGTCGACCACCAGATCAGGTTCATGCAAACCTCAGCCCCCCTACCTGGCGCGCCAAAGATGTCGGGGCACGACACCTATGGGATCCCGAGGGACCCCTTTATGATTCGGCGGGGGGAGAGGTGTACGCAAAGAGCAGAACCAGTGATCAACGCGGGAGGTTTTTACCCAGGTTTGGGCCGCTGATCAGCGTAAAACCCTACTCCTGCTTTGTGTTCTTATTGATGCTCTTGAGCCCAACCTTCAGGAGCGCTCGCAATGAACAGTACGTTCAGAGAGCAGCTACGCATGCAGAATGGGCCAGAAGTTCTCCTCCCCTATAGCAGTTGCCTTGGGCCTCCTTTTATATGCTCAAAGGGGTCTCCACAGTGGCAAAATGTACATACATTGAGGTGTAAAGTAGCTACAGGGTATCATACCTAACCCCTGACGGATTAGGACAAGCGCATTTAATGCACCGTGAGGTGTCCGTTTAGGTGTCCTCACTTTCTTGGGGATGGAAAAAGGGGCCATCCCATCAGCACCGCTTAAGCTCTCCTCCACTGGCGCATTGCCACGCATCCAGAGAAGGACCCAGAATGTCAGGCTTTGTCGCTGTGCTGGAGCGGTGGCATAGTGGCAGAATCTCGCCAGGCGCCGATTCTTGCCGGGTACCAAACCTTGCCGGGCGCCAGGGCTTGCCGGGCGCCAAGCTTTGCTGGGAACCAAGCCTTGCCGGGCGCCGAGCTTTGCCGGGCTCCACGGCCATCCCGGCAAGGATCTTGCCGGGGAAGCTGGCCTTCGATTTCCAGCTTTGCTTATTTGCTGATTCTCAGATCTCTGACTTGATGATTTCCTTGATGACTTGAATCGACCTCGAGCTGATCCCGGCAAGCCTTGCCGCGAGGACGGCTACAACTGCCCGTGCACAAGTAAGGGGTACTAGTGGCCCAATACTTAGTGCACCAACACACTCCTTTATATACGTGGCCAGGGGGCACCCCATAGACATAACAATTGATCATTGATCTCTTAGCCGTGTGCGGTGCCCCCCTCCACCATAATCCACCTCGATCATATCGTAACGGTGCTTAGGCGAAGCCCTGCGTCGGTAGCATCATCATCACCGTCACCACGCCGTCGTGCTGACGAAACTCTCCTGTGAAGCTTTGCTGGATCGGAGCTCGCGGGACGTCATCGAGTTGAACGTGTGCTGAACTCGGAGGTGCCGTGCGTTCGGTACTTGGATCGGTCGGATCTTGAAGACGTACGACTACATCAACCGCGTTGTGCTAACGCTTCCGCTTTTGGTTTACGAGGGTACGTGGACACACTCTCCCCTCTCGTTGCTATGCATCACCATGATCCTGTGTGTGCGTAGGAAATTTTTGAAATTACTACGTTCCCCAACACCTGTCACATACAATTCCTTCAACCCTGCATTTTCGTCAGTGATACTAGTGGTATCCTCAGATGAGGAATTTGTGACCACAGAGATAGTTGAAGAATTTGCAGCAATAGAAGCATTTGAACATTCAGGTGAAGAATTAGCAGTTTCACGTTCAATGCATTTCAAGCATGGTGGAATAAATTCTTCCTGAGCGGAACTGATCTGTTGAGCAAGCAATGAATCATTTTCCTTCTGAAGATCTTCACGACTCACCCTTAGCTTCTCAAGATCTTGCTTTCTTTGAAGAAATTCATAAGAAAGCTTCTCATGATCGGCTAAGAGAGTTTCATGATGACCTTGAAGGTTGTCAAACTTAGACTGTAGTTGCTGAAGATTATCAGTCAGTGTTTGAGTTCGATCCATTTCCTCACCTAACAGATCATCGCTTTTGTCTAGCTTATTTTGAACCTTTTCCAAAGCCTTTTGTTGTTTAACAGCAATATTAGCAAGTTTGGAATAGCTGGGTTTGAGGTTATCATCAGATTCATCCTCACTTGATTCAGAGGAGGGATATTTGAATACCTTGGCACCTTTTGCCATGAAGCAATAGGTGGGAGCATAGTCATCATTGCCGTCATCAGCAGTGTTGGGGAAGCCATTTTCCTCAGTGTTGAAGATGGACTTGCTGACGTAAGCAGTAGCGAGGGCTAGGCTCGCCACACTAGAGTCTGACTCCTCAGATGCCTCCTCTTCCTCATGTTCCTCAGATTCAGCTTCAGAGTCCATTTCCTTGCCAATGAATGCCCGAGCTTTCTTGGAGCTGCTCTTCTTGTGAGATGAAGACTTTGAAGATTTTGATGATGAGGACTTTGAAGATTTCTTCTTCTTCTTAGAGTCATCTAAACTATCATCCTTGTATTTCTTCTTCTTTGATTCCTTCTCCCACTGAGGACAATCAGTTATGTAGTGACCAGGTTTCTTGTATTTGTGGCAAGTTCTCTTCTTGTAATCACGAGATGAGGAATCTGATTTCATGTCATCACCTCTTGAGGATTTTCCAAATAGGCCACGTCTAGAGAACTTCTGGAATTTCCTCACGAGCATTGCTAGCTCCTGACTCAGTTCTTCAGGATCACCAAGGCTGCTACCAGAATCTTCATCTTCAGATTCAGAGACTGCCTTGGCCTTCAGTGCACGAGATCTGCCATAGCTCGGTCCGTAGAGATCTCTCTTCTCAGCCAGTTGGAACTCATGAGTATTTAGCCTCTCGAGGATATCAGCAGGATCAAGTGACTTGTAGTCTCCACGTTCTTGAATCATCAGTGCCAGTGTATCGAATGAAGAATCAAGTGACCTTAGCAATTTCTTCACCACCTCATGGTCGGTGATGTTAGTGGCACCCAGTGCTTGAAGCTCATTAGAAATGTCAGTGAGGCGATCAAAGGTTTGCCGGACATTCTCATTGTCGAGTCTTTTGAAGCGGTTAAAGAGATTGCGAAGAACGTCAACTCGAGAACCACGTTGAGTTGAGATTCCTTCATTGACCTTGGATGGCCTGTCCCAGATAAGCTTTGCAGACTCCAAAGCACTCACTCTGCCGTACTGTCCTTTGCTCAGATGGCCACATATGATATTCTTCGCTTGAGAGTCGAGTTGCTTGAATCTCTTCACATCAGCAGCGTTCACGGCAGGAGTGATAGCGGGAACGCCATTTTCCACAACGTACCAGAGATCATTGTCAATTGCCTCAAGATGCATGCGCATCTTATTCTTCCAGTAGGGGTAGTCCGTCCCATCAAAGGTAGGACACCCAACCGAGACCTTGATCATGCCTGCAGTCGACATAACTAAAACTCCAGGTGGTTAAACCAAAATCACACAGAACAAGGGAGTACCTTGCTCTGATACAAATTGAAAGTGCGTTATATCGACTAGAGGGGGGTGAATAGGCGATTTTTACAAATTTGTCACTGAGGAATTTCACGGTGAGGAAATTCCTAAGTAACGAACTACTTAGCAGCGGAATAAGTACTCAGATGCAAACATAACATGGCATAAGAACAGTCATCATGATGAAATGAAATAGGCACATAGTACAGGTAGCGTGAAACACAGGATAAGCAGGCTGAAGACTATGTGACTGAAGAAATAGGATTGAGGAAATTGAGAAAGTCTTCAGTCAAAGTCTTCACACAGTCACAATCAAGTACATTAACACATGAATGAGGAAATGAAAGGGTTGAGGAAATAGAACCAGTAGCTCGGTGAAGACGATGATTTGGTAGACCAGTTCCAACTGCTGTGACAGTTGTACGTCTGGTTGGAGCGGCTAGGTATTTAAACCTGAGGACACACAGTCCCGGACACACAGTCCTCACCGTATTCTCCTTGAGCTAAGGTCACACAGACCTCGCCCAATCACTTGTGGTAAGTCTTTAGGTGACTTCCAAACCTTCACAGACTCAGTCACTCGACGATCCACAATTTCCTCTTGGATGCTCTAGACCATGATGCCTAACCGTCTGGAGGATGCACAGTCCTCAAAGGTAACAAGCGTCGGTTCCACACAGGAACAATTTCTTCAGTGATGCTCAATCACTTTGGGTTTGTAAGTGTTTGGGTTTTTGGTTTTTTCCTCACTTGATGATTTTCGCTCAAAGTCCTCGGAGGATGGGATGCTCTAAATGACAAGTGTCAATCTATCTCTCGGAGCAGCCAACCAGCTAGTGGTTGTAGGGGGCGGCTATTTATAGCCTAGGGAGCAGACCGACTTGATAAGACATAAATGCCCTTCAATGATATGACCGTTAGGTGGGAAGGATATTTGGACAGCTGGCGCGTAGCACAGCAACGGTCGGAAATTTGAGTATCAAATTCCACAGGGTATCATGTTCCTCACTTGTAGGCAATCCGCACTAGCGAATTCCTAACTCCTCAGTCAGAACAAATTCCTCAGATAACAGAAGAACTTCGTCTCTGTCACTGAAGAAATTGACTGAACTGAATGAGATTTCCAATGGCTTCACTCGAAAGGATTGGGTAGGTGTAGGATTTTGAGATGAGCATCACTTGGAAACTTTTCCTTAGTTTTACCTCGACCCCCTTTAACAGTACGGTGTTTCCTATGACTCAATAAGAAGAAAATGAAACTACGAAAACAAAAGTCTTCACTCTTCATAATCCTCGCATGAATATCAAGTCTTCAGGGTCACACCAATTTCTTCACTTTCAAAGTCTTCAAGAAAACCAAAGTCTTTAGTTGAAGACATTCATTTTTAGGGGTCGACTTTCATCGTAAATATCAAACTCCTCATAGACTTATAGAACCTGTGTACACTCACAAACGCATTAGTCCCTTAACCTATAAGTCTTCAATACACCAAAATCACTAAGGGGCACTATATGCACTTACAATCTCCCCCTTTTTGGTGATTGATGACAATATAGGTTAAGTTTTCAACGGGGATAAACATATGAAGTGTAAATACTGATAATGAGGAATTTGATTGCAAGATATAGAAGAACTCCCCCTAAAGATGTGTATATTGAGGATTTTGCTTTGGATTGCAAATGCACATTGTAGAGTAATATCATGGAGATCTCCCCCTATATCTTGTAATTCATACACGCATTTAACATATGATGTGAAGAATTTGAAATGCATGATGAAATATGGTGACTGATGTAATTCAGCATGCGTGTGAGGAAATAGCATGCAAAAAAACAGAGCAAAAGTATCAGACCACCATAGGACTTAAGTTTACAACTCGATCCAACAAATACTTCAGAAGAACGAGAGTTGTAACTTAGCAAAAAAATGCCCATATATAGAGACCCGCTTGAAGACTAACTCAAATTTCTCCCCCTTTGTCATCGAATGACCAAAAGGGACGAAAAATGAGGACTAACGCCCCTGAAGAATATCATGATGTCGATGGAGGAGCGCCAGCATTGTTGGGGTCGTCCGTTGGAGTAGGGCCTGCCGCGGTGTCGTTTAAGTCTTCAGCTTCATCCGTCTCGCGCGATGAAGAATATGAACTGGCGACGAGCTGAGGAACTTTGACCTTCTTGAACTTCTTCGAAGGTGGCTGAGACCAGTCAAAGTCCTGTTGGAAGCCCATCTCCGTGAGTTCTTCAGCACTATGAAGATTAGACAGAATAGCCCAAGTGCAGTCAAAGACTTCATGCAAGTAGTAGTGATTCTTCTTCACAGTATTTTGAGTGACTGTCATGTTCTGAAGAATTGCACCAAACTAACGCTTGACCCACTTGTGATTTCGATCAACTTTCTGATGAAGACTAAGGAGAAGTTCACGATCAGTCATCACACGCAGAGCTGTGGCTTGAGGATTATGTTCTGAAGCTTTGGCGGCAGAATCTTGTGTTGCAGAGTCATCATTGGTGGAATATGAAGTAGCTTTGCGAAACTGTCCATCCAATGGACGAGTGCCTTCATCAATAACTGCAGCCTTGCCCTTCTCATCAGCTGAGGAAATAGTCCGTTTGAGGACTTCAATAGGGGGCAAAAAGCTGAGATGATTTTAGGCAAGTGCTCGGCGGCGACCTTAGGCAAGTGCTCGGCGGCGACCGCCGTCGTGGCGGCGATACGAGCAGGAGCAGCCGCACCGAAACCATCAGCACCACTCGTCCGCATTCCCCCAATGTCAACACCACGCGAGGGAATTTGGAGGCTATGTAGGGATTTGGGGGAAATGGGGAAACTGTGGGGATAAGCTAACGGTCGGGAACTACTTATGGCACTATATGTTGTATACGACACACTGTTTATACATGTCGTTTGTGTTAGGTATTACAACGTCACACACGATTTCCGCACCAAACCGTGTGAGAAGACAATGTAGGTGAGACACGGTTGCCGTTACATAACCGTATGTGATGTACTACCCTGTACATATAATTGAGTTAAAGTGATACCATGTAAACAGCCGCTCTGCGGATATCCGTAAAAAAAAATAGCCGCTCTGTATATAGAGATGGTGGCGGCGGCCTAGGCAGTGGCGACCGGAGAAGAGGTCAATCCTCGGTCGGTGGGCGGTGGCGGCATCATAGGAGGTCAATCCTTGGTCTACGGTGGGAGATAGGAGGAGCTCAACCATCGAGGTCGGTGGCGGCGTGATTCGAGCACATCCATCGTGGTCGATGGCGGGATAGTGGAGGTCGAACTTCAGGCGACAGCTGCACTAAGCTTTGCTCCTCGACCCTGCTGTCTCGGCGTGCCGCCGCATCGCACTTCTCTGTCTGCTGGGTGGAGGTCACCGCGTGGCTAATTAATTAAGGTATTTTTTTTCGTGAGTGGCCTAATTAAGGTATTCAATTCCTAAGGGTAGTGCTGTACTAGTACTCTGCGTGTAAATTGACTGGCCATTAATTTTTGTCATTGCACGTCTGGATAACAATATGGAGCGCCCTCAGTAATTATGAAAATAAAACCTTGTGATTTATGCATGCATCTTTGGGCAGCAATTAATCCATGTATTAATGTTGTTGTTTTGTTTTTAATTACCATTCGTGTGGTGAAAATGGAACGATCTCGATGGATGAAGGATCGGAAAACCGCAAATTTTATCAGTGGCGTGACAGAGTTCATGAATTTGGCTGAAAGTACAAAGAGGAGAATTGGTGATGCGGATTACATCCTATGTCCATGTACTGATTGTGCCAATACAGAGTCACATGAAGTTGCAGATGTCCAGTGGCACTTAGTCTCTCGGGGATTCATGGATGGATATACATGTTGGACCAGACACGGTGAAGAGGAGGTCATGGATGAAGATACCCAGGGCTGCGAGATGCCAAACCCCGATCAGTGTCACATGGATGTTGAATCTAACATCGGGGTAGAGGCGTCAAGCTACCAATGGAACACCGGAAAGCCGAAACGCCCACTGGAAAACCAAGACGTCGACGCAGATGACGACGATCTTGATATGCCAGATTTTGCTGCTATGATTGTAGATTTCGAGGGCCCAAAAAAGGGTATGATTGGGTACAAGGATCTGCCAACCATTGATGCGGACTCCAAGAAAAAATTGTATCCAGGTTGCAAAAAGAAATATTCCAGGTTGAGTGCCACCCTGGCGCTTCTCAGATTTAAAGCAGCAAACGGTCTATCAAACAAGGGCTTCACAGAGATGTTAGGTCTTTTCAAAGAAATTCTTCCAGAAGATAATGTGCTCCCCAGAAGCACGAATGAAGTGAAGAAAATTGTTTGCCCATTGGAACTTGAAGTACAAAAGATACACGCTTGTGTGAATGATTGTATATTGTACCGTGGTGGGTACAAAGATTTGCGTGCATGTCCCACATGCAAGCATGCACGATACAAGCGCAGGAGAGCAAAGGACAAGTACAAATTGGATGATGAGATCAAGACAGGAATCCCGTTAAAGGTTGTTTGGTACTTGCCTTTAA
The DNA here is from genome assembly GCA_011799875.1 of Thinopyrum elongatum. Lineage (NCBI taxonomy): Eukaryota > Viridiplantae > Streptophyta > Magnoliopsida > Poales > Poaceae > Thinopyrum > Thinopyrum elongatum. Next base: position 318,025,154 of record CM022300.1, read on the forward strand.
TTCCAAGGTTGAGGCGTTTGTTTGCAAACCCTAGAGAGGCAAAGAGGTTGTGGTGGCATCATGATGAGCGAATTGCGGATAAGTATATGAGGCACCCGAAAGATGGGGCTCAGTGGGAATTAATCGACAACAAGTTTGAAGACTTTGCCAAGGATCCTAGAAGTATAAGGTTCGGGGAGTGTACTGACGGGATGAATCCTTTTGGCGATATGAGCACCAATCACAGCACATGGCCGGTGCTTCTGTGCATATATAACCAAGCTCCTTGGTTGTGTATGAAGAAAAAAATACATTATGATGTCAATGATTATCCAAGGCCCGAAGCAACCTGGAAATGACATCGACATTTACTTTCAGCTACTGCTAGAAGAACTGCCGATAGTGTGGATAGATGCACCTGCTGTAAAATGTTATGATGCTTACAGAAAGGAGGTTTTCGATCTACATGCGATGCTGGTGCAAACCATTAAAGATATGCCGGCATTAGGCAACACATCGGGGCAGAAAACAAAGGGAGATGTAGGGTGTGTCACATGCATGGATAGGACAGCTAGCAGAAGACTTCCCAAGTTGCACAAAACCGTGTATTTGCGTCATCGTATGTTCTTACGGAAAAATCACCCATACCAAAAGATGAAAGCTGAATTTGATGGTACGACAGAGGTAGGTGTGGGCCCAAGACCCTATGATGGGTAGGTGGTCCACAACATGGCTAAACAAATTAATGTTGTGCTTGGCAAGAATCACCCTTTGACGGTGAAACAAACACCCAAGGGTCAAGTGTTTAAGAAGAAATCGGTGTTCTGGAAATTACCTTACTGGGAGATTCTACGTGTACGTCACTGCATCGATGTCATGCATGTAGAGAAGAACGTATGTGAAAGCATCCTTGGTACTCTGCTCAAGATTAAAGGTAAAAGAAAGGATGGTGAGGGTTCACGGCTCGATATGCTTGCTGATCAATCAAAATGCAAGAGTGAAGCAGAAGATGATGACAAATTCATCAAAGCTCGCCAGAGTTACAATTTCAGTACAAAAGAAGCAACACAGTTCTTCAACTATTTGTTGTCAGTTAAGACACCCTCTTCCTACTCCGCAAACATCAGAAGTCTTGTGGATGTGAGCTCAGGTAAAATGAAGTTGGGACACATGAAGTCACATGATTGCCATGTAATGTTGACACAAATCCTCCCGGTGGCCATCAGGAATCTGATGGACAAAGATATAAGAAACACACTCATTGAGCTCTATGATTTCTTCAACCAACTATGGCAGAAAGTTGTAGATCCTGAAGAGTTGGATCATATGCAAGATGATATTGCAATAATATTGTCCACCCTAGAGATGTTTTTCCCACCGTCATTCTTTGATGTCATGGTCCATCTCACTGTGCACCTTGTCGATGAGATAAAGTATTGTGGTCCTGTGTTTCTTCGCAACATGTATCCCTTTGAGCGGTTCATGGGAATACTGAAGTGCTTTTGTCGAAACCAAAACCATCCAGAGGCAAGCATCCTACAAGGTTATACCGCGGAGGTGGTGGTTGAGTTTTGCACCGAATACATGAAACCAAGACCTATAGGTTTGCCCCTCTCTCACCACGAGGGAAGGCTGAAAGGTAAGCCGGTCCTTGCTGGCACGCAAATGGCTGCACCCGGAGAATTGGCAGAGAAAGCCCATTTGATGGTACTGCTTAACAGCCCAGTTCTCAACGCTTATGCCAAAGAACACTTGGCGGAGATACGCCGAAGCTTCTTACCAATGGTGCCTTCATCAGATGTGGAGATGAAGGAGCACACTAAGAACTATGCCGAATGGCTGAAGAATCGTTTGGCACAAGGATCCATCGATGACATTGCTACGTGGTTGGCACAAAAGCCATCACCTATGGTGTTGACGTACCAAGCATATGACATAAATGGATACACGTTCTACACTGAGGAACGTGATCAGAAGACCTCATATCAGAACAACTCTGTTCGAATAGAATGCATGACTGTAGATGAAGCTGATAAAAGGGTATACTATGGAACCATCAAAGAGATTTGGGAGCTTGACTATGTGAAAGTTAAGGTGGCATTATTCAGGTGCGCATCGATCCCTCTTGGTCATGTAAAGGTTGATGATTACAGGAAGACCTGTGTTAACAGGACAACGATGGCATATCATGCGGACCCGTTCATTCTTGCCAGCGATGCTACCCAGATTTTCTTTGCGGAAGACCCCTTGCATAAGAACTGCCATGTAGTGATGCATGGGAAGAGGAGGGTACTGGGTGTCGAGGATGTTGCCGATGAGGATGAGTACGATGAATTTGCTGAGTTGCCAGCCAAGGGATCACGCACCCGTGTAACAGAGCAGTGTAAAATCATCAGAAAACCCAAGTTCATTCGGGGTCAACGTAATGTTCCCAGTTCCCCCATGTACATGGGAATTAAGCCGTAAGACTAGTCTTTATGCCTACCCTGCAACTTGATTCGTTCAATTTAGAACTGTCGCGTGTACTGAATTTGTGAGTTATGCCCGGTTTTCTGTTGATGTAAGAACCATTAATATGTTGACCTTGATATGCTGTCAGCCCAGGCAATGAATATGAACTGTTTTTTGTTATTATTATTATTATAATATCATAGAGGTAGCACAATCAATTGATCTCACTACAGTATGTGTGAACAAAAATATGCAATCTGGTTTGCGAATAGCACACGGTTCATTGATGAAAGCCGTGTGCCGACCAAACCCCGCCCGCGATCTGAGTCGTGCTTTCTGATTGGCCAGAACCCAAACCCCACGGATCGTACGTCTGCATCGTTGGATGCTCCTTGATCGAATGGCGATCCTCATCCCTTTCGACAGCACATGCAGTTCCGGTTCATGTAAATGTTTTCAAATAGCACATGGTTCACTCACGAAAGCCGTGTGCCTACCAAACCGTGGCCGATGCCCCCCCATGCAATGCGCGTGATCTAAGTCGTGCGTTCTGATTGGCCAGAACCCAAACCCCACGGATCATACGTCTGCACCGTTGGATGCTCCTTGATCGAACGGCGATCCTCATCCCTTTCGACAGCACATGCAGTTCCGGTTGTAATTTTATTTTTATGCACAAAATGCATGTTAAACTCAAAAAATGTCTTAAATATAGCTAACGATACCTGAAATGCGCCAGAAAATCAAACCCGTGGTATAATGGTGATTGCGTACCATGGAAATTTTTATGAGGCCAAACGATGAAGTCACCGGCCACTGGAGTTTGAATTGACACGTCTCCTTTTGGAAACCATGATCCTTGAGATGCTCCGGTTTGGAAGGAGCGATCATCAAAACTTGTGCCAAACTTTACCAATTTTTTTCCACGGGGTCGTGAGAGCACGCCACGGGCACACATCGATTTTGATGATGTCCGGACTCCATCTAAATTTCCTGTGATTAAAATACCAACTAGGCCTACGCCAGTGGCCGCACCTCACGGCCGAAATGTTTGAAACTTCTCCCCGCTTCTCGAACAAATGGATGAAAACTTGCAAAGCGACGCACAAATGATTTGTACACCTTCTTTGCTAGGCTGATCGTAATGGGAGTATCATAGCTAGTATCATGCATGCCAACTAGGCAATTCTGATGAGCTGTCATAGAATTAAATGAAGAAAGAGAGGGTTAAGTATCATATCATGATACCGTATCATAATAAATGCTATGCTACTATGTGTCATGCATGACAATAAATAAAATACTACATGATACTAACTTATGATACTATGCGCGCATTACGGAGGTAGTATCATATACTAGTACCATATGCATGATACTAGTATATGATACTCTCCATTAGGCTGCTTCCAATGCATTGGTGCTTACATGAGGTGCTAAGCATATTAAATACTTTAGCAACTAAAGACCCCAATGCATAGGTGCTTAACTTGTTGGTGCTAAGTATCCTTCATTTAATCATTTTGCAACTAAAGTTCTTCATGCATTGGTGGGATTCTTCCATTTAAGTGTTTTGCCTAGCTAGGTTCTCGCGCTTGGCATTGTTTTCTTCCTGGGGTCACCACACTCATCTCTCTCCTCTTAATTACCTTGCCACATCAGATTTTTTTGCCTACATGGCAGCCTTAGCACCTGTACAAGGTGGAGCATTGGGAGGGTTAGACTAGTCACAATGGGTATAGTAACTTAGACTAGTAACACGCATATGTTACTAGTCTATGTTACTACCTCTATAGTGGGGAGTAACATATGTGTGGTGTCATGCAACACTTCATTTATTAGGTTGTAGACTCATCTTGTCTTGGTATGTGTGATGTTACAATAACTAGCTATTTTACCACATGACTCTCTTTCCTCATTAATTACTTACCACATCATCTATTTTGCCTAGAGATGTGTGATGTTACCACCTATGTTACCCCCACTGTGGGTAGTCTTACAACCTGCCTTATCATATACTAGTATCATGCATATGATACTATAGTATATGATACTACCTTCGTAATGCGCGCATAGTATCATAAGTTAGTATCTTAGGTTGCCTTATTAATTGCCATACATGACACAAAGTAGTACAACATTTAATATGATACGGTATCATGATATGATACCACACCCTCTCTTTCCTCATTTAACTGTGTGCCACTACATCATCCAAAAAGTCTAGTTGGCATGCATGATACCGCTTATGATACTCCCATTACGACGAGCCTTAGGGTGGCCATATAGTGGGGGTATCATAGCCGGTAGCATGCACTCGGGAATAGAAAATATGATGATGTGGCAAAGAAGTAACATAGGTAGATACCGTAACATAATAAATATGGTATACTACTTTGTGTCATGCATGGCCATAAATACGGTCATCTATGATACTACTCTATGATACTATATGCACCATGAAGGTACGTACGTAGTATCATACACTAGTATCATATGCATGATACTATAGTATATGATACTCCCCACTATAAGGCTGGCCATAGTGGTGGTATCATAGCTGATATCATGCACTCGGAAATAGCAAGTATGCTGATGTGGCAAAGAATTAAATAAGATAGAGAGGGTTAGAGTAACATATAGCTAGGTAGATACCGTATCATGTTAAATGCGATGCTAATTTGTGTCATGCATGGCAATAAATATGATAATCTATGATACTACTCTATTATACTATGCACTATAATTAAAGGAAGTATCATACACTAGTATCATATATATATATATATATATATATATATGCATGATACTAGTATATATGACACTCTCCACTATGAGTAGCCTAAGTATAGCCTATAACTAAAACACCCACATGTAGTTGCAGTAGGGTTTTTGACTTTAATTATATGCACTAAAATGCAAGGTAAGTGCAAAGAATGACTTAAACATATATAGCAGAGGCGAGACCTGAAATGGGCCGGAAAATCAAACCAAGGGTATATCCGCGATTGTTTACCATGATTTTTTTTCGAGGCGGAACGATGTAGTAACTGATGATTTGGATTCCGAAGTGCCGCATCTCCTTTTGGAAACTATGATCCTTCTCGTGAGATGCTCTGGTATGGAAGGTGCGAGCACCAAAACTTGTGCCAAACTTTACCAAAATTTTTCCATGCGATCGTGAGAGCACGCCACAGTGACACAATGATTTTCATTATTTTCCGGACTCTATATTTATTTCCTCAAATTAAAATACCAACAAGGCCTACGCCTCTAGCCGCACCCTGCGGCCGAACTGTTTGAAGTTTTTTCCCGTTTCTCGGACAATGAATGAAAACTCGCAAAGCGACACACAAATGATCTTGCTAACACCCACGTGTATTTGCGACTATATATATATACAAACGAGATCTCTTTTTTTTTGCATATTCAAAGTTTGAGATTGCTAGCCAGGCCTGCCGCCTGGTAAAATGTACCAGAAAATCGAACCATAGGATACAATCGTGATTTCTTACCGTGGAAAAAAAATTTGGAGGCGAAACGATGAACTCATGTTTTCATTCAAACAAAAATATGCTATTAGTTAATGTAAATGTTTTCAAATAGCACACGGTTCACTCACGAAAGACGTGTGCCCACTAAACCGTGGCCGATGCCCCCCTACCACGCGCGCGATCTGAGTCGTGCGTTCTGATTGGCCAGAACCCAAACCCCACGGATCGTACGTCTGCACCGTTGGATGCTCCCAGATCGAACGGCAATCCTCATCCCTTTCGACAGGAAATGCAGTCTGGCTAGGATTTGATTTATATGCCAAAATGCACTGTAAATGCCAAAAAATGTCTTAAATATAGCACATGAGACCTTAAATGCGCCAGCAAATCAAACCCGTGGTATAATGGTGATTGCTTAACGTGGGAAAAATTTAGAGGCGAAACGATGAACTCACGTCTTCATTTCAAAATTAGTACGTCTTCATTTCAAATGAAAATTTTCTCTTTGTGCACACGAGCGCTTAGAGGCAACTGTTTGCATAGGCCTTTCCGCGCGGCGACCGGGGATATTTTTCACCCTTTTCACCTAGGCCGCCAACAACCTCCCACCGCCTGCCCGCGTTTCACTCAACTAGTCCACCCAATCTCCATCGCCAGCTCCCCCCTCCCCCAGATCCACAGCAGAACCCTCTCCGGCGCCGGCGTGCTCACCCTGGCCATGTGCCCGCTCTTCGGCGGCAAGCCTACCTCCACTGCCGTTCCCAACACGTGGCTGCCCGTGCCTCACCGTCTTCGTTTGCTCGCCAGCCACCCTCGAGCATATCGATCCTGTAACCCTCGCCTCTCCTGTGGTTCGGCCGGGTTTGCATTAAGAAGCCTGTTAGTTACTGCTCTCCATCACAGTGAGGCATATTTCCTCACAATCCCTCTTCCTATTTTGTTCCGTATGTTCCCAAATTGGCTATAAAATAACGAAGAGCGTATATATGTTCATTATCTACCTTCCTAACTAGTACATATAAGCTATATTTGTTCCAATAAGTTACTGCCGATTTACAGATCGCGGGCGCCCGAGTCACACAAACTTAACAAATAAGCCGTACATTTTCTAAATTATTGCATGACATGTTTAGAAAGCTTCATACCAAGTTTTTAGTTTTATGCTTATCCTCCTTTCCTGAGTTTCGCATGTGTTCTCTGTAGATGCCGAGTAGCAGCGACAACACTCATGCTTCAGGCGATGTATCTTCATCTGATTCTGACAACCCTAGGTCTTTAGCAGATGGTGAGGGATCAAGTAATCTTGAACGGGATAGAGCTGGAGCAATTACCCTTCCGGTTAGGACACGGAGGAACGCTCCAAGGAAGCCCACACACCAGCCTAAAGGTATATATGAAGTAACCGAGATCGATTTAAAGTCTTGGGCTCCAACTAAACCAGATAAAGCACGCACGAGGTTCAGGAGTGTGTGTGGATTTGTTGGCAGAGCAAGGCTCAACATTAATCTGCCGGGGTTTCGGAAGGCTGACACAGAAACACGGCGAAGGATAGTCCGGGAGATCATGGATCACTTCAACGTTCCAGAGCAGTGGAGAATGCTAGTGGAACACGCTGCACTGAAGAAGGCTAGGGATGCTTGGAGAAACTGGAAGCACGTGCTGTACAAGAAGTACTTGAGTGAAGGCAAGTTCCCAATCCCCGCATACCCCCAAATTACAAAGGCAGACTGGGCAGAATTCAAAAGGGTCAGGGCAACTAAAGAGTTTGCTGACAAGAGTGCCAAGCAATCGGAACTTCAGAAGAAGAACATACACCCCCACCATATGGGTGTGGCAGGATACTACGGCATGAAACCGATATGGGACCAGGAGGACAAAGAAGCAGTAGCGGCGGGTGGGCAACCGGCCTTTAGTAAAATCAGGGGCGAACGCGCCAGAGACTACCTGCGGGCACGTGCAAGGAGGCGTGATGACGGAACTTATTACTTTGAAAACTCACGTGACGAAGAACTGTATCAAGTGATGTTAGAGGCTTCCAAGATCCCTGGAAGGTTCTACAGGAACTCAGGGCCATGTGACATTCTGTCCGATGCTCTGGAAACAAGAGAGCCCCCTGGCCGTGCAAGGGGTATAGGTGTTAATGTCCCGCACAAGAGGGCTTTCACACTCAGCAAAGAAGAGAGGCTCATGATGAAAATAGCGAGGAGTGAAATGAAGCAGAATGAATTGTATGAAAGGTTGAGGAAGGACATGTATCCGGCTGTTCGAAAGGATATTGAGGAGTCAATGATGGTGCAGAAGACTCTAACACTGACAGATAGCCAGCAGATGGGAGGGGAGGCGGGCATGGAGGATGCTGCTTATTGCGCGACAACACCGCACAAGAGTGGCTGTGCATCAGCTAACCCCAACGACAGTGAGACTGCAGCTGCTCATGATGATGCTATATCTGATCTATCTGGAATGAAAGACAGACTGAAGGGCGTGCTTACACATTATGAAGGTACATTAAAATGTGCAACAGCCTGGGTTTTCCCACCCTTCTTGGAAGAGGGCCTCTTGTTGGACAATGTGCCATTGAAGCCGGGCTGTGTGAAGTACTACATGACTGAAGTAAAGCCTGGATTCAATGAATTTGCCCTGAAGAATGTCCTAGGAAACTTTGATGAGCAAAGGACCTTGGGAGAAACACTGTTACATCACATCCAGTGGCCACAAAAGGAAATAGAGTTCATCGATGAGATCCCTGAAGCCCCGCCAAGAGCAACCAATGTCGCCCCTCAACCGGTGGCGCTCTCCTTGCCACAGCAGCTCTCGCGTGCTTCCCCCAAAGAACCTAATACTCGTAATCCGACGGCTGATGCATCAACCTGTGATCAGCCGGCCCGACTTTGTGCCGTACAGGCCATGTCATCCTCCGCCCCAAAGCAGCCAGTGGCAAGGCCTACAACTGCTGAAGACGCATCACCGGTTCAGATGCCGGCCGCTGAAGCAGCGGGGGGAGACCCAGCTGCAGCACATGCTCAGCAGACCAACCTGGTGGAACGGACTGCTAAGCAGTCTGATGCTTCGGAACTGCCTGCTAAGCAGTCTGTAGGTCCAGAACCGACTGCTCATCAGTCCGTCGGTCCACAGTTACATGATCATCATACCAATGCGTCAGCACTTCCCGCTCAGCAAACCAACGCGTTGGCACGGCCTCCTCAGCACACCGACAAGTTGGCACCACCTGTGCAGAAACCCGACATAGCTTCAACGCATGGTCAGCAGTGCGATGCCTCTGCTCCTACATCCCAACAGTCCGTCATAGCAGCACCGCTAGCTCAGCAGTCCGGCATAGATAAACCGTCTGCTAAGCAGTCCGTCGAAGCTTCACCGTCTGCTCGGCAGTCTACCTTGCAGCCAACCAGACGTTCTGCCAGAAATGCTTCAAGTACCAAGAAGGAAGCGGCCAAAAAGGCTGCACCCGTGAGGAAGCACGGCGGGAGATCGAAGAGGAAAGAGAACGACTGCCTCTTACTTAAAGCACTCATCGCCAGAACCAAATTAACAACAGGTTGTTCGAACCGGGGAGTAATATTATTTCTGATGGCATGGATGATGAAGAAGTAGATTTGTTGCTTGCTAAAAGTAAAGCAGACGTACTTGAAGCACGCAATTACATCCATGGCCAGCCATTTCTTGTTGGCGAATACTTTGATGAGTGCAGCTCCAGTTGCCGCGAGTTACATGAATATTGCATGGATCAAATGTCAGCCGGTCATCATGGTTTTCTAGTCCACTACAACAGAGATCATTTCCGACACGATGCTGGTTCCATCAATGTGAGTTTCGAGGACTTACATCTCTTCTTCAACTTCAACGAGCTCGATGCCACTCTTGTTAGATGCCTGATTTTGTAAGTACTTAACAAACTCTGATCAACTTCTCCATACAAGGCTGTAAATGACAAACAGCTAACTGCATTTTATTCCTCTCAGGGGATTGAATGCGCAGAGAAGAGAAAGGGAGAGTGTGTATTTCATAGATCCTGCATTAGCAAATGGCACAACATTAGATGGTAAGGACCTACGGGACTGGGCCATTAACAGGGTCGTCCGTATCTTGGAAAACACGTCCCATTCAGAATCATTTCTCTGGCCATATCATGAACGGTAAGTCAAGTAAACAACCACGCATACACTGCTTGTCTTTCAGATTTTGACATAATTCGTAAGTTCATGGCTTTCTTAATATGTGGCGATCACTGGATATTGGTATTCATTGTTCCAAACAAGAACACAGTTTGCTACATGGATTCTCTCAGAGAGTCAACAAACACTCAGGATCTGACGCATCTTCAGCAATTCATGGATAGGTCTTGAATTCTATGATGTTGAAATTAATTTGCATTCATATCTGGTTCAATAATTGATGTTGTCAAAATTCATCTTCATTTGCAGTGTGCTCGCATTGTGGAAAACTAAACCAGGGAACCTGTTCATGAGGGAACTACCTCTATAGCACGAGATCGTTTCTCCGGTAACACACTGAAATCCGTTATTTTCGGAAAATTTATCCAATAGTTTGCAAATACATTTTCTTACGCTAGTCAAATGTTCAAGCTTCTAAATAAACCTCTTTCTATTTTTGTCCAAAGAAAAAATAATACATCTAACACCGGTTAGGTTGTTCCTAACAGGACAAATACATGACTAATTCTGTACAAAAAATTTCAGTGTCCTCAGCAACAAGCAGGGACCAACCTTTGTGGATACTATGTTTGTAGACACATGATCTCCATCTGCAAATCTGTTGATAGTTGTGACGATCCTCGCGAATTAGTACTAGTAAGTCTATCTTAATTAATATCTTCTACTCCACTCATATGGCACATTCCGATCTTAAAAATACTGCAGCTCATCTTAGAACCGAGGACCCCTGAACCGCTCCCGGCTGGTGAATTGCTGATGGTTCAGAGATTTATCAACGACTTCTTCCTGAATCACTACATCAATCCCACTGGTGATAGTGAAGATTTCAGCATGCCTTCTCCTGAAACATTGAGTAAGAGTTAGCCGCTAAACATATACGCATGGATCCATTGTTTTCCATCTGATGAGGTCATCGTATTTCGCACACTATGATTAATTATGTAATGCATATATGTGTGGACAAATCATTGGAATTTAGCTACCATATGTTCAATTGCAATTGTTGTGAAATCTGATGAATGTTCTTCCTGTGGACACTATTTGTTCAATTGAATATTGTGGCGAATTTGCTTTTTGCATGCCGATTCAAAATGGGATATTTTTGTTTTAACCTGGCAATTGCTCCGCACACGGTTGAACTAAATGAGTGTGTGCGATCCACATCGGAAAGCATACGTCAATCGTAGCGGAACCGTCGGTGATACACAGCAGATCGCAAATGATTTGCAGTGCTACTACGTGTGCGTAGGGTCTCCGGAACCGTTTGTGATATCACGGTATCGCACACGAGAGCTCGGAGCAAACCGTGCCCAATGTAAAATACAATCCCAGTCGTAATTTTTTGAGGAAACGTGTGGGGTCCCAAACGAAAAGCACACATCACTCTTGGTGCAACTGTCGGTGATACACAACAAATCACAAACGGTCTGCAGCACTTGTATGTGTGCGAAGGGGCTCCTGAACCATTTGTGATAGAACATTATCGCACACAGTAATTATTGGGAAACGTGTGCGATGGAATATTGCATGGCAGATGGGTTCCGCAGAAAACTCGTGTGCGATGGGGAACATATCGCACACAGTTCATATGTTGGCCCGTGTGCCTTACATACTGTTTCCCAAACGGTTCATTACGACACACCGTTTGGTTTCACTGCATCATTAGAAACGTTTAATCACCGATACCACACGTGCGAAAGAATTTAGTGTGTGCTGCATCACACACGATTGCACTTTGCAAGGCCTCTGGATCATGGCTCCATATCCCCGACGGTTTCTGGGTCGTGTGGGAAGGACCCCCTATCGCCCACACTCACTTGGCGATGGTTCCAAATGCCATCGCGGAAAGGGGTTAAAAACCGTGTGTATAGCACCGACGCATACCAGTGTAACATCATGACGACTGTGTTACTGCCATGTTATGCTTGCACCTGAGTACTTATTCTGCTGCTTGTAGTTCGTCACTTAGCAAATTCCTCAAGTAGTATTTCCTCAGTGACGAATTTGTAAAAATCGCCTATTCACCACCCCTCTAGTCAATATAACGCACTTTCATTTACGATTAATGTGTGTCCCTCTCAAAAGGTGTATACAACAAGGATTATTGTGGCAAACTAAAAAGCAAAGACTCATATAATACAAGACACTCCAAGCAAAACACATATCATGTGGTGAATAAAAATATAGCCTCAAGTAATTTACCGATGGATTGAAGACAAAAGAGGGGATGCCACCCGGGGCATCCCCAAGCCTAGATGCTTGGTTGTCCTTGAATATTACCTTGGGGTGCCTTGGGAATCCCCAAGCTTAGGCTCTTGCCACTCCTTATTCCGTAGTCCATCGAAACTTCACCCAAAACTTGAAAACTTCACAACACAAAACTCAACCAAAAACTCGTGAGATCCGTTAGTATGATAAAACAAATCTCCACTTTCAGGTACTATTGTGAACTCATTCCAATTTTATATTTGCATTATATCTACTGTATTCTAACTTCTCCATTGCTCATACCCTCCGATACTACCGATAGATCCATCAAAATAAGCAGGCAAGACATCGAAAACAGAATCTGTCAAAAACAGAACAGTCTGTAAAGACCCGAACTATAGTCATACTTCGGTAACTCCAAAACTGCTGAAAAATTAGGACAACATAGGCAATTCGTATGTCAATCTCGTGTAAAAAATTCAGAGTTTTCCCACGTTCCAGCAAATTTTAACAATTCTGATACTGGACGCAAAAGTTTCTGTTTTTCAGCAAAATCAATTCTACGGTCTTCCAAAGCATCCCAAAGGTCTTACTTGGCTCAAGCAATAGTTAAAACATTAAAACACAATCACAACAGAGGTATAATTGAGTATACTCATAAAAACAGCAAATAAAAATATTGGGTTGTCTCCCAACAAGCGCTTTTCTTTAAAGCCTTTTAGCTAGGCGTTGATAATTTTAATGATGCTCACATGAAAGGCAACAAATTGAAGCACAAAGAGAGCATCATATAGCATGTGAAAATTAAGTTTAATTCTAACATACTTCCTATGCATATGCATTTTATAGGGAAAATATTTATCAAGACAAGCAGAAACTAGCATATGCAAGGAAGAAGAAAGAAGCAATAGCAATCTCAACATAATGAGAGGTAATTTAGTAACATGAAAATTTATACAACCATATTTTCCTCTCTCATAATAATTACATGTGGGATCATATTAAAATTCAACAATATAGCTATCACATAACATATTCTCTACATGATCCACATGCATGCAAAGTTGACACTCTTCCAAAATAGTGGGATTATCATCAAATAAAGTCATGACCTCTCCAAGCCCACTTTCAATATTATGGCAAACATATTCATCATGAGGCTTAAATAAATTTTGAAGAACATAAGAAACATTATCATCCCAATCATGATCATTGTAATAAGTAGTGGACATAACAAAATCATCATCCCCAAGCTTGTAGATTTGCATATTATTAGCACAATCGACATTCATATAACTTATAATAACATCATTGCAATCACGCTTTTCATTCAAGGAGCTATCAAGTGTGGGTGCAATAGCAATAATTTCATTTTTAACATAAGGAACTATAGCAAGTTCATCACCATAAGCATTATTAATATTGGCATCATGGCCATAAGAATGACAAGCATCACATTCATTGAGAGGGGATATTTCAACCAGATCAACGGAATCATAATTATCTATAGATTCATGCATATCATTATTTTTTTCCAAAGCAGCGAACATTCTCTCAATAAATTCTTTAACATAGACATTATGAGCATAGTTTTCATAGCAATATTTAAGTATGTCAAAATTTTCAGATTTGTAGAGAGTAATATCATACTTTCAATCAAAGAAGCAACTTCATAAGCACCCTTAAAAGCAACAAATTCTTCAATTTGTTCGATATCATAGTAACTATAAACACCTTTGGCATAAGAAGATAAGATTTCATTATCATTAAACACACATAGGTAGGGAAGGTGTTTTTTAGGGTTCTCCGAGCAACAAGTAAAACTATAAATTTCACATAGATTCCAAGCATAGCATAGAAAACAATTTATTTGATTCCATAAGAGTCCCTCTTTTTGAGACAAGCGGTGACACACAAAATGAGCATGCTCATCTAATGATTTTCCCTCAACTAAACTAGTTGCGGTTTCAGCACGAGCACATATGGATCGAAGATGATCCAAGTAGAAAACTTTAAGTGGATCCAGAAACCTTTTTGCTTTCTAATTTGCAATAAACATACAATTATACCAAGCAAACAAACCAAGTAAGACACAAAGGCAAATGAAAAGGCAAACAAAAAAGAAGGAAAATGAAAAGGCAAACAAAAAAGAAGGCGAATAAAAAGGCAAATATTTTTTGTGTTTTTGTAAAATCGTTTTAGAAGTGGGGGAGAGGAAAACGAGAGGCAAATGGCGAATAATGTAAATGCAAGAGATGAGAGTTTATGATGGGTAGTTGGTAGGCTTGATGTAGATCCTCCCCGGCAACGGCGCCAGAAATTCTTCCTGCTAATTCTTGAGCTTGCGTTGGTTTTTCCCTTGAAGAGGAAAGGGTGATGCAGCAAAGTAGAGATAAGTATTTCCCTCAGTTTGATAACCAAGGTACCAATCCAGTAGGAGGAACACACAAGTCACCAATGGTTGCACCTACACAAACAAACAAATACTTGCACCCAACGCGATAAAGGGGTTGTCAATCCCTTCATGGTTACTTGCAAGGATGAGATCTGATAGAGATAGGTATAAAAGATAAATAAAAGTGCAAAACTAAGTAAAAGTAAATAAATTGCAGCAAGGTATTTTGGGGTTTTTTGGTTTTATAGGTCTGAAAATAATATGATAAAAATAGACCCAGGGGCCATAGTTTTCACTAGAGGCTTCTCTCTTGAAGGAACACATACGGTGGGAAAACAAATTACTGTTGAGCAATTGATAGAAAAGTGTAAAGTTATGACGATATCTAAGGCAATGATCATGAATATAGGCATCACGTCCGTGACAAGTAGACCGACTCCTGCCTGCATCTACTACTATTACTCCACACATCGACCGCTATCCAGCATGCATCTAGTGTATTAAGTTAACAAGAACGGAGTAACGCCTTAAGTAAGATGACATGATGTAGAGGGATAGATCCAATCAATATGGTATACACCCCATCTTTTTATTCTTGATGGCAACAATACAAATACGTGCCTCGCTACCCCTTGTGTCACTGGGTGAGGACACCGCAAGATTGAACCCAAAACAAAGCACCTCTCCCATTGCAAGATAAATCAATCTACTTAGCCAAACCAAATCAATAGATCGGAGAGAAATATAAAGCTATCTTAATCATGCATAAAAGAGTTCAGAGAAGACTCAAATAATATTCATAGATAATCTGATCATAAACCCACAATTCATCGGATCTCAACAAACGCACCGCAAAAGAAGATTACATCGAATAGAACTCCATGAACATCGAGGAGAACATTGTATTGAAGACCAAAGAGAGAGAAGAAGCCATCTAGCTACTAGCTATGGACCCGTAGGTCTATGGAAAACTACTCGCACATCATCGAAAGGGCAGCAAGGTTGATGTAAAGGCCCTCCGTGATCAAATCCCTCTCCGACAGAGTATCGGAACAGGTCTCCAGATGGGATCTCACGAGGACAGAAACTTGCAGCGGCGGAAAAGTATTTTTGGTGTGCCCTCTGGTATACGGGGAATATTTGGGTATTTATGGAGCTGGAATTAGGGTTAGGGGAGCTACGGGGGGCTCACAAGCTTGGGGACGCCCCCTAGGGCGCGCCCTCCAGGCTTGTGGCCAATCCGTGGCTCTTCCGGCCTCCTCTCGAACCTTCCTAGGTGTCTTATGGTCCAAGAAAAATCGTCAAAAAGTTTCATTCCGTTTGGACTCCATTTGGTATTGATTTTCTGTAAAAGTAAAAACAAGGAAAAAACAACAACTGGCACCGGGCACTAGGTTAATAGGTTAGTCCCAAAAAAATGATATAAAATAGCATAATAATGCATATAAAACATCCAAGATGGATAATATAATAGCATGGAACAATAAAAAATTATAGATACGTTGGAGATGTATCACGCCAGCATGTATTTTCCCTCACAAGGTTCTTGGTATATTGTCTACATTATGTGATCATGCTTATTGCAATGCTCCATTTGTTATGAACTTAATACCTCAAGATGCATGCAGAATAGTGGTCTTGTGGTGGAGTATTTGTTGTAGATGCAGTTGGATAACTATCTAGATATCACGGATGTAATGCCTATGTTGAAGTATGCCATGAATGGTCGTAATCACATAAAATGGAAGTCAAGTAAATATTTGCAGAGACCAACCAACCAACTATAACTTGAAAGTTAGGTGAGCTATTTGAAACATAAAATGGAAGCTAAGTGAACTATTTTAATGGGAAAATGTAGGGTAACACAACAAAAAACAAAAAAACCATCCTACGCACCAGACCAGGACCACTATCAAGATGCATACTGTTCGGAAACATAGTAGAAAACAAAAAAAATTGCCCTACTATCAAACCAGGAACACTATGAAGATGCATTAGCAGTTTGGATCGTTACGAACTACGATTTGCGGTGGAAGAATAGTTAGTGTAGATCATACTTGAAGTCCCTCGAACCGTTCGCAAAGGACCCCTCGAACCAAAGACCGAAAGCACAACCCCTCTATAGATTGAAAGTGTATGGGCTTCACGATCCGGCAGCGCTTCGCCATCCAGAGCTAACCGTCGCTAGAGGATTAGATGGAGAAGAATAGAACTGCATAGGGCTTCTATATTTTGAGGATTAGAGATATCTAGGTCTATCTCTAATTATACCAACTCCAAATTAGAACTAGAACTAGAGAACTAGAGGAGGCTCCAAAACTTGTTTATTCAATTGTGGATAAAACCTCTAGTATATATAGGTTGGAGGAGGGGGGTGCCACAAGGGGGAGGAGTCCTCCTTCCCTTGCACCAGCCCTAGGGGGAGGAGGAGTCCCCCCAATCCAGTTTGGCCCCCTTTAGCTTGTCCAACAAGCTAGGGGGTGCCCCTTTTGTTATTGGGCCCTAGGGCCCAATAGCTCTCCACCACTTGGCCTTTTCATTATTTATCTGGCCCGTTGATGTTGTATTACTTATAAAAGCCTCTCAATCAATATTAGAACCTTTTAATATTAATTTAACATCTCCAAAAACAAATTCACCTATGTATCAATTCCCGGTATTACCCGGTAAACCCCGAAACTCTTCGAGTAACTCCGAAACACATCTGGTTTCTCTCGAAACTATTTCTAATATCAATGAAACTATTTCATAAATATTTTATCATAACTCTTGCTCCACTAACACTTAGTAGATCATGATTTCCTTAAGCTTGTGACCCTATAGGTCGGTAAAACATAGACATGAACAAAACCCCTTTCGTTCAATGATCAATAATGGAACCGTAGACATCCATATTAATCCCTATGAATACGCAAATGACATTTGAGTGAACCTTTGGTTATCATGTGCTATTACCGTTGCTTTGCGATACTTTACAAAACCCGAGGTGAGATATATTGGTACCCTCTTGAGTCGTTCTCATGCTCACTATACCGGTCTCCTCATTACCAATTTTGCTCTTCTTTCTCATTGACATGTTCTGGCATCCCTGTGACCTAGTCACCTGTGTCTAGCTAGACGATGATGGATGCCGTCACACCAAGAGGGCCATAAGAATATCTCTCCGTCGTTGGAGGAGCAAATCCCACTCTTCAGCTACCTAGCCCCTTGTCAAAATTTCCGATGAACGTGTAAGTTGTCGTTACGATCACCGTGTTACAGATGACATTTGAGCAACCCCAAAGTCCATCGTACAGTAAGAAGTGACTACGATACTCTCATGGTCTAAGGAACTAAAGAATGTGTTATAATGGTTGACTTATGACGATAGTATCTCAAAGAAAAACAAACAAGTTGGGCCAATTCAATATGATCATTCTTCCAATGTCATATTCTAGAAGTTGTTTTGGGACTATTGTTACACTCAACGATATCCCAAGATCCAGAAAACATGATCACAAACAACACCTGAGTTAGTCCTAGAGTCAAGACTAGGAATCAGGTTTCACCTTTTATTATTCCACACATGCTTATGAGTTTTCCACCGAATCGCATATTCCAAGATCGTATCAGTTATAGCATGGAATATAAACTCTGAATTATAAACAAGGAAATAAATAATACAATATTATTGCCTCCAGGGCAATATTTCCAATAGACTCCCACTTGCACTAGAGTCAATAATCTAATTGCATAGCTTCTTTAACACCTATGGCTTTCCAGTGTTTCTCATGTTCTGCTCGTGGTAAAGGCTTCGTCATCAGATCTGACACATTCAAATCCGTGTGAATCTTGAGTACTTTCACAAAACCTTTATCGACATACTATCACATAATGTGATACTTGCGTTCGATATGTCTGGTCTTCATGTGGGACCTTGGTTCCCTTGCTTGAGCAACGACGCCACTATTATCACAATAGAGCACCATTGGGTTCACCGCACTTTGACCACACCAATCTCTTCAGAAACTTCTTGATCCAGACTGGCTCCTTTGAAGCTTTTGAAGCCGCAATATATTCTGCTTCCGCCATAGAATCCGCAACAGTATCCTGCTAGAAACTCTTCCAAACCACTTCACCACCATTAAGGGTGAAAACATAGCCCGATTGACATTTATAGTCATCTCTATTAGTCATGAAGCTAGCATTGGTGTAACCATTTACAACGAGCTCTTCATCTCCTCCATAAACAAGGAGCATGTCCTTTGTCCTTCTGAGGTACTTAAGAATTTTTTAATAGCTGCCTAGCGAGCCACTCCAGGATCACGTTGGTACGTGCTACTAACACTTAGCGCATAAGAAACATCTGGTCTTGTACATATCATAGCATACATGATGGATCCAATTACCGAGTGATATGTATCCAACGTATCTATAATTTTTTATTGTCCCATGCTGTTATATTATCAATCTTGGATGTTTTATATTCATTTACTAGCAACTTTATATCATTTTTTTGGACTAACCTATTAACTTAGTGCCCAGTGCCAGTTTCTGTTTTTTTGCTTGTTTTTTACTTTGCAGAATATCAATACCAAACGAAGTCCAAATGCCACGAAACTTTTTGGAGATTTTTTTCTGGCTAGAGGAGACCCTGGAAGCTTCTGGAGGCCACGAGAGGAGGCCCGAGGGGCCCACTAGACACCAGGGCGCGCCAGAGGCCCCCGACGCACCCTGGTGGGTAGTGGAGCCCTCGGGCACCGCCTTGACCTACCTCCACCTCTATAAATACTCTAAAATCCCGGAAACCCTAGGGGAGTCAACGAAATACTTTTTCCGCAGCCGCAAGTTCCAGAACCACGAGAACCAATCTAGAGGCCTTTTCCGGCACCATGCCGGAGGGGGCAACGATCACGGAGGGGTTCTTCATCATCCTTGTCACCCCTCCGATGATGCGTGAGTAGTTTACCACAGACCTACGGGTCCGTAGTTAGTAGCTAGATGGCTTCTTCTCTCTTTTTGATCTTAAATACAATGTTCTCCTCGATGTTCTTGGAGATCTATTTGATGTAACTCTTTTTTGCGGTGTGTTCGTTGGGATCCGATGAATTGTGAGTTTATGATCAGCTCTATCCATGAATATTATTTGAGTCTTTGCTGAACTCTTTAATGCATGATTGTTATAGCCTTATATTTCTTCTCTGATTTTTTGGTTTTGTTTAGCCAACTAGATTGATTTATCTTGCCATGGGAAGAGGTGCTTTGTGATGGGTTCGATCTTGCGGTGCTCAATCTCAGTGACGGAAAGAGACATGACACGCATGTATCATTGCTATTAAGGGTAACAAGATGGGGTTTATTCATACGTGAGTTTATCTTGTCTACATCATGTCATCGTTCTTATTGCATGACTCATTTTTCCATGAAATTAATACACTAGATGCATGCTGGATAGCGGTCGATGTGTGGAGTAATAGTAGTAGATGCAGGTAGGAGTCGGTCTACTAATATTAGACATGATGCCTATATACATGATCATTGCCTTGGCTATCATCATAGTTATTTGCTTTTCTATCAATTGCCTAACAGTAATTTGTTTACCCACCGTATGCTATTTTCTTGAGAGAAGCCTCTAGTGAAAAATGGCCCCCGGGTCTATTTCCTATAATATATTAAATCCAAAATACCTTGCTGCAATTTTTCTTTCTTTATTGTATTTTGTATTTTTGTTAGATCTATTTATCAAAACCTATACAATTTAATCTATCTCAATACTGTTGAGGGATTGACAACCCCTTCACGCGCTGGGTTGCAAGTATTTGGTGTTTGTGTGCAGATGTTGTTCACATAGTGTTGCTTGGTTCTCCTACTGGATTGATAACCTTGGTTTCATAACTAAGGGAAATACTTACCTCTGATGTGCTGCATCATCCTCTCTTCTTCAGGGAAATACCAACGTAGATTACAAGCATCAGGAAGAATTTATGGCGCCGTTGCCGGGGAGACATCATCAACATCTATCAAGTACCTACGCATAAACTCTCATCTCCTTGCAATTACTTTATTTTCCATTTGCCTCTCATTTTCATATCCCCCACTTATAAAATGTTTTTACAAAAAAATACAAAAATATTTTTCGTTTGCCCTTTTCTTGTTTGATCTTTTGTTTGCTTGCGATTTGCGTAGTCACGATGTCTCAAGAAAATACCAAATTGTGTAATTTTTCCAATACTAATAATAATTATTTTATTAGTACTCCTATTGCTCCTCCCACTGCTAGTGCGGAGTCTTATGATATTAATGCCGCTTTGTTGAATCTTATTGTGAAAGAGCAATTTTCCGGTAATCCTAATGAGGATGCCGCGTCCCATCTCAACACTTTCGTAGAATTGTGTGATATGCAAAAGAAAAAAGATGTGGACAATGATATTGTGAAATCAAAATTATTTCCGTTCTCTTTGTGGGATCATGCAAAAATTTGGTTTTCATCTTTGCCATGAAATATTATTGATTCTTGGGATAAGTGCAAAGATGCTTTTATTACTAAGTATTTTTCTCCCGTGAAAATTATTTCCCTTAGGAACCAAATTATGAATTTCAAGCAACTTGAGCATGAACATGTTGCGCAATCTTGGGAAAGAATAAATTAATGCTAAGAAATTGTCCTACTCATGGTTTAAATCTATGGATGATTATACAAAATTTCTTTGCGGGATTGAATTTTGTTTCTAGAAATCGTTTAGATTCCGTCGCGGGTGGTACTTTTATGGAGATTACTTTGGTTGAAGCCACTGAATTACTTGATAATATCATGGCAAATTATTCACAATGGCATACCGAAAGGGCACCTACTAGTAAAAAGGTTAATTTTGTTGAAGAAATTAGTACTTTGAGTGAAAAAGTTGATGCACTTATGAAATTGGTTGCTAGTAAAAATGCTCCTATTGATCTTAATGGTGTACCTTTGTCTACTTTGATTGAGCAAAATAGTGATTCCATAGATGTGAATTTTGTCTCGCGAAACAATTTTAATAATAATGCTTATAGGGGTAATTTTAATCCTAGGTCGTTTCCTGGAAATTCCTCTAATAATTATGGCAATTCCTATGGTAATTCTTATAATAATAGGATGCCCTCTGATCTTGAGAATAATATTAAATATTTTATTAATGCTCAATAAGTTTTCAACACTACGATGGAAGAAAAATTGAATAAGATTGATGATATGTCTAGGAGCATTGATATAATTACACATGATGTAGAAAATCTCTAGATCAAAAATTTTCCACCCAAGGTTGATGTTAATGAATCAATTAAATCTCTATACGTCTCCATGGATGAGAGTAAGAAGAGAACCGCTATGCTAAGAGCTAAAAGAGAATTTTTAGAAAAAGCGTTTTCGCCTGATTTTTTCCGTAGTAATGATGAAGATGTTAAAATGACTGGTGTTTATTCTATTAATTCCTTGTTTAGTAATATTAAAATTGATGATAAGAGGACTGAAGAAGAGTCAACTTTAGCTAGAAGGCGTCCTCATAATTCGGAGGGTGAAAATCTTGTTGAAAAAATTGATAAAAGTGGGTTTGGAGAGGTAAAAACTTTAACTAGTGATGTGCCCACTCTTTTGGGTTACAAAGATTTTAATTATGATAGTTATTCTTTGATTGAGTGTATTTCTTTGTTGCAATCCATGCTAAATTCACCCAATGCATATGAACAAAACAAAGCTTTTACTAAACATATTGTAGAAGCAATGATGAAAGCTCTAGAGGAGAAGTTAGAATTAGAGATTTCAATTCCTAGAAAATTATATGATGAATGGGAATCCACCATTAAAGTCAAGATAAAAAATTATGAGTGCAATGCTTTATGTGATTTGGGTGCTAGTGTTTCCACAATTCCGAAATCTCCATGTGATGTGCTAGGTTTTACCAATATGGAGGAATGTTATCTTAATTTGCACTTGGCAGATTCTACTATTAAAAAGCCTTTGGGAAGAATTAATAATGTTCTTATTCTTGAAAATAAGAATTATGTGTCCATAGATTTTATTGTGCTTGATATTGATTGCAATCTGTCTTGTCCCATAATAGTTGGTAGACTGTTTTTATGAACTATAGGTGCCGTGATTGATATGAAAGAAGGGAATATTAAATTTCAGTTTCCCCAAAGAAAGGGTATGGAACACTTCCCTAGAACTAGAATTAAACCACCACTACAGGAATCAGAGAATTTGCCACGAGTCCCCTCTTTGCCGTTTGCTAGCGGACGACACAGATGGTCTTTGTCGTCTGCTTCCAAAAAGCAGACGACAAAGAATGGACTGATGGCAAAGATCATGTTTGCCGTCAGTCCACTCTTTGTCATCTGCTAGCAGATGGCAACGAGCCCAAAAGCAGATGGCAAAGAGCCCATGTGGGCCCCACTGGAGCGCTGCGTTGGGTAGTTCACTCTTTGTCGTCCGTTAGCGGACGGCAAAGAAAAGCGGACGGCAAAGAATGTCAAAAGCAGACGACAAAGAAAAAAAACTAACGTATCTAACGGCCGTCCCCGCCCCACCTCCCACTCCTCTCCCTCTCTCTCTCTCTCTCCGGCGCACCCGCCGCCCCACCGCCCCCGCCGCGCCCGTCACTGCCGCCGCCCCGTCACCCCACCATCTGTCGCCCCGCCGCTCCATCATCCGCGGCCGCCCCACTGGTGTAGATCCACCGCCCTGCCGCCCCCGAGGACCACGACGCCCCCCTTCGGTGAGTCTTTTTCTTTTTCTTCTATGTTTTTTTCTATTTTTAGAATAAGTATAATAAGTAGAAGAAGTATAAGTAGAAGAAGTAGAAGAAGAATAAGTAGAAGAAGAGGAAAAAGGAAAAGAAGGAAGAAGAAGATGAAAAAAAGAAGAAGAAGAGAAGAGAAGAATAAGTAGAAGAAGAGGAAAAAGGAAAAGAACGAGAAGAAGATGAAAAAAAGAAGAAAAGAAGACAGTAGAAAGGAGAAGAAAGTAGAAGGAAGAAGAAGAGAAGAAGAGGAGGAAGAGGAGGAGGCAAGAAAAGAAGAGGAGACGGAAAAGACAGAAGAAAAGAATGAGAAGACAAAGAAGAGGGTGGAATAGAGAAGAAGAAGAAGAAAAAAGAAGAGAAGAAGAAGAAGAAGGAAAGAGAGAGAAGAAGAAGAAAGGAGACAGAAGAAGGAAAGAAAGAAGAATAGAAGAAGAAAGAGAGAAGAAAAGAAGAAAACGAAGAAGGAATAGCAAGAAGAAGAAGAAGAAGAAGAAGAAGAGGAAAAATAGGAGAAGAGAAGAAGAAGAAGAAAAAGAGGAGAAGAAAAGAAGAAAAGAAGAAGAAGTAGAAGAAGAATAAGAAGAAGAGAAGAAAAGGAAGAAGAAGAAGAGGAGAAGAAGAAGAAATAGAGGAGAGGAAGAATAAAGAGAAGTGGAAAAGTAGTTATATATAGAGAGATTTTTGATCGGGATTGAATATTCATGTTGATCGGGTGGATTTAAATGTGCAGTTGTTTCGTCGCAGCTAGGGTCTGGTGCCGTGCGTTCGACGAGCTCCCCTGCATTCATGGGTGAGCACAAATGACATCTCCTCCTCCCCCTTCATTTGCTCTATTCCGGTCTTCATGCCGATGAAACTTGCTAGCTATAGGTAGATTCAATCATCAGTATGCGTGACCAGTATGTGTCTCCTATTCGAAAGGGTTACAGTTATAAATATGCATGCATTTGCATATTTATAACCATGATTCTTTTGAATTGTCCAACGTTATCCATGGACAACCTGAGTATGTGTAGATTGGGTTCATTTTCCCATGCTCTGCTCCAGATCCGATACAGAATTTCGTCAGTGCTTCCCTGTTGTTCTCCGGGTACACATCCTCTCTGTGTATTGCCGAGACGTGTATCAGGAGAACAACAGGGAGGTGCTGCCGAAATTTTGCGTCGGATCTGGAGCAGAGCATGGGAAAATGAACCCAATCTACACATACTCGGGTGGGATTAGGACCTATCTTTACCTATTAGCGTGTAGGTTGCATGGACGTAATAAAATTGACAAACTTGATTAACTGATGAATATATATGTTCAATTATATATATATTTCTTGTGTGTTTAGTAGGTAGGCAAGATGAGTGATCGTGCGTGGATGTACACCGGTCACACTAGTCAGAAAGACATGACTAATGAAGGGTTAACAAAAACCAAGGGGTTTGTGAAAGCCGCATTTGCAAATGGCCAGAGAAAAACCTGATCCCCTGTGTTAGGTGCGACAACTTTTCACAGTGGACAGAGGATGAAATGGGTAAACACCTGTAGAAGTGGGGTTTTACACCTGATTGTACGGTGTGGACATTTCATGGTGAGTCTGCCCAATGTGCCAGAGCTGAGGTGGTTTGTCGTCGCACCGACGAGCATGGTACCAGGATAGAAGACATGGTGCAAGACTTTGATGATTCTCGGGATTCGGACGATGAGATGGAGGAATCTGCAAAGGCCTTCAATGAAATGTTGGAGTCTTCAAAACGTCCTCTCCACGAGCACACTGAGCTTTGTCAGCTGGATGCCATCGCACAAGTAATGGCTCTGAAGGCTCAATTCAACTTGGGCAGAGAATGCTACGATGCGATGATGGCACTATTTGGACGCTTTCTACCCAAAGGCCATGTAATACCTGCAAACCTGTACCAATCGGATAAAATCCTCCGTGTACTTAAGATGCCCTATGAGAAGATAGATGCCTGCGAGAAAGGATGTGCCTTATTTAGGCTTGAGTATGCGGGCTTGAACTATTGTCCCATTTGCAAGTCTTCCACGTATGTTGTGGTAGACAACGGTATGGGTGAGAAGAGGCAGACCAAAATCCCTGTTAATCTTCTTCGGTATATGCCAATCATACCAAGACTTTAACGTCTTTTCATGGTCGAAGAGACGGCTAGACAGATGACATGGCACAAATTGGGCAAAAGAACCGAACTAGATGTAGATGGGAATCAGATGTTGGTACACAGATCAGATGCTTTTGTGTGGAAGCACTTCGATGCATTACATAAGCATAAAGCGGTAGATCCAAGGCATCCTCGAGTCTGCATCGGCATAGATGGGTTCAATCTGTTTGGTATGACGGCAAAGGAATACAGTTGTTGGCCTGTATTTGTCATTCCACTCAATCTCCCCTCGGACAGATTATGCAAAGAAACAACATTTTCCTGACGTTGATAATTCCAGGGCCCAACTATCCAGGGAAGAATATGAATGTGTACATGCAGCCGCTTAAGGATGAATTGCACGAAGCTTGGGATAATGGGTTCAACACATACGGTGCCGCTAGAAAACAAAACTTCAAAATGCATGTCTGGTACATGTACTCGATGCATGACTTGCCGGCGTATGGGCTATTTGTTGGCTGGTGTACGCATGGAAGGTTCCCGTGCCCCACATGCAAGGCAGATCTTCAGTTTCATTGGCTGCAGGAGGGTCGCAAGTATTCTTGCTTTGACTTGCATAGACAGTTCCTGGATCCTCGCCATAAGTTCAGAAAAGACAAGAAGAACATCAAAGGTAGAGTTGTCAAAAACTCTGCACCACTTGCGTTGACAGGCCAACAGATGCTGGATCAGTTAAATGTTCTCAAGCCTGATCCAGAGCGTCTAGGGTATTTCAAGGGGTATAATTTAGAACACGCCTGGACTCACAAGACATGCTTGTGGGATCTGCCTTACTTCAAAGACCTCCTTCTTCCACACAACATCGACGTGATGCACACTAAAAAGAATATCGGCGAGGCCCTTTTTGGTACATTGTTCGATATAGAGGGGAAGTCAAAGGATAATCCTAAGGCTAGAGTCGATCAGCAGACTCTATGTGATAGACCATTATAAAACATGCGACAACCGAAAGGAAAGCAGAACTGGTCAAAGCCAAAGGCCTGGTTCAATCTTGGAAGCGGAGCTATGAGGGCAATTATCTTGTGGGTGAAAATGCAGTTGATGTTCCCCGATGGGTATGCAGCGAATCTAAAGAGGGGAGCAAATCTTGAAAAATTGAAAATATTTGGTCTCAAGAGTCATGATTGGCACATATGGCTTGAGCGGGTAATGCCGGTGATGTTGCGTGGCTTTATCCCTGAGGATGAATGGCTAGTACTGACAGAGCTGAGCTATTTCTTCTGTGTTCTTTGTGCGAAAGAACTATTGCCTGGCGTGCTAGATGACATGGAAAAGTTGGCGCCGGAGTTGCTCTGCAAGTTAGAGAAGATCTTTCCATCGGGCCTCTTTAATCCAATGCAGCATTTGATTTTACATCTCCTGACCGAGGCAAGATTGGGGGGGGGGGCATGAATCGTTGGTGCTATGCAACTGAGAGGATGCAGAAGATGCTTCGAGCAAAATGTAAAAATAAATGTAGAATTGAAGCATCGATGGCTGAGGCATTCATTACTTAGGAGGTGGCAAACTTCGTGACAACACACTACGAAGCCAAAAATCGTCAGTTGCATAATCCGAAGCCTTGGTACAATGCTGGTGACCCTAAAAAAGGTGGATCCAATCTGAGCCTATTCAAAGGGAAGCTCGCACCAGCCGGTGCTTCAAAACCAATAATGTTGGATGTCGAAGAATGGCAGACCATTTCGTTGTATATCTTCAACAACCTAACAGAAGTGCAGCCGTACATCGAGTATGTTCTTGGTACATTGTTTCGCAACTTCTAGTTCCTTTGAACTGCTCTTATTCCCAGATATTTGATACAGTCGATACGACGCCAAATTCTCGGATGGAGCGGTGATCCAAAAGGATTCCATCGAAGAGTATGAGCTTCTGGCAAAGCATGGAGGCGGCTATCCCGGTTTCATCTCTTGGTTCAAACAAAAGGTAATTACCATTAATAGACCATTTCATTTCTTCGCCTAATTTGCCGCTAATGTAACAATCCTTTTCGTATTAAACTTGTAGGCTAATTCAGAGTCTATGGACGCCGAATTGAGACAAGCCGCTAATGGTTTTGACTATAAGGTCTGTTCATTTGAGAAATACGGCATCAACGGGTATCGCTTTCGTACCTTTGGCAAAGAGCTATCTATGGCCGGCCAAAAATCTACAAATTGTGGTGTCTCTGCTATCGGCGAAGGAGGTACCGAATATTATGGAAGAGTTGAAGCAATTTATGAACTTCTATTCTATGGTGAAAACCCACCGAATGTCGTTGTCTTCAAATGTTATTGGTTCCAGCCGAAGGAGACTAGAAGGACTCATGAACATATAGGGCTAGTCGAAATCAAACAAAGCACCCATTTAGATGTTCCCGATGTCTATATTGTGGCTCAAGAGGTGACCCATGTTTTCTATCTACCATGGGCCTGTCAAACTAATACAAATCTGAATGGTTGGGATGTCGTTTGTGAAGTGCGGCCACGTGTTAGACCACCTCCCCTCAATGAAGAGGATTATGAACCTCACATTAACCCAGACACATATGAAGGAGAATTCTTCCAAGAAACACGTCTTTCCAAAAAACGTTTCAAGAATCGCTCTACTTCACCCCAGAACATGGAAGTAGATAGCGACAGTGAATCCGACTTCACCCCTGAGCTAAAACAAGAAGAGGTTACTGCTGTGGATGACCTGTCAATGCTTGACTGGTTACAGAAAGGCCTTCCACATGTTGATGCCGCTGAACGCGATGAGTACATCATTCATGATGACACGCGTGATAGTGATGATGATGATGCATCTATTGATCCCGAAGCATATATAGACGATCAAGACTATTATTAGTTTGTGTGCATCCCAACTTAAATTATATACATATTATTATTCATGTCAGGTATTCAATTTTTTTATGTTGTACTAATTTCGTTTACTCTTTGTCATGGCAAGTGTTGAAAGATGGTGGGTGGGTGTCCAGAACGCTCCACGGGTACTTCATCGGCGGCCCACAGGAGGGGTACTTCATTCCACCCCTATATCTCCGGAGAGTGTTGATAGATAGTATGGGGACACCAGCGGGCGCTTCTTCGTCGGTGTCGTTGCCCACCGGGAGAGGAGGTCGGGGAGGGAAGAAGAGAGGTAGATCAGGACGTGGCCACGTGAGAGGTAGGCAGCCTGCTATGCCTTCCTCGCTGCCACCCCCAGCTCATTCACACGAGCACATGACTGCTAGGGTGGACCCGTCTGAGGTGGAGGCTACGGGGACTCCGGACCACGAGCCTTGGGTCGATGGGCCTTCGGCCCACGAGACTTTGGCCCATGAGACTTCGGACTAGGACGGGGATCGGGCTATGTACCAGGAGATGTCCGGATGGGGTACTTGGCCGGATTTGCCTCAGGGTCCGAGTGGCCATGCTGATGGTGGCGGGGATCGGTTTACTGATAGTGACGGCGAGGTGGTTGAGGGGGTCATCGTGTACCAGCATGGTGGTACACGGCTCCTGCCCCCGCCAGCGACCCGCGAGTAGAGGCCGGAGATTAGGCTTGATAGGGAGAAGTAAATGCATTTACTCTTTTTGTACCTTTTGCCTTCACATTTCTTCAAATATCTAATGAGTTAGCCTTGTCATACTGCAGGGGTTGGCTACACACCAGTGGAGTCCGCAGGCCCAACAGCGTCCTTGGTGTGCTTTGCCGGCAAAATTTCCCGGGGTTTGTCACGTTGCCTGGTGAGGGTCAACTTCCACAACTAGGATTGAGCTAGGAGCAATACTTGGCTGCCCAGGCCCCGCTGGAGGAGATGATCGATGGTGTCTTGTGCCACACGAGGGCCGAGATGGTGATCAGAAGCTTTTGGGTAATTTCTCCTTTACACAATTAAAAATTAACAATAGCTAGTTATTGTACTAATCAATGCTGTCTCGTTTGATTGCAGACCTTCTATAGGTGTGAGGAGGGATATAAGGAGGACGCGACAAAGGTTATCGATACCGAGTGCAAGCACCTATTACAAAACTTACGACACAAGGCTCAGCCGCAGGCTGTTCGAGACTACTATGCCATGCATCGTTTTAAGAAGGACAAGCCACCGTGCCGCGAAAAGTTTCTGAAGAAGCATCGGTACATGAAGGTAATTACCTATTCTTTAGGTCTTGTACTTAGTTTCCTTGATTTGATTTGTAGGCGTAGCGCTCAAATTTCTCTTTACTAACTTAGGTGCCCCCGAGATGGTGTGCGAATAAGATGGATTGTTGGGAGGCGTTGGTGGATGAGTGGTGCACAGACCACTGGCGAGCCATCCACAACAATGCCAAGGACCGGCGTGCCCAAATGGTTGGTGTGCCACACCATCAAGGCAGTGCCAACTTATATCAGTTCAAGCAGAACTGGGTATGTGGTTTGCTTCATGATTCATGCAATTCATTCTTCATGCTAGCTTGAGCCCTTTACTAATAATTTTTTCCTCTCTTTTAGGCGTGACACAATAACACGGAGGTGCCAGAGGTGTACGACCTCTATGCCATGGCCCATACTGCCTCGTACAAGAAGGCCAAGGCATTCTCTTAGCCTGACCTCGTTCAACCAAAAAAGTTCACCAACATCTCCTCCCACCATAAGCTCGTGAGGTACAATGAGGAGGCGAAGGCGAGGAAAGGGGAGGACTATAACCCGAGCTAGCATCCTATTGATCCAGAGCTACTGATGATATCTGGTGGCGGGAGGCCCCATGGCTTGATAGCCATTGGAGATGGACTGATACGTTGTCCTCTCACTCTCCCGGAGATCAAGGCGCGCCAAACGAGCTCCTGTCCTGAGATAAGGACTTGTCCACGGCCAATCAATCTCTCCATCGAGGTTAATTATACGAACTCAGATATCTTTCCTCCATTACATTGTGTGTGCGGCCATCGATGATTACAATGCTAACGAGGAGTGGTGTTGCAGGCTGCTCTTCAGAAAGAGAGAGCGACAACCCAGGTGCTTCTGGAGGAGAGGGACCGTGTGGCGGTGGAGAGGAACTGCTGGCGGAGGAGAAGATGGCTAGGTTGTTGGAGGAGGAGAGGGCCCATAATGAGGTAGCTCACCGGGTCATGTACGAGCTCCTCGTGGTAAGTTTCTTCTGCATATTAGCCAAATCATGCACGTAATGTTCGTTTCATTACTAACTAATATGACTGACTCGTCAAAACCAAATGTGCAGTCTGTGTGTGAGAAGACAGGTCAGAACCCTCCGCCAATGCGAGTCATTACTGCGACGGGAACGGTGAGTTTCATTTGAATGGTCATTAGTTACTAGTCTTAACATTTGAGTGTCATCATGCTAACGAGACATTGTAAATGATCTTTGGTGCAACATAACTCCCGAGCCGCATCGCACACCCCTTCTCCATGTGACGGCCAGAGCAACCCCGGTGCTTGACCTCCGTGATGACGATGACGGTAAGTTTTCTCTAGTGTTTTGCTTAACAAATGCATACTTAGCTTCGTACATGCTAGTTAGCCCTAATATGCCAAATACTTAGCTTATTTTCCCCAAAAAAGACATAGCTAATTATCCTCCAAAATGACATAATTAGCTTATTTAGTTCATTTATGACATAATTAGCTTAGTTAGGTCAAAAATGGCATAATAACCTTGGTTAGCTCATAAATGTCATATACTTAGCTTATTTTCCTCCAAATTGACACAATAAGCTAAGTTAGCTCAATAATGACCTATACTTACCTAAGTTAGCTCAAAAATGGCATAATTACCTAAGTTAGCACAAAAATGACCTATATGAAGGAAATATGCCCTAGAGGCAATAATAAAGTTGTTATTTTATATTTCCTTATTCATGATAAAGGTTTATTATTCATGCTAGAATTGTATTGATCGGAAACTTAAATACATGTGTGAATACATAAACAAATACCGTGTCCCTAGTAAGCCTCTACTAGACTAGCTCATTGATCAAAGATGGTTAAGGTTTCCTAACCATAGACATGTGTTGTCATTTGATAATGGGATCACATCATTAGGAGAATGATGTGATGGACAAGACCCATCCGTTAGCTTAGCATATTGATCGTTCAATTTATTGCTATTGCTTTCTTGATGACAAATACATATTCCTTCGACTATGAGATTATGCAACCCTTGGATACCAGAGGAATACCTTGTGTGCTATCAAATGTAACAACGTAACTGGGTGATCATAAAGATGCTCTACAGGTATCTCCGAAGGTGTTTGTTGAGTTGGCATAGATCGAGATTAGGATTTGTCACTCCGAGTATCGGAGAGGTATCTCTGGGCCCTCTCGGTAATACACATCATAAGAAGCCTTGCAAGCAAAGTGACTAAGGAGTTAGTTGCAAGACAATGTATTACGGAAGGAGTAAAGAGACTTGCCGGTGACGAGATTGAGCTAGGTATGAAGATACCGATGATCGAATCTCGGGCAAGTAACATACCGATGGACAAAGGGAATTACGTATATTATCATAAGGTTCAACCGATAAAGATCTTCGTAGAATATGTAGGAGCCAATATGGGCATCCAAGTTCCGCTATTGGTTATTGACCGGAGAGGTGTCTTGGTCATATCTACATAGTTCTCGAACACGTAGGGTCCACACGCTTAACGTTCATTGACGATATAGTGTTATATGAGTTATATGATTTGGCGACCGAATGTTGTTCGGAGTCCTGGATGAGATCACAGACATGACAAGGAGCTCCGGAATGGTCCGGAGGTAAAGATTGATATATAGGATGATGATATTTGGACACCGGAAGACTTTCGGGATGTACCGGGTAGAAATCGGGTCACCGGAAGGGGTTCCAGACCCATCGGGAGGTTAATGGGCCATATGGGACAAAGGGGGGGGGGGGACACACCAGCCCACAAGGGGCTGGCGCGCCCCTCCTAGGTCGCAGCCCTTGGGGAGAGAAGGAAAGGGGGGAGTCGGCCTCCCCCTTCCTTTCCTCTCCCACCTTTCCTTCCCCCCTCCGGCAAATATGAAGGGGGGGGGGGCAAGGGCTGGAGCCCAAGTAGGATTCAGCCCTACTTGGGGCGCCCCTTGGCCTCTCCCCTCTCCCCCCACCTATATATATGTGGGAAGGGGGCGCCACACATAACCACGACAATTGCTTAGCCGTGTGCGGCGCCCCCCTCCACCGTTTACACCCTCGGTCATATTTTCGTAGTGCTTAGGCGAAGCCCTGCAAAGATAGCATCACCATCACCATCACCACGCCGTCATGCTGCTGGAACTCATCCACTACCTGGCAGTCTTGCTGGATCAAGAAGGCGTGGACGTCACCGAGCTGAACGTGTGCTGAACACGGAGGTGCCATACATTCGGTACTTGATCGGTTGGAGCGCGAAGAAGTTCAACTACATCAACCGCGTTAACAAACGCTTCCGCTTACGGTCTACGAGGGTACGTAGACACACTCTCCCCTCTCGTTGCTATGCATCTCCTTGATAGATCTTGCGTGTGCGTAGAATTTTTTTTGTTTTCCATGCAACGTTTCCCAACAGTGGTATCAGAGCCAGGTCTATGGGTAGATGATATGCACGAGTATAACACAAAGAGTTGTGGGTGGTGATAGTCATATTGCTTACCCCCAACGTCTTATTTTGATTCGGCGATATTGTGGGATGAAGCGGCCCAGACCAACCTTACATGTCCACGCACATGAGACCGGTTCCACCGACTGACATGCAACTAGTTTTGCATAAAGGTGGCTGGCGGGTGTCTGTTTCTCCTACTTTAGTTGAATCAAATTTGACTACGGCCGGTCCTTGAAGAAGGTTAAAACAGCAAACTTGATGAATCACCGTTGTGGTTTTTGTGTAGGTAAGAACGGTTCTTTCTAGAAGCCCGTAGCAGCCACGTAAAACTTGCAACAACAAAGTAGAGGACATCTAACTTGTTTTTGCAGGGCATGTTGTGATGTGATATGGTCAAGACGTGATGTGATATATGATGATGTATGAGATGATCATGTTTTGTAATATCGACAACCGGCAAGAGCCTTAGGGTTGTCTCTTTATTGTATGAAATGCAAGCGCCATGTAATTGCTTTACTTTATCGCTATGCGTTAGCAATAGTTGTAGAAGCAATAGTTGGCGAGACGACCCCGACGCAATGATGGAGATCAAGGTGTCGAGCCGGTGATGATGGAGATCATGACGATGCTTTGGAGATGGAGACCAAAAGCACAAGATGATGATGTCCATATCATGTCACATATTTTGATTGCATGTGATGTTTATGCTTTATGCATATTATTTTGCTTAGAATGGCGGTAGCATTATAAGATGATCCCTTCACTAAATTTCAAGATAAAAGTGTTCTCCCCGAGTATGCACCGTTGCCAAAGTTCATCGTTTCGAAGCACCTCGTGATGATCGGGTGTGATAGACTCTACGTTCACATACAACGAGTGTAAGAGAATTTTGCATAGGCAGAATACTTGGGTTAAACTTGACGATCCTAGCATGTATAGACATGGTCTCGGAACACTAGAGACCGAAAGGTCGAACGTGAGTCATATAGTAGATATGATCATCATAGAGATGTTCACCATTGGTGACTACCCCATCTCACGTGATGATCAGACATGGGTTAGTTGATTTGGATCATGTATCACTTAGATAACTTGAGGGATGTTTATTTAAGTGGGATTTCATTAGTAATTTGATTATTTGAACTTAATTTATCATGAACTTAGTCTTATAGTTTTGCATATCTATGTTGTAGCTCAATGGCCCGAGCTACCATTCCCCTGAATTTTAATGCGTTCCTAGAGAAAGCTAAGTTGAAAGATGATAGTAGCAACTACACGGACTGGGTCCATAACTTGAGGATTATCCTCATTGCTGCACAGAAGAATTATGTCCTTGATGCACCGCTTGGTGACAGACCTGCTGCAGGAGCTGATGCAGATGTTATGAATGTCTGGCAAGCTCGATCTGATGACTACTCAATAGTTCAGTGTGCCATGCTTTACGGCTTAGAACCGGGACTTCAAAGACGTTTTGAACGTCATGGAGCATATGAGATGTTCCAAGAGTTGAAGTTAATATTTCAAGCAAATGCCCGGGTTGAGAGATATGAAGTCTCCAACAAGTTCTATAGCTGTAAGATGGAGGAGAACAGTTCTGTCAGTGAACACATACTCAAAATGTCTGGGTATCATAACCACTTGACTCAGCTGGGAGTTGATCTTCCAGTTGATAGTGTTATTGACAGAGTTCTTCATTCATTGCCACCAAGCTACAAAGGCTTCGTGATGAACTATAATATGCAAGGGATGAATAAAACGATTACTGAGCTCTTCGCAATGCTTAAGGCCGCGGAGGTAGAAATCAAGAAGGAGCATCAAGTGTTGATGGTTAACAAGACCACTAGTTTCAAGAAAAAGGGCAAGGGAAAGAAAGGGAACTTCAAGAAGAATGGCAAGCAAGTTGCCACTCCCGGGAAGAAGCCCAAAGCTGGACCCAAGCCTGAAACTAAGTGCTTGTACTGCAAAGGGAATGGTCACTGGAAGCGGAACTGCCCCAAATACTTGGCGGATAAGAAGGATGGCAAAGTGAACAAATGTATATTTGATATACATGTTATTGATGTGTACCTTACTAATGCTCGTAGCAGCACCTGGGTATTTGATACTGGTTCGGTTGCTCATATTTGTAACTTGAAACAGGAGCTGCTGAATAAACGAAGATTGGCTAAGGACGAGGTAACGATGCGCGTCGGGAATGGTTCCAAGGTCGATGTGATCGCCGTCGGCACGCTACCTCTACATCTACCTTTGGGATTAGTTTTAGACCTGAATAATTGTTATTTGGTGCCAGCGTTGAGCATGAACATCATATCTGGATCTTGTTTATTGTGAGATGGTTATTCATTTAAATCGGAGAATAATGGTTGTTCTATTTATATGAGTAATATCTTTTATGGTCATGCACCCTTGATTAATGGTCTATTCTTGTTGAATCTCGATCGTAGTGATACACATATTCATAATATTGATGCCAAAAGATGCAAAGTTGATAATGATAGTGCAACATACTTGTGGCACTGCCGTTTAGGTCATATTGGTGTAAAGCGCATGAAGAAACTCCATACGGATGGACTTTTGGAATCACTTGATTATGAATCATTTGATACTTGAGAACCATGCCTCATGGGCAACATGACTAAAACTCCATTCTCCGGAACAATGGAGTGAGCTAATGACTT